>CM076999.1:11476285-12806285 GCA_039090855.1 Macrothele yani | reverse complement strand
GGAATCTGATCAAAATGTTAAAAAGAAGAAAAATGATATGGATGGGACACACATTGTGCAATGGAGGCCTGATTCTGAAAGTTTTGGAAGTTAAAATTAAGGGCAAGAGAGGAAGAGGACGACCAAGGAATGGTTTTGTGGCACAATTACTCCAAGACACTAACACTAGGACATACTATTACTTGAAGAGAACGTCGGAGAATAGAGAGGAATAAGGAGATAGAGTACATCTACTGAACAACCAGTCCTTGGACTGAGTAACCAAGAAGAAGGTAAATCCAAGGAATTGTTTTGTGGCACATCTACTCCAAGACACTAATACTAGGACATACTATGACTGGAAGAGAACGTCGGAGAATAGAGAGGAATGGAGAGACATGGTGCATCTACTAAACAACCACTCCTTGGACTGAGTAACCAAGAAGAAGACACCAATACTAGGACATACTATGACTTAAAGAGAACGGCAGAGAATAGAGAGGAATGGAGAGACAGGGTACATCTACTGAACAACCAGTCCTTGGACTGAGTAACCAAGAAGAAGGTAAATCCAAGGAATTGTTTTGTGGCTCAACTACTCCAAGACGCTAATACTAGGACATACTATGACTTGAAGAGAACGTCGGAGAATAGAGAGGAATGGAGAGACAGGGTACATCTACTAAACAACCACTCCTTGGACTGAGTAACCAAGAAGAAGACACCAAAACTAGGACATACTATGACTTAAAGAGAACGGCAGAGAATAGAGAGGAATGGAGAGACAGAATACATCTACTGAACAACCAGCCCTTGGACTGAGTAACCAAGAAGAAGGTAAATGCAAGGAATTGTTTTGTGGCACATCTACTCCAAGACACTAATACTAGGACATACTATGACTGGAAGAGAACGTCGGAGAATAGAGAGGAATGGAGAGACAGGGTACATCTACTAAACAACCACTCCTTTGACTGAATAACCAAGAAGAAGACACCAATACTAGGACATACTATGACTTAAAGAAAACGGCAGAGAATAGAGAGGAATGGGGAGACAGGTTACATCTACTGAACAACCAGTCCTTGGACTGAGTAACCAAGAAGAAGGTAAATCCAAGGAATTGTTTTGTGGCACATCTACTCCAAGATACTAATACCAGGACATACTATGACTGGAAGAGAACGTCGGAGAATAGAGAGGAATGGAGTGACAGGGTACATCTACTAAACAACCACTCCTTGGACTGAGTAACCAAGAAGAAGACACCAATACTAGGACATACTATGACTTAAAGAGAACGGCAGAGAATAGAGAGGAATGGAGAGACAGGGTACATCTACTGAACAACCAGTCCTTGGACTGAGTAATCAAGAAGAAGGTAAATCCAAGGAATTGTTTTGTGGCACATCTACTCCAAGACACTAATACTAGGACATACTATGACTGGAAGAGAACGTCGGAGAATAGAGTGGAATGGAGAGACAGGGTACATCTACTAAACAACCACTCCTTGGACTGAGTAACCAAGAAGGAGACACCAATACTAGGACATACTATGACTTGAAGAGAACGGCAGAGAATAGCGAGGAATGGAGAGACATTGTACATTTCTGATAGTTTTGGAAGGGAAAACTCAAGGCAAGAGAGGAAGAGGACGGCCAAGGAATAGTTTTGTGGCACAGTTACTCCAAGACACCAGTACCAGGACATACCATGCCTTGAAGAGAACGGCGGAAAATAGAGAAAAATGGAGAGACATAGTGCATCTACTGAACAACCAGTCCTTGGACTGAGTAACCAAGAAGAAGGTAAATCCAAGGAATTGTTTTGTGGCTCAACTACTCCAAGACGCTAATACTAGGACATACTATGACTTGAAGAGAACGTCGGAGAATAGAGAGGAATGGAGAGACAGAGTACATCTACTGAACAACCAGTCCTTGGACTGGGTAACCAAGAAGAAGGCACCAATACTAGGACATACTATGACTTAAAGAGAACGTCAGAGAATATAGAGGAATGGGGAGATAGAGTACATCTATTGAACAACCAGTCCTTGGACTGAGTAACCAAGAAGTTGAAGAAGAGTATGAAAATTTTCTTATGCTCGTGTGTTGCAAATGCAGATACTAAAAAATCTGCACATACAAGTTATTAAAATTGTAAAAATGTTATACATTTGCTTTAATTCAGTAATGCACTACGGATTTCACTATGGAGTGGTGTCAAATGTTAAGGTCGCTAGTAAAGGTATGGCTGTGCTGGAGAAAATCCCTTTAAGACATTAGGAGTGGTAAAAATGATCTCCTCTTAATACAATCATGTTTCTGATTATTCAGGAATCATTACAGTGTTACCTGAAGACGTATGGTGTAAGCCATTCCCCTGCCATTTGGTTTCAGCCTCTTTAGATTATTATTTAGATTAGGACATAGTAGTAAAAAACAAAAAAAAAAAAAAAAAAACTAACCGTTTCGATACCAGTTTGAGGTCCCTCGATTTTTAACACGATCTTTTGTAAAAAAAGATGGTGCTTATGTTATCGGTTTGTCCGTCCGTCTGTAGATACGATATCTCTGCAACGATTAGTCCGATATGAAAAATTATTTTTTACATTCGGAAGCTTGAAAATAATCGAATGACGATCAGTCATTTCATTTTTTTTACGATGCACAATTTCGCCGATAGAGGGCGTAAATGCAGACGATGTCGAATTAAAAAATAGGTTTTATTCCACATATTTGCTTCCAAATATCCAATTGAAAAAAATTCTTTGATCTTTCGATTCCATTTATGTCGAAGAGTATTTTAGATCTAGTTACTTTTTCAAATTATGCATAGATTTTCCGCTAGGTGGAGTTAAAATAAATTACATTTTCCCCGATAACTCTTCTTCTAAAACACCGATTTGAAAATTTTTTTCTTCAGCGGATACAGCTGCTGATGGACAATCTTTTGCCGATAATTCCAAATTTTTGGTAAGGAATACTTTGGCCACCAGGTGGTGTAAGCGTTAATTTTTGTTTCTGATGCATTTGCAATAAAATCTGAGCTTCTAAAATATCGATTGAAAAAATTATTTCGTGGACTGATACCACTCACGTCGATAAACCTTTTCGGAATACTTTCTTCTTACACTCTGAGTGTCAGAAAAGAGTAACTTCGAAATACCTCTAACAAGTACAAGTCGTCACCACAGACGTCATTTCTTTCGTGCCGGAGAAGTAGCACATCGCCAGAACATCACGGTCAAGCATTTACCGTATGCAAATTGCCAGAGAAAAGACGCAGCATCGATAGTTGCAGCTGATTGGCATATCAAGGTGCAGTAGACACTTCCTGAATGCCACATATCCTGCACGATGGATTGCACGTGGCGGACCTGTGGCATGGTCTCCACGCTCACCGGACTTAAACCCACTGGACTTCTTCTTCTGGGGGCACATGAAGTCATTGGTGTACTAGACGCCTGTGGACTCCGTGGAAGATCTCGTCGCGAGAATCGTTGTTGCAGTGGACAGGATAAACACGACACCAGGAGTCTTCGAGAGGGTGCGCCAGTCTTTCATATCGCCGGTGTGAATTGTGCAACGGCACCCGTGGCCGCCACTTTAAGCATCTACTTTGAGTGATCTCCATAAATGGGATTGTGCAACTTATGATGTCGTTAATTCTCTTTCTTTGCACTGTTGAAAGTTCAACTTGGACATCTAACTTTACTCTTTTCTGACACTCAGAGTGGAATTCGACCCTAGGTTCCATTGTAAATATTGTTCATCTTCATGGGTACTATCGCCCCTCTTCTTTTGTCAAAACAGTTTACGAACACCTTGTATTTTCTTGTGGAACATTTGGGCAGTAATGAGCACAAAATTCTACATTGCGTATTTTTCTTGGATTTTTTTTTCTGTTTTACGCTTTCCAACCGTAGATTGAAGAAGCGTATATGCTCCAGCTTTGTCAGTCTGTCTGTCTGTCTGCACGATAACTCGCGTAAAGAATGATTCGATTTCGATGAAAGTTTAGTATGCGATAGAAAATAAACAGGAGACAAACCCTATTCGAAATGCGAGAATTGGGATCAAAGGTCAGGACATAATTGCGCGATCCATTTCATCGCCCTCATGCGTCATAAGCTACGTAAAAGTGCTTGGATTGCGACAAAACTTTATCATGTTATTTCGGAAACATACTGAACCGGTTCTGTTGAATATCATCGAAATGGGGTCAAAGGTCAGGGACACAGGAGCGAGATTTATTTCGCAGCCACTATCCTCGTAACGCGTGTAATAACTTGACTAATAATTTATAGTATGTTGGAAAGCGTATCACATTCAATGCATTGCATGATTTGTTAACTTGTTTAAAATAAAATTAAAATAAAACCGGGTGCAAATCGGTCTTAGGTTCAAACGGGTGGGATTAGGAACACCTTGAGCCGACACGTTTGACCCACAAGAAATTGTTAAAACATTGACCGGTGACCAAATTCCATCTCTGAGTTTTGGCAATAGTGCGCCGTTACCCATTTTCGTTACCAATATTTTTTTTTACTTGGGATTTACTTTACTACTCTTGAGGAAGTAGCATAGCATCAAAATTATTGATTACTCGGTGCTGATAATTTTCGAAAATTCTTTGCTGGGAGCAAACCATAGAACAAAACGTTCTTCAGCTCAAGAGGCTTCATCATTTATGTACTAGGGGCATCCTGAAGTAAAGATTCCTCCTTAATAACTTATGAAATTTTGAAGTGATTTTAATGAAACTGTATTGCCATGTACCATAATATATTACCAATGTCGGTACAAAACTATTTCCGAATCGGAAATAAAGATCATGAGTGGCAGAGAAAAGTATCGAGCCGTAATTGAATTCCTGGAAAAAGACGGATGTGAGGCTCCAGATATCCACCGAAGACTCCTGGCGGTGTATGGAGCTGATACAATCGATATGAGTATTGTCCGAAGATGGATGAACAGGTTTCGAGTGGGAGAAAGTTCAGTGTCGGACAAACAACGGAGTCGAAGACCCGCAACTGCAGCGGCAGATGCCAACAGGCAACGAGTGAAAGACCTCATCACAGATGATCGTCGTGTCACCATCCAGGAGTTTTGTGATGCAAGTCATTGAGGTCGAAGTGCTATGGAAACATTAATTCGAGATGTGGGCTACAGAAAAATTTGTTCAAAGTTGATCCCATGAAACCAAACCCGGGAATAATGTGAAAGCCGCACCGGTGGCACAGTGGTCTACGCGCCAGCTTAGGTTCGTCAAGGAGTCTGGGTTCGAATCCCCGTGAGGCATGAATGTTGTGTTTGTCTTACGGCACTGGCTCTCTCCCTTCCCTGGAACCAGTGACCCTAAATTAGGGACAGACGATTGCTTATAGCGCATTGAGTTGCTCGCTGGGGTCGTTAAACCTTCAAAAAAAAAAAAAAAGCAGCAGTGTGAGCAAAGGGTGGACAACTACCTCGGTGGCGCAGTGGTCTAAGCGATGACATCTGATCATTCGTTCGTAAGGGGTTCGGGTTCGAAACCCGGTGATGCATGGATGCTGTGTTTGTCTTACGGCACTGACTTTCTCTCTTCCCATGAGCCAGTTACAATAAATTAGGGACGGGCGACTGCTTATAGCCCATTGAGTCGCTCACGGTGGTCGTTAAACCTTCAATCAAAAAAACAAAAAAAAAGCAATGTGAGCAAAGGGTGGCGCACTGGTCTAAGCGATGGCCTCTGATCATTCGTACGAATGAGGTAAGGTTTCGAATCCCGGTGAGGCATGAATGTTGTGTTTGTCTTACGGCACTGGGTCTCTCCCTTCTCTGGAGCCAGTGACCCTTAATTAAGGACGGGCGACAGCTTATAGCTGAGAGTTGCTCACGGTGGTCATTAAAACCTCAAAAAAAAAAAAAATAGCAGTGTGCGCAAAGGGTGGATATGTGACGGAATCTGTTGGAATGTTATGAAAGGGAGAGTGAGGTGCTTTTCTCTAATGATGTTACGGGGAACGAAACCTAGTATAACGAAGTAAATTTCTCCGTCATTTTTTTCTACGCCGGGGCTCGAACCCGGGTCCCCTCATTCCGGAACAAGTCACTCTACCAATTGAGCTACGCGGACGTTCGTTCTGACTACTATCTTCCTTGTTATGTCGTGTGCGTCCTGCTGGGCAGGCACGTCACACTAGATTTTCCTTTGTTACCCAGAAACAAAACGTGCGTCAATGGGATGTGACCGCACATCATCCCCTCGAAAGACAAGGGTGAAAACAACTCATTCCGCAGGGAAAGTGGTGGTGACAGCTGTATGGGACAAACGTGGGGTCATTTTGACTGATTTCTTCGCTCGGGATGCAACAATAAGCAGTGCTCACTATTTGCAGACATTGAAGAACCTAAAGGAAGCTACTAGGCGGAAAAGACGTGACATTCCACTTCATAGTGTTGTTTTACACCATGATAACGCACGTCCCCACACTTCAATGGAGTCTTTTTTTTTTTTTTTGATTGGAGGTTTAACGACCACCGTGAGCAACTCAATGGGCTATAAGCAGTCGCCCGTCCCTAATTTAGGGTCACTGGTTCCAGGGAAGGAGAGAGCCAGTGCCGTAAGACAAACACAACATCCATGCCTCACCGGGATTCGAACCCGGACCCCTTCGGACGAATGATCATAGGCCAACGCCTTAGACCACTGCGCCACCGGGACGGCCAATGGAGTCTTCACAGGCTATTGCCAAAATTGGGTTGACGTGGTGCCCCAACCCCCTTAAGTCCTGATTTAGCTCCCTCAGACTTCTTCCTGTTTTCCCCTTCGAAAAACACCTTTAGGAGGAAAGTTTCGACGATGTGACAGACGTTAAACTGGCTGTGAACTCATGGGTAAAACGACAGCCTCAGGAATGTTTTTTCAAAATGGATTTTACTAATGGGTTCAAAGATGGCGGAAATACATAGAGATAGTGATTGAGAATATTAATACTTTGAATAGGCTAGCATTAATAAATACAGACATTTGACGTTGACAAGGAACATTAAACAGATTTGGCTCTTTTTTCCTGTTTGCCCCAGGAAAAAAGAGCCAAATCTGTTATGTTCTTGGTCCTTGTGCGGAGCTCCAAGAAGCAACCTGCCAAGTAGCTTGGTAGTTAGTGTATGTGAGTCTGGGGGAATTCGAGGCCGCTGTGGTTCAGTGGAAGCATATCCGGCTCGTAATTGGAAGACCCTGCGTTCGATTCTCAGTGGCGGCCAATGAGAATTTTCCCGTGACTCACTTATAAACGTGGAAAGAGCGGAGACCTTTATTTGATGTTGCTGGTCCACGTCAAATGTCTGTATTAATTATTCATTCGCCTTCTAATTATTTGTTCAATTGCTGCTTACCATCTTTGGTGAATCCTCAGAATTGTGCGGGGCTCCAAGAAGCAACCTGCCAAGTAGCTTAGTAGTTAGTGTATGTGAGTCTGGGGGAAATTCAAGGCCGCTGTGGTTCAGTGGAAGCATATCCGGCTCGTAATTGGAAGACCCTGCGTTCGATTCCCAGTGGTGGCCAATGAGAATTTTTCCGGAACTCACTTATAAACGTGGAAAGAGCGATGACCTTCGGTTTGATGTTGCTGGTCCACGTCAAATATCTGTAT
This sequence comes from Macrothele yani, assembly GCA_039090855.1. Taxonomy (NCBI): domain Eukaryota; kingdom Metazoa; phylum Arthropoda; class Arachnida; order Araneae; family Macrothelidae; genus Macrothele; species Macrothele yani. The sequence continues at coordinate 12,798,661 of CM076999.1, read as the reverse complement.
TAGTATTCATTCGCCTTCTAATTATTTGTTCAGTTGCTGCTTACCATGTTTGGTGAATCCCCAGCATTGTGCGGGGCTCCAAGAAGCAATCTGCCAAGTAGCTTGGTAGTTAGTGTATGTGAGTCTGTGGGAGTTCAAGACCACTGTGGTTAAGTGGAAGCATATTCGTCGCGTAACTGGAAGACCCTGGGCTCGATTCCCGGTGGCGGCCAATGAGAATTTTTCCGGGACTCACTTATAAACGTGGAAAGAGCGATGACTTTTGTTTGATATGCTAGCATTGTTGAAAATATGTCCAAATATTTTGACATTTTTGCTGCTACAAATAAAAATCTTATGAAAGACGAATCATTACTTTCATGATGCCCTTTGTATTCGGGAAGTGTACTTTATTGAAGAACCAGTTATTTTAGAAACTTCAACTTAATTAAGGTGAAAAAATTCTACAATTCCGCTTCTTTTTCATCCTTTTTTCCCCATTTACAAACCGTGTTCATTTAACGGCAACTCCTGAAGCTCTATTTTCTTTTTTCCTTTCTTTTTTCATGTTGCCGCAGAACATAAGACGAATTCTTACTTCTATCTTCTTTGTTATTAAATAATTACGGTTTACGATCCTACATAAACGTAAAAAGGGGTGTAAAATTATTTAATTACACAGAAACAAAGCTGAAAGATTGCAGCTTTTAATTTTATGGCATATCGCTTTTTGTTTAAGTTTGTTTCATCCAACAACTTCAAACAAGCGAACTTTTGAACTGAGCTTGTATTATTAAATAACTTCGAAAGGATCGTATCACACACGGGAAAGAAAACTGTTTCTAAGAACAAAGTGTGATGTTGAAATATATGTAACATTACACTTTAGAAGAAAAAAAGAAAATTCTAAACTTTTCCAAAATAAATAGATTTATATAATGGCTTCTTCGGCTTTATGTCAACAAAAAGTGTTATTTTTTTCATCCTTTAGTCCAATCCCGTCTCCATAAAGCGTTCAAAGTGTAGTTTCTTTCACTGCGTCACAGGATTTTCCAACAGCAAATGAAAAGGCACTGAAAAAAAATGAAAAGGTGCACGGTAAAGAGAGACGAGTTCTAAAATTGCTTTCAATTAGGTTTGGCTTTTCAATCTTCGGATCTAATACTTACAGCAGAAGGGATTGACCCCACTTTTTGAAACAAAGCTTAACCTAGAGTTAAAAAAAAAAAGAAATCGATGGGAGATTTTCTGTTTTTGCTGTTATCGAATTTCTTGAACTCCACCGAAGAAGGGAGAGTATTTTTCTCATTTTCTGAAGCATAGAATTTAGTCGTCTTGTATTTCAGCAAACGTGCATCAACGTAGCGAGCGAAATATATGGAAATGACGACTCAGCGAGTAGACGCTGTTAATACAGCTCTGGCGATACTTGCCGACGGGGTTTTTTAAAACACATGGGAAACACTCTCATTTCGCATGGGGAAACCATGGAATTAGAAACCTAAAACGACTTTTTGGATGATTTTTCTTCTCCATTTACATTTTCCCTGGTATCAATCAGTTATGTGGCATTTCACCTGTAAAGGCGGTTAGTTTTATGGCAGTGAATATAGAAAAACTGACTCGAAATAATTTAGATGAAAAATCTCCATAACGCTGCAAAGCTAATATTTTAGATTTACTGCTCATATTCCATGCCATGAATGGGTGAAACAGCTGTGACTGAAATTTCTAAAGCACGGATCGTAAAATACATATACATAACTATAATAAATCGTTGAAATCTTAATGGGCAGTCTATAAGATAGGCCACCAACAGTCTATAAGATAGGCCACCAACATTATACAGATTAATAGATTTTAATCCACACCTACACAGCACAGAATATTTCCTATATGTTACAAGTACGTAGCCCTGAAACATTGAAACTTTTCAGATACTTTGTGCAATGTAACAACAATGCTTCAGAAACCTTAAGGTTACGTCAAAATGTCTTCAAACGTTACATAAGTTTGAAACAAAACCGATAGGTTACAGTGAAAGGTCTTTGTAACTTCAACATACCAACTTCATGTTACTGTTACGTATTTGAAAGATATTTGAATTTCGTTACATTACTCATACGTATTTGAAAGACATTTGTGACGTCATCAAATCACACTTACGTATTTACTACGTTGAGCATTATTGTTTCAATAAACTTTGTAAAACCACAATAAAATATAAAACAATCGACAGCTGTTTCAAAAGCAATAACAGTCGTATTACGAGTTGTTTACATTTTCACAGGTTATAACGAAGTAAATTTCTCCGTCATTTCTGCCCACGCCAGGATTCGAACCCGGATCCCCTCATTCCGGAATAAGTCACTCTACCAATTGAGCTACGCGGACGTTTTATTCTGATTCCTATCTGTCTTTATGTCGTGTGCGTCCTTCTGGCAGGTACGTCACATTTCCTGGTACGTTACATCATCTCCCCCTTGTTTTATTTTTTTTATTTTTTTTCGAAGTGCTGGAGAAAGGATTCTCTTATTTTTCCTATCTCGCGGTGTGGAAATAACATCACACCAATGCGAGATTGTGAACGGTCGGGTCATCAGGATAGTTCGGGCGCCATTATAACGAAGTAAATTTCTCCGTCATTTCTGTCCACGCCAGGATTCGAACCCGGATCCCCTCATTCCGGAATAAGTCACTCTACCAATTGAGCTACGCGGACGTTTTATTCTGATTCCTATCTGCTTTTATGTCGTGTGCGTCCTTGTGGCAGGTACGTCACATCTCCTGGTACGTTACAAGGTTCAGCGCAGTCCGCTGTCCATTGGGAACAGTGGCTGCGTTTATATGTTGATAACAAAAGAAATAAAAATCGGTCCCAAATGAGGGTGTCGAATTTATATTATACATGTAGAATAGACTATATTTCAGCGAAAAAAAGAAAGAAAATCGAGTTCGTTATTTCTCTAGATACCTACCAATATGAAATTTCTCAGCTTCAAGTAAAAAAAAACATGCGGATATACATGCGGATATATATGTACTATACTAATACAACACAATTATCTCCTTCGATTTTATAAAATGTTTTCTCGAATTTGAAAATTATAATAATCAAAAAAATTACTTACTTTCAGATGATCTTGAATCATACACCAAAGAAAAAAGGATGAAATACTAAATCAACTAACTAGCTAACTCGAGTACTACAGTATCACCAAAGAATATCACAGTATCACATGGAAATACGACTACGAGTGTGCTTCGGTGAAATGGCATAAATGCGCATGCGCATCCACGCCGTTGCCAAACCAAAAATCTTAAATACCGCCGGAATGTAACATTAAGTTAGCAAATATATACAATGGTAACTATAAAACAGTAGTACCGATGACTGCTATTTTTAACGTAACCGTAATATACAAAGAGTTATGTTCCAAAGTAGATGTCGATGAAACGTAATTGTAAGATATCTCTGAAAGTGTAACAAAAATGAGAAATTGTAAAATTATTCATATATATTGGAAACGTTTTGTGCTATGACAGTCACAGTACGTTAAAAATCATATAACATAGAAATTTTGGTCATAAAAATGATATAAAAGGTCCTCAAAGATTTCTTGATATACAGCGTTATTGTCATTTGATTATTCAAAAGACTTTATCTTCTTCCATCTTATACAACGAAGAAAATACTCCACGGAACCAATAATAATTTTTTTAGATTTCTATCACAGTGAATCAAAAGTACGCCTTCAGTTACTTTTTTACAATTTTAATTGTTCCTTTTTATGAAATAAAATTACGCTGATTCCTTTTCATGAATTTCTTTTTATGAAATAAAATAACGCTGATTCCTTTCTATGAATTCCTTTTTATGAAATAAAATAAAGCTGATTCATTTTCATGAATTCCTTTTTATGAAATAAAATAACGCTGATTCCTTTCTATGAATTCTTTTTTTATGAAATAAAATGACGCCGATTCCTTTTCATGAATTCCTTTTTATGAAACAAAATAAGGCTGATTCCTTTTCATGAATTAGTTTTTATGAAAAAAAATAACGCTTATTCCTTTTCATGAATTCCTTTTTATGAAATAAAATAATGCTGGTTCCATTCTATGAATTCCTTTTTATGAAATAAAATAATGCTGGTTCCTTTCTGTGAATTCTTTTATATGAAATAAAATGACGGTGATCCCTTTTCATGAATTCTTTTTTATGAAATAAAATGACGCCGATTCCTTTTCATGAATTCCTTTTTATGAAACAAAATAAGGCTGATTCCTTTTCATGAATTAGTTTTTATGAAATAAAATAACGCTGATTCCTTTTCATGAATTCATTTTTATGAAATAAAATAACTCTGGTTCCATTCTATGAATTCCTTTTTATGAAATAAAATAATGCTGGTTCCTTTCTGTGAATTCTTTTATATGAAATAAAATGACGGTGATCCCTTTTCATGAATTCCTTTTTATGAAATAAAATAACGCTGATTCCTTTCTGTGAATTTCTTTTTGTGTAATAAAATAGCGCTGATTACTTTCTATGAATTCCTTTTTATGAAATAAAATAACGCTGATCCCTTTTCATGAATTCCTTTTCATGAAATAAAATAACGCTGATTACTTTTCATGAAATTACTCTGCAATTTTATTCTTTTTTATTAAATTACTCTGCAATTTTATTCTTTTTTTATTAAATTACTCTGCAATTTTACTCCTTCTTGTGAAATTACTCTGCAACGAGAAGTAAATGAAATGAAACACGACATATCACCCATGCAACAGAACAAACGTCGCAGACAGTTGTTCGACCGCGTGCGTGTTGCCACAGATAAAGTCCTTTGACTTGAAAAACCTTTTATTTTCCGGTATTTCTAATTGATTTTACGCATGGTGCGACAGCGGTGAGCATAGTTCTGAATTCGGCCACCAAATGAAAGCAGATGGCGCTGCAAGTACTAAATGACATCGGAGCGTAATTTCTTTCTATGACGTTACTCTGCAACGCAAAAAAAAATGAAATAAAACACGACATAACACCTACGTAACAGAACAGACGTCGCAGACAGTTGTTTGAGCACGTGCGTGTTGCTACAGATGAAGTCGTTTTTCTAACCAACTTTATTTTATTTTCCGGTAATTCTTCTTGATTTTACGTATCGTGCGATAGCGGTGAGCTTAGTTCCGATTTCGGCCACCGGATAAAAGGCTATGGCGCTGCAAGTACTAAATGACATCACAGCGTAATTCCTTTTCATGAAATTCGTCTGAAATGCGAAGAAAATCAAATAAAACACGATAAAACACCTACGTAACAGAACAAACGGCACAGACAGTTGTTCAAGTATATGGGGCCTTCTAGGCGGCGCAGTGGTCTAAGCGATGGCTTCCGATCATTCGTCCGAAAGAGGTCAGGGTTCGAATCCTAGTGAGGCATGGATGTTGTGTTTGTCTTACGGCACTGGCTCTCTCTTTCCTTTCTGGAACCAGTAGCACTAAATTATAGACGGGTGACTGCTTATAGCTTATTGAGTTGTTCACGGCGGTCGTTAAACCTCCAACCAAAAAAAAAAAAATTCGTGTTGCCACAGATGAAGTCATTTGTCTAACTAATTTATTTTACTTGCCGGTAATTCTCCTGGATTCTACGTATTCTGCGATAGCGGTGAGCTTAGCTCCGATTTCAGCCACCCAATAAAACCAGATGGCGCTGCAAGTGCTGAATGACGCCAGAGCTTCAGGGACAGAAGTAGCCTATTATACACTAAACTGACAAAAGTCGCCGGACACACAGAAGACAAACACAATATAACATTTATTGACCAGCATTAGTATACAGTGACAGTCCACCTTTGGCCTTAATGTATGCACGGACCATTCGAGACATGCTTTCGACAAGGTTTTGGAACACAGCGATAGGTATGAACTTCCATTCAGAACATAATGCTGCCGCTAACTGTTCCTTAGTGGTAGGCCTTGGTCCCAAACTTCTTATGCGGCGCTCTAACTTGTCCCATAGGTACTCTATGGGATTAAGATCAGGGCTCTGTGCTGGCCGGTCCACACACGATACGGAATAATCGTCTAACCACGCCGTAACAGTTCTTGTTTCGTGGCTCGGTGCATTATCCTGCTGGTACCAACAAGGCTTGGCTCCGTAGTATTGCCAAAGAGTTGGTATGGCATAAATGTGCAGAATAACAAGGTAAACGTGCTGGTTAACAGGGTTGCCCAGGATAGCCAATGGATCGGGATTATACCACGAAAAACGCCCCCACACGAGTACACTGCCAGCTACAACATGTACCGTAGGAACAGTACACTGTGGTAAATAGCGTTCCCCCGGCTGCTGCAGTACCCACACACTGATATCAGACTGATGGATAGTGTACCTGGATTCATCAGTCTATAGGACCTGTTTCCATTGTTCTGCGGTCCGCGATAAATGTTCTTTACACCATGCTAAATGACGAGTAGCATTCCGAGTGGAGATGAAAGGCTTACGAGCAGCCGCAGGGCCACGGTAACTCATGGAATGAAATTCTCTGCGAATGGTACGTGTACATACCGAGGTTCCAGCATTTTTACTCACCTGTACACTGAGATCTTGTGCAGTACTCCGTAGATTATCTGTAACTACTCTGCTGAGGCTTCGACTTCCACTATTACTGATTTTCTTTGGTCTGCTGGTACGTTTTGCTGCTTCAGGAACGCCATGTGTCTTCCATATATTCAGTACATCCAAAACAGTTGACCTGGGTATTTTTAAACGCCTCTCGGTTTCTCTTACGGACAACCCACTAATACACCGCTGGACAATTGCTAAGGACGGATCATGAACGGCTAAATAGCGCACAAAAAAGTTAGTGTGGTTGGATTCCAAGTGAAATAAAATAATGTCACTATGCCAGGACATTACAAGAAAGACAATTTATTGTGCTCTGAAATCCAGAAGGCTTTGGAACGTGTTCAAGGGACAAACAGGCCATTTTGTGCACAATGCGTAAACGTGAAAAAAATGCAATTACCGTCCGCAGGAGTTCCGGCGTAAGATGTCAATACGGGATATGGCCACCATTTAGGGCGATGCAAGATTCCACTCGTCGTGTCATGCTTTGCACAACATTATCAAGCAGCTGTTGGGGTAATTTATCCCATTCCTCTGTCAGTGCACGGATGAGAGTATGATGAGAGTGTCCTTGTTTATTGGAGGGCATTGGCGACCAGCAAGACTCCTCCCCAAAGTATCCCACACATTTTCAATGGGATTCAGATCTGGAGAACGTGCTGGCCATACGAGGCGTTGAATATCCTCGCTCTTAAGACACTCCTAGACAGCGACTGTTCGATGACATGCTGCGTTGTCGTCCATGAAAATGAATCTATCACCGACAGCACCACGGAACATGCTAATATGAAGTTGCAGAATATCATTAATGTATCGTTGGCCAGTCATAGTCCCAGTTGGAAGCACATAGAGGGACGTACGGCCATTGATCATGATGCCAACCCATACCATGACACTACATGTCGGATATTAGTCCCTTTCCTGTATGTTTGCTGGACAATATGCAGTACCACTATCACGCCAGATCAGTTGTCGTCGACAATCAGACGATAGATTGTGTCTACTCTCATCTGAGAAGAGGACAGCAGACCAGTCGTTATCAGTCCAATTGCGATGTTGATGGCGCCATTGCAAACGGGCGGTACAGTGACGTCTGGACAATGGGATGCACACAACAGGACGGCGGGCGTATAGTCCTCCTTCATGCAAACGTCTGGCGACAGTTTTTCTGGAGATCCGCTTGCCAGTAGCAGCCATAAACTGATTTGCTACCTCACTAGCTGTGCTGCGGCGGTGTCTTTTTGTTGATAGCACTTTGTACCGATCTTCTGCAGGTGTCGTACTGCGAACACGACCTCCCCCGCGACGTTTGCTACACTCTCCATTTGTTTGAAATGATTTCCAAAGCCTTGAAACAACACTGTGGCTGACGCCGAACTCCCTGGCAACATCTATTATTTTTCGGCCTTCTTCAATCTTGCCAATAATACGGCCACGCGTAAAACCATCTAGGTGATGTCAGGAAGACATACTGAAAATGACAAGTTCGTCAATTGATTCTTTCCCTTTCAACTTTGCGTTTGAACAACAACGGTCAATACGCGTCAAATACTTTATATCTCTTATCAGCGCTATGACTTCACGAACAAGTTCGGCAATCCAAAATTTGCATACGCACAACACGTCTTACTGTATCCCGCACTTATGCTAATTTCCACATGCCTTCCATTTTATGGTTGCTATCGTTGCTATTGTCATCCGTCCTTAGCAATCGTCCGGCAGTGTATAACACCCAACAATCTATCCTTTTTCAAAGTCAGTTCTCTCCCGCAGCGACAACTTCACAGTGCGCTTTGATCTCGGTTAGCTGCAGGCTTGTGTTTATACCGTTTACAACTGTACTGTGCAGCGGATCTGTTCATTTGCTTTTGAAGGGGAGTGCGGTGACTTTTGTCAATATAGTGTATTTTTTTCTTCTTCCCACTTTGAATTTTTTTTTTATTTTCAGGATCGAGCATTGGTTCTGCCGACACCGGCCTAATTTACTGCGTATCATAAAGTGCAAGAATGTTTATTATTTAGTTTTGTCTAGTTTTGGAAGGCGTCAACTATTATTTGTATGAAAGGACTGTCGTTAAACAGTAGCGAATGACTTCTAAGATCATCCGAAATTTGCGTCGAAACATTATTAATAGAGTTCACAGTAGTAATCGCTGTGTGCGTCTTGCTTACGTGGGATAGGGATACGGGGACATCTTAGACCTCGACTGAGGCGCATTTTTATAATGTGTCTAGCTAGGGCGCTTTTTGTATTTCAAGAGACAGAAACATATGATTCTCCCGAGAGAACCGGTTGGTCAAGTAGCCTTATCGGCAAGCATTTCTGTCGGAACTCCGCGGTAATCCATCGATGTAAAAGGAAACGGGTCGAATAGGGAGCGGTCCAGCGGGACGACGGTAGAGGACGGCCGAGTGCTACGACAGAAGTCGAGAATCAGGGGAATGTGGGAGCCGCACGAATAGATCCGAATTCCTCGCTTCTAACCACTATAGTAGCCATCCGAACCGTTGCTAGAAAACTTGCGGCGCTGGGACAACATTTGCGTAGGCAAATCCGCGGCCTACAACCGAGTACCGAGCATCGTGACACCGGTTGCAGTGGTGTTTGTCCCGATCAACGTGGGATAGTGTTCAGTGGCGTTGTGTTGTCTTCATTGATGAGTCACGATTCGTACTTTGACCAGCGCATACTAGCATTTAGTCAAGTCGGCCAGCGCACAAATCCTGCTGTTACCGTGGAACGGCACATGGCTTTGTCATTTAAATAATAAAGGTAAGCAGCACTTGAAGATAATTATGGGAGATTTCAATGCAAAAATAGGGCAACGGCAACAGAATGAAACTTCAGTAGGTAAATTCGGTCACGGCAATAGAAACCAGCGTGGAAATACTCTCGTTGAGTTTGCAGAGGCAGAAGGGTTTTTCATCTTGAACTCCTTTTTCAAGAAAAAGCCACACAGGAAATAGACATGGAGACATCCAAATCGGGCGACAAGTGAAATTGATTTTATTATGTGTAACAAAAAATTCGTCATAGAAGACTGCGGTGTGCTGAACAAGTTCAACACAGGTAGTGACCATAGATTGGTGAGGTGTAAGATGCACGTCAACACTAAACTCGAACGTGGCAAGCTCATAAACAAACAAAATGTATTGACATAACCAACCTAAAAAAACACCATAATACCTTCAAGTTGGAACTGAAGAACAGATTCTCTGCTTTAGAAGGCCTAACATCGGAAGAAGTGGATATTTCTGAAGTTAACAGGAAAGTAACCAAAGCTCTTATGGAAACAGCAACAAAATTAGCTGGGTCTAAGAAAAAGTTGAATGTGAACACATTATCAGGTAAAACGAAAAATGTTGATGCAAAAAAGAAGAGAGATGAGGACAACTAAAGAAGATGAGACTTCCAAAGTGGAATACATAGAGCTATGCAAGACAGTACGAAAAGGCATCAATGAAGACGTAAGGAAATTCAACTGTGAACTAGTGTCCTAGGAAAGCAATTGAAAACAACCAAAGCCTAAAGATAGCAAAGGGACATCTCAGTAAGGAAAGAAAACATATTATGGCACTGAGAAAAGAAGATGGTTCTGTAACAAGAATTAGAGGCGAAAGTTTGACAAGAGTGAAAGATTTCTACTCCAAATTATATGAAAGGGATGATATATGCACTCCAGACATCATGAAAGGTACCAGAACAAGAGTTCTTCCAGTCCTCCCAGCAGAAGTTGCACATGCAATCAAGAACATGAAGCGGGGAAAAGCTCCAGGAGAAGATGGAATTACTGAAGAGATCATACAAGAAGCAAGTGGAGAAATCGAAACAGTACTCGCCCAAATTTTCACTCGATGCCTTAATGACGGGAAGATTCCCGAGGATTGGAACAACGCTACAATGATCCTGCTACATAAAAAAAGGTGACATTGAGGATCTCAGGAACTACAGACCTATCAGCCTCCTATTAGTGGTTTATAAAATCTTCACTAAAGTTCTTTCACACCGCTTTAAGGTAACACTGGACATGGCTCAACCGAGAAAACAAGCTGGATTCAGGAGTGGCTACAGCACAAAAGATCATATCCACGCACTGAAAGAACTAATTGAAAGAGAGAGGGAATATGAATTTCCATTGTGCATGGCTTTCATCGATTATGAATAAGTCTTTGATTCGGGGAAACCATCAGCAGTTACACTGGCTCTGAAATCCTGCGGTATTGAAGATGCATACATTAATATTATTAATAACATCTATGAAAATGCAAATACAAAGATTCGGCTGATTGAAAATACAACACACATAAAAATTGGAAAGGGAGTGAGACAAGGTGACACCATATCTCCGAAGCTCTTTAATGCCAAATTGGAAAATGTCTTTTAGTCACTGAACTGGGAAAACAAAGGGATAAAGATTAATGGAGATTATCTAGCCCACCTTCGTTTTGCTGATGACGTAGTCATTTTTGCAACTACCCCATCCGAACTGCAGAATATGATCCAGGAACTTGCTGACAAGAGTAAAGAAGCGGCATTAAAAATGAACTTTCTAAAGACAAAAGTGATGTTCAATGCTTTTACGAGAAATGAAGATTTATCGATTGATGGAGAAAAGCTGGAGATAACAGACACGTACGTTTATCTTGGACAGGAGATATCAAGTGAGGGTCACATTGGTGAAGAAATTAATCGGCGTACAAAACTTGCCTGGAGAGCTTTTGTAAGAAACAGCATAAATTTTCAAGAACAATATGCCATTATGTCTTAAAAGAAAAGTGTTTGATCAATGCATCCTTCCAGTACTTACGTATGGTGCCGAGAAGTGAACCTTAACTAAAAGAGACATACAAAGGCTGCAGACAATTCAAAGTAGCATGGATAGGTGCATGCTTGGTGTAACCAGGAGAGATAAGAAGAGGAAATCGTGGATCCGAAAAATGACAAGAGTGGAAGACATCATGATCAGAGTAAAATCCCTGAAATGGCAATGGGCTGGACATACTGCCAGAAGGACAGACCATCGATGGACAGCCGAAATTTTGGATTGGATTCCAAGGGACAGGAAAAGACCCAGAAGAAGACCACATGGGAGATGGGTGGATGAAATTCTAAAGTATTCGGGAGTGACATGGAGGAGACTGGCACAAGGCAGACCGTTGTGGAGGAAACTTGGGGAGACCTTCATCCAGCAGTGGATTGATAATGGTTGACAATGATGATGATGATATATACATTTAAACGTAATATATATATATATATATTAATCCCAATAACTGCTTGATATTTAATAACTAAAATCCATTTTTAATAATAAAATTTTGTTACTTGCTAAATTTTGGTGCCACTAATTTACATAATCCAGAAGTAATGGCTGACTATGACCTTGACTGGGAGTATATTACAAATGGAAATAATTATTTACGATTCCACAAATGAGTTTTTTAAATGTATTTAGATTGTTCACTCTTTCCACGCTTTGATGGAGGTGCGCATACTTTGATATGGTCCGTTAGATTTTTGGTTCTATAATCTTTTATTACACCGTCGATATCTTTCTTTGTAATTATACACTTTCCACATTTTGAACAACAAGCAAGACCAAACAACACAGAATTATTCAACGGTTCCTTAATGAGACGAAAAAATTTCCAGCATTCACTCTTCCCCTTGTGGTTTTCAGCAAGCATGTATTTGTTGGCCACGACGCCTTTCTCAATCTCCTTAATATTAAATCCATCTATATTAACAATAAGGAGTTAATTTCGACATGGCATGTCCTGGGAACGAGATGTTAGCACATCAATCGAAAACCTCTGAATGACCAATGTTGGTTGGTTGGTTGGCTGGTTAATTGATTTTAATGGCGCAAGGGCCATGGTTGGCCAAAGAGCGCCAAACAAAAGACATCAAAACAAAACAAAAAAATGACCAATTTAAAAGATGTGATGTGAAAAGTAACTCTTGGAAATACAGTGAACTTCGCACGGAGAGAGTGAATTAGCTGAGAAGCAGGCGAATGGCGTTTGCCTGTACCTTGCCCTGGAGAACCGCACTGTAAAAGAACGCAAAGGAAGTATCATTTTACGATATGATGTCTGTGCGTCTGACGTCGGTTGGTGGAAATCTTTTTTCTTTAAGAAGGAGACGACAATCTTTTTGCATGGCAAGTCATTATTCACTCCAATATCGACTACAGAATTCCACAACGCGCATTTTTCTTTTGAATATATTTTTCTTTTTTTCAAAAATAAAACCGGAACAAGGACGGGTCAGGAACACCTTGGCCCGACCCACTGGACCGGCAAAGAAATTGTCGACCCGTTGACCCGTGACCCGTTTCCATCACTGATCGTAACAAAATTGCGCAATTTGGCTAATAGATGCGCCAGCACCCACCGTGCAGTTTGGAACTGGCTCCTTCGGACTTTGATATGCTTAGCCCTTTGAACAAATTGCTGGGCTGCCAAATCTTCGATTCGGCTAAATATCAAATCGGTTGTCCATAGGTTGCTATACTCCCAGAAAACGGACTTATGATCAAGGTATACTAAAACTGGTCCCACTCTTGGATACATGTCTTGAGCGTCTCGGTTCTTAAGTTTAAAAGTAGACAAGAGATGTAGTTTTGCTGTGTATATGCTTTTTTACCGATCTATTAAACTGTTGCCAAAAAAATAGTGTGGATTAATTTTTGATCCATCCTCTTATATCAGGGGGCAGCCTGCTCCTGCATGAACGACTAGAGCGAATTAAACCTCATTATTCTCTTCCTCGTGGAAATTTAGGTGTCCAAATATGAAAAGTGTTTGACTTAACACGTTCCTTATCAGGGCAGTATCATGCTAATATCCACCTAATGCGAGGGAAACATACTAATTAACGCATAATAATTAGCGCATTTATTCTTGACACGTTCCCAAAACGAAGGAAGTTATGCTGAAGAAATAATGGATGAACTCAATATTAATACACTTTCCTTTTACAGCTCGGCTGTCCTTGCTCGTTTGACATTTATTTATGAAACGTGAAATGCATGTCGTGATAAAAAAACAAAAACAAAGTCTGCCTTGAATTACAAAGGGCGTCCTCAAAGTAATGCATCGTCCCTCATAAGATTTCTACAGGGTGTTTCAAAACTAATGGAACAAACTTTAAGGGGTGAAAGAAAACACCGAAACAAGAATTTTTCGTCATAGAATGCATGGACGCAAGTTACTGGGTTAAGCGCTAGAGGGCGCTTTCTGTTTCCCCACACACGCCGTCTTTCGCAACGCGAAGACCCATATCTTTTACCGGAACGTCTGGATGGGAGGACGCACCTTATTTTATTTCAACAAGTCTTGCCTGAATTGATCCAGCCTGTACCAGCAGCCATCCGCCGTAAAATGTGATTCCAGCATGATGGAGCTCCAGCTCATTTCAGCACTCAGGTGCGTGATTACTTTAACGCCACATTTTCAGACCAATGGATTGGCCGAGGTGGACCCATCGCTTCGCCTCACACGATCACCAGATCTGTCCCCTCTGGATTTCTTTTTAAGGGGACATCTTAAGTCCGTAATGTACGACACTCCCATTGATTCCAATGAGGAACTAGTCGCCAGACTATCAGTCGCTGCTGCAGCTGTCCAGGAAATGCCTGGTGTTTTCCACAACATACGGGCATCTTTACGTCGACGATGCGAAGCGTGTATCAGGAGTGGCTGTCGCCCTTTTCAGCAGCTTTTGTAAATGTAAATAATTTCAGTACTTACTTATTAATGTTTGCAAATTTGATGTAGTTTTGTGATGTCACGCTTTGTTTTTTGTTTTATTTTGTCTGCAATAAAGCTATGGTTTGATTTGTTGTGCCATTCCAGTCTTAGCGTTGCGGAAGACAGCGTGTGTGGGTAAACGTAATTTGCGACCATGCATTCTATGACGAAAACTACTTGTTTTGGTGTGTTCTATTTCCCTTACAGTTTGTTCAATTAGTTTTGAAACACCCTGTATTTGTAGCAGCAAAACTGTAAAACTTAGTGGCAAAATACTTGGACATATTGTCAATAATGTTGGCCTATTCAAAGTATCGCCCATCACTTTCTATACATTTCCGCCATCTTTGAACTCATTGGTAACATTCATTTTGGAAAAAAATCCTCATGGTGTCGTTTACACCCATAGTTCGTAACCAGTTTAACACATCGTCGAAAAGCTTTCCTCGAATTGTGTTTTTCAAAAGGGGAAAACAGGAAAACGTCAGAGGGAGCCAAATCAGGACTGTAGGGGGTTTGGTTCATCACAGTCCACCCCATTTCGGTAACAGACTTTGAAGTCTTCATCGAGCTGTAGGAACGTGAGTTATCATGGTGTAAAAAAACACTATGAAGTGGAATGTCACGTCTTTTCCTACTGATAGCTTTCTTTAGCTTCTTTAATGTCTGCACATAGTGAGTACTGCTTATTGTTGCAAATCCTGAATTCTGGCACGACGATCAGATGTGATGGGGTCCTTCACTTGTTGCCTGTTGGCATCTGCCACTGCAGTTGCGGGCTTTCCATTCCGTGTTTGTCCTACACTGAACTTTCTCCCGCCGCCCCGGTGGCGCAGTGGTCTAAGCCATGGCCTCTGATCATTCGTCCGAACGGGGTTCGGGTTCGAATCCCGGTGAGCCATGGATGTTGTGTTTGTCTTACGGCACTGGCTCTCTCTCTTCCCTGGAACCAGTGACCCTAAATTAGGGACGGGTGACTGCTTATAGCCCATTGAGTTGCTCACGGTGGTCGTTAAACTTCCAATCAAAAAAAAAAAAAAAAAAACTTTCTTCCTCTCAAAACCTCTTCATGCATCTTCAGACATTACTAATATCTATTATGGCAGCTCCGTACAACGCCAGAAGTCTTCTGTGGATTTCTGGAGCCGTTTTGTTAAAGATTAATTTTCTTCCACTTTTCATTTCAAGTCTGAAAAAATTGTACACGTTTCCATAAACACTGTAAAAAAATCAAGCGCCACTTTCCGTGATTCCTTTCCCGAATTAACGAAGCATATTTCTAATACAATCTTTTCCGTGACTCCTTTCTTGAATTCTGACACAACCTTTTCCGTGATTCCTTTCCCGAATTAACGAAGCATATTTCTAATACAATCTTTTCCGTGACTCCTTTCTTGAAATTCTGACACAACCTTTTCCGTGATTCCTTTTCTGAATTAACGGAAGCATATTTTTGATACAACTTTTTCCGTGATTCCTTTCCTGAATTAACGAAGCATATTTTTGATACAACCTTTTCCGTGATTCCTTTCCTGAATTAACGAAGCATATTCTTGATACAACCTTTTCCGTGATTCGTTTTCTGAATTAACAAAGCATATTTCTGATACAACCTTTTCCGTGATTCCTTTTCTGAATTAACGAAGCATATTTCTGATACAACCTTTTCTGTGAAATGACCGAAAGGTACCTGAATTTCACGGATTTTCCGTACGCCAGGCTGATTTTAAAATTGGTCAAACATTTTGGACCCCAACCCGACCCGGACCCAGACGTCACATAACTAGCCCCGACCTGGATCTGTAACTGACCCGGACTCGACAAGGATAAATCTGCTTTAAACTATTATATACTCACGAACAATGGAATTTGCGCACCTAGAAGAAAACATGCTACAACAGCGAAACTTCCCAAATAGCTAGGGTGCGTGCTAGTATGAAAATGATCCACGTTTGGTGCGAGTGCGCATGACCGCACACCCTGTGGTGGCGCTGCAAGCACAAACCGGCAGCCTTATGAACTGGCGTGTAGTCGATGCCCCATGAAAACTAAAAGCACCGGCCGACCCAAGCAAGGGTACAGAGTGACAAGAATGCCGGGTAGACGCCTGAGACGTCGATTTTCCCAACTTACGGATTTTAAGAGAGGCCTGATCATCACCGACGGATGATCGCGGCGTCGTGTAGCCAACCACGTGGATCGTTCTGACCATACCGTCAGACTGTGTAGGGAGCAGTGGACACGTGACTGCACTGCCACACGGCGGATCAGCTCCGGACAAACCAGGACGACTACCGGTAGAGAGCATCGACGGATCGTGTGCCAGATACGAACGGATCACACGGGGACCCTGTCTACTACACAGGCAGATGTAGTAGTTCTTGTGTGCCCACAAACCATTTCTGGACGCATCGCGGAAGCGAATCTGCGAACTCAGCGCCTCTTAAGTGTGCTGCTATGAACACCGGGCCATCGCCGGCTCCGTGTTCAGTGGTGCCATATCAGAACGATCTGGAACGCCAAAGACTGACGACGTGTGGGGTTTAGCAATTAGTGCAGCTTGGTTTTTTCGAAAGATGATAATCCTGCCCGGGTGTGGAGCTCCCGTGGTCAACGGCTCAATCCCAACCTCCCTATCGAACCCTCCCACACTGGTGAGCCATTGCCTACGATAGCAGACTTTACTACTGTCGAGAAAGATGCATAGCGCCAAAATACATGTTTGTAATGGATTTTATCACATTTAGCATCAGGTTCTCGTAATTTACGACATTGCAATGAGGTACGGTTCTTCCTTTTCTTCCAACCCTTTTTATAGCCAATTGAGGGTACAGGTTTCCTTCATCTCTTTCCAAATGTTTCTTCATTTTCTTCTCCATTGAGACTATAGATTTCCCTCATCTCTTTTCAAATATTTCTTCTTCTTCTCAATTGAGGCTATAGGTTTCCCTTATCTCTTTCGAAATGTTTCTTCTTCTTCTCCATCACAATTGAGGCTATAGGTTTCCCTCATCTCTTCCCAAATGTTTCTTCTTCTTCACAATTGAGGCTTAATTCTTCTTCTTCTTCACAACTGAGGTTTCCCTCATCTCTCTCCAAATTCTTCTTCTTCACAACTGAGGTTTCCCTCATCTCTTTCCAAATTCTTCTTCTTCTCAGTTGACGCTATAGGTTTCCCCATCGCTTTTCAAATGTTTCTTCTTCTTCTTCTCAATTGAGGCCATAAGTTTCCCTCATCTCTTTCGAAATGTATCATTCTTCTTCTTCTTCACAACTGATGTTTCCCTTATCTCTTTCCAAATTCTTCTTCTTCTCAGTTGACGCTATAGGTTTCCTCCATCGCTTTTCAAATGTTTCTTCTTCTCCTCAATTGAGGCCATAAGTTTCCCTCATCTCTTTCCAAATGTATTCCTTCTTCTTCTTTTTCTTCTTCTCCTTCTTTTTCTTCTCTATTGAGGCTGTAGGTTTCCCTCATCTCTTTCCAAATGTTTCTTCTTCTTCTTCTCAATTGAGGCCATAAGATTTCCTCATTTCCTTCAAAATGTATCCTTTCTTCTTCTTCTTCTTCTTCTTCTTCTTCTTCTTCTTCTTCTTCTTCTTCTTCTTCTTCTTCTTCTGTATTGAGGCTGTAGGTTTCCCTCATCTCTTTCCAAATGTTTGTTCTTCTCAATTGAGGCTATAAGTTGTCCTCATCTCTTTCCAAATGTTTCTTCTTTTTCTTCTCAATTGAGGATATAGGTTTCCCTCATCTCTTTCCAAATGTTTCTTCTTCTTCTCAATTGAGGCAATAAGTCTCCCTCATCTCATTCCAAATGTATCCTTTCTTCTTCTTCTTCTTCTTCTTCTTCTTCTTCTTCTTCTTCTTCTTCTTCTTCTTCTTCTTCTTCTTCTTCTTCTTCTTCTCCTTTTTCTTCTCTACTGAGGCTGTAGGTTTCACTCATCTCTTTCCAAATGTTTCTTCTTCTTCTTCTCAATTCAGGCCATAAGTTTCCCTCATCTCCTTCAAAATGTATCCCTTCTTCTTCTTCTTCCTCTTCTTCTCTATTGAGGCTGTAGGATTCCCTCATCTCTTTCCAAACGTTTCTTCTTCTCAATTGAGGCTATAAGTTTTCCTCATCTGTTTCCAAATGTTTCTTATTCTTCTTCTCAATTGAGGCAATAAGTTTCCCTCATCTCCTTCAAAATGTATCCCTTCTTCTTCTTCTTCTCTATTGAGGCTGTAGGATTCCCTCATCTCTTTCCAAATGTTTCTTCTTTTTCTCAATTGAGGATACAGGTTCCCTCATCTCTTTCCAAATGTTCTTGTCTTGGGTTTTTCTATTCCACAGCTTTTCTGCAGTTTCGTTTATATCATCCGTCCATCTTGTTTCTGGTCTTACCACTCTTGTCTTTTCTTAGTATGGTCTCCATTCTGTAACTTTTTCGTATTGTCCATCTATTAATTTACCATTCTTCCTATATGGCCCGTCCATTTTCCATTTTAAATTGAGTATCTTTTCACCTATGTCTAAAAATTTTGTTCTGGATCTTATGTCTGTGTTCCTTATTTTATCTTGAAGTCCTACATTTAGTAGAGATCTTTCCATTGTATGTTTTTCCTTTTTTTGCAATTTGTTTAATGTGTTTTACTTCATAGTCCAGGTTTCAGCGGCATATGTCATACTGGGTATTATACATTGATTGAAAAATGTTGCTCTGTTTTCTAGCTTTACATTACTACATAGAATCTTCTTTAACTTCTCAAAAGCTGTCCTCCCCAGTTTTACGCTTTCCAACCATAGTTTGAAGAAGCGTATATGCTCCAGCTTTGTCCGTCTGTCTGTGCGCTCGATAACTCGCGTAACAATGGTTCGAACCCAATTGAAAATGGACGAAATGTGGTCAAAGGTCAGAACAAAGGAGCGGTTTCCATGCCATCGCCCCTATGCGTCGTAACGTAAGTAAGAATGCTTCGATTGCGGCAAAACTTTAGTATGTTACTCCGGAGGTATACTGAGCCGGGTCTGTTGAATATCATCGAAATGAGGTCAAAGGTCAGGGCACAGGAGCAAGATTTATTCCACAGCCATTATCCTAATAACTTGACTAAAAATGCTCCTATTGTGACAAAACGTTAGTATGCTGTTTTGGAGGTAGACTGAACCAATTCTGTTTAACATAATTAAAATGGGGTCGAAGGTCAGGGAACAGGAGCGAGATTTATTCCACAGCCGTTTTCCTCATAACTTGAGTAAAAATGCTTCTATTGCGATAAAACTTTAACATGTTGTTTCCGTAGGTATACTGAACGAATCAACAGTCAGGGTAGGAGGATGGTTTGTCTGCGCACGATTTCTGGTATGTTGGAAAGCGTATCATAATCAATTCATAGCATGATTTTACTAACTTGTTATTCTTCTGTCAATTTCTTCCGAAATTCCGTGTTTCTTTGTTATAATTACTTTTCCTAGGTATATGCATTCTTCCACACATTCAATTTCTTTATTATTTATTCTAATATTTTCTTGTGATTCGCTAGTATTAAATAGGTTTGACATTATTTCTGTTTTGCGAATATTGATTTCTAATCCAGTTTCTTTTCATAAATCTGTTAGTTCTTCCATCATTTCTCTTAATTCTTTTTTAATTTCTGAAATTAGGACTATGTCGTCTGTAATAAATTGTTCAAACTTCCCCCATTTAGGTTGAACTCCTTTTCCAACCAATTTAATTTGCTCATTATGTGTTCGAGCGTTATTGGAAATAGTTTTGGTGAGATAGTATCTCCATGTTTCATTCCTCTATTTCAAGGGTTGGTAACCCGCGGGCCGCAGTGGCCCGCCCTGTCTTTTTATGTGGCCCGTAGACACTTTACCAATCTACTTATTTTATTTTTTTTAAATGGCCAAAACAGCTAAAAATCGGAAGTCGGCTCCACTCAATATAAGTTTACACTATATTGACAGAAATCACCGGACACCCCTTCAAAAACAAATGAACGGTTCCGCTGCGTTGTTAAGAAGCGCAGTACATCTGCAAACGGTATAAAAACAAGCCTGCGGCTGACCGCGATCGTCTCGCACTGCGACGTTGTCGCGGCGGGAGAGAACTGCCTTTGAGAAAGGAAAGATTGTTGGGTGTTATACTAGTGGATTGTCCATAAGAGAAACCGAGATGCATTTAAACATACCCAAGTCAACCGTTGTGGATGTACTGAATAAGTGGAAGACACATGGCGTGCTTGAAGTAGCAAAACGTACCGGCAGACCAAAGAAAATCAGTGATAGTAGACGTCGAAGCCTCAGGAGAGTCGTTACAGCTAATTGACGAAGTACTACTGCACAAGACCTCAACGCATAGTTGAGTAAAAATGCTGGTGCCTCGGTATGTACATGCACTATTCACACAGAATTTCATTCCGTGGGTTACAGTTGTCGTGCGACTGCACATTAGCTTTTCATCTCCACTCGAAATGCTACTCATCGTTTAGGACGGTGAAAAGAACGTTTATCGTGGACCGTAGTTCAATGAAACGGGTGCTATGAACTGATGAATCCAAATACACGATCCAGTGGTCGTGCGGCTGCTCATAAGCCATGTATGGGTATGGAAGCAGCCGGCGGAACGCTTTTTACAACAGTGTACTGTTCCTACGGTCAGGTTTGGAGAGGCCGCCGTGTTGCCACAGTGGTGTAATAGATGACTTATGATCATTCGTCCTGAAGGTGTCCGGGTTCGAATTCCTGTGAGGCATGGATGTTGTTTTTGTCTTACAGCACTGGCTCTCTCCCTTCCCTGGAACCAGTGGCCGTAAATTAAGGACGGGCAACTGTTTATAGCCCATTGAGTTGCTCACGGTGGTCGTTAAACCTTGAATTTAAAAAATAAAAAAGTTTGGAGCTGGCAGTGTACTCGTGTGGGGTTGTTTCTCGTGGTTATGGCCCCTGCCCATTCGTTATCGTGTAAAAACGTGTTAACCAGCACGTCTGCGTCTACAATACGCACCAATTATGCCCTACCAACTCTGTGGCAATGCTATGGAACCGAGCCTTGTTGGTACCAGCAGGATAACGCACCGAGCCTTAGAGCAAGGACTGTTACGGCGTGTAATTCCGTATCGTTTGTGAACTGGTGAACACAGAGCCCCGATCTCAATCCCATAGAGCACCTATGGGGTGAATTAGGGCGCCGCATAAGAAGTTTGGAACCAAGGCCTACTACTAAGCAACAGTTAGCGGCATGTAGTGAATGGAAGCGCATACGTATCGCTGTGTTCCAAATCCTTGTCGAAAGCATGTCTCGAAGGGTCAGTGCATTCATTAAGGCGAAACTTGGACTGGCACCTTAATACTGTATGTCAATAAATGCTATGTTGTGTTTTCTTCAAGTTGTCCGGTGACTTTTGTCAATATAGTGTATTTTATTGAGTAATCATTAAATTAAATATCATTGCGTCACTTGAAAGATTAAATTACAACAATGTTTCTGACTACCTCCGTTACCCAAAGTCGTTACATCGGAATATTTTTTTCGTTGGAATTGGCTTCAGGAAAGATGCATAGCAATAAAAGTTGTGTGTTTTAGCAAATTAAGAGGTCAGGAATTTTCAAGCAAGTAACCTCTTTCAGATTCCAATAAAACATTAAGCTCAATCAACAGACGTGATTCGTGAATAGAGTAATTGAGGAGAGGGTTTGTCCCCTTTGATGGATATAGATCTGCATTATTTGTGACTCAGCGCACGGTGAAATGAAAAAAAGTGTCCCCCTTCAGCGGGCAGTAGTCACGTGGTAAATGAGATAGTCATGTGATACATCAACCAACACGGAGCTGACTTCCATTGGATATGAGTCTATTTTGCTTTAGCATCTAGGAGGACATCTATAATACAAGAAAGAAACCATTACACGGCACTCATCTTTCACTGTCGTCAGATTGCATTTAAGTCTCCCTTCCACTGTTCCATCTTCCTGAAAAATGGGTGGGCACGTCCCGCCCACGCCATTCAGTCTTACATCATGCCTTCCCGTCATCCTCTTGCTTCCCACCTGGCCATTGATCACGATAGAACTCATTTGCATGGCGCGTGCGAGGTGGTTACCTGGTAACCGTTAACCGCGTGTTTCACTTCCATTCACACAGTTGCCAGATGCTGAAACTAGGAAAGTTGCTCACCGGGCCAGAGGTGATGGATAACTGCGCAAGGAGAGGTGAAACCGTGCGAACTGAGCCACGTGGCTCCAAACGCAGTAGCAGCATGGCGAGGTTTGCTTCGCACAAATTGGCTCCACGCCGAACAATGAGGTAGAAAGTAGAAGAATCGCTTGAATTAGGCTTTCCTCTTTTTTTTTTTTTTTTAGTTCCTCCTCCCGCGTTCCTCCTTCTCATTATCACGCGGGTAATATGAGATTGACGTACGCTTGAAACCGCGCTGCTGTGTAATTAGGTGGCTAAGTTATTTAACTAGCCGCGTTGATCGTCACGTGATTTCGTTTTAGATACTTTTTTTTCCCCTTTGCATAACTGAAAGCAGGGGATGATCCTGCACTGCGCCAACGCTATCGAAGATTTACACTGGAATTCAAAGCATTCATCAAAAAGTCTCAACCGAGATGAAATAAACACTGCACAGTGGAATATATGTATATCAGCAAGACTCTTTAGGAAAGCTAAAGAGTCCTGTCACACTAAATGGGTGTTAGGAAAACCCTTTCGTGCTCGCCTTTGAAAATTCTTGAAAAGAACGCAGCGTTCATTTTTGAACTCAAGGCAATTTTGAAACCTGAGCCTTAATTAACGGCTGTTTGACGCAGGCAAAGAGCTTACAAAATAAATTTAAAAATGTTATACGTAAATCATTTTTGATGAAGTTTTGCACTTGATCAGAAGCCTATTTATTCCAAACTTAACTTCACTTTACTGAGCTGTTTTCACTCTTCGCAGCACCCAAGGAGTAATAGCGACCTAGTCCGCTGATCTTCTGAGAGCAGTCGGGTTTAACATTTTAAGCGGCCGATGCGACTGAACCTAATGATGCCCAAACTTTTCTGCACCCAACATTAAATGTATACGAAGCAGCCCAGGCTTTATGAAAGTTACGGCAAAATAATTCCTTTCCCCCATTTAATCGCAGTGATGCTAACCCATTAGTGACGTGCTCAATTTTTTTTTCGGGAAGTGTTACGAAATTTATTTTTTTCATACAACTGAATGTGTTACAAGTTAAATTTTAAAACGTACGCAACATCCGCCCAAAAATTTTCAGATAAACACTGTTAAAAATTGGTACATAGAAATAAGCAAAATGTACTCCATTTTTGAGCACATTCTGGGCTTATAATAGCTCCGAGTACTTGTGTCTCATTTTAGGAAAAGACACGTACTCATTTTTGAGTACATACAGGGAATCTATTGTGAGTGTGTCTGGTATTTCTAATTTGAAATATATGTACGCATTTTTGAGTACATATATTTCAAATATGTGCTCTAACTTCATTCAGTTCCTGTGGCTTTGCCGGCACGGCGCGGAAACTGAAGAAAGTTAGAGCGAATCTAGCTATTCTGACAGGATAATTTGTATGTGAGAGATGGTGCCAATAGATGGCGCCACCGTGCGAGTTTGCACATCAAAGGAAGAGAGAAATTAATGAGTGGGCTTAGAAATGAACACTTTTATATGTAACCGGAGGGGGCTGTCATTTTAGAGCCGTTGTTAAGTGGCCTACCCGTGGGCCGTCACTTAACGTGCTCCTCCGATATTCAGCGATTGTTAGAAATTCACACCACCACGCCAGGTTTGAACCTGGGAGTCCCTCTATCAGCCGCCAGAATAGCTAATCACTAAGCAACCCACGGCTCGACAGATTTGAACCTGAGGTTACCTCTATCAGCTGTCTAAATCTCTAACCACTAAGCCACCCTCGGTTCGACAGGTTTTAACGTGGGGTTTTCTCTATCAGGACCCGCAATCTCTAACCACTAAGCCACCCGCGGCTCGACAGATTTAAACCTTGGGGTCCCTCTATCAGCAGCCTGAATTCTTAAACACTAAGCCACTCGCGGCTCGACAGGTTTGAACCTGGGGGTCACTCTATCAGCAGCCTGAAACTCTAACCAGTAAGCCACCCGCGGTTCGACAGATTTGGACCTGGGGGCCCCTCTATCAACAGTCAGAATCTCTAACCAATAAGCCACCCGCAGCTCGACTGGTTTGGACTTGAGGGTCCCTCTATCAACAGCCTGAGTTTCTAACCACTAAGCCACCCGCGGCACGACAGGTTTGAACCAGGGGTCTCCCTATCAGCAGCCTGAATTTTTAACAACTAAGCCACTCGCGGCTCGACAGGTTTGAACCTGGGGTCCCTCTATCAGCAGCCTGAATCTCTAACCACTAAGCCACCCGCGGCTCGACAGGTTTGAACCAGGGGTCCCCTTATCAGCAGCCTGAATATTTAACCACTAAGCCACCCGCGGCTCGACAGGTTTCAACCTGGGGTTGCCTCAATCAGCAGCCTGAATCTCTAACATCTAAGCCACCCGCGGCTCGACAGGTTTGAACTTAGGGGTCCCTTTATCAGCAGCCTGAATCTCTAATCACAAAGCCACCCGCGGCTCGACAGATTTGAACCTTGGACCCTATATCGCCAGCCTGAATCTCTAACCACGAAGCCAACCGCGGCTCGACAGATTTGAACCTTTGGGTCCCCCTATCAGCAGCCTTAACCTCTAACCACTACGCCACCCTCGGCTCGACAGGTATGAACCTGGGGGTCCCTCTATCAGCAGCCTGAATCTCTAACCGCTAAGCCACCCGCTGTTCGACAGGTTTGAACATGGGGGTCTCTCTATCAGCAACCTGAATCTCTAACCACAAAGCCATCCGCTGCTCGAGAGGTTTGAAGCTTGGACCCTATATCGGCAGCCTGAATTTTTAACCACGAAGCTATCCGCGGCTCCACAGGTTTGAACCTTAGACCGTATATCAACAGCCTGAATCTCTAACCACTAAGCCACCCGCGGCTCGACAGGTTTGAACCAGGGGTCCCCTTATCAGCAGCCTGAATATTTAACCACTAAGCCACCCGCGGAATGACAAGTTTGAACCTGGGTGTCCCTCTATCAGTAGCCTGAATGTCTAACCACGAAGCCACCCGCGGCTCGACAGGTGTGAAACTGGGGGTCCCTCTATCAGCAGCCTGAATCTCTAAACACAAAGCCACCCGCGGCTCGACAGGTTTGAACCTTCGACCCTATATCTTCAGCCTGTATCTCTAACCACGAAGCCACCCGCGGGTCGACAGGTTTGAACCTGGGGGTCCCTCTATTAACAGCCTGAATCTCTAAACACTAAGCCACCCGCGGCTCGACAGGTTTGAACCTCGGGGTTCCTCTATCAGCAGACTGAATCTCTAACCACAAAGCCACCCGCGGCTCCAGTGGTTTGAACCTTGGTCCCTATATCGGCCACCTGAATCTCTAACCACGAAGCCACCCGCGGCTCTACAGGTTTGAACTAGGGGTTCCCTCTATCAGCAGCCTGAATCTCTAACTACTAAGCCACCCGCGGCTTGACGGGTTTGAACCAGGGGTCCCTCTATCAGCAGCCTAAATATCTAACCACTTAGCCACACACGCCTCGACAGGTTTGAACCTGGGGGTCCCTCTATCAGCAGCCTGAATCTCTAACCACTAAGCCAGCCGCGGCTCGACAGGTTTGAACTTTGTGGTCCCGCTATCAATAGCCTGAATCTCTATTTGCTAAGCCACCCGCGGCTCGACAGGTTTGCACCTGGGGGTGCCTCTATCAGCTGCCTAAATCTCTAACCACGAAGCCACCGCAGCTCGACAAGTTTGAACCTTGGACCACATATAGGCAGCCTGAATCCCTAACTAATAAGCCACCCGCGGCTTGACGGGTATGAACCTGGGGGTCCCTCTATCAGCAGCCTAAATCTCTAACCACAAAGCCACCCGCGGCTTGACAGGTTTGAACCTTGGACCCTATATCGGCAGCCTGAATCTCTAACCACTAAGCCACTCGCGGCTCGACAGTTTTGAACCTGGGGGTCCCTCTATAAGCAACATGAGTCTCTAACCACTAAGCCACGTGCGGCTCGACAGGTTTAAACCTGGGGGTTTCCCTATCAGCAGCCTGAATATTTAACCACTAAGCCACCCTCTGCTCGGCAGGTTTGAACCTGGGGGTCCCTCCGTCAGCAGCCTGAATCTCTAACTACTAAGCCACCCGCGGGTCGACAGGTGTAAACCTGGGGGTCCCCCTATCAGCAGCCTGAATATTTAACCACTAAGCCACCCGCGGCTCGACAGGTTTGAACCTGGGGGTGCCACTATCAGCAGCCTGAATCTCTAACATCTAAGCCACCCGCGGCTCGACAGGAATATACCTGGGGTCCCCTGTCAGCAGCCTTAATATTTAACCACAAAGCTACCCGCGGCTCGACAGGTTTGAAACTTCGACCCTATATCGGCAGCCTGAATCTCTAACCACGAAGCCACTCGCAGCTCGACAGGTTTGAACCTGGGGGTCCCTATATCAGCAGCCTGAATGTCTAAACACTAAGCCACACGAGGCTCGACAGGTTTGAAACTGTGGGTCCAACTACCAGAAGACTGAATCTCTAACCACGAACCACCCGCGGCACCAGAGGTTTGAAGCTTGGTCCCTATATCGGCAGCCTGAATATCTAACCACGAAGCCACCCGCTGCTCGACAGGTTTGAACTTGGGGGTCCTTTGATCAGCAGCCTGAATCTCTCACCACTAAGCCACCCGCAGCTTGACAGGTTTGAACCAGGGGTCCCTCTATCAGCCGCCTGAATATCTAACCACTAAGCCACACAAGCCTCGACAGGTTTGAACCTGGGGGTCCTTCTATCAGCAACATGAGTCTCTAACCACTAAGCCTCCAGCGGCTCGACTGGTTTAAACTTGGGGATCTCCCTATCAGCAGCCTGAATATTTAATTACTAAGCCACCCGCGGCTCGACAGGTTTGAACCTGAGGGTGCCTCTATCAGCAACCTGAATCTCTAACATCTAAGCCACCCGCGGCTCGACAGGTAAATACCTGGTGTCCCCTATCAGCAGCCTTAATATTTAACCACTAAGCCACCCTCGGCTCGACAGGTTTGAACCTAGGGGTCCCACTTTCAGCAGACTGAATCTCTAACCACAAAGCCACCCTTGGCTTCAGAGGTTTGAACCTTGGTCCCTATATCGGCAGCCTGAATCTCTAACCAGGAAGCCACCCGCCGCTCGACAGGTTTGAACTTGGGGGTCCCTCTATCAGCAGCCTGAATCTCTAATCACTAAGCAACCCGCGGCACGACAGGTTTGAACCTGGGGTCCCTCTGTCAGCAGCCTGAATTTCTAACTACTAAGCCACCCGCGGCTTGACAGGTTTGAACCTGGGGGTCCCTGCATCAGCAGCCTGAATCTCTAACCGCTAAGCCACCCGCGGCTCGACAGGTTTGAACCTGGGGGTCCCTCTATTAGCAGCCTGAATCTCTAACCACAAAGCCACCCGCGGCTCGACAGGTTTGAACCTTGGACCCTATATCGGCAGCCTGAATCTCTAACCACAAAGCCACCCGCGGCTCGACATGTTTTAACCTTGGACCTTATATCGCCAGCCTGAATCTCTAACCACGAAGCCACCCGCTGCTCGACAGATTTGAACCTGGGGGTCCCTCTATCAGCAGCCTGAATCTCTAACCACGAAGCCACCCGCTGCTCGACAGATTTGAACCTGGGGTCCCTCTATCAGCAGCCTGAATCTCTAACCACAAAGCCATCCGCGGCTCGAGAGGTTTGAAGCTTGGACCCTATATCGTGAGCCTGAATCTTTAACCACGAAGCTATGCGCAGCTCCACAGGTTTGAACCGTGGACCCTATATCGCCAGCCTGAATCTCTAACCACGAAGCCACCCGCTGCTCGACAGGTTTGAACCTGGGGTTCCCTCTATCAGCAGCCTGAATCTCTAAACCACTAAGCCACCCGCAGCTCTATTTAAAATTTGGAATAGGTATACTCAGGGCCTGATTACCGACTAGGCCGGTAAGGTACGGGCCCAGGACCCACAATTTTCTGGGTCCCCCAAAATCCCAGTGTTTTACCCCAAAGCTTTTTTTTTTTTTTTTTTTTTTTTTTTTTTTTTTTGCTATATTTTTTACTTTTTATGTTTTTCGAAAAAATATCCCTCTAAAAATTGAAATTTATTCAATCTGAACATAAAATTTCAGAGTGTATTTTGACCAATTTGGAAGCAAAATTAATAAGACATGTACTGGATCAAACTTTTAGACTGTTTCTTTATGAAGAGAGTGGTGTTTGTTTCATTAACCTAGAATAAACCAGTCCTGAGTAACGTAATTTACTGTAAACACCTGCAAACACCAAAATCAACGCACGCCGCGAAAAAAAAATCGCCGCCATTGGAATTACGAAAAAAGTAAAAAAATAAAAATATTCTTTTTGTACTCTATATTCATATAAGTAACCACAAAAAAAATGTTTTCTAAAACGGTAAAGCAACCTCTGTTGGATCACTTGACATGGAATTACAACACCACTACCATATGATTTCGAACTAACGTTCTCATCAGATAGCATACGTACCAACAAGTGGGTGCATTAACATACGTCGGTATGTTTATGGAAGGGGTTGGGGTAAAACGCTTGGAAAACCCACACACAGGATAGCAAAACTTCTCTGCCGATGTCCATAAACCCCGTTTGAAAACAAAATAGGAATAGCGGGAGTGTTGCTCAATACAACGATAGTCCATGTGAAGTGTGTATGCGTAGGTTTAGCAGAGAGAAAGCTGAACTGAGTAAACAAAAAAAGACATCGGAAAGTGTTGTACCAAGCCGCCATCCATTCGTAGAAGTAGAATAGGAAGAGGATGAAGCTCCTACTTCAAAAGTTCTTAAAAACAAAATCAAGAACCGTCCTGACATAAGAACATAAGACCAACAGATACACTAGTGTGCAAAAATTAAGGACGAAGAGGAGAAATTACCATAACATCGGAACGAGCAGTCAGAACGGACCGAAAGACCACTCCGGAGATAGACTAGGGTCCGGTACGGTAGGGCATGCGCATATATGCAGCATGACGTAGGGGAGGGGGCTGTTGGAAGGGTATAAAGCACACGGGCGGTGTACTCTCAGCAATTTGGGGAAAGCTATTGCACGGTGTACATCGGTTTGAACGACGTCGAGTTGCTGCCACCGTGTGAAATGGCCAACAGGCAATCCAGTAGACGACATCTGGAGTACTTTACCCGAGGTCGCGTCATTGAGAAGTTGGAAGAAGTTCGAAGTGTGACTAGCGTGGCGCAGGAGTTGGGGATCGCTCACAGCATCGTTTCACGAACTTGGAGAGCATTTCAAACGACAGGAACAGCTTTCCGAGAGTTTAGCAGTGGTCGTCCACGAGCAACCATGGCGGCGGACGACCGGTATATTGTCCTACAGGCGAGAAGAGACAGACGACAAACAGCGAGAGAAATCTCAAGGCACATACAACAGACAACTGGATGTCAGTTTTCGCGTTTTACCGTGGCCAGAAGGCTGCACAAAGGTTGTCTATTTCCACGACGAACAGTACGGTGTGTGCCATTAACGCCTGCTCATCGGAGACACGGTTTCTGTGGTGCCAGGAACATAAGAAGTGGACACATCAGCAATGGGGTCGAGTTTAATCGGACGAGCGATTCTGGCCGTATACACATCTGGAGAGAGCAGGGAACACGCAATCACACCTCCAACATCATCGAGAGGGACCAGATTGGAGGTGGCGGTGTTCTTGTTTGGGGTGGTATCATGCTTGGTGGCTGTACTGACCTCCACATCTTCCAAGGAGGTTCAGTCACTGGTGTCCGCTATTGTATTGAGGTTCTCCTGCCTCACGTGCGTCTGTTTAGAGGTGCTATGGGTCCTGAGTTCTTCTTCATGGACGACAACGCTACACCTAATCGTACAGTGGCTGACGCAGAGGTGTTGGGGAGTAAAGATATTCAACGCATGGTTTGGCCCGCAAGGTACCCGGACGTAAATCGAATCGAACACGTGTGGGACATTCTCGGAGACGCTTGGCAGCACGTCACCAGCCGCCAGCAACGATTCCATCGCAGCGATTGGCGCTACAAGGGGAATGGGCCGCGATGCCTCAACAGCTCCTTGACAACCTCGTCCACAGCATGGACAGACGTTTTAAATCCTGCAACGCAGTCAGGGGTGACTGGAATTTTACTAAAGATTGGATTTTTCTTGGCAGCCGCCTGTCACACGGACGTTTCTGTCTTCTGTCCAGTTGTACTACCTGTTCAAGAAAGTGCCTTTGTATCCTTTCGATTCCTTGTTAGAACGGTTTTCCTTACTTGTCCCATATTCTTGCATCTTGGGGATCTTATGGTATGATTTGAGTCAATGTGAAGCACTTCTGCACGACGTTACATTCGAAAGACCGTCTTGTACTTAATTTTTGCACGCCAGTGTACAATCATGGAGGAAGTAGATAGTAATTGTGGACCAGAACAAAAAAAAAACCAGGTAAGCCTGCGAAGTCGTCGTATAACGGAACTTTAGGTAGAAGTTTAGGGTAATTACATTTTCAGTAAATAAGACAGCAACATATACAGTATAACATTAAACACTGACGGAAAAAAAATCGCAACTCCAAAAAGGGATGTGTTAGATAAACGACAGTTGGTAGGCGGTGACAGTACATCTGTAAGATGACGTCTATGCAAATTTCGCACTCGGCGCATACGTGTGGCGCTAGTAGCTCCCCTCGGAACATGCAAAGCAGGTTTGCTGTAAATACGCGCTGTAACGTTCGTGAGCGTTAGTGATCGTTGAGATTCGAAGTAGGGTGTTGATGTTAGTCAAGAATGCCTTTAAGAAGACGAAGAAGCCATTATCAACAGTTCACGGAGTTTGAACGAGGTTGTGTAATAGGACTACGAGAAGGTGGATTTTCTTTCCGCAATATTGCAGAACGACTTGGCAGGAATGTAGCCACTGTGCATGATTGTTGGCAGCGGTGGTCAAGGGAAGGTACTGCCTCAAGAAGACCGCCGTGGTACTGCCTCAAGAAGACCGCCGTGGTACTGCCTCAAGATGACCGCCGTGTACGGGGTATGGCCGTGGCGCATCGTACCGCGTCTGCGGCAGCAATTCGAGCTGCAGTTGCCACCACAGTGACACAACGAACTGTTACAAATCGGTTACTTGAAGGACAGCTCCGAGCCAGACAACCTGTAGCGTTCATTCTACTTACTCCAAACCACTGCCGTTTGTGACGTCAGTGGGCTCAAGCTGGAGCTCATTGGAGGACGGAGTGGAGATCTGTTGTGTTTTCTGATAAAAGCCGGTTCTGCCTGGGTGCCAGTGATGGCCATATGTTGGTTAAAGGAGGCCAGGTGAGCGCCTGCAACCAACCTGTCTGCGGCTGAGACACACTGGACCTACACTTGGAGTTATGGTCTGGGGAGCAATTTCCTATGACAGCAGGAACACTCTCGTGGTTATCCCACGCACCCTGACGGCACAGTTGTACGTCGGTCAGGTGATTCAACCTGTTGTGCTGCAGTTCATGAACAGCATTCCAGGTGGTGTTTTCCAACAGGATAACGCTCGCCCTCATACCGCTGTTGTAACCCAACATGCTCTACAGAGTGTCGACATGTTGCCGTGGCCTGCTAGATCACCAGATCTTTCAACAATCGAGCACGTATGGGACATCATTGGACAACAACTCCAGCATGACCCCCAAACAGCATTATCCGTCCCTGTATTGACCGACCAAGTGCAACAGGCATGGAACTCAAACTCACAAACTGACATCCAGCACCTGTACGACACAATACATGAACGTTTGCGTGCTTGCATTCAACATTCTGGCGGTTAAACCGGTTATTAGTGTACCAGCATTTCACATTTAAAATGGCTCTTCTCGCGCTTACATTAAGCTGTGATCTTGAAACCTTAATCGATTAGATATGTTACCTATACAAATGTATTTCCGCCATTTCATTCCTCTACAACTATTTTTTCGTGGTGTTGGGATTTTTTTCCGTCAGTGTATTTTTGATTTGGCTAACCAGTTTGGGTATCCTCGCCATTACGTGCTAAAACAACTGCATAAATGCCAACGTTCTAAACTCTCTACGTTACAAAGAAATGGTGAATCTAACAGCTATGTAGGTTCCATTGATTACATCCCCGATGTTGTACAGATCCTGAACAAAACGTGTGCCAACTCCCCCCGCTATTCCTATTTTGTCTTCAAACGGGGTTTATGGACATCGGCAGAGAAGTTTTGCTATCCTGTGTGTGGGTTTTCCAAGCGTTTTACATCATCCCCTTCCATAAACGTACCTGATGAGAACGTTAGTTCGAAATCATATGGTAGTGGTGTAATTCCATGTCAAGTGATCCAACAGAGGTTGCTTTACCATTTTAGAAAACATTTTTTTTGTGGTTACCTATATGATTATAGAGTACAAAAAGAATATTTTTGTTTTTTTACTTTTTTCGTAATTAAAATGGCGGCCATTTTTTTTTCACGGTAAGCGCTGATTTTGGTGTTTGCAGGTGTTTACAGTAAATTACGTTACTCAGGACTGGTTTATTCTAGGTTAATGAAACAAACACCACTCTCTTCATAAAGAAACAGTCTAAAAGTTTGATCCAGTACACGTCTTATTAATTTTGCTTCCAAATTGGTCAAAATATACTCTGAAATTTGATGTTCAGATTAAATAAATTTCAATTTTTAGAGCGATATTTCTAAAAATTGCCATATTGTCGTTCCTTACTTTGTGATATACATTCTCGAAAAATGAAAAAAGTAAAAAATATAACCCGCCCCCCCCCCCCAAAAAAACGCTTGGGGAAAAAATACTGGAATTTTGGGGGGCTTTGAAAATTGGGGGTCCTAGGCCCTTTCCTTACGAGCCTAGTCGGTAATCAGGGCCCGTTGAGGAACACAATATCAATACCTCACTGGGATTCGAACCCTAACCATTTCACATACAAATGACCATAAGATAGCCCCAAAACCACTTCACCACCTTGGCAGCCATGATTTTTAGTTCTTTAGTGTATTATAGTAACCGTGTTGAACTTCCATTTATGCGGTTTCTCCCAAAATTACTGTTCGCAATATGCGATAAAAATTACAAATTTCCAAATTCGGGGGATCTATAAAAATTCGATTTATACCGAACTTCGCATTATGCGCGCTCCACTGTTCTTTTACAACAGAGTTTTCTATCACTTTGTGTACTCCTTGTAGCTTATCATGCTGAGTCGGTAAATACAAAAGAATAGAGAAGAGGTCATTACTTGAAAGAACCTAACTTTCTCAAAAATGTTTTCAATCATACGAAAGGGTCGCCTGAAAAGTGCGAAAGGATTCTATTTCAGGGGACACAAAGCTAAGATTTATCGGATTCTGTCATTTTGGACCCCGGAGTTCAAATACTTTTTGACAGAGATATAAATCCAGCTGCCTTGAAACGCATTTTTGCACCTTTTGAAGCAGCTTCATTTCTATTAATATTATTCCGAAGATTTGTTGTCTTTCTCTGTGTGCGCCCAAAATCGTTTGCGTCTTTGCTCATTTTTCATTACGACCGTAAGGGACGAACAAAATTTAAATGACTACACTTAAGGCACGTTGATTTATTTTCTGTAGCAAGAATAAAAATCGGGAAGAAATATTCTTTCGGAAACTCCAGGCATACTTAGTCTTACAATGAAAGCATAATGTATTCCATCGTTCAATAACTACAAATATTTAGGAAAAGAAGTGGTTTAAGTCTTGAAAGCTTCCTTTGCCTGCAACAGTGCCGCCAAATATTAATAATGGGTTTAAATAAAATTCAAGTGCTCTTCCCGGAAGAAGCAAGTTGATTGAACAAAGGAAAATCAGCAACATATCAGTCAAGTAAGATTGTCCGAAATTTCAACGAAATAGCAATGTGAAATAATAGCGTGAAATCCTAAATTTGGGATTCAGAACCAAATCTTCCATCTCTTGAGTCAGATATTCTGTCGTTTAAATTACACCGACGAAATCTAATCACTCCAACAGGGCCATAGGGGCAATCGGGGCGGGTGTCCGCAGTTTAGAAAATAAAAACAAAATCATTTTTGCTAGAATTCTCTATGTTTATTGCTATTTTTTTTAAAGTTTTGTGGCGCGAGGCCCAAAATATATTTTTATAATGCTTTATTCCTTTTTCAGTTTACAATCTCCCCCTTCCCTCACTTTTTAAACCCTAAACTTTTCCCTTCGTTAAGAAAATAGAAAATTAAATTTCATTCACGTTTTGTGACCCTACTATTGCTTAACAATTTTTGTGTAAACCAGATACTGAAATTTAAAAACAAAATAAATTTTCACACATGAGTGCGTATGAAATGCACAAAAAGTCACTAAATTGTCAGTTATTCCGCTTTGCATAAAAAATAAATCACTAAGACGTGTACCAGGAAATATATATAAACGAATTTATTTAAGAGAGATCCTTATTATTCGCTACGCA
The DNA here is from genome assembly GCA_039090855.1 of Macrothele yani. NCBI lineage: Eukaryota > Metazoa > Arthropoda > Arachnida > Araneae > Macrothelidae > Macrothele > Macrothele yani. The sequence goes on along the minus strand of CM076999.1, from coordinate 12,763,730 downwards.
AAAATGTTTGCTATGGAAAAATATTTGCTACGCAGATTAGTTAAAGTTATTTTTTTATCATTTTTAGAGAAAGTTCTAATAAAAATAACAATGCAACCTAAACCCCTTTATCCCCGGAAAGAAAATCGTAGGTTTTAACACTTTTTACTCTCTCTCTCTCTCTCTCTCTCTCTCTCTCTCTCTCTCTCTCTCTCCCTGTCTCTCTCTCTTTCTCTCCCTCTACCTGTCTCTCTCTCCCTGCTTCCTTTTCGTCTGTTTCTCTTTCTCTCTATCTGAGTCTCGATAGAGAGAAAGAGAGACAGACAAAAGGAAGTCTCTCTGTCTGTCTCTCTTTCCCTGCCTTCCTTTCTGTCTGTCTCTCTGTCTCGCTCTCTCTTTGCCTCTGCCTCTTTCTCACTCTCTGCCTACCTCTCTGTCTGTCTCTCTCTCTCTTTCTATCTGTGCATCGATTTCTCTGTCTCTTTCTCTCTTTGTCTCTGCCTCTTACTCTCTCTCACTGCCTATCTCTGTCTATTCCTCTCTGTCTTCGTCTGTCAGTCTCTCTCTCTGCCTCTCCCGCTCTCTCTGTCTGTCTCTCTTCTTCTCTCTTTCTCTGTGCCTGTCTCTTTCTCTGCCTCTCTCTCTCTCTCTGTCTGTCTCTGTCTCTGCTTGTCTCTCTCTCTGGCTGCCTCTGCTCTTTCTTTATCTGTGCCTGTCTCAGCATTTTCTCCTTCTATGTCTCTGTCTGTCTTTCTATCTTTTTATGTCTGTCGGTCTGTCTTTCACCCTCTGTCTGTCTCTCTCTGTGCCTGTCTCCGTCTCTTTCTTTCTCTCTCTCTCCGTTCCTGCCTTGTCTCTGCCTTTTCTCCTTCTATGTCTCCGTCTCGTCTGTCTTTCTTTCTCTTCCTGTCTGTCGGTCTGTCTTTCACTCCCTCTCTCTCTCTCTCTCTCTCTCTCTCTCTGTGCCTGTCGTTTCTCTGCCTCTTTCTTTATTTCACTTTCTGTGCATGACTCTGCCTTTTTCTTTCTCTCTCTCTCTCTGCTTGTCCTGTCTCTGCCTTTTTCTCCTTCTATGTCTCCGTCTATGTTTCTTTCTCTTTCTGTCTGTCTGTCTATCTTTCACTCTCTTTCTCCCTCTCTCTCTCTCTCTCCTTCTCTGTCTCCGTCTGTCTTTCTTTCTCTTTCTGTCCGTCTGTCTATCTTTCACACTCTCTCTCTGTCCCCTCTCTCTCTCTCTCTCTCTCTCTCTCTCTCTCTCTAAAGTTTCGATCCATGGTCATTTCCTTCAGCTCACAGTAATTTGAGATAATAATTTTTTTTGAAAATTTTAGTGTGTTTTCATTTTTTACGTAACGGTTTTTTTAACTGTGAGATTTATTTTCGTGGGCCCTCAATGAAATTTTGCTCCGGGCCCCTTCAAAGTTCCATCCGGCCTTGCATTTCAACTTGACTAGGCGTTTTAACATGTGCTTCGCTCCTGAGGTATACACACTCGTCGCACAAAAAAGTTAGGAATATTGCATGAAATGGAGGATGTATGTATGTATCTGACTCAAGTTACACGCATTGAAATAACTTCGGTGAGGCTACGTACCACAAACGATAAACAGTGCGTTTACAAAAACAATCGATTGTACATTTTCTGCATACAACAAAGTAGCAGTGCAATATAGACAAAATGGTAAATTCGGAGAGTGTCCATACCTCTGGATTTCAGTACCCGGTAACGTCGCCACTGTGTCGAAGAACGTCTTGACATCAACGAGACATTGCAACGACATTATTGATGAGTGTCTGCAGCAGCTCGTCCCATATTACAGGTTGTGCGTTTCGAAGATCTGCCAGTGGACTGAGATATGGAACGTAGTTATGCAGACGTCGCTGCACAGCATCCCAAATGTTTTCAATAGGATTGAGATCAGGAGACCTCGGAGGCAGCTGCAAAGATTCAATTCCATGATTCACCAGCTCCTGAAGTACAATGCAGACACGGTGACAAATGCTATTTATTTCCGTTTTTTACGAGGTCTTTTGAAAAACGGGAACAAATATCATAGAATTTTCAGTTCTAACATGAATGAGTTCTTACTATAAAAGTTTTTACTACACTTCCTTACAGAAATCGGGCGTCTATTTGATTTCTTTTCAATCTGCTTCAATTAAAAATTTCACCGTCTTAGGGCGGGAAACATCACCTATATATTAACATTTATTTAAAGCTTAAAAACAACCGTCCTACACTGGCGTGCAAAAATTAAGAACGAGACGGTTTTTCAAATGTAACGTTGTGCAGAAGTGTTCCACATCGACTCAAATCATACCATAAGATCCCCAAGATGTAAGAATATGGGACAAGTGAGCAAAACAGTCCAAACAAGGAATCCAAAGGATACAAAGGCACTTTATTGAAAAGGTAGCTTCGAGCACAACTGGACAGAGGACAGAAACGTCCATGTGACAGGCTGCTGCCAAGAAGAATCCAGTCTTTAGTAGGGGATGTGATCACCACTGACTGCGTTGCAGGATTTACAACGTCTGCCCATACTGAGGACGAGGTTATGAAGGAGCTGTTGAGGCATCGCAGCCCATTCCTCTGTAGCGCCAATTGAAGCTGCGGAATCGTTGCTGGCGGCTGGTGTCGTGCTGCCAAGCGTCTCCCGAGAAGGTCCCACACGTGTTCGATTGGATTTAGTCCTGGAGCCTTGCAGGTCAATCCATGCGTTGAATATCTTCACTCTCCAACAGCTCTGTGACAGCCACTGTACGATGAGGTGTAGCGTTGTCGTCCATGAAGAGGAACTCAGGACCCACAGCACCTCTAAACAGACGCACGTGAGGCTGGAGAACCTCGATACAATAGCGGACACCAGTGACTGAACCTCCTTGGAAGATGTGGAGGTCAGTACGGCTACCAAGCATGATACCGCCCCAAACGAGAAGTCCGCCACCTCCAAACCGGTTCCTTTTGATTATGTTGGAGGTGTGATTGCGTGTTCCCTGCTCTCTCCAGATGTGTATACGTCCAGAATCGCTCGTCGGACTAAATCGGCTCTCATCCGTAAAGAGAACTCGACCCCATTGCTGATGTGTCCCGTTCTTGTGTTCCTGGCACCACAGAAACCGTCGTCTCCGTTGTGCAGGCGTTAATGGCACACAGTGACGAAAAGTGCTTGTTTCGGTGTGTTCCATCACCCCTTAAAATTTGTTCCATTGGTTTTGAAACACCCTGTATATATATATTTATTATCTCTGACCTTATTTTCTTGCTGAAAGTCCGTAGAACAGTTAAAATACTGAGAAAACCAAAATGCGCTTCATTCTTAGCCATACATAATTTTAAAGGTGTTGTATGTTACCTGGAGGAGTTAATAAAGGTTTGGGCGCTTGAAACATTGCGAATCAATCACGTGGTTTCTTCAGTAAATAACAGCTTGTTTTTCTCTGCCACGGCTTTAGAGTTTGCCCACATTTAACCGGAGGAGCTACATAGATTTCGTGTTATCGCCGATTTTGGGGAGCCATCGATAATTCGTGGAATTCCGCTGAAGAGGATGAAGAAGAAGAAGAGGAGATACAATCGATGATTTCAAGTATATCCAGTCTAGCGCAGTCATCGGTAACACACCCCAAGGTCAGGTTTCGATTGACAGAATCTTCAGCACACACGCACACACACACAGTGAAAAACAAAATACAGAAAGCAAAGAAATAAGAAATAAAAAATCTTTAAAGATAATCTTATTTTGCTTTTCTTTTTTATTTTATCGAATAAAATGTCTCCCAAAAAGGCCCAATTTCTAGAAAACAAAACTGTGTCAGAAAAATCGGAGAAAGAGGGGAAAAAAAGCAAAAGAAAAACCACTCATTACAGGAAACTTACAGTTGTGTAAGTATTAGTGTGTCTTTTTAAGGACCGAAAGGATGTGCAGGAAAAGAAAGAAGTTACTTTTGTAACTCTCAGAAGAAAATAAAGTAGACAAAAGTCTCTTACTGCGGCATATCGTATTTCATTCCTCCTATATGCCTATTAAGACATTATAACTATGAAACTTCCAAAACTACAATCAGAAGAAAAAACACTGGAGATAGGGGAGATGCGCAGTTGACATAGGTATCATCCGCCGAGAGTGGAACAGACCAAGATCAGATCACATGTTGAGGATTTTAGGAAGGGTGTGTCTACCCCAGGTCCCAAACAACCCTTAGAAGTAGCAAGCTAGGAGATTTGGGCTAGAGCATCGGACAGGAAAGTGAAACGGAAGACAGATAAAAAAGGGGGGGAGATTCATATAGAGCGTATAGGACCGCAGGTGGCCTAGTGGGCAACGTTCGTGACTGCCACGGAAAGGACCTCAGGTTCGATCCCAGGCAGATACGAACGCTCGATCCGCTAAATATCCGTCGTGCGTTGGATGGGTACGTTAAGCCGTCAGACCCCGGGTACTGGCCTCCCGGTAATAAATAAGGGCGTCTTCCTCCCCCTTTCTACTTCGCTTCCGTGTCACTTTCCTATCAGGCACTCTAGCCCAAATCTTCTAGCTTCCTATTTCTAAGGGTTGTTTAAGACCTGGGGTCAGACACTCCCTTCCTAAAATCCTCTACATATGATCTGATCTGATCTACTATAGCATTGTGGGCCCGTTAAGCCCTCGGGCCACAGGTACTGGCCCCCGGTAGTAAATAAGGGCATCTTCTACCTCGCTTCCGTGTCACTTTCCTATCGGGTACTCTAGCCCAAATCTCCTAGCTTCCTATTTCTAAGGGTTTTTTAAGACCTGGGGTCAGACACTCCCTTCCTAAAACCCTCTACATATGATCTGATCTGATCTACAAGAGCATTGTGGGCACGTTAAGCCCTCGGGCCACAGGTACTGGCCCCCCGGTAGTAAATAAGGGCGTCTTCTACCTCGCTTCCGTGTCACTTTCCTATCGGGCACTCTAGCCCAAATCTCCTAGCTTCTTATTTCTAAGGGTTATTTAAGACATGGGGTCAGACACTCCCTTCCTAAAATCCTCTACATATGATATGATCTGATCTACAAGAGCATTGTGGGCACGTTAAGCCCTCGGGCCACAGGTACTGGCCCCCGGTAGTAAATAAGGGCGTCTTCTACCTCACTTCCGTGTCACTTTCCTATCGGGCACTCTAGCCCAAATCTCCTAGCTTCCTATTTCTAAGGGTTGTTTAAGACCTGGGGTCAGACACTCCCTTCCTAAAATCCTCTACATATGATCTGATCTGATCTACAAGAGCATTGTGGGCACGTTAAGCCCTCGGGCCACAGGTACTGGCCCCCGATAGTAAATAAGGGCGTCTTCTACCTCGCTTCCGTGTCACTTTCCTATCGGGCACTCTAGCCCAAATCTCCTGGCTTCCTATTTCTAAGGGTTGTTTAAGACCTGGGGTCAGACACTCCCTTCCTAAAATCCTCTACATATGATCTGATCTGATCTACAAGAGCATTGTGGGCACGTTAAGCCCTCGGGCCACAGGTACTGGCCCCCGATAGTAAATAAGGGCGTCTTCTACCTCGCTTCTGTGTCACTTTCCTATCGGGCACTCTAGCCCAAATCTCCTGGCTTCCTATTTCTGAGGGTTGTTTAAGACCTGGGGTCAGACACTCCCTTCCTAAAATCCTCTACATATGATCTGATCTGATCTACAAGAGCATTGTGGGCACGTTAAGCCCTCGGGCCACAGGTACTGGCCCCCGGTAGTAAATAAGGGCGTCTTCTACCTCGCTTCCGTGTCACTTTCCTATCGGGCACTCTAGCCCAAATCTCCTGGCTTCCTATTTCTAAGGGTTGTTTAAGACCTGGGGTCAGACACTCCCTTCCTAAAATCCTCTACATATGATCTGATCTGATCTACAAGAGCATTGTGGGCACGTTAAGCCCTCGGGCCACAGGTACTGGCCCCCCGATAGTAAATAAGGGCGTCTTCTACCTCGCTTCCGTGTTACTTTCCTATCGGGCACTCTAGCCCAAATCTCCTGGCTTCCTATTTCTAAGGGTTGTTTAAGACCTGGGATCAGACACTCCCTTCCTAAAATCCTCTACATATGATCTGATCTGATCTACAAGAGCATTGTGGGCACGTTAAGCCCTCGGGCCACAGGTACTGGCCCCCCGGTAGTAAATAAGGGCGTCTTCTACCTCGCTTCCGTGTTACTTTCCTATCGGGCACTCTAGCCCAAATCTCCTAGCTTCCTATTTCTAAGGGTTGTTTAAGACCTGGGATCAGACACTCCCTTCCTAAAATCCTCTACATATGATCTGATCTGATCTACAAGAGCATTGTGGGCACGTTAAGCCCTCGGGCCTCAGGTACTGACCCCCCGGTAGTAAATAAGGGCGTCTTCTACCTCGCTTCCGTGTCACTTTCCTATCAGGCACTCTAGCCCAAATCTCCTAGCTTCCTATTTCTAAGGGTTGTTTAAGACCTGGGGTCAGACACTCCCTTCCTAAAATCCTCTACATATGATCTGATCTGATTTACAAGAGCATTGTGGGCACGTTAAGCCCTCGGGCCTCAGGTACTGGCCCCCGATAGTAAATAAGGGCGTCTTCTACCTCGCTTCCGTGTCACTTTCCTATCAGGCACTCTAGCCCAAATCTTCTAGCTTCCTATTTCTAAGGGTTGTTTAAGACCTGTGGTCAGACACTCCCTTCCTAAAATTCTCTACATATGATCATTTGATCATTTATGATCATGTGGAGCGTTTTAAGAAGGGAGTGTCTGACCCCAGATCTCACACAACCGTTAGAAATAGGAAGTTAGGAGATTTGGGCTAGAGTGTCCGAGAGGAAAGTCATACGGAAGCGAGGCAGAAAGGGCAAGATATATTCATGTAAAGGATTTTAGGAAGAGAGAGAGTCTGACCACAGATCCTAAACAACCCTTTGAAATAGGAAACTGGGAGATTTGGGCTAGGGTGTCAGATAGGAAAGTCACACGGAAGCGAGATAGAAAGGGGAAGAGAGATTCATGTAGAGGATTTTAGAAAGGGAGTGTCTGTCCGCAGGTCTTAAACAACACTTTGAAATAAGAAGCTAGGAGATTATTTGGGCTAGGGTGCCCGATAGGAAAGTCACACGGACGCGACACAGAAAGGGGAAATGAGATTCATGTAGATAATTCTAGGAAGGAAGTGTCTGACTCCAGATCTTAAACAGCACTTACAAATAGGAAACTGGGAGATTTGGGCTAGGGTGACCGATAGGAAAGTCACACGGACGCGACATAGAAAGGGGAAATGAGATTCATGTAGATAATTCTAGGAAGGAAGTGTCTGACTCCAGGTCTTAAATAACACTTAGAAATAGGAAACTGGGAGATTTGGGCTAGGGTGCCCGATCGGAAAGTCACACGGACGCGACATAGAAAGGGGAAATGAGATTCATGTAGATAATTCTAGGAAGGAAGTGTCTGACTCCAGGTCTTAAACAACACTTAGAAATAGGAAACTGGGAGATTTGGGCTAGGGTGCCCGATAGGAAAGTCACACGGACGCGACACAGAAAGGGGAAATGAGATTCATGTAGATAATTCTAGGAAGGAAGTGTCTGACTCCAGATCTTAAACAGCACTTAGAAATAGGAAACTGGGAGATTTGGGCTAGGGTGACCGATAGGAAAGTCACACGGACGCGACACAGAAAGGGGAAATTAGATTCATATAGATAATTCTAGGAAGGAAGTGTCTGACTCCAGGTCTTAAACAACACTTAGAAATAGGAAACTGGGAGATTTGGGCTAGGGTGCCCGATAGGAAAGTCACACGGACGCGACATAGAAATTGGAAATGAGATTCATGTAGATAATTCTAGGAAGGAAGTGTCTGACTCAAGGTCTTAAACAACACTTAGAAATAGGAAACTGGGAGATTTGGGCTAGGGTGCCCGATAAGGAAGTCACACGGAAGCGCGATAGAAAAGTGAACAGAGGTTCGTGTAGAGGATTTTAGGAAGGGAGTGTCTGTCCACAGGTCTTAAACAACACTTAGAAATAAGAAGCTGGGAGATTTGAGCTAGAGTGTCGAATAGGAAAGTCACACGGAAGCGACACAGAAAGGGGAAAAGAGATTTATGTAAAAAATTCTAGGAAGGGAGTGCCTGACACCAAAGCCTATAAACAACACTTAGAAATAGGAAACTGGGAGATTTGGGCTAGGGTGGTCGATAGGAAATCCCCAATGAAGTGAGATAGAATAGTGAAGAGTGATTCATGTAGAGAGTTTCAGGAAGGGTGTGTCTGACCGGAGGTCGTAAACAACCCTTAGAAGCAGGAAGCTAGGAAATTTAGACTACAATGTTAGACAGGAAAGTCACACGGAAGCGAGATAGAAAGGGGGAGAGATTTACGTAGATAATTTTAGGGATAGAGTGTCTGACCCTAGGTCTTAAAGACCCCTTAGAAGTAAAAAAGCTAGGAGATTTGGGATAGAGTGCCCGACAGAAAAGTAAAACGGAAGCGAGATAGGTAAGGGGAGAGAGATATATGTAAATATTTCTAGGAAGGGAGTGTCTGACCTTAGGTCTTAAACAACAGTTAGTAGTTTAGTGTGGATCTCTGTCGATGTTCAGTGTTTCCGTCGATGTTTCTCCCAGCAGAGTTTCCATTTTCACGTAGGAGCGCTGGTCTAACGCTGTGACTCGACCTGAGGAGCTGCACGCTTCCATTTCCAAACCCTCCCACGACCACATAGCAAATGATAGCGCGTCGTTCTGACACAACTGCATTGCTGAGGGTCTGACCTTGACATGATGCAATCATGTTCCCGATTGCGTCATCCGCTTTCGTTTTATATTAGCGTGTAAAGAACATTTGTTATGACTCTCGTGTAGATCAACCGTTGGGCAAAGGGAAATGGAATTACATGCAGGTTAAAAGTCGGAGGCCCAAGGAGCGTCATCGAGCGAACGATACTGCGCACGCCTAGTACCCTGGGCTACGGGAGATAACGGCCTGCTAATGCGCCTTTTTTGACGGCACGTCATTGGATATTACGTCTTGCTTGGTGACGGAAATATCAAAACTGGTTCTTTGCAGAGTAGCGTCTCGTCGTGTTGTCAGACTGGTTCTTTGCAGAGTAGCGTTGTCAGACTGGTTCAGTTCTTTGTCAGACTGGTTATTTTGGATTCCACACTCCGTTGTCAGACTGGTTCTTTGTCAGACTGATTCTTCGTCGTGTTGTCAGACTGGTTCTTCGCAGAGTAGCGTTGTCAGACTGATTCTTTATCAGACTGGTTCTTTGTCAGACTGGTTATTTTGGATTCCACACTCCGTTGTCAGTCTGGTTCTTTGTCAGACTGGTTCTTCGTGTGTTGTCAGACTGGTTCTTTGCAGAGTAGCGTTGTCAGACTGGTTCTTTGCAGAGTAGCTTTGTCAGACTGGTTCTTTGCAGAGTAGCTTTGTCAGACTGGTTCTTTGTCAGACTGGTTATTTGCTAGACTGGTTCAGTTCTTTGTCAAACTGGTTATTTTGACTGGTTCTTTGCAGAGTAGTATTGTCAGACTGGTTCTTTGTCAGACTGGTTCAGTTCTTTGTCAGACTGGTTATTTTGACTGGTTCTTTGCAGAGTAGTATTGTCAGACTGGTTCTTTGTCAGACTGGTTATTTAAGATTCCACACTCCGTTGTCAGACTGGTTCTTCGTCGTGTTGTCAGACTGGTTCTTTGTCAGACTGGTTATTTAAGATTCCACACTCCGTTGTCAGACTGGTTCTTCGTCGTGTTGTCAGACTGGTTCTTTGCAGAGTAGCGTCTTGTCGTGTTGTCAGATTGGTTCTTTGTCAGAATGGTTATTTTGGATTCCACCCTCCGTTGTCAGACTGGTTCTTTGTCAGACTGGTTATTTTGGATTCCACCCTCCGTTGTCAGACTGGTTCTTTGTCAGACTGGTTCTTCGTGTGTTGTCAGATTGGTTCTTTGCAGAGTAACGTCTCGTCGTGTTGTCAGACTGATTCTTTGCAGAGTAGCGTTGTTAGACTGGTTCTTTGACAGACTGGTTCTTTGCAGAGTAGCGTTGTTAGACTGGTTCTTTGACAGACTACTTCAGTTCTCTGTCAGACTGGTTATTTTGACTGGTTCTTTGCAGATTATCGTTGCCAGACTGGTTATTTTGGATTCCACACTCCGTTGTCAGACTGGTTCTTTGTCAGACTGGTTCTTCGTCGTGTTGTCAGGCTGGTTCTTTGCGTCTCGTCGTGTTGTCAACTGGTTCTTTGCAGAGTAGCGTCTCGTCGTGTTGTCAATGTAGCGTCTCGTCGAGTTATCAGAGTAGCGCCTCGTCGTGTTGTCAGATGAATCCCGTTTTACGGAGCTGACTGGAAGGTGAGGGTGTGACGTCGACAGCACGAGGCCTTTGACCCGTAGTTCCTATTCGGTTCTATTCAAGTGCTACGTGATAACTTGGGGAGCCTTCTTATGGAACACATTACACCGATGAGATATTACATTGTAACCAATTACCTAAAGTGGCATTGATTCGATGAGGTGGCGATAGGTGTCCTCGGGTATCTGGTACCGTAATGTCAACAGCAGGTCCTCCAGTTCCTGTACATTTCGGGATGGTGTTGATTTAGCGCGAACCCGCTTTTCCAACTTGAACCACAAATGTTCGATTGGGTACATGTCAGGTGAATTTGGAGTCCAGGGCATTAACAGAAAGTCACCAGCATGTTCCTCGAAGCACTCCTTGACGATACGATTCTGCCAGTGGCACATAATCCCGTTGGTAATGGCCATCACCATCAGGGGACACAGTTATTATGAGTAGGTGAACTTGCTCCGCAACGATGTCCAGATACCTGACTACTGTCAGGGATTGTGCTGTTGGGATAATGGGGCCTAAAGTGTCCCAAGAAAACATCGTCCACAGCGTAACACCGCCGCCGCCGGCTATTTCCGCCCATCAGTGCATTCATGTGACATAGCCTCCGTTGGTAATCGGGTATCCGCGCACGGCCGTCTACCTGATGCACCAGGAATCTTGATTCCTCAGACCAGTCAACTTTCTTTCAATCATCCACAGTCCAATCTCGATGATCTTGGCACCATTCCATGCGGCGATGACGCATAGTAGACATGGGGGACCCGGCTGGTTCTTCAGCTATGCAGGCCCATGCGCAGAAGACGGCCATGAACTACATGCTGTGAACCATTGCTGTATCTACAGGTACATTTTGGCACTGTGGCCTTGCCGTCATTGTGCACATTGGGCGACAGTCTCCTCTTAACTCTGACATCAATGAGCTGCGGACGACACACGGCTAGACGACGGTTTCTCGTTTGGCCATCTGTGCACCACTTTTGATACGTACTCACTACGGTGGTACGTGATAAACCCACAAGCCGCGCCGTTTCTGAGATCGTAGTTCCGAGGCGCCGAGCCATCACAATTTGTCTTTTACCGAACTCCGATAAATAGACAGCTTTTCCTATTCTGACTCCGAACACTCTACTAGCCGAAAGCAGGGCCCCGGGTCGTATATACAGGGTGAATAGGAAAGTCTCTTTAGCCTGGAATAGCTTGCGAACGGAGAGAGGTACAGGTATGCAAATGAGATAACGGTGTAGTAAAGCGACTACACCCGATCGAATGCAATCAATAGCAGCGCCCCTAGTGGCGAAATGCGGACGTTAGCCATTGCAAATCAAAAACCAAATAGGATAGAGCAAAATTTCCAATTACAAAGTTGTAGAGCATCAATTAATTAGTACAGAACGACATTTGGTTCACACGGATAAGATAAATTGTCGCCTGAATACCCTACAATGCTCAAAATCGATGCGCGACGATTCGAATCTGCATATTCACATTTCGCAAATGTAGCCGCACGCAAATGCAGATTGTGACGTTGTACCGTACCTACGATATAAAAACCAGTAGCAGGATGTACCACCTTGATCAGAAGTTTAGGTTTACGTACGCTGTGTGAGAATGGCGAGCTTGAATTTCTGGGGTTACGTAAAAAATCAGGTGTATGCAACAGCGCCTACAAGTCTGCTGGATCAACGTCGTCGTGTTACAGATGCTTGCAATAGTGTGACACCTTCCATGCTGAGGAATGTGCATGCACAGTTACTTTCACGAATACAAATGTGTAATGTGGGCAATGGGGAACTCTTCGAACATACTCGACATTAACTTTTTATCACTGTGCGCCAGTTTGCCTTTTTTTGTTTTTGTTTTGTCTGACGTCATCAAACTGTATTGACATAAGTACGCATTTATGCAATAAATTGTGTGTATTTGCTCATACCTATGCCTGTTCCTTTCAAACGTTCACACAAAAGGTCGCGCATCGATTTCGGACATTTTTAGGTATTCAGGCGACAATGTATCTTATCCGTGTGAAACAAATGTCGTTTTGTACTAATTAATTGATGCTGTACAGCTTTGTACTTGGAAATTTTGCGCTATCTCATTTCGTTTTCGATTTGCAATGGCTAACTTCCGCATTTCGCCACTAGGGGCGCTACTAGCGTTGCATTCGATCGGGCGTAGTCGCTTTACTATACCGTTATCTCACTTGCATAACTGTACCTCTCTCCGTTCGCGAGTTATTCCAGGCTAAAGGTACTTTCCTATGCACCCTGTATACTGCTGTGTGAACTTCACTTGCGCCAGCGTTAGGTCTTTAGGCGCGCTCATTTCTCTAGGCTTGGGGTGGTAGTAATTAAATGACTAATCGGTGTAATTCCCTTATTGTGTTTCAACTGGTTCTTAACTCAGCATGCTATGCACTGGCTGATCTCCTATATGCTTCCATCGCGTTCGTGGCATTATTAATCATAAAAAAAAAACTCTGTTATTCTAGTTGCAAAACCCGCGGATATATTCGCGATGAAAGTTGGAAAAAAATGTATCCTTCGGAGCTCGTTTACAGGTGAGTAGTAGCTCGTTTCGCCGCATAGCTTTGTAGCACTTAATGGCGGATTGTCATTTTTTTTTGTGAAATAAATCGATTTTTTTTACGTTATTTTATTATTTCAAGTTTTAAGAATATGTGTACCAAATTTCAAGTCGAAATTCGCAAAATTGGCCAAGTTGTAATCTGTTATTGCCCAATGGGGTCGCAGAATTGGTGCAACTGGCGGAAAGCCGAAGCTGAGAAAACTCTGGACGGATTCAATCACGAACCGCCACTTCATAAAGATGTCGAATATGCTATAAAGCCGATTTACAACGATTTGTCTTGATGAGAGTTGCTAGAAAGGTGTTTGGGTAGTGACACTCAAAGCAACAATGAAAGTTTCAATTCTACTGTTTGGCGGTTCGAGCCCAAACATCTTCACTGTGGCTCAAAAACCATCGAAATGGCAGCTTATGTAGCAGCAGGCATTTTTAATAAAGGTTTTTTTCCGTCCTGAAAAAGATGACAACGACAGGAATCGTTATTGGCTAGCGAACGAAGATATTTACCAACGCGCGGGACCAACAGCGTCTGCAGAGATCGTCGAGACGCAGCCTCGAGGCTACAAAAGAGGCTCGTACAAGGCGTAGAAGCGAGAAAATGTCTTAAAACGAGTTCTACGTAGCAGGAGAAAAACCACTGTATGACCCTGGTTTAGCAGATTAGCAGAAAAATGCTGTACGTACTCGATATGCCTCCGTAAACTGTACTTGAAACTTTAAACGCGTTTTTCTGAAACAGCTTTTCCGCGAATGTTGGCGTGATATTTCAAAAACCATTGGACCGATCGACTTAAAATGTAAACCTGCATGTTCAGCAAACATCCTTTTATCGTTTGATGAACCAGAAACGCGATACGTTGTGTATATTTTCTTAATAGTGAAAAACATTGTCAACTTTTTGAGCTAAATTGATAATTTGAGTTTGACAAGCCTTTATTTCCTCAAATACATATATATATTTTCTGGTTCATCAAACGATAACTACACTATCTACCAACAAGTAATTGGACACCCCTGCAATCGACGATATCTGCGGTCCTGATACACGTCACGGCCGCCGCCGTTAAATATCGTGTGGGGAAACAACAACGCAACCAGTCGCATGCAAGATGCCACGCAGTTCGGAGCTCTCTGATTTCGAGAAAGGTGTAATGGTTGGGTATCACAGAAATGGCCGATCCATACGTGACATATTCAGCGAGTTGAAGTACCCAAAATCGACAGTGGCCTACGCGATTGGCAAGTGAAAGATGAGAGGTGACTGTCGGAATGTGCCCTGACCCGGCAGACCCACAAAACTGGGAGTTAGCGACCGACAGGTGCTGGCCAGAGAAATTCGGAAGAACCGCATCAAATCGATGGGCCACATCCGCAAGGAGTTTCAACAGGCATCCGGGAGTGTTCTTTCGATGAATACCATCCGTAAGGAAGCCCATCTGTTCGGTTATCATGGACCTGCTGCCGCCCACAAGCCTTTGATCACCAAGTCCAATAGTGCTGCTCGGCAAACGTGGTACAAAGGATGTCGACAGTGAACCGCTGATCATTGGAAACAGGTTCTCTAGAGCGACGAATCAAGGTTCACTCTCTACCGTTCGGATGACCGGGTCTGGGTTTGACGTCTGCCTGGAGAACGCCTCCTGCAGGAATGTATTGTGCCAACTGTGAAGTTCGGCGGCGGTGCAATTATGCTATGGGGGTGTTTCTCCTGGTATGGCACGGGACCCTTGGTCGCAATTCCTGGTAGACTCAACGCCGACACCTACTGCACCATTTTGGATGACCATGCGCTTCCTACGTTGTGGCAGTTTTACGGGGTGGACCCATGTTACTTTCAGGATGACAATGCCACCTGTCATGTTGCGAGGTCCACCATGGCTTGGTATAGTGACAATGGGGTTAATCGAATGGACTGGCCTGCGTAGAGCCCGGACCTTAACCCTATCGAGCACCTCTGGGACGAGTTGGAGCATCGACTTAAGGGGTGCTCCCACCGTCCGAAATCGGTGAAGGAACTGACCTGACTTCTCCAAGCCGAGTGGGAGAAAATACCGCTAGCCGTCGCACAACGCCTGGTTGAGAGTATGCCCCGGAGGGTCGCAGCTGTAATCGCCGCTCGTGGAGGCTCCATCAACTATTGAAGGTGAATAAACTTCGTTTTCCTTTGCTATCACAGGTGTCCAATTACTTGTTGGTAGATAGTGTACTTGTGTATAGAGTAAAACACAGTTCGAGTTTTTTTGTTTCAGATCACCTGGAGTGGAGAAATCATGCCAACTAGGGACTGCTGATGTTCGAGCAGTTTCATGTTCGAGGGGGATTTGCGTGCGTCATTCTTCATGAAACTTATTATAAATAGTTTTGTAGGTACCTTAAATGATAATAAATAAGATGTACCTACTTTGGAATCAATTGATTGCATAGTTTAGTCAATACCCCCCCCTCCCAAAAAAAATGTGGTAATTTTATCGTACAAAATGAGAATCCTCTCTGAAGCCAGTGCTTGAAGAGCTTTCCGAGTGCAGGAACTTATAGCTTCAGGCGATAGTTTATACATTTTTTGCATATTTCATCACGATTATCTCCGGGATTTTTGTAAGCAAAATCATAAGATTTGTTTTTTCAGATTGTTTATAACATTGTGCAACTTCTTTTTTATTGAACTTTTTCTTTACTGTGAAGGCTGTGTAAAAAATTAATTTATTTTTCTATAAATATATATCATCATCATCATCATTGTCAACCACTATCAATCCACTGCTGGACGAAGGTCTCCCCAAGTTTCCTCCACAACGGTCTGTCTTGCGCCAGTCTCCTCCATGTCACTCCCGCATACTTTCGAATTTCATCCACCCATCTTCCATATGGTCTTCTTCTGGGTCTTTTCCTGTCCCTTGGAATCCAATCTAAATTTCGGCTGTCCATCGATGGTCTGTCCTCCTGGCAGTATGTCCAGCCCATTGCCATTTCAGGGATATAATTCTGATCATGATATCTTCCACTCTTGTCATTTTTCGGATCCACGAGTTCCTCTTCTTATCTTTCCTAGTTACACCAAGCATGCACCTCTCCATGCTACTTTGAGTTGTCTTCAGCCTTTGTATGTCTCTTTTAGCTAAGGTCCACGCGTCTGCACTATACGTAAGCACTGGAAGGATGCATTGATCGAATACTTTTGTTTTAAGACATAATGGCATATCGCTCTTGAAAATTATGCTGTTTCTTCCAAAAGCTCTCCAGGCAAGTTTTGTACGCCGATTAATTTCTTCATCAGTGTGACCCTCACTTGATATCTGCTGTCCAAGATAAACATACGTATCTGTTATCTCCAGCTTTTCTCCATCATAAATCTTCATTTCTTGTAAAAGCATTGTACATCACTTTTGTCTTCTGAAAGTTCATTTTTAATCCCACTTCTTTACTCTTGCCAGCAAGTTCCTGGATCATACTCTGCAGCTCTGATGGGGCAGTTGCAAAAATGACTACGTCATCAGCAAAACGAAGGTGGGTTAGATAATCTCCATTAATCTTTATCCCCTTGTTTTCCCAGCTCAGCGACTGAAAGACACCCTCAAATGTGGCATTAAAGAGCTTCGGATATATGGTGTCACCTTGTCTCACTCCCTTTCCAATTTTTATGTGTGTTGTATTTTCAAACTGCCGAATCTTTGCACTTGCATTTTCATAGATGTTATTAATAATATTAATTTATGCATCTTCAATACCGCAGGTTTTCAGAGCCATTGTAACTGCTGATGGTTTCACCGAATCAAAGGCTTTTTCATAATCGATAAAAGCCATGCACAATGGAAGTTCATATTCCCTCGCTCTTTCAATTAGTTCTCTCAGCACATGGATATGATCTATTGTGCTGTAGCCACTCCTGAATCCAGCTTGTTCTCTCGGTTGAGCCATGTCCAGTGTTACCTTCAAGCGGTGTGAAAGAACTTTAGTGAAGATTTTATAAACTACTGATAGGAGGCTGATAGGTCTGTAGTTTCCGAGATCCTCAATGTCACCTTTCTTATGTAGCAGGATCATTGTAGCGGTGTTCCAATCCTCAGGAATCTTTTCTTCATTAAGGCGTCGAGTGAAAATTTGGGCGAGTACTGTTTCGATTTCTCCACTTGCTTTTTGTATGATGTCTTCTGTAATTCCATCTTCTCCTGGAGCTTTTCTACCGCTTCATGTTCTTGATTGCATGTGCAACTTCTGCTGGGAGGACTAGAAGAACTCTGGTTCTGGTACCTTTCATGATGTTTGGAGTACATGTATCATCCCTTTTATATAATTTGGAGTGGAAATCTTTTGCTCTTGTCAAATTTTCGCCTCTATTTCTTGTTACAGAACCATCTTCTATATATATCATCATCATCGCCATCATCATTTTCAACAATTATCAACCACCTGTTGGATGAAAGCCTCTCCAAGTTTTCTTCTACAACTCTTTGTCTTGAGCATGTCTACACCATGTTACTCCGGCATGCTTTCGAATTTAATCCATTTACCTATCCTCCACGTGGTCTTCTTCTGGGTTCTTTAGTGTCTTTTGGAATCCAGCCCAAAATTTCGGTTGCCCATCGGTGGTCCGTTCTTCTGCCAATATGTTCAGCCCGTTGCCATTTCTGAGTTTTTATTCTGATCATGATGCTGTCCATTTCTGTAATTTTCTTTATGCACAAGTTGCTCTTCTTGTATTTCCTGGTTACACCACGCATGCATCTCTCCATGCCGCTTTAAGTTCTCTGTAGTCTTTGTATATCTTTTTTATTGTAGTTAAGCTCCATGTCTCTTCTCCATACGTAAGCACTGGCCGGATGCATTGATTAAACAGCTTCATTTTAAGACATTATACCATACTGCTCTTAAAATTTTACTATTTCTTCCAAAAGCTCTGCATCCACGTTTTATACGGCGATTAATTTCAATATCAATTTGACCCTCACTTGATATCTGCTGCCTAAGTTAAATGTACGTATCCGTTGTTTCAAGCGTTTCTCCATCTTTTTAGTCTTGTCAGAAAGTTCTTGGATCATACTCTGCAGCTCCGAAGGGGTAGTTGCAAAGATTACTATGTCATCAGCAAAACGAAGGTGAGTTAAATAATCTCCATTAATGTTCATCTCTATGTTTTCCCAGTTCAATGATTGAAAGACATTTTGCGATGTGGCGTTAAAGAGCTTGGAAGAGATATGGTGTCACCTTGTCTCACTCCCTTTCCAATTTATATGTGTGTTGTATCCTCAAATATCCGAAACTTTGCACTTGCATTTTCATAGATGTTATTAATAATGCTAATGTATGTATCTTGAATACCGCAGGACTTCAAAGCCATAGTCACTGCTGCTGGTTTCACGGAATCGAAGGCCTTTTCATAGTCAATAAAAGCCATGCATAGTGAGAGTTCATATTCTCTTGTTCTTTCAATTAGTTCTCTCAGTACATGGATGGCATCTATAGTGCTGTATCCACTCCTAAATCCAGCTTGTTGTCTTAGTTAGGCCATGTCTAGTGTTACCTGTAAACAATGTGAAAGAACTTTAGTGGAGACTTTATAAACCACTGATAGAAGGCTGATGGGCCTGTAGTTCCCGAGATGCTTGTGACGTACCTGTCAGCAGGACGCACACGCCATAAAGGCAGATAGGAGTCAGAATGAACGTCTGCGTAGCTCAGTTGGTAGAGCGACTTGTTCCGGAATAAGCGGACTCGGGTTCGATTCCCGGCGTAGACCAAAAATGACGGAGAAATTTACTTCGTTATAATGGCGCCTGAACTATCCGGATGACCCGACCGTTCAACATCTCGCAATACTGTGTTGTTATTTCCACACCGCGAGATAGGAAAAATCAGAGAATCCCTTCTCCAGCGCTTCGAAAAATAAATGTGTGCGACGTTGCATCCCACATACCAGATTGACTGGGAGTTCTCAAGTGCACGTTCTACAGTGGATGGCTGCCTGCAACGATGCATGGTCACGGCTGACCCGTGGGCCATACCCCCGGCCCTCTTTGGGGGGGGGGGAGATGTGACGTACCTGCCAGCAGGACGCACACGACATAAAAACAGATAGGAGTCAGAATGAACGTCTGCGTAGCTCAGTTGGTAGAGCGACTTGTTCCGGAATAAGCGGACTCGGGTTCGATTCCCGGCGTAGACCAAAAATGATGGAGAAATTTAGTTCGTTATATGCTCAATATCACTTTTATTATGTAGCAGCATCATTGTAGCATTGTTCCAATCCTCAGGAATCTTCTCTTCATTGAGACATCTGGTGAAAACTTCATTTACATATTAGATGCGCAACTTAATTCTGGGCCACACGCACAACACCTTGACAGCAAATTATAGCAAATTGAATACGTACCTAATCAGGGAAATTATCCCCATCGTGTTGCATACATTTGAGCCATCGGTCAGGGAGCTGCCGAATGCCACTGCGAAAAAATGTGGGCCGTTTCGTGTTGATAAAGTGATCAATACTTGTGTGAACCTCCTCGACAGAAGTGCGTATCACTTAGTTGATAGTGCAGGGAGCGAAAGAGGTGGTAATCCGACGAGGCGAAATCTGGAGAATACGCCGGGAGAGACAAAATCTCCCATCCCAAGTCGGTGATCGTGTTTAAAGTCGTTTTCGCGGTGTGAGGACTCGCGTTATCCTGAAGCAACAGGACCGAAATTCTGCCCTTGCCGGTGTATGGCCTTTTTGCCTCCATTTCATCACTCACACGAATGAGTTGCTGACAATAACGTTCAGCATTGACCGTTTCACCAGGTTTGAGCAACTCATAGTGTACGACACCGCGCTGATCTCACCATATGCACAGCAACAACTTCCTGGCATAGATATTCGGTTTAACGGTACTGGTGGTAAGCTGAACTGGATAAACCCACGATTTGCGCCGCTTAGGGTTATCGTAGCTGATCCACTTCTCATCGCAGGTCAAAATCTTGTGGAGGAAATCCTTCTTCTTGAATCTGTAGAGCAAGGATACAGCAACATCGTAGCGTCAATGATTGTTCGCAGCTCTGAGTTGATGGGGCACATAACGGCCCTCTTTGTGAATCTGTCCAAACTTGTGCAGGCGCTTTGCAATGGCTTGCCGTGTTACTCCGAGTTCCTGGGCTAGCTCTGACTGTGTGCGGCAGGGATCTGCTTCTAACATTTGTTCGAGTTCCTCAACGTCAGTTTTCTGTGGCTGTCCCGGACGTTCTGCTTCACGGAGATCGACATTTCCCTGATTAAACCTCTGGAGTCACTTCTTACACGTACTGTAGGACACAGTAGCTTCACCCAAAGCAGCGCAGATTGTTTTCTGGGCACTTTTTTTCAGCTGAAACGCGAACAAGAGGCAATGCCTCAAATTTTGCTTCTCGAACGACATTGCTTTCATCGTTAACTTTCGTCCTTTATGTCACTACAGCTGTGAGCGGTTACGGTTGCCTGGAAAGCTGTTGGATGGCGCTGCAATCGGCCATTATCGCACATAGCTATTTGCATATGCCGACGTTCTATGATCGCTTGCGGGTAGCGACCGAGAATTAAGTTGCACTCCTAATATAAGTTATTTGGTTGTGAAGAAAGAGAGAAGCATGTATTTCAAGCTAAAGAAATCGTACAAAACAAAACCTAATCGGATCCTGTACACAAGTGTCCAGTTTCCTGTACCAGTCATAGCAAGTATTCTGTCCGATAATATTGTCAGCATACGGGTTTCGCATTTTTTCAGTTCTTTCCGTAACTTTCATGCCAATTAAATATTCATAAAGCATTATTGGATGCACACCTTCCTTTGATATCGCCATCGTATCGTCTTCACGGGCAACTAATCTACATTATAACAGCGTACGTTCTGTCCTTAGAATCTCTTCTTTTGAGCAGAGCACTCTGGGATGTGTACGTCACGGCATGCCCGAAGTATCTTGCATTACACATGCCACATACGATTTTTTCCGGAAACGTTCTTTACGACCTGATGTATTGATAGATAGGTAAAAAAAGAAACGACAAGAAACACCAAACGAAAGACAACTTTGAAATTCTAAAGCGCCAAAGGCAGCATAAAAGAAAGATCAAATCACAATACAGAAAAAATGCAAAACCCGAAGAAAAAAATAATTTTTAGTAAATTAATGAGGAAACATAAAACAAATTAAACCCGAAAACAAAACAGTAAAAAACAACACAAACCCCAAACGTCGGAAGCCACCAAGCTAAGGAACAAGCAAAAGACAAAAAAAATTACAACCAGAAGAACATAGGGATGCAGACCAATGACTGATTCTCTTTATGTCTTCGTCAGAGGCAAGCATGAAGAAAATCACCCACATATCTACAAAGACCAGAAACGGGTGGGTTTCTGCTAATGTAGTTTGCTATAGTGACTGGTTAAATTTAAGATTAAATTCAACTAATGTTAAAAAAGACAAACTAACTAGGGTTTTTTAATTTTTTTTTAAATATATTTTTCAGTTTTTGAAAGTTTCAGGACAATTGTTACAATATGTTTACCTTTTCATTAGGCTAAACTCTTAAATTTTCTTCAGTTAATTAATTTCTTCATTTGCTTTGTATTATAAAGAGTGTTCGTTCTCTGTCTAAAGCGTTGTTTGCCAAAATTCTCTTGTGCTGGTTGTTTTGTGTTTGTGAGTTGGGCAATGTGATTTAGTTTACTGGTTTTGGGTTATTTGTCCCTTTGAACATTAGTTGAATTTAATCTTAAATTTATTAGTCCCTGTAGCAAGCTAGATTAGCAGAAACCCACCCGTTTCTGGTCTTTGTAGATATGTGGGTGATTTTCTTCATGCTCGCCCCTGACGAAGCCATAAAGAGAATCAGTCATTGGTCTGCATTCCTATGTTCTTCTGGTTGTCTTTTTTTTTTTGTCTTTTGCTTGTTCAGTAGTTTGGTTGTTTCGGACGTTTGGGGGTTTGTTTGGTTTTCTACTGTTTTGTTCTCGGTTTATTTTTTGTTTTATGTTTCCTCATTAATTTTTTAAAAATGATTTTCTTTCTTCGGGTTTTGCATTTTTTTTTGTACATAGATATACATGCATATAGTTATTTACATAGTGTTAGGTACAAGAAGAATTTTGTTAGTTATCTCGAACCTTTAGTTATAGCACTTCATACGTTTTATTAATATAACATTTCATATTATAGCAAATATCTTATACACATGTGTATCAACCCGAAAATTTGTGTTTCCGGGAAATATATTGATAATTCACACCGAAAAATTTATAGTTACGAATAAATAACCACTTATGGATCTAAATACTATTACGTACCTTATGCTCCATAGCCATTACGAAGCACATTGTTGGATCGTCAATTCACTTTCTTTGTGGAAACACTGATGAGTTCCAACCATGTCGCGATTCTTCCAACTACAACTCCATTTGTAGGTGAAGGATCAGGCTTTATTCTGTCATTCATGTACATTATTGTACTTTGGTTCCAACACTCTAAATGTTAAAATCACTATGTACGTGCTGATACAATTTCTTATTCCATCGATGCTTGCACTTGTTCCACAACCAGTTAAATTTGAAGTCTAAAAACATTTCACCATTAAAATCCAGTAAAAAGTTTAAAATCCCGGCATGCTCAAAATCACCACTATTCCACCATCAAACTCCCACTCCGAGGCTGTTACCATAGAAAAAAAAACACAGAGCCTATAATAATATCGGACCAATTATCATAGCTGAACCTTTAAAGCACTGATTAAAAGGGAAAGAGAATATAAAGAACAACAAGTTAGTAAAATCATGCAAAGCATTGATTATGATACGCTTTCCAACATACCAGAAATCATTACTCAAGTTATGAGAATAATGGCTGTGGAATAAATCTCGTTCCTGTGCCCTGACCTTTGATTCCATTTCGATGATATTCAACAGAACCGGTTTGATATACCTCCGAAATAACATAATAAAGTTTTGTCGCAATCGAAACATTTTTACGTAAGTAATGATGCATGAGGGCTATGGAATAGATCCCGCTCCTGTGTCCTAACCTTGGACCCCATTTCGCCCATTTTCAATAGAGTTCATCCCCAGGCAGGCCCCCTGCAACATACTAACATTTTATCCAAATCGAAGCATTTTTACGTAAGTAATGGCGATGGAACTCATTCCGCTCCAATGTCCTGTCCTTTGAACCCATTTCGCCCATTTTCAATAGGGTTTGTCGCCAGGTGGTCCCCTACCGCATACTAAAATTTCATCGAAATCGAACCTTTTTTACGTGAGTTATCGTGATGACAGACGGACGGACAGACGGACGGAAAAAGCTGGAGCATATACGCTTCTTCAACCTACGGTTGGAAAGCGTAAACAATAGAAAAATAAAATTATGACAAAAAGGAATGAAGGAAACATAAGAAAACTTAGGCTTATTAATTACGGGATTTAGGCTTATTAATTTCATATTCCCCTAAATGTCACTGAAAAAATCGGGGGAAAAATTGATGCTTGCAAGAAAGAAAAAAGCTGATTTCACATACTCGATCACTACAAATTATTTATTCATAGTGTGGTTATTTCAGCACTTGGCCGTACACAACATTTTTGGTTTCTCCTTCATCGGCGACAATATATAATTTTGTTGGATCCTTTGCTCTTGACATTCCAACATAACAGCTGTAGAATCAAACGGAACAAAAGCGTTACCAATTTTTTAACACACTTCCGGGAGACACAGCATTGGAACACTGACTGAAGAAAATCCGCTAACAATTTGTTATCGACGATGAAATGCATCACGTGCTTACAGTTTCAGAGGTCTTTGAGGGGCGAATCTATTAGATAAAAAAGTTGAAAACGTATCTTTGCGAATATTTCATGAAACCTGCTGAAATTTTAATGAACACCATAAATCTTTAAAAGGAACATGACTTCCAAGTATCGCACGAATAAGCAGCTAATTTTTTAAATTAGCCGTCAAAATTTTATTAACCGTTTCTGCGTATATATTTCTGTTTACCAATGAATTAAAAATTCCATGCCTATTTTAAAAAGTTTTGACCGCCGGGGAAATTTTGAGGGACTCCTCTTATTACCAATTCATGGTGTTGATACAAATCTCAGCCCGTTTCGTTACGATTTTGCAAAGAATAGAAACGCCTGTGGATGTGCAGCGACGATTAATGCAGTCACGTGCTTTCAGATAACGATGACGTAGAAAACGACGCTGATTTTATTGATCAGCTTAGTAATTAATTCATAACTCGCGAACGGAACAACGTAGATATCTTAAAATAGTTGCGTTGACCTGGAAATTCCAGTATTCGGCGTTCGAGATTTTTTGCTGCTTCAGACAAACAGACGTTTTGTCTTTTATATATAGGATTAAATGGCGAATAAAATGTAGATGGCAGCACAGTATCAAAAGTGAGAAACTCAAAAATGTAGGGAGAGGCACGTGATCATTTAGCCATTTCGCACTCATAAATGAACCCCGTAGTGAAATCATCTAACGCACATAGTCATTCTACAACATCGGGTACCAGATGATAGTTCTGAGGATGGTTTCGGAAAAGTTGAAAAGCTTTAACGAGAACTTAGTGGGAGATTGATGGTGGAATAGTGATGATCTGTAGCATGGAATGATTTTAAACTTTTTATTGGATTTTAATAGTGAAATGTTTTAAACTTCAAATTTACCTGGTTGTGCAACAAGTGCATGTGAGCCGCCCCGGTGGCGCAGTGGTCTAAGTGATGGCCTCTGATCATTTGTCCGTAAGGAGTCCGGGTTCGAATCCCAGTGAGGGATGGATGTTGTGTTTGTCTTACGGCACTGGCTCTCTCTCTTCCCTGGAACCAGTGACCCTAAATTAGGGACGGGCGACTGCTTATAGCCCATTGAGTTGCTCCCGGTGGTCGTTAAACCTCCAATCAAAAAAAAAAAAAATGTGCATGTGAACATCGATGGAGTAAGACATTTTACCGGCATATATACATAGTGATTTTAACATTTAGAGTGTTGGAACCAAAGTACAATAATGTACATGAATGGCAGAATATAGCCTGATCTTTCACCTACAAATAAAGTTGTAGTTGGAAGAGCCGCGGCATGGTTGGGACTCGCCAGTGTGTCCAGAAAGAAAGTGAATTGACTCAACAACAATGTGGTTCGTATCGGCTATGGATCATATGGTGCGTCATAGTATTTAGATCCATAAGTGGATATCTATTTGTAACTATTTCATATTATGCTTTTTGCTTCAAAGTGTGGCGTACTACAGCGGTAAAAGCACCTGCCAAGACCACAAATCTGCCGCGATACATTCCGGCGGTGTAGCTTTGTTGGAAAAACCACTTACGCCGGAGTGGGGGCGCAATTCGATCCTCGTCACGGACAAATATTTGTTTGCACAAAAGGACGTGCTAATAACATTTTAAAATTCAGTAGCATCTGTCTTGTTGTCTGACTTTATGGGATTTGACGTCACACCCAGGGGCGTATTTAGAGGGGGGCAAAGGGGCCATGGCCATCCCCGAAATCTGTTTCATGTTTTATGTTATCTGTCAAAATAAGGTTAAATAGTCAAACTGTGCTTTCCAATATAATTTTTACATATGTATGTTAAATCAAAATTTGTGTTATGAGAAAAGTTTCTGATTTCAAATTTTTGCAACAAAAATAATGGAAAATTTAGTGAAATTGGGTTTTGATTTGAACGATATGAGAGGGCAGGGGTATGATGAAGCTGGAGCAATGCGATGACAGTTTCGTGTAGTGCAGGCTTGTATTAGAAAAAAATATCCCAAAGCAATATATACACAGTTTATGTCCCATTCCTTGAACTTATGTTTGCCGGATGCTAGCAAAATGCCTAGCATAAGGAACTGTATGGGAGTTATATCAGAAACATGTTCGTTTTTCTACACTTCTGCTAAACGTACCAGTGTTTTGAAAGAAAGTATCCAGCGACTGCTACCTGATTGCAAGAAAGTTAAGATCAAAACTCTATGTGAAACTCGATGGATCCAAAGGCATGATGCCGTTCTTATGTTTAAAGAATTTCTGCATCCTATTGTATCATCCTTAGAAGCGATTGAGCAAGAAGGGTTAGCAGAATCATCTGTCAAAGCACACACTTTGCTCAACTTTATATGTCAGTTTTCATTTCTAGTGGCAACTTTTGTCCTTAGTAAAATATTTTCCATCACATACAATCTATCTGAAAACTTCCAAAACAAGCAAATCGACTTAGTCGATGCATTAGAAAAAATATCAGAAGTTACAACACTGCTAAACAGCATGAAAACTGAAGCAGAAAAATCCTTCAGGTTAAATTATGATGCTGTAAAAACGTTGGCTGTAGGCCTCAAAATAGCAGAAGAAGTTCAACGTAGAGGCAGTATACAAAAAAATGGATTTAATGTCCCACATTCAACTCCAGAAGAATATTTCTGCAGAAGTATATTTATACCCTTTGTGGATGATATAATTGAATCATTAAATGAAAGGTTTCAATCACAAAAAGAAACACTAACTTCATTTCAAAACATTCTACCAGTTTTTGCTGTGAAGAATGATTATTCCCAAATACACTGACGGAAAAAAAAATCCCAACACCACGAAAAAATAGTTGTAGAGGAATGAATGCAATACATTTGTATAGGTAACGTATTTAATCGATTAAGATTTCAAGATCACAGCTTAATGTAAGCGCCAGAAGAGCCATTTTAAATTTGAAATGCTGGTACATTAATATCCGGTGTAACCGCCAGAATGTTGAATGCAAGCACGCAAACGTTCATGCATTGTGTCGTACAGGTGCTGTTCATGAATGGCAGCACAACAGGTTGAATCACCAGACCGACGTACAACTGTGCCGTCTGGGTGCGTGGGATAGCCACGAGAGTGTTCCTGGTGTCATAGGAAATTTCTCCCCAGATCATATCTCCAGGTGTAGGACCAGTGTGTCTCGGCCGCAGACAGGTTGGTTGCAGGCGCTCACCTGGCCTCCTTCTAACCAACACACTGCCATTACTGGCACCCAGGCAGAACCGGGTTTCATCAGAAAACACAACAGATCTCCACTCCGTCCTCCAATGAGCTCTAGCTTGACACCACTGACGTCGCAAACGGCAGTGGTTTGGAGTAAGTGGAATGCACGCTACAGGGCGTCTGGCTCGGAGCTGTGCTTCAAGTAACCGATTTGTAACAGTTCGTTGTGTCACTGTGGTGGCAACTGCAGCTCGAATTGCTGCCGCAGACGTGGTACGATGCGCCACTGCCATACGCCGTACACGGCGGTCTTCCTTCTCAGTAATGCCACGTGGCCGGCCGGAACCCGGTCTTCTTGAGGCAGTACCTTCCCTTGACCACCGCTGCCAACAATCATGCACAGTGGCTACATTCCTGCCAAGTCGTTCTGCAATATTGCGGAACGAAAATCCACCTTCTCGTAGCCCTATTACACGACCTCGTTCAAACGCCGTGAGCTGTTGATAATGGTTTCTTCGTCTTCTTAAAGGCATTCTTGACTAACATCAACACACTACGTCGAATCTCAACGATAACTAACGCTCACGAACGTTACAGCGCGTATTTACAGCAAACCTGCTTTGCATGTTCCGAGGGGCGCTACTAGCGCCACACGTATGCGCCGAGCGCGAAATTTGCATAGACGTCATCTTACAGATGTACTCTTACCGCCTACCAACTGTCGTTTATCTAACACAACCTCTTCTGGGTGTTGGGACTTTTTTCCGTCAGTGTATTATCTGCAGTGAAAATGTATGAATCTGATTTAGATTATTCTGATGTAACAGAAAGCGAGTATCAATTATGATGTCAAAAATGGGAAAGGGAAAAAGCAGACGTGCGCCCCAAAAACGCCGTTGAAAGTTTGGCATCATGCAATAAGAACTTATTTCCCAACATTGATATTTTGCTTCACATCTTGGCAAATCTTCCTGTAACCACAGCATCAGTGGAAAGAAGCTTTTCCAGTTTTCGTCGATTGAAATCTTATTTGAGAAACAGTGCATCAGAGTCAAGACTGAATTGGCTAGCTTTATTATCTATTCATAGAGACATTCAAATTGAAGATGAAGAAGTCATTGACAAATTCGGAAATGTACCTAGAAGAATAAATCTCAGTTTTTAAGAATTAGGTGAATCCAATCAATTTCATTATTTCTCCAGGAGAAATTTGTTTTGTCACTCTTTTTTTAATATGTACTCATCAGCTTAATTTAGGTATATATGTATGTTATATACCTAAAAAAACTAAAAAGAAATACCTTTTTTTTATTATTAACATGTTTTTTTCTTTTTTTATTAACTTCCATTTTATCCTGGTGGATTTCAGAAACTTCCAATTTTTCGACCCCCCCCCCCCGAAAAAAATTTCTGCATACGCCCCTGGTCACAGTTCCAACTGTTTCCTCGTTTGTTCTCCGCATATGCTTCATGTTCTACAGCTGAACTGAATACGTCTAAGAGCACTGGATTGTGGTGCGGGTCGTGGTCCAATCGCTTGGATGCTCCATGGGGGCCACATGGTCATCCACTACCCAACGCTTCCTGGGTGTGCACTTAGGCGCACCACAAGCTACATCCAGTGCAACTCGCTCGGAACTCCATCCTCGCCTCCTCCGCACAGCTGCATTCTGGTGTCGTGCGCAGTTCTGTACGTCCTACTACCAGCGTGCAAATCTCACCAGGACATACCTTCTGTCCATCTGCAAGCATTCTTGGATTGCATCTACGACCCCGCTTTTCTGTCTCCAGGAGGTTACACGCTGCCTTACTCGAGTAATGTGGGCGTGTCATCACTATATTAACGTCCACAAGCTCTGTGCTCCTCCCTCCTATGGTGGTGCTGGCCTACCTGATGTCCCGCTACAAAGCAAGCCGAGTGATCAACTTCATTCACCTTTTCACGGCTCCAGTGGCTTCCGCAGTTCAGGTACGTGACGTTCTTGTCTCCTTGCGTAACCCACATTTTTCCTTTCTTTCTTTAGTTCTCATGGATTGCTGTCCTTTCCCCCCTCCAAACTCCCACCAGCTTATTCTGAAGCCCGCACTCCCCTTCGCTCTCTCCCCCCTCATTCGCTCCCCTCCCTCTTCAACTCTGGAGCTTCTTTCTGAACCCCTCTTCTTCAACTCCCTTGTTCATCCCCCATCTCCCCTGTTTTTAATTCCCCTCTTGTCTCCGAGCAGGTGTAGTAACTGTACAAGACCTCACTAACTCGGATCTATCCTGGCGCCCTTTCTCTGACCTCCCCCTGCTATTCTCTCATCCCCATCCGCCCATTTGGTCTATGACTCTCTGCTAACTGCACTTCTTTCTGCTTTTCCCTGATCTTGTCTCCCCCACCGGTCTCGTCTCTGTCTTTTCTGCCCCTCTTCCGCTGCCGTTTTTCCTCCGACTCACAAACTCGGTTCTTCCTCTCTCCTCTCTCTCCTCTAAATCTCTTTATCGTTTTCTAGTGCACCTTGCCACCCCTTCACCGCTTTCTATTCTGGAGGTTCCCCCTACTTCTCTTCCTCTTGTCTGGGCCGCTGCCCGCTCGCCCTTATCTGTCCCTCTTGAAATTAATACCCACTGGCTCTTTTTGCATAAACGCCTCCCTGTTCCGTATTTTCTCTTTCGCATGTCTCTTCTCTCCTCCCCTCTCTGCTCCTTCTGCGCACAGGAGGCAGACGTTTCTCACGTCTACCTTTACTGTCCCATCCTGATGCCTCTCCTCCACCAGGCTTTCCGTATTGCCAGTCGCTCTTGTTCTCAAGATCTTCCGTTCACTGCCTACAGACATCTTCTTCTGCGGGCTCATCCACCTACGCCTCTTCCGTCAGTATGTGCCTATCTTTTCGTGCTGGTTAAACACGTTATTTACGTATACCTTCAACAACTCCGCAGCGTTTCCTCGCCGGTCTCTTTACACCAGGCCAGCGCAGCACTTTTGTGCCATTTTCAAGATCGATTGCTTTCTCGACTCCGCCTGGAGTACCAGTCGGCTTCTTCCAGTCGTCGAGAAGCCACCTTCTATGCTACCTGGGCGCCGGCCGCTCCATAGTTTGCGGTTGATTCTGGACTGCTACACCTATCAGTACCCTAGGACATTCTACACCTCCTTTGCTGAGTTCCGTGGCACCCTGGTGCCCCTCCTCCACTCTACGACTCGTGCAATCCACGCTACCGTTGAATTGTGAATGCTAATACAATCTCAGTGTATTTTTATGCTTACTCGTGTACATTACTTACTTTCACCCCGCCTGTATTATGTTGCTTTGGTGCCCTCGTTAAATAACTTGCACAATTGTGCACGCTGTGTTTTTATCTCATGTTTGTAATGTTTTACCTTCACGGCGGTGTTTGTGCTGTTCTTTTTCTAATTGTGTACTATTGTTTCGCCTGTGTTATCCTGTAAATCATGCCCAGCCAATGTCATGTGACACGATGTGTTTCTCTCTGTCACTTCTGCAATTTTTATTCAATAAGCTTTGCTTGCAGCATTTGTTATTCATCCCCATTGTCATTTCAGTGTATATACCATCATGTTTTAACAGTTTTGTATTATTTCCCAGTGAGACGCCCAATACTGTACGTCTCCCTCTTATGTTTCCTTATGATAAATAATAATAAAGCGATTTTGAAACCTGGTCACACCCACCTCAGGTGTTGCTGCTTACGAGATAAAATTCTGTTTAAAAGTTTTAAATCATTGCCAATAAAGTACAGGGTCTCTTACGATTTTGCACGTTTATTACGGACACTGTACTGTGTACGTTCATTGTATTTGTTGTATCATCATCATCGTCATCCACCATTATCAATCCACTGCTG
The DNA here is from genome assembly GCA_039090855.1 of Macrothele yani. Taxonomy (NCBI): domain Eukaryota; kingdom Metazoa; phylum Arthropoda; class Arachnida; order Araneae; family Macrothelidae; genus Macrothele; species Macrothele yani. The sequence goes on along the minus strand of CM076999.1, from coordinate 12,733,018 downwards.
GATGAAGGTCTCCCTAAATTGATTCCACAATTGTATGTCTTGGGCCTGTCTTCTCCTCATCACTCCAGCATACTTTCGAATTTCATCCATCCATCTCCTATGGGGTCTTCTTCTGGGTCACTTCCAATCCCTTGGAATCCAGTCTAAAATTTGGGTTGTCCATCGGTGGTCCGTTCTTCTGGCAACATGTCCAGCCCATTGCCATTTCAGAGATTTTGCTCTGGTAATGATGTCGTCCACTCCTGTCATTTTCCTTATCCACAAGTTCCTCTTCTTATCTTTCCTGGTTACCCCAAGCATGCACCTCTCCAAGTTTCTTTGAGTTGTCTGCAACCTTTGTATGTCTTTTTTAGTTAAGGTCCATGTCTCGGCTCCATACGTAAGCATTGGCAGGATGCATTGATTAAACACTTTTTTAGACATAATGGCATATTGCTCTTAAAAACTGTACTGTTTCTTCCAAAAGCTCTCCATCCAAGTTTTATACGGCGATTAATTTCTTAATCAATGTGACATTCACTCGATATCTGCTGCCCAAGATAAATGTAAGAATCGGTTGTCTCAAGCTTTTCTCCATGAATCGATAAATCTTCGTTTCGTGAAAAAGCATTTTTCATCACTTTTGTCTTCTGAAAGTTCATTTTTAATCCCACTTCTTTACTCTTGTCAGCAAGTTCTTGGATCGCACTCTGAAGCTCTGAAGGGGTAGTTGCAAAGATCACTACGTCATCAGCAAAACGAAGGTGGGTTAAGTAATCTCCATTAATCTTTATCCCTTTGTTTTCCCAGTTCAATGATTGAAAGACATTTTGCGATGTGGCGTTAAAGAGCTTGGAAGAGATATGGTGTCACCTTGTCTCACTCCCTTTCCAATTTATATGTGTGTTGTATCCTCAAATATTCGAACCTTTGCACTTGCATTTTCATAGATGTTACTAATAATGCTAATGTATGCATCTTCATTATCGCAGGATTTCAAGGCCATTCTTACTGCTGTGGGTTTCACGGAATCGAAGGCCTTTTCATAGTCAATAAAAGCCTTGCATGATGGGAGTTGATATTCTCTTGTTCTTTCAATTAGTTGTAATATACTATAAATATAAAAGTTTTAACTGGCATTAATCGTTTTCTGTTATAGGTACGTCACTGACGCGGTAGGTGGCGTTCTGTGAAAATGTGGTCCCCACAAGAGAGAGAGAGAGAGAGCTCATTGGAACGCTTGGTTCATCGAAACAAAATCTGAAACACAAACGCTACGACATTTCCGGACTAAGTAAGGGAAAATCCCGCCATCTCGTCTTAGTATCCCCCAGAGCCACCAGAAATTCATGGAGACTGGGTCCGTCTTGGATCAAGATCGTAGTGACCGCTCACGAACGTCGAAAGATGAGATCAAACGTGTTCGTGATTCATTTTCACCAAGCACGAAGAAGTCCATTCATTCCGCTGCCAGAGAACTACAAATACCCCGGTCCAAGGTACACAGGGTGCTTGCTACACATACATCTACGCTTTATAACGGAGAAAATGGCTCCGTCACTTTTGTCCACGTCGGGAATCGAACCCGGGTCCCCTCATTCCGGAATAAGTCGCTCTCCCAACTGAGCTACGCGGACGTATGCTCTCGCTGCTATCTGCCATTATCTCATGTGCGTCCTACACGGCAGGCATGTCACAGCTTGTATGCATACAAAGTGAAACTGTCACAAGCCCTAGAGATGAAGGATAGACCACGACGAAAAGAATTCGCAGTAACGATGCTGGACAGACTGAGTGAAGATTCCGGTTTTCTCACACATGTTTGGTTTAAAGACGAGACAACTTTTCATGTCTCTGGGCAGTTAAACAGACACAATGTCAGGATTTGGGGGTCTGAAATTCCTCCTAAGTTTATGGAGCTTTCGGAGACAGTCCTAAAGTATCTTTGTGGTGAGGTGTTATGTGTAACCGTGTCCTTGGACCATTTGTTTTCAGGGAGAAAACAGTGACGGCAGATGTTTGCCTTCACGTTTTCCGTGAGTACGTTGTGCCACAATTGGAGGACCTTCAACCAAGCGTGATATTCCAACAGGACAGTGCGCCACCACATTGGGGACGGCACGTTCGAGGCTTTTCAAACACAACATTCCGTGGGAGGTGGATTGGACGGCGTGGTCCAATTGCATGGCCAACCCATTACCCCGACGCCACACCTCTGGACTTTTTTGTATGCTGATATGTGAAGGATATCGTGTATCGGACAAAGGTGTAGGACATCGATGACCTGATCGAGGATCAACAATGCCATTTCGACATGCTGCAACGCACAGCTGGAACTGGAGTTTCGGCTAGATCTTCTACGTGCAACAAATATCGAGCTTTTGTAATGAGGTAGAAAAAACTTCGGTCTTTGCTCTTGCTTACAATGTATGTGCTCAACCACATTTGCCTATCTCATACGGTGTATCCGTAATAAATGTGCACAGTTGTAAAAAGACTTTGTGGACAACCTGTATAACCTGCCTACGCTTTTGAAATTGAAAGTAATAATTATTTACGCTTTCCAACCGTAGGTTGCCCCCCACCATTCTACTTTCACCCTCCTCTCGCTCTGTCTATGACTCCCTACTCTCTACCATCATTGCTAAGTTCCCTCATCTCGCAACCACCACCGGCCTGACCTTTGTTCCTTCCGCCTCCCTCCCCTTCCTTTCTTTCTTTCAGTCGGCAGATCTACACTTCCACTTTCCTCTCTTTCAACCTCAGTTCTCTATCGGTTACTTTTAAAATCCCACTCTCCTTCTCCCCTTCACATCCCTGATGTCTCCCAATCCTCTCTCACCGCTGTCTGGTCTGCCACCCTTTCTCCTCTTTCAGCTCCTCTTGAAATAAACACTCACTGGCTTTTTCTCCACCGCCGTCTTCCCGTTCCATCCACCCTCCACCGCATGACCATTCTTGACTCACCTCTTTGCCCCTTCTGTGCTCAAGAAGCTGATGTCTCTCACGTTTATCTACATTGTGTCATCCTCCTTCCACTACTCCATCTTGCATTTTCCATTGCTCAACGTTCAGCCACAACTGATCTTCCTTTCGATGCCTATAAGACACTTCTCCTGCAGGTCTTTCCGCCAGTCAAGCTTCCACCCATCTGCTCATATATTTTCATCCTGGTGAAACACGTCATTTACGTATTTCATCAGCGCTGCCGAGATATCTCATCTCCTTATACCATTCACCAAGCTTCTGTGGAACTACTGTGCCACTTTCGGGAGCGTCTCCTCTCAAGACTTCGTCTAGAGAACCTTGCGGCCGTCGCCCAACAGAGAGAACAACATTTCCGTTCCACCTGGTCTCCGGCCGCTTCCTGGTTCGCCGGCATGCCAGCGACGTTCCAACTGACTGTCGGTAGTTTATAACCTCGTTGCTCCTAGCTCTGTTGAACTTCAGTTCAACGTGCATGCTCACCTTTGGTTTTCGGAATCGAACTTCAACATAAAGCTTATTCCTTCTAACAAATGTGAATATAATATGCACCATACTGTACAAATGTATATAGTCTTACTTGTTTTCTCTTTGATTATAATTTTTTCTACCAGTACTAAGACATCGTAATTCCGTTTGCCTTAGGTTTCACATTGTCTACTTTGTCATCTACAGTTCTCCTTTTGTACAGTGCTTTATTATAATATTCTCGTTCTGTTATTTGTCAGCACTATAATATATTTATGCTTCGAGACGAAATGTTTCGACAATCTCTGTTATTGTTCTTGTGCAAAATGTCTGTACCTTTTACCACGAGGCTCCTTTGTGAATCAATACATCGTGTTGTATATAATGTACATAAAATTTTAGAGTTTGTATATTTTACCGTACAATATATGTATCAGGACGCCCATGTTCGCCTCCTGAACCCAACCTTGTTAATAAAATTGTGTTGAACTGAAGAAGCGTATATGCTCCAGCTTTGTCCGTCCGTCCGTCCGTCCCCCTGTCCGCACGATAACTCACGTGAAAATAGTTCCATTTCGACGAAATTTTAGTATGTGGTAGGTGACTTCCTGGGGACGAACCCTATTGAAAATGGGCGAAACAGGATCAAAGGTCAGGACATAGGAGCGGGATCCATTCCATTGCTATTATACGTCATAACTTGAGTAAAAATTGTTCGATTTCGGTAGAATTTTAGCATGTGGTAGGGAACCACCTGGGGACGATCCCTATTGAAAATAAATGAAATGGGGTCAAAGGTCAGGACATAGGAGCGGGATCCATTCCATTGCCTTTATGCATTATAACTTGCGTAAAATTGGTTCGATTTCGATGGAATTTCAGTATGTGGTAGGGGACCACCAGGAGACGAACCCTATTGAAAATGGGCGAAACAGGGTCAAAGGTCAGGACATAAGAGCGGGATCCATTCCAATGCTCTTATACGTCATAATTTGCGTAAAAATGGTTCGATTTTGTTGAAATTTTAGTATATGGTAGGGAGCCACTGGGCACGAACCCTATTGAAAATGGGAGAAATGGGGTCAAAGGTCAGGCAGGACATAAGAGCGAGATTTGTTCCATTGCCCTTATGCGTCATAACGTGCGTAAAAATGGTTCGATTTCGATGAAATTTTAGTATGTGGTAGGGAGCCACTTGGGACGAACCCTATTGAAATGGGCAAAATGGGGTCAAAGGTCAAAACACTGGAGTGGGATCCATTCCATTGCCCTTGTGCATCATAACTTACCTAAAAATGTTTCGATTGCGACAAAACGTTATCATATTGTTCCGGAGGTATAGTGAACCGGTTCTGTTGAATATCAAGGAAATGGAGTCAAAGGTCATTGCACAAAAGCAAGATTTATTCCACAGCCATTATTCTCATAACTTGCGTAAAACTGCTTCTATTGCGACAAAACTTTAGTATGTTATTCTTGAGGTGTACTGAACCGGTTGTGTTGAATATCATCGAAATGGGGTCAAAGGTCAGGACACAGGAACGAGATTTATTCCACAGCCATTATTCTCATAACTTGAGTAATAATTTCTGGTATGTTGGAAAGCGTATCATAATCAATGCATTGCATGATTTTACTAACTTGTTTTCCATGGACACCTGTCTTGCAGTATAATAATAATTGACCATCCCTTTTTGTCTTTCTCTTCTGCTTGAAGAATTTATATTTAACAGAAAGCTCTTTCTGCGTGAGAAGTTCATCTCCTCTCGCTTAAAAGGCATTAAAAAACGGCGAAGGTAATAAAAATTGACTTACTCGTGTGAGCGATTTTTTCAAGAAGTGCAAAAAATCCGAATGTATTAACAGGGACTACCACTACTTATGCTTCATAATTTCGACTACAGGTACTTGTTTTTTTTAAATTAACATCTGAGTAAACAGCCTTTTCACGAAGCATTAAAAACGTTAGAGTGGAAATCGTATTTCGCTGGACCATATCCGTGTTAGAAGCTTAAGTGAAGCAATCTCATAAAGTGGGTTGCGTGATCGCTGGAAACAAAAAATGAATGCTCTCTAATACCGAAGGCATCCATAATTCTGACGCACTTCCTTAAATTATGATTTACGAAGAGCTTTAGAAATATTCCATGGAAGTTTCGCACAGTTCATAAACCAAGTTTCGTACTTGAAAACATATCGGAACAAACTTAGTACTGGAAATTTGTATTGAAAGCTAATGAAATATTTTTTTATTTTGATTATAGTGTAGGAAATACAGGTTTGCCCAAAACGTACCTACCAATCATGAAAGAAATACGGGATTACGCCATATAATACAAATTCCGAAGATGAAAATCCGTTTTTTGGCGTAAATGTGACAAGGATGGTAAGTCAGATTCATCCTCCGGGAGCGGGACTCGAACCCGCGTCTCCCAGATAGCGCCCGGTATGCTAACCACTACACTACCCAGAACGACCAAGTTTCAAGTTTCTGATTAATTTGAATATAACCAGCACAAGATCGCTAGTCGAAGCAACCGGGCCGTCCCGGTGGCGCAGTGGTCTAAGCGATGGCCTCTGATCATTCGTCCGAAAGGGGTCCGGGTTCGAATCCCGGTGAGGCATGGATGTTGTGTTTGTCTTCCGGCACTGGCTCTCTCCCTTTCCTCGAAGCAGTGACCCTAAATTAGGGACGGGTGACTGTTTATAGCCCATTGAGTTCCTCACGGTGGTCGTTAAACCTCCAATATAAAAAACAAAACGAAACTGCATCAGTTAACTATAATGTTGTGGTTCCATCACGGTTCTTTCCTTTGAGTTGGAATTTGCATTTGGCCCTGTTCTCCTAATGAGAAGAAACTCCGAGATTCCGTGGAAATTTGCCGCCCCGGTGGCGCAGTGGTCTAAGGCGCTGCCCTCTGTTCATTCGTCCGTAAGGGGTCCGGGTTCGAATCCCGGTGAGGCATGGATGTTGTGTTTGTCTTACGGCACTGGCTCTATCCCTTCCCTGGAACCAGTGACACTAAATTAGGGACGGGCGACTGCTTATAGCCCATTGAGTTGCTCACGGTGGTCGTTAAACCTCCAATCAAAAAAAAAAAAAAAAAAAAAGCAACCGGCATTCATGTTTAGCGAATCTGGAGGTAAAGAATCCTATCCCGTGATTGCCCGGAGAAGCAGATAAATCATGAAAGAAATACGGGATTACGCCATATAATACAAATTTTGAAGATGACAATCCGATTTTTGGCGTAAATGTGACAAGGATAGTAAGTCAGATAATATCCGAAAACTTGAAAGTTTTCATCGTCCTGGAGCGGGACTCGAACCACTATACCACCCAGAACAACCAAGTTTCAAGTTTCCGATCAATTCGACGATGTCCCGCTCCAGGACGATGAAACATTTTCATGATTTATCTGATTCTTCGGGCAAACACAGGATAAGATTTTCAACCTCCAGATTCGCTAAACATGAATGCCGGTTGCTTCGACTAGCGAATCCTGTGATGGTTATATTGAACTTGATCGGAAACTTGAAACTTGGTCGTTCTTTGTGGTGTAGTGGTTAGCATACCCGAGTGTTTTCTGGGAGACGCGGGTGTTCGTGTCCCGCTCCAGGTCGATGAAAATTTTCAAGTTTTCGAATATTATCTGACTTGCCATCCTTGTCACATTTACGCCAAAAATCGGATTGTCATCTTCGGAATTCGTACCTACTAAGTTTAATGCTGTATTATTCCTGAACAAAGAGGCATACAAATCTCATCCAAAGTGTATCAAAATCTACATCTTCTGCTGCTTTTCATATTGGGTCGTTTAATAATTATTGTCCGATTCGGACACAAAGAAAGAAACAGCAGTAACAGACGACGAAATGCATTTTATTCCGATAAATTTCTGCTATCGGCACCAATACACTGCCCAACGTGTTTTTAGTGCAAAAATTCCACGGTGGCAGAAACTGACATCACAGTGGTCGGAGGAATCTCTAACGGCGGAAATCACAGCATCCTTGTTAGCGAACCGTTTGCTCCTCAAGACGTGGTCCAAACGGCGCAACATGTGAAAGTGTGAGGGGGCCAAGTTAGGTGAATAAGCAGGATGAGAGAGGACCTCGTATCCCAAGGCGTTGATTTTTCGCATGCTTCCAATAGACACATGCGGTCGTGCGCCATCCTAAAGCAGTATGGGACCCAAACGATTGGCGAGCGATTGTTGTTTGCTGCATAATTTCTGGTGACATTCGTTCGGCTGACGGCAGCACACGTCCGTTGTGATTGTTTGACCTCGCGGCAAAAACTCATAATGAACCACAGTCTTCGCAGTCCACCACACAGAGATCAGAACCTTCTGTGGGTGCAATTCGAGTTTGGGCATGTGTTTGGGTGGTTCCCCTTTAATGAGCCACAGCGCTGTTTTCTCTTCCTTTTGTCATAAAGAACCCATTTTTCATCAACCGCAAGGATCCGATGCAGAAAGGGAGCACTAGCCTCACGTTTTGAGAGAGCAATGCATGTTTCCAGACGCCGTATCTGCTGCTGTTCGGTGAGTTCGTGTGAAACCCAGGTATCCAGTTTTTAACCTTTCCCATAGCTGCCAGGTGTCTGGAATCTGTCCCTAATGATACGACAAGTTCGGCACTGAGCTCATGTACTGTGGACGTTGGTTTTTCTTCCACTTTTCGCCTTAAATGTACAGTGTCACACAGAACCGGACAACCAGCTCATCGCTTATGGTCGATGGCAACATCACCAGCATGGAACTTGGAAAACAGCCTACGGACAGTTCTGTCACACGCCGTTCCGACAACCCACGCTCTATTGACATTTGCCACCACTTCGGAAACATTCCGGCCAAGTTTGAATTCGTGCAAAATCCCTGATCTCACGTCGGATTGCTCCATCACGCCCCCTAATGCTGAGATCTGTATGAAATACCGTTTTATGCACGTGGACTGAACCAATTCACTTTGCAGGGGCGTTTGGTAGTTCATCCTACCAATCGTCCCTTGATATCGGCTATGCAAATTCGCCTTGTCGGAATCGGCCAACAATTATGATACGACCCAATATTAGGTGTACAAATAAGTTTTAAAGCATTTTAAGACAACGCAACCTGTAATTTCAGAGAAAACAACAACACCTTTACAAATCAAAATATGCGCCATCATTCTCTATCACCTTCCGCCATCGGTCGGGCAGCTGACGGATTCCAGCCATGAAGAATACTTCGTCGTGTGACGCGATGAAGTCGTCCACCCATTTTTGCACTTCGTCACATGTCCGGAACCGTACAGCAGACAAACGATGTTTGATCGATAGGAACAAATGTTAGTATGATTGGCCTATGTCGGGACTATACGCCGGGTGCTACAAAACCTCTCTGCCAAGCGTGAATAACGTTTCCTTGACCTATTTCGCGACAGCGTTCATGCAGTAATTTCACGGGACGCAATCCTTTTCCTGTGAATGGACGTTTCCGACAGATTTCCTAGTTCAATCGCAGCAATTGTTGCTTGTAACAATCAGCAGTACCAGTTTGACCCTGTTCCAATAGTTCATATTAGAGCACACCCTTCATATCCCACCAGATGCACAGCAGAACTTTCCTTGAGTAAATATTGCGTTTCGGTGTCGAAGTCGTTGCTTCACCGGGGTCTACACAATGTTTCTTTGCGTTTGGGACTCTCGTTCCATATCCACTTTTCATCACCCGTAACTATTTTCCAAAGGGAAGACTTTCTGTGTTGTTTATTCAACAGATTCAAACACTTCATGACACGCTCATCCTTGTTCCTCTGGCTCAGGTCATGTGGCACCCATTTTCCTTCCTTCTGAATCTTTCCCATTGCGCGTAAACGATTGGAAATGGTTCGTTGAGTCACCCCCAGTTGTCCAGTTAGTTCTTTTTGCGTTTGAAAAGAATCTTCATCCAGCAATGCTTGAAGTTCCTCATGTGCTACCTTCTGCGGGGCGTCGCTACGTTCTCGATCTCTAACATCAAAATCACCGTCTTTAAACCGTCTAAACCAAAACTCTCACGTACTTTTCGATACAATAGTTTCAACCAGAGCAGATCAGATCAGATCGATGCACATGCTTTTGCAGCACTTTTTCCTTGATAAAATTCGTAAGGAATGCAGCGTCGAATTAATTCAGTATTGCATGCCATCTTTCACGTACCGATGTGCAAGTGCGTTTGACTGTTGGGCAAGCTTCTGTGTCACATTTTATTCTCTGGACCACTTACGATCACATGACAACAACGCGGGGGAACGTCGGTTATGTAAATTAGCGACATACGTCACACAAAAAAACGCTTTAAAACTTATTTGTACACCTAATATTACATATTCAATATGTTCGTCCTCAGCCTCGACGATCTTGCGCAATATGATCCTAAAATTGAACACCACCTTGTGAACGACGTCTTTTGGAATGGCCAAGATTTCACGCTCGATATAAATTATTTCAGCACCCCAGTCTTTGGATTGTTCTGATACACTTTGTCTTAGACATGTCCCCATAAAAAATCCAAAATATTGAGATCTGGTGAATACGGTGACCAGTCAAGTCCGCGCGCGTTGGGCTTTGGATTATCGAAAGCAATGACATTCCGACGGAAACGCTCATTCAGAAGGCGAAAAATGTATTCTGTGCGATAGGCACAAGCACCGTTTTGCATGAAAAAGTGACTTGTGAGGTTTAAAATCACGAGAGTTATGACGGACAAGGATGAAACTGCTTCCAAGCAAGTTTCGATAGCAGGTACAGTTCCCTCAATAGAAACAGGTCCACATATGCCAACTTTCGACAAATTGCAACACAGAGTCGCACGTTTTGAGTGAACACTTGAAGCAATCGAAACTAGAGGTCTGCGATGGCCCGTCTGTTCCGTCAAGCCTCCGGTCCCGACGCCCGTGTCGGGCCTTTTTTTTTTTAGTTTAGAGAACGAAGCAATAGACACGGTCGGGCCAGGCTGTGTCGACCCATTCTTTTTATCGTAATGGTAAGGAAAGAAAAAAAAATTCAGGTTCCCCGATTTCCTGATGTGTTTAACTGTTCTTATTAACTATTTATCTAACTGTTCCTAGAGGCACTCGCAGAGATTTTATCATTCTGTAGGTATTATGATGGTAAAACTATGTTGACAACAAAACAGATGTGTGTGTTGCGTATAGTGGGGAACGGATAATGTCTGCAGTAAGGTGAAGGTGTGTGTGTGAGTGGGGACGACATGGATTTTTTCTTCTATCCGTAATTTTTATAGGAATTTACTTTTGTAGGGTTAGCTCTTACTAGTTCAGAGAAAGGGAGATTCTGGACGCGCTCAGTTTTCCTTTTTTTTTTTTTTTTTTTTTTTTTTTTGATTGGAGGTTTAACGACCACTGTGAGCAACTCAATGGGCTATAAGCAGTCGCCCGTCCCTAATTTAGGGTCACTGGTTCCAGGGATGGGAGAGAGCCAGTGCCGTAAGACAAACACAACATCCATGCCTCACCGGGATTCGAACCCGGACCCCTTCGGACGAACGATCAGAGGCCATTTCCTTTTTCTCTCACTCTTTAAATGTTTTATTTTCGAAAAGTGCCAAAGTTTAGTTAATATTTTTAGGCTTACATTCAACTAAATATCTTCAATATGTCAGTTCAGTATTTAATTTTCACATTTTAATAAAATACAATAGAAAGACAAAATAACATCAAATGGTACATCACGGGCCCGGTCTGGCCTGAATAAGAGTTGCAATTCATGGGGCCGGGCGGGGCCTAAATAAGAGCTGCAATTCATGGGGCCGGACCGGGCCTAAATTGGAGCTGCAATTCATGGGGCCGGTCCTAAATAAGAGCTGCAATTCATGGTGCCGGGCCGGGCTTAAATAAAAGGTGCAATTCATGGGGCCGGGCCTAAATAAGAGCTGCAACTCATGGGGCCGGACCGGGCCTAAAAAAGAGCTGCAGTTCATGGGGCCGGGCCGGGCTTAAATAAGAGCTGCAATTCATGGGGCTGAGCCAGGCCGGGCCTAAATAAGATCTGCAATTCTTGGGGCCGGGACGGGCCGGGCCTAAATAAGAGCTGCAATTCATGGGGCCGGACCGGGCCTAAATAAGAGTTGCAATTCATGGGGTTGGGCCTAAATAAGTGCAGCAATTCATGGGGCCGGGCCGGGCCGGGCCTAAATAAGAGCTGCAATTCATGGGGCCAGGCCGGTCCTAAATAAGAGCTGCAATTCATGGGGCCAGCCTGGTCCTAAATAAGAGCTGCAATTCTTGGCACCGATCCGGGCATAAATAAGAGCTGCAATTCATGGGGTCGGGCCGGGCCTAAATAAGAGCTGCAATTCATGGGGCCGGGCCGGGCCTAAATAAGAGCTGCAATAAACGGGGCTGGGCCGGGCCGGGTCGGGCTTAAATAAGGGCTGCAATAGACGGGTCCGAGCAGAGCCGAGTGCCTGATATTAAAAACGGGTCGCGCCGGGCTGGGGCTTAAACGCACGTACTTAGGCCGAGCCGGGCTAACCAAATTAGGCCCATCCAGACCTCTTATCGAAACATGTGGATGTTCTGAGTCTCATAAGCGCCAGTTCTGCCTGTTCACGAACCCATCAAGCCAAAAATGTGCCTCATCTGAAACCCAGACGAGACCAAGGCCAATTTCTTTGTTCTCCAGTTTTGTGATCATTGCAAGAGCGAAGTCCAATCTTGCTGCCGTGTTCGCCTCTGTGAGTAGCTCTTGGGTGTGGATTTTATAGGGAAACAAGTGAAGTTCTTCTTTGTGAATTAGCTGAAGACTACTTCGTTTGATTCCTAACTCCTGAGACGCCCTCCTTGCAGGCTTTTTCGGGCTTCTTTCAAATGTTGCTCGAACTTTTTCAATGTTTCGTTCAGTCGTTGCTATGGAGGGCCTCCCGCTTTGAGAGTGATCGTCCAACATTGACTATGTCTTTCAAAATTTCTTGACGGGGTTTGATATTGTGTGTCTGTGCGGTCCAACTTTGAATCTAACTTTACCTGGAACGCTCTTCTGACCTTTACGGGAATTCCTGATGATCGAATGTCCTCATCGATAATGAATATCAGCTGCTCCATAATGTAGGCTGCCATTTTTTGAGGAATTTCTGATGATCGAATGTACTCTTCGATAATGAATATCTGCTGCTCCATAGTGTAGGCTGCCATTTTCCATATCCTACAAAATGAAAAGAAAACACATGAGACACAAATGGCTTGATGGCTACACTGGTGTGCAAAAATTAAGGACGAAGAGAAGAAATTAGCACAACAGCGGAACGAGCAGGCAGAACGGACCGAAATACCACTCAAGAGATAGACTAGAGTCCGGTACGGTAGGGCATAAGCATATATGCAGCATGACGTAGGGGGGGTCTGAAGGGTATAAAGCACACGGGCGGTGTACGCTCAGCAATTCGGTGAAAGCTATTGCACGGTGTTCATCGGTTTGAACGACGTCAAGTTGCTGCCACCGTGTGATATGGCCAACAGGCAATCCAGTAGACGGCATCTGGATGACTTTACAAAAGGTCACGTCATTGGAAAGTTGGAAGAAGGTCGAAGTGTGACTAGTGTGGTCGAGGAGTTCGGGATCGCTCGCAGCATCGTTTCACGAGCTTGTAGAGCATTTCAAACGACGGGAACAGCTGTCCGAGAGTTTAGCAGTGGTCGTCCACGAGCAAAATTAAGGTCTCTGGTCTTAAAAGAAAATCCATCGACGCAAAGAGCAATTGCCAAGTCTTTAAAAATCTCTCTAAGAAGTATAAACAAGGTATAAACAAAGATTTGAATCTGAATAAAGAACTAAAAAAACCCCATAATGTTCAATACATTTTGCTAGGCACGTGGCTGAGCGCGGAACATCGTGTCGGCCCAGACGTTTTTTATGGAAATCACTCAGTCGCAGACACATGGAAGTTTATTGTAACTGTTGATGAAACATGGATCTACCTAAACATATGTAACAACAACAAGAAAGATTACACCGAATTTTCGGGTGTAATGAACACGTCTTTCGAATCCGTTCTGACGCAAATGAATTTTTTCAAAGCTATTCAAAGTCAATGGAACCGGTATGGAGAGCAATAGTATCTGACCGAAGAAATAACTATTTCAGTCGGGTTTTAATCCCGCAGATATTGCTCTAAACGGAATCGTGAACTTGCGCCCTCTGGTTGCAGACTTGTGCGTTAAGAAAAATTTGAGCTTATATGAGAAACATTTCGCAGCGAAAACGCTCTCCAACAAAGAAATAATTTTTCAAATCGGACTCTTCGAATAGGAGATATGGACAAATATAAGATATGCGTCTACGCCCCCTGGCGGTAAAATCATGCATTATCTCAAAAAGGTTTCTTCGTTGTGAGCAGTATCGGTCCAAGAAAAAATAAATTTTAATCGAGTTTCAGGACCTCAGATTTTGCTGCAAGTACTAACACGTATGGCCCCTGGTGGCTAAACCATTCTTTATCAAATGTTAGAAATATATGGAAAATATTTCCCACCAAGAGCTGTATGTGATACAGGAAACGTTTTTCAAATCGGATTTTTAGAAGCATAAATATCAGGGAAAACGCAATTTACCCTTGCACCCTCTGGCGGAAGGTCTATGATTTACTTAAAAATTTTGAATTTATATAAAAAACATTCCTTATCGGAAACAATATCCCACAAAGAAAGAATTTTTCAAATGGGACTCTTAGAAGCAGATACATTAACTAAAGTAAGATATAAATCTACGCCCCTTGGCGGAGAAACCGTGCACTATTTTAAAAAGAAAATGTTTAAAATGTTCCGAAAAGATTTATCGATGTGAGTGGCATGGGTCCACGAACGATTTTTTCAATCGATATTTCAGAAACTCAGATTTTATGGCAAATACATAAGAAAGAATATTAACACTTACGCCCCCTGGTGGCCAAAGCATTCTTTACCTGAAATTAGAAATAATGTGCAAAAGATTTTCCACCGGGAACTGTGTCTCTTGAAGAATTTTTTTTCAAATCGGAATTTTAGAAGAGATATTCGTGGAAAACGTAATTTAACTTTACGCCATCTAGCGGAAAATCTATGCGTAACTTGAAAAAGTAACTATACCTAAAATACTCTTCGACAAAAATGGAATCGAAAGGTAAAATAATCTTCTCAGTCGGATGTTTATAAGCAAATATATAGAATAAAATGAATTTTTAATTCGATATCACCTTCACTTACGGCCTCTAGCGGCGAAACTGTACATCGTAAAAAAAAAACGAAATGAAGGATCATCATTCGCATGTTTCAAGCTTCGCAATGCAGAAAGAATTTTTCAAATGGGACAAATAGTTGCAGAGATATCGTGGGTACAGAAGGAAGGACGGACAGACCGATAACATAAGCACGATCTTTTTTTACGCTTTCCAACCGTATGTTGAAGAAATGTATTTTCTCCAGCTTTGTCCCCGTGTCTTCCCGTCAGCACAGTTACTCGCGTAGAAATGGTTCGATTTGGATGAAATTTTAGTATGTGGTAGGGGACCACCTGGGCATGAAGCCTATTGAAAATGGACGAAAGTGAGTCAAAGGTCAGGACATAGGAGCGGGATCCGTTCCATTGCCCTTATGCGTCATTACTTGACTAAAAACTCTTCGATTGCGACAAAACTTTATCATGTTGCTCCGGAGGTAAACCGAACCAATTCTGTTTAATATCATCGGTCAAAGGTCTGGGCACAGGCACGAGATTAATTTCACTGCCATTATCCTCATAAATTGAGTAATGATTTTTGGTATGTTGGAAAGAGTATCATAATCAATGCATTGCATGATCTTAATAACTTGTTTTACAAAAGGTGTGCTAAAAATGTATTCATAGTGTCCGTACACAAGAAAATTAATTAATTTACGAGGGCTGTACAAAAAGTAATACGAAAGTTGACATATCTTTTTTATTAACTGAGAGAGGTCTTTCAAATTGCACATGTTGGTAGAGTAACCCTTCCTCTATAGTGACCCTTCTTCTTCATTGCAGGCAAACACGACGGTTGTACCGAAAGTAATACAAAAATGGGCATAACCTTTTTATTAATTGACAGAGGTCGTTCAAATTGCACATGTTGGTAGTGTAACTCATCCTCTATAGTAACCCTTCTTCATTGCAGGTAAATACGAGGGTTGTACCGAAAGTAATGCAAAAGTGGGCATAACTGTTTTATTAACAGACAGAGGTTGTTCAAATTGCACATGTTGGTAGTGTAACTCATCCTCTATAGTAACCCTTCTTCATTGCAGGTAAATACGAGGGTTGTACCGAAAGTAATGTAAAAGTGGGCATAACTGTTTTATTAACTGACAGAGGTTGTTCAAATTGCACATGTTGGTAGTGTAACTCATCCTCTATAGTAACCCTTCTTCATTGCAGGTAAATACGAGGGTTGTACCGAAAGTAATGCAAAAGTTGGCATAACTTTTTTATTAACTAACAGAGGTTGTTCAAATTGCACATGTTGGTAGTGTAACTCATCCTCTATAGTAACCCTTCTTCATTGCAGGTAAATACGAGGGTTGTACCGAAAGTAATGCAAAAGTGGGCATAACTGTTTTATTAACTGACAGAGGTTGTTCAAATTGCACATGTTGGTAGTGTAACTCATCCTCTATAGTAACCCTTCTTCATTGCAGGTAAATACGAGGGTTGTACCGAAAGTAATGCAAAAGTGGGCATAACTGTTTTATTAACTGACAGAGGTTGTTCAAATTGCACATGTTGGTAGTGTAACTCATCCTCTATAGTAACCCTTCTTCATTGCAGGTAAATCCGAGGGTTGTACCGAAAGTAATGCAAAAGTGGGCATAACTGTTTTATTAACTGACAGAGGTTGTTCAAATTGCACATGTTGGTAGTGTAACTCATCCTCTATAGTAACCCTTCTTCATTGCAGGTAAATACGAGGGTTGTACCGAAAGTAATGCAAAAGTGGGCATAACATTTGCATTAACTGACAGAGATCGTTCAAATAGCACATGTTGATAGAGTAACTCTTCCTCTACAGTAACCCTTCTTCTTCATTGCAGGTAAATACGATGGTTGTACCGAAAGTAATGCAAAAGTGGGCATAACTTTTTTATTAACTGACAGAGGTCGTTAAAATTGCAAATGTTGGTAGTGTAACTCATCCTCTATAGTAACCCTTCTTCTTCATTGCAGGTAAATACGAGGGTTGTACCGAAAGTAATGCAAAAGTGGGCATAACTGTTTTATTAACTGACAGAGGTTGTTCAAATTGCACATGTTGGTAGTGTAACTCATCCTGTATAGCAACCCTTCTCCATTGCAGGTAAATACGAGGGTTGTACCGAAAGTAATGCAAAAGTGGGCATAACATTTGCATTAACTGACAGAGATCGTTCAAATTGCACATGTTGATAGAGTAACTCTTCCTCTACAGTAACCCTTCTTCTTCATTGCAGGTAAATACGATGGTTGTACCGAAAGTAATGCAAAAGTGGGCATAACTTTTTTATTAACTGACAGAGGTCGTTCAAATTGCAAATGTTGGTAGTGTAACTCATCCTCTATAGTAACCCTTCTTCTTCATTGCAGGTAAATACGAGGGTTGTACCGAAAGTAATGCAAAAGTGGGCATAACTGTTTTACTAACTGACAGAGGTTGTTCAAATTGCACATGTTGGTAGTGTAACTCATTCTCTATAGTAACCCTTCTTCATTGCAGGTAAATACGAGGGTTGTACCGAAAGTAATGCAAAAGTGGGCATGCATTTTTATTAACTGACAGAGGTCGTTCAAATTGCATGTGTTTGCAGAGCAACTCATTGCCTGTACAAAGATACAACTCAACGTAGTCTCCATCACGAAGGATGCATTTACACAATCGTTGAACCTAACTGTAATATGCTTATTGAAAAAATTCACGTGTGGGCTGTGGTGCCCGTTCTTCACATCCACTTTCACCATGTCTGTGGCATCAAATCGTTGTCCTCGGAGACTATCCTTCATTAGACCGAACAGGTGGAAGTAGGAAGTAGCCAGATTTGGGGTGTAAGGTGGATGGGGGATAACCGACAAGCCTAATCTGCGCTGATCTGCTGGAAGCGGATCAGAGACATAACAGACTTCTTTTATTTGCAGTTCAGAGCGATTGACCAGAAGTTTTCTCTGATCTACTGAAAGCGTTTCAAGCCAATGAAGACCTGTTTATTCCCGATATGGTGACGTGATAAAACGTGGACGTATCTTTATGATCCGGAAACAAAGAATCAAACCGTGGAATGACGTCACACCTCTACACAAAAGCCTGAGAAGTTTAAAAGCCAGCGATCAACACAGAAAGTCATGGTGACTGTTTTATGGGATGACAGGGGTGTCATTCTCCTTGATTTTTTTGAACGTGGCTGGACCGTGACCAGCGAGTGGCTTATCTAATCTCAAGAAGATTAGATAAGCCATAAGGAGGAGAGACCAAACAAGAATCTGAAAATGATCCACATTCACCATGACAATGCTAGAACGCACAAATCTTTGGCAAAAAATCTGGCGATCAGCAAATCAGGCTGGTCGGTAGTTCTCCTTCCACCGTACACCCGAAACGTGGCTACCTGCGATTTCCACCTGTTCGATCCAATGAAGGACAGTCTCCGAGGACAACGATTTAATGGCACAGACGAGGTAAAAGTGGGTGTAAAGAAGTGGATACAACCGTCCACACCCTAATTTTTTAAGAGATGATTTGAGAGCTGGGTTCAACGACGGCGTAAATGCATCACTTACGGTACAGGCTATGTTGAGTAAAATATTTGTACAGGGAATTAGTTACTCTATCAACATGAGCAATATGAAAGATCTCTGTCAGTTAATAAAAGAAGTATGCTCACTTTTGCATTACTTTCGGTACAACCATCGTATATCACCATCATACAACCATTCACTTCTGCTGCTGAAACATTATACAGGGTGATTGTAAACTCCTTCAGCAAAACAAGAGGGATGATAGTTTACGTCATGACGAACAATATTTGCAATATAACCTATGGCCACATTCCACTACTAGTTCTAGAAAAGACTAAAGTTCCATATCAACGTTGAGCCCTCAACAGTGAAAACAAAGAGACATACTTAATTTATGAGTTGCACAATTCCAACCGCATCAGAGAAAGACTGCTACTCAAACTGGGGTCCAAGGGCGTCGTTGCACAGCCCACACCGGCGAATGAGAGGCTGTCACACCCTCTCGTAGACTCCCGATGTGGTGTTTATCTTGTCCTCAGCAACAGTGATACGCGTGACGTGATCTTCCAGAGAGTCGATATGTATCTCGTACACCAATGTTTACATGTGCCCCCAGAAGAAAAAGTCCAGTGGATTAAGATCCGGGAGGTACAGGTCCACCGCGTCCAATTCACCGCCCGAAATATGTCGCATTTAGGAAGTATCGAACATCGATGGCGAAGTGCGCTGGGGCCCCATCATGCATAAACCACATGTCTCACCTTGTGGTGAGTAGGTTATCCTGCAACAGACCAGGAAGCAATTGCTCCAGGAGCACTCGGTACGCTGCTCCTGTTAGACGTATACGTCAATTCTTATGTGATGTTCGCATATCGCAGAACTGGTTGGGTTGAATTTTTGAATGTTTGCACCTCATCGTCTACGAACGTGTTCAGGGCACCTGATTTGCATCTTGTGCTTCTCATGCACCGGTTGGAAATCCGTGTGTCTACTGGACGTTTTTCGAATGTGCACTAGCAATGGAATGCGGCCCTAGGTTCCATTGCAAATACTGTTCGTCTTGATTACAATTACAATTACAATTATTTATTGCACACATTTAAAACTTACAGTTATATGAAAATGCAATACACCAGGAGGAATCTGAACTCATTGGTTGTAAAGCGATTCCCCCTATCAGATGTAAGAAAAAGAAAAAAACATATGGCATATGTGAAAGCAAGTAAGATGGTTATAACAGAAGCACCACTGTTAGCAGCATGCTTGGAACTACAATTTAATGATAGGGTTGAGATTCGTTATGGAGATCAGGGTGATTTGCAATGTAATTTCGCAGAGACAAGGAACACCTTTTGATATTTTCCAGGGATCTGATGCTCTCTGGGAGATTATTCCATAGGATAATGACTTTATACAGTATGCTATTTAAACCATAATTAAGTCTAACACACGGCTGACATAATTTGTTGTTAGCAAGAGATCTGGTGAAGATAGAATAATCCAGATATTTGATGTCAGATTGAAAAATAGGCAGTTTAAGATGCATTATTTAAAAAAAACATGATACCTAGTTTCAAGGTAAAAATTTCATGAATTTTTAGAATATTTAGTTTTAGAAATAATGGTTTTGAATGAGACATGTAATCTGTGTTCAGCATATAGCGAACAGATTTCTTCTGTAATTTGAGCAAGCATAACTTATTGTTTGCACTTATATTTGAATACCAAGATTCCAGACAATAGGAGAGATGGGTATAAATAAAAACATAGTAAAATGTTTTTAGGACATTGATAGGGAAGAGATGCTGAATTTTACCAAGCAGGCCACAACTTTTTTTAAAACAAACTGAACATGTGTATTCCAGTTAAGAATTCATGAAACCAAACACCAATATACTGAACTTTGTCCACAATTTTAAGGGGAGATCATGTGACGTACCTGCCAGCAGGACGCACACGACATAAAGACACATAGCAATCAAAACAAACGTCCGCGGAGCTCAATTGGTAGAGTGACTTGCTCCGGAATGAGGGGATCCGGGTTCGAATCCTGGGGTGGACAGAAATGACGGAGAAATTTACTTCGTTATAATGGCGCCCGAACTATCCGTCCCTCTTTCGGGGGAGGGGGAGATGTGACGAACCTGCCAGCAAGACGCACACGACATAAAGGCAGATAGGATTCAGAATGAACGTCTGCGTAGCTCAGTGAGTAGAGCGACTTGTTCCGGAATAAGCGGACTCGGGTTTGAATCCCGGCGTAGACCAAAAATGAAGGAGAAATTTACTTCGTTATAATGGCGCCCGAACTTTCCGGACGCCCCGGCTGTTCAAAATCTCGCAATGGTGTGATGTTATTTCCACACCGCGAGATAGGAAAAATCTGAGAATCCCTTCTCCAGCGCTTCAAAAAATAAAATGTGTGTGACGTTGCATTCCACACACCAGATTGACTGGGAGTTCTCAAGTGCACGTTCTACAGTGGATGGCTGCCTGCAACGATTCGTGGTCACGGCTGACCCGTGGGCCATTCCCCCGGCCCTCTTTCGGGGGAGATCATGTGACGTACCTGCCAGCACGACGCACACGACATAAAGGCAGATGGTAGTCAGAACAAACGTCCGCGTAGCTCAATTGGTAGAGTGACTTGTTTCGGAATGAGGGGATCCGGGTTCGAATCCTGGCGTGGACAGAAATGATGGAGAAATTTACTTCGTTATAATCATTAATCCTGACTGGAAAGTTATTTATGTCCTCTCTTTTATGAACATTTCGCAAATATACGGCGTTGGTTTTTAGAATATTAAGTGATAATTTGTTAGAGCATAACCAATGAGATAAATTTGACTATCAATGCTCTTGTTTTGTAGAAGGAGTTTACAATCACCTGTATAGCGGTCAACTGTCATCGGACACATGCACGCATCATACGTACTGATCTCAGGGTGTTGCCAACCATATTCTTGCGAGAGAAAAGATATCACGTTAAGTTTGAGAAATGCAAAGGAGAACGAGTTGATGTTTGCATAGAGAAAGTCTCTAAAAATGAAATTTGAATTAGTGTATACATCACAAGCGTAACTAACATTTTGATTCGCCGTCGTGGCAAAATATTTATGACCGATCGTGGTTTTTTTTGTTTTTTTTTGCCGACTGTTGTAATATTCACTCAAAAAATGGTGTTTCTTAGAAAATTACAGTTGTGTAACTTGTTAATAACCAGTTCTCTCCCACTCACCGGATTTTGGATAGTTCGCGACATTACGTTGGGTAGACTTCCACCAATTAGGGAACGCACAAGCATGTAATTTACGCATTTATACACTTGGCCGATCGCTGCCGTTTAATCAACCCAAATTTGACGGATCGCTCCGCCGTGCAACTGCCCGGTGTCGAGAGGTTATGGGATGGTGCAGCTGCATCTGCTCAATATTATCAAACTGCTGCTGAAACTGGGGCAGCTGACAGCGATATGTCACCGCGCGGTAATCTTCAGCTGTTAATATCATTACTCACTTATTCGAGGTCATTAATTGTGGTACTTCATGGCTACTCGTCACGCCGATTCGGAGCCTCGCTCCTCAGGTAACCATCGGTTCGTGAATTGAAAAGCAGGGGAGTCTATCAAATGATGATACCAAACCGCAAACCGTAGCATAAATGTTCCAAACATTGATGATATTCATTTGACTTGGGCGCCCAGTACTTTAAGAGAGACCTGCAGGCGAATTTGTGAAGACTTGACGGTTCTGTAAAACGTACAGTGTGTCACGAAAAAGTAATGAGAAAATAAAATATCATGCAGTAACGATCAAATATTTCCGAACACTCGTTTTTTTTTTGTACACTTTCCAACCGTAGGTTGAAGAAGCCTGTCTGCTCCAGCTTTGTCCGTCTGTCTGTCAGCGCGATAACCCGCTTAAAAATGGTTCGATTTCGATGAAATTTTAATATGTGACAGGGGACCACCTGGGAACAAATCCTGTAGAAAATGGGTGAAGTGGGGTTAAAGGTCAGGACATAGGAGCGGGTTGCATTTCATTGCCCTTATGCGTCATAACGTGGGTAAATATGGTTCGATTTCGATTAAATTTTAATATGTCGTAGAGGACCGCCTGGGGACGAACCCTATTGAAAATGGGTGAAGTGGGGTCAAAGGTCAAGACATAGGAGCTGGATGCATTCCATCACATCTTATTAAAGGTGCAATTCTTGTATATATGTAAATTTTATTTTGTAAACGGCTCTAAAGATTTGAATGAGAGTCGTTAAACTACCGTTTTCTGGTACTAAAAATCGATTTAGTTTGTCTCGACTTTAGAAAAATTCGTTTAGCGCGTTAAATAACCACCCTGAGTTACCACGTTCTTAGTGTCATGGCGTCGTCCTATTAATGTTTTCCATTCTTAGAAATCTTATGACGTCACACTCTCGCGATCGACTCGCGATTGAGATGCTGGCGCGCGGTCACGCCATCTGCCTCATTACGTCACGCGTTGTTTAGGGATCCTTTTAAAGTTTTATGACGTCATACTCTCGCCACTATCTTTGCGTATTACGCATTACTTCTATTTTCTTCTAGAACAAAAAGTGAGTTGTGCCAGTTGCTTGGAGTTGTTGCGTAGTACAGTATAAGCAGGGGAACGCTGACTTCGCATGTTTTTCCCTTCAAAATTTAAACTTAATACAGCATATTTTTTTTTTGTTACAATTTTGAATAGTCACTTGATGACGAGCGTATCCGCTGTGCTAAAATATGATTAGTTCTTTTTTTTAATTACTATTAGCAGAGTGTCACGTGGATGGTAAAACATTATAAAAATTAGGCTGGTCGACCCCCTACGAAACGTGCGCGTTTGAAATTTAATAAGAAGAATACGGCACCGTTGGAACAAGAACAAGCTGAAGAAGTAAATATGGAACAGCTTGGACATTCAAGAGCGGATGGTTTCCGATCATTTTCCAGTCTCGAAACACATGATCTTCCATTGTAAGAAGATCAGCCTACAAAAAGACCATTCCGAGCAGCTAAGGCGAGGAGCACGGAAATAGTATTCGACGTTATTATAACCCTCAATGAATCTATATCGGAAGTAAACCTGAATCAAATGCGGCGAATAACGAGACAGCGATGAAGAACCAATGTTACCATGGGGTTCGATGAAGAACCACATGTTAATATTTATTGTTTGGTGTTTCATGTTTGGAAATAATAATAAGAATTTATAAAAGTGTTTTGCTCTAACACAAATAAAAAATTATCATTCACCTTTGTTTTAATGTTTTTTCTAAATTAATTTGTCTCTAATTCGTCTGCCATTATTCATCTTGATGGTTTAGAGATAGCATTACAATACTTGGAAATAACATATCAAAATATAAATTTGTTTGTGCTCTCATCCCCTCTTTACCCGAGCGGTGCTCTGTGTTCCTGATATTTGCCCTTATGTGTCATAACTTGCGTAAAAAGGGTTCGATTTCGATGAAATAATCGTATGTGGTAGGGGACCATCTGGGGACGTACCCTGTTGAAAACGGGTGAAATCGGTTCAAAGATCAGGACATAGGAGCGAAATCAATTCCATTGCCTTTATACATCATAACTTACGTAAAAAAGCTTCGATTGCGACAAAACGTTTTCATGTTGTTATGAAAGCATACTTAACCGGTTCTGTTGGATATCGTCGAAATGGGGTCAAAGGTCGCGGCATAGGAGTGAGATTTATTCTACAGCCATTATCCTCATAACTTGAGTAATAATTTGAGTAATGATTTCTGGTATGTTGGAAAGCATATCATAATCAATGCATTGCACGATTTTACTAACTTGTTTTTACCCTTTCCAACCGTAGGTTGAAGAAGCGTTTGTGCTCCAGCTTTGTCCTTCTGTATGTCCGCACGATAACTTGCGTAAAAGTGGTTCGATTTCGATGAAATTTTAATATGTGGGAGGGGACAACCTGGGGACGAACCCTTTTCAAAATGGGCGAAATGGGGTCAAAGGACACGACATAAAAGCGAGATCCATTCCATTGCCCTTATGCGTCATAACTAGCGTAAAAGCAGTTCGATTTCGATGAAAGTTTGGTATGTGCTAGGGTACCACCTGGGGACGAACCCTATTGAAAATAGGCGACATGGGGTGAAAGGTCAGGACATAGGAGCGGGATCAATTTCGTTGCACTTATAGTCCATAACTTGCGTAAAAATGGTTCGATTTCGATGAAATGTTAGTATGTGGTAGGGAACCTCCTTTGAATGAATTCTATTAAAAATGGACGAAATGGGGTTAAAGTCAGAACACACCAGTAGGATCCATTGCATTGCCTTTATGTGTCATAACGTGCGTTAGAATGTTTCAATTTCAATAAAATTTTAGTATGTGGTAGGGGACCGCCAGGGGACGAATTCTGTGGAAAATGGGCGAAATGAGGTCAAAGGTGAAGACATAGGAGCGGGATCCATTGCATTGCCCTTATGCGTCATAACTTACGTAAAAATGCTTCGAGTGCGACATATCTTTATCATGTTGTTCCAGAGGTACACTGAACGGGTTCGGTTGAATATCATCGAAATGGGGTTAAAGGTAAGGGCACAGGAGAGAAATTTATTCCATTATCCTCGCAACTTGACTAAAAATGCCTCTATTGCGACAAAACTTTAGTATGTTGTTCCGGAGGCATACTGAAGAAATGATTAGTCAGGGTTGGCAGGAGTGCTTGTCTGCGCACGATTTCTGGTATGTTGGAAAGCGTATCATAATCAATGCATTGCATGATTTTACTAACTTGTTTTAAAGTAATTTCGCAAGGAAATAAGTGCAAAAATTGAACTCAAACTTTACGTAAAATTTTATAAGTGCTCCTCTGTTCCTAATACGAGTAATAGTAGTTGCGAAAGTTGATGTGCTTGAATTTGTGATTTCTTGATGCCTGCGTATTTAATATTTAGAGTTGGTGTTTTTGTTTCTCGTTAAACGTTCATTAACAAATAATTGGATTTTTTCACCAGTGTTGTGTGACGTACTACAGAGGTGAAAATATGTGTCAAGACGGCAAATCTGCAGCGAGACATTTTGTCAACGTGAATCAGTTGGAAGATCGACTTATCCCGACGTGAGGGGACAAGGTTTCGATCCTTGTCGGTGACAAAACTTTTCACAGTTGGTAAACACTGAGTCGTGCTAAAACGTTTTCGCTGAATAAAGACTTATAGTGAGTAACCTTTACTGAAGTTATTTGAGTGACTCCTGATTCGTTTAAAAGTGAAGTTATTACTAACTGATTTGTGCAGTGTTCAGACAGCTATACTTAACATTACACACTGTTGAATATTAAAAAATAAATAAAAATATATAATTAGGAGATGTATGTTGGTTTAAAGGTACAGCATTTATTCATTTTTCGACATAGTCACCTAAGGACTACAAACATTTATCGGAAGGTGTGATTAACCTTTCCATAACTATAACGAAAAAGTCTGCAGTTTAGTGTAACCCGTTAAGGACAGAAGTTTTCACAACCTCATCGGTTTGCAATCGTTGTCTAATAAGGTCCTGTTTCATTTCACAGCCTCATAGATTTGAAATCGTTGTTTAATATGGTCATGTTTCATTTCCCAGCCTCATAAGTTTTAGGTTTGGAACCGTTGTCAACTAAGGTCCTGTCTCATTTCACAACCTTATAGGTTTGGAATCGTTGTCCACTAAGGTGCTGTTTCATTTCACAGCCTCATAGGTTAGGAATCATTGTACACTAAGGTCCTGTTTCATTTCACAGCCTCAGAAGTTTGGAATCGCTGTCCACTAAGGTGCTGTTTCATTTCACAGCCTCATAGGTTTGGAATCGTTGTCCACTAAGGTGCTGTCTCATTTCACAGCCTCATAGGTTAGGAATCATTGTACACTAAGGTCCTGTTTCATTTCACAGCCTCAGAAGTTTGGAATCGCTGTCCACTAAGGTGCTGTTTCATTTCACAGCCTCATAGGTTTGGAATCGTTGTACACTAAGGTGCTGTTTCATTTCACAGCCTCATAGGTTTGGAATCGTTGTCCACTAAGGTCCTGTTTTATTTCACAACCTCATAGGTTTAGAATCGTTGTCCACTAAGGTCTTGTTTCATTTCAGAGCCTCATAGGTTTGGAATCGTGGTCCACTAAGGTCTTGTTTCATTTCACAGCCTCACAGGTTTAGAATCGTTGACCACTAAGGTACTGCTTCATTTCACAGCCTCATAATCGTTGTCCACTAAGGTTCTGTTTCATTTCACAGCCTCATAGGTTTGGAATCGTTGTGCACTAAGGTCCTGTTTCATTTCACAGCCTCAGAAGTTTGGAATCGCTGTCCACTAAGGTGCTGTTTCATTTCACAGGCTCATAGGTTTGGAATCGTTGTCCACTAAGATCCTGTTTTATTTCACAACCTCATAGGTTTAGAATCGTTGTCCACTAAGGTCTTGTTTCATTTCAGAGCCTCATAGATTTGGAATCGTTGTACACTAAGGTCTTGTTTCATTTCACAGCCTCATAGGTTTGGAATCGTTGTCCACTAAGGTCTTGTTTCATTTCACAGCCTCATAGGTTTGGAATCGTTGTCCACTAAGGTCCTGTTTCATTTCACAGCCTCAGAGGTTTGGAATCGTTTTCAACTAAGGTCCTGTTTCATTTCACAGCCTCAGAGGTTTGGAATCGTTTTCGACTAAGGTCCTGTTTCATTTCACAGCCTCATAGGTTTGGAATCGTTGTCCACTGAGGTACTGCTTCATTTCACAGCCTCATAATCGTTGTCCACTAAGGTTCTGTTTGATTTCACAGTCTCATAGGTTTGGAATCGTTGTCCATTAAGATCCTGTTTCATTTCACAGCCTCATAGGTTTAAAATCGTTGTCCACAAAGGTCCTGTTTCATTTTACCAAACAAATGGTAGTCGCACGGGGAGATAAGTCAGGGATGTACGGTGGATGTTGCCACACCTCCCACTTGAATGTTTCCCACTTGGATGTTTTCCCCAATTCCTTTTGTTTTCCGTGCTGTGTGGGGCGTGGCCTTGTTGTATTCGTTGATTGTGAGTAAAATTTTGTATATATATATATACATCCCAATAACTGCTTGATGATTAATAACTAAAATCCTTTTTAACAATAAAATTTGGTTACTTGCTAAATTTTAATGCCATTTTTAGTGCCACTTTTTTGCGTAATCCAGAAGTAATGGCTGACTACGACCGTGAGTATATTACAAATCCGAATCATTTTTTACGATTACACAAATGTATCTTTTTAATGTATTTCGATTGTACACTCTTTCCACGCTTTGATGGAGGTGCGTATACTTTCATATGGTCCGTTAGATTTTTGGTCCCATGATCTCTTATTACACCGTCGACATTTTTCTTTGCAATTATACACTTTCCACTTTTTGAACAACAAGCAAGACCAAACAACACAGAATTATTCACCGGTTCCTTAACGAGATGAAATAATTTCCAGCATTCACTCTACCCCTTGTGGTTTTCAACAAGCACGTATTTGTTGGCCTCGACGCCTTTCTCAGCCTCCTTAATACTAAATCCATCCATATTAACAAATAAGGAGTTAATTTCGACATGACATGTCATGGGAACGGGATGTTAGCACATCAATCGAAAAGCTCTGAACGCTCAATGTAAATGATGCGATGTGAAAAGTAACTCTTAGTCATACAGTGAACTTCGCAAGGAGAGAGTGAATCAGCTGAGAAGCAGGCGAATGGCGTTTCCCTGTACCTTGCCCTGGACAATCTCACTGTAAAATAACGCAAAGGAACTATCTTTTTACGATATAGAGTCGGTTTGTGGTCTGACGTCGGTCGGTGGAAATATTCGTTGCTTTAAGAAATGACGACAATATTTTTGCATGGCAAATCATTATTCACTCCGTGGGTACCAGTATCGACTACAGAATTCCACAACGCGCATTTTTCTTTGGAATATATTTTTCTCTTTTCAAAAATCAAACGGGAATAAAACCTGGTCCAAGTCGGGTAAGGAACATCTTAAACCGACCCGTTGAACCCGCAAAAAATTGTCGACCCATTGACCCGTGACCTGCTTCCATCTCTGATTCTGATACGACTGGGTATACCAAAGGAATTGCGGAAAGGTTACTGTAAATTCAAAATTTTCCCGGCGCACGAGAAAAGACGTGAAATTCAGGTTTTTGTTTGCGTTATTTGACGGAAAAGGTTGTATTCGGAATCATCAACATCATCATCATCAGCCATTATCATCATCAACCATTATCATTGCACTGCTGGGTGAAGGTCTCCCGAAATTTCTTCCACAATTGTCTGTCTTGGGCCTGTCTCCTCCATGTCACTCCAGCATACTTTCTAATTTCATCCATCCATCTCCCATGGGGTCTTCTTCTGGGTCTTTTCCTGCCCCTCGGAATCCAGTCTAAAATTTCGGTTGTCCATCGGTGGTCCGATCTTCTGGCAACATGTCCAGCCCATTGCCATTACAGTGATTTCACTCTGGTCATGATGTCGTCCACTCCTGTCATTTTCCTTATCCACAAGTTCCTCTTCTTATCTTTCCTGGTTACACCAAGCATGCATCTCTCCATGCCGCTTTGAGTTGTCTGCAGTATTAGGAATTTGCTTCATTATTTCACGCATAGGATCGTATAAAATGGGTTTTAGATCTCAGGAAATGTTTTACATTGAGGCATTATGCGCACTCTTTTTGAAAGGAATCCAAGGTTGATGCTTAGATGTCGGAATGCGCTACAGCGTGTACCCTTGGTAAAAATAAAATATAAGAGTCCTGGTAATGCCATACTTTAGATTCTTATTTTATATCTTATGAAAGAGAGAGTCGAAATGGCTTTTAACAGCAGAGAAGAAGCTCTGGAGGAAGTCCATCTCAATTTCACTCAAACCTTCGAATCAATGTGGATTCTTCAGCTAGATTGTTTCTTTTCCCACACTACGGTTTTAAATATCTGCGAATATATATATTATTTCTTGTGATGCTTCCAGCTGATTGGAGCTGCGTAACGTTGCTTTAGGAATACTTTAAGATTGCCTCTGGAGCAGGAAGCGATACATTTCTCTCAGAGACATGGCATCTGATCTGCGTTACGTTCCCATGAGAGCTCAACAAGGATCCATGTCAAAGCTGCTGCCAAATTCTAATCAATACGAAGCACAGCCCATCAATCAAACCTTTCTGTGAAGACATATACGCTGATGTTCAACCGTCTCTCTTATCTCGCCCAATTTTAACTTCCTCTGTTTACAGAAAAAGGTACAGTAGGATTAAAGCGGAACTTTCTTTTTTAGTAGCAAAGTTTATGACAGCGGCCAATTTGAAGTGTTCTGTAAATGAAGGAAACTGAAATCCCACAGAAAACGAGATTATTCGTAAAACAAGACCTGGAAATGCACAAAGCTTTGGTAGGATAAACACTTGTGATACGGGGGTCGATCGAAAAGTAACGCACACTATTTTTTTGTCAACAGTTTAATAGATATCTTCCTCGGTTCCTGTATATCACATGTAAAACCATTTTTAAAAAAATGCCCAATGCCAGAAAATCTTCCAGAACCGGTTGTATCACACGTGAAGCTATGTAAAACACTTTGCTAAATTTTCTCCTATCGTCAATTAATGGCAGCACGTGTTGACTTTCTTGACTTGTAGCGGCTTCTTGTAAGAACAAGTTAGTAAAATCATGCAATGCATTGATTATGATACGCTTTCCAACATACCAGGAATCATTACTCAAGTTATTGCTCTAGTTATGAGGATAATGGCTGTGGAATAAATCACGCTCCTGTGCCCTGACCTTTGACCCCATTTCGATGATATTCAACAGAATTGGTTCAGTATGCCTCCGGAACAACAAGATAAAGTTTTGCCGCAATCGAAACATTTTTACGTAAGTGATGATGCATAACGGCGATGGAATGGATCACTCTTCTATGTCCTGAGATTTAACCCCATTTCGATGATATTCAAGAGAAGTGGTTCAGTATATATCCGGAACAACATACTAAACATACGAATTGGGGTCGTTTTTACCAAATGAGCTCCTAGATACCGTCATCAACAGCATGGAACATCGCTGTGAGGACGACACTGCTGTGGGGGATGAAGACACACTCCCTATTGAGGTACTTTTGCTTTTTCATTTTGAATCCGTGTTATACACTATCAACCAACAAGTAATTGGACACCCCTGCAATTGACGATATCTGCGGTAATGATACACGTCACGGCCGCCGCCGTTAAATATCGTGTGGAGAAACAACAACCCAACCAGTCGCATGCAAGAGGCCACGCAGTTCGGAGCTCTCTGATTTCGAGAAAGGTGTAATCGTCGGATATCACAGAAATGGCCGATCCATACGTGACATATCCAGCGAGTTGAATTACCCAAAATCGACAGAGGCCTACGTGATTGGCAAATGGAAGATGAGAGGTGACTGTCGGAATGTGCAAAGACCCGGCAGACCCACAAAACTGGGAGTTAGAGGCCGATGGGTGCTGGCCTGAGAAATTCGGAAGAACCGCCACAAATCTATGGGCCACATCCACGAGGAGTTTCAACGGGCATCCGTGAGTGTTCTTTCGATGAATACCATCCGTAAGGAAGCCCATCTGCTCGGTTATCATGGACGTGCTGCCGCCCACAAGCCTTTGATCAACAAGTCCAATAGCGCTGCTCGGCTAACGTGGTGCAAAGAACGTCTACAGTGGACCGTTGAACAGTGGAAAGAGGTTTCCGGAGCGACGAATCAAAGTTCACTCTCTACCGTTCGGATGACCGGGTCTGGGTTTGGCGTCTGCCTGGAGAATGTCTCTTGCCGGAATGGAATTGTGCAAACTGTGAAGTTCGGCGGCGGTGGAATTATGTTATAGGGGTGTTTCTCCTGGTATGACACGAGACCCTTGGCGGCAATTCCTGGTAGGCTCAACGACAAGACCTACTGCACCATTTTGGATGACCATGCGCTTCCTACATTGTGGCAGTTTTACGGGGTGGACCCATGTTACTTTCAGGATGACAATGCCACCTGTCATGTTGCGAGGTCCACCATGGCTTGGTATGGTGCCAATGGGGTTAATCGAATGGACTGGCCTGCGTAGAGCCCGGACCTTAAACCTATCGAGCACCTCTGGGACGAGTTGGAGCGTCGACTTAAGGGGTGCCCCCACCGTCCAAAAGCAGTGAAGGAATTGACCTATCTTCTCCAAGCCGAGTGGAAGAAAATACCGCTAGCCGTCGTACAACGCCTGGTTGAGAGTATGCCCCGGAGGGTCGCAGCTGTAATCGCCGCTCGTGGAGGCTCCACCAACTATTGAAGGTGAATATACTTCGTTTTCCTTTGCTATCACAGGTGTCCAATTACTTGTTGGTAGATAGTGTATTTGAAACCTGCGCGTTATATCTTTAATTTTGGTGTATCTTCTTAAGGAATTGTGCTGATTATTAACTCACATTAGTTGGATTAAGTTAATAATTATAAAAAGTGAGTTTGTGAAGGCACAAATTTGCCCGTGACGGCATTTAAATCATTTTCCCCTCACTCCGGAGCAAGTTGCTCACCCAACTAAGCTACAAGGACGGGATGTATCCCTGAAGATTTGTCGTCTTAACACGTACTTTGCCTCTTTAGTATGTCAGAAGTTGTAGTTGTGCCTTGTTGAGTGTCAAAGGAGTTCTGGATGAATACAGAATAACGGTAAGTAACCGTTTCTTAAAGTTTCTTGGGTGCCTCCTGTTTCAGTGTAGCTGAAGTACTTAAGAACTGATTTATGTAATGTTCAGACAGCCATACACTATGTTGATAAAAGTCCCCGGACACTCCTTAAAAAGCACATGAACAGATCCGCTGCCTTGTTAAAATGCGCGGTGCATCTGCAAACGGTATAAAAGCAAGCCTGCAGCTAACCGCGATCATATCGCACTGTAAGGTTAAGTGAAAATGTCGCGGCGGGAGAAACTGACCTTGATAAAGGAAAGACTGTTGGGAGATATGTTAGTGGGTTGTCCATAAGAGAAACCTAGAGACGTTCAAACATACTGATGTCAACTGTTTTGAATGTACTGAATAAGTGGAAGACACATGGCGTGCATGAAGCAGCAAAACGTACCGGCAGACCAAAGAAAATCAGTGATAGAGGACGTCGAAGCCTTATGAGAGTCGGTACAGCTAATCGACGGAGTAATACACAAGACCTCAGTGTACAGGTGAGTAAAAATGCTGGAACCTCGGTATGAACATGTACGATTTGCAGAGAGCTTCATTGCATGAGTTACCGTGGTCGTGCTGCTGCTCATAAGCCTTTCATCTCCACTCGAAAAGCTACTCGTCGTTTAGCTTGGTATACAGAACATTTATCGTGCACCGTTGGTCAGTGGAATCGGGACAATGCACTGATGAATCCAGATACACGATCCATCAGTCTGATGGCAGTGTTTGTGTATGACGGCAACCAGGGGAACGCTATTTACCACAGTGTACTTTTCCTACGGTCACGTTTGGAGCTGGGAGAGTACTCGTGTGTGGGTGTTTTCCGTGGTATGGTCCCGGCCCATTGGTTATCGTGGACAAACCTGTTAACCAGTACGTCTACCTCGATATTCTGGACAATTACGCCCTAACAACTCTGTGGCAATACTATGGAACAGAGCCTCGTTGGTAGCATCAGTGTAATGCACCCAGCCATAAAGCAAAATAATGTTACGGCGTGTAATTCCGTATCGTGTGTGGACTGTCCAGCACAGAGCTCTGAACGTAATCCCATAGGGCACTCATGAGATGAATTAGAGCGTCGCATAAGAAGTTCGGAGCCAAGGCCTACTACTAAGCAAAAGTTAGCGGCGGTATTATGTACTGAATGGAAGCGCATACATATCGCTGTGTTCCAAAACCTTGTGGAAAGCATGTTTCGAAGGGCAAGTGCATGCATTAAGGCCAAAGGTGGACCGACACCATACTGATGTATGTCGATAAATGCTATTTTGTGTTTCTCTTCTAGGTGTCTGGTGACTTTTGTCAATGTAGTGTATATTCACAAACATTACACATCTCGTCTGAGGCAGCTCTTTATACGCAAGACCGCACAGTTTAAATGTTTCTGCTCCGAAACTGCATGCGCATTTTCACTGACACTTTAACGCTTTAACGACCATGACGCAAAAATCATGTATTACTCTAAATACCGTGACGTCCGAAACTGTCTGTTGTTTCACTTCTTTGTTTAATAACAACAATAGTGACTGATGGTGACTGCTGCTGATCGCTCATAGGTTGAGAAAATTTGAAGAACAAGTAGAGTAGGAAATCTGGCTCTCTCTAGACAAGCGTTTCGGGATGCTATGACTGTTTGTAAGTACGGGCGTTTTGGGTGTTATGGTCGTTAAAGGGTTAACCATTTGCATGCCCCAATCTGTTGTTCATATCGCGTAAGTTTCAAGTTAACACCAGCAATCCTTCTTTGTGTCGCAATAATCATAAACAGTAGCATACTTAATCTCTTACTGTAACACATGTATCATTTCTCAAAATCTCATGGTTTTCCTAATAATGGTGCTTTGAAGGTCCATTAAATTTTCCCAGAGAAGAAAATATGCTACTAGATATGTTTGCTAACAGTGACGAAAATCATTAATGGCTACAGACGTCATCATCATTAGACTTTTGTGACTGACTATACATCATTAGTAATGTATAGTCAGTCACATCATCATTAGACTTTTGTGACTGACTTTACATCATTAGTGATGTATAGTCAGTCACATCATCATTAGACTTTTATATGGATTTTCTACATAATCATTAGACTTTTATACGAATTTTTATATGAATTTTCAACATGAATTATATAAATTTTTATATAAATTTTATATTAATTTTTATATATGAATTTATATATGAATTTTTATTTTTTCGTGAATTTTTATTTTTTATGAATTTTATTTTTATTTCTGGACAGTTCAAAACGCAGCCTCAGGTGTTAACCAGCACGTCTACCTCGACATTCGCTGAAAACCTAAATTTCACCTCGGCATTCGTTGAAAATTTAATTTAAAATTTAACCTCGACATTCGTTAAAAAATTAATTTTTAGACGTGCTGTTTAACAAACCTGTTAACCAGCACGTCTACCTCGACATTCTGGGCAATTATGCCCTACCAACTCTGTGGTAATTCATAATTTTTTATGAATTTTTTTATGAATTTTTATATGAATTTTTTATATTTTTTATATTAATTTTTATATGAATTTTCCATAATCAGTTATAATCAATATGAATTTTATATGAATTTTCCACGTAATCTTTTATATGAATTTTCCACATCATAATTAGACTTCTATATGAATTTTTATATGAAATTCATATCATTAGACTTTTATTTGTACCGTATTCGCATCATTAGTGCTGTATAGTCAGTCACATCATCATTAGACTTTTACTTAAACCGTAGTCGCATCATTAGTGATGTATAGTCAGTCACATCATCATTAGACCTTTACTTGAACCGTATTCGCATCATTAGTGATGTATAGTCAGTCACATCATCATTAGACTTTTACTTAAACCGTAGTCGCATCATTAGTGATGTATAGTCAGTCACATCATCATTAGACTTTTACTTAAACCGTAGTCGCATCATTAGTGATGTATAGTCAGTCACATCATCATTAGACTTTTACTTAAACCGTAGTCGCATCATTAGTGATGTATAGTCAGTCACATCATCATTAGACTTTTACTTGAACCGTAGTCGCATCACTAGTGATGTATAGTCAGTCACATCAACATTAGACTTTTACTTGAACCGTATTCGCATCATTAGTGATGTATAGTCAGTCACATCATCATTAGACTTTTACTTGAACCGTAGTCGCATCATTAGTGATGTATAGTCAGTCCCATCATCATTAGACTTTTACTTGAACCGTAGTCGCATCATTAGTGATGTATAGTCAGTCACATCATCATTAGACTTTTACTTGAACCGTATCAGCATCATTAGTGATGTATAGTCAGTCACATCATCATTAGACCTTTACTTGAACCGTATTCGCATCATTAGTGATGTATAGTCAGTCACATCATCATTAGACTTTTACTTAAACCGTAGTCGCATCATTAGTGATGTATAGTCAGTCACATCATCATTAGACTTTTACTTGAACCGTAGTCGCATCACTAGTGATGTATAGTCAGTCACATCATCATTAGACTTTTACTTGAACCGTATTCGCAACATTAGTGATGTATAGTCAGTCACATCATCATTAGACTTTTACTTGAACCGTAGTCGCATCATTAGTGATGTATAGTCAGTCCCATCATCATTAGACTTTTACTTGAACCGTAGTCGCATCATTAGTGATGTATAGTCAGTCACATCATCATTAGACTTTTACTTGAACCGTATCAGCATCATTAGTGATGTATAGTCAGCCACATCATCATTAGACTTTTGTGACTGACTATACATTCGTGTCTCAGAAAATTCAACGTTTAGCTTTTCGCACATGGCTCAGATGTTTAGCTTCAAATTTAATTTCGAGACGGTAAGTTCAGGGTGATTCGCTCGGGACTCAACACATATTTTGTGGAATACATGAGATTGGGAATACATTGTATTGAAAAAAGTCACTGGTCACCTAGAAGAGAAACACAACATAGCATTCATTCGCATACATTAGTAGGATATCGGTCCCTTTTTGGCCTTAATGCATGTACTGACCTTTCGGGACATGCTTTCCACATGGTTTTGGAACACAGCTATAGCTATGCGCTTCAACTCAGTACATATTTCTGCCCCTAACTGTTGCTTAGTAATAGACCATGGTTCCAAACTTCTTACGCGGGGATATAATTCACCCCATAGGTAATCTATGGGATTAAGATCTAGGTTCTGTGCGGGCTAGTCCACACACAATACGGGATTTTCGATAAACCACGCCGTAACAGTCCTTGCTTTATGGATGGGTGCATTATTTTTCTAGTACCAACAACGCTCGGTTCCATAATATTGCCACAGAGTTGATAGGGCCTAAATGTACAGAATATCGAGGTAGACGTGCCGGTTAACAGGTTTGTCCACAATAACCCAAAATAGGCCGGGACCATACCACGAAAAAACACTCCCACATGAGTACACTGCCAGCTTCAAACTTGACCGTAGGGGCAGTACGCTGTGATAAATAGCGTTCTCCCAGCTGCGGCCATAGCCAAACACGGCCATCAGACTGATGGATCGTGTATCTGGATTCATCAGCCCATAGAACCCATTGCCATTGGTCCACGATAAATGTTCTTTACACCATACTAAACGTGGAGTAACATTCCGACTGGTGATGAAAGGCTTATGAGCAGCCGCACGACCACGGTAACCCATATAATAAGTTCTCTGTGAATGCTACGTGTACATGCCGAGGTTCCAACATTTTTACTCATCTGTACACTGAGGTCTTGTGTAGTACTCCGTCGATTAGCTGTAACGACTCTCCTGAGGCTTCGACGTCCTCTATCACTGATGTTCTCTGCTCTGCCGGAACGCTTTGTTGCTTCAGGCACGCAATGTGTCTTCCACTTATTCAGTACATCCAAAACAGTTGACTTGGGCATGTTTAAATGCCTCTCGGCTTCTGTTATGGACGACCCACTAATATAACACCCAACAATCTTTCCTTTCTCAAAGTCAGTTCTCTCTCGCAGCGACATTTTCACTCAACCTCAGAGTGCGATACGATCGCGGTGAGCTGCAGGCATGTTTTTATTCCGTTTGCAGCTGTACTTCGCATCTTAACAACGCAGCGGATCCGTTCATTTGCTTTTGGAGGCTCTCCGGTGATCGACATGCATTACCTGTAAATAAAATGTCTCCCTGGCAGTTGGATGGCGCCGCACTGACGTACCACCTGTCTAGTGGTGGTGGGGAATAGCATGTCTCCGCAGAGATTTAAGCGAGGAGCTCCGATGAAAATGGTGTACTCATTTGAAGAGCGTGTGTTCGTTGTATGTCAGTTGTCTACTAGGTAACCGGTTCCTTCAAACAATGTCAGAGGGAGTTTCTGAAGATCTGATCGGCGTAACAAACCCACCAGAGCCATCATTTCAAAATTCGCGAAGAAACTGGAGAAAACGGGAAGTTTGGTTGATTCGCATACGGGCGTACGACCCCAGATGGATCAGGACACAATAGAGGATGTGAAGCAGCGGTTATTGGCATCCTCACGATAATCTATTCGGCGGGTATCTGGACGATCGTATTCCACATTTCAAAAAGCAGCTAAACAGGGAAAGAAAACATCACACGTGCAATTTCTGCCATCGACGTCTCTAACTTAAATCGCATTTTCGTCAATATTTAGCGTCGATAAATACGTGCCCGGACGCTGGCG
Organism: Macrothele yani; assembly: GCA_039090855.1. NCBI lineage: Eukaryota > Metazoa > Arthropoda > Arachnida > Araneae > Macrothelidae > Macrothele > Macrothele yani. The sequence goes on along the minus strand of CM076999.1, from coordinate 12,695,438 downwards.
GTTGGTACTTCCAGCATCTTTTATGAGACATTCCTTTTTGTCATGGATCAAGGTATGTTTTACAATAATTTCATTCAAATCTGCTTTTGCAATAATGAACTAATTAAACAAGTTAGTAAAATCACGCAATGCATTGATTATGATACGCTTTCCAACATACCAGAAATTATTACTCAAGTTATGAGGATAATGGCTGTGGAATAAATCTCGCTCCTGTGTCCTGACCTTTGACCCCATTTCGAAGATATTTAACAGAACCGGTTCACTACACCTCAAAAACAACATACTCAAGTTTTGTCGCAATAGAAGCAGTTTTACGCAAGTTATGAGAATAATAGCTGTGGAATAAATCTTGCTTTTGTGCAATGACCTTTGACCCCATTTCGTTGATATTCAACAGAACAGGTTCACTATACCTCCGGAACAACATGATAACGTTTTGTAGCAATCGAAACATTTTTGGTAAGTTATGATGCACAAGGGCAATGGAATAGATCCCACTCCAGTGTCCTAACCTTTGACCCCATTTCGCTCATTTTCAATAGGGTTCGTCCCCAGTGGCTCTCTACCACATACTAAAATTTCATCGGAATCGAACCATTTTTACGCAAGTTATGACGCATAAGGGCAACGGAACAAATCCCGCTTTTATGTCCTGCCTGACCTTTGACCCCATTCTCCCGTTTTCAATAGGGTTCGTGCCCAGGTGGTTCCTTACCACATAATAAAATTTCATCGGAATCGAACCGTTTTTACGCAAATTATGACGCATAAGAGCAATGGAATAAATACCGCTTTTATGCCCTGCCTGACCTTTGACCCATTTCACTCATTTTCAATAGGTTTCGTTCCCAAGTGGTTCCTTACCACATACCAAAATTTCATCGAAATCGAACCATATTTACGCAAGTTATGACGCATAAGGGCAATTGCATGGATCCTGCTCTTATGGCTTGACCTTTAACCCCACTTCACCCATTTTCAATAGGGTTCCTCCTCTGGTGGTCCGCTACCACATACTAAAATTTCATCGAAATCGAACCATTTTTACGTGAGTTATGGTGCGGACAGACAGACAGACGGACTGACGGATGGAAAAAGCTGGAGCATATAAGCTTTTCCAACCTACGGTTGGAAAACGTAAAAAATATGTGTTCACTCCCGATTGAATCAAGCTATATTTTATCCGTCAGTTTATGTTTTTAGCATATCGTTATTTTTGCAGGTCCTCTAATCAGAGATTTTTCCCCCGTAATCCTTTTTTCTGCTTTTAATGAGTTGATGTTTACAAATAAAATAAACTTCTGAAAGAAGCCGCTTTTCTGTTTCGAAAATCCTTCTTTGTAAAGGGATTCCGTCAGAAATCTCTTCTCTATTAGTGTTTTAAGGATCTGCTGCACGATGCCATTATGTCGGATTGCCTTGCTAGATAAAATGAATATTTATTTCGGGAGACGCCATAGGTTTGTTTCAATGTGCATACATCTCAGGACGACCAAAAAGCAACTCCGTGTAATCCTAAATGGAACTGTCGCAAGGGACGCTAAATATCGACTGATGGATCGCAAAATCTTCTCCCGAAATGGAAAATCAAATATCTCTCACAACAGTCGACATGTGTTCACAAGTTCGGCTTCCACAATCACTGCTCAGCAACAGCTTAGTGATCTTCGCGAAGGAAATTTTTATCTTACGAATAAAACAAATTCCCGCGAGAATTATTATCCTCCGGAATTCGCTGGGAAATTTCCTGAATGTTGTCTTGGCTCGAGAAAGCTATTTGTAAACCTTTATCAGATTACAGCTGAACAGATGTTGTTCTGTGGTGGAGGATACATAAAGGAGATAATATCATAATCAAAAGTGCGTTCATCTGGGAAATATACCACAGGTCATTGTTATTTAAGGTTTTGGGTTGAAATAATGTTGGAATTGTTCGATTCCGAACAAATAGTTTGCATTCAAATTACGTAGATTCTGCATCGTCAACCATATTCAAAGCAAACTTTGAGGTCGAACCTGCTGTAGATTAAGTTTCAGGATGTAAACACTCTTCGTGTTGTACAAAATTACACTATTAGGCAATCGGAGCATTAAGTGTTCGCGACGTAAAAGTATTGTTAAAGTAGATGACATGCAAATTCAATTTCCACTACCAAAATTCTGACTAAGCGGAGGGAGCTTACATTCGTTCAAAGAAATCGTTGGACTGAAAAGGATTAACCAAATTAAAAAACAAAAAAATTGCATCTAAGAGCCAGGACATTATGTCCAAAGCATCTTTATGCAAATTGACGCAACTGCAGGCAAGCGACGCAGTGCGTGTAAATACCATGAAACGGTAAACATAACACCTGATACTGAACTTGTTAATCAATTTTATTCATGTTCTTCAGATGGGAAGCATTGAAAGGTCAAATTGTAATGGCCAGACCGACTGGGTCAGAGCATTTCCCAGACGGCAATGCTTGTAGGATGCTTACAGCCGGCCGTGGTTACCACTTTCAAAAGGCGATCCGAGAAGGTACAAACCACGAACCGCCGAAATAATTTTACCTATGACAAACTCGGTAAGTTCATTAAACGGTAACACAGTCAAACATATCCCCTGATATGGAGATCTGTTTATAAGAGTTATTCTTGATCTTCAGAAAGGAAAGGCAGCTAGTTTGACAAATGCAAAATTGGAATGGCAAGACGACTGCGTCAGAGCAATTCCGAGACGGCAAAGTGTAAATAACACCTGACACTGAGCTCTGTTAATCAGCGTTATTCTTGTTCTTCAGATGGGAAAGGAAGCGAGTTTGACAAAGGCCAAATTGTAATGGCTAGACGACTGTGTCAGAGCATTTCCGAGACGGCAAAGTACAAATAACACCTCATACTGAGCTCTGTTAATCAGCGTTTTTCTTGTTCTTCAGATGGGAAAGGAAGCGAGTTTGACAAAGGCCAAATTGTAATGGCTAGACGACTGTGTCAGAGCATTTCCGAGACGGCAAGGTATAAATAACCCCTGATACTGAGCTCTGTTAATCAGTGTTATTCTTGTTCTTCAGATGGGAAAGGCAGCGAGTTTGACAAAGGCCAAATTGTAATGGCTAGACGACTGTGTCAGAGCATTTCCGAGACGGCAAGGTATAAATAACCCCTGATACTGAGCTCTGTTAATCAGTGTTATTCTTGTTCTTCAGATGGGAAAGGCAGCGAGTTTGACAAAGGCCAAATTGTAATGGCTAGACGACTGTGTCAGAGCATTTCCGAGACGGCAAGGTATAAATAACCCCTGATACTGAGCTCTGTTAATCAGTGTTATTCTTGTTCTTCAGATGGGAAAGGCAGCGAGTTTGACAAAGACCAAATTGTAATGGCTAGACGACTGTGTCAGAGCATTTCCGAGACGGCAAGGTATAAATAACACCTGATACTGAGCTCTGTTAATCAGTGTTATTCTTGTTCTTCAGAAGGAAAGGCAGCGAGTTTGGCAAAGGCCAAATTGTAATGGCCAGACGACTGTGTCAGAGCATTTCCGAGACGGCAAGGTATAAATAACACCTGATACTGAGCTCTGTTAATGAGGGTTACTCTTGTTCTTCAGAAGGAAAGGCAGCGAGTTTGACAAAGGCCAAATTGTAATGGCCAGACGACTGGGTCAGAGCATTTCCGAGACGGCAAGGTATATATAACACCGCCACCCCGATGGAGCTGTGGTCTAAGGATTGGCTTCTGATCATTCGTCCGAAAGGGGCCGGGTTGGAATCCCAATGAGGCATGGATGTTGTGTTTGTCTTACGGCACTAGTTCTCTCCCTTCCCGGGAACCAATGACCCTTAATTATGAACAGGCGACAGCTTATAGCCCATTGAGTTGCTCACGGAGTTCGTTAAACTTCCAAGAAAAAAAATACATTCCACTTGACTCTATTCAAAAGCTGTATGAATCTATTCCAAGAAGGTTGGAAACTGTATTACAGGCACATGGTGGTCTACCAACTTATTGATATAGACATATGGCCTATTTCCTATGTGTTCAAATCCGCTTTCCTAGAGATGTAGATGTAAACCCATACCCCAAAAACTTTTAAATAACTGATTATCTCCGTTCCAATTTCCTTTGTTTTCAGGTATGGTGCCATCCGTATTTGGTTACAAGCCTTGAGGCGAGTAGGTCAAGTTCATGTATATTAGTATTGGTCCATCTAAATATCCGAAAATGGTATGTTAATGTACGTTTTGCCGAGGTGTTGATACCAACAATTTTATTTTTGGAGTATATCTTTGTGTCTTGAAATGTTTTAAGGTGACAGGTGCATTTTGTTGTAAATTCTTCTTTTTAAATGCTCTGTGATGTAACATTCTACACCCAGTATGCAAAACGTTAGAGATAGGTGTTGTGGTAAACTTCCCCCATGCAGAGTAGAACAGAACTAAGTAACATTAGACTGTTATATACTCTCCGTAGACAAAAGATTAGAGATAGGTGTGATGGGCAGTTGACACGGGCATCCTATATGCAGAGTAGAACAGAACTAAGTAACATTAGACTGTTATATAAACTCAGTAGACAAAAGATTAGAGATAGGGGTGATGGGTAGTTAACACGGGCATCTCCTATGCAGAGTAGAACAGAACTAAGTAACATTAGACTGTTATATACATTCAGTAGACATAACATTAGAGACAGGGTTGATCGGTAGTTGACATACGCATTCGGCGCGGAGGATGGAACAGACCCAACCCGAACACAGGCGATAAAAGGATTGACAGCAGGGCTTCCCAATAGTGTATTGAAACCGACAAACGTGGGTAAACGCGGTGATCTGAACAACTTTCCTCGTGGACCCATTATCAATGCAGGTCAGATCCGGAATATGGTGGTGTGGATGCCTCGGAGTATACAGGCTGTCTCTTATTCGTGCTAGAGCAGGACCAACGCTCTATTAGATTGCTATCCCTTTAGCTGTTTATTCCATTGAGTGATAGATAGTTATTAAATAGCTATTCTGATAGATAGCTCTATTAGATGGCTATCCTGATAGCTATTTTGTCCAATGAGTGTATTTTGCTCTATTCGTAGATACTCATAAGTTTGATTATCTTCAAGGTTGTCAATACAGAGGGTGAGTCGAAAGTTTTGCAATATTTGGATCACTTCATGTCTTCATACGTACCTTTACGACGAAAGCAGTCTATCATTCAAAGTATAGGCCATCGTGCTGCACCGTCTTTAGCCATCTGTCTGCCAATTCTTCGATTCCGTTGCGGTGCCAGTTCTTGCCCTTCGAGGCGAAGAGCTCCTTGACCCCAGGTGCCACCTCCTACTGGTTGTTGAAGTGCCGTCCGCGAGGAAAGTGGACCATGAACCGGAACAGATAATAATACGAGGGCAAAAGGTCCGGACCACATGCTAGGTGTGGGCTCCGTTCAGTGCCCTCAAGTCCCTGGAGTTTTGCCCGGGTCGTTCACGCGGTATGAGGTCGAGGGTTGTCCTTCTGCAGAAGAACGCACTTTCTGTTCACCAACACCGAGAACTTCTCCTCCAAAATGGCATATATCTCCTCCAGCTGTTCAGAGAAGAGTTTGGCGTTGATGGTCGGACCGTTTGCAACAAATTCGTAATGGACTATTTCCTTCGAACTCCCACCAGACGCAGAGCATCACCTTTTGCTCCAAGCTCCCACGTTTGGCCACAAGTCCAGGCAGCTCTCCCGGGCTCAACCACTGCGTTTGTATGTCAGGATTATGGAAGTAGACCCACTTTTCATCGCACGTAACAATTCTCTTGATGAAACGTACGTCGCGCAGGCTTTCTATGAGTTTCGTGCACACTTCCACTCGGCGGTTTGCTTCAGCTTCCGTCAGTTCAGAGGCAGCTATTGTAGACATTGCCGAGGTCCTGCAGGTGACGAACAGCGGTGGTACGTGATATGCACAGCTCGCCTGATAATCTCCGATTGATTTTTGTCGGGCTTGCCTCTACGGTTCGCGGCCTAACTGACCTTCGCTGATCGTCGAAGTTTCTGTCACCTGAGTGAAATTTCTTGAACCACTTGGTTGCAGTGCTGTGGTCCATAGAACCTTTCCCTTTTTGCATGTCAAATGTTTCGTGTTGCTTGAACAGCGTTATGGCTGAGTTTAGACTCGGAGAGCAAACGCTCCCTAATTAGAAGGTTGTGGCTGTTCATCTTTTAGTCATCCAAAGCACAGACAGAAAGACGACATGCAATGCTGTTCACTGCAACGACTACCATTTTACATCCATTTCGACTGACTGCAGGGCGCGAATTGAATTAGTTTAAGCACGTGACATACCCGCCGCAGCACATGCGTTTATGCAAATATTCCAAAAGTTTCCACTAACCCTTTGTGACGTTTTTTTTTTTTTTGATTGGAGGTTTAACGACCACCGTGAGCAACTCAATGGGCTATAAGCAGTCGCCCGTCCCTAATTTAGGGTCACTGGTTCTAGGGAAGGGAGAGAGCCAGTGCCGTAAGACAAACACAACATCCATGCCTGACCGGGATTCGAACCCGGACCCCTAACGGACGAATGGTCAGAGGCCATCGCTTAGACCACTGCGCCACCGGGGCGGCCACTTTGTGACGTACCTGCCCGCAAGACGCACACGACATAAAGGCAGATAGCAGTCAGAACGAACGTCCGCGTACCTCAATTGGTAGAGTGACTAATTCCGGAATGTGGGGATCCATGTTCGAGCCCCAGCGTGGACAAAAATGACCGAGAAATTTACTTCGTTATAATGGCGCCCGAACTTTCCGGATGACCCGGCCGTTCAAAATCTCGCAATGGTGTGATGTTCTTTCCACACCGCGAGATAGGGAAAATAAGAGAATCCCTTCTTCAGCGCTTCGAAAAATAAAAATATGTGACGTTGCATTCCACACACCAGATTGACTGGGAGTTCTCAAGTGCACGTTCTTCAGCGGATATGGCTGCCTGCAACGATTCGTGGTCACGGCAGACCCGTGGGCTATGCCCCCGGCCCTCTTTCGGAGGGGGAGATGTGACTTACTGCCTGCAAGACGCACACGACATAAAGGCAGATAGCAGTCAGAACAAACGTCCGCGTAGCTCATTTGGTAGAGCGACTTATTCCGGAATGAAGCGACCCGGGTTCGAGCCCCGGCGTGGATAAAAATGACGGAGAAATTTACTTCGTTATACCCTCTGCGAATTGATTCCCAGAGGGGCTATTTTACTCTCTTGTTGTTTAGTACTTGAGGCTACAATTCAACACCCATGTCATCACTGAAATTTTTTTTTGTGTGCATTAGGCCGTCGAGTTGCCTTGTCGTGTAACCTAATATCGTCCATGCATAACAAATCAGTATTATTATTACTTCTTTCAGGTATTTCCAAGATGATTTCAAAACACTTTAAAATTGTTGTTCAAGGAAACACTTTTCCCCTAGGATCCTGAGTGCAAATGCGTGCAAGTCTTAATTAAACAAGTTCGAAAACAAGTTCGCATAGACAAGCTGAGTTATAAAAGTGCTCAAACCGAGCTTTTTGATCTGTTACGAATTACTTTAATTAAGAGGGCTTGTTGGAAACTTCCTTTTGCTAATTTAAACATTTTCATTTTCTTGACATGCGTTGTGTTGTTGATGTTTGCCCGCAAAAGAATGGGAAGCTGAACTTCGGCCTCTTGCGAAATGAAGACTCGGTGTGAGGAGTGCTAGGCTTTGAAGAAGAAAATTACCGAGACGTCACGGAACTTTATAGGTATGAAATTGTAGTCCTATGCTGCGATGATTTGTTACGCGGCGGAAATATCGATTACATGCAAGAGAGAGCGGTGGTTAATTTATTCTATCCATTCCGGAAAAGATGAAAGGACTAAATATCGGTTTCCCGTGCTGGAAAAATCTATTAAGACTGCAATGACATTAATAACAAGAAGAGAAAAATACTACCGATGCAGATTTGAAAGCTAAGAGGATCAAGCGATGTCGAAAAGCCGTCTAAGCGATTTATCAGGAATTCAAAACAGCAGTTTGAAAAGCTCCTCCACCACCGTAGCCTCTTCTACAACATTCGCGCAAATAAAGAGCTTCCCGGTTCTTGAATCTCCTAGGAAGAGATCTTACTCACAATACAAAAGAAACCCACTTTCAGCTGGGAATCCGCTACCAAACAGATTTTAAGAGAGAGATTTATCGTCACAAACAGTTCTTTCCGAATTCCTCAAGTACCACTTGTAACTTCACCGGGGAGTTTACTGGAGTCATTTATGCTGCTATTGATACAGGGATCTCTGATAGTGTTGTATCCTTCAAACTGTTTCGCCCACTCCTTCACGAAACACCCAGTTTAGGTGTACTCCGCTAAAGTACACCCACTTGTTTTTGACGCGAGAAATGCCACTTTGTTAGACCCTACATGAAATATAAAGAGCTTTATTTCGGGAGGAAGGAAGAAACACAGCGATGAATAATTTACCTTTCATGATGAAGACATCCAAAGCAAGCGACAGTAATGCCTTTAAACGAACAGTTGCATTGAACAAGTTTTATACAAAAGTAGAAAAACTGAAGCGTAAAACTTCTCAGAGTCACTTCTTAACATGAGCAAATCTTACCGACATAAGCGGTCAACTATCCATGATTTTGGGTCACTATTATCTCTCCCTTGTCGGGTATCAGCGAAATACTACTGTCTTATTTGCCGTAGGGGCGAAATGTTAAAAAGTCAAAATCTGCATGAGCAATTCACCCCTAAAATTTTTGCCTAGTGGTGTCAACGTTGAAGTTGGGTTCGCTAAATGAGGGTCTCCAAGCTCAAGGTCGACAAATGCATTGCGTTGTGTTTCATGTGAATTAGCATGGGTTTTTTTTTTTTTTTTTTTTTGATTGGAGGTTTAACGACCACCGTGAGCAACTCAATGGGCTATAAGCAGTCGCCCGTCCCTAATTTAGGGTCACTGGTTCCAGGGAAGGGAGAGAGCCAGTGCCGTAAGACAAACACAACATCCATGCCTCACCGGGATTCGAACCCGGACCCCTTACGGACGAATGATCAGAGGCCAGCGCCTTAGACCACTGCGCCACCGGGGCGGCGCATGGGGTTTCCATGCTCTTCCATATGCCGCAAAGAAATTAAAATATACTGTGCAAATTAATTGGGACAAAGTAAAAAATCACTCTTTTTTCCAAAACTATGCCTTTATATCATTCTATGCCTTGATATACACTGATAAATACCTGTATTATTATGAAGAATGTCCTCCTTTAGCAGAAATGACTTCTTTTGGCTTTGACTCCTCCAATTGAGTGCTCATAATTTTGACTTCACAATCGTGGAACCACACTATTATAGCATTCGTTATCATGCGTTCTTTGCTTGTACAGTCCATTTTACCTAAACGTCTCTTCAAAATATTCCACAAGTTTTCTATGGGATTTAAGTCTGGTGAATTTCCAGGCCAATCAAGCAAATGAATTTGATTTTCCAGCATGAAATTCTTGACCAATTTCGAATTGTGACATGGGGCCAAGTCATGTTGAAATGTCCCGTCAAAAGTTTGCAAGAATGAAACAATCCTACGTTGTAATATTGCTACGAACTTGGCTGAATTCATCATACCTTGAACAGGAACTGAGCTTCCAGTACCATTTTATGTGAAAAAACCCCAAAACATTTGTTTCAGAGGGTGTTTTACAGTTTGTTAGACATGCTCAGGTCTTAAGGGTTCACAGTTGCTTCGTCTAACGACATTTGCTTGGTAACCCTGAACAAATAAATGAGTTTCATCACTGAAAATGAGTTTCATCACTGAAAAATTCCTTTTTCCAGTCGTCAGCAGTTCATGATTTATATTTTTTGGCCCATGCTAAACGTTTTATCTTCATTTTCGCACTCAAATGTTTTCTTTGTTGCTCTTCTTGTCTTCAGGCCAACTTCCAGAAGCCTACGGCGTACAGTTGAATCACTAACATCACAACCACTAGCCAATAAATCTCTTTGAAGGTCGGTGCTTGTTTTTTTTTTATTCATTTTACTATTTCTGATTAGATATTTATCGGTTCGTGGAATTGTTTTTCGTTTTCTTCCACATTTACCTCTCCTTTTTGGAGACGATGATCCAGATGCATTGTATCGCGTAAGCAGTCTTGATACACTTGATTTGCCTATACCAACTGCAGAAGCGATATCTCTTATTGTCATAGAAGTGTGATCCTTCAGAGCAATTATTTTTGCACGCTTTCTTGGGGAAATATCCATTTTTCAATACACGAAAGCAAGTGAGGTTATCTATTTTTAAATAAACATTTTAAGATGACTGCTAACTGGTTATATGCAAGTATATAATAAATTTAATCTTAAAACTTCATGAGGTATATTGAGAACACGGCGTGCTGCGCTCGAGGAAAATCATACAAGTTAGTAAAATCATGCAATGCATTGATTATGATACGTTTTCCATCATACCAGAAATCATTACTCAAGTTATGAGGATAATGGCTGTAGAATAAATATTGCGCCTATGATCCGACATTTAACCCCATTTCGATGATATTCAACAGAACCGGTAAAGTATACTTCCGGAACAACATGAAAAGTTTTGTCTCAATCGAAGAATTTTTACGTAAGCTATAAAGCATAAGGACAATGGAATGTATCCCGCTCCTATGTTCTGACCTTTGACCCCATTTCACGAATTTTCATCAGGATTCTTTCCCAGATGGTCTTCTACGACATACTAAAATTTCATCGAAATCGAACGATATTTACGCAAGTTATGACGCATAAGAGCAATGGAATGCATCCGGAGTCTATGGCCTGACTTTTGACCCCACTTCCCCCATTTCCAATAGGATTCGTCCCCAGGTGGTCCCCTACCGCATACTAAAATTTCATTGAAATTGCACCATATTTACGCAGGTTATGACGCCTAAGAGCAATGCAATGGATCCCGCTCCTATGTCATGACCGTTGACCCCATTTCGTCCATTTTCAATAGGGTTCATCCCCAGGCCTGTTTACAACGCAAGCTGGGTCCATTGCATCATGGGACTACCGAAAAACTCTCTTCTTAACTGTAAGAGAGCAGAGAGTACAGTTAACCAGAGAATACTCATTGCTTTACTGTAACAAAACAGTTAAATATGGTAAAAGCACTGTGAGTGCCTCTCCTGGCCTCTGTGATTAGGCTCTAGGCTATGTCATGGAAGTACGTAAAGCCAGCAAAACAGTTAAAGATATAAAAACAATGTGAGCGCCTCTCGTCGCATCTGTGATTACGTCCTGGACTATGTCATGAAAGTAAGTAAAGCCAGCAAAACAGTTAAAGATGTAAAAACAACGTGAGTTCCTCTCATCGCCTCTGTGATTACGAGCTGGGATACGTCATGAAAGTAAGTAAAGCCAGCAGAACCGTTAAAAATGGTAAAAACACTGTGAGTGCTTTTCCACCCTCTGTGATTACGCCCTGGGCTATGTCATGAAAGTAAGTAAAGCCAGCAAAACAGTTAAAAATGGTAAAAACACTGCGATTGTCTCTTCACCCTCTGTGATTACGCACTGGGCTATGTCGTGAAAGTAAGTAAAGCCAGCAAAACAGTTAAAGATGGTAAAAACACTGTGAGTTCCTCTCGTCGCATCTGTGATTACGCCCTGCGTTATGTCATGGAAGTAAGTAAAGTCAGCAAAACAGTTAAAGATGGTAAAAGCGCTGTGAGTGCCTCTCGTAGCATCTGTGATTACGCCCTGAGCTATGTCATGAAAGTAAGTAAAGCCAGTAAAACAGTTAAAGATGGTAAAAACACTGTGAGATCCTCTCGTCGCATCCGTGATTACGACCTAGGTTATGTCATGAAAGTAAGTAAAGCCAGTAAAACAGTTAAAGATTGTAAAAACCCTGTGAGTGATTCTCGTCGCATCTGTGATTACGCCCTGGGTTATGTCATGAAAGTAAGTAAAGCCAGCAAAACAGTTAAAGATGGTAAAAGCACTGTGAGTGATTCTCGTCGCATCTGTGATTACGTCCTGAGCTATGTCATGAAAGTAAGTAAAGGCAGCAAAACAGTTAAAGATAGTAAAAACACTGTGAGTTCTTCTCGTCGCATCTGTGATTACGCCCTGTGGTATGTCATGAAAGTAAGTAAAGCCAGTAAAACAGTTAAAGATTGTAAAAACCCTGTGAGTGCCTCTCGTCGCCTCTGTAATTACGAGCTGAGCTATGTCATGAAAGTAAGTAAAGCCAGCAAAACAGGTAAAGATGGTAAAAACAATGTGTGGGCCTCTCGTTGCCTCTGTGATTACGCCCTGGGCTATGTCATGAAAGTAAGTAAAGGCAGCTAAACAGTTAAAAATGGTAAAAACGTTCTAAGCGCCTCTCATCGCGTCTGTGATTGTGCCCTGGGCTATGTCATGGAAGTAAGTAAAGCCAGAAAAAAGTTAAAGATGGTAAAACACTGTGAGCTCCTCTCCTCGGCTCTGTGATTACTACCTGGACTATGTCATGGAAGTACGTGAGGCCAGCAAAACAGTTGAAGATGGTAAAAACACTGTGTGTGCCTCTCCACCTTTTGTGATTACGCCCTGGAATATGTCATGAAAGTAAGTAAAGCCAGCAAAACAGCTAAAGATGGTAAAAACACTATTAGTGCCTCTCGTAGCATCTGTGATTACGCCCTGGGTTATGTCATGAAAGTAAGTAAAGCCAGCAAAACAGCTAAAGATGGTAAACCCTGTGAGTGCGTCTCCTCGCATCTGTGATTACACCCTAGGCTATGTCATGAAAGTAAGTAAAGCCAGCTAAACAGTTAAAAATGGTAAAAGCATTGTGAGTGCCTCTCCTCGCCTCTGTGATTACGCCCTGGGCTATGTCATGAAAGTAAGTAAAGCCAGAAAAACAGTTTGAGATGGTAAAAACATTGTGAGTGCCTCTCCACGCCTCTGTGTTTAACCCCTGGGGTATGTCATTCAAGTAAGTAAAGCTAGCGAAACAGTTAAACATACCATACATCAGGAAACGCGATTTTTTTCCTTCTTTATAATAGCGGTAAAAAGAATGGGTCGACTTGCGTCGGCTCGGCCCGGACGTGAGTGCCTGAGAAAAAACCCGTCCCGTCGCGTAGGCCGGACCAGGCTCGAGCTTGGTGCGCTGGCCCTGCCCGTGCAGACCTCTTATACAGGGACTTGTTATCCAATCATCTCTATCCATATCTGCAGGAGGTTTACACGGACTACAGCACCATCTCTCAACAGGATAACGCACCGTGCCATTGGACTTGTATAACTATTGAGCAATCGGGGGAATACGACAAAGGTTTTACCTCATTGCCTTGGCCCAAAGCTTCCCTGAGTGCAATCAAATTTAACATGTGTTAGACATGCTAGAACGGGATGTCAGAACTGCTGATCTTCCTCCCTGGAATGGGCGTGAACTTAACGAGCTGCTGCAGCGGACATGGTTCAAATTACGCATGGAGGATGCTCTGCGACTTGTAGAATATGTTCCTACGTGTCGTGATTGCACAGAATTTCTTTTTATTGGAGGTTTAACGATCACCGTGAGCAATTCAGTGGAATATAAGCAGTCACCTTCCCTAATTTAGGGCCACTGGTTCCATGGAAGGCAGAGAGCCAGTGCCGTAAGACAAACACACCATCAATGCCTCACCGTGATCCGAACCCAGACCCCTTTCCGACGAATGATGAGAATGCAACGCTTAGACCAGGGGGTCAACAAGCTACTGTCCGCAGGCCTAATCCGGCCTGCCAGGAAACTTCAGTTTTTACAATTTTAAAATTAATTTTACATATTTTAATTTTTTTTCTGACTGAGAAAGGGAGTTGCTATGTGTCACAGCATGGCCGGGTATCATAGCAACGTTTGAGTAACTCTTCGCTTTTAAAACCTGTTTATTATTACTATTAAAGTGCCTTTCAGAAGAGTGAGGGAGGGTTTTCAGTGCTGTGACTCACAGCCCACACGCGGCCAATAGCATCTGCTGACTCTCACACACATTCTCTCTCTCTCTCTCTTTGGCGCGAGGGGCTAGCCCCAGAAGTCCCGCCTTGTTCTAAAAATAGATTAGAACTGAGAGGCCACAACTACTTACTCCCACACCTGCTCCCACACAGGCTCATATTCCCAGCAGTATTCGAGTCGGACGGGATCAGAACCATAGAGATTAAGCGCCGCTGTGCTAATTTTACTTGACCCGATACACGTGTGTTTCTTGATTTTTTCGTTATTTGAGTTAAATTGTTGACATTTGATATGTCCCTGCCCAAAAAGGGAAAAGTGGACACTGAATGCTGCATATTTAAAATCGCAATCGGAAGTGGATTATCTTTTCGTTGAGTCCAGAGATAACAAATCTCTCTGCCTGGTCTGCAAAGAAACTGTCGCCGCTTTAAGAGAATACAATTTAAAGCGGCATTACACCACAAAACACTATGATGGAATTAAAGGAGAATCGCAGAAGAAAATGCTGCTGGATTTAAAAGACAGCTTAGCAAAACAACAAAAATATTTTAAGAAGTCTTCGCAGCAAAATACTGTTTCAGTTAGGGCCAGTTACTGTGTTGCGAAAATACACTATATATCAACAAGTAATTGTACACCTGTGATAGCAAAAGAAAACGAAGTTTATTCACTTTCAATAGTTGGTGGAGCCTCCACGAGCGGCGATTACAGCTGCGACCCTCCGGGGCATACTCTCAACCAGGCGTTGTATACGACGGCTAGCGGTATTTTCTTCCACTCGGCTTGGAGAAGACAGGTCAGTTCCCTCACCGATTTCGGACAGTGGGGGCACCCCTTAAGTCGACGCTCTAACTCTTCCCACAGGTGCTTGATAGGGTTAAGGTCCGGGCTCTGCGCAGGCCGGTCCATTCGATTAACCCCATTGTCACCATACCAAGCCATGGTGGACCTCGCAGCATGACAGGTGGCATTGTCATCCTGATAGTAACATGGGTCCACCCCGTAAAACTGCCACAACGTAAGAAGCACATGGTCATTCAAAATGGTGCAGTAGGTCTCGGTGTTGAGTCTACCAGGAATTGCGACCAAGGGTTCCGTGCCGTACCAGGAGAAACAGCTCCATAGCATAATTCCACCACCGCCGAACTTCACAGTTGGCACAATACATTCCGGCAGGAGGCGTTTTCCAGGCAGACGACAAACCCAGACCCTGCCATCCGAACGGTATAAGGTGAACCTTGATTCGTCGCTCCAGAGAACCTGTTTCCACTGTTCAACGGTGCACTGTCGACGTTGTTTGCACCACGTTAGCCGAGCAGCGCTAAAAGACTTGGTGATGAAAGGCTTGTGGGCGGCAGCACGTCCATGATAACCGCGCGGATGGGCTTCCTTACGGATGGTATTCATCGAAAGAACACTCCCGGATACTTGTTCAAACACCTCGCTGATGTGGCCCATCGATTTGGTGCAGTTCTTCCGAATTTATCTAGTCAGCACCCGTCGGTCTCTAACTCCCACTTTTGTGGGTCTGCCGGGTCAAGGCACATTCCGACAGTCACTTCTCATCTTCCACTTGCCAATCACGTAGACCACCGTCGATTTTGGGTACTTCAACTCCCTGGATATGTCACGTATGGATCGGCCATTTCTGTGATACCCGACGATTACACTTTTCTGGAAATCAGAGAGCTCCGAACTGCGTGGCATCTTGCATGCGACTGGTTGCGTTGTTGTTTCCCACACGATATTTAACGGCGGCGGCCGTGACGTGTATCAGGACCGCAGATATCGTCGATTGCATGGGTGTCCAATTACTTGTTGGTAGATAGTGTAATTGTTGAAGAAGGACGTCCGTTTACTGACGGCGAATTCATTAAACAGTGTGTGGAGGCAATGGCCAAAGAAGCTTGTCCTGACAACGCAAAAGATTTCGGCAGCATTAGCTTAACTGCCAGCATTGTGTCCATGCGGGTCGAGGACTTGGAGAAGGACATGGATTAACAGTTAATTGAAAGGGCGAGTAGTTTTACCCATTTTTCCATTACTGTTGATGAAAGCGAGGATGTAAGCAGTACTGTTCAACGATTAATTTTCATTCGAGGTATCAATGAAAATTTTGAAGTAACTAAATCTCTTGCTGCTATATAAAGCCTGAAGGACAAAACCAAATGGGAAATAATATTTACAAAAGTTTCTATGGCTATTCACGAACTTGGCTTGGAATTGGAGATTCGGACTTGTGTTACTACTTCTTTCACGATTGACCGACAACCACTAGTCAGACTTTTTAAAAATTTAGTTGTCCGATTAAGAACCAAATATCGTAAAAGTAACTAAATAGAAACAATACCATTGTTCTCATTGCCTTTTTTTTCTAGTTTTAGATGTCATGAAGTCATTTAGTAAGTTTAGTTTTGTATTTGTTTCATCATCATCACCATCATTGTCAACCATTATCATCAATCCACTGCTGGACGAAGGTCTCTTCAAGCCTATTCCACAACTGTCTGTCTTGTGCCAGTCTCCTCTAGGTTACTCCCATGTGGTCTTCTTTTGGGTCTTTTCCTGTCCCTTGGAATCCAATCTAAAATTTCGGCTGTCCATCGATGGTCTGTCCTTCTAGCAGTATGTCCAGCCCATTGCCATTTCAGGGATTTAACTCTAATTATGATGTCTTCCACTCTCGTCATTTTTCGTATCCACGAGTTCCTCTTCTTATCTCTCCTAGTTGCACCAAGCATGCACCTCTCCATGCTCTTTTGAGTTGGCTGAGAGACTCAATTAAAGTCCTTAATTAATTAGCTTCTCTAGTTGTCCATTGGTGATAACACGGTGCCATACAGCCCTTAGAGACTCAATTAAAGTCTTTAATTAATGAGCTTCTCTAGTTGTCCATTAGTGATAACACGGTGCCATACGGCCCTTAGAGACTCAATTAAAGTCCTAAATAATGAGCTTCTCTAGTTGTCCATTGGTGATAACACGGTGCCATACGGCCCTTAGAGACTCAATTAAAGTCCTAAATAATGAGCTTCTCTAGTTGTCCATTGATGATAACACGGTGCCATACGGCCCTTAGAGACTCAATTAAAGTCCTAAATAATTAGCTTCTCTAGTTGTCCATTGGTGGTAACACGGTGCCATACAGCCCTTACAGACTCAATTAAAGTCTTTAATTAATGAGCTTCTCTAGTTGTCCACTGGTGATAACACGGTGCCATACAGCCCTTAGAGACTCAATTAAAGTCTTTAATTAATGAGCTTCTCTAGTTGTCCATTAGTGATAACACGGTGATATACGGCCCTTAGAGACTCAATTAAAGTCCTAAATAATGAGCTTCTCTAGTTGTCCATTGATGATAACACGGTGCCATACGGCCCTTAGAGACTCAATTAAAGTCCTAAATAATTAGCTTCTCTAGTTGTCCATTGGTGGTAACACGGTGCCATACAGCCCTTAGAGACTCAATTAAAGTCTTTAATTAATGAGCTTCTCTAGTTGTCCATTAGTGATAACACGGTGCCATACGGCCCTTAGAGACTCAATTAAAGTCCTAAATAATGAGCTTCTCTAGTTGTCCATTGGTGATAACACGGTGCCATACGGCCCTTAGAGACTCAATTAAAGTCCTAAATAATGAGCTTCTCTAGTTGTCCATTGATGATAACACGGTGCCATACGGCCCTTAGAGACTCAATTAAAGTCCTAAATAATTAGCTTCTCTAGTTGTCCATTGGTGATAACACGGTGCCATACAGCCCTTAGAGACTCAATTAAAGTCTTTAATTAATGAGCTTCTCTAGTTGTCCACTGGTGATAACACGGTGCCATACAGCCCTTAGAGACTCAATTAAAGTCTTTAATTAATGAGCTTCTCTAGTTGTCCATTAGTGATAACACGGTGCCATACGGCCCTTAGAGACTCAATTAAAGTCCTAAATAATGAGCTTCTCTAGTTGTCCATTGATGATAACACGGTGCCATACGGCCCTTAGAGACTCAATTAAAGTCCTAAATAATTAGCTTCTCTAGTTGTCCATTGGTGGTAACACGGTGCCATACATCCCTTAGAGACTCAATTAAAGTCTTTAATTAATGAGCTTCTCTAGTTGTCCATTAGTGATAACACGGTGCCATACGGCCCTTAGAGACTCAATTAAAGTCCTAAATAATGAGCTTCTCTAGTTGTCCATTGGTGATAACACGGTGCCATACGGCCCTTAGAGACTCAATTAAAGTCCTAAATAATGAGCTTCTCTAGTTGTCCATTGATGATAACACGGTGCCATACGGCCCTTAGAGACTCAATTAAAGTCCTAAATAATTAGCTTCTCTAGTTGTCCATTGGTGGTAAAACGGTGCCATACAGCCCTTAGAGACTCAATTAAAGTCTTTAATTAATGAGCTTCTCTAGTTGTCGATTGGTGATAGCACGGTGCCATACGGCCGTTAGAGACTCAATTAAAGTCCTAAATAATGAGCTTCTCTAGTTGTCCATTGGTGATAACACGGTGCCATACGGCCCTTAGAGACTCAATTAAAGTCCTAAATAATGAGCTTCTCTAGTTGTCCATTGATGATAACACGGTGCCATACGGCCCTTAGAGACTCAATTAAAGTCCTAAATAATTAGCTTCTCTAGTTGTCCATTGGTGGTAACACGGTGCCATACAGCCCTTAGAGACTCAATTAAAGTCTTTAATTAATGAGCTTCTCTAGTTGTCCACTGGTGATAACACGGTGCCATACAGCCCTTAGAGACTCAATTAAAGTCTTTAATTAATGAGCTTCTCTAGTTGTCCATTGGTGATAACACGGTGCCATACGGCCCTTAGAGACTCAATTAAAGTCCTAAATAATGAGCTTCTCTAGTTGTCCATTGATGATAACACGGTGCCATACGGCCCTTAGAGACTCAATTAAAGTCCTAAATAATTAGCTTCTCTAGTTGTCCATTGGTGATAACACGGTGCCATACAGCCCTTAGAGACTCAATTAAAGTCTTTAATTAATGAGCTTCTCTAGTTGTCCATTAGTGATAACACGGTGCCATACGGCCCTTAGAGACTCAATTAAAGTCTTTATTTAATGAGCTTCTCTAGTTGTCCATCGGTGATAACACGGGGCCATACAGCCCTTACAGACACAATTAAAGTCTTCAGTTAATGAACTTCTCTAGTTGTCCATTGGTGATAACACGGTGCCATACAGCCCTTAGAGACTCAATTAAAGTCTTTATTTAATGAGCTTCTCTAGTTGTCCATTGGTGATAACACGGGGCCATACAGCCCTTAGAGACACAATTAAAGTCTTTAATTAATGAGCTTCTCTAGTTGTCCATTGGTGATAACACGATGCCATACAGCCCTTACAAACTCAATTAATGCTGTTTTAGATGTGGGTTCTTGTTGACGGATCTTTTACTTTATCTCATCCACATATTCTCTATGGAATTGAAATCCGATGAGTGTGCCGGACACTGGAGTTTATTATAACTTTTCGATTAAACTACTCGTCAACCAACTTTGACCGATGACATGGCGCGTTAGCTTCCAAAAGATAAAATCCAGCAAACCCATGTCTTGTGTACATGGTAACAGTTTGGACTCCAAAATATCCACATATTTCGATCCATTCAATGTGCGATCAACAATGTGCAGACGGCCAACACCACAGGCTGAAATACAGGACCATAACATCATCGAATGTGTGTGCTTGATTGTTGGCTCCGTGCAGCATGCTTTATATCTTTCACAAGCCCGACGACGTACATAATTATTTCCATTATTAGCGGAAATGGTAACAATTGTTTCATCACTGAAAATAACATTTTTCCATTCATCAACAGTCCAATTCTTGAGTGCCTTGGTACAAGCAATTCTTTTGAGCCGTTGTTGTTCAGTAAGGAAAGGTATTCGTGCAACTTTTCGTGCAGTCTGTCCATTTTCTTGTAGCCTACGACGAACTATACGTGTTGATGCAATAATGCATATTTCATTCTCCCACCTATTTCTAAAATCGGTGGCTGTTTTAAACCTTGATTTTAAGTTACGACGAATCAACATGCGATCATCACGTTCAGTACACAGCCTTGGCCGACCTATTCTTTTTCTGTTTCCCTCACATTCAGTTTTTGCAACTCTTTTAATGGTGCGCTAGACAGTGGAATGATCAGAGCCACATTTAACAGCCATTTTACGACTACTGAATCCAAGTTCATGCAAAGTAATAATGTTTGCCCTGGTTTCAAGAGGCAGGACCAATTTTCGGGTCTTTGACATTCCGAAATTCAAATATCACCAGGAATTCTGCAGAAACTTCCGTCAACTGACTACAAGCAGCTGCGTTCTAAGTCAGAACACACACCCGCACAGTATTTGTCATTTTCTTGTAGGACTTCCGTTCACAGTGAGTAGAGTTTACGTCTCAGCCACCTACAGCGAGATCGCCTTTTGGGCAGGACACAGAAACAATGAGAGCAAGTATAGCGACTTTGACAGAACAGTTTGTAGTGAAATACCCATTTAACCAGTAGGTCCAGCCTGGGGGCCATCACGAGCCGCAAATGGCTGAGTGGTAAGCAGTTCAGACTACCAATGCAAAGTCCTCAGGTTCAATCCTGGGCTGATCTTGCGGAGGTGGTGTGATATGCTAACGATCACTGAATATTCGCCGTGCATCGGACGAGCACGTTAAGTGACGGCCCCAAGGTTGGACCCACTGGTTAAATGGGTATCCTTTCCCTTAACCCCCCCTTAAATTATCTCATCCCTCTATGTGCGACATCGTGCTTGTACGGTGGCGCCATCTACTGTACTCTAATCTCTCTACAAACTGTTCTGTCAAAGTCGCTAGACTTGCTCTCATTCCTTCCGTTTCTGTGTCCTGCCCAAAAGGCGAACTCGCTGTAGGTGGCTGGGTCCTAAAATCTACTCACTGTGGACGGAAGTCCTACAAGAAAAGGACTCATATGGGGGCCGTCACTTAACGTGCTCGTCCGATGCACGGCGGATATTCAGCGATTGTTAGTAAAGCACACCATCTCTGAAAGATCAGCCCAGGTTCGAACCTTAGGACCTTGCATTCATAGTCTGAGTCGTTAATTACTAAGCTATATGCGGCTCTTCTAAGTCGGCAGACGATTCTGATTCCTTTTATATCTCACTAGCGGACGTCGGGAAAGCTATAGCGGATTAAAGGGGCGCAAACGCTTTTTCTGAACTGGATTTGTGTATCCACACTTGCACGTTTTTGCTTGTAACTTCACTTTTATTACTGGTAATAACATTCTGTAAACATATTTGAATTTAGCATAACATTTCCTTTAAAATGTTGTGTGATATGTATTCCTGACAATATCATTACGCCGTATAATTTGACTTCAAACATCAAAAATTGATTTTTGGTCTACTGGTGCATGACGTTTGGCCGCGGCTGTAAATAGACATTGTCATTTCGATGTGCCGTTCAGAAAGGAATCTAAAGTAACGTAATTTTCATAAGAATAGAAACTAAAAATGTTTGGTCGAATTCGAGGTACATTCAATGCAATCCCTATTCTAAATATGTGTGTGAAAATGGAAACAGCTTATCATACGTAATCTGGAATTTAGATCTATATTTAATCTTCATTAAAAACAAGCGCAGTCTTACCAATCACAAATCATTTATTGTACGTTATATTTCTTTCCTATCTTAGCAAATAACGTGAATTGAGACGTATCAAGTTCTGTCGTATCTCAGGTGCAGGAAAAGAAGACACAGAAGGGATGTGTATCTGTGTGATGATAAAACGCATTAGTCGCGTCGCAGAAAGGATGTCGCAAAGGATCGCTAGAAGCAAAAAAAAAAGAGGTATTTCGGAATCTTTCGGTACCATAAGTTTTTTTTCTTATATCCGCTTTCTTGGATTAACATAAATCCGTACAAAATAACATAAATCACTATTTGGGATATCGGATTTTGTTTCTTCCTTCGTGTAAGTAAATGTCTCGCAATTTCATTATACAAAAAGGTAAGATTTCCTTTGGGCTTGATATCTCAAAAACGAAAAGAGTTTTTGGTCTCAAAATTAAATATTTATCGAGTAGAAACACATGGAATAATTAATACATACATAAATTAAGGAGTTCTTTCCATGTCACCGAACTATAAAAATTTGGAAATCTCATCTTCCTTGGAATGGAATCAAACCCGCACCTCCCGATTTCCGCTCCTGTACACTGAGAAAAACCGTTTTGTTAATTCAGCAAAAAAAAAAAATTTAATCAACCAAAAAACTTTGTCGATTCATCATCATCATTAACCATTATAAATCCACTGCTGGATGAAGGCCTCACCAAATTTCTTCCACAATTTATAACGAAGAAAATTTCTCCGTCATTTTTGGTCTACGCCGGGATTCGAACCCGAGGCCGCTTATTCCGGAACAAGTCCCTCTACCACCTGAGCTACGCAGACGATTATTCTGATTCCTATCTGCGTCCTGCTGGCAGATACGTCACATCTCCCCCCCCGAAAGAGAGCCGGGGGAATGGCCCACGGGTCAGCCGTGACCATGAATCGTTGCAGGCAGCCATCCACTGTAGAACGTGCACTTGAGAACTCCCAGTCAATCTGCTGTGTGGAATGCAACATCACACATTTTTTTATTTTTCGAAGCGCTGGAGAAGGAATTCTCTGATTTTTCCTGTCTCGCGGTGTGGAACTAACATCACACCAATGCGAGATTTTGAACGGCCGGGTCATCCGGATAGTTCGGGCGCCATTATAACGAAGTCAATTTCTCCGTCATTTTTGGTCTACACCGGGATTCGAACCCGAGGCCGCTTATTCCGGAACAAGGCGCTCTACCAACTGAGCTACGCAGACGATTATTCTGATTCCTATCTGCCTTTATGTCGTGTGCGTCCTACTGGCAGGTACGTCACAAATTGTGTGTCTTGGGCCTGTCTCCTCCATGTCACTCCAGCATACTTTCGAATTTCATCCATCCATCTCACATTGATAAACCTTTTCGGAATATTTTAAGAAGAAAATATTCCGAAAAGGTTTATCAATGTGAGTGGCATCAGTCCGCGAAAGATTTTTTTCAATCGAGATTTTTAGAAGCTCAGATTTTATTATGGCACATGCATCAGATGCAAAAATTAACACTTACGCTCCTAGTGGCCAAACTATTCTTTACCAAAATTTGAAATTATATGCAAAAGATTTTCCATCAGGAGGTGTATGCGCTGAAGAAATAAATTTTTAAATCGGTGTTTTCGAAGAACAGTTATCGGGAAAATATATAATTTACTTTTACGCCCCCTAGCGAAAAATCTATGCGTAATTTGAAAAAGTAACTATATCTAAAATACTCTTCGACATAAATGGAATCGAAAGATCAAGAAACAATTTTCAATCGGATGTTTAGGAGCAAATATGTGGAATAAAACGTGTTTTCGAATTTGACATCATCTGCATTTACGCCCTCTAGCGGCGAAATTGTACCTCGTAAAAAAAAAAACGAAATGAAGGATCATCATTCGCATATTTCAAGCTTCCCAATGCAAAACGAATTTTTTTAAATCGGACTAATAGTTGCAGAGATATCGTGGGTACAGACGGACGGAAGGATAAACCGGTAAAATAAGCACGATCTTTTTTTACAAAAGACGTGCTAAAAACATGCTCCGTGTGGGATCCGTTAAGAATCGCTGGGCGAACTGTCCTTGGACGTGACCTGAGTAACCCCACAGTTGAAAAAAGATGGCGTACTACGGTACATCCAGGACCTACCTCACCTCTGGCAAGCTGTTATTAGCAGTTGAGGGGAGTACAATGAACGGCAAAAAGGTAAGTTTTCGCCGTTACTTCGCACTTTTCCTAAAAATGGCTTTTGTTATGACCCCCGTACGTTTGACCCAAACCACACATTTTATGCAATACTGATAAATTTTACAAATCCGTTTTCATCCCCCGATTCATATATTTTCAATCAGTATTTTAAACGGACTAAATACGAAATGCTAATGACTACACAATTACAATACAATTATTTATTGCACACATTTAAAATTTACAGTTATATGAAAATGGAGGAATCTGAACACACTGGTTGTAAGGCGATTCCCCCTATCAGATGTAAGAAAAAAAAATAAAACATATGGCATTTATGAAAGCAAGTAAGATGGTCTCTGGGAGATTATTCCATAGGATAATGGCTTTATACAGTATGCTATTTAAACCATAATTAAGTCTAACACACGGCTGACATAATTTGTTGTTAGCAACAGATCTGGTGAAGATATAATAATCCAGATATTCGATGTCAGATTGAACAAGAAAGATGACACCGAATTTTCGGGTGTAATAAGCACGTCTTTTGAATCCGTTCTGACGCAAATAAAATTTATCAAAGCTATTCAAAGTCAATGGAACCGGTATGGAAAACAATAGTATCTGACGGAAGAAACAAGTTTTTCAATCGGGTCCTTAATCATTCAGATATTGCCGTAAACGGAATCGTGAGCTTACGAACTCTTAGAAACAGAGTTATCGACAAAAATAAGATGTGACTTTACGTCCCTTGGTGGGAAAACCATGCATTATTTTAGGAAGAAAGTATTCACAAAAGGTTTATTCATATAAGCGGTATCGGTCCAAGAAAAAAATTTTAGTCGAGCTTTCAGGAGCCCAGATTTGGCTACAAACACATCAGAAGTAGAAATTAACACTCCCTGGTGGCCAAACCATTCTTTACCAAACATTAGAAATTACGTGAAAAATATTTTCCGTCAGGTCTTGTATGCGATACAGGAAGAATTTTTCAAATCGGAGTTTTAGGAGCAGAAAAAGCAATTTACCATTGTGCGACCTAGCGGAAAGTCTATGATTTACTTGAAATTTTTGAATTTATAGGAAAAACATTTCGCATCGGAAAGACTATCCAACAAAGCAGGGATTTTTCAAATCGGACTTTTAGAAGTAGAGATATTGACAAAAATAAGATATACATCTACGCCCCTGCCGTAGAAACCATGCATTATTTCAAGAAGAAAATCTTCCTAAAATTGTTTGTCGACATCAGTAGTATCGGTCCACAAAAGACTTTTTTTAATCGAGATTTTAGAAGCTCATATTTTGCTGCAAATACATCACAAGCGGATATTAATACTTACGCCACCTGGTGGCCAAACAATTGTTTACAAAAATTTGAAATTACGTACAAACGATTTCCCATCAGGAGCTGTATCCGGTGCAGAAAGACTTTTTTAGATGGGAGATTTAGAAGCAGAGATATAAGGGAAAACGCAATTTACCTTTACGCCCCCTAGCGGAAAGTCTATGAATTACTTGAAAATTTTGAATTTATAGGAAAACCATATTACACTAGAAACACTATCCAACAACAAAGAAGGATTTTTTAAAATCGGACTCTTAGAAGTCGAGATATTGACAAAAATAAGATATACATCTACGCCGCCTGGCGTAGAAACCGTGCACTATTTCAAAAAGAAAATGTTTCTAAAAGGTTTGTCGACATGAGTAGTATCGGTCAACGATGTTATTTTCAATCGAGAAATTAGAAGCTCATATTTTGCTGAAAATACATCAGAAGCAGAAATTAAGGTTTACGCCCCCTGGTGGCCAAACCATTTTTTTTCAAAAATTAGAAATTATGTACAAACGATTTCCCATCAGGAGCTCTATCCGGTGCTGAAAGAAATTTTCAGATCGGCGATTTAGAAGCAGAGATATAGGGGTAAACGCAATTTACCTTTACGCCCCTAGCAGAAAGTCTGTGAATTACGTGAAAATTTTGAAATTATATAAAAAACATGCGACACGGAAAACACTATCCAACAAAGAAAGAATTTTTCAAATCGGACTACTAGAAGTCGAGATATTGACAAAAATAAGATATACATCTACGCACCCTGGCGGAAAAACTGTGGAGTATTTTAGGAAGAAAATATTCCGAAAAGGTTTATCGATGTGAGTGGCATCAGTCCACGAAAGAATATTTTCAATCGATATTTTAGAAGCTCATATTTTATGGCAAATACGTCTGAAGCGAAAATTAACACTTACGCCCCCTGGTAGCCAAAGTTTTCTTTACCAAAAATTCGAAATTACATGCAAAAGATTGTGCATCAGGAGATGTATGCGTTGAAAAAAAAATTCAAATCGGAGTTTTAGAAGAAGAGTTATCGGAAAAAATGTAATTTACTTTTATGCCCCCTAGCGGAAAATCTATGCGTAATTTGGAAAAGAAACTATATCCAAAATACTCTTCGACTTAAATGGAATCGAAAGATAAAGAATTTTTTTCAATCGGATGTTTAGAAGCAAATATGTGGAATAAAACGTATTTTTGAATTCAACATCATCTGCATTTACGCCCTCTAGCGGCGAAATTGCACAGCTTAAAAAAAACGAAATAAAGGATCATCATTCGCATATTTCGAGCTTTGGAATGCAAAAACAATTGTTCAAATCGGACTAATTGTCGCAGAGATACCTTGGGTACAGACGGACGGACGGACAAACCGATAACATAAGCACCATCTTTTTTTACAAAAGACGTGCTAAAAATAGGCAGTTTAAGATGCATTATTTTAAAAAACATGATACCTAGTTTCAAGGTAAAAAACGAAAGCATGGATCCCAAATGCATTGCTACAACCCTTCAAGCTGGTGGAGGCAGCGTTATGGTTTGGGGAATGTTTTCCTGGCATGTTTTGGGCCCTTTAATTCGTGTTGATCAACGTCTGACTGGCGCATCATATCTAAACATCGTTGCGGACCAGGTACATCCTGTCATGAGAATGGTTTATCCCAATGACGATAGCTACTTTCAACAAGATAATGCGTCCTGCCATAGTACTCGTATTGTACAGGATTGGTTTCAGGAACATGCTGGTGAGGTAACGTTGCTTAGGTGGCCCCCACAATCTCCAGATCTCAACCCCATTGATAACTTGTGGGGTGAAGTTGAACGAGCCATCAGACTGCTGGATCCACAACCCTGCAATCTCACACTCATGGAAAGTGCTATTCATCAAGCATGGTGTCAGATTACACAAACCACCTATCAACATCTCGTGGAGTCCATGCGACGAAGAATCGACGCAGTATTAAAGGCAAAAGGTGGCCCAACGAAGTACTGAGGGGGTGGTCATAATAAAGTGGCCACTCAGTGTATATATATATGTATAATGTGTGTATGTGTGAACGGAACCCCCCCCCACTGATTTTTGCGCGGGGGAGGTGAAGCAATATTTCTGTGTGTGACGTACACCCGTTTGACTTAGTCTATCTCGGCAACCCTGAGTGCAATACTACTGTGCGTGGTACGTTTTATAGCTCTCGACAAGTTCTATTCAAACATACGAAGAACACTTCTCAGTGGTTTGAGCTGAACATTTAAAAAATTGTTTTCTTGTGAACCGGTGAACACGTTTGACAATATCGCCGTTTATCTGGACAACCGTGAGTGTAAAACGACCGCGCGAGGATCGTTTTAAAGCTCTCGACGAAATGTATTCAAATATATAAAGAACAGGTCGCAGTGGTTTAAACTAAAATTACAAAAAAGTTTTCGTTTGAACGGGATAACATTTTCGACAATGCCGCGGAATTCGTAGAATGAACGCAAGCAAAAGTGGAGAACATCAAGACGAGAGGCATGAGCAAGTGATGAGGAATGTAAGGAGCCCAAGAAGACAGAGCACCACGTTGTGTAACTCGTGTATCGATCTGCTTTTCCAGCATTATTTGTACAAATTATGTAAGCTACTTTCATATCATAGACCTGTCTTGGCTGCAACAAGTTAAATAAACGTTTTGAAACCATACTCGACTAGCTCATTTCAACTCTCCGATCTGCAAGTCGTAGTCCTACGTTCCAAACTGACGGCTCAATCAGAACTGAGCCAACCTATTTTGCTATTTTGTTTTTCTTCGTGCGACGTTTAGTCTTTGAGCAACAAAAATTCAGCCCAGAAGAAGTTGGCATCCGTGATACAAAAGCACGGCGAGGCGATATTATATTACCTATTCGCAAGAGAAAAGAAATCTCCAGAAAACTCCAGAATTTCCACCGAACTTCAAAAGTGCAATTTTTGATCAGAATAAAATATGGAAGCAGAAGCGTTACTCCAAATCAAATGCATGGAGCTGGGATAACATGTATATTCGTAAAAAGTAGTCCCAGCGAGGATACAAAACAAGAGGAAAAACTTTATCGAAAGTAGAGCTGAAACATGTCTCATCTATATTGTTATGACCTGCGCCTCGGGGACTACCTCTTGCAGAAACACGCACTTTGAATCTCTCTACCACCATCTCTACCGACTCATAGAAAACGGGAGGGCTACATCTCCATTTGGTCTTGCTCAAAGTTACTTTACTACGGGGCCGCATAGCTATCATCCACGAACCATTTCGACAGAGCATCGATGAGCTTCAATCCTAAAACCTTTTCCTCTCAGCAGTAAAAACCGGGCATACAAGTGGAAAAGCGCAGAACTTTAGAGGGTTGTGCATTAATAATGTATATGCGGAGAGCGCCATGCAGAATGCATCAAATAAGTGATGTACTGGAGGAGGAAGATAGAGTGTTTGTATATGTGTGTGTGTGTGTGTGTGTGTGTGATGAGGACGAAGTTTTACGTTGGGCGCCTCAGACAATCAGCATCGCTTACTGGCAGTATTTCCTCGGCTTCGCAATCCGATGCTCCAGTCAGTGAAACGGCATTTTGTGAAGATGGACCACCAGAGGACGTGACATCTGAGAAATAAGAAAAAATTCACTCCGTGTCTAAGAGAAGGAGGCTATACTCTATTATTCCTACTCAACGTTTCACGATAGATGCGAAGAACTGCCCAAGGAAATGAACTATGAATGCATTAGTAGATTCGCTAATGGAGAATTTTTTCCTCCCTCTTAAAGTAAAGATTAGGAGGCAGCATTACATCGAAACTACTCAGAATACCTTTGCATGAATACCTTGATACTGATTTTTTTATTTTCCCAGAAAGAACCCTGGCTTTCTTTTTTTCCTGTAAACAAATTTACTAAGGGAAAGTAGATTTTTTAAAAGGCTAACGCACAAAATATTACCTGGTTTTTGAAATTTGGGGAATTCAAATTATGCTGGATCACCATAATGAAATTTTGAGAACATAAAAGACGTCAGATTTTATCTTAAAGGTCGTAGAAAATTTATTATGGTTTAATTACTCCAGAAAACACAATTTTGCTGCTGGTAGAACTCGAACTCGCATTCTTCTGCTCCGGTGCAGAATGCTTTCCCGACTAAGCTACACCGATGAGCGATCATCACTCCTATTTGCCATCGTTACTTTATGTCGTACGTGACATAAATCTCGCCGTTGAGAAACACTAGAGCAGGAAATCGCAGGTTTCGAGTTCGTCGCAAACCATGTTAGAAGTAACTCTTTGTAGAAGAAGGAATTCTTATTAATTCCGGACGATGTGCGAAAGGAACGCACATTTCTCGAAAGGTAGAAGAACGAATTCTTATTAATTCCAGAAGACCTGTGGAAGAAGCATCACACATTTCTCGAATAGTAGAAGAAATGAATTCTCATTAATTTTAGTCGACGTGTGGAAAAAGAATCACACATTTTTCGAAATGTAGGAGAAGGAATTCTCATTAATTCCAGTCCATGTGCGGAAAAAGCATCACACATTTTTTGAAATGTAAAACGAGAAACTCTCACAAATTCCAGATGATATGTGGAAAAACGAATCACACGTTTTCGAAGCGAAGAAGGAATTCTTTTTCATTCCAGACGCTGTGTAGAAGAAGCAACACTAGTTTTTTGAAGCGAAGATGGAATTCTCATTAATTACAGACGATGTGTGCAAAAAGCATCACACATCTTTTAAGCGTAGAAGGAATTATCATTGATTCCAGACGATACGTAGGAACAGCATCACACGTTTTCCGAAGCGAAGAAAGAACTCTCATTAATGCCAGACGATGTGTGGAAAAACCATCAAACATTTTTCGAAACGTAGAAGGAATTCTCATTCCTTCCAAATGACGTGCGGAAGAAGCATCACACGTTCTTCAAAGCGAAGAAGGAATTCTCGTTAATTCCAGATGATGTGTTAAAAAGCATCGCACATTTTTATAGCGTAGCCAAAGGAATTCTCAGTAATTCCAGACGACGTTTGTAGAAGCATCACACGTTTTTCAAAGCAAAGAAGGAATTCTCATTAATTTCAGAAGATATGTGGAAAAATCATAACAGTTTTCGGAGCGTAGACGAAGGCATTGTCATTGATTCCAGACGATGCGTGGAAAAAGCATCACACAGTTTTCGAAGCGTAGAAGGAATTTTCATTCATTCCAAATGACGTGCGGAAGAAGCATTACACGATTTTCAAAGCGAAGAAGGAATTCTCGTTAATTCCAGATGATGTGTTAAAAAGCATCGCACATTTTTATAGCTTAGCCAAAGGAATTGGCAGTAATTCCAGACGACGTTTGTAGAAGCATCACACGTTTTTCAAAGCAAAGAAGGAATTCTCATTAATTTCAGAAGATATGTGGAAAAATCATAACAGTTTTCGGAGCGTAGACGATGGTATTGTCATTAATTCCAGACGATGCGTGGAAGAAGCATCACTACAGTTTTCGAAGCGTAGAAGGAATCCTCATTAATTCCAAATGACGTGCGGAAGAAGCATCACACGTTTTTCAAAGCGAAGAAGGAATTCTCATTAATTCCCGACGGTACGTGGAAAAATCATAAAGCATTTTTCGTAGCGGAGAAGGAATTCTCATTAATTCCAGACGATGTGTGGAGAAAGTGTCACACATTTTTCGAAGCATAGAATGAATTCACATTAATTCCAGACGATATGTAGGGCAAGCATCACACGTTTTTCAAAGCGAAGAAGGAATTCTGATTAATTCCAGACAATGTGTCGAAGAAGCAGCAACCCGCCCCGATGGCGCATTGGTCTAAGTGATGGCTTCTGGTCCGAAAGGGGTCCAAGTTCGAATCCCTGTGAGGCACGGATGTTGTGTTTGTCTTACGGCGCTGGGTCTCTTCCCTGGAACCAGTGACCCTAAATTAGGGACGGGCGACTGCTTATAGACCATTGAGTTACTCACGGAGGTCGTTAAACCTCCAATAAAAAAAAGAAGCTTCATACATTGTTAAAGAACTTAACGGCCAGTAGATCCATTTTTACATTCGGGCGCGAATGTGAAAACACAAAATTTCCGGTTGCGGAAGTAAAACTCGTATCCTTCTGATCCGGAGCCGAATGCTTTCTATTATGCTTCACGGAAAAGTGCTTATCAATGCTACTTGCCGTCTTGTGATGTGCGTAACATCCTTAGCACGTCACACGCTTTGGTTGTTTGTTTTCAACTTCTTAAAAATATTTCCTGACTGAAAAGTCTATGACGTATATCACATCCGCAATTGGGGTAGTAACAAAGATATTTTAATTCGCCTATATTATCAAGAAACGTTTCAATAGATCAATTTGGAACCCGTTTGGAGCGGCTGCCTCTTCTTCACATCTGAAGAAGAGGCAGCCGCTGCCTCGAAAGTGCTCATGGTTTTAATTGTATATACACAGTGCGTCAAATAATTTTTAAGACTGGCGCTAGATTTCAGCCTACAGTGGCGCCACCAGTGTAATTACGAATGTGTTATAAACATTGACCATCTGCTTGCTTTCTGCCAAAAGTACTGCGCAGTTGTTAAAGTAACTCAAACGAAACGGCCGTTCATTAGAGAAGTAAAATTTTTTTCATGTTGAATTATTAAGATGGAACAAAGGGCTGTTATTAAAATTAACGCAAAACTTGGTAAAACTGCCTCACAAACGTACCAAATGATGAGAAAAGTTTGCGGTGAGTTTTGTTTAAGTAGATCAAATGTTTTCCTGTGGTATAAATGTTTTTTCGACGGAAGAGATACGCTACAAGATGATAAGCATACCGGAAGACCAAGTTCATCTAGGACACCTGAGATTATTGAAAAGTGCGTGATTTCGTGGCAAACAATCGATGTGCGTCACTAAGAATGATGGAAGAGTCTTTAAACATCAACAAATAAACGATTCGAACCATCCTTCCTGAAGATTTGGGCAAAACAAAAGTCTGTGCTAAATTTGTTCCACACACGTTAACCAATGAACAAAACTCAAGGAGAAGTGCACATTGCAGAGACATCATTTCAGCCGCTGAAAATGATCCAAACTTCTTAAAATCGATTGTTACAGGTGATGAAACATGGTGTTTTAAATATGATCCTAAAACAAAGCGACAAAGTGGCGGAATGGAAGTCAAAAAACTCACCACAAGCCAAACAAACAAGAAATGTTCCATCGAAAACCAAAACAATGCTCATTACATTCTTCGATAGTAAGGGTATTATCCACAAAGAATTTGTTCCAAGTGGACAAACAATTACTGGTGAGTTTTATTTAAATGTTTTAAGGTGTCTGATGGGCAGAATTCGTAGCGTTGTTCCAGAATATCGAGATGAAAACAGTTGGTGTTTGTTGCACGGTAATGCACCCAGTCACACCTCACTTCTTGTTCGTAGATTTTTGGCAAAAAATAACGTCTGTGTGTTGAATCATCCACCGTATTCGCCTGATTTAGCACCCTGCGACTTTTCCTTATTCCCAAAACTAAAAATGACGTTAAAAGGGTGTTATTTTGATGATATTTCGACCATACAAACAACTTCGACGCGTGCTTTGGAGGCAATTCCGCAAAGTGAACTGGAACAGGCATTTAAATCATTATTAAATCGCTGCAACAAGTGTATTGAAGCCGGATGGACTTTTTTGAATAACAAATTAAAACAAATTATAATTTCTTGTTTCTATTTCATTTTACAGACCCAGTCTTAAAAATTCTTTGCCACACTGTGTATTTCTCATCTTTTAATCATTAAATCGTGCTAAAGCCGCAAAACTTTCATCGTCCCGGTGATTAATGTCGCACGAGTCTTCAATATTTGTTGGTCTGTTGGTTCACTTCTTTGTTTAATGACAACAATAGCTACTCAGGGTAACTCCTGTTGATCCCTCATAAGTCGAGAAAATTTGAAGAACAGGTAACGGTAGGAAATTTGACCCACTCTAGACAGGCGTTTTGGGCGGATATACCCGTTTGCATGTATTGGCGTTTCGGGCGTTATGGTCATTAAAGGGTTAATAGGATTTAAACAAAACACCAATTGTGGTCAAATAAACACGTATTTCAAATATTTACTGGCTTCAGAGGGATGTGCAGCTATTCATTTTCCATCATCATCGCTGCCACCTGGGTCTTAGTGTAGTCTCAGTACATCAGAAGATATACTTTTACTTCTCTTTTGACGTTTGACTTGAAGACTGCTTACAATGGGGCCGAGGAAATTAATAGCGTGTGCATCAAGCCCGTCATTGTATCGGCTCTACAAAATGTACGAGTACTATACCGTGCAAATTAATTGGGGCAAGCTATTTTATTCTCATAATTGTAACGTGATCGCCAGTTGATGTCGGAAACCCACGTAAACCGGTTTTATCTGCTGTGAGGTGGTGTGACTGTTAGAATTTGATAGTGAGAATGCGGTTTGACCGGTTTTAAACAGGAAATAGGCACTTCAGCTTCAGTTGTGAGCTTTCGCGTGTGACAGGTGGATGTTAGTTTTTGCTCTCTGTGAGTACATGTTGCTTTTTTGTATTGAAAAATGGATATTTCCCCAAGGAAGCATGCAAAAATAATTGCTCTGAAGCATCACACTTCTTAGACAGTGAGAGATATCGCTTCTGCAGTTGGTGTAGGCAAATCAAGTGTATCAAAACTGCTTACGCGATACAATACATCTGGATCATCGTCTCCAAAAAGGAGAGGTAAATGTGGAAGAAAACGAAAAACAACTCCACGAACCGATAAATATCAAACGAGAAAACGTAAAATGAATAAAAAAAAACAAAAAGACACCGACCTTCAAAGAGATTTATTGGCTAGTGGTTGTGATGTTAGTGATTTCACTGTACACCGTAGGCTTCTGGAAGTTGGCCGGAAGGCAAGAAGACCAACGAAAAAACAATATTTGAAAGCGAAAATGAAGATAAAACGTTAAGCATGGGCCAAATAATATGAATCATGGACTGCTGACGACTGGTAAAAGGTAATTTTCAGTGATGAAACTCTTTTATTTTGTGCAGCGTTACCAAGCAAATGTCGTTAGATGACGCAACTGTGAGCGCCTTAAGACCTGAGCATGTCAAACAAACTATAAAACACCCTCTGAAACATATGTTTTGGGGTTTTTTCACATCAAATGGCATTGGAAGCTTAGTTCCTGTTCATGGTATGATGAATTCAGCCAAGTACGTAGAAATATTACAACGTAGGATTGTTCCATTCTTGCAAACTTTTGACGGGACATTTCAACATGACTTGGCCCCATGTCACAATTCGAAATTGGTCAAGCTGGAAAATCAAATTCATTTGCTTGATTGGCCTGGAAATTCACCAGACTTAAATCCCAAACTTGTGGAATATTTTGAAGAGACGTTTAGGTAAAATGGACTGTACAACCAAAGAACGCATGATAACGAATCCTATAAAAGTGTGGTTCCACGGTTATGAAGTCAAAATTATGTGCACTCAATTAGTGGAGTCAATGCCAAAACTAATTCAAGAGGTCATTTCTGTTAAAGAAGGACATGCTTCATACTACACTGCCGGACAATTG
Organism: Macrothele yani; assembly: GCA_039090855.1. Classification (NCBI taxonomy): domain Eukaryota; kingdom Metazoa; phylum Arthropoda; class Arachnida; order Araneae; family Macrothelidae; genus Macrothele; species Macrothele yani. The sequence goes on along the minus strand of CM076999.1, from coordinate 12,660,735 downwards.
CTAAGGACGGATGACAATAGCAACGATAGCAACCATAAACTGGAAGGCAGGGAAATGTGGAAATTAGAAAAAGTGCGGGATACAGTAAGACGTGTTGTGCGTATGCAAATTTTGGATTGCCGAACTTGTTCGTGACGTCATGGCGCTGATAAGAGATATAAAGGATTTGACGCGTATTGACCGTTGTTGTTCAAACGCAAAGTTGAAAGGGAAAGAATCAATTGACGAACTTACAATTTTCAGTATGTCTTCCCGACATCACCTAGATGATTTTACGCGTAACCGTATTATTGGCAAGATTGAAGAAAGACGAAACATAACAGATGTTGCCAGGGAGTTCGACGTCAGCCACAGTGTTGTTTCAAGGCTTTGGAAATCATTTCAAACAAATGGAGAGTGTAGCAAACGTCACGGGGGAGGTCGTGTTAGCAGTACGACACCTGCAGAAGATCGGTACATAGTGCTATCAACAAAAAGACACCGGCGCAGCACGGCTAGTGAGGTAACAAATCAGTTTATGGCTGCTACTGGCAAGCGGATCTCCCGAAAAACTGTCGCCAGACGTTTGCATGAAGGAGGACTATACGCCCGCCGTCCTGTTGTGTGCATCCCATTGTCCAGACGTCACCGTACCGCCCGTTTGCAATGGTGCCATCAACATCGCAATTGGACTGATAACGACTGGTCTGCTGTCCTCTTCTCAGATGAGAGTAGATACAGTCTATCGTCTGATTGTCGACGACAACTGATCTGGCGTGATAGTGGTACTGCATATTGTCCAGCAAACATACAGGAAAGGGATTGATATCCGACATGTAGTGTCATGGTATGGGCTGGCATCATGATCAATGGCCGTACGTCCCTCTGTGTGCTTCAAACTGGGATTATGACTGGCCAACGATACATTAATGATGTTCTGCTACCTCATGTTCGCATGTTCCGTGGTGCTGTCGGTGATAGATTCATTTTCATGGACGACAACGCAACATGTCATCGAACAGTCGCTGTCCAGGAGTGCCTTGAGAGCGAGGATATTCAACGCCTCGTATTACCAGTACGTTCTCCAGATCTGAATTCCATTGAAAATGTGTGGGATGCTTTGGGGAGGAGTCTTGCTGGTCGCCTATGCCCTCCAATAAACAAGGACACCCTCATCCGTGCACTGACAGAGGAATGGGATAAATTACCCCAACAGCTGCTTGATAATGTTGTGCAAAGCATGACACGACGTGTGGAATCTTGCATCGCCCTCCATGGTGGCCATATCCCGTATTGACATCTTACGCCGGAACGCCTGCGGACGGTAATTGCATTTTTTTCACGTTTACGTATTCTGCACAAAATGGCCTGTTTGTCCCTTGAACACGTTCCAAAGCCTTCTGGATTTCAGAGCACAATAAATTGTCTTTCTTGTAATGTCCTGGCATTCTGACCTTATTTTATTTCACTTGGCATCCAACCACACTTACTTTTTTATGCGCTCATATAGCCGTTTATGATCCGTCCTTAGCAATTGTCCAGCAGTGTAATACAGGTATTTATCAGTGTATATCAAGGCATAGAATGATGATATAAAGGCATAGTTTTGGAAAAAAAGTGTTTTTTTACTTTGTCCCGATTAATTTGCACCGCATAGTATGATGTTCTCTGAAATTCTTATAGTCCTTATTCCGGGCTGCTTGAGCTTCCTCGGACATCATCCCAACTGGCAGTACGGCTTCCGTTATCAATTGGGCACCACGGATACGTATCTTATGCACACTTTGTGGCATATAATACCACTTATATTTTCAGATGTATGAATCTGCTCTGTCGAAGCAGTATTTTTCAAACTTTCCATTGTTAATCATGGCGATTGTTTTAAAGATGGTTCCAAATTGCCGAATCAGCTCTTCATCTACGCCAGTAATATCTGATGCTAAAGCTGGATCTTCAAAGAACCTCCGAACGCTATTTTTCATCATTGGTCATACCAAATCTTGGTTTGAGTTCAAGCAGCCCCATTTATTTGTGGCTGTTTTTCAACCAATTTTTGTTTCTTCGTAAGGATTCTTTTAAGAAATAGTGACAGTTAATCCACCGTTCTTTACGTTTCTTACAAAATTCAGGACTTTGTTTCTGCATTAGTTCACGAATATGTCCTTCAAGATTTTCCAAGCCATATTTCGTCAATATATAATCTCCCACACAGGCTGAAATATTCTTTTCATTCCGTCAAACATCAAACAGCTCTCTTCTGGGAATTCCGTCCCCCATCACTAAAATATAAATAAACAAGAAAGATGACACCGAATTTTCGGGTGTAATAAGCACGTCTTTTGAATCCGTTCTGACGGAAATTAAATTTATCAAAGCTATTCAAAGACAATGGAACCCGTATGGAAAACAATAGTATCTGACGGAAGAAAGAAGTTTTTCAATCGGGTTTTTAATCCCTCAGATATTGCTGTAAACGGAATCGTGAGTTTACGAACTTTTAGAAACAGATATATCGACAAAAATAAGATGTGACTTTACGTCCCCAGATGTAAAAACCATGCATTAATTTAGGAAGAAAGTATTCTCAAAAGGTTTATCCATATGAGCTGAATCGGTCCAAGAAAAAAAAAGTCGAGTTTTCAGAAGCCCACATTTTGCTACAAATACATCAGAAGCAGAAATTAACCCTTATGACCCCTGGTGGCCAAACCGTTCTTTACCAAACGTTAGAAATTATGTGAAAAATATTTTCCATCAGGTGCTGTATGCGATACAGGAAGAATGTTTCAAATCCGAGTTTTAGGAGTAAGAAATAACGCAGAAAAAGGAATTTATCTTTGTGCTCCCTAGCGAAAAGTCTATGATTTACTTGAAAATTTTGAATTCATAGGAAAAACATTTCGCATCGGATACACTATCCAACAAAGAAGGAATTTTTCAAATCGGAACTTTAGCAGTAGAGATTTTGACAAAAATAAGATATAAATTTACGCCTCTTGGCGTAGAAATCATGCATTATTTCAAGAAGAAAATGTTCCTAAAAGGTTTGCCGACATGAGTAGTATCTGTCAACAAACAATTTTTTTTTCAATCGAGATTTTTGAAGCTCATATTTTGCTGCAAATACACCACAAGCGGAAATTAAGACTTACGCCACCTGGTGGCCAAACCATACTTTACAAAAATTAGAAATTATGTGCAAAGGATTTCCCATCAGGAGCTGTATCCGGTGCAGAAAGAAGTTTTCAAATCGGAGATTTAGAAGCAGAGATATAGGGGAAAAGCAATTTACCTCTACGCCCCCTAGCGGAAAGTCTATGAATTACTTAAAAATTTTGAAATTATATGAACCACATGTCACACTGGAAACACTATGCAACAAAGAAGGAATTTTTCAAAGAGGACTCCTAGAAGTAGAGATATTGACAAAAATAAGATATATATCTACGCCCTCTGGCGTGGAAACCATGCACTATTTTGAGAAAAAATGTTTCTAACAGGTTTGTCGACGTGAGTACTATAGGTCTGCAAACGACATTTTTTTTCAATCGAGAATTTAGAAGCTCATATTTTGTTGCAAATACATCAGAAGCGAAAATTAAGATTTACGTCCCCCTGGTGGCCAAACCATTTTTTTTTACAAAAATTAGAAATGCCGTGCAAACGATTTCTCATCAGAAACCGTATCCGGTGAGGACAAAATTTTTCGAATCGGGGATTTAGAAGCAGATATATAGGGGGGAGCAATTTACCTCCCCCCTAGCGGAAAGTCTATGAATTACTTGAAAACTTTGAAATTACACAAAATCATGTCATACGAAAAACACTATCCAGCAAAGAAGGAATTTTTCAAATCGGGCTCCTAGAAATAGAGATATTGACAAAAATAAGATATACATCTACGCTCCCTGGCGGAGAAACTGTGGAATATTTCCGAGAGGTTTATCGATGTAAGTGGCATCAGTCCACGAAATAATTTTTTTTATCGATATATTAGAAGCCCAGATTTTATGGCAAATGCATCAGAAGCAAAAATTAACACTTACGCCCTCTAGTGGCCAAAGTATTCTTTGCCAAAAATTAGAAATTATATGCAAAAGATTTTCCATCAGGAGATGTATCCGCTGAAGAAAAACATTTTCAAATCGCAGGTTTAAAAGAAGAGTTATCGGGGAAAATGTAATTTACTTTTTTTTTTTTTTTTTTTTTTTTTGATTGGAGGTTTAACGACCACAGTGAGCAACTCAATGGGCTATAAGCAGTCGCCGGTCCCTAATTTAGGGCCACTGGTTCCAGGGAAGGGAAAGAGCCAGTGCCGTAAGACAAACACAACATCTATGCCTCACCGGGATTCAAACCCGGACCCCCAACGGACGAATGATCAGAGGCCATCGCTTAGACCACTGCGCCACCGGGACGGCGTAATTTACTTTTACGCCCGCTAGCGGAAAATCTACGCGTAATTTGAAACAGTAACTATATCTAAAATACTCTTCGACATAAATGGAATCGAAAGATCAAGAAACAATTTTCAATCTGATGTTTAGAAGCAAACATGTGGAATAAAACTTATTTTTGAATTCGACATCATCTGCATTTACGCCCTCTAGCGGCGAAGTTGTACATCGTAAAAAAACAAAACGAAATGAAGAATCATCATTTGCATAATTCACGCTTCCTAATGCAAGAAGACTTATTTAAATCGGACTAATAGTTGCAGAGATATCGTGGGTACAGACGGACTGCGGACAAACCGATAACATAAGCATTAACTTTTTTTACAAAAGACGTGCTAAAAAAGGACTAACTTAAACGCTGAATATACTTTCACAACGGACTTTTTCGGCCTTTGCTTTTGCAAGCCTCTTACTTCGATTGCATCTTAAAACAATTTCATGGAATACGTCTGTTACGACTAAATAACACAATGTTAAAGTTTTAAAATCCACTATGAATGTAAGAAGATACCTGTACTTTTATTCGCTGAAGACCCGAATAGGATCGGGAATAAATTACGTGTACACAAATCGTAATTTCGAAGACAACTGCTGGGCGATGCTAACGAGAAAACGAAGGTACCACTAAATACGTGACATCTACCAGCTTCAGCTCAGATCCAAATATTTCTTTTGTAAAACCTATTGCGATTCGTAGCTACACAACCATTTAGGATTACAGTACGACAGTATTTAAATTGTTTTGAAGCTCAAACAATTATACATTTTGTTCAGCTAGATTTGTATTTGGAACCACTGTGCGACGTGGACTTCTGAGTGCTGTGTCTTGTTTCAAAAAGACAACCCCCGGCCCCATACTGCCAGTGCAACGGTTGCGACAGTGGTGTATATTGAGTACAAGACCTGGTCTATCTCAATCACACTCAGAATTTTTCTTTTTGTGAAATTGCGAAGCATATTTTTCAGTTGTTAAGGTGGACGTCAAGTAATTTTGCTTCCTATACTTCCAATGAGAAAACTTCTGTACACATTTTCTTCACAATTAATGCGTTCCCAAGGATGAAAATTATAACTTGGAATACTTAATACACTGCTGGACAATTGCTAAGGACGGTTCATAAACGGCTATATAGCGCATAAAAAAGTAAGTGTGGTTGGATGCAAAGTGAAATAAAATAATGTCACAATGCCAGGACATTACAAGAAAGACAATTAATTGTGCTCTGAAATCGAGAAGGCTTTGGAACGTGTTCAAGGGACAAACAGGCCATTTTGTGCACAATACGTAAACGTGAAAAAAATGCAATTACAGTCCGCAGGCGTTCCGGCGTAAGATGTCAATACGGGATATGGCCACCATGGAGGGCGATGCAAGATTCCACACGTCGTGTCATGCTTTGCACAACATTATCAAGCAGCTATTGGGGTAATTTATCCCATTCCTCTGTCAGTGCACGGATGAGGGTGTCCTTGTTTATTGGAGGGCATTAGCGACCAGCAAGACTCCTCCCGAAAGCATCCCACACATTTTCAATGGGATTCAGATCTGGAGAACGTGCTGGCCATACGAGGCGTTGAATATCCTCGCTCTCAAGACACTCCTGGACAGCGACTGTTCGATGACATGTTGCGTTGTCGTCCATGAAAATGAATCTATCACCGACAGCACCACGGAACATGCGAACATGAGGTAGCAGAACACCATTATTGTATCGTTGGCCAGTCATAGTCCCAGTTGGAAACACATAGAGGGACGTACGGCCATTGATCATGATGCCAGCCCATACCATGACACTACATGTCGGATATCGGTCCCTTTCCTGTATGTTTGCTGGACAATATGCAGTACCACTATCACGCCAGATCAGTTGTCGTCGACAATCAGACAATAGACTGTATCTACTCTCATCTGAGAAGAGGACAGCAGACCAGTCGTTATCAGTCTAATTGCGATGTTGATAGCAACATTGCAAACGGGCGGTACGGTGACGTCTGGACAATGTGATGCACACAACAGGACGGCGGGCGTATAGTCCTCCTTCATGCAAACGTCTGGCGACAGTTTTTCGGGAGATCCGCTTGCCAGTAGCAGCCATAAACTGATTTACTACCTCACTAGCTGTGCTGCGCCGGTGTCTTTTTGTTGATAGCATTATGTACCGATCTTCTGCAGGTGTTGTACTGCGAACACGACATCCCCGGTGACGTTTGCTACACTCTCCATTTGTTTGAAATGATTTCTAAAGCCTTGAAACAACACTGTGGCTGACGTCGAACTCCCTGGCAACATCTGTTATTTTTTGCCCTTCTTCAATCTTGCTAATAATACGGCCACGCGTAAAATCATCTAGGTGATGTCGGGAAGACATACTGAAAATTGCAAGTTCTTCAATTGATTCTTTCCCTTTCAACTTTGCGTTTGAACAACAACGGTCAATACGCGTCAAATCCTTTATAGCCGCCCCGGTGGCGCAGTGGTCTAAGGCGTTGGCCTCTGATCATTCGTCCGTAAGGGATCCGGGTTCGAATCCCGGTGAGGCATGGATGTTGTGTTTGTCTTACGGCACTGGCTCTCTCCCTTCCCTGGAACCAGTGACCCTAAATTAGGGACGGGCGACTGCTTATAGCCCATTGAGTTGCTCACGGCGGTCGTTAAACCTCCAAAAAAAAAAAAAAAAAAAAAAAAAAAAAACAAATCCTTTATATCTCTTATCAGCGCTATGACGTCACGAACAAGTTCGGCAATCAAAAATTTGCATACGCACAACACGTCTTACTGTATCCCGCACTTTTTCTAATTTCCACATTTTTCTGCCTTCCATTTTATGATTGCTATCGTTGCTATTGTCATCTGTCCTTAGCAATTGTCCGGCAGTGTATTATGGTGATTATCAGATGCTCCACTACAAAAAACCCTAAGCATGTCAGCTGCGATACATTTTTGCACAAAACGAGATTTGGTAGGTTTACTTTTATACATACCAGCTTATATATATATAAAAAAAAAGAAATGTTGCAAAGGAATTAGGCACCGAAGCAAAGATATCGATCCGATATCGGCTGAATTAAGCAAGACAATGTCGGATATGTCGACAATGCCGATATCGGCTCAATGTCGACTGAAATGAACGACATTCGGCCGACATAACCAATATCGGTCCGATATCTATCCGATATTCACTGCTACTTGGGTACGCAATCCAACACTGTTTGTCATAGCCCACTGGAAAGTAGAGGCCCTGAAACGAACCGTTGTCATGTGTCCAAAATGGTCTCAATGTTGTGAAATTTCTCCAAGTTTTTACCGCAAGTGAATGCAGTTACTATTCTTGTGATTAAAGTCTCTTAAAAACCCTTATTGCATTATGTTTTCCAGTCCAAACTGCTTTATTCTTGTGCCAGTTTCGTAAAAAAGGTAAGTGGGTATAATATTTAATTTTGTGTAGGGTTTAGATTACTATATCGGAAGCACTTATAAATATCATTTGCTTGCAGTAGTAAAAAATAATAAATAATTACAAAATAATAAGCTGAAAATTCGGACTAAGTTGGTCACATGACCGTTCGTTTTTTGGCCTGTTCTTTCTAGTGGGCTGTGTTTCTTTGTCTACTGACGACATCAAAGTACAGGTCGCGCCATCTTTTTTCTGGTTTCAACACCACCAAAGGAAAAGTTATTGATTTTTAATATTATTATGGTTATGTTTTATAAAATATTAAATATTCCAAGTTATGAAATGAAGCTATTTTCATCGATGCTCAAATTTTCTTCCTTGAGGACGCATTAATTGTGAAGAAAATGTGTACAGAAGTTTTTTCCATTGGAAGTATAGGAAGCAAAATTACTTGACGTCCACCTTAACTAATAGAAGTAACTTTTTTTTTAATTTTAGGTACATGCTATTACTATCACAATACCAAATTATTAGCAGGATTAAGATTTGAACACTTATTTCTACATGAACTCCATTCTTCTTCTGTACACTTTATTTGTACATGCACACCTCTTTTCTTTCCTTTTGGGGAGTTGAGTGTTACGTTTCCATAAAACGTTTCTTCCGAGCCATCATCATCATCAACATCATTATCAACCGTTATCAATCCACTGCTGGACGAAGGTCTCTCCACGCCTCTTCCACAACGGTCTGCCTTGTGCAAGTCTCCTCCATGTTACTCCCGCATACTTTCGAATTTCATCCACCCATCTCCCATGTGGTGTTCTTCTGGGTTTTTCCTGTCCCTTGGAATTCAATCTAAAATTTCGACTGTCCATTGATGGTCTGTTCTTCTGGCAGTATGTCCAGCCCATTGCCATTTCAGGGATTTAACTCTGATCATGATGTCTTCCACTCTTGTCATTTTTCTGATCCACGAGTTCCTCTTCTTATCCCTCCTGGTCACACCAAGCATGCACCTCTCCATGCACCTTTGAGTTGTCTGCAGCCTTTGTATGTCTCATTTAGTTAAGGTCCACGTCTCTGCTTCATACGTAAGCACTGGAAGGATACATTGATCAAACACTTTTCTTTTAAGACATAATGGCATATTGCTCTTGAAAATTATATTGTTTCTTCCAAAAGCTCTCCAGGCAAGTTTTACACGCCGATTAATTTCTTAATTAATGTGACCCTCACTTGATATCTGCTGTCCAAGATAAACGTACGCATCTGATATCTCCAGCATTTCTCCATCAATCGACAAATCTTCATTTCTTGTAAAAGCATTGTACATCACTTTTGTCTTCGGAAAGTTCATTTTTAATCCCACTTCTTTACTCTTGTCAGCAAGTGCCCTGCGGCTCTAAAGGGGTAGTTACAAAGATGACTACGTCATCAGCAAAACGAAGATGAGTTAAGTAATCTCCATTAATCTTTATCGCTTTGTTTTTCCAGTTCATTGGTTGAAAGACATTTTGCAATGTGGCGTTAAAGAACTTGGGAGATATGGCGTCACCTTGTCTCACTCCCTTTCCAATTCTTATTTGTGCTGTATCCTCAAATATGCGAACCTTTGCGCTTGCATTTTCATGGATTTTATTAATAATGCTAATGTATGTATCTTCAATATCTTAGGATTTTAAAACCATTGTTACTGCTGATGGTTTCACAGAATCGAAGGCCTTTTCATAGTCATTAAAAGCCATGCATAATGGTAGTTCATATTCTCTTGTTCTTTCAATTAGTTGTCTCAGTACATGGATTTTCCGATTAGTTTATCATATTTAAAAACAATGTTTTTCTTTATTGACAAGACAGCCAATTCGCTCAAGTGTACATTCCCTTGTGTTTTTCTAAAGTATAATATGTCTCGATTCCTTTTAATGCAGAAAAACTCCTTTCGGCAGGTGCAGTTGTTGATGGTAATTTTAATATTTGGTCTGCTAATGTTTGCACCTCAGTAAACACAATATCCAAATTATTCAATTTCGTGTAACTAGAAATGTGTCTTATTAATTTGGTTTTTGTATTTATTAAGGGAATAATAAACACATTCACACACACACAGTTTATTTTTGAGTCGAACTCTTTAAAAATTTTAAGCACAGGGTTCTTTAAGTTCTGACAGTAGATGATAAGGAAAGCTTTCACAAAAGGTTTTCAAAATAATTCGAGTGCAACAAAAGCCACGAATTTAAGATATAAAATCACTAATTTTAATTGTTGACACTTCACACAGCTGAATCAACTCTCGCGAAATAACGGACATTTACGTGCCGGAGCATGCAAGTGACGAAGGTAGTCAAAATCTTCTCTTTTCTGAGCGAACCGTCGCCTTAAGCAAAGGCCGAATCACACTTCATCTGCTCCTCCATGTTGTCATTTATACATTAACCGGCGAACGTATCCAAAGTTTTCGAATCACACATCGAAGACGTCAGGCGAAGACTGGTAGAGCGACTGGTTGCGTCACGTGACATCATCCCTCCACTAGGAGGCCCGTTGGTCTTTGATCTCCAGATTGATTCTCTTAGTCAAAAAAAGTGAATCAGCACATGTTTTTTTTTTGGTTTTTTTTTTTTTGAGCAAAATATCGACATAGTTTAATACCGTTATTAATTGACTTACTTGTGTATATCTAACTGATTTTTATTTGTGCATTATCCGGGCTTCGCAGCTAGCCTAGCTAGTCTCGAATATACGCTACTGGGTTGCGACCATACAAAACTTGCACTGCGAGTGACTTCCACAACTGCCTTACATACGCCACTGGGTGGCTACCATACAAAACCTGCACTGCGAGTGACTTCCACAACCGCCGTGTATACGCCATTTTCTTGCGACCATAGAAAACCTGCACTGCGAGTGTCTTCCACAACCACCGTATACACCCCACTTTGTTGCGACCATACAAAACCTGCACTGCGAGTGTCTTCCACAACCGCCGTATATACACCACTGGGTTGCGCCCATACAAAACCTGCACTGCGAGTGTCTTAAACAACCGCCTTATATACGCCACTAGGTTGCGACCATACAAAACATGCACTGCGAGCGGATTCCACAAACGCCGTATATACGCCACTGAGTTGCGACCAGACAAAACCTGCACTGCGAGTGGCTTCCACAACCGCCGTATATAAGCCAGTTTGTTGCGACCATACAAAATCTGCACTTTGAGTGTCTTCCATAACCGCCGTATGGGTTGCGACCATACAAAACCTGCACTGCGAGTTTCTTCTACAACCGCCGTATATACGCCCTTTTGTTGCGACCATACAAAACCTGCACTGCCAGTGTCTTCCACAACCGCCGTATACAAGCCACTTTGTTGTGAACATACAAAACCTGCACTGCGAGTGTCTTCCACAACCGCCGTATATACACCGCTGGGTTGCGACAGTACAAAACCTGAACTGCGATTGACTTCCACAAACACCGTATATACGCCACTGGGTTGCGACCATACAGAACCTACACTGCAAGTGGTTTCCAAAACCGCCGTATGTACGCCACTAGGTTGCGACCATACAAAACACGCACTGCGAGTGTCTTCCACAACCGCCGTATATACACCGCTGGGTTGCGACAGTACAAAACCTGCACTGCGATTGACTTCCACAAACACCGTATATACGCCACTGGGTTGCGACCATACAGAACCTACACTGCAAGTGGTTTCCAAAACCGCCGTATGTACGCCACTAGGTTGCGACCATACAAAACACGCAATGCGAGTGTCTTCCACAACCGCCGTATATACACCGCTGGGTTGCGACAGTACAAAACCTGCACTGCGATTGACTTCCACAAACACCGTATATACGCCACTGGGTTGCGACCATACAGAACCTACACTGCAAGTGGTTTCCAAAACCGCCGTATGTACGCCACTAGGTTGCGACCATACAAAACACGCACTGCGAGTGTCTTCCACAACCGCCGTATATACACCGCTGGGTTGCGACAGTACAAAACCTGCACTGCGATTGACTTCCACAAACACCGTATATACGCCACTGGGTTGCGACCATACAGAACCTACACTGCAAGTGGTTTCCAAAACCGCCGTATGTACGCCACTAGGTTGCGACCATACAAAACACGCACTGCGAGTGTCTTCCACAACCGCCGTATATACACCGCTGGGTTGCGACAGTACAAAACCTGCACTGCGATTGACTTCCACAAACACCGTATATACGCCACTGGGTTGCGACCATACAAAACCTGCACTGCGAGTGTCTTCCACAACCACCTTATATACGCCACTAGGTTGCGACCATACAAAACATGCACTGCGAGCGGATTCCACAAACGCCGTATATACGCCACTGAATTGCGACCATACAAAACCTGCACTGCGAGTGGCTTCCACAACCGACGTATACACGCCACTTTGTTGCGACCATTCAAAACCTGCACTGCCAGTGTCTTCTACAACCGCCGTATTCGCCAGACCTTGCCACAAATGATTACCACATCTTTGGATCACTCAAAGATGTGATGGGAAGAAATACTATCAGATCCGATGAAGAGGTGCCGCATTGGTGCATGAGTGTTTTTTTTTTTTTTTTTGGAGGTTTAACGACCACCGTGAGCAACTCAATGGGCTATAAGCAGTCGCCCGTCCCTAATTTAGGGTCACTGGTTCCAGGGAAGGGAAAGAGCCAGTGCCGTAAGACAAACACAACATCCATGCCTGACCGGGATTCGAACCCGGACCCCTTACGGACGAATGATCAGGGCCAACGCCTTAGACCACTGCGCCACAGGGGCGGCGGTGCATGAGTGTAAGCACGCGCGACCTGAAGATATTTTTTCTACAGGAATCTATGCATTTCGTTAGCGCTGGAGGATTTTATGTTGCACAAAATGGGGATTACGTTGAAAAATAATACAGGTGTGTTTCAGGTTTGTTCAATAAATCGTGTGATAAAAATTATTTACGGTTTTCAATTGACTCCTCCCTTGTGCATTTAACATGTCTTTCGCAAAATGCTTGCTGTCTGAAATTAGTCCTTGAAGTCATGAGAAAAGTACTGTAGCTAAAGGAAAAAGAAAGAAAAAAGCGAGAATACGACAGAATGCGGAAGTTCACATTAAAACTGCTAGCAAGAAAAGTTCTTCTTTTTCCTGCAGCAAGAGAAACCGAAATATTTATCTGCATATTTAATGATCATTAGCTCCGACAAAGGCTGGGTCAAGGCAAAGCTGACGTGCGTAAATATTGCGAAATAAGCATTTCTCGAGCTCGAGTTTGCTTGGTTAGCTGTTTCCTAAATAAGCGGCCTTGGAGAGACATAATCTGAAAATATAATCTTCAGAATAATACGGCATTATTTCGAAAACGCATCTTCATGCAGTATGAGGGTGTAGTGCACTTGAGTGAAGCAGAAATTTGACCCCCTCCCCCTCGAAAAAGAAGTGCCGCTACTAAAGATAAATGCAATCATGGTGATAAAAATATTTCTGTTGAATTGAGCACATTTTTTGACAAAAATACAAAATACTAGCGATATAAAAAATATCAGCTTTATGTTTTTGAGGTGTGTTCACTTTATTTCAAGGCTTCTTTATATAATATTTTTATTATTGCAGGTTTAACGACTACCGTGAGCAACTCAATGGGCTATAAGCAGTCGCACGTCCCTAATTTAGGGTCATTGGTTTCAGGGAAGAGAGAGAGCCAGTGCCAAAAGACGAACACAACATCCATGCCTTACCTGGATTTGAACCCTGACCCCCTTTTTTGTTGATTGGAGGTTTAACGACTGTCGTGAGCAACTCAATGGGCTATAAGCAGTCGCCCGTCCCTAATTTAGGGTTACTGGTCCCAGGGAAAGTAGAGATCGAGTGCCGTAAGACAAACACAAAATCCATACTTCACCGGGATTCAAACCAGACCCTCTTTTTTGTTGATTGGAGGTTTAACGACCACCGTGAGCAGCTCAATGGGATATAAGCAGTCGCAGGTCCCTAATTTAGGGTCTCTGTTTCCAGAGAATGGAGAGAGCCAGTGCCGTAGGACAAACACAGAATCCTTGCCTCACGAGATTCAAACCCGGATCCCCATTTTTCTTGATTTGAATTTTGACGACCACCGTGAGCAACTCAATGTGCTTTAAGCAGTCGCCTGTCTCTAATTTAGGGCCACTGGTCCCAGGGAAGGGAGGGAGCCAGTGCCGTAAGAGAAACACAATGTCCATGCCTCATCGGGATTCAGCCGCCCCGGTGGCGCAGTGGTCTAAGGCGTTGGCCTCTGATCATTCGTCCGTAAGGGGTCCGGGTTCGAATCCCGGTTTGGCATGGATGTTGTGTTTGTCTTACGGCACTGGCTTTCCCTTCCTGGAACCAGTGACCCTAAATTAGGGACGGCGACTACTTATAGCCCATTGAGTTGCTCACGGTGGTCGTTAAACCTTCAATCACAAAAAAAAAAAAACATCGGGATTCAAACCCGGACCCCCTGTTTTGTTGATTGAATGTTTAACGACCACTGTGAGCAACTTAATGGGCTATAAGCAGTCGCCTGTCCCTAATTTAGGGTCACTGGTTCCAGGGAAGGGAGAGAGCCGGTGCCGTAAGGCAAACACAACATTTTTTTTTTTTTTTTTTTTTTTTTTTTTTGGAGGTTTAACGACCACCGTGAGCAACTCAATGGGCTATAAGCAGTCGCCCGTCCCTAATTTAGGGTCACTGGTTCCAGGGAAGGGAGAGAGCCAGTGCCGTAAGACAAACACAACATCCATGCCTCACCGGGATTCGAGCCTGGATCCCTTACGGACGAATGATCAGAGACCATCGCGTAGACCACTACGCTACGTGGGCGGCCAAGGCTTCTTCTGTGTGTTTTTTGCAGAAGTTTCTGCACTGAATTAACTTTGACTTTGGAACACCCACCGTTTCCACATTCGGAGCATATACGAAATACCACGTGATATCAACGCCATGTGTGGCTACTATAAAGTGTGCTCACCTATCTTCTATACATTCACGGGCCGCGGATGGCCTAGTGGTCAGCGTTCGTAACCATATAAGCAGTTGTCCGTCCCTAATTTAGGGCCACTGATTCCAGGGAAGGGAGAGAACCAGCGCCGTAGGGCAAACTCAACATCGATGCCTCATCGCGATTCGAACCCGGACCCATCTTGGACGAATGCTCAAAAGCAATCGCTTAGACCCCTGTGCCACCGGGGCAACAAATAAATGAATAATGAAGATAGGCTATTTCCTAGTTTGTGTCAAACGTTAGGGTAAATGCACCATATCCTTTTGGCAATAAGTTTTCATTGGTAAATGACTCTAGTTTTTCACGTTTGCAATCGAAACCGCTGTGCTTAAATTTTAGCTTTTTATTTGTTCATTTGAGAAGTCATATTTCCTTTTCGTTTATCCTTCATAGGAAAAAAGCAACAAAAGCGAAAAGAGAATCAAAACAAAAAATAAATGAGCTCTCGGCAGAATAATGCGATAGGAACTGTTGATATTTTTACTTTATTCCAAGACAAATCCATGACGAAAGTCGTTCTTTAAAACTTATCAAAGTTATAAAACGTCTTTGGTGTGTGGTTTAACTGATCCTGTTGAGTTTTCACCATTTGGGAGATTTATGGACGAAATCCTCATAAGGGATTTCTCAACGCGATTTTATTTCTCATTTTGTCAGAGACATTGCAGATATCTTCCTGTCGAATTGAATAATCAAGAGAAGAACCCATTGCCCAGTGAAAGACTTTTGTCTAAGATTACCTACCGAAAGTAAAATCGCGGTTATAAAATCTTCCATCTTTCATTGTCACTTGGAATCCGCCTTCGACTTTTTAGCAAGAAATTTACATGAAGCACAAAGGGAGTGCTTTTGCTTTGCTACTTTATTTGCATAATGTCACAACTCTAAAAATTTCAGCCCCGGAAAGAAGAACCACGTGATGGATGTCGGTGGCACCGGGAGTATAAAGCCATGGTTCCGAGTTTCGACACTTTTTTTTTTTCTTTTCTTCCGAATATGAATGGGAAATATTGTGGCTTCATATTCAACAAAAGCGGTGGGGGGATTAACAGAGTCGCAAAGACGTTCTTGGCGAGATATGTAGTGATTTCTTCACCTCTTTTTCACTCTCTACACTGAAAACTTTCTCTGTGTCTTCGCAGTTCCATCGATATATATATATCTACTCCTTTTCTTTTCCCCCTTATTTCTCCATCGTATTTTGGCTATTCATATCTTAGACGAAATTTGTCATTTCGTTTGTTTAGTTTATATCTTTCGAATTTTCCGATTTTAAATGAGACAAGGGTTTTGCTAAAAGAAATGAGGAAACCATCTCAGCGCCTTTCATGAGTTGATACTTCCATTTTCAATACCGCGTGAGTTTAAGTTTATGCATGGTTGCACATGAACTGGTTTAGAAATTTTGCTTAAGCGTGAAATCAAACTAAAATAAACAAACTATCCGAATGGATATTTGTTCCCATAAAAACAATATAGGCTCGGATAGTAGCTGAAGATATTCCCCTCCCGCGCGAACACTTTATCTGCATTCCAAACACATTTCTGTCCTTTTCTGTTTTGTAATATAACAATGAAAGTACGTTCTCAGAAGTTATTCTTCCAAAAATATCTGATTTCGAATTTTGACAACGAGTTCGGTAACTATTTCACAAAGCAGGTACAACATCTAGAGAAAGAAGGGCTCAAATGTGGAAATGTTCTTATTAGATGTAGAAATTATTTAAGTAATGCAAAACCAGAGGGGATATGCGTACACTTTGAAAACACATCAAAACTTATGGATCACATTTCATTTCATAAACGTGTAGGACTTCAATTATCACCATCATCATTGTCAACGATTAATATCAATCCCCTTCTGGATGAAGATCTCCCCAGGTTTCTCCCACAACTTTCTGTCTTGAGCCAATCGGCTCAGTGTTACACTAGCATGCTTTTGAATTTCATTAATACGAAAGGAACTTTACACCAACTATACGCAAGGAACTTTACACCAACTATACGCAAGGAACTTTACACCAACTATACACAAGGAACTTTACCCCAACCATACGCAAGGAACTTTACTCCTACCATACGCAAGGAACTTTGCACCAACTATACGCAAGGAACTTTGCACCAACTATACGCAAGGAACTCTACACCAACTATACGCAATGAACTTTACACCAACTATACGAAAGGAATTTTACACCAACCATACGCAAGGAACTTTACACCAACTATACGCAAGGAACTTTACACCAACTATACAAAAGGAACTTTACACCAACTATACGAAAGGAATTTTACACCAACCATACGCAAGGAACTTTACACCAACTATACGCAAGGAACTTTACACCAACTATACAAAAGGAACTTTATACCAACTATACGAAAGGAATTTTACACCAACCATACGCAAGGAACTTTACACCAACTATACGCAAGGAACTCTACACCAACTATACGAAAGGAATTTTACACCAACCATACGAAAAGAACTTTACACCAACTATACGCAAGGAACTTTACACCAACTATACACAAGGAACTTTACACCAACTATACACAAGGAACTTTACACCAACCATATGCAAGGAACTTTACACCAACTATACACAAGGAACTTTACACCAACTATATGCAAGAAACTTTACACCAACTATACGCAAGGAACTTTACACCAGCTATACAAAAGATAGTACGTATAACTTTACAAGTAATCCGAATTTATTGGCGTAGATAAAAATCGAAGTTTCCAAGTTTTCGCACATCATCCAGATGGCTTTTACAAGGAAAGTAGATAGCAAACTGGATAATAGAACGCTTCAACAATTTGAACCCGGTTACTTGACTTGACAATAAACGAAGAGGTGCAAATGTAATTATTCAAATAAAGACGTGGTATCGTGTTCGTTTTGCACGTGGAATCCTTACGGAAAAACCAAAAAGCATTCACTATTTGAAGAATTGGTTCCAAATTCGTGGTAACTGTAGCGAGACGCTGTCATAGAATGTCTCATTTTTGGTAATGATCTCCTAAGTTTCCCGAATGGCAGTGGATTTAAGAGTACAGTTAGAAGCTAATTTCTTTATTTCGTCCCACACAGGGTCAGCAAGCTTGAACTGGTTAGGGCCACGGTTGATTTGCCGTTCTTTATCTCACTGTTATGCTCGTTGACTCTAATTCTAAATGATCGTTTGCTCATTCCAATGTAGTAACGCTTGGAGCCGTCCGGATATTTATTTAAAGGTATGGCATACACATGTGCTGCATCGCTGGAAAGAGTGGTACAGCACGTGTTTGTCCGCGTCGCGCATCCGAGTCCCGTAACTCCGGAGTAAGTCACTCTCCCAACTGAGCTAAGCGGACATGTGCTCTCACTGCTATCTACCTTTATCTCATGTGCATCGTGCGGTGCAGGCACGTCACAGGTGCTTGTCAGTATTTCGCTTAAGCACAGCATATAAAGACGTCGGAGATCTTATGCCGACACCGAGGTACATCTTCCTGAGCGCGTTCTTGAGTTTATAGGAAACGTTTGGTACGTAACGCATAGAACCCAGATAACGTAGCCGCGACATAGAAAAAACAATTAAAATTATCTAAAATCGTAATATAAAATCATAACAAAATCATACAAAAGCATAATCCTTCTCCCATGTGGACTTCTTCTGAGTCTTTCTTTGTCATCAAACAGAGGTCATAGCTCTTTCCACGTTTATAAGTGAGTCACGGAAAAATTCTCATTGGCCGCCTCCGGGAATCTAACCCCGGGTCTTCTAGTTTCGGGCCGGATATGCTTCCACTGCAGTGCAGCAACTGCACAAGTGGAATCTTATGCTTCCACTGCAGTGGAAGCTGTTTGATGTTGCTAGTCCACGTAAAACGTAGCCGCGACATAGAAAAAACGATGGTATTATCTTTTTCTGTCCCTCGGAATCCCGTCTAGAATTTCAGTTGTCTATCGGTGTTTTATTCTCCTGATAATACGTCCAGCCCATTGTTATTTCATGGATTTTAGTCTGATCATAGTGTCTTCCACATCTTGTCGTTTTTTCTTATCCAGAAGTTCCTCTTCTTACCGTTCCTGGTTACACCAACGGTGCTTCTCTCTATGCTTCTTTGAGTTGTCAGCAGACTTCGTATGTTTTCTTTAGTTAAGGTCCACGTCTCTGTTCCGTATTTAAGCACTGGAAGGTTGCATTGATTAAAAACTTTTATATTAAGACATGATGGCATATTGCTCTTGAAATTTGCGCAATTTCTTCCAAAGGCTTTCCAACCAAGTTTTATACTTTCGTCATCAATGCGGTCCTTGTTTGGTATCTGTTGAGAATCCCTCACTCGAATGCTGTGTCTGCTCATGAAATTGCATTTGCGTACGTGGACCAACAAGAAGATGCAACAACAACTGATGTTTGACAAATAGATGTTACAAGCAGATGGTGTACCCATCTGCCTGTAACATTTAGCTGTACATCATTTATTTCTGAAGTGAACATTAGCTGCACAGGTAGCGCACTGGTCTGAGCGATGGCCTTGGATCATACGTCCAAAAGGAGTGCGGGTTCAAATCCCGTGACGCCGCCCCGGTGGCGCAGTGGTCTAAGGCGCTGGCCTCTGATCATTCGTCGGCAAGGGGTCCAGGTTCGAATCCCGGTCAGGCATGGATGTTGTGTTTGTCTTACGGCACTGGCTCTCTCCCTTCCCTGGAACCAGTGACAATAAATTAGGGACGTGCGACTGCTTATAGCCCATTGAGTTGCTCACGGTGGTCGTTAAACCTCCAATAAAAAAAAAAAAAAATCCCGTGACACACGGATGGTGCGATTGTCTTAAAGCGCTGGCTCTCTACCTTCCTTGGAACCCTAAATTAGGGACGGGAGACTGATTATAGCATATCGAGCTGCTCACGGTGGTGGTTAAATCTCCAATAAAAAAAGCCGCACCGGTGGCGCAGTGGTCTAAGCGATGGCTTCTGCTCATTCGCCCGAAAGGGGTCCAGGTTGGAATCCCGGTGAGGCATGGATGTTGTGTTTGTCTTACGGCCCTGGGGTTCTCTCCCTTCCCTGGAACCAGTGACACTAAATTAGGGATGGACTACTGTTTATAGACTATTGAGTTGCTCGCGGTTATCGTTAAACATGCAATAAAAAAAAAGGTGAACATTAAACGCCGATTACTTTCTTCATCAGTGTAACCCCTGCTTGTTATATGTTCAAAATATCTCACTCGAATGCTGCGTCTGCTCTTGAAACTGCATTTGCTTACGTGGAGCAACAAGAAGGTGCAGCAACAACTGCTGTTTGACAAATACACTGCCGGAAAGTGAAAAAAGAACACCAAGAAGGAATTGGCGGACGATCATGAAATTTACATATGTTAATGGGGCCGAGCTTACGTAGGTGTGATGTTAGTTTCCGGACCAACCGGTGAGCGCTTACGCTACAGCACGGCATAATATGCAAATTATCGTCGGTGGTATTTAAGGAGTACGGCGAAGGAAATGTAATCAGCCGTCGGCGTACGGACATGTGCGAAGACTCTGAAGAAGCTGCAATGCCTGGACACGGAAGACGTTTACGATTTCAGCAGTTATCGGACTTTGAGCGAGGTCGTCTAGTCGGACTCCGCGAGGGCGGGTGGTCGTATCGTCGTATTGCGGAGCGAATTGGGCGGGGAGTATCGGCGGTGGTACGATAGTGGCGTAGATGGTCCGAGGAGCATTCCCACACGAGAAGACGTGCAACCGGGAGTCACAGACGGACTGATGAGCGGACCTATCGACGCATAAGAAGAGTGTCGTTGTCAAGCAGAACATCCACTGCGACGCAAATCCCAGCTGCCGTTGCACCTGAGGTGACTGTGCGAACAATCCGCAACCGTCTACTGGATGCAGGACTACGTGCACGTGTGCCTCCGGCATGTGTACCTCTGACACAAGCCCACCGTCAGGAACGGCCGCAGTGGTGTCCCCAACGTCTGCACTAGAGAACGCAATGGCGATCTGTCGTGTTCAGCGATGAAAGCAGATTCTGCTTGGGAGCCTCCTATGGCCGTATGCGTGTTTGCAGACGCACAGGGGAGCGTCTCCACCCTTCTTGCATCCGCCAGCGACACACAGGGCCTACACCTGGTCTCCTGGTGTGGGGAGCGATCAGCTATCACTCCCGTACACAACTAGCGTTTGTAACGGGTACGTTAAACAGCACCTCCTACATCAACAACATCATTCAGCCCATTGTTGTGCCATTTGTAAGGTCGGTCCATCGTGGTGCTTTTCAGCAAGATAACGCACGCCCACACACGGCACGTGCAACGCAACGTGCACTTCAGTGTGTGAGACAACTTCCATAGCCTGCACGTTCACCGGATTTGTCCCCCATTGAGCACGTGTGGGATTTTATGGGACAACGACTTGTCCGTTCTCCGCAGCTAGCCACGACCATCCCTGGTTTACGCGCCCAGGGGAGGATGCTTGGAACTCAATACCCCAAACTTACATCCAACATCTCTACGACAGACTCCATGCCTGAATTGCACAGTGTGACGCAGTTCATGGCGGTTAAACCTCGTACTAACCATGTTACATGGAAATGTTATTTTTCAGTTTACCAGAAAAAACAGCTGTATTTTGCCATAATGTTTTGATCACGTTATCCTCTGTATTCCGTTATTATGCTGTATAAATTTCGTTGGTATCAGACGTCTCCTTCTTGGTGTTCTTTTTTTACTTTCCTCCAGTGTATGTGGACCGTTTTAGATCTGATTTGCAAATCGCACGCAACTTACCTCCCGTTTCTTTTGTTATGTTGCTATTGCATGTCTCATAGTATGAGGCATACATGTAGCAAATTTTATTGCAATAAAGCATTTAGTTTTCAAGTTATCACAGAATATGTGTTGGCGACCTTAAATTTGGACCTCAGTGTAGATTGTTAAGCAAAAACTCTTCCAAACATTTACAATTTCTCATGGTCTTGCAGGTTTGTTGCATCCCAAAACATGCTCAGAAAAATCTGCAACGACGAATCCTAGATGACCTCGCGCTGTTTAGTTTGAAAATTCATGACGTAATGTGACCTTGGAGAAAAAATGAATAATTTTTCCATATTAGCAAAGAATTGCGTAGCAGTATTATCGTAATTACCGAATACGACAAGTGGATGCAATTGTAAAAACAGATTTGTTTTAATTCCTTGCTTTTGATTGGGTAACTTGTGCTACGGAGCGACAAACTAACAAACTGCTCGTTGCTTCGATAACTTACTGATTAAGTTTTGTTACATTACATGTCTGTTCGAAAAACATGAACATATTTAATACTGGCTATTAACTCTTGAATCCCTGAGCTCGGAAAGCTTAGGAGAATGACATTGGCTGCAGTGCCAATGCTGACTGTGTCTAATTAGCGAGCAAAAATAAAGTGTCTTCAACTTTAGAGGCAGAAAATGAAAATACATTTTTCAAAATAAGAATCAAATTAGAGGCAAAATGAAAGACATTTCCAAATGCCTCTAAAGGAAATTGTTCAAAATCAAATTAGTTTAAAAACATGTTCAATTTAAAGTCATCTTAAATAGTAAATACCTTGTCATTAATTCGCGTTGTTTCCCTTATACAAGAAAAAAGAAGATAAAAGTATTGTTGTAATATATTAAGTTACATTGTTTGTATGTGATTTATTTTGAGAATGTCTCGGCTAATTATATTCTCTCATTTTAATGTCTTGCAATTACCCAATCGCTTAATTGTGATGCGACAAATATCACGTTAATTAAAGAAATGTGTTTTAACTGGAAAATAGATTTGATAAAACAATATGTTCCTGGTTTAATTAGAACTTACAAAGGCAATACTTCCTTTGCGAAACATGAGAATATTTAAGGTACACTCTATTGAAAAACATTACTAAATAGTGTAGAAGGATGAAAATCCAAATTTATGATGTCTAGAGTTATTGCTCAAATACAAGATCCATTCGCAAAATTTCAGTCTAACTGAGATGTGTTTCCGTGCAGAGTTATTTTTTTCCTAAGGCTCTACAAGACCCGCCATCTTGTATTGATGCCTTCTCTTAATAAACAACGGGGGAGAGTATTTCACAAATTGCTCGGGCAATTTTGCACATTTTGGAACACCGTTTGTAGCTAACGCAAGATATGCACTGGCGGAAAGTGAAAAAGAACACCAAGAAGGAATTGGCGGACGATCATGAAATTTACATATGTTAATTGGGTCGAGTTTACGTAGGTGTGATGTTAATTTCGGGACCAACCGGTGAGCGCTTACGCCACAGCACGGCATAATATGCAAATTATCGTCGGTGGTATTTAAGGAGTACGGCGAAGGGAATGTAATCAGTCGTCGGCGTACAGACACGTGTGAAGACCCCGAAGAAGCTGCAATGTCTGGACATGGAAGACGTGTACGATTTCAGCAGTTATCGGACTTTGAGCGAGGTCGTCTAGTCGGACTCTGCGAGGCCGGGTGGTCGTATCGTCGTATTGCTGAGCCAATTGGACGGGAAGTATCGGTGGTGGTACGATGGTGGCGTAGATGATACGAGGAACATTCCCACACGAGAAGACGTGGAACCAGGAGTCACGGACGGACTGATGAGCAGACCGATCGACGC
The DNA here is from genome assembly GCA_039090855.1 of Macrothele yani. Classification (NCBI taxonomy): domain Eukaryota; kingdom Metazoa; phylum Arthropoda; class Arachnida; order Araneae; family Macrothelidae; genus Macrothele; species Macrothele yani. The sequence goes on along the minus strand of CM076999.1, from coordinate 12,637,220 downwards.
ATAAGAAGAGCGGCGTTGTCAAGCAGAACATCCAGTGCGACGCAAATCCGAGCTGCCGTTGCACCTGAGGTGACTGTGCAAACAATCCGCAACCGTCTACTGGATGCAGGACTACGTGCACGTGTGCCTCTGGCATGTGTACCTCGGACTCAAGCCCACCGTCAGGAACGGCTGCAGTGGTGTCGTCAACGTCTGCATTGGAGAACGCAATGGCGATCTGTCGTGTTCAGCGATGAAAGCAGATTCTGCTTGGGAGCCTTCGATGGCCGTATGTGTGTTCGCAGACGCACAAGGGAGCGTCTCCACCCTTCTTGCATCCGCCAGCGACACACAGGGCCTACGCTTGGTCTCCCGGTGTGAGGAGTGATCAGCTATCACTCCCGTACACAACTAGTGTATGTTCCGGATACCTTAAACAGCGCCTCCTACATCAACAAAATCATTCAGCCCGTTGATGTGCCGTTTCTAAGGTCGGTCTATCGTGGTGTTTTTCAGCAAGATAACGCACGCCCACACACGGCACGTGCAACGCAACATGCATTTCAGTGTGTAAGACAACTTCCATGGCCTGCACATCACCGGATTTGTCCCCCATTGAACACGTGTGGGATTTTATGGGACAACGACTTATTCGGTCTCCACGGCCAGGCACGACCATCCCCGATGTACGCGTCCAGGTTGAGGATGCTTGGAACTCAATACCCCAAACTTACATCCAACATCTGTACCACAGACTCCATGCCAGAATTGCACAGTGTGACGCAGTTCATGGCAATTCAACCTCGTACTAACCATGTTACATGGAAATGTTGTTTTTCAGTTTACCAGCTAATGCAGCTGTATTTTGCCATAATGTTTTGATCACGTTATCCTCTGTATTCCGTTATTATGCTGTATAAATTTCGTTGGTGTCAGACGTCTCCTTCTTGGTGTTCTTTTTTTACTTTCCGCCAGTGTATATAGATTTATCCTGTCAATAATGTTTTATTTAAAACTTTTATAGGGACTAAAAAATTCAAAATTGAAAATAAGTGTCTGTTTTTTTTTCTGCAGGGGACGTAACAAAATTTCTGCACGCTGTCCATTTTTGAGAAAAGTGTGAAGTAGCGGAGCAATATTACCTTAATGCCATTCAGTGAACTCCTCTCAGCTGCTAATATGACAGCTTGCGAGCAGTGAGGCATGTCCTGGATGCCCTGTAGTTCGCCATCTTTGTTCAGCTGTCGAATTTCTTGAGTCACGTTCGACGACAGTTCGTCCAGCTTTTCGTAGCGAATACCAGGAAGCCAATTTTTTTAGCTTTGTGAAAATATGAGAGTCGGGTGGACTGAGATGAGGGATGTATGGTGGTTAGATAAAGTTTCCCAGCCATATTACGACAAAGGTCCCCATACCGACGCTGCTCCGTGACGCGGTGCATTGTCATGGAGCAGGATCTCTCTTGCTTCCAACAAGTTGGAGCGATCTTGACGAATTTTCGGTCTTACTTTTGTTCTCAGAAGGAAATTGTGCTTCTATTTAGAGCTCCTTCCCGACAAACTTCTTGCAAGGCAGTGTGGGTCTGTGTCGGGACCCAAATAGTTTCTATTTTCACGTACGGGCGCTGGTCTAATACCGTGACTCGACCTAAGGAGCTGCACGCTTCTATTTCCAAACCCTCCCACGTCCACAAATAGTTTCTATTTTCACGTACGAGCGCTGGTCTAACGCTGTGACTCAACCTGAGGAGCTGCACGCTTCCATTACCAAACCCTACCACGTCCACACAGAGTTTCTATTTTCACGTACTAGCGCTGGTCTAATACCGTGACTCGACCTGAGGAGCTGCACGCTTCCATTTCCAAACCCTCCCACGTCCACAAAGAGTTTCGATTTTCACGTACGAGCGCTGGTCTAACGCCGTGACTCAACCTGGGGAGCTGCACGCTTCCATTTCCAAACTCTACCACGTCCACACAGAGTTTCTATTTTCACGTACGAGCGCTGGTCTAAAACCGTGACTCGACCGGAGGAGCTGCACGCTTCCATTTCCAAACCTTCCACGTCCTCACAGAGTTTCTATTTTCGCATACGAGCGCTGGTCTAACGCAGTGACTCGACCTGAGGAGCTGCACGCTTCCATTTCCAAACCCTCCCACGTCCTCACAGAGTTTCTATTTTCGCATACGAGCGCTGGTCTAACGCAGTGACTCAGCCTGAGGAACTGCACGATTCCATTTCCAAACTCTCCCACGTCCACGCAGCAAATGATAGTCTGTCGTTCCGACACCACTGCGTTGCTAAGAGTCTGACTTTGACATGAAGCAATCATTTTCTCGATTGCATCATCCGACGCTTCCGTTTTAGAGTAACGTACGCAGAACTTTTGTTATGATCCTAGTATTACAATTCATGATCATAATATTAGGTGCATGAATCAATTCCCGCTGTTGACCAATAGAGCGCAGCAGTGATGCGCTGTGACCCGGGCCACACGTGACCTACCATGCGCATGCGCGTACCTTTCGTAGTCTGGGCGAAGCAGTGTGTGACATGCGATCGGAGGGCGCAGAACACGAGTTTCTATCGCATTCACGATGTCGAGTTTCGTACCGAAAAAGGCGCATTTGCGGGAAGCGTTACTCTTCTGCTTTCATCTCAAGAAATCTGCAGCGGGAAGTCATCGTTTGCTAGTGCAGGCCTATGAACATGCCCTATCGGAAGCAACATGCAGAGAGTAGTTCCGACGCTTCAAAGACAACGAATATGACATGAAGGACAAAGAGCGCCTTGGGCAGTCGAAAAAGTTCGAAGATGGCGCAGTGGAGGCTTTACTGGACGAAGATTCATGTCCAGATGCTCCACGAGTTGTCTGAAACACTACGGGTCGATGAATCAACGGTTAGCAAACTTTTAAAGCAATGGGAATGATCCAGAAGCTCGGGAACTGGATCCCACATGACAAAGTTGTTCTTCTTCATGACAACGCTAGACCTCACGTCGCCAAATCCGTGAAGGAACTCTTGGAGGCACTTGGCTGGGACTTCTTATCCCACCCACCTTATTCCCCGGACATTGCTCCCTCAGATTCCCATTTGTTACGGTCGCTACAACATGGCTTGTCAGAGCAGCACTTCCTTTCTGTCGCGGATATCCAAAAATGGCTCGATGAATGGTTCTCCTCGAAATAACCAGCATTTTTCTGCCGCGGAATCCATTTGTTACCCCAACAGTGGGAAAGGGTCGTAGCTTTCAACAGACACTACTTTGAATAGACTATCCTGTACCGTTTTGTGGCAACACACAGGTGTTTGTGTGTCAAAAAACAGTGGGAATTAATTCAAGCACCTAATATTTTGCTGTCTAATTGAAAAGAATCTATAACCTATTGACCATTATAACATTTTATTTTCATGGTTTTAATATTTACAATGGAGAGTGAAAAAATTGGCGACTCCAGATCACATTTGGCGAAAAAAAATTGAACTTGGCGAAAGACAATTCCAGGGAGGAACAAACCGAAACTTATTTTCTATTTTGAATATAAGAATATAATAGACACTTATTTTCAATTTTCAACTTATATGAAAATAGTATTTAGATGAAAGCTTTATAAGTAAAAAAGTGGAATTTTTCAACATGTCTGTTTTTTTTTCTTTTTTACTCTGGCCTTTTTAAAACCAAGCTACAGAATGAATGCAATACCCAATTTTTCAATTAATTTGGAATTTATCCTGTCAATAATGCTTTATTCAAACATTTTATAGGTTGTAATAAATTCAAAATTGAAAGTAAGTGTTTTTTCCTTTCTATTAGAATTCAGGACCTATAACATTATATTTTGCTGTTTAATTGTAAAGAATCTATAACCTATTGCTTATGTACTATGCAACGTAAAGGTATTTCCGTACTGCTACGTTATTTTAAGAAAAATCACCGTACGATGAAATAGTTTCCTAATTCAAACCTTAACGTCCAGACGGGGCCGCCCCGGTGGCGCAGTGGTCTAAGGCGTTGGCCTCTGATCATTCGTCGGAAGGGGTCCGGGTTCGAATCCCGGTGAGGCATGGATGTTGTGTTTGTCTTACGGCACTGGCTCTCTCCCTTCCCTGGAACCAGCGACTCTAAATTAGGGACGGGCGACTGCTTATAGCCCATTGAGTTGCTCACGGTGGTCGTTAAACCTCAAAAAAAAAAAACAAAAAAAAAACGTCCAGACGAAACATTTAAAAATAGAAGTCAAACTTAAGGAAATGATGCTTCATTTCTCCAGCTCAGATATAGCACTTCACATGACAAATCGGTATCCACATTCGACATTAAACGCCCCACACACCACACACCCAAGCAACTGATGTATCGTAGTTTTTATCTCTGGTTCTTATCTAATAACAGGCTTACGTCACGTTCATTCAACCTCAATTATGTCGCCAACAGTATTCGTTTGAGAGAAAAGATATCACGTTAAGTGTGAAGTATAACTGAGAACAAACTCAAGATTTACATACGGAAAGAAACTAAATAGGAACGTTAATTTAGAATATACGTCACGACTATTCTAACAATTTGTTTTCATAGTTTTTAGCACGTCTTTTGTAAAAAAAGATCGTGCTTATGTTATCGGTTTGTCCGTCCGTCCGTCTGTGCCCACGATATCTCTGCAACTATTAGTCCGATTTGAAAAATTCTTTTTGCATTCTGAAGCTTGAAATATGCGAATGATGATCCTTTATTTCATTTTTTTACGATGCACAATTTTGCCGCTAGAGGGCTTAAATGCAGATGATGTCGAGTTCAAAATTACGTTTTATTCCACATGTTTGCTTCTAAACATCCGATTGAGAAAAATATTTTATCTTCCGATTCCATTCATGTCGAAGAGTATTTTAGATATAGTTTCTTTTTCAAATAACGCCTAGATTTTTCGCTAGGGCGCGTAAAAGTAAATTACATTTTTCCCGATAACTCTTCTCCTAAAACTCCGATTTGAAAAAAAGAAAAAAAAATTCAGCGGATACATCTCCTGATAGAAAATCTTTTGCATATATAATTTTGATTTTTTGGTAAATAATACTTTGGTCACCAGGGACGTAAGTGTTAAATTTTGCTTCTGATGTATTTGCCATAAAATCTGCGCTTCTAAAATATCGATTGAAAAAATTCTTTCGTGGACTGATGCCACTCACAAAGATAAACCTGTTCGGAATATTTTCTTCCTAAAATATCCCCAGTTTCTCCGCCAGGGGGCGTAGATGTATATCTTATTTTTGTCAATATCTCGACTTCTAAGATTCCGATTTGAAAAATTGCTTCTTTGTTGGGTAGTGTTTTCCGTGTGACATCTTTGTCATGTAATTTCAAAATTTTCAAGTAATTCATAGACTTTCCGCTAGGGGGTGTAAAAGTAAATTGCGTTTCTCCCTATAACTCTGCTTCTAAATCTCCGATTTAAAAAATTCTTTATGCACCGTATACAGCTCCTGGTGGGAAATCGTTTGCACATAATTACTAATTTTTGTAAAGAAAAATGGTTTGGCCACCAGGGGGCGTAAATCTTAATTTCCGCTTCTGATGATTTGCAGCAAAATATGAGCTTCTAAATTCTCGATTGAAGAAAACGTCGTTTGTAGACCGATACTACTCATGTCGACAAACCTTTTAGGAACATTTTCTTCTTAAAATAGTGCATGGTTTCTACGCCAGGGGGCGTAGATTTATATCTTAGTTTTTTTTCAATATCTCTTCTTCTAGGGGATCGATTTGAAAAATTCCTTCTTTGTTGGATAGTGTTTCCAGTGTGACATGTTTTTCCTATAAATTCAAAATTTTCAAGTAATTTATATACTTTCCGCTAGGGGACGTAAAGGTAAATTGCGTTTCCCACCATTTCTCTGATTCTAAATCTCCGATTTGAAAAATTCTTTCTGCACCGGATACAGCTCCTGATGGGAAATCGTTTGCACATGATTTCTAATTTTTGTAAAAAAATGGTTTGGCCACCAGGTGGCGTAAGTCTTAATTTCCACTTCTGTGTATTTACAGCAAAATATGAGCTTCTAAAATCTCGATTGAAAAAAAGGTCTTTTGTAGACCGATACTACTCATGTCGACAAACCTTTTAGGAACATTTTCTTCTTGAAATAATGCATGGTTTCTACGCCAGGGGACGTAGATGTATATCTTATTTTTGTCAATATCTGTTCTTCTAAAAGCCCGATTTGAAAAATTCTTTCTTTGTTGTATAGTGTTTCCAATGCGAAATGTTGTTCCTATAAATTCAAAATTTTCACGTAAATCATAAACTTTCCGCTAGGGAGCGCATGAAGGTAAACTGCGTTTTCTGCTCCTAAAACTCCGATTTGAAAAAGTCTTCCTGTATCGCATACAAGACCTGATTGAAAATACTTTTCTCATAATTTCTAATGTTTTGTAAAGAATGGTTTGGCCACCAGGGGTCATATGTGTTAATTTCTGCTTCTGATGTATTTGTACTAAATCTGGGCTCCTGAAAACTCAACTAAATTTTTTTTTTTTTTTTTTTTTTTGGAACAATACCGCTTATGTGGATAAACCTTTTGCGAATACTTTTTTCCTAAAATAATGCATGGTTTTCCCACCAGGGGACGTAAAGTCACATCTTATTTTTGTCGATAACTCTGTTTCTAAGAGTTCGTAAGCTCACGATTCCATTTACACTAAATATCTGAGGGATTAAAGACCCGATTGGAAAACTTCTTTCTTCCGTCAGATACTATTGTTTTCCATACCGGTTCCTTTGACTTTGAATAGCTTTAATAAATTTAATTTTCGTCAGAACGGATTCAAAAGACGTGCATATTACACCCGAAAATTCGGTGTCATCTTTCTTGTTATATTTACAATGGAGAGTGAAGAAGAAATTGGCGACTTTGGATCACATTTGGAGAAAAAATGTTTGAATTGGATAAAGGGTTGGTGAAAACTTTAAAAAAGTGAGAGCAACCGCTGTTCTTGACGGTTAACGTGATTCTGGCAAACAACAGGTAGGATCAATCCGAGGGAAAGAAACCAACACTTATTTTAGTTTTGAATATAATAGACACTTACTTTCGATTTTGAACTTATATGAATACAGTTATTAGACGAAGTTCTGTAAATAATAAAGTGAAATTTTTCAGCATCTGTATTAATTTTTCACTCCCCCTTTTAGAGCCAAACCACAGAATGAAAGCACTACCCAATTTTTCGATTAATTTGAAATTTATCTTGTCAATAATTAATTTTATAAGGATTTTTACTGTGAGTCATATTTTGAGAGAACAACTGAACGTATAGATGTTTTTAGGATATCAATACAAAGGTTTTACCATGTAGATGTGCCAGTCGAAGAGAAAACTGAGATTGGGGCAGCGGTTCGAGCGTAGCGGGGCGGCAAAGTTCCCATGTAAAGTCTATGGGAGAAGGGTGCGGCCCTTATCTACATCAGGCGCTCAGTTCAGTGTCAGACTTGGTGTGTGCATGGTGTTCTATGATCAGTCCTAAAGTAGGTTAATACTTTATTGCATACTTACCCTTAAGGCTGTCTTTGAGTGAGTGTTAGGCTTCATCTTCTGCGATAGATGGCGCGAAATATCGCTCCTTGGGCGTGGCTTTTACGTCTTGAGGGATTGTCCCAGAAGTCGGCGTCAGCGAATGACTGAAGACCTTACCATATTTGGAATGGAAGCGGTCTCTCGTTGGCTCCACATGGAAAAGACAAAACACGCCCTGTTACGTTTTAAACCAATGACATTGTTTGGAGGTGGAACTTAGCAGGTAGGCGTAGTTTCTGTCACAAATTGAAGTGATTTCTGGAAATGTACACATTTTCTCTTCAAAAATGAACATACAGTAGAATTTAAGATGATCTATAGAAGACAAGATTCGAATCTCACTTCAGTGCCCATTCTTTGATTTCTATTTGGCCTAGATAATTAACAAAATCAAACAGAAATGAGAGATTTCGTTTCTTCCACACTGCCAAGCTAACTTCTGGCGCCATCTAGCGGCAAATTGGAACACTTTCGAGTCAGATAAACTGAATTTTAAAAAAATTCAAAAATCTTTTCGGAAAAATAACTGCGATACGTGTTAGCTATGAGTCGTTTGTATTTGTGCTCAAAATTTCAAACTCTACAAAGTAATAGTTTTCGAGAAAATGTGTACAAAATAATTTGCATTACAGATATAGGACAGAATTTCTGTTACACTCATTCAAAGACAGCCTTAACAGAATGTCTCTCTCGCAGAAAAAAAAATAAAAAAGGAAAGAAAACGTAAGAACCGTACTGGAAGGCATCAGCGATCAATGGGTCGCAACAAGAGAGAAATGAAGTGAATTCGCAACGCGAATCTCATTCCAACAACATTTACAAATACAGTCGTGGCTGAGAGCGAAAGAGTGCGTTATCCAGTTGACGTTTTGCACACGATCGTTATGACTGGACTTCCACCTCACATTCTACGACTGAAAAAATGGTGCAGTCGTGATGCTCATCACGAACCTGGCCACCCCGGGGGAGAAGTGGTCAAAGCGCTGGCTTATGATGATTCGTTCGTGAAGGGTCCGGGTTCGAATCCCGGTGCGGCATGGATGTTGTGTTTGTCTTACTGCACTGGCTCCTTCCTTTCCCTGGAACCAGTGACCCTAAATTAGAGACGGGGGACTGCTTATAGCTCATTGAGTTGCTCACGGTAGTCGCTTAAGATTCAGTCAAAAAAAAAATAAAAATTCATGAACCTGGGCTGTTGTCTTTACTGAAGTGGTTGAATAAATTTGTTAATTAAATAAAGTTTACGTTTCATATGAGTTTATTCTTTAAAAAAAACCTAAAAAAACCTAACCTTCGGTGCCGACGGGTTTTGCGTAGCGCTTTATTTAACAATTTTATAGGTAGTAATAAATTTCAACTTGAAAGAGTATATCTTTTATTCAATTAGGATTCAAATCTATAACATAATACACTGGCAGAAAGTAAAAAAAAGAACACCAAGAAGGAGACGTCTGATACCAACGAAATTTATACAGCATAATAACGGAATACAGAGGATAACGTGATCAAAACATTATGACAAAATACAGCTGTAATTGCTGGTAAACTGAAAAATAACATTTCCATGTAACATGGTTAGTACGAGGTTGAACCGCCACGAACTGCGTCACACTGTGCAATTCCGGCATGGAGTCTGTCGTACAGATGTTGGATGTAAGTTTGGGGTATTGAGTTCCAAGCATCCTCAACCTGGACGCGTGAATCAGGGATGGTCGTGGCTGGCCGTGTAGACCGGATAAGTCGTTGTCCCATAAAATCCCACACGTGCTCAATGGGGGACAAATCCGGTGAACGTGCGGGCCATGGAAGTTGTCTCACACACTGAAGTGCACGTTGCGTTGCACGTGCCGTGTGTGGGCGTGCGTTATCTTGCTGGAAAACATCACGATGGACCGACCTTACAAATGGCACAACAACGAGGTGAATGATGTTGTTGATGTAGGAGGTGCTGTTTAACGTACCCGGTACAAACACTAGTTGTGTACGGGAGTGATAGCTGATCGCTCCCCACACCAGGAGACCATGTGTAGGCCCTGTGTGTCGCTGGCGGATGCAAGAAGGGTGGAGACGCTCCCCTGTGCGTCTGCAAACACGCATACAGCCATAGCAGGCTCCCAAGCAGAATCTGTTTTCATCGCTGAACACGACAGATCGTCATTACGTTCTCCAGTGCAGACATTGGCGACACCACTGCAGCCGTTCCTGACGGTGGGCTGGAGTCAGAGGTACACATACCAGAGGAACACGTGCACTTAGTCCTGCATCCAGTAGACGGTTGCGGATTGTTCGCACAGTCACCTCAGGTGCAACGGCAGCTCAGATTTGCGTCGCAGTGGATGCTCTGATTGACAACGCCGCTCTTCTTATGCGTCGATCGGTCAGCTCACCAGTCCGTCTGTGACTCCCGGTTCCACGTCTTCTCGTGAGGGAATGTTCCTCGGATCATCTACGCCACCATCGTACCAACACCGATACTTCCCGTCCAATTCGCTCAGCAATACGACGATACGACCACCCGGCCTTGCGGAGTCCGACAAGATGACCTCGCTCAAAGTCCGATAACTGCTGAAATCGTACACGTCTTCCATGTCCAGGCATTGCAGCTTCTTCTGGGTCTTCGCACGTGTCCGCACGCCGACGACTGATTACATTAACTTCGCCGTTTTCCTTAAATACCACCGACGATAATTTGCATATAATGCCGTGCTGTGGCGTAAGCGCTCACCGGTTGGTCCCGAAATTTACATCACTCCTACGTAAACTCGACCTCATTAACATATGTACATTTCATGATCGTCCGCCAATTCCTTCTTAGTGTACTTTTTTCACTTTCCGCCAGTGTATTTTGTTTAATTACAAAGAATCAATAAACTATTTTTTTGTAGTATTTTTACAATTTGTTTCCATGATTATAATGGAGAGTGAAAAACAAATTGGTGACTTTAGATTACATTTGGCGAAAACTCTAAAAAAGCCAGAGCAACAGCTGTTCTTGATGGTTAACGTGATTCTGGTAAACAACAGGTACGCACAATCCCAGCAAGGAACAAACCTTCCTCTTTCCCTACGATGGAACATTTCTCAAATGGCATTTCGGTATTTCATGTACTACATGTATACCCTAATATGCACGCACAATGCCCTCATGAAGTTATATGAACACCTGTGGAACCTTTAGAGCCTCCATTTCTCCGCCGAGCGCTTTTAACCGATTGCTTTATTTACCTTGCTGACTCACTTCCATAGAGTTATGGTTGAGTCGATTTCTAAAGTATTTTTATGACAGAGAGAAAAAAGGAAGGCAAGCTTGAATGACCGTTAAGCTCCCCTTCCAAGAACGCTAAGTGCTTGACTACAATCGAGCAACTGGTGGCACAAACAGGAGATATATATCTTTCATATATTTTGCGAACGAAAAAAGAAACGTAGAGAGAAGACTCGCCACTTTGGTTCACAAAGACAATTACCACGATACTAAGTTTGTCCCTTAGGACGGTTGGGACAAAGTGCAATTTTCTGTTTCTATTCTGCTACTTCCAGCTAAACGCCCCTTTTCCTTGTTGCAACTTCTGCCGTTTTATCCCTTCTCTCCTCCCAGACAGTTGTCTTGTTTATGCAGTCGTGTTACTGCTATAGAAAGCGTGAAATCGCTTCCTGTGTACTTCGTCGCACCCCACCCCCACCCCCCACCCCACCCCAACCGTTTCCCCCAGATGATGCTGCATTCGATTTATTTCGGTTATTAACGCTTTGGGATATATAGCTGAGGAAAACTCCTACGCACTTTCTTCTTCTAATATCCTTTATTTTACGTTTTTTTTTTTCATCCTCAGAGGACGCTGTTTTGCAGTCACGTGTCTAAAAGTGTTTATGAGAATTCAGACGAATGATTAATGTATCCAATTCCAATGCGAAACAATTTTTGTTTTTCGTGTTGTTAGCTAGTCCGCACGGAATTTGAGACTGTTTTTTAAAAAGGCAGTGTTTGACTGGGAAGTCTTGGTTTTGTTCTTCATTAAAAGTGATACATAACCCACCATAGAAATCAGGGCAGATTTTGTAGTTTCTTTCCACACATATGAAAAATATTTTTCATCTCATTTTTTTATTGGAGGTTTAACAACCACCGTGAGCAACTCCATGGGGTATAAACCGTCGCCCGTCCCTAATTTAGGGTCACTGGTTCCAGGGAAGGCAGAGAGACAGTGCCGTAAGACAAACACAACATTCCTGCCGCACCGTGATTCGAACCCGGAACCCCTTTTGGACGAATGATCAGACGCCATCGCTCATACCACTGCACCACCGGGGCGGCCAATGTGTTACTTGATCAATATGTCTATATCTGTGTAACACTGTCTATATCTGTTTTTGCCGCCCCGGTGGCGCAGTGGTGTAAGCGATGGACTCTGATCATTCGTCCGAAAGGGATCCGGGTTCGAATCCCGGTGAGGCATGGATGTTGTGTTTGTCTTACGGCACTGGCTCTCTCCCTTCCCTGGAACCAGTGACCCTAAATTAGGGACGGGCGACTGCTTATAGCCCGTTGAGTTGCTCACGGTGGTCGTTAAACATCCAATCAAAAAAAATATATATCTGTGTAACACTGTCTACATCTGTTCACCTTTATTTATTATTTTTTATTATAGGAGGTTTAACGACCACCGTGAGCAACTCCATGGGGTATAAACCGTCGCCCGTCCCTAATTTAGGGTCACTGATTCCAGGGAAGGGAGAAAGCCAGTGCCGCAAGACAAACACAACATTCTTACCTCACCGCGATTCAAGCCCGGACCCATTTCAGACGATTGATCAGAAGCCATCACTTAGACCACTGCGCCACCGGGGTGGCCAATGGGTTACTTGATCAATATGTCTATATCTGTGTAACACTGTCTATACCTGTTTTTGCCGCCCCGGTGGCGCAGTGGTGTAAGCGATGGCCTCTGATCATTCGTCCGAAAGGGATCCGTGTTCGAATCCCGGTGAGGCATGGGTGTTGTGTTTGTCTTACGGCACTGCCTCTCTCCCTTCCCTGGAACCAGTGACCCTACGTTAGGGACGGGCGACTGTTTATAGCCCATTGAGTTGCTCACGGTTGTCGTTAAACCTTCAAAAAAAAGGAATATGTATATCTGTTCACATTTATTTATTATTTTTTATTATTGGAGGTTTAACGACTACCGTGAGCAACTCAACGGGCTATAACCGTCGCCCGTCCCTAATTGACCCCTTTCGGACGAATGATCAGAATCCATCGCTTAGTCCACTGCGCCACCGGGGTGGCCAATGTGTTACTTGATCAATATGTCTATATCTGTGTAACACTGTCTATATCTGTTCACATTTATTTATTATTTTTTATTATTGGAGGTTTAACGACCACCGTGAGCAACTCAATGGGCTATAAACCGTCGCCTGTCCCTAATTTAAGGTCACTGGTTCCAGGAAAGGGAGAGAGGAGAGTCAGTGGCGTAAGACAAACACAACATCCATGCCTCACCAGGATTCGGATCCGGACCCCTTTCGAACAAATGATCAGAGGCCATCGCTTAGACCACTGTGCCACTGGGGCGGCCTACTTATTTTGAAACGAAAAGTGAGATGATAGATTAAGAACTGTGAGAGATTTAGAAATGTTTCACAATGTCCTCTGTATAATTCCGCTGGTGTAGTGGGCTAAGCGATCGCCTCTGGTCATTCGTCCGAAAGGGGTCCGGGTTAGAATCCCTGTGAGGCATGGATGTTGTGTTTGTCTTAAAGCACTGGCTCTCTCCCTTCCCTGGAACCAGTGATCCTAACTCAGGGAAGGGCGATTGCTTATAGCCCATTGAGTTGCTCACGGTGGTCGTTAAACCTCCAATCAAAAAATAAAAATTCCGCAAGACCACCACGTGGCGCATTGGTCCAAGCGCTGGCTTATGACCATTCTTCCGGGAAGGGTCCGGGTTCGAATCGCGCTGAGGAATGGATTTTGTGCTTGTCTTATGGAGCTGACGTGCTCTCTCTCTCTGTTTCCTGGAGTCAGTGTCCCTAAGTTAAGGACGGATGTGACGTGCTACAGAGGTGAAAACCTGTATCAAGACGACAAATCTGCAGCGAGACATTCTGTCCGCATAGCTCGGTTGGGAGAGCGATTTACTCCGGAGTGAGGGGACCCGTTTCGATGTCTGGCACAGGCAAATTTGTGCTTTCACACGGACGACTGCTGGCACACCGTTGAGTTGCTCAAGGTGGTCGTTAAACCTCCATTCAGAGTGGTCTAAATGTTGGCTTTTGATCATTTGTTCGTCACGGGTCTGGTTTGGAATCCAAATGCGTCATGTATAGTGCGTTTATCTTACGGCACTGGCTGTCTCTTTCCCTAGAACCAGTGGCCCTAAATTAGAGACCGATAACTGCTTATAGTTCATCCAGTTCCTCATGGTGGTATTTAAACCCATCCCCCCAAAAAAATCGAGAGAGTGGTTTGGTACCCTTTGTAGATAATCTATGCTGTGAACCTTTCGCATGCCAAGATATTTGTGGCTATGAAATATTAGGTGTGCAACATGATTCTCGGCCAAAGGCACGACACGTTGACAGCAAATTATAGCAAATCGAATACGTACCTAATCAGGGAAATAATCCCCATCGTGTTGGATACATTTGAGCCATCTATCAGGGAGCTGCCGAAAGCCACTGCGGAAAAAGAGGGCTGTTTCGAGTTGATAAAGTCATCAATACTTGTGTGGACCTCCTCGACAGAATTGAAGTGCGTATCACTCAGATGATGTTGCAGGGAGCGAAAGAGGCGATAATCCGACGGGGCGAAGTCTGGAGAATACGCCGGGTGGGACAAAATCTCCCATCCCAAGTCGGTGATCGTGTTTAAAGTCGTTTTCGCGGTGTGAGGACTCACGTTATCCTTACGCAACAGGACCGACCTTCTGCCCTTGCCGGTGTATATCCTTTTCGCCTCCAGTGCGTCACTCACACGAATGAGTTGCTGACAATAAAGCTCAGCATTGACCGTTTCACCAAGTTTGAGCAACTCATAGTGTATGACACTGCGCCGATCCCACCATACGCACAGCAAAAAATTCCTGGCATGGATATTCGGTTTGGCTGTACCGGTGGTAGGCTGACCTGGATAAACCCACGATTTGCGTGGCTTGCGATTATCGTAGAGGATTCACTTCTCATCACAGATCAAAATCTAGCGGAGGAAATCTTTCTTTTTGAATATGGAGAGCAAGGACACAGCAACATCGTAGCGCCTAGACTTGTTCGCAGCTGTGAGTTGGTGGGGCACGCAACGGCCCTCCTTGTGAATCGGTTCAAGCATGTGCAGGCGCTTTGAAATGGCTTGCCGTGTTACTCCAAGTTCCTGGGCGAGCTCTGACTGTGTGCGACAGAGATCCGTGCCCAACAGTTGTTAAAGTTCCTCATAGTTAACTTTCTGTGGCTGTCCCGGAAGTTCTGCATCACGGAGATCAAAAGTTTCCTGATTAACCCGCTGGAACCACTTCTTACACGTACTCTATGACACAGCAGCCTCACCCAAAGCAGTATAGATCATTTGCTGGGCATTTTTAGTTTAGCTGAAATGTGAACATGGGGCAGTGCCTCAAATGTTGCTTCTCGAACGACATGGCTTTCACCGTCAACTTTCGTCTTTTCGGTCCCTACAGCTGTGAGCGGTTAGGGTTGCCTGGAAAGCTGTTGGATGGCGCTGCAATCAGCCATTATCTCCCACAGCTATTTGCATTTGCCGACGTTCTACGATCGCTTTCGGTTAAGGGCCGAGAATTAAGTTACAAAATTAATAAAACCAGTGACTTGAAATTACACATTTATTTTTACGTACAGCACATTCCATTTATGAATGAAATATTCCATTTATTCGCGCCACTCACGACCGCATCGAACCACAGTTAGGCATGAAAACGGGGAAGAGGCAATGGGTCAACGGGTCAAGGGTCAATGGGTACAGGGTCGACAAGTTCTAGTCGGTCACACAAGTCGGGTCAAAGAGTTCCCGACACTATTTCGACCGGGTTTTGCTTATGTCTTACTTTAAATTAAAAAAAAAAAAGTGTTTTCAAAGAAAAATGCGCACTATGGAATTTTGTGCTCAACACTGGTGCCCGCGGACAGAAAAATGGTTTGTCACCCAATGTGAAGGAAGAGTGCCTCAGTAGGAAAAGTTTCCTTTCCTTCTGAGGGGCAATGATGAAAGCAACATCCACATTTTGGAAACGTCCAACTCATCATAAACTTGTGAAAATTAGTGTTCCTGTGAAACATATTCTGAAGCTTGATGTGTTATCAAGGAAACAGCAATAGCACAATGAAACATACACCAGAAAGTTTCTCAGCAGTACTGTTAGGGCGCTACACTAGCTGATGACTCTACCTGCACCGTCAAAGTGCTGACTTCGCAGGGAAATGCGGAACTCTCTCGAATAGTTTTTGGGATAGATGGTATCCCTAGACGGCGTTCCGACAGCCAGATTGTCAGTCACCGGAAACCACGGTCTTCTACTTGGACAGATTCGGTCTAGAGACCTGTGGGGATCTGCCTTCCCCACGGGACTGGTACCTTACACCCCCTGTCACAACCCGTGTGTGCGACGTGCTATGGGCAGTCGGGGCAAGCAACTTTTTTAAAATATCTCATCTCGTGGCCGGGAGATCGCCCGCCAACGCGAGTTTTTTGGGACTACTGTCCTTTATTTTGAAACTCAGCACGATTACAAAAATTTTTCACTATGAGGGTCGCATGCACCCCTCTCACAATACTAAGATACTAAACAATCACACACATTGAAATATTTACATTGTTCACAGCTCTAGGGCCAGAGCTGTGTTGTTGACCCCGGGCCAGGGTCAAATCAAACACTTTGGTCAGTCGACCGAGAAACTCATTATTGAGAGTTACGTACCTCCGAGGGTACTTCCATTTGTCAACCATAGTTGACCCGACTCTTTCTTTGCTCAAGTTCCCTAACAAGACTAGGACATGTCTTACTGAAGCTGGAGTGAGAGACGTCCAACTTCAGTCGGAACTTGGCATTCGCTGCAGTGCAGGTGCTGCAGTTCGGTGCGGCTGCACACCGGTGGTGCTGGTGCCCAACTTCACCACAATTGCCGCACCTTGCATCTGTCTCGGGGCAGTTGCCTCGGAAATGGCCGAACCCATTACACGTTAGGGCGCTACAGTCGAACTAAAAAATTCGACTGTACCGCCATCGCAATTAGGTGTACCATCCTTTACATTATTGCTGAGGAACTTTCTGACTCTCGCAAATGTGTTTGAAAACGCGTGTAAAACAGTTACGTTACGTTTTTTAAATGAAGGACGACGGTTTCAATACTTCCTCTAAGTAAGTGAGAAAATTATACGTTCATATTTCTTTTTTTGTTGCTGTTGGAGGTTTAACGACCACCATGAGCAACTCAGTAGGCTATAAGCTGTCACCCGTCCCTAATTTAGGGTCACTGGTTCCAGGGAAGGGAGAGAGCCAGTACCGTAGGACAAACACAACATCCATGCGTCAACGGGGTTCGAACCCTGACCCCTTTCAGACGAATAATCAGAATTATTGGAGATTTAGAGAACACCGTGAGCAACTCAGTGGGCTATAAGCAGTCACCCGTCCCTAATTTAGGGTCACTGGTTCCAGGGAAGGGAGAGAGTCAGTGCCGTAATTCAAACACAACATCCGTGCCTCACCGGGATTCGAACATGGACCCCCTTCGAGCGAATGATGAGAAGGTTGGAGGTTTAACGATCACTGTGATCAACTCAGTAGGCTATAAGCAGTGCCCTGTCCCTAACGTAGGGTCACTGGTTCCAGGGAAGGGAGAGAGACAGTGCCGTAAGGCAAACACAACACCCATGCCTCACCGGAATTTGAACGCGGACCTCTTTCGGACGAATGATCAGAATGATAGTAGGTTTAGCGACCGCCGTGTGCAACTCAGGGGCTATAAGCAGTCGCCCGTCCCTCATTTAGAGTCAATGGTTCCAGGGAAGGGAGAGAGCCAGTGCCGTAATTCAAACACAGCAACCGTGCCTCACCGGGATTCGAACCTGGACCCCTTTCGGGCGAATGATGAGAAGGTTGGAGGTTTAACAACCACTGTGATCAACTCAGTGGGCTATAAGCAGTCCCCCGTCCCTAATTTAGGGTAACTGGTTACAGAGAAGTTAAATCATTTCGCTATTTGGGTCAAATTATCACTGAATATGCGAGATGTGAAAGGAAAATTAGAATGAGACTGGGAATGGCAAAAACGACATTCAGAGAGAATCAAAGGCTACTGACAGCCAAAAATGTAGATCTGAAACAGAGCACGAGAATTTTAAATGCATATGCTTGGCCAGTAGCTCTCCACAGTTCTGAGCAATGGGCATTGAGCAAGAGGGAAGTGAAAAGGCTGGAAGCACTTGAGATGTGGAGCTTTAGAAGAATGGGGAGAATAAGTTGGCCCGATGGAAAGACTGATGAGGAGCTCCTGGAAAGTGTGGGGGAACCCAGGAATCTGATCAACATCTCAAAAGAAGAAGAATGTTATTAATGGGATACACATTGCGCCAGGGTGGCCTGATTCTGAAAGTTTTGGAGGGGAAAATCAAAGGCAAGAGAAGAAGAGGACGACAAAGAAAAAGTTTTGTGGCAGAGTTACTCCAAAATACCAATACCAGGACATACCATGACTTGAAGAGAACGGCAGAGAATAGAGAGGAATGGAGAGACAAAGTACATTTCTGAAAGTTTTGGATGGGAAAATTCAAGGCAAGAGAGAAAGAGGATGTCCAAGGAATAGGTTTGGGACACAACTACCCCAAGACACCAATACCAGGGCATACTATGACTTGAAGAGAACGACAGAGAATAGAAAGGAATGGAGAGACAGAGTACATCTCTGATAGTTTTGGAAGAGAAAACTCAAGGCAAGAGAGGAAGAGGAGGGCCAAGGAATACGTTTATGGCACAGCTACTCCAAGACACTAATACTAGGACATACTATGACTTTTTTTTTTTTTTTTTTTTTTTGGTTGGATGTTTAACGACCACCGTGAGCAACTCAATGGGATATAAGCAGTCGCCCGTCCCTAATTTAGGGTCACTGGTTCCAGGGAAGGGAGAGAGCCAGTGCCGTAAGATAAACACAACATCCATGCCTGACCGGGATTCGAACCCGGACCCCTTACGGACGAATGATCAGAGGCCAGCGCCTTAGACCACTGCGCCACCGGGGCGGCTATACTATGACTTGAAGAGAACGGCAGAGAATAGAGAATAATGGAGAGACAGAGTACATTTCGGATACTTTGAGAAGGGAAAATTCAAGGCAAGAGAGGAAGATGATTGCCAAGGAAAAGTTTTGTGGCACAGCTACTCCATGACACCAAGAACAGGACATACTATGACTTGAAGAGAACGGCAGAGAATGGAGAGGAATGGAGAGTCAGAGTACATTTCTGAAAGTTTCGGAAGGGAAAATTCAAGGCAAGAGAAGAAGATGACGACAAAGAAAATGTTTTGTGGCACAGTTACTCCAAAATACCAATACTAGGACATACTATGACTTGAAGAGGACAGCGGAGAATAGAGAGGAATAGAGAGACAAATTACATCTACTGAACAACCAGTCCTTGGACTGAGTAACTTAGAAGAAGAAGAAAAAGGTTACACAGAAAAGAGAAAGCCAGCGCCGTAAGAAAAAGACAGCATCCATCCCGCAGCATGATTCAAAACCGGACGGTTCCGGATTAATTTTACCATTTATATTTAGTATATCTTACATATTTTTCAATGGTATATCCAAATACTAGGAATAAAATTTAACGAATTCACCTACTTTATACGCGTTTCTGTTTTGCCTGCCGCTTCGTCCTGTACATCTCTCTGGAACATCCAGCAAAAATCTGCTAACATTATAGCATTCCAATTTCCTTTGTATCGTTGTTCCATTGCAGAAATGTTCTGGTGCAATCGCTCCCCATGCTCATCACTGAAAGCACCATAGTTCTAAGGGAAGACATCGATATGTGAATGTAGGAAGTGCATTTTGAGTGTCATGTTGCAGCCAAGTTTTTCATAAGCACGTAATAGTTCTTCCACAAGGTCCAGGTAACTGTCAGCCCTCTTGTTTCCCAAAAACAATGTTGCAACATTCCGAAAACATTGCCAATCATGTTGCTCATCAGGATTAAGAATACACTCAAACTGTTGGTCTCCAAAGAGCTGGCGTATCTGTGGCACAATGAATATTCCCTGTTTGATCTTCTCAATACTTAGTCATGGGAACTTTTGGCACAAGTATTAAAATGCAGATTCATTCTTGTTCATAGCCTTTACAAAAGCCTTTATGAGCCCCAGTTTTATGTGCAATGGTGGCAGAACAATTTTGCTAGCCTTCACCAGAGGTTCGTATGCAACATTTTTTGTGCCAGGCAACAAAGCTGTTCGTCGCGGCCATTCATTCTGTTTGTAATGTAGATCTCTTGCGCGGCTATCCCACTTGCAGACATAGCAACATTAATTTGTGTACTCTCCTTGCAAGCCAAGCAAAATTGGAATAACTTCGAAATCTGCACATATCAGCCATTTATGTTTATTGTAGCTTATGATGTTTAGAACACGTTTTAACGTTGTATAACTTTCGTTAACTAAGGCTGCGTATGAAACAGGTATAGAAGGCTTTTTGTTACTATCACGTGTTAGTACTTAAGCCTTATTTTGGATACATCTATAAAGAGTCTCGACTCGTCTGGTTTGTACAGAATATTTAGTTCCTGCATCACACCTTCGACATTTTTGCAGAATGTTATTTCATCTTCTCTGCTAAAGTAGCCTTCCAGTTGTTTCTGACGATCACAAAAAAAGACAATCTTCCTGTATCGTCAAGTAGGTTCCACTTTTGCAATCGTGATGCTAAGAGTTAAGCTTTAAACTATAGCAGCTGGAAATCTCTAATGAGATCACTAAGTTCACATTGTGTGATCCTGTGTGGTTCACTGGAGGAAGATGGTGTCACATTTATAGAATCCGCATCACAGGTGGATGGATGAGCTTGTATATCAACTGATTCTATAAGTTCATCATCATCGCTATCGCTACTAACCTAGACGTCAACTGGGGGATCGGGAACCGGCAATATCTCTCCATGGGCTACTGGGCAAATAACGGATGGTACTATAGGGTATTCAATATTTCTCTTCCTCTTCGTATTTACTCCTTTCTTCAAAGGAGGTATCATGCAGAAACAGCAATTTGTTGAGTGGTATGATGTTTCACGCCAAATGACGGGCACAACAAAGCGCATTGAGACTTTCTTCCCACGCATCCAAGCATTCAGAGTTGATGAACATGTCGTACAGCCCACATGTGGAGCCCAAGATTTATCTTGGTCCCCTACAAGACACTCAAAATACATGAAATATGCTTTTTTCACTGCTGGAGTCAATGGTCGCTTCCTAAAGCCACAAATCACGTCACCACAAATAAAACAAAATTTATCTGGATTGTTAAGGCATTTGCGGGGCATTATCACTGTAGTGAAAGCCAACACTCGAAGAGAAACACAATAAAACATAAATGAAGTAAAATTCACTTATTTAAATAAATTCACTAATCAACACTAACAGTGCTATAAAAAACTGACGCAGTTTGATACATAAGCTGCTGCGGAAAAAAGAAACTGTATGGATCAGGTCCAACAGCTTCTTTTCTATGATCACGTGATTCACGAGGCGAAGACTCCTGGGTCAACTCACCCGGACCACAATTTAACGTTTGCCGAGCATACATATGAGTGTCGCTATTATAACATCCAATTGATATGAAACACAAGTGATCGATTTACTCGGAAATTTGAGCTGCGAGAGTATTTTAGCTGTGAATTTCTTGCTGAGCGACCAAAAATCTACAAAAGACGGCTAAATTTGTTCTTGTAAAAAAAAAAAAAAAAAAAAAGTTAAAATTTAATAAATAAATACATCGCTCTTTCCACGTTCCAGAAACACACAGCATCCGAAAAATTGTTTTCCAGCCGCCGCTGTGGAATTGAACCAACAGAACTCTCGATATCTAGCCAAGCGCGTTACATATACGCTATGGTGGCCAGCAATCCACGGTGCTATGTGTATTTTTAAGTCAGCTTCTGACATCATAAATCGTATTTTCACCTTGGATCTCGCCCTTTGGATTTAACTGCTATAATATATATATATATATATATATATATATATATATATATATATATATATATATATATATATATATATATATATATATATAGCTAGTGCCGTTAATGCCCACCAGATGGAGACGTCTCAGTAGCTGAGCCCATCTTACGGATTTATGATGTCAGAAGCCGACTTAAAAATACACATAGCACCGTGGATTGTTGGCCGCCGTGGCGTATATGTAACGCACTCGGCTAAATATCGAGAGTTCTGTTGGTTCAATTCCACAGCGGCGGCTGAAAAACAATTTTTCGGATGCTGTGTGTTTCTGGAACGTGGAAATAGCGATGTATTTCTTTATTAACTGTCGCCACGTATTTGGAGTATTTTCAAGTTAAAATTTGTTGAACAATGTACATGGCTGAAAATGACATTAAGGTAAACCCTTATGTATTACTATTTGCATGCTGAATTTCACCCATGTATCCTCACTCCTTCTGGGAGGCTGTCGAGACAAGTACTTGCACCTAAAAGTCGAAGTTAAAAAACTTAGAGAATATTATTAGCGTTACTGCATTTAATATTTCATGATTCCTCGTGAGAGAGCAAAAACGGAAACAAGAAAAATTGCTTCGAATATGTGTGCCCTTAACCATTTTTCTTTTCTTCTCATTTGTACTAAATTATTTGTTAAGAGCATTTTAATCCCTTTTTTTTAAGAGTTCCAGCTTTAAAATTCTTGCGTGTTCAAAAATGTTGTAGCATGCTTCGCTACATTGTCGTTCACTGACTGCTAATAATAATGATCTGTCTGTTTGCTTCGTAGCATGTATCTGAAAAGTATCTTCAGCATGTTTTTCATTCAAAGATTTTAAAGCCTTTTTGTCCTCCAATTAAAAATATTGATTCTCGAATGAAAAAGCAAAGTCTCCTTCAGTTTGAGATGAGACAAATTTATTTCTTAAATCATCCACAAAAGAGAAGTAGAGAATGAAATTAATTTTTCATTTTTTTATTTGTATATCGTGCTATGTACAAAGAATAGTTAGATTTACCTTCAACAACAGAAATCGAGCGAGGGTCACATTAAAGGAAAATACATGAACTGAACACAATTATGTAAACACCACGCTCAGAGACGTGGCTTTTATTGCAGCTGCGTACATCGCAAAACGCAAAGATATCCATCATTTTTCGTTGTAAAATACACTATCTACCAATAAGTAATTGGACACCTGTGATAGCAAAGGAAAACGAAGTTTATTGACCTTCAATAGTTGGTGGAGCCTCCACGAGCTGCGATTACAGCTGCGACCCTCCGGGGCATACTCTCAACCAGGCGTTGTACGACGGCTAGAGGAGAAGACAGGTCAGTTCTTTCACCGATTTCGGACGGTGGGGGCACCCCTTAAGTCGACGCTTCAACTCGTCTCAGAGGCGCTCGATAGGGTTAAGGTCCGGGCTCTGCGCAGGCCAGTCCATTGGAGTAACCCCATTGTCACCATACCAAGCCATGGTGGACCTCGCAACATGACAGCTGGCATTGCTATCCTGAAAGTAACATGGGT
Source organism: Macrothele yani (assembly GCA_039090855.1). Lineage (NCBI taxonomy): Eukaryota > Metazoa > Arthropoda > Arachnida > Araneae > Macrothelidae > Macrothele > Macrothele yani. Next base: position 12,613,920 of record CM076999.1, on the reverse strand, counting down.
CCACCCCGTAAAACTGCGACAACGTAGGAAGCGCATGGTCATCCAAACTGGTGCAGTAGGTCTCGGCGTTCAGTCTACCAGGAATTGCGACCAACGGTCCCGTGCCATATCAGAAGAAACACCCCAGAGCACAATTCCACCGCCGCCGAACTTCACAGTTGCCACAATACATTCCGGAAGGAGGCGTTCTCCAGACAGACGCCAAACCCAGACCCTGCCATCTGAACGGTAGATGGTGAACCTTGATTCGTCGCTCCAGAGAACCTGTTTCCACAGTTCAACGGTCCACTGTCGACGTTCTTTGCACCACGTTAGCCGAGCAGCACTATTGGACTTGGTTATCAAAGGCTTGTGGGAGGCAGCACGTCCATGATAACCGAGCTTATGGGCTTCTCTGCGGATGGTATTCATCGAAAGAACACTCTTGGACGCCTGTTGAAACTCCTCGTGGATGTGGCCCATCGATTTGGTGCGGTTCTTCCAAAATTTCTCTGGCCAGCACCCATCGGTCTCTAACTTCCAGTTTTGTGGGTCTGCCGGGTCGGGGCACATTCCGACAGTCACCTCTGGTCTTCCGCTTGCCAATCACGTTGGCCACTGTCGATTTTGGGTACTTCAACTTGCTGGATATGTCACGTATGGATCGGCCATTTCTGTGATACCCGACGATTACACCTTTCTCGAAATCAGAGAGCTCCGAACTGCGTGGCATCTTGCATGCGACTGGTTGCGTTGTTGTTTCCCACACGATATTTAACGGCGCCGGCCGTGACGTGTATCAGGACCGCAGATATCGTCGATTGCAGGGGTGTCTAATTACTTGTTGGTAGATAGTGTAGCTTTGTTTAGAACAAGATCCTGTTTAAATGCATTTAAAGTTTCTTGTTGCAAACTTTCTTTCACGGTGACGACGAAATGAGTGACCCAACGGACTTTGAAAGAAGGCTAATTGTTATTCGGCTATTTGAGAATACAGCACCTATAAAAACTGGAAAGGGACTGATACAAGGCGACACTATATCTCCCAAACTCTTTAATGCCCCTTAGGAAAATGTCTTTCAATCACTGAACTGGAAAAACAAAGGAATAAAGATTAATTGAGATTACCTAACTCACCTTCGTTTTGCTGATGACGTAGTCGTTTTTGCAACTACCCCATCAGAGCTGGAAAGTATGATAGAGGAACTTACTGACAATAGTAAAGAAGTGGGAGTAAAAATGTTCTTTCAGAAGACAGCACTATGCTTTTACAAGAAATGAAGATTTAGGGATTGATGGGGAAAAGCTTGAGATAATCAATACCTACATTTATCTTGGACTGCAGATATGAAGTGAGGGTCACAATGACGAAGAAAGTAATTGGCTTATAAAACTTGCCTGGAGAGCGTTTGGAAGAAACAGTATAATTTTCAAGAGCAATATGCCATTATGTCTTAAAAGAAAAGCGTTTGATTAATGCATCCTTCCAGTGCTTGCGTATGATTCAGAAACGTGGACCTTAACTAAAAGAGACATACAAAGGCTGCAGACAACTCAAAGAAGCAAATGGAGAGGTGCATGCTTGGTGTAACCAGGAGAGATAAAAAGAGGAACTCGTGGATCAGAAAAATGACATGAGTGGAAGACATCATGATCAGAGTTAAATCCCGGAAATGGCAATGGGCTGGTCATACTGCCGGAAGATGGACAGCCAAAAGTTTAGATTGGATTGCAAGGCACAGGAAAAGACCCAGCAGAAGACCACATGAGAGATGGGTGGATGAAATTCGAAAGTATGCAGGAGTAACATGGAGGAGACTGGCACAAGACAGACCGTTGTGGAAGAAACTTGGGGAGACCTTCATCCAGCAGGGGATAGGTAATGGTTGACAATGTTGATGATGATTGAAGAACAAGAAACCAGCCAATTCGGTCTTTGTCAAACTCGCTGCCTTTCGTATCTGAAGAACAAGAACCCAGAAATATTAGTAGAAATATTGAAGAACAAGAAATCAGCAATATTGAAGAACAGGAAACCAGCAGTATTAGTGGTTATTGTTGGTTCTTGTCCAAGTGCTTTTGATATTCGTTTGGTGCTCTTTTTACTGGTAAAAGCAATGCTTCACGAATTTTCCGTTTGTTGTTACTAATATGGCTTAGTTTACATTTAGAAATGCTAATTCCATGATTTTCCCAGAGTTTCTTAATTACAGAATACGAATATTTCTCTTCGTAAAGAGTAAAAACACAACATTCAATCCACAGCTTGTTTGCGAGTTGCATTTTGTTAGCAGACGATATTTAACTGCAGCAGATGTTTCTTTCGTGTTCATCTAACACTTTGTTGCCAGTTTCAATTCTTTGAACTTATTTTATTTTCTGTAATTTTTTTATCAAAAATGTTATAAAAATGTTTTAGCATCCACTGTAACATTAGGACTGTTTCTCGACTTTCACACCTGCCACCGCTTCCTGCAGTTGCTTCGATTTGCATAAAGACGCGTTGGTCACAATTTTTTGGCTCTTCGCTGTATTTTTTGATCAGTATATCACGTCGTGTTTTTCAAACAGTTGGTTGTACAGGTTTCTGTATGACAAATTAAAAAAAAATGTGGATTGTCATTCGTAGTGAAAGGAGTTTACATGCCGCTGTCAGAAAGTGGAAAGAAACCTAATGAATTTCAGATTCTGTGAGGTTTTATTTTATCTACAAACGCGTTCGATAAAAACTTGAGAGTTTTTTATTGAGTTGGCAACAGTGCGAAGGGGGAAAGCAACCACTCAGACGACTAACTGAATTAAGGAAGTATCTATGGCAACAGCTATTAGCCGTGGCAGACGATTTTGGTTTTGTCATTGCGCAGTTATTTAAGGTACGTCTGCATTTCGCCATACAGCTATGGAGGTGAGTGATTCAGAATTAAAATGTGAAATGCGTTGTGCGATAAAATTTTGCTATCGTTTGGGTACACCGGCTCCAGAAACAGCTGATTTATTGAACAAAGCTTACAAAGAAAAGTCTTTGGGTGAGTCAATGATTTTTAGATGGCACCATGATTTAAAAAAGGGTCTTTGTCGGGAGAACTCGCTCCTATGCCTGGTCGACCTGAAAGTGTTGTTACGGAGCGTATTGTTAACACTGTTTGGGCAATCCTGCAAGAAGATCGACAAATGGCATTTAAAGACATAGCGGCGTCAACTAGTACTTCGAAAAGGTCGGTATTACGCATTCTACTTGGTGAACCACTGCTGCATCGTGAGTGTTCCAGATGGGTAGGTCATCATCTGACGAGAAAACAATTGTTAGCCAGAGTTCAGGTGTTTCATGAATGGAAACAAATGATTGCAAAGGATCCAAACTTTCTAAACACAGTAATAACTGCCGATGAAACATGGGTCCACTATTTCGACCCCCTAACGAAGCACGCCACGAGTATCTGTAAAACACACAGGCTCGCCTCCTCCGAAAAAAAAGTCCGCCAAATCAAAACAGCTGCGCGAAAGTGATGATGATAATCTTCTTTGACCATAAAGATGTAGTCCACCAGCATGCCGTTTCCCCACAAAATAGTGCTAACGCTGCGTACTACATTTCAGTCTTGAAGCGTCTCCGACGACAAATATCGATTGTGCCAAAAGAAATGATGGGCAAGTGGACCAAACTTCATGATAACACCCGCCCACATTTGGCTGCTTGTTTTTCAAAGTTTTTTACGAAGTACAGTATTGAAAGTCCTGACCTCGCTCCGTGCGATTTCTGGTTGTTTCCAACAATGCAGGAGAAGTTCCGTGGTACAACATTCAACACAAATGCTGACGTTATTCAAGCTGTATAGGGGACGCAAAAGCAGCTCCTTTTTTTTTTTTTTAATTTATTGGAGATTTAACGACTACCGTAAGCAACTCAATGGGCTGTAAGCAGTCGCCCGTACCTAATAAGGGTCACTGGTTCCAGGGAAGGGAGAGAGCCAGTGCCGTAAGACAAACACAACATCCATGCCTCACCGGGATTCGAACCCGGACGAATGATCAGAGGCCATCGCTTAGACCACTGCGCCACCAGGGCGGCGATTGGAGGTTTAACGACCACCGTAAGCAACTCAATGGGCTATAAGCAGACGCCCGTCCATAATTTAGGGTCACTTGTTCTAGGGAAGGGAGAAAGCCAGTGCCGTAAGACAAACGCAATATCCATGCCTCACCGGGATTCGAACCAGGACTCATCTCGGACGAATGATCAGAGGCCATCGCTTAGACCACTGCGCCACCGGGGCGGCGATTGAAGTTTTAACGACCACCGTAAGCACCACAATAGGCCATAAGCAGTCGCCCGTCCCTAATTTTGGATCACTGGTTTCTGGGAAGGGGGAGAGCCAGTGCCGTAAGTCAAGCACTATATCCATGCCTCACCAGGATTCGAACCAGGACCCATCTCGGACGAATGATCAGAGGTCATCGCTTAGACCACTGCGCCACCGGGGCGGTGATTGAAGTTTTAACGACCACCGTAAGCACTACAATAGGCTATAAGCAGTCGCCTGTCCATAATTTAGGGTCACTGGTTTCAGGGAAGGGGAGAGCCAGTGCCGTAAGTCAAACACAACATCCATGCCTCACCGGGATTCGAGCCAGGACCCATCTCGGACGAATGATCAGAGGCCATCGCTTAGACCACTGCGCCAAAAGGGCGGCATAAGCTGCTTCCACAAAATGCCTTAGCCACATGTTTTGAAAAGTGGACTGAAAAATGGGACCGTTCCATATCATCCGAGGGAACACAATTTCAGGAAGAATAACGCATATGTTGCTGTACTTACGTTTCTTCATTTTGTGTGATTTTACTTTATGGAACGGCCGTTGCACATATGTGTTCCATGTAGCGCGGTGTTTTTTTTTTTTTTATGTCTTTTCGTTTCCTTTTATTTATTTTTTAGTTGTTATCGCGTAGAAAAGAAATTATAACATGATTAAAATTAGCAAAAAAAAAAAAACCGGTTCTAATGTCTATATTTTCTTTGGAAACCTACGGGAAGAGCAAACCAAATTATCAAATTATGTTCATCGTACAGATTTAAATTATGTTATAGTAACGAAATTATAACGTAAAACAAATATTCTAATAAAAGAAAAATTACCTGTAACTGTGAAAGTGCAATAATTAAACAAGACACATGTCACGGAAGAGTTGATTCCTCAGTGGCTTAGATTGAAAAACGTCGACGAAGTGCGAACTTGTCCAATAAATATGCGCTGGCGAATAATGCGTAAGCTGAAAAAGGAAAATGTTAGTAAAAATGCCTGAATGGATCTGATTCAATAAAGAAATCCTTCAAAGATGAAAATTTTCTTCCTTTAGTACCTGTTCGCACAAAATATCCGAATAAAAAGAACTAGGGCTTCTTGTCAGCAAGGGGTTTAAAGGTTAAAATAAAATAAGTAGATAATTCGATAAAGCAACGTGTGAAACATTTTCTTGCTAAATGTCGTTCCGTAGATTCATCAAATAAATGTAAATGGAATGGAATTTTTTAACCCGAGTAGTTTTCTATAATTCGGGCGGAGCTAAGAAATATGGCGTGGGTTTGAATCCCTGCTGAGATATGGTGGTGTTGTATTTACCCAATAGCGATGGCTTTGTCACATTGCGACGTATGACAAAGGTGAAGCACATGTCAAGACCACAAATCTGCAGCGACACATTCTGTCGATGTAACTTAGTCTGATAGAGCAGCCCACTCCGGAGCACCGGAAAATGTTCCTCGAAATATCTGTGATGTTCGTTCCACATATCGCCTCGAATTGATGAAAGGCTCCTCCTTCGCTTCAAACAACAAGTTAGTAAAATCATGCAATGCATTGATTATGATACGCTTTCCAACATACCAGAAATCATTACTCAAGTTATTACTGAATTAATTAGCATAATAGCTGTAGAATAAATCTCGCTCCTATACCCTGACCTTTGACCCCATTTCGATTATATTCAACAGAACCGGTTAAGGGTACTTCCGAAACAACATGATAAAGTTTTGTCTCAATCGAAACATTTTTACGTAAATTATAACGCATAAGGGCGATGGAATGGATCCCGATCCTATGTCCTGACCTTTGACCCTATTTCGGTCATTTTCAATAGCTTTCGTCCTGAGGTGGTCCCCTACTACATACTAAAATTTCATCGAAATCGAAACATTTTTACGCAAGTTATGACGCATAAGGGCAGTGGAATGAATCCCGCTCCTATGTCCTGAACTTTAGCCCCATTTCGTCCATTTACAAAAGGGTTCGACCTCAGTTGGTCCCCTACCGCATACTATAATTTCACCGAAATCGAACCATTTTTGCGCGAGTTATCGTGCGGACGGACAGACAGATAGACTGAAGGTCAAAGCTGGAGCATTTTCCCGTCTTCAACGGCTGGAAATCGTAAAAAACAACAAAAAAATATTAAGGCTGTCTTTGAATGAGTGTAAGAGAAATTCTGTCCTATATCTGTAATATAGGACAGAATTTCTCTTACATAGAAGACGTAAGAAAATTCAACTGTGAACTAGTGAGGAAAGCAATTGAAAACAACCAAAGCCTAAAGATAGCAAAGGGACATCTCAGTAAGGGAAGAAAACAGATTATGGCACTGAGAAAAGAAGATGGTTCTGTAACAAGAAATAGAGGCGAAATTTTGACAAGAGTGAAAGATTTCTACTCCAAATTATATGAAAGGGATGATACATGCACTCCAGACATCATGAAAGATACCAGTACCAGAGTTCCTCCAGTCCTTCCAGCAGAAGTTGCACATGCAACCAAGAACATGAAGCGAAGAAAAGCTCCAGGAGAAGATGGAATTACTGTAGACATCATACAAGAAGCAAGTGGAGAAATCGAAACAGTACTCGCCCAAATTTTCACTCGATGCCTTAATGAAGGAAAGATTCCTGAGGATTGGAACACCGCTACAATGATCCTGCTACATAAGAAAGGTGACATTGATGATCTCGGAAACTACAGACCTATCAGCCTCCTATCAGTAGTTTATAAAATCTTTACTAAAGTTCTTTCACACCGCTTGAAGGTAACACTGGACATGGCTCAACCGAGAGAACAAGCTGGATTCAGGAGTGGCTACAGCACAATAGATCATATCCATGTGCTGAGAGAACTAATTGAAAGAGTGAGGGAATATGAACTTCCATTGTGCATGGCTTTTATCGATTATGAAAAAGCCTTTGATTCGGTGAAACCATCAGCAGTTACAATGGCTCTGAAAACCTGCGGTATTGAAGATGCATACATTAATATTATTAATAACATCTATGAAAATGCAAGTGCAAAGATTAGGCTGTTTGAAAATACAACACACATAAAAATTGGAAAGGGAGTGAGACAAGGTGACACCATATCTCCGAAGCTCTTTAATGCCACATTGGTGGGTGTTTTTCAGTCACTGAGCTGGGAAAACAAGGGGATAAAGATTAATGGAGATTATCTAACCCACCTTCGTTTTGCGGATGACGTAGTCATTTTTGCAACTACCCCATCACAGCTGAAGAGTATGATCCAGGAACTTGCTGACAAGAGTAAAGACGTGGGATTAAAAATGAACTTTCAGAAGACAAAAGTGATGTTCAATGCTTTTACAAGAAATGAAGATTTATCGATTGATGGAGAAAAGCTGGAGATAACAGACACGTACGTTTATCTTGGACAGCAGATATCAAGTGAGGGTCACATTGATGAAGAAATTAATCGGCGTACAAAACTTGCCTGGAGAGCTTTTGGAAGAAACAGCATAATTTTGAAGAGCAATATGCCATTATGTCTTAAAAGAAAAGTGTTTGATCAATGCATCCTTCCAGTGCTTACGTATGGTGCAGAGACGTGGACCTTAACTAAAAGAGACATACAAAGGCTGCAGACAACTCAAAGCAGCATGGAGAGGTGCATGCTTGGTGTAACCAGGAGAGATAAGAAGAGGAACTCGTGGATCCGAAAATGACAAGAGTGGAAGACATCATGATCAGAGTTAAATCCCTGAAATGGCAATGGGCTGGACATACTGCCAGAAGGACAGATCATCGATGCACAGCCGAAATTTTATATTTAATTCCAAGGGACAGGAAAAGACCCAGAAGAAGACCACATGGGAGATGGGTGGATGAAATTCGAAAGTATGCAGGGGTGACATGGAGGAGACTGGCACAAGACAGACCGTTGTGGAGGAAACTTGGGGAGACCTTCGTCCAGCAGTGGATTGATAATGGTTGACAATGATGATGATGATGATGATATCTGTAATGCAAATTCTTTTGTACAAAATTTCCCGAAAAGTATTACTTTGTAGAGTAGGAAATTTTGATCAGAAATAAAAACGACTCATAGCTAACACGTGTCACAGTTATTTTTCCCAAAAAGATTTTTAATTTTTGCTTTTTAAATTCAGTTTATCTAACTCGAAAGTATTTTAATTTGGCTCTAGATGGCGCCAGAAGTTAGCTTGGCAGTGTGGAAGAAACGAAATTTCTCATTTCTGTCTGATTATTTTAATTATCCAGGCCAAATAGAAATCAAAGAATGGGCACTGAAGTGAGATTGGAATCTTGTCTTCTATGGATCATCTTAAATTCTACTGTACGTTCATTTTTTGAAGAGAAAAGGTGTACATTTCCAGAAAACACTTCAATTTGAGACAGAAACCACGCCTACCTGCCAAGCTCCACCTCCAAATAATGTCATTGGTAACAGGGCGTGTTTTGTCTTTTCATTGTGCAGCCAACGAGAGACCGCTGCCATTCTGAATATGGTAAGGTCTTCAGTCATTCGCTGACGCCAACTTGTGGGACAATCCCTCAAGACGTAAAAGCCACGACCAAGGAGCGATATTTCGCGCCATCTATCGCAGAAGATGAAGCCTAACACTCTTTCAATGACAGCCTTAAGAGTAAGATAATGTGACGTACGACAGAGGTGAAGAGATACATTCCGTCCGCGTAGCTTAGTCGGTTAGAGGAACTCCATCTCCGTCACCGACAAATTTGTGGTTTCATAGCATCCCTGCAAACACTGGCCCTAAATTAGGAATTGCCAATCCATATATGCCTCAAATTTTCAGAAGGGGATGCCGGTGAAGGCTCGAAAAAATATTTCATGATTTTTTCACACATCGTACGGAATTAATAAAAGTTCCATCTTCCATAATGAGATGCTCCTGCAAGCATGATTCTTGACGGACCGGAAAACCTAAGACTCCATGGCCTCGTTTTTCTCCAATGGGCGTAGTGCATGATGTAACGAATTTTATAACATGCCGTACTACTGTGGTGAGGTATGAGTCAAATCGGCAGATTTGCAGCGATGAAACTACCAGTACGTTCAAAAACTTTCGGAACTTTTTATATTAAAAATGAATAAGTACAGATAATGCCAGCTTATTCGGTGTTTCCTTCGAAGTAGTTACCCTGTGCAACTATGCATTTTTGCCAGCGCTCATACAAAGATTTAAATACAGATTTCAACCCTTCTTTTGCCACATCGTCCAGTGCCTCCGTCGTAGCTCTTCGGAACTTGAAAAGCGTCGCCCCTTAAGCAAATTCTTCATCCGCGGAAAAAGGAAAAATCACACAGGGCGAGATCAGGTGAAAAAGCTGATTGCGGAAAAACGGGAATGGGATGTTTGGGCAGGTAATCGGAAACCAGGAGAGATCTGTGAATCGGCGCATTTTCGTGATGGAGCACCCACGCGTTGGCCTTCCAAATATCGTGTCGCTTGCGTCTCACTGATTCTCGGAGACGTTTCAGGATGTCGACGTACTCTTCTTGGGTGAATGTACGACCATGTTGAAGGAATTCCTTGTGTACGACCCCCTTGCAATCAAAGAAAACTGTTAACAAGATCGTTCCTTTAGAGCGGAAAGCCTTGAACATTTTTGGCCACGGTGATTTCCACACTGTCGGTTGGACTGGGATGTCACAGAAAGCACCAAATCTCATTGCCGGGGATCAATCAGTTCAAGAGATCGGGATCTGAATTCACTGCATCGATGTTAACCCCGCAGACTTACATGCGCTCATCCATTTTTTCCTGTGTCAGGTTTTTGGGAACAATTTGTTGGCACACGTGATGCATGCCCAGTTTCTCTGTTAAAATTGCATGGCAACTTCCAACTGAGATGCCGGCAATCGCTGCAACAGTTTTTCGACGGTCATTTTTCATAATTTCTTCGACAATGGCGATTTGTTCATCCCTTGTGGATGTTGAAGGTCGTCCTGACCTCTCATCGTCCTCAATACTCTGTTGACCGTTTTCGAATCGTCGATGCCACCCATAAACTCTATACTCGGGGCAAAGCTATCCTGGCAATGAGGCCGAAGCTACGGTGACCTTTTCACTCCCAGTATTACTCCGCACTAATGGTGTGTAATTAACCTTCACTCGGAAAACTTCTCCCACAAGCCCTCAGGGCTGGCTGTCTGTCACCGTGATCCCTTACCAAACCCCTCTATTTTAACCCCTCCCCACCGCCGCGCGCTTAGCAGACCGGTAGACAAGCAGTTTATTTCTCCCTCTCTTATCTTTTTTTTTTTTTTTTTTTTTTTTTGAGATGTTACAGAACGTGTAACGTTTCTTTCTTTCTTACTTTTAAAATGAAATTATCTTTGCTAAACACGGGAAGAAGTCTTAAGTGGCCTAATTTTGTTTTCACATTTTTTCCATTTTTTTTTATATATTTAATATATTTATACTTATTGCTTGAAGATTACCAACTGCGGGATTTAATTAAAAGTATTTTTACCATGTCATCAGTTATGCGTAAAATTTCGTTCTTTCAAAAATTTTGCCTTGATTAGATTTTTTTTTATAACAGACATCCGTTAAATGTGTATGCATTTTTAACTACCCCGTGTTGCCATAAGTACTGGACAAGAGCCCGTCTCTGTGTTAAATGATATTTTAGGGTTCACTGTAAACTGCCACACATCTTTCAGCAACTTGGAAAATTGCCACACATTGGAAAATTGCCACATGTTTTTCATTGATGGGCCGGGCACAAATTGCTGTTCCTCCGAGGAACACTTTGAATGTGTGGCAGTTTTCCAAGTTTCCGAATTATGTGTGGCAGTGGAAGGAACTCTTTCATTTGTCTGAATTTTCATGCCGGTTCATACGCGCACAAAAGTTCAAAAGGAAAAGATAGCCGTTTCTTGGCCTATATTGAGAACTGAATTGGGAACTCTAAACTAATTTCGAGGAAATATTCTGTGTAAGCCCAGCGAGAATTGTATTTTAATTTGAAGAAATAAATTGCCGATGGATCTGAGGTACTTCAGTACTAAATTCAACCTACATTCTCGCAATGGTGCGACTTGAAACGCCAGTGAGTTCTGCCGTAAGAACTGTTAATTCATTTGATTTATTCGGCGAATGTTTTTCCATCAATTTAGTGAAAACATTCATAACGATCACCTTAGCAGAGCTTCGTAGTGGTTTCCCAGCTTTATGCGGCTGAAATACACTCGGCCGCCCCGGTGGCGCAGTGGTCTAAGGCGTTGGCCTCTGATCATTCGTCCGTAAGGGGTCCGGGTTCGAATCCCGGTCAGGCATGGATGTTGTGTTTGTCTTACGGCACTGGTTCTCTCCCTTCCCTGGAACCAGTGACCCTAAATTAGGGACGGGCGACTGCTTATAGCCCATTGAGTTGCTCACGGCGGTCATTAAACCTCCAATCAAAAAAAAAACAAAAAACACTCGAGTGACCGGCAGATGCCATTCGAAAAAACCGAAAAGACAGAAAAAAAAACAATCATTTAAAACAACAATCAAGAAGGAGAAACCAGGGGGAGAAACGCGAAATGCCCTCGGGAACACTTTTTTTCGCCCTCATCCTTCCACTAATGACCCCCACCCCCACAGCAATAAATATCCCCTGGGTTGACAGCTTAACTCTGACCCAAACAAGAATGCTGTGACAGAGAACCATCAGTGACGTCACCAAAGCACGAATATCTGTATTTTTTAGAAATGCCGCTGAAACTGAGATCTGAATTTCTTAAATGCACACACACACAACGTATTGAACATCTGTGTCCTTTCTAAGTGCCAGTTGAAGCTGGAGTACGAGCTTTTAGACCGGAACTATTTTATGCAGTGGAGGTATACACTCTGTAGCCTTCCTTCCAATGACAGGTTAAGTTTGCCCCGAGTATAGTTCGACTCACTGCACTCTCACCGTACGCTGCTTTAATCATTTGAAAAGTCTCAGAGAAAAGTTTTCCGAGCAGAACACAAAGTTTTACACTTGAACGCTGTTCAAAACTCGACATCGATTTCCTCGCGACAGAGAGCTTCGAATGCCTGTAATCACGAACTATGCACATACGCTGTACGTGTTGGATCTGGATCAAACCAGTTCCAGCTGTTCGGTCATATGATTTTCGCCTGCTCAGCGGGAAATGACGCAATTCACTCACATTTGGCAAATATTCAAAATGTTCCGGAACGTTTTGAAAGTACTAGTATTCGGAGTATTTCGCTTGGGAGAATAGCCGCCGACAGAATCGGAAGACGTGGGTTCGAATCTCACCACCAGCAGAAAGGTTTTACTTCATAATTTAATTTTCTCACTTTTTCATCTTTACATATTCTTTCACATCTTCTCACAGTACTCACATCGGCACAATGACCACCATAAACTGTAAATTCAGGCAGAACACCAACCATTTAGAAAGTGTTATCACTTGTAATGAAACACGAATCTTCCAATGCGATCCTGGAAACGAATAAAATCGCGGATGAAATAGCAACCATCAACATCACAAAGGGAGTACAGTCGTGGCCAAAAGCCCTCCACCACTAGACCAAAAGTCAATTTTCGATGTTTGAAAGTCAACTTATACAGATTAATGGAAACATTAGGACTACATATTATACATCATTTTAAAGAAAATTTTATGCTGAATTCAAAAACTTTTAGAAAATGTTATTACCTGTAATAGAAGTGAAGTTACAAACAAACGTACAGTGTCTAGTCATAAAACGCCAAAAATAGTGAAATTGGTGTACAATGCATTTAACCTAATATTACTGTATAGTACATTATTGAAACTTGCAGGACACTTAAAATAACTTACCAGCAAGCAAAATACGCTTTAATATTTAATTGCATAACCACGGTTTCTTAGTAACAAAGTGCAACTTCTTAGCATGGAACTAATGAGCTTATCTAGTTGTCCACTTGTGATAACACGGTGCCATACGGCTCTTATAGACTCCATGCTGTTTTAGATGTGGGTACTTGTAGAGGGATCTTTTGCTTCAATCTCACTCACAGATTCTCTATGGAATTAAGATCCGGTGACTATGCCGGCCACTGAAGTTTTCTTATAACTTTTCGATTAAACTACTCGTCAATCAACTTTGGCGGATGACGTGGAGCGTTATCGTCCTGAAAGACAAAATTCCGCAAACTCATATCTTGTGCAGATAGTAGTAGTTAAGACTCCAAAAATATCCACATATTTCGATCCATTCAATGCGCCATCAACAATGTGCCGTCGGCCAACACCACCGGCTAAAATACAGGGCCATAACATCACCGAATGTGGGTGCTTGATTGTTGGCTGGTTGCAGCATGCCTTATATCTTTCACCAGCCCAACGACGTGTATAAATATTTCCATTATTAGCGGAAATATAACAGTTGTTTCATCGCTGAAAATAACATTTTTCCATTCATCAACCGTCGTATTCTTGTGTGCCTTGGCCCAAGCAATTCTTTTGAGCCGTTGTTGTTCAGTATGGAAAGGTTTTCGCGCAATAATTCCAATTTCTTGTAGCCTAAGACGAAGTGTACGCGCAGATGCAATAACGCCTACTTCATTCTCCCACCCATTTCTTAAATCAGTGGCTGTTTTAAACCTTGATTTTAAGAAACGACGAATCAACATGTGGTCATCACGTTCAATACACAGCCTGGGCCGACCTGTTCTTTTTCTGTTTTCCATACATCCAGTTTCCGCAATTTTTTAATGGTGCGCAAGACAAGTGTAATGATCACAGACACATTTAACAGCAATTTGGGCTCCTTATTATCACCAATGGACAACTAGAGAAGCTCATTAGCTCCATTCCAAGAAGGTTCACTTTGTTACTAAGAAACCGTGGTTATCCGATTTAATATTAAAGCGCATTTTGCTTGTTGGTAAGTTATTTCAAGTGTCCTGCAAGTTTCAATAATGTACTGCACAGTAAGTTTACATTAAATGCATTGTACTCTAATCTCCCAATTTCCACAATTTTTTACTTTTTATGACTGGACGCTATACTTTTGCTTATTACTTCACTTCTATTACTGGTAATAACATTCTGTAAAACTATTTGAACTCTGCGTAAGATTTTCTTTAAAATGATGTATAATATGCATTCCTGACTTTACCATTACGCCGAAGAAGTTGACTTCGAACATAAAAAATTGACTTCCGGTCAATTGGTGCAGGACGTTTGGCCACGATTGTATGTATGTCAAAGAATTTCCAAGCGCAAGGCCACGTTAATTTTCTTCTTTGACATCAAGGAGCAATTTTGGCAGCGTGTGTTCTCGCACTACCATCTAGAAAGTACAAGGCCATGACATTAGGGAGATCAACGACCAGCCACACATCTACTCGGCTCTCTGAGGCCTGCTTCCGTAATGTCGACACCGTTCCATGGCCAGCCGAACCGCCCGATCTCTCACCGATCGAACATATTTGGGATATGGTGGGCCGCCATGTACGAAATACCTGGAATGTCGGGGAACGGGATTGAAATTGGACACCATCTGGTATACTATACCTCTGGCCGGTATCCGTGAGCAGTATGCATCTACGCCACTCTGGGTAACCACTGGTATCCGAACCAAAAGTGAGGCTACAACGTACTGACTTATTCTCCCCTCCTGTACCTGTTTTATTCGAATAAAAGGCCCAAGTCCGATGATACTGCAACCATTTTCTCTACTATATACACTATACTGACAAAAGTATCCGGACACCTAGAAGAGAAACACAACACAGCATTTTTTTGACAAATATAAGTACGGTGTCGATCCACCTTTGGCCTGAATGCATTCACTGACACTTCGAGACATGCTTTCGACAAGGTTTCGGAACACAGCGATAGGTGCGCGCTTCCATTGAGTACATAATGCTGCCGCTAACTGATGCTTAGCACTAGGCCTTGGTTCTAAACTTCTTATGCGGCGCTCTAATTCATTCCATAGGTGTTCTATGGGATTACGATCAGGGCTCTGTGCTGGCCAGTCCACTCACGATACGGAATTATCGTCAAACTACACCGCAACAGACCTTGCTTTATGGATCGGTGCATTATACTGCTGGTACCAACAAGGCTTGGTTTCATAGTATTGCTACAGAGTCGGTAGGGCTGTAACGTATACTATAGATTCCCTTTCCTTTTGATTTTTACTATCTCTGGTTATTTTATTTTCCTATGTAAATTAACTTCTTACTGAACGAGATGTTATTTCACCCGCTGAATGAGATCTGGCAATGAGTGTAAGTCATGACGTGGTGGTAGCCAGTATATATAGGCGCGTTCAACGATACGTAGAGAGAGCGTTTGTTGTTGTATAGAAAGAGCGTTTATTTATGTGAGAGAGCGTTTGTTTATGTGAAAGAGAGCTTTTTGTTGATGTGCGTAGGGTGAGCTGTTGTTGTACGAAGTGAGCTGTGGTTTATGTGTCAGAAAGCTGTTGTTGTATAAAAGAGATCTTCGTTTATGTGAGAGCCAGAAGTTTATCAAATAAAAGATTGTCATCGTAAGTACGACTTTCTCAGTTCATAGTTTTGTCAGATCTCCGTCTGGCTGTTAGGTTTACTTCATTAGTTGATTATTATTAAGAACCAGCATAAGACTTTATTCATCTTAATTACTACTACAACATTACTAGCAGTTAAAAGCCTGTTCATTATTATTACTACACTACTATCAGGAAAGTTTATTCATGATAATAATTAACACAACAACCATTAGAAGAAGCATTAGCTTAGCAGAAGCATTGAATTCATTATAATTAGCTTAGTTAAAAGCTAAATTCATTATAGGGCGCAATTATCCAGAATATCAAGGTAGACGTGCTGGTTAACAGGTTTGTCCACGATAACCAATGGGCCGAGACCATACCACGAAAAACACCCCCATACGAGTGCACTGCCAGCTCCGAACTTGACCGTAGGACCAGTACACTGTGGTAAATAACTTTCCCCCGGCTGCCGCCATACCCACAGATGGCCATCAGACTGATGGATCGTGTATCTAGATTCATCAGTCTATAGGACCCGTTTCCATTGATCTACGGTCCACGATAAATGTTCTTTACACGACGCTAAACGACGAGTAGCATTCAGAGTGGAGATGAAAGGCTTATGAGCACCCGCACGACCACGGTAATCCACGGAATGAAGATGTCTGCTAATGGTACGCGTACATACCGAGGTTCCAGAATTCTTACTCACCTGTACACTGAGGTCTTGTGTAGTACTCTGCCAATTAGCTGTAACGACTCTCCTGAGGCTTTAACGTCCTCTATTACGGATTTTCTTTGGTCTGGCTGTACGTTTTGCTACTTCAGGTACGTCATGTGTCTTCCATTTATTCAGTACATCCAAAACAGTTGACTTGGGTATGTTTAAACGCCTCTCGGTTTCTCTTCTGGACAACACACACATATAACCCCCAACAATCTTTACTTCCTCAAAGTCAGTTCTCTCCCGCAGCGACATTTTCACTGAACGTCACAGTGCGATATCATCGCGGTCAGCTGCAGGCTTATTTTTATATCGTCTGCAGCTATGCCGCGCATCTTAACAACTTAGAGTGTCCGTTTATTCGCATTTGAAGGGGTGACCGGTGACTTTTGTAAAAAAAGTGTATGTTGCGACGATCCAACTTTGCATAAGCAGCACAAGTAGCGCAGTGGTCTAAGCGATGTCTTCTGATCATTCACCCGAAATGTGTCAGGGTTCGAATCACGTGTGGCATGTATGTTGTATTTGTCTTACGGCACTGGTTCTATCCCTTTCCTGCAGTCAGTGACCATAAATTAGGGACGGGCAACTACTTATATCACATTGAGATGCTCACGGTGGTTGTTAAACCTTTAACATAAAAAAAAAAAAAATAACCCTGCGTAACTCTTCCTCCCAGCTGAGGCTAGCTCAATTCAGCAAGAGAAATTGCAATTATTTTCTCTTCTATACATGTTGCGACTATCCAACGTTGCCTAACTCTTCCTCCCAGAACAGGTTAGCTCAATCCCGCAGGTGAAATTGCAATCGTTTTCTCTTCTATACTTGCTGCGACGTTCCATTCTTGCCTAACTCTTCCTCCCGGCTCAGACTAGCTCAATCCTGAAGGTGAAATTTTAACCATTTTTTCTTCTATACACGTTGCGATGGTCCACTTTGCCTAAGTATTCCTCTCGCACCAGGCTAGCTCAATCCCGCTGGTGAAATTGCAACCATTGTTTCTTCTATACATGTTGCGACGTTCCAACCTTGCCTAACCCTTCCTTTCGGCTCAGGCTAGCTCAATCCAGCCGGTAAAATTTCAACCATTTTCTCTTCGCTATACACGTTGCTATGGTCCACCTCGAATAAGTCTTCCTCCTGAACCAGGCTAGCTCAATCCTGCTGGTAAAATTGTAACCATTGTTTCTTCTATACATGTTGCGACGTTCCAAGCTTGCCTAACCCTTCCTCCCGGCTCAGGCTACCTCAATCCTGAAGGTGAAATTTTAACCATTTTCTCTTCTATACACGTTGCGATGGTCCACTTTGCCTAAGTCTTCCTCTCGCACCAGGCTAGCTCAATCCCGCTGGTGAAATTGCAACCATTGTTTCTTCTATACATATTGCGACGTTCCAAACTTGCCTAACCCTTCCTTCCGGCTCAGGCTAGCTC
Organism: Macrothele yani; assembly: GCA_039090855.1. Classification (NCBI taxonomy): domain Eukaryota; kingdom Metazoa; phylum Arthropoda; class Arachnida; order Araneae; family Macrothelidae; genus Macrothele; species Macrothele yani. The sequence continues at coordinate 12,595,986 of CM076999.1, read as the reverse complement.
AATCCTGCAGGTGAAATTTCAACCATTTTCTCTTCTATACATGTTGCGATGGTCCACCTTGCCTAAGTCTTCCTCCTGAACCAGGCTAGCTCAATCCCGCTGGTGAAATTGCAACCATTGTTTCTTCTATACATATTGCGACGTTCCAAAGTTGCCTAACCCTTCCTTCTTTTTCAGGCTAGCTCAATCCTGCAGGTGAAATTTTAACCATTTTCTCTTCTATACACGTTGCAATGGTCCACCTTGCCTATGTCTTCCTCATGAACCAGGCTAGCTCAATACCGCTGGTGAAATTGCAACCATTGTTTCTTCTATACATGTTGCGACGTTCCAACCTTGCCTAACCCTTCCTTCCGGCTGAGGCTAGCTCAATCCTGCCGGTGAAATTTCAACCATTTTCTCTGCTACACATGTTGCGATGATCCACCTTGCCTAAGTCTTCCTCCCGAACCAGGCTAGCTCAATCCCGCTGGAGAAATTGCAACCACTGTTTCTTCTATACATGTTGCGACGTTCCAAAGTTGCTTAACCCTTCCTTCTGGTTCAGGCTAGCTCAATCCTGCAAGTGAAATTTTAACCATTTTCTCTTCTATACATGTTGCGATGGTCCACCTTGCCTAAGTCTTCCTCTCGAACCAGGCTAGCTCAATCCCGCTGGTGAAATTGCAACCATTGTTTCTTCTATACATGTTGCGACGTTCCAACCTTGCCTAACCCTTCCTTCTTTTTCAGGCTAGCTCAATCCTGCAGGTGAAATTTTAACCATTTTCTCTTCTATACACGTTGCGATGGTCCACCTTGCCTAAGTTTTCATCCCGAACCAGGCTAGCTCAATCCCCTGGTGAAATTGCAACCATTGTTTTTTCTATACATGTTGCGACGTTCCAAAGTTGCCTAACCCTTCCTTCTGGTTCAGGCTAGCTCAATCCTGCAAGTGAAATATTAACCATTTTCTCTTCTATACACGTTGCGATGGTCCACCTTACCTAAGTCTTCCTCTCGAACCAGGCTAGCTCAATCCCGCTGGTGAAATTGCAACCATTGTTTCTTCTATACATGTTGCGACGTTCCAACCTTGCCTAACCCTTTCTTATGGTTCAGGCTAGCTCAATCCTGCAGGTGAAATTTTAACCATTTTCTTTTCTATACATGTTGCGATGGTCCACCTTGCCTACGTCTTCCTCTCGAACCAGGCTTGCTTAATCCCGCTGGTGAAATTGCAACCATTGTTTCTTCTATACATGTTGCGAAGTTCCAACCTTGCCTAACAATTTCTTTTGGTTCAGGCTAGCTCAATCCTGCAGGTGAAATTTTAACCATTTTCTCTTCTATACAGGTTGCGATGGTCCACCTTGCCAAACTCTTCCGGCACAGGCTAGCTCAATAAAAAGATAAAATTGCAACCCTTTTCTATTCTATACATTTTGCGACGGTCAAACCTTGTCTAACTCTTCCTCCCTGTAAAATCTAGCTCAATCCCGCTATTGAAATTGCAGCCAATGTTTCTTCTATACATGTTGCGACGTTCCAACCTCGCCTAACCCTTCCTTCCGGCTCAGGCTAGCTCAATCCTGCAGGTGAAATTTCATCCATTTTCTCTTCTATACACGTTGCAATGGTCCACCTTGCCTAAGTCTTCCTCCTGAACCAGGCTAGCTCAATCCCGCTGGAGAAATTGCAACCATTGTTTCTTCTATACATGTTGCGACGTTCCAAAGTTGCCTAACCCTTCCTTCTGGTTCAGGCTAGCTCAATCCTGCAGGTGAAATTTCAACCATTTTCTCTTCTATACATGTTGCGATGGTCCACCTTGCCTAAGTCTTCCTCACCAGGCTAGCTCAATCCCGCTGGAGAAATTGCAACCATTGTTTTTTCTATACATGTTGCGACGTTCCAAAGTTGCCTAACCCTTCCTTCTGGTTCAGGCTAGCTCAATCCTGCAAGTGAAATTTTAACCATTTTCTCTTCTATACACGTTGCGATGGTCCACCTTGCCTAAGTCTTCCTATTGAACCAGGCTAGCTCAACCCCGCTGGTGAAATTGCCACCATTGTTTCTTCTATACATGTTGCGACGTTCCAACCTTACCTAACCCTTCCTTATGGTTCAGGCTAGCTCAATCCTGCAGGTGAAATTTTAACCATTTTCTCTTCTATACATGTTGCGATGGTCCACCTTGCCTAAGTCTTCCTCTCGAACCAGGCTAGCTCAATCCCGCTGGTGAAATTGCAACCATTGTTTCTTCTATACATGTTGCGACGTTCCAACCTTGCCTAACCCTTCCTTCTTTTTCAGGCTAGCTCAATCCTGCAGGTGAAATTTTAACCATTTTCTCTTCTATACACGTTGCGATGGTCCACCTTGCCTAAGTTTTCATCCCGAACCAGGCTAGCTCAATCCCGCTGGTGAAATTGCAACCATTGTTTTTTCTATACATGTTGCGACGTTCCAAAGTTGCCTAACCCTTCCTTCTGGTTCAGGCTAGCTCAATCCTGCAAGTGAAATATTAACCATTTTCTCTTCTATACACGTTGCGATGGTCCACCTTGCCTAAGTTTTCATCCCGAACCAGGCTAGCTCAATCCCGCTGGTGAAATTGCAACCATTGTTTCTTCTATACATGTTGCGAAGTTCCAACCTTGCCTAACAATTTCTTTTGGTTCAGGCTAGCTCAATCCTGCAGGTGAAATTTTAACCATTTTCTCTTCTATACAGGTTGCGATGGTCCACCTTGCCAAACTCTTCCGGCACAGGCTAGCTCAATAAAAAGATAAAATTGCAACCCTTTTCTATTCTATACATTTTGCGACGGTCAAACCTTGTCTAACTCTTCCTCCCTGTAAAATCTAGCTCAATCCCGCTATTGAAATTGCAGCCAATGTTTCTTCTATACATGTTGCGACGTTCCAACCTCGCCTAACCCTTCCTTCCGGCTCAGGCTAGCTCAATCCTGCAGGTGAAATTTCATCCATTTTCTCTTCTATACACGTTGCAATGGTCCACCTTGCCTAAGTCTTCCTCCTGAACCAGGCTAGCTCAATCCCGCTGGAGAAATTGCAACCATTGTTTCTTCTATACATGTTGCGACGTTCCAAAGTTGCCTAACCCTTCCTTCTGGTTCAGGCTAGCTCAATCCTGCAGGTGAAATTTCAACCATTTTCTCTTCTATACATGTTGCGATGGTCCACCTTGCCTAAGTCTTCCTCACCAGGCTAGCTCAATCCCGCTGGAGAAATTGCAACCATTGTTTTTTCTATACATGTTGCGACGTTCCAAAGTTGCCTAACCCTTCCTTCTGGTTCAGGCTAGCTCAATCCTGCAAGTGAAATTTTAACCATTTTCTCTTCTATACACGTTGCGATGGTCCACCTTGCCTAAGTCTTCCTATTGAACCAGGCTAGCTCAACCCCGCTGGTGAAATTGCCACCATTGTTTCTTCTATACATGTTGCGACGTTCCAACCTTACCTAACCCTTCCTTATGGTTCAGGCTAGCTCAATCCTGCAGGTGAAATTTTAACCATTTTCTCTTCTATACATGTTGCGATGGTCCACCTTGCCTAAGTCTTCCTCTCGAACCAGGCTAGCTCAATCCCGCTGGTGAAATTGCAACCATTGTTTCTTCTATACATGTTGCGACGTTCCAACCTTGCCTAACCCTTCCTTCTTTTTCAGGCTAGCTCAATCCTGCAGGTGAAATTTTAACCATTTTCTCTTCTATACACGTTGCGATGGTCCACCTTGCCTAAGTTTTCATCCCGAACCAGGCTAGCTCAATCCCGCTGGTGAAATTGCAACCATTGTTTTTTCTATACATGTTGCGACGTTCCAAAGTTGCCTAACCCTTCCTTCTGGTTCAGGCTAGCTCAATCCTGCAAGTGAAATATTAACCATTTTCTCTTCTATACACGTTGCGATGGTCCACCTTACCTAAGTCTTCCTCTCGAACCAGGCTAGCTCAATCCCGCTGGTGAAATTGCAACCATTGTTTCTTCTATACATGTTGCGACGTTCCAACCTTGCCTAACCCTTCCTTATGGTTCAGGCTAGCTCAATCCTGCAGGTGAAATTTTAACCATTTTCTTTTCTATACATGTTGCGATGGTCCACCTTGCCTAAGTCTTCCTCTCGAACCAGGCTTGCTCAATCCCGCTGGTGAAATTGCAACCATTGTTTCTTCTATACATGTTGCGAAGTTCCAACCTTGCCTAACAATTTCTTCTGGTTCAGGCTAGCTCAATTCTGCAGGTGAAATTTTAACCATTTTCTCTTCTATACAGGTTGCGATGGTCCACCTTGCCAAACTCTTCCGGCACAGGCTAGCTCAATAAAAAGATAAAATTGCAACCCTTTTCTATTCTATACATTTTGCGACGGTCAAACCTTGTCTAACTCTTCCTCCCTGTAAAATCTAGCTCAATCCCGCTATTGAAATTGCAGCCAATGTTTCTTCTATACATGTTGCGACGTTCCAACCTCGCCTAACCCTTCCTTCCGGCTCAGGCTAGCTCAATCCTGCAGGTGAAATTTCAACCATTTTCTCTTCTATACACGTTGCAATGGTCCACCTTGCCTATCTCTTCCTCTTGAACCAGGCTAGCTCCATCCCGCTGGTGAAATTGCAACCATTTTTTCTTCTATACATGTTGCGACGTTCCAACCTTGCCTAACCCTTCCTTCTGGCTCAGGCTAGCTCAATCCTGCAGGTGAAATTTCAACCATTTTCTCTTTTATACACGTTGCAATGGTCCACCTTGCCTATGTCTTCCTCTTGAACCAGGCTAGCTCAATCCCGCTGGTGAAATTGCAACCATTGTTTCTTCTATACATGTTGCGAAGTTCCAACCTAGCCTAACCCTTCCTTCCGGCTCAGGCTAGCTCAACTATGTCTTCCTGTTGAACCAGGCTAGCTCAATCCCGCTGGTGAAATTGCAACCATTGTTTCTTCTATACATGTTGCGACGTTCCAACCTTGCCTAACCCTTCCTTCCGGCTCAGGCTAGCTCAATCCTGCAGGTGAAATTTCAACCATTTTCTCTTCTATACATGTTGCGATGGTCCACCTTGCCTAAGTCTTCCTCCTGAACCAGGCTAGCTCAATCGCGCTGGTGAAATTGCAACCATTTTTTCTTCTATACATAGTGCGACGTTCCAACCTTGCCTAACACTTCCTTCCGGCTCAGTCCTGCAGGTAAAATTTCAACCACTTTTTCTTCTATACATGTTGCGATGGTCCACCTTGCCAAACTCTACCGGCACAGGCTAGCTCAATAAAAAGATAAAATTGCAACCCTTTTCTGTTCTGTACATTTTGCGACGGTCCAACTTTGTCTAACTCTTCCTCCCTGTCCAGGCTAGCTCAATAAAAAGATGAAATTGCAACCCTTTTCTGTTCTATACATGTTGCGACGTTCCAATCTTGCCTAACCCTTCCTTCCGGCTCAGGCTAGCTCAATCCTGCCGGTGAAATTTCAACCATTTCTCTTCTATACACGTTGCAATGGTCCGACTTGTCTAAGTCTTCCTCCTAAACCAGGCTAGCTCAATCCCGCTGGTGAAATTGCAACCATTGTTTCTTCTATACATGTTGCGACGTTACAACCTTGCCTAACCCTTCCTTCCGGCTCAGGCTAGCTCAATCCTTCCGGTTGAATTTCAACCACTTTCTCTTCTATACATGTTGCGATTGTCCACCTTGCCTAAGTCTTTCTCCGGAACCAGGCTAGCTCAATCCCGCTGGTGAAATTGCAACCATTGTTTCTTTTATACATAGTGCAACGTTCCAACCTTGCCTAAGCCTTCCTTCCGGCTCAGTCCTGCAGGTGAAATTTCAACCACTTTCTCTTCTATACATGTTGCGATGGTCCACCTTGCCTAAGTCTTCCTCTCGAACCAGGCTAGCTCAATCCCGCTGGTGAAATTGCAACCATTGTTTCTTCTATACATGTTGCGACGTTCCAACCTTGCCTAACATTTCCTTCTTTTTCAGGCTAGCTCAATCCTGCAGGTGAAATTTTAACCATTTTCTCTTCTATACACGTTGCGATGGTCCACCTTGCCTAAGTTTTCATCCCGAACCAGGCTAGCTCAATCCCGTTGGTGAAATTGCAACCATTGTTTTTTCTATACATGTTGCGACGTTCCAAAGTTGCCTAACCCTTCCTTCTGGTTCAGGCTAGCTCAATCCTGCAAGTGAAATATTAACCATTTTCTCTTCTATACACGTTGCGATGGTCCACCTTACCTAAGTCTTCCTCTCGAACCAGGCTAGCTCAATCCCGCTGGTGAAATTGCAACCATTGTTTCTTCTATACATGTTGCGACGTTCCAACCTTGCCTAACCCTTCCTTATGGTTCAGGCTAGCTCAATCCTGCAGGTGAAATTTTAACCATTTTCTTTTCTATACATGTTGCGATGGTCCACCTTGCCTAAGTCTTCCTCTCGAACCAGGCTTGCTCAATCCCGCTGGTGAAATTGCAACCATTGTTTCTTCTATACATGTTGCGAAGTTCCAACCTTGCCTAACAATTTCTTCTGGTTCAGGCTAGCTCAATCCTGCAGGTGAAATTTTAACCATTTTCTCTTCTATACAGGTTGCGATGGTCCACCTTGCCAAACTCTTCCGGCACAGGCTAGCTCAATAAAAAGATAAAATTGCAACCCTTTTCTATTCTATACATTTTGCGACGGTCAAACCTTGTCTAACTCTTCCTCCCTGTAAAATCTAGCTCAATCCCGCTATTGAAATTGCAGCCAATGTTTCTTCTATACATGTTGCGACGTTCCAACCTCGCCTAACCCTTCCTTCCGGCTCAGGCTAGCTCAATCCTGCAGGTGAAATTTCAATTATTTTCTCTTCTATACACGTTGCAATGGTCCACCTTGCCTATGTCTTCCTCTTGAACCAGGCTAGCTCCATCCCGCTGGTGAAATTGCAACCATTTTTTCTTCTATACATGTTGCGACGTTCCAACCTTGTCTAACCCTTCCTTCTGGCTCAGGCTAGCTCAATCCTGCAGGTGAAATTTCAACCATTTTCTCTTTTATACACGATGCAATGGTCCACCTTGCCTATGTCTTCCTTTTGAACCAGGCTAGCTCAATCCCGCTGGTGAAATTGCAACCATTGTTTCTTCTATACATGTTGCGAAGTTCCAACCTAGCCTAAACCTTCCTTCCGGCTCAGGCTAGCTCAACTATGTCTTCCTCTTGAACCAGGCTAGCTCAATCCCGCTGGTGAAATTGCAACCATTGTTTCTTCTATACATGTTGCGACGTTCCAACCTTGCCTAACCCTTCCTTCCGGCTCAGGCTAGCTCAATCCTGCAGGTGAAATTTCAACCATTTTCTCTTCTATACATGTTGCGACGTTCCAACCTTGCCTAACACTTCCTTCCGGCTCAGTCCTGCAAGTGACATTTCAACCACTTTTTCTTCTATACATGTTGCGATGGTCCACCTTGCCAAATTCTACCGGCACAGGCTAGCTCAATAAAAAGATAAAATTGCAACCCTTTTCTGTTCTGTACATTTTGCGACGATCCAACTTTGTCTAACTCTTCCTCCCTGTCCAGGCTAGCTCAATAAAAAGATGAAATTGCAACCCTTTTCTGTTCTATACATGTTGCGACGTTCCAATCTTGCCTAACCCTTCCTTCCGGCTCAGGCTAGCTCAATCCTGCCGGTGAAATTTCAACCATTTCTCTTCTATACACGTTGCAATGGTCCGACTTGTCTAAGTCTTCCTCCTAAACCAGGCTAGCTCAATCCCGCTGGTGAAATTGCAACCATTGTTTCTTCTACACATGTTGCGACGTTCCAACCTTGCCTAACCCTTCCTTCCGGCCCAGGCTAGCTCAATACTGCGGGTGAAAATTCAACCATTTTCTCTTCTATACATATTGCGATGGTCCACCTTGCCCAAGTCTTTCTCCGGAACCAGGCTAGCTCAATCCCGCAGGTGAAATTGCAACCATTGTTTCTTCTATACATAGTGCAACGTTCCAACCTTGCCTAACCCTTCCTTCCGGCTCAGTCCTGCAGGTGAAATTTCAACCACTTTCTCTTCTATACATGTTGCGATGGTCCACCTTGCCAAACTCTTCCGGCCGAGGGTAGCTCAATAAAAAGATAAAATTGCAACGCTTTTCTCTTCTATACATGTTGCGATATTCCACCTTTCCTAAGTCTTCCTCCCGAACCAGGCTAGCTCAATCCCGCTGGTGAAATTGCAACCATTGTTTCTTCTATACATGTTGCGACGTTCCAACCTTGCCTAACCATTCCTTCCGGTTCAGGCTAGCTCAATTCTGCCGGTGAAATTTCTACCATTTTCTCTTCTATACACGTTGCAATGGTCCACCTTGTCGAACTCTTCCGGCCCAGGGTAGCGAGCTCAATAAAAAGATAAAATTGCAACCCTTTTCTGTTCTATACATTTTGCGATGGTCCAACCTTGTGTAACTCTTCCTCCGTGCTCAGGCTAGCTCAATTCCGCAAGTCAAACTGCAACCTTTATCTATTCTATGAATCCTGAATGGTTGTTAGTCGGATTTTACACAATTCTTCATGCAGAAACTGCTCCAGGTCCTATAGAGATTCAGATGGATCTCACTCTGTTTTTCAACAAAGACCGCAGTGGGCGATGTTATGCAGTCTTTTGATTGGGGAGACCAAGGAAGATGTGAAAGTTCCGCGATTGGACATTCCGAGCTCTGTCAATTGGGTCGTTATCATCTCGATAGATGGCATCCTCTGCAGGAAACAGTACCTGAGACATTGGATGCACTTGGTCAGCCAAAATGGTTCCATACACCCTGCCAGTCATCCGTCCTTTCAAAGTGATCAAGACACCTTCCGAAAACCACGATATGACCGCCCAGAACATGACAGAACCACCACTTTGCTGCACTGTTGGGAGCATACATGATGGGTTGCGCGCTTGTGACAGTGTACTCCAAACGTGCATACGTCCTGCCGTGGGGAATAGGGTGAATGTGGATTCATCCGACCACATTACAAGTTTCGATGCATCAGCAGTCCACGTTTTATGCTCCTGGCAGCACTGCAGTCCCCGTTATGCATTCATCCGGGACACCAGAGGTTTTGCAATTGCAGCTCTGCCATGAATATCTTGTTTATGCAGTTCAACTGATGTCGTTGGTATTGGTGTCTGTAGATGCAGATTGAGCTCCGCACGAATCATTGGCGCCTTGATCTTGTTATTACGATGACAATCCTTTTTAATGATCTCCTGTCACTATCAGCCAGGGTACTTTCCTGTACGCTCTTGTGTTTCGCAGACCAGGTTTTGCCACTAACATGGTATACTGTCTTGACGTTAGCTATAGTAGCTCTCGATACCCCAAGTATCCTAGCTACTGTTGTCACATAGGCACCAACTAACCGGCCACCAACAATCAGGCCTCTTTTGAAGTCCGTTAGGTCGCTCATTTCGTCGTCCCCTTGAAACATATTTTTCAACAAGAAAGTTTAAATGCACTTAAACACGTCCTTGTGGTTCTAAACAAAGCTACACTATCTACCAACAAGTAATTGGACACCCCAAAAATCGACGATATCTGCGGTCCTGATACACGTCACGGCCTATCGCCGTTAAATATCGTGGGGGGAAACAACAACGCAACCAGTCGCATGCAAGAAGCCACGCAGTTCGGAGCTCTCTGATTTCCAGAAAGGTGTAATCGTCGGGTATCACAGAAATGGCCGATCCATACGTGACATATCCAGCGAGTTGAAATACCCAAAATCGACAGTGGCCTACGTGATTGGGAAGTGGAAGATGAGAGGTGACTATCGGAATGTGCTCCGACCCGGCAGACCTACAAAACTGGGAGTACAGACCGACGGGTGCTGGCCACAGAAATTCGGAAGAACCGCACCAAATCGATGGGCCACATCCGCGAGGAGTTTCAACAGGCATCCGGGAGTGTTTTTTCGATGAAAACCATCCGTAAGGAAGCCCATCTGGTCGGTTATCATGGGCGTGCTGCCTCCCACAAGCCTTTGATCACCAAGTCCAATAGCGCTGCTTGGCTAAAGTGGTGCAAATAACGTCGACAGTGGACCGTTGAACAGTAGAAACTGGTTCTCTGGAGCGACGAATCAAGGTTCACCCACTAGCGTTCGGATGGCAGGGTCTGCGTTTGGCATCTGTCTGGAGAACGCCTCCTGCCGGAATGTATTGTGCCAACTGTGAAGTTCGGCGGCGGTGGTATTATGCTATTGGGGTGTTTCTCCTGGTATCTCACGGGACCCTTGGTCACAATTCCTGGAAGACTCAACGCCAAGATCTACTGCATCATTTTGGATGACCATGTTCTTCCTACGTTGTGTCAGTTTTACGGGGTGGACCTATGTTACTTTTAGGATGAAAATGCCACGTGTCGTGTTGCGAGGTCCACCCTGACTTGGTATGGTGACAATGGGGTTAATCGAATGGACTAGCCTGTGCAGAGCCCGGGGCTTAGCCATATGGAGCACCTCTGGGACGAGTTGGAGCGTCATCTTAAGGGGTGCTCCCACCGTCCGAAATCGGTGAAGGAACTGGCCTGTCTTCTCCAAGCCGAGTGGAAGAAAATACCGCTAGCCGTCGTACAACACCTGGTTGAGAGTATACCCTGGAGGGTTGCAGCTGTAATCGTCGCTCGTGGAGGCTCCACCAACTATTGAAGGTGAATAAGCTTTGTTTTTCGCCGCCCCGGGGGCGCAGTGGTCTAAGGCGCTGGCCTATGATCATTCGTCCGTAAGGGGTCCGGGTTCGAATCCCGGTGAGGCATGGATGTTGTGTTTGTCTTACGGCACTGGCTCTCTCCCTTCCCTGGAACCAGTGACCCTAAATTAGGGACGGGCGACTGCTTATAGCCCATTGAGTTGCTCACGGTGGTCGTTAAACCTCCAATCAAAAAAAAAAAAAGCTTTCTTTTCCTTTGCTATCATAGGTGTCCCATTACTTGTTGGTATATACAACCAAAAACTGGTGAATACATATGCATATTGCGACGTGCGCAGCTGCATCAAAAATCACGACTCTGAGCTTGGTGTTCGCAATATTTTGTCCAACGTTTGTGTGTGCCGAAAAGAAGTGTACATAAATTAAATAGCGTACAGGGTTAGACAATGTTATTTGATTTACCTACATTTTAGGTTGATGTAACAACGCCCACTCGCTAACTTCTCTACTTCTGTAAAAATTTCTTTGTTGTCAAATTAATCAATTCTTTCTTAATTTATCCATAAGAATTCCTGCCGCCCCGGTGGCGCAGTGGTCTAAGGCGCTGGCCTCTGATCATTCGTCCGAAAGGTGTCCGGGTTCGAATCCCGGTGAGGTATGAATGTTGTGTTTGTCTTACGGCACTGGCTCTCTCCCTTCCCTGGAACCAGTGACCCTAAATTAGGGACGGGCGACTGCTTATAGCGCATTGAGTTGCTCACGGTGGTCGTTAAACCTCCAATCAAAAAAAAAAAAAAAAATCTTTATTTAATTCTTTCTTCATTTTTCGACGGCTCTGATTATTTTAAGCTAGAAATTGTATACCTGGTAACTTAGAGTTTCTGGCTCCAGGAAGTAAAAAAATGTCTAAACCATAGAATTAAACACTGAACACGTGCTCTGCCCTTGAATCTCATACCCAAGTTTTCAGAGCGGGGGTTGCCAGCCTACAAGGAGTTAAGAAACCATGAGGTTATTTCCTTAGATGAAACAACGCTCTGAATAACTGTAAATCTATCTCATGCTACAAACTGTAATTTAATTTTCTTTATCAAATTACAAGAATGAGAGACTTTCGAGTTACGAGCGCAGGTACGCTTCACACAGAATATTTTTTGGATTTTCATTAAAAGAGAAGCGGCACGGGGGCAGAGTTATTACCTGAATAATCTCACCCGATGTTTTAGCCTGAGTAGCTTCATTCAGGGAAAATCTGTAAATGCCGTCTGAATTTTTACTGCTCAGCGGAAAACACATCATATATTTGAAAGTATTAACTCAGTGTGCGAATATTATGATTGATTTGTATTGTCCTGCAGATATAATTCACTGTTTGCAATATTTTAAAACGATTTAACTTATTTACGTACCACGCGTGTTTGCTACCTTCGAAAATAATGTTAAACTATTTTCGACTCTTCTGTTTTTCTTACAACAAAAATTGCTACTACTGTTTGCGTCCTGTCCTTAATGCCAATTTTTTTATTGAAGGTTTAACGACTGCAATGAGCAACGCGGTAGAATATAAGCAATCGCCCGTTCTTGAATTAGGGTTACTGCTCCCAGAGAATGGAGAGAGCAAGAGCCATGTATGTGTGTTTCACTTTGACCGTAAGAAAGAAATTCGTGCAGGAAGACGGAGCCCATGTAGAACGAAAATTCTCCAGGCTTACATTCCCGCATGACGTGGCCCAATGCCACAATTAGAAAGTATTCAAGAAGTTCTTGCAGAAAAATAGAATCAACGTGGTCCCTGGAAATCCTAAAGACTTACGTTTGTGAATCAGTTGGTATGACACTATTCGAAAGTAGTAAAGAAGTTCCTTCAGGAAACCAGAGTCATTGTGGAATGGAAATTCTCCAGACCTACATTTCAGCATGACCTGGCCGCCTTCAACAATTTGGAATGCAGGTATATAGTAAAGAAGTTCCTGCAGAAAAACAGAATCGATGTGGTTCCAGCAAATCCTTTATATTTTGTTAGAAATTATTATTAGAAATATGACTGTCAGAGTTCTTCGAACCAGACGCCTCAGAGAACATTTAACAGAATTGCAGGTGGCGCTGCTCGAAACGTTTTTAGTTATTTACTCTAGCGAGCGTTGCCTGAGAAGAAGATCCCCTTCTGCTGCTCACGTCGGTTAGTAATCTAAGTGGTTGATCTTTGACTGAACAACAACAATGTCGGTGATATGTAGAGAGTGTGCGTGTTGGAATAGTGAGTTATTACCTTTTTGTGGAGATGTACAATAAATATTAGTGTGTTGTCATTTGAAGCGTTTTTATGTGTGGAATCCCCTTTTTCGCTCTGTGATTAATAAGGATAGATCTTCCTGCAGCTGGTAAGTGGCTTACTGCGTTACTTAAAGGAATTATAGATTTTAATTGTTTAGAAATATCTAACAATCTTCAGCATGACCTAGCCGCATGCCACAATTTGGAAACAGTCAAAAACGTCCATCAGAAAAATAAAGTCGATATGGTTCCTGGAAAGCCTCGAGACTTACGTTTGAGAATGTCTTGGGCCCCCATGCCGCAATTCGAACGTAGTAAAGACGTTTGTGCAGGAAAACAGAATCCGTGTGGTAGCTGGAAATTCCCCAGACTTACGTTTGAGATTGACCTGGCCCCCATGCCACAATGAGAACATAGTAAAGAATTTCGTTCAAGAAAGCAGAGTCAATGTGGGTTGGAAGTTCTCCTGACTTATACGCTATCTACCAACAAGTAATTGGACACGCCTTCAATCGACGATATCTGTGGGCCTGATACACGTCACGGCCGCCGTCGTTAAATATCGTGTGGGAAACAGCAACGCAACCAATCGTATGCAAGATGCCACGCAGTTCGGAGCTCTCTGATTTCGAGAAAGGTGTAATCGTCGGGTATCACAGAAATGGCCGATCCATACGTGACATATCCATCAAGTTGAAGTACCCAAAATAGACAGTGGCCTACGTGATTGGCAAGTGGAAGATGAGAGGTGACTGTCGGAATGTGCCCCGACCCGGCAGACCCACAAACGTGGGAGTTAGAGACCGACGGGTGCTGGCCACAGAAATTTGGAAGAACTGCACTACATCGATGGGCCACATCCGCGAGGAGTTACAACAGGCATCCGAAAGTGTTATTTCGATGAATACCATCCGCAAGGAAGCCCATCTTCTCCGTTATCATGGACGTGCTGCCGCCCACAAGAGTTTGATCACCAAGACCAATTGAGCTGCTCGGCTTTCGTGATGCAAAGAACGTTGACAGTGGACCGTTGAACAGTGGAAACAGGTTTCCTGAAGCAACGAATCAAGGTTCACCCTCTACCGTTCGGTTGGCAGGGTCTGGGGTTGGCGTCTGCCTGTAGAACGTCTCCTGCCGGAATGTACTGTGCCAACTGTGAAGTTCGGCGGTGGTGGAATTATGCTATAGAGGTGTTTCTCCTGGTATGGCACGGGACCCTTGGTCGAAATTCCTGGTAGACTCAACGCCGAGACCTACTGCCCCATTTTGGATAACCATGCGCTTCCTGCGTTGTGTCAGTTTTACGGGGTGGACCATGTTATTTTCAGGATGACAATGCCACCTGTCATGTTGCGAGGTCCACCATGGCTTGGAATTGTGACAATGGGGTTAATCAAATGGACTGGCCTGCGCAGAGCCCGGACCTTAACCCTATCAAGCACCTCTGGGAGGAGTTGGAGCGTCGACTTAAGGGGTGCTACCACCGTCCAAAATCGGTGAAGGAACTGGCCTGTCTTCTCCAAGCCGAGTGGAAGAAAATACCGCTAGCCGTCGTACAACACCTGGTTAAGAGTATACCCCGTAGGTTCGGAGCTGTAATCGCCGCTCGTGGAGGCTCCACCAACTATTGAAGGTGAATAAACTTCGTTTTCCTTTGCTATGACATGTGTCCAGTTATGTGTTGGTAGATAGTGTATTTCAGCATGCCCTGGCCCTATGCTACAATTTGAAAGCATTCAAGAAGTTCTTGCAGAAAAACAGAATCGATGTGATCCCCGGAAATCCTCCGGACTTACGTTTGAGCCCTCGCCACAATTCAGACGTATTAATGAAGTTTGTGCAAGAATACAGCGTCAATGTGGAATGGAAATTTTCCGGACTTACATTTCAGCATGACCTGTCATTATGCCACATTTTGAAAGTACTCAAAATGTTTCTGCAGCAGAACAGAACCGATGTGGTCCATGCAAATCCTCCAGACTTAAGTTTAAGAATGACTTGGCAGACCTGCCAGAATTAGAAAGAAGTAAAGAAGTTCGTGCGGAAACATAGAGTCAGTGCGGCCTAAAAATTATCCGAATATAAATCCAATTGAAAATTTATTGAGTATTCTGAAGAAACTCCTCCGAAAAACGAACTGTTCAACAAAAAGAAAGTTTGTGAACTGGTGCAATGAAAGTGTTAGTCTTCCCATAATGTAGTGAAAAACATCTGCTCTAAGCTTGTGGAGTAAAAGCTAAAACGTGTACAGGAGGTCATTGTAGACAAAGTAGGACAAACTAACGTTAAGTAAGTGCATGGTATATTCCCTCTCTCCTTAAAATACGTAAAAATTTAAAGCCGTTTCTTTGGTCCTAACTAATTCGCACAGCTCTGTAAGTTTGAAACCGAATAATCTATTGGTTATCATTTTTCTTTTAATCTATACATTAGTTTCAAAACATTTCATGGAGCATTGCTTTTGTTAAGATTTTCTGTAAATTGAAGAACGATGTTTGTCTAACAATTCGCCCAAATTTCTGATAAAATATTTCTGAAATGTCATGCGAATTTAAAATGTTGACTTTTTCTAGCTCTACTCTTAAATTATGAACGATTATGTTACAAAGTGCAGTATTCTTCTTTCGTCGACAAGTGCTTGCAGTACGAACTTGAAATTTACAGATGCGATTTTTCAATATCTCTCAGAGGAATATAACATTCATTCTTCTTAGTTCATGCTCATTTACAAGTTATTATGCTTATCATTTAGAAACAGTCGAATAATTTGACACGCAAAGAAACGCCAAATAGTTAACTCAAACCAGAAAGCAAATCACTAGCTACATTAAATTAAAAAAGGGTAAGATTGTTACAATGATAAATATCGACTTTCTGGAATCGTGCATTATTTAAACGCTGATCTCATCTATAAATGTGATACATATATATATAGATACAAGTACCTTAAAAATATTTGCAGTGTTAATTTATTTTAATTTTAGGCATCATTTCATATAGAGGCTGAAGAAATGTATCAGCTACGGCTTGGCAAAGTGATTACTAATATTCTAAGCAGTGAAATAAAAAGAATTAAGTAAACAATGAATCTACAAAAGGCAAAAATTGGGCGAAACAGGTATTGAGGAATGAGATGTTTCCGAAATCTAAAATTAGAGGAACATTTATTAAGACGGTTCACGAACAATGACTGAAGAACAAAGACTTTGAATACTGTTGTTCGAGAGTTTCGATCTATTTTGCATGACACTGTATTTCTTCAAAGTTGACGCAATTCAACAAATGATAGCCAAATAATGCTATTAATATTCTTTTAATAATAGAGAAAAGAACTGCAACTGGAAAATGAGTACACTTAATATACAAAGACCTAGCGAAAGCATATGATATTGTCATAAAACTATGGAAAACATTAAAAGATAACAATATTTAATACCACGATTCAAAGAACTCAAAGAACTTTACCAAGGATCAATAACAAAATTAACAAGTTAGTAAAATCTAGTCATGCATTGATTATGATACGCTTTCCAACGTAACAGAAATCGTGCGCAGATAAACCCTCCTCCCTACCCTGACTACTGATTCGTTCAGTAAACCTCCGGAACAACATACTAAAGTTTTGTCGCAATGGAAGCATTTTTACTCAAGTTATGAGGACAATGGCTGTGTCATAAATCTCGCTCTTGTGACCTGACCTTTGACCCCATTTCGATTATATTCAACAGACCCGGTTCAGTATACCTCCGGAATAACATACTAAAGTTTTGTCGCAATATAAGCATTTTTAGTCACATTATGTGGATAATGGCTGTGGAATAAATCTCGCTACTGTGCCCTGAACTTTCACCCAATTTCGATGATATTCAACAGAACCGGAATAGCTCCGGAACAACATGCTAAAGTTTTGTCGCAAAAGAAGCATTTTTACTCAAGTTATGAGGACAATGGCTGTGTCATAAATCTCGCTCTTGTGACCTGACCTTTGACCCCATTTCGATTATATTCAACAGACCCGGTTCAGTATACCTCCGGAATAACATACTAAAGTTTTGTCGCAATATAAGCATTTTTAGTCACATTATGTGGATAATGGCTGTGGAATAAATCTCGCTACTGTGCCCTGAACTTTCACCCAATTTCGATGATATTCAACAGAACCGGTATAGCTCCGGAACAACATGCTAAAGTTTTGTCGCAAAAGAAGCATTTTTAGTCAAATTATGTGGATAATGGCTGTGGAAGAAATCTCGCTCCTGTGCCCTGACCTTTGACCCCATTTCGGTGTTATTGAACAGAATTGGTTCAGTATACCTCCAGAACAACAAGCTAAACTTTTGTCGCAATAGAAGCACTTTTAGTTAAGTTATGAGGATAATGGCTGTGTAATAAATCTCCCTACTGTGCCCTGACCTTTGACCCCATTTCGATTATATTAAACATAATTAGTTCCGCATGCATTAGGAACAGCATACTAAAGTTTTGTTGCAATAGAAGCGTTTTTAGTCAGATTATGAAGATAATGGCTGTGGAATAAATCTCGCTCCTGTGCCCTGACCTCTGACGACATTTGGATAATATTAAATAGAAGTGGTTCAGTATACCTCCGGAACAACATACTAAAGTTTTGTCGCAACAGAAGCATTTTTATTCAAGGTATGAGGATAACAGCTGTGGAATAAATCTCGCTCCTGTGTCCTGATCTTTGACCCAATTTCGATTATGTTAAACAAGAGTGGTTCAGTGTACCTCCGGAAAAACATACTAAACTTTCGTCTCAATAGAAGCATTTTTTGTCTAATTTTGAAGATAACGGCTGAGGAATAAATCTCGCTCCTGTGCCCTGACCTTTGACCCCATTTCGATTATATTCAACAGAACCGGTTCAGTGTACCTCCGTAAGAATATGGTAAACTTTTATCGCAATCGAAGCATTTTTACGTAAGTTATGACGCATAAGGGCGTTGGAATGGATCTCGATCCTATGTCCTGACACTTGACCACATTTCATCCATTTTCAATGGCGTTCGTCCCCAGGTTGTTCCCTATCACATAGTGAAATGTCATTGAAATCGAACCATTTTTACGCGAGTTACAGTGCGGACATGCAGGCAGACAGACAGACGGACAGAGCTGGAGGATATACGCTTCTTCATCCTACGGTTGGAAAATGGGCCAGAAAACTTCAAAAGGGTTAAGACAGGGATGTTGCCTATCTCCAATTTTTAAGATTTATGTGGAAGAGAATTTTAAAGTACGGAAAAGAGAGTGTCAAGCAATGGGGATTAATTTAAATTGAACAATGGTATTTGATGTTTTACAATTCCCTGATGATCAGGTACTTCATGCACAAAGATAAATTTCATTTGGATTATATGACTAGAAAAATAAAAGAAGAATATAAAAAATGGGGACTAAGTGTGAATTTAAATAAAACAGAATATTTATGCGTTGGATGTAATGGAACAAACATACATCTGGAAGATAATGCAAGATGTGATCGTTATAGTTACCTAGGTGTTAAAATTACACAAGAAAGGAGAAATGCGATCGAACTAACTGCACAGGAAGGAAAAGCTGTTAAACGCCCGAATGGGATCTGGTGGAATGAAGAAATAAACAGAAAAAGGAAAAGGGGTAATTACACTATCTACCAACAAGTAATTGGACACCTGTGATAGCAAAGGAAAACGAAGTTTATTCACCTTCAATAGTTGGTGGAGCCTCCACGAGCGGCGATTACAGCTGCGGCATACTCTCAACCAGGCGTTGTACGACGGCTAGCGGTATTTTCTTCCACTGGGCTTGGAGAAGACAGGTCAGTTCCTCCACCGATTTTGGACGGTAGGGGCACCCTTTAAGTCGACGCTCCAACTCGTCCCACAGATGCTCTATAGGGTTAAGGTCTGGGCCATACCAGGAGAAAAACCCCATATCATAATTCCACAGCCGTCGAACTTCACAGTTGGCACAATACATTCCGGCAGGAGGCGATCACCAAGCAGACGCCAAACCCAGACCCTGCCTTCCGAACGGTAGAGGGTCAACCTTGATTCGTCGCTCCAGAGAACCTGTTTCCACTGTTCAACGGTCCACTTTCGACGTTCTTTGTACCACGTTAGCTGTACAGTGCTATTGGACTTGGTAATGAAAGGCTTGTGGGCGGCAACACGTCCATGATAACCGAGCAGATGGGCTTCCTTACGGATGGTATTCATGGATAGAACACTCCCGGATGCCTGTTGAAACTCCTCGTGGATGTGGCTCATCGATTTGGTGCGGTTCTTCCAAATTTCTGTGGCCAGCACCCGTCGGTCTCTAACTCCCAGTTTTGTAGGTCTGCCGGGTCGTGGCACATTTCGACAGTCACCTCTCACCTTCCAGTCGCCAATCACGTAGGCCACTGTCGATTTTGGGTACTTCAACTCGCTGGATATGTCACGTATGGATCGGCCATTTCTGTGGTACCCGACGATTACACCTTTCTCGAAATCAGAGAGCTCCGAACTGCGTGGCTTCTTGCATGCGACTGGTTGCCTTGTTGTTTCCCACACGATATTTAACGGCGGCGGCCGTGACGTGTATCAGGACCGTAGATATTTTGGATTGCAGGGGTGTCAAATTACTTGTTGGTAGATAGTTTATATATATAGAGAGAAAGAGATAGAGCCATAGAGGTAGAGATAGAGATAGAGGGAGATATATATATAGGGAGAATAGAGAGGTAGAAACAGAGGTAGAGATAGAGATAGAGGGAGATATATATATATAGGGAGAATAGAGAGATAGATAGAGGGAGATAAACAGAGATAGAGATAGATAGATAGATAGATAGATAGATAGATAGATAGATAGATAGATAGATAGATAAATAAAAGGTTTTCATTTTTTGATATAATTCTGTATGATTTAGCATACAAGACTATTCTTACAATATTTAATTGATAAATGCAATTTCTACGCTACTGAGTATGTGGGCGGAGAGTGGGGACCCCGGAGCACCATTCTCTCCGGGCGCAGGTAACAAATGTCCCATGCCATGTATTAGTGGAATTCTATAAAGAAGGGAAAGCTTCTTTAAGAACTACAGATATACACATTCGTTTCAGAATAATATGACCACCCCCGGAATCACATTGTACTCGCCCAGGAGCGACGACGAGTGCACGTGAGATGGTCGACCATACGAAGATATTAGCGGCCGGCCATAACATGTGAGCCATAGTGCGCCACGTGAGTACAATGGCCAGATGAAGTGGTTCGGCGAACGTTCAAAAAGGAATGATCATCGGCTACCGCGCCAAGGGTGGAAGCATCTCAGAAGCAGCAGACATTATGGGTTGTACAGGAGGTGATGTAGTAAGGGTGTACCTAGAATAGACCGCTAGCACACCATGTACCTCCCGACGTCATAACTGTGGGGCCTCAAAAAAATCTACTCCACAGGAGAACGTCGCCTCCATCGATTGGTAAAGGGCAATCGATGCGCAACAGTGCAGCGATAGACCACGCAAGTGAACGCCGGGGCACCCAGGAACTTGCCACCGATAACAGAAGAGCAAACCCTGTTGCGTATGGGTCTCCGGAGTCGACGCTGCGTCAAGGCGTCCATGTTAACCCAGTTACAACGGCCGCGACGCCTGGAGTTCGTATGGGACCAGCGTCATTGAACAGTGGAAGAGTGGGAAAAGGTTGCCTTCTCCGACGGATCGAGGTTTCTACTGCACAGAAGTGACGGATACGGCGTCAGACACACGAGAACCAACACCTGTACTTTCTTGTCGGTCATATACATGTCGGCGGTTGCAGTGTGCATGTCTGGGGGATGTTTTTCTGGTGTGACCAGGCACCGCTGGTATCACTGGATGGGTTTCTGAATGCCAATGGCCACCTGTCCATCCTCGCTGACCACATTCATCCCTTAATGATGGATGTTTTACCCTGGTGTTGATGATGTTTACCAACAGTACAATGTGCCGTGTCACGTCGCAAAGGGTGTGTGAGACTGGTTCCAGAAACACGACAACGATGTCTCCGTTCTCCCTTGTCCGGCGAAATCGCCCGACCTCAATCCCATAGAGCACTTGTGGAACTATTTGTATCGAGAGTTTCGACGTGCCGACTCACACCCACGTCATCTCCGGGACCTCCTTGCTCTGTTGCAGTCCGAATGGGCACGTGTGCCTCGGGCAACCTTCCGGGGCTTCATTGCGTCCATGCCACGTCATCTCCGGGACCTTCGTGCTCTGCTGCAGTCCAAATGGGCACGTGTGCCTCGGACAACCTTACAGGGCCTCATTGCCTTCAAGCCACGTCATCTCCGGGACCTCCGTGCTCTGCTGCAGTCCGAATGGGCATATGTGCCTCAAGCAACCTTCCAGGGCCTCATTGCGTCCATGCCACTGTAACGTACCAGGAGATGTGACGTACCTGCCAGAAGGACGCATAAAGGCAGATAGGAATCAGAATAAAACGTCCGCGTAGCTCAATTGATAGAGTGACTTATTCCGGAATGAGGGGATCCGGGTTCGAATCCTGGCGTGGACAGAAATGACGGAGAAATTTACTTCGTTATAATGGCGCCCGAACTTTCCAGATGACCCGCCCGTTCAAAATCTCGCAATGGTGGGATGTTATTTCCACACCGCGAGATAAGAAAAATAAGAGAATCCCTTCTCCAGCACTTCGAAAAAAAAATAAAAATAAGGGGAGATGATGTAACGTACCAGGAGATGTGACGTACCTGCCAGCAGGACGCACACCACATAAAGGCAGATAGTAGTCAGAAGAAACGTCCACGTAGCTCAATTGGTAGAGTGACTTATTCCGGAATATGGGGACCCGGGTTCGAATCCTGGCGTGGACAGAAATGACCGAGAAATTTACTTCGTTATACCACGTCGTCTCTGGGGCCTCAGTGCTCTGCTGCAGTCCGAATGCGCACATGTGCCTCGGGCAACCTTCCAGGGCCTCATTACGTCCATGCAACGTCATCTCCGGGACCTCCGTGCTCTGTTGCAGTCCGAATGGGCACATGTGCCTCGGGCAACCTTCCAGGGCCTCATTCCGTTCATGCAACGTCATCTCCGGGACCTCCTTGCTCTGTTGCAGTCCGAATGGGCACGTGTGCCTCTGGCAACCTTCCAGGGCCTCATTGCGTCCATGCCACGTCATCTCCGGGACCTCCGTGCTCTGCTGCAGTCCGAATGGGCACGTGTGCCTCTGGCAACCTTCCAGGGCCTCATTGCGTCCATGCAACGTCATCTCCGGGACCTCCGTGCTCTGCTGCAGTCCGAATGGGCACATGTGCCTCGGGCAACCTTCCAGGGCCTCATTGCGTCCATGCAACGTCATCTCCGGGACCTCCTTGCTCTGTTGCAGTCCGAATGGACACATGTGCCTCGGGCAACCTTCCAGGGCCTCATTGCGTCCATGCCACGTCATCCCCGGGACCTCCTTGCTCTGTTGCAGTCCCAATGGGCACATGTGCCTCGAGCAACTTTCCAGGGCCTCATTGCGTCCATGCCACGTCATCCCCGGGAACTCCTTGCTCTGTTGCAGTCCGAATGGGCACATGTGCGTCGAGCAACTTTCCAGGGCCTCATTGCGTCCATGCAACGTCATCTCCGGGACCTCCTTGCTCTGTTGCAGTCCGAATGGACACATGTGCCTCGGGCAACCTTCCAGGGCCTCATTGCGTCCATGCCACGTCATCTCCGGGACCTCCGTGCTCTGCTGCAGTCCCAATGGGCACGTGTGCCTCGGGCAACCTTCCAGGGCCTCATTGCGTCCATGCCACGTCATCCCCGGGAACTCCTTGCTCTGTTGCAGTCCGAATGGGCACATGTGCCTCGAGCAACTTTCCAGGGCCTCATTGCGTCCATGCAACGTCATCTCCGGGACCTCCGTGTTGTGCTGCAGTCCGAATGGGCACGTGTGCCTCGGGCAACCTTCCAGGGCCTCATTGCGTCCATGCCACGTCATCTACGGGACCTCCGTGTTCTGCTGCAGTCCGAATGGGCACCTGCGCCTCGGGCAACCTTCCAGGGCCTCATTGCGTCCATGCCACGTCATCTACGGGACCTCCGTGTTCTGCTGCAGTCCGAATGGGCACGTGTGCCTCTGGCAACCTTCCAGGGCCTCATTGCGTCGATGCCACTAGTCTCGCCGCTGTGATGCGTGCCAAGGGTGGTTATTCCCATTAGTCATGTTATTCTGATACCATCACACTGTCGTATTAGAATAATAGGACCACTAGATGTCAAATAGCACGACGAAACCTTATCCCTAGCTCCAAGCAGCAGGTTATTCTATTGCTTATTCTACTGAGCTAAGTAATTAGATTGTAGCTGCTACCGCTTTTCTTGCCGCCCGAAACATTTCAAGAAGAAATGAATGGTAATAAAACATATCGTGCAATTATACTATAGGAACAGATAGAGGTTTCCCAGTTGGGAAAGACGCCGGTGAATTGCAGAGGAGGAGAGAATGAAAATGTGGAAGAGGATATTATTTTAATTAATGTCTAAACAGGCTAGCCATCGCTTCAGGCTTGTTCGAGTCTGGGCTCTATGATGCAATATATAATTCTGGCTCGGGCTGACGTACTTCGAGCTTGAATAGGCTCTGGCTTCAAATATGAAGCCGGAACTCAGCACTGCTGTGGACACTAAATCTCTTCAACATTAGTCTGATTTTAAAAATTCTTTTTGCATTGCAAAGCTTTAAATTAAGGACAATCCTCCTTGCCTTCTGTTCTTTTTCTGTTCCACAACTGCTAGAGGACTTAATGCAGATCATATCGAAATCAAAATACATTTTATTCTGTATCATCATCATCATTGTCAACCATTATCAAACCACTGTTGGGTGAAGGTCTCCCCAAGTTTCTTTCACAATTGTCTGTCTGGAGCATGTCTCGTCCATGTCACTCCAGCATACTTTCGAATTTCATTCATTCATCTCCCATGGGGTCTTCTTCTGGGTATTTTTCTGTCCCTTGGAATCAAGTCTAAAATTTCAGTTGTCCATCGGTGGTTTGTGCTTCGGGCAACATGTCCAGCCCATTGCCATTTCGGTGATTTCACTCTAGTCATGATGTCGTCCACTCTTGTCATTTTTCTTATAAACAAATTTCTCTTCTTAACTTTTCCCGTTACACCAAACATGCATCTCTTCATGCTCATTTGAGTTGTCGGCAGTCTTTGTATATATATTTTTAGTTAAGGTGGTTCCCTCTAAAATCTCTGCCTTATGTTACCAATGGTAAAACTTCTTAACATATTTTCTTCGCAATTAATGATTCCCACAGATGAAAATTTGCACATCGATAAAACTAACTTTAAGTTATACACTATCTACCAACAAGTAATTCAACACCCCTGCAATGGACGATATCTGCGGTCCTGATACACGTCACGGCCGCCGCCGTTAAATATCGTGTGGGAACCAACAACGCAACCAGTCGCATGCAAGATGCCACGCAGTTCGGAGCTCTTTGATTTCGAGAAAGGTGTAATCGTCGGGTATTACAGAAATGGCCAGTCCATACGTGACATATCCAGCGAGTTGAAGTACCCAAAATCAACAGTGGCCTATGTGATTGGCAAGTGGAAGATGAGAGGTGACTGTCGGAATGTGCCTTGACCTGGCAGACCCACAAAACTGAGAGTTAGAGACAGACGGGTGCGGGCAAGAGACATTCGGAAGAACCGCACCAAATTGATGGGCCACATCCGCGAGGTGTTTCAACAGGCATCCGGAAGTGTTCTTTTGATGAATACCACTCGTAAGGAAGCCCATCTGCTCGGTTATCATAGACGTGCAGCAGCCCACAAGTCTTTGATCAACAAGTCCAATAGCGCTGCTCTGCTAACGTGGTGCAAAGAACGTCTACAGTGGACCGTTGAACAGTGGAAACAGGTTCTCTGGAGCGACGAATCAAGGTTCACCCTCTACCGTTCGGATGGCAGGGTCTGGGTTAGGCGTCTGCCTGGAGAACGCCTCCTGCCGGAATGTATTGTACCAACTGTGAAGTTCGGCGGCGGTGGAATTATGCTATGGGGGTGTTTCTCCTGGTATGGCACGAGACCCTTGGTCGCAATTCCTGGTAGACTCAACGCCGAGACCTACTACACCATTTTGGATGACCATGCGCATCCTACGTTGTGGTAGTTTTACGGGGTGGATCCATGTTACTTTCAGGATGACAATGCCACCTGTCATGTTGCGAGGTCCACCATGGCTTGGTATGGTGACAATGGGTTTAATCAAATGGACTATCTTGCGCCGAGCCCGGACCTTAACCCTGTCGAGCACCTCTGGGACGAGTTGGAGCGTCGACTTAACGGGTGCCCTCACCGTCCAAAATCGGTGAAGGAACTGACCTGTCTTCTCCAAGCCGAGTGGAAGAAAATACCGAGAGCCGTCTTACAACGCCTGGTTGAGAGTATGCCCCTAGGAGGGTCGCAGCTGTAATATCCGCTCGTGGAGGCTCCACAAACTATTGAAGGTGAATAAACTTCGATTTGCTTTGCTATCACAGGTGTCCAATTACTTGTCGGTAGATAGTGTAGCATGGGATACCTAATACTTGCTTATACATAACCAGAATTAAGGAATCCAACATTTGTTTGTCTACTGACGTCATCAATGTGCAGGTCACGCCATCTATTAACATGTCTGAATATTACTCAAAGGAAACTAATTAATTTTTTAATATAATTATGGTTATGTTTTAGCAAGTATTAAGTATCCCATGCTATAACTTAAAGTTAGTTTTATCGATGTGCAAATTTTCTTCCTTGGGAACACATTAATTGCGAAGACAATATGTAAAGAAGTTTTACCATTGGAAACATAACGCAGATATTTTAGGTGGAACCACCTAAAGGTCCATGTCTCTGCTCCACACGTAAGCTCCTGGCAAGATGCATTGATTAAACACTTTCCTTTTAAGGCTATACTGCTTTTAAAATGTGTACTGTTTCTTCGAAAAGCCCTCCATCCATGTTTGATACGGCGATTCATTTCTTAATCAAAGTGACCCTCCCTTGAAATCAGCTGCCCAAGAAAAATGTTTGTTTCTGGTCATGATGTCGTCCACTCCTGTCATTTTCCTGATCCACAAGTTCCTCTTCTTATCTTTCCCCGTTACATTTTTCCTCTTCTTATCTTTTCCCCGCTCCATCAGTCAATAAATGTTCTTTTCTTGTAAAAGCAGTGTACATCAGGTTTGTGTTCTGAAGGCTCACTTTTAATCCCACTTCTTTACTCTTGTCAGCAAGATATTGGATCGTACTCTGCAGCTAAGAAGGGGTACTTGCAAAAATGACTGTGTCATCAGCAAAACGAAGGTAAGTTAAGTAATCTCCAATAATCTTTATCTTTTTGTTTTCCCAGTTCTAGGTCAATACCCAACGAAACCGTGGTTGGCTTGAAAAAAAAACATTTGTGACAACTACGTTGTATTATCTTAATCTATAATATGTTTAACCTATCGCTATGACCTCTCCGAACATGTCGTTGGGATGAAAAGCTAATTAATGATTTGTGACCTGTCGGAGAGAGTTCTCTGAGCGTTTAACCGTAAACGTAATTTTTCCAAGCCCTACCCCTAAAGCTTCTTCCTATTGTTACGTTCACTATCCGATACTCATTCGTTCTGCGATGGTTTGTTTTTCGTTCTGCATTTCTGTGGAGTCTAGTATTGCAGGCGTTCACATAACGTTTACGCTTTACTTGGTATTTACTTGTATTTCTTACGTAATTACATAGTTTTTACATTTTAAATAAAATTATGCCAAAACTCAGAAGCGCAATTTTTGAATATTTTCCTATAACGGCAGTGTGTGAGAAAGTGAAAACCACGTATTATTTGAGTGGAACTCGCTTACCTTTGAATTTGAAGGGGCGTCATTTGAAGTCTCGCCCTCCCAAACATTGAATATGGTTTCATAATGCTACATTTAGTCATTAGTTTAAAAAAAAAATCACCATTAATTGCTGTTAAAATTTGTTTACTACTGAGTTAGTTACAGAATCCATGTTTCAAAATAACATTTATCTTGCATCCTGGATTTCAAAGATTTTTTCTTTTTATTGGAGAATTTTTGAAGTGTTCCCCTTTGTGTACGTGCACTTCTGAAGTGGACCACAAGGCTAAAATTACCAGCCTAGTCTCGTGGGTCCAATCCGCCCCTGAAAACACGTATTAGTTTTTAGAAAAAAACAAATCAGTACGACTTAGTAGTGTAAGAAAAAAATTAAAATTAACCGATGTCATTCTTTTGATGACCAAAGAGATTTCCTGAAATTTAGCAGAACAATTTATACAACAGATATGCGATAAAAGCACAAAATTAGCCTTTAAGGTGTATTTAGGACGTGCTGCCATCTGGTGCAAGTATTTGAAAACACATGAGATTAAATTCAGTTTTGTGAATTACTTTTTTTGCAGAAAACTGATGGGTCAAAATTCAAGCGATCCTTACGCTGCTCCTATCTTTCTCTTTCCTGTTTGTCTTTCTCTAAATTGATCTGTGATAGAATCTTCCGAATCAAAGCTTGAATAACATTCTCAAAACAATAGCGCTGCATATGGGATTTCTAGTTAAAAAAAATTGAAAACGGTTAAAAACTAGTTCATTTTCCGTTTTTGTGTTTTCCACGTCTGAATTGTTGAGAGAAAATTAAAGTACTTGATACTTATTTTAAAAAATGTAAGAATTTTATGTTTTTCTAACAGAACAAGACCATATAAATATTAGAAATGTTATATTATAACGATGCAGTTCTACAACTCCTCTCCAGGTGATGAGACAAATGTACGTATCTCCGATGCTTCGTTAACAATTTGCATTTATGAAAATTTACTCATGTATTTTCGCTTTTGTTACTTTAAGCCTGCGGCATTTTTAAACGGTTCGAATAGTTTATTTGGTGGAAATATATAACTACTGATAAATATCGGCTTTGCTAACTCAAACTCATTACTTAAGAGTTTTTGAATTTCCGTTTTTATTACTTTTTCTCTGCCTTATTTATTATTATTATTATTTACTGACTATACTTCAAATATATGAGTACACCAATCGGATCGAGACGGATACTACCGTCGCGCCATCTAGTATTCCTACAGTGAAATTGAATAGACATTATAATTTAATTACCGACATTTCCGTAAAAATAAAAAAACAATATTTAAAAAAATGCATGCGCTTTACTTATTCGGAAAAATATTTTCATGTTGTCCGGAAATAAATAACGTTAACATTGGTGAGAAGAGTTAGCGGTAAATATTTACCGAAAGCCTTGAAATATTTTTCAGGAGATTATTTATTCACTTGAAGTTGTTGGAGTCTTCACCGATAATGATATCATCATCATCATCATTGTCAACGATTATCAATCCACTGCTGGACGAAGGTCTCCCCAAGTTTCCTCCACATCGGTCTGTCTTGTGCCAGTCTCCTCCATGTCACTCCCGCATACTTTCGAATTTCATCCACCCATCTCCCATGTGGTCTTCTTCTGGGTCTTTTCCTGTCCCTTATAATCCAATCTAAAATTTCGGTTGTCCATCGATGGTCTGTCCTTCTGGCAGTATGTCCAGCCCATTGCCATTTCAGGGATTTAACTCTGATCATGATGTCTTCCACTCTTGTCATTTTTTGGATCCACGAGTTCCTCTTCTTGTCTCTCCTGGTTACACCAAGCATGCACCTCTCCATGATTCTTTGAGTTGTTTGCAGCCTTTGTATGTCTCTTTTAGTTAAGGTCCACGTCTCTACATAATCAAAAACAATCCCTCAAACTCTCACACACACAAATAAAATAAAATAAAATAAAATAAAATAAAATCAGAAAATCACGAGGTGTTTGCAAGTTAGATGGATAATGGAAAGAGCAAGAGAATTCCAGAAGGATGCTCACCTTTGTTTCATTAACTATAGCAAAATTTCTCACTGTGTCGACCATCAAAGATTGTGGAATGTTTTGAGATTCCTAGGAGTGCCAGAGCACTTATTTGTTTTTTGAGGAATCCTTATGATGAGAAAGATTCCATGGTGAGAAATGAATTTTGTGGGACTGAATAGTTTAGATTAAGAAAGCGAGTCAGACAAGGTTTCATTCTCTTTATATACAAAAGTTGAACTTCTACAGCGAATATACACAGTAGAGTCACATTAATGTGATCACCTCCTACTTTTGGCGTCAACAGCGCGCAGCCCATGAAAGAAGACACGTGTCGTGTGCTGGCTTGAAGGGTATATAAGGTGTGCTGTAGGCATTTTGAAAACATATCACTCGTTGCTGTCATGGATAAAAGGAGTGATTTATCAGATTTGCAAAAAGGGATGTATATCGGCTTACGGTCCAAGAGTGGAAGTATTTCTGAAACAGCGCAGTTTGTGGACTGTTCGCGTGCTGCTGTGGTTAAAGTGTATCGTGATTAGAGAAATAACACCATTGCGAATAAGCGACATGGAAACTGCGGAGCCCCACGTGTCATTGATGTGAGAGGTGAACGTCGGCTTCGAAGGTGCGTGAGGGCCGATTGGTACGCTACAGTGGAGCAACTCACTGGCCGAATGAACCAGGAGGCTACCGGAAGTGTGTTAAAAACAACAGTTCAGCGAACCCTACTGCGTATGGGGTTCCGATGCAGACGGATGGTCACTGCACCTATTCTAACGAAAGTGCATCGGCAGAAAAGGCTTACATTTGCACGGCAGTATTGGAATTGGACCTCCGCTGATCGGCAAAGGATTGCCTTCTCTGATGAATCACGTTTGCTGCTTCAATGAACGGGTGGCCGTTGGAGTATAAGGCTACAAACATCGGAGAACAAACATTTTCAACCATTGCTGGAAGAACACAAGATGGTGGGGAGAGCGTTTTCGTGGCGTTACCAGGGTTCACTCATATCTGTGGAAGGCGCTCTGGACGGAATTCGTTATGAATCCATCCTTGCAGACCACGTACATCCATACATGCTGATTGCATTCTCTGGGGCGGATGGGATCTTCCAGCACGGCAATGCGACGTATCACACAGCTAGAAATGTCCGAGAGTGGATGGAAGAGCACGATGAGGACTTCAAAGTACTTCTCTGATCCCCTAATTCCCCAGACTTCAACCCAATTGAGCATGTGCGGGAACACCTCGATCGTGTTGTTCGCTCTATGGATCCTCCACCACGCACCCTCCAGCAGCTGTCAGATGCACTGCAGTCAGCATGGCTCCACATACTTGTGAAAACCTTCCAGCACTTTATTGAGTCACTCCCAGCCTGTCTAACTGCTGTCCGCGCTGCACACGACGGTTACTCTGGATATTAGTTGGTGGTCACAATAATGTGAGTCGATCGTGTAAATATCATTGCAAAATTGCTTAGAATATATTGCAATTAAACACACTCCATGCAAACAGACACATACAGATTATGAGTCCGCACCGTTTAGCAAGACAACAAATTTGGTGACTGGGGGCGCCATCTTGTCTTGTACCCATGTCGTCAGATACCCTTACTAATGCTTTGGGCAACGTTTTTATTGAAAATATTGGGCCCTGTCATTTATGTGACCTACCGAAATTTTTGCTCGAAAATCTTGGTTCCTGTCATTCTACTATCTACCTAAACATCACTGGACACCAAGTGCATCCTTTCATGGCAATGGTATTCCCCTCTAGTAGTGTCTTCTTTCAGAAGCACAACACGGAATGCCACACTGTCCGGATTGTTCGAAAGTGGTTCTCAGAACCTGAGGAAAATTATGACGTCTACCACCTATTTAAACATTGTTGTTGACCAGGTATATGCTTTCATGGCAATGATATTCCCCTTTAGTAGTGTCTTCTTTCAGCAGGATAATACGCCATGCCACACTGTTCGGATCGATCGAAAGTGAATCACAGAACACGAGGAAAATTATGACGTCTACCGCCTATTTAAACATTGTTGTAGACCAGGTATATCCCTTCATCGCAATGATATTCCCTTCTAATAGTGTCTTCTTTCAGCAGGATAATACGCCATGCCACACTGTCCGGATTGTTCGAAAGTGGTTCTCAGAACCTGAGGAAAATTATGACTTCTACCACCTATTTAAACATTGTTGTTGACCAGGTATATGCTTTCATGGCAATGATATTCCCCTTTAGTAGTGTCTTCTTTCAGCAGGATAATACGCCATGCCACACTGTTCGGATCGATCGAAAGTGAATCACAGAACACGAGGAAAATTATGACGTCTACCGCCTATTTAAACATTATTTTAGACCAGGTATATCCTTTCATGGCAATGGTGTTCCCCTCTAGTAGTGTCTTCTTTCAGCAAGATAATACGCCATACCACACTGTCCGGATTGTTCGAAAGTGGTTCACAGAACACGAGGAAAATTATGACGTCTATCACCTATTTTAACATTATTGTAGAACAGGTATATCCTTTCATGGCAATGATATTCCCCTTTAGTAGTGTCTTCTTTCCGCAGAACAATGTTCCACGCCACACTGTCCGTATTCATCGAAAGTGGTTCACGTAACATGTGGAAAACTGTGACGTCTACTACCTGTTTAAACATTATTGTAGACCAGGTACATCCTTTCATGGCAATGGTCCTCCCCTCTAGTAGTGTCTTCTTTCCGCAGGATAATACGCCATGCCACACTGCTCGGATTGCTCAAGAATGGTTCGCTGAACATCAGGAAGATTTCCAAGTATTTCAAATTGCACATACATCAATCAAATCCAGTATATTTCCGCAGGATAATACGCCATGTCACACTGCCCAGATTGCTCAAGAATGCTTCGCTGAACATGAAGAAGATTTCCAAGTATTTCAAATTGCACATACATCAATCCAATCCAGTATCTTTCCGCAGGGAAATACGCCATGCCACACTGCCCGGATTGCTCAAGAATGGTTCGCTGAACATGATAAATGTTTCCAAGCATTCCAAATTCCACATACATCAATCCAATCCAGTATCTTTCCGCAGGATAGTACGCCATGCCACACTGCCCGGATTGCTCAAGAATGGTTCTCGGAACACGAGGAATGTTTCCAAGCTTTCCAAATTCCACATACATCGATCCAATCCAGTGTCTTTCCGCAGAATAATGCGTCATACCACACTGTCCGGCTTGCCAAGAATGGTTCGCTGAACATGAGGAAGATTTCAAATTCCTTATACATCAGACCAATCCAGTATCTCTGGTTTGTGTTGGGACAGGAAACCTGATCTATGGCGGTTCAATTGAGTAACTTACGAGAGGGAAATATTCTGCTGGTAACGTTTTTGTGCCAGGTACCAACAGACCTGTTTAGAAATCTTGTAGCTTCCAAGCCTCGCCTGGTAAGAACTGTTTTGGCGGCACGCGGAAGATCGACATTATACTAGGCGGTTGGCTGTAGTGTTTCGGCGCTTTGGTTTAAGATTATTTTCTGAACAATGTTTTTCTTTTCATCTAAAGGTGTTCACTTAATAAAAATATTGCGTAAACAGACATACCCAGTCAATGGATTCGCCAATTTGTCTGTATTGTTATGTATAACCAGGAAAAGGTATCTCTTTTACGGTTTTAAAAATTTCTTGGGAATTCCCATTTGGATTATTTTTCACGAGAGAGATTCATCAATGACGCGTACACACACGTACCTTCCTCCACTTCCCAAACAAATTTCTGTCTGTGCTATTGTCTCGATTCGTTTCTGATTTTGGCAATCGTATCCATTTTCGAATGAAGAGCACACATTATATACAATTTTTTGTTGTTGTTGGAGGTTTAACGACCACCATGAGTAACTCAATGGGCTATAACCAGCCGCCGGTCCCTAATTTAGGGCCACTGACTCCAGGGAAGGGAGAGAGTCAGTGCAGTAAGACAAACAAAATATCTGTGCCTCACCGGGATTCGAGCTCGGACCCCTTTCGGACGAATGATCAGAGGCCAATATTGTTTCTTTTTTTTTTTTTTTTTTTTTTTTTTTTTTTTGTTAAAATACGCCTTTAGGAAAAGATTCGTTATTTTAATAAAAATGCATCAACTTGCATTAGGAAACGATGCTTTCATTTTTCATACGCTTTTCATTGACTTCTATTTTGTTCTGGCTGACTTCTTTTTTTTTT
The DNA here is from genome assembly GCA_039090855.1 of Macrothele yani. Lineage (NCBI taxonomy): Eukaryota > Metazoa > Arthropoda > Arachnida > Araneae > Macrothelidae > Macrothele > Macrothele yani. Next base: position 12,562,882 of record CM076999.1, on the reverse strand, counting down.
TTTTTTTTTTTTTTTTTTTTTTTTTGATTGGATGTTTAACGACCACCGTGAGCAACTCAACGGGCTATAAGCAGTCGCCCGTCCCTAATTTAGGGTCACTGGTTCCAGGGAAGGGAGAGAGCCAGTACCGTAAGACAAATACAACATCCATGCCTGACCGGGATTCGAACCCGGACCCCTTTCGGACGAATGATCAGAGGCCATTGCCTTAGACCACTGCGCCACCGGGGCGGCCTGGCTGACTTCAAGGATTTCAATTCTCTATCGCGCCCCCTCCGAAAAAAAAATTCTATATATGCCCCGATGTTCAGGTATTCTTTCCATAACTTATTCGGCCGCCCCGGTGGCGCAGTGGTCTAAGCGATGGCCTCTGATCATTCGTCCAAAAGGGGTCCGGGTTCGAATCCCGGCGAGGCATGGATGTTGTGTTTGTCTTACGGCACTGGCTCTCTCCCTTCCCTGGAACCAGTCACCCTAAATCAGGGACGGGCGACTGCTTATAGCCCATTGAGTTGCTCACGGTGGTCGTTAAATCTCCAATCAAAAAAAAAAAAAAAAAAAAAACTTATTCGTTGAATCACAGACGTAGCTTCGGGAGAGGGGGGGGACATGCGCCTCCCCAAATTTAGGAATTTTAAATGTGAGAGCAAGCCTACGATGGGGTAGCAAATGTGAATGGGAGATTTAATAAAATCTGAACGATATTCAAAGAGGGAAAGAGCCAGGTGCTATACACAGACACATTGTTATGCTCACCTTTTAAATTTGGTTCGTTGTTGTAAAGAAGTAAAGCCATAGCAAAATTATATCAATGCCGAGAACTCATTCTGTATTTTATTCACGTTTCAGCAAAAAGATTTGTAATATTAAAAAATAATTTTAGAAAAGAGAGGACTTAGAAAAAACACCAGCTTTCACTTCTTCGTGCCCCCTACTAAGCGAAACATTAGTTAATACTTACACGTGCATCCCCTCCGTAATTTTTTGGTCACGCTACGCAAATGCATTGAATTAAAAGTATCAATATTTGTATATATTTTGTCTTTGAGTGGTTTGCGTTCAATGAAAAGCTCAGTTAAAATGCTGCCACCTACCGTCGTCACGTAGAGTAAAGACGTAATGATCCTTATTATGTTGATAGATTTTCTAAACTATAATTTCTGAACTGATCAGGCAGTGACATATTCAGGTATCTTCTCGAGGGTTCTTAGCCCTCCCCCCCCCCCACACACACTTCCGAAAATCCATGAACACCACCCGGTAGGCTTTTGGGTGATCTCCCTTTAATAAACTTAGTCTATTTTTGGTCATAGCTGAATATTTGGAGAAATTAATTTAAAAAAACTTAAGCAAATTAGGGAAACTATTATAACTATAAAAAAAAAAGAAAACCACATCCACACGTCCTTCAATCAGAAATTTATATTATTCTTCAGTAAAACATTAAACTGCTTCCCATATAACAAAATATTTGATTCCTAATTTTTAACAATAGCAAATTATAAGAAATTGTATCCATAAAAAGTTCTGTTTTTCCTAGTGTTGGGTGGTTTACACCCTGTAAAAAAAAAAATTAAAAAATCGAGGCACTTCAAACTGGCGTCCAAACGGTTAGTTTTTGTTTTGTTTTTTTACTACTATGTGCGAATCTAAACGGCCTGAAACCAAGTGGCAAGGAAATGGTTTCCACCACAATGTTTCACGTAACACTGTTATGATTCCTTAATAATTAGAAACATGCTTGTATTAAGGCGAGGTCATTTTTACCCCTCCTAATTTTTTTTTTTTTTTTTTTTGTGATGGTGGGGCATTTTCTCCAGCATAGCGTTATGTTACTTGCATCCTCAATATTTTTTACACCACCCCATAATGAAATCCGTGGTGCATTACTGAATTAAAGTAAAGCTATAACATTTTTAGCACGTCTTTTGTTATAAAAGATCGTGCTTGTGTTACCGGTTTGTCCGTCCGTCACGATATCTCTGCAACTATTAGTCCGATTTGAAAAATTATTTTTGCATTGGGAAGCATGAAGTATGCAAATGCTAATCCTTCATTTCGTTTTTTTTTACGATGTAGAATTTTGCCGCTAGAGGGCGTAAATGCAGATGATGTCGAATCCAAAAATACGTTTTATTCCACATATTTGCTTCTAAACATCCGACTGAAAAAATTATTTTATCTTTCGATTCCATTTATGTCGAAGAGTATTTTAGATATAGTTACTTTTTCAAATTACCCATAGATTTTCCGCTAGGGGCGTAGATGTATATCTTATTTTTGTCAATATCTCTACTTCTAGGAGTACGATTTGAAAAATGTCTTCTTTGTTGGATAGTGTTTCCAGTGTGACATGTTTCTCTTATAATTTCAAAATTTTCAAGTATTTCGTAAGCTTTCGTAAAGGCAAATTACTTTTCCCCTTATATCTTTGCTTCTAAATCTCCGATTTGAAAAATTCTTTCTGCACCGGATACAGCTCCTGATGGGAAGTCCTTTGCACGTAATTACTAATTTTTGTAAAAAATGGTATGGTCACCACGTGGCGCAAGTCATAATTTCCGCTTCTGATGTATTTGCAGCAAAATAAAAGCTTCTAAAATCTCGATTGCAAAAAATGTCGTTTGGTGACCGATACTAATCATGTCGACAACACTTTTAGGAACATTTTCTTTGTGAAATAATGCATGGTTTTTATGCCAGGGAGCGTAGATGTATATCTTATTTTTGTCAATATCTTTACTTCTAGGAGTCCGATTTGAAAAATTCTTTCTTTGTTGGAGAGCGTTTCCGATGCGAAATGTTTTTCTTATAAATTCAAAATTTTCAGGTAAATCATAGACTTTCCGCTAGGGGGCACAAAGGTAAATTGCGTTTTCTGCGTTATTTCTGCTCCTAAAATTCCGATTTGAAAAATTCTCCCTGGATTGCATACAAGACCCGATGGAAAATATTTTTCACATAATTTCTAATGTTTGGTAAAGAATGGCTTGGCCACCAGGGGGCATAAGTGTTAATTTCTGCTTCTGATGTATTTGTAGCAAAATCTGGGCTCCTGAAAACTCGACTAAATTTTTTTTTTCTTGGACCGATACCGCTCATATGGAAAAACCTTTTGAAAATACTTTCTTCGTAAAATAATGCATGGTTTTCCCAATAGAGGACGTAAAGTCACATCTTATTTTTGTCGATATCTCTGTTTCTAAGAGTCCGATTTGAAAAATTATTTATTTGTTGTAGAGCGTTTCCGGTGCGAAATGTTTCTCATATAAATTCATGTTTTTCTTAACGCACAAGTCTGCAACCAGAGGGCGTAAGCTCACGATTCCGTTTACACCAATATCTGAGGGATTAAAGACCCGATTGAAAAACTTCTTTCTTCCGTCAGATACTATTGTTTTCCATACCGGTTCCATTGACTTTGAATAGCTTTGATAAATTTAATTTGCTTCAGAACGGATTCAAAAGACGTGCTGTGCTTATTACACCCGAAAATTCGGTGTCATCTTTCTTGTTTTTTGTTTTACTACTATATGCTAATAATCTAAACGGACTGAAATTAAGTGGCAGGGAAATGGTTTACACCATACGATTTCAGGTGGCACTGTAATGATTCCTTAATAATTAGAAACCCGCTTGCATTAAGTGGAGAACATTTTTACCCCTCCTAACATTTTTTTTTTTTTTTTTTTTTTGTGGTGGTGGTGGCGGATTGTCTCCAGTATAACTTTGTCTTACTTGCATCCTCAATATTTTTTACACCACCCCATAGTGAAGTCCGTGGTGCATTACTGAATTAAAGTAAAGGTATAACATTTTTACGTTTTTAATCGCCTGCATGCGTACAAAACTTGCCTGGAAAGCTTTTGGAAGAAACAGCATAATTTTTAAGAGCAACATGCCATTATGTCTTAAAAGAAAAGTGTTTGATCAATGCATCCTTCCAGTGCTTACGTATGGTGCAGAGACGTGGACCTTAACTAAAAGAGACATACAAAGGCTGCAGACAACTCAAAAAAGCATGGAGAGGTGCATGCTTGGTGTAACCAGGAGAGATAAGAAGAGGAACTCGTGGATCCGAAAAATGACAAGAGTGGAAGACATCATGATCAGAGTTAAATCCCTGAAATGGCAATGGGCTGGACATACTGCCAGAAGGACAGACCATCGATGGACAGCCGAAATTTCAGATTGGATTCCAAGAGACAGGAAAAGACCCAGAAGAAGACCACATGGGAGATGGGTGGATGAAATTCGAAAGTATGTGGGAGTGACATGGAGGAGACTGGCGCAAAACAGACCGTTGTGAGGGAAACTTGGGGAGACCTTCGTCCAGCAGTGGATTGCTAATGGTTGACTATGATGATGATGATGTGTGCATCTCTTGTAATTTACATTTGCGATATACGACACGAGAAAATATTTTTATATGTATTAATGTATATATAAATGACAAAATTGTGATTATATATGTATATAAAAACAATCAACAATTTTCATCCCCTTCAAAATTTCTAATTGCACCTGAATGCAACCCCGCAACCATAGGCACCGCCTATAGTGTTTAAGGTGAATCTTTTCCCTCCAATGATTTTACTGGGAGGAGGTGTCCACCCAATATTTTTCGTCCTGTTTGATTAAATAATCGCTTTAGGCTTATAAGGTGGACAAAACTCCACCTTACGCTGCCAAAGGGGCTTCTTTCCATCAATAACCAAATAATTAAAAACATTTTTCCCATACTCATTGTTCCTCATTTGATAAGAAACGTGATTTCCAGTCCCGTATTTGTTTAAAATGTTCTCGTGATATGTGATAAATGCTAAAAACAATTATCAGAAATAAAATAAATAAAAATACAGAAACGTATATTCTCTGGCCTCTTTATTTATATATATATATATATATATATATATATATATATATATATATTTTGCCCTGCTTTTGTTTGAGTAACGCAGCTAATTTCTCATATTTTGAACTAAAATTTGGAAATAAAATCCCTCTGGATATTTTACCAAATCGCAGGTTGAATTTTATTTTTAAAAGTATCAATATTCGAAAAGAATATTTCTGTTTCCTTGTTTTGAATGAGCATTTTAAGATATGCGGAATCACGTAGTTTATGTTTTTGCCCCCTTTTTTTTATCTTCCTCCTAACAATGAAAGAAACGTGCCCCTCGAATGTCTGATCCCTTCACGCCCGTCCTCCCCCTCGCCCCCCGAAAAAAATTGGTTAAGTCGGTGATCTTGCGTGTGGGGGATGGGTAGGTGTCTATTTTGTTCATGCTTTTATTTGATTTCAAAACGAATGCTCTAAGCAGAAAAAAAAAATGTCTCCCTGTACCAGAGTTGGAGACAGGTCAAAAATTTTGGTGCCGGACGTCCCATGACTCTTTTCGTGAATTAACGAAGCATATTACTGATACAGCGTTTCCGTGAAATGACGGGAAGAAACCTGAATTTCACGGATTTTTCATACCCCAGGAAAATTCTGAATTTTCAGAAACCTTTCCACAATTACTTTTTTATATTTGACGGTAAATTGTCGTCTTTAAGATGTGTTAACGGAAAATTATGAATTTTCAGAAAACTTTCAGCAACTTCTTTTATATATTGACGGTAAATTACCGTCTTTAAGATGTGTTAACGAAAAATTCTCAGTTTTTGAAAACCATTCCACAATTCCTTTATTAAATTGACGGTAAATTGCCGTTTTTAAGATGTGCCAAAGGAAAGTTATGAATTTTCAGAAACCTTTCAACAATTCCTTTTTTATATTGAAGGTAAATTGCCGTTTTTAAGATGTGTTAACGGAAAATTCTGAATTTTCAGAAACCTTTCCACAATTCTTTTTTTTTTTATTTACAGTAAATTTCCGTTTCTAACATGTGTTAGCGGAAAATTCTGAATTTTCAGAAACTATTCCACAATTCCTTTTCTATATTAACGAAAAATTGCCGTCTTTAACATGTGTTAACGGAAAATTCTGAATTTTCAGAAACCTTTCCACAATTCCTTTTTTATATTCACGGTAAATTGCTGTTTTTAGTATGCGTTAACGGAACATTCTGAATTTTCAGTAACCTTTCCTCAATTCCTTTCGTGTGTTAACGGAAAAATTCCGCTGTCACTTTTTTCGTATCCCTTTGACGGGGAATTTCCAGTAATAAGAGCGATTTGAGGGAATACTTGAGGTTTTATTAACAGTTTAATTTCAGTCGTCTGTCTAAGGATCTGATGTTGAAGTTCGGCTGCGAGATCGGATATCGTCGGTAGCATATCGCTTGAATTTTGGTCATTGTAGCATACCTCACCATTGTTTCCTCTCCTATCGCCATTTTCTGCACCAACTGTTATATACCGGGTTGCTGTACGAAACCTGATACTTTTATTATTGTACGGGGTCTATGTATCAGTCTTTAGACAACTTAATGTACAGATGATTATACGATGTCTATGTATCAGTCTTTGGACAACTTAATGTACAGATGATTATACGATGTCTATGTATCAGTCTTTGGACAACTTAATGTACAGATGGTTACACGATGTCTATGTATCAGTCTTTGGACAACTTAATGTACATATGATTATACGATGTCTATGTATCCGTCTTTGGACAACTTAATGTACAGATGGTTACACGATGTCTTTGTATCAGTCTTTGGACATCTTAATGCACAGATGATAATACGATGTCTATGTATCAATTTTTGGATAATTACAGCTATCAAGAGTAAATTTTGTATTCAGCAGTTTTGTGAAATCTATGTATACACTCATCGTCAAAAAAATAGTTGCACCCAGAAGGAAGCAATCGACAGGAATGAAACTTGGTGAGTTGGTTTGACATCGTGAGACATGCAATATAATTCAAGTATCACGCTAGGCAGCTCCTGCGAAGCAAGCAAGGAGGGGTCGTAGCGGTGTGCCTGACTGGCTATATATTAGGCCGTCCCGTTGCGCATGGTTGCCATTCTGACTCGTGCTGTGGTGTTAGTTGCATCCTTTGCAAGTGAAATATGCCTTGGAGTAAAGTTCGGATGCAATTCGAGCAGTTGGAGGAACTCCACAGGGGCCGAATCATCGGGCTCTGGGAAGCGGGATGGTCTTATCGCCGTTGGCGGCAGTGGATAGAACAAGGCACGCAGTTGCCACAGGAATGGCAACTGCGTGCCTCGCGCTGTTGGCGGCAGTGGATAGAACAAGGCACGCAGTTGCCACAGGAATGGTCTGGGTTACCTAGACGAACCACGGAGGGAAGGAACCGATGGGTTGTATGACATGCGCGAAGTAACACAACAGCCACAATTGCCGATATTCAGCAAGCAGTGGTGCCCTCCATGCTTCGTCCGATTAGTGGGAGCACCATTGACAGGCGGCTATACGACAGAGGTCTACATGCACGCACCCGTTACGACGACTGCCCTTAACACCACTGCATCGTCGCTGAGGACTGCAATGGTGTGGTACCAGACTGTAATGGAGCCCGTGAGAATGGAAGCGGGTGATCTTCAGCTACGAGTCCCACTTTTTTCTTGGAGGAGACGACCAAGGAATCCGTGCGTGGAGGCACCGTTTTCAGCCCCAAGATGAACAGTTTGTTGTCGACAGTTACACGTCCAGAAGGCCTGGTGTCATGGTGTGGGTGCAGTTGCCTGCGATGCCCGATCACCTTTGGCTTCATCACATGCACTTTGATAGCCCAACGTTGCGTTAATGAGGTCCTGCGGCCCCCACCTTTCCGAACCGCTCAATCCGGTGCGATTTTCCAATGCGACAATGATTGTCCGCATACTGCTCCTGTCTTGATAGCTTGCCTTCAAGGCACTGACACTCTACCACGGCCAGGCGCATCTCCAGACCTATCACCGATTGAAAATGTGTTGGATGCTATTGGACGCGCTATCCACACCCAACTCCTACCGCAGAATCTGCAGGAACTGCGTGAGAAGATTCAAGCTGCATGGGTGTGCTTATTACAGGACATCATTGGGAACCTCTCCATGTCGAGACGTCTGGCATGCTGTGTGAGCAAACATGGCGGCCCGACGCCATACTGAGAGAGACTACTTATTGGCGTGCAGCTCAATAAATAATACCCATATTAGTCTCATTTTTAATCATTTATTATTCCATGGCAACCTTTACCTACCTCCCGATTAGCATTGCAATCCGACACGTCCTTCTGCGTGTGCAACTATTTTTTTGACGATGAGCGTGTATAAAATTGAACGTTTGTTTGTTCGTATGTCCGCTATACAAATCTAAAGTTTTCAAGTTAAGTCTACCAAATTTGGTATACTATCTCATGGTACACTACGTTAGACCGTAGACGGTTTCTGAAGGTGTCTGGGCCCGGGATAAAGAGATCTCCATACAAAATTTTCGTAAAATCAACAGTTTTCAATTTAGAACCACCAAATTTGGTATACCATACCCTAACTTAGACCTTAGGCGGCATTTGGAAGGGGTCGGAGATGCCCCGTTGGCGCAGTGGTCTAAGCGATGGCCTCTGATCGTTCTTCCGAAAGAGGTCCGTGTTCGAATCCCAGTGAAGCATGTATGCTGTGTTTGTCTTACGACACTGGCTCTCTTCCTTCCCTGGAAATAGTGACCCTATATTAGGGACGGGCGACTGCTTATAGCCCGTGTAGTTGCTCACGGTGGTGTAAACCTCCAACCAAAAAAAAAGGGGGGGGAGTGGTCGGTGCCCGTGGTTAAGGGGCTCCGAACCACCAAATTTGGTGTACTATCTCATGGTACTCTAACTTAGACCGTAGAGAGTTTTCGGATGTGGTCGGAGGCAAGTGTCAAGATGCCCCCATACAAAACGTTCGTAAAAATCTACTTTTTTACTTTTAAGAACTGCGATACAATTCAGCACTCCAATACCCAATCTACGGTCCAAGTTAGAGACCGTAGATAACAATAAAGTGCAAACATATAAGTTTAATAGTGTATTAAAGACAAAAATGAATAAACGTTAGCTTTCACAACCAACGGGTGGCTCCAACAAGCGGAAATACAATGTAATGTTAATAGAGCGTTCCACATAATCAAAATTTAAAACGGTAAACAAAAGAATGATTGCATTTCAGTGTCGGGGGAATCTTATAAGCGCACGCCAGATGTACGGCAGTTCTATAGATGTCTCCTCGAAGGTAAGTATTTCCATTCCTTTTGCTTTCTCTTTTGTTTCGAAAAAGTAAATTAACTAAATCGACATTTCTTTTGACGGGGATACGTTTTTAAAATTGGTACCATGGAAGCACCTTCTAGGAAAACCTGACCGACATAATTTCTTACGAATGATCAAATAATTATAATTTCTAAATTATATCAAACAGCTGAAATATAAAAACTGACATAAAAAGAGTAATAACAAATGATTCAGAAAATATCAACGTAAGGTCATGCGCATGCGCGGGGAGAGGGAAGATTGTCCGCCATTTTGGGGTCGAATACGCTGAGTCAAGCGCCTTGAAATCAATGTATAACTCAAGATCGCGTAGAGGTAGGAATCGTGATAGTGAATTTCAAACGATTCGTCTGGATGAGATCTATCTAAAACGTATTAATTCATAAACTTTTCATAAGTACTTTAGAAGTTATAAGTGATAAACAAAAGAAAATTGAGAAAATCAAAATGTCTAAATATTTGATGCAAAATTCAGACTCAAAATACTACAAACGTATATCAGAAGAAAGAAGAACTCAAAAGGAATCGAATTAGCCCGAAACGGCTAACGCAGAAAGATGTAGGGTTTATAGACAGAAGAAGAAAGCCGAAGCGGTGTAACGCGTGGAGCCGCAAATAAGAACTTCTACAGCTAACACATGTGAACAGATGGACTACTTGGCCGTGAGTGAAACTTGGATAAAAATGATTCTAGACCCATACGTTTGCCCGGTTTTGAATCGTAGGCGAAGTGAAATAGGGTAATAGCCCAACACGAACCATCCACTTCTAAACGTCCTACTTTGCCAACAAAACGAACTGTGGGGGAGTTGCCATTTGCAAAAACATTAATAGTCTAACAGACTGCCAACCCGTAAATGTCTCAGTCAACAACAGATTGAGATTTGAAGATGACTATGTGGTCTAGTTGATGTGACAGTGTCTTCTCGAACTCGCTTCATGCTTGGTTTCGGTTTACATTCAACCCAACGTTTCACAAACATCTCTGGAGGTCTTCATGTTTTGGATGCAACGCGATTACTCTGAAAACATCAAGAAAATCATACCAATTATGGTACCGGATACCCAAGTGCCTATGAATCTTACTAGTGATTTTAACATTGATGTGCAACAAAACAATAACTGACTCAAATTCATGAAAGACAATTTTGGCTTGAGTTATATAAATTCTCCACTAAATACCTTAGGCAATACTTGTATCGACTTAACCTTTGTACCATCCACAGATGTTAATTGTATACCATATGTTTGTTACTTCTCATATCATCGCCCTTTAATAAATAAATTTATAGTCTAACTACTTTTCTCTTTCATTTATCAACCGACTTCTACCTCAAACCCCTTATTGTCAAACAAATAAAACCTGAAGGGGAGGGGGTGAGGGGTAAGGGGTTCCCGGACACAACCTACCCCACATTTTTTTTTAACATTTGCAGCCATCCTGGCTCCTTCTTTTTTTCTTATCCGGAAAATGCCAGGTACTTCTGCTAGTAATACTAAAAAACAGTACATTTTGCTCTTCTTTAAAAATACTTCAAAGTTGTCAGTTTTAAAAGTATCTCAAGTTCCCACCGCTGCTAAAGTATCATCTGGTATCATCATCATAATTATCAACCATTATCAATCCACTGCTCGATGAAGGTCTTCCCAAGTTTCTTCCAGAACTGTCTGTCTTGAGCTTGTCTCCTTCATATCAATCCGGCATGCTTTCGAATTTCATCCATCCATCTCCCATGGGGTCTTCTTCTGGGTCTCTTCCGGTCACTTGGAATCCAGTTTGAAATTCCAGTTGTCCATCGGGGTCTGTTCTTCTGGCAACATGTGCAGTCCATTGCCATTTCAGTAATTTCACTCTGGTCATGATATCGTACACTTATCCACAAGTTCCTCTTCTTATCTTTCCTGGTTACACCAAGCTCACGGTGGTCGTTAAACCTCCAACCAAACCAAAACCAACCAAAGCATGCATCCCTCCATGCTGCTTTGAGTTTTCTGCAGTTTTTGTATATCTTTTTTTAGTTAAGGTCCATGTCTCTGATCCATACGTAAGCAATGGCTGGATGTATTGATTAAACACTTTTCTTTTAAGACATCAGGGCATATTGCTCTTAAAAATTGTACTGTTTCTTCCAAAAGCTGTCCATCCAGGTTTTATGCGGCGAATAATTTCTTCATCAATGTGACCCTCACTTGATATCTGCTGCCCAAGATAAATGTAGATATCGGTTGTTTCAAGCTTTTCTCCATCAATCAAAAACTCTTCTTTTCTTGTAAAAGCATTGTACATCACTTTTGTCTTTTGAAAGTTCATTTTTAATCCCACTTCTTTACTCTTGTGAGCAAGTTCTTGCATCATACTCTGCAGCTCCAAAGGGGTATTTGCAAAAGTCACTACGTCATCAGCAAAAACTAGAGGTTAGTTAAATGATCTCCATTAATTTTTATCCCTTTGTTTTCCCAGTTCAGTGATTGAAAGACATTTTCCAATGTGACATTAAAGAGCTTGGGAGATATGGTGTCACCTTGTCTCACTCCCTTTCCAATTCTTATTAGTGTTGTATCCTCAAATATCGGAAACTTTGCACTTGCATTTTCGTAGATGTTATTAATAATGTTAATGTACGCATCATCAATATCGCAGGATTACAAAGCCATTGTAACTGCGAATGGTGTCACGGAATCAAAGGCCTTTCCATAATCAATAATACCTGGTATAAGGGTGGAGGGAAAATTCCTGAGGATTGGAACAACGCTGCAATGATCTTGCTACATAAAAAAGGTGATATTGAGGATCTCAGGAACTACAGACCTATCAGCCTCCTATCAGTGGTTTATAAAATCTTCACTAAAGTTCTTTCACATCGCTTGAAGGTAACACTGGACATGGCTCAACCGAGAGAACAAGCTGGATTCAGGAGTGGCTACAGCACAATAGATCATATCCACGTACTGAGAGAACTAATTGAAAGAGCGAGGGAATATGAACTTCCATTGTGCATGGCTTTTATCGATTATGAAAAAGCCTTTGATTCGGTGAAACCATCAGCAGTTGCAATGGCTCTGAAATCCTGCGGTATTGAAGATGCATACATTAATATTATTAATAACATCTATGAAAATGCAAGTGCAAAGATTCGGCTGTTTGAAAATACAACACACATAAAAATTGGAAAAGGAGTGAGACAAGGTGACACCATATCTCCGAAGCTCTTTAATGCCACATTGGAAAATGTCTTTCAATCACTGAACTGGGAAAACAAAGGGATAAAGATTAATGGAGATTATCTAACCCACCTTCGTTTTGCTGATGACATAGTCATTTTTGCAACTACCCCATCAGAGCTACAGAGTATGATCCAGGAACTTGCTGACAAGAGTAAAGAAGTGGGATTAAAAATGAACTTTCAGAAGACAAAAGTGATGTACAATGCTTTTACAAGAAATGAAGATTTTTCGATTGATGGAGAAAAGCTGGAGATAACAGACACGCACGTTTATCTTGGACAGCAGATATCAAGTGAGGGTCACATTGGTGAAGAAATTAATCGGCGTACAAAACTTGCCTGGAGAGGTTTTGGGAGAAACAGCATAATTTTCAAGAGCAATATGCCATTATGTCTTAAAAGAAAAGTGTTTGATCAATGCATCCTTCCAGTGCTTACGTATGGTGCAGAGACGTGGACCTTAGCTAAAAGAGACATACAAAGGCTGCAGACAACTCAAAGAACCATGGAGAGGTGCATGCTTGGTGTAACCAGGAGAGATAAGAAGAGGAACACGTGGATCCGAAAAATGACAAGAGTGGAGGACATCATGATCAGAGTTAAATCCCTGAAATGGAAATGGGCTGGACATACTGCCAGAAGAACAGACCATCGATGGACAGCCGAAATTTTAGATTGGATTAAAAGGGACAGGAAAAGACCCAGAAGAAGACCACATGGAAGATGGGTGGATGAAATTCGAAAGTATGCGAAAGTGACATGGAAGAGACTGGCACAAGACAGACCGTTGTGGAGGAAACTTGGGGAGACCTTCGTCTAGCAGTGGATTGATAATCGTTGACAATGATGATGATGATGATGATGATAAGGGTGGAAAAATTCATCGCTTTTGTTTTTGCAAAATTTCTGCATAAACACAGAGGAAATAGAAATGGACGTTTCTGAAATAAATTTAATTTCTGCCTACGAAAAATGTGTGAAAATAAGAAAGTTAAAAAAAAAAAAAAAAAAACAAGCACTTTAAAAAACGGAAATATCGTTAGTAGACTGTCACCTGCCTGTAACTTCGCTTTTCGTTATTTTTGGAAATTTCACGTAAATTCACACCACTTATTTTTACAGTGTATGTTTAAATGCAATGATGCATAGCACAACTGTCCATTATTTTGACGGTAAAAAGTGAAGAATCAAGTTTTACATGGTAACATTTTCAGAAGACAGTTTGAATTCCGCAGCATGTTGGTAGGATATCGTTGTCCTGTTGAGGTCATTAATGAAACAACGTAAAACGCAGTCTTCTGCTAGATTAGTTTTCCCGGTGAAGTTATTTCTCTCTTTCTGAGTTTTAATCAGAAATCAATATCCTTTGAAGTGGCGAGAATACTGTAAGACTTGCAAGCAATGCGGTTTGTCTCAACTCTAACTGATGTTAGTAATTTTAAACGCCTTTCGTTTTTTCGTTATTTCTTTTTACTGCGCATTTTTATCTTGCATTTCAAGCAAAGGTAGTTCGAGGAAGTATGTCCATGTCGCTACGCACTTTCTTTCTTGTACTTTTACTTCAAAGCTTGTTATTTGGATCCGACTTGAATTTCAATTTTTAATTCGTTGTCGATGAGATTGATATTGATTCAGCATACTGAAACTTCCATGTTTTTTTCCTTTTATTTCTAATCCATTTTTGAGACAATCAGTGAGATTCGGAATCGATATCGTGTTTAAAAACAATGAACAGGTCCACAATCCCTTTTCCCGAAACCCTTAGGGCCATTTGTGTTTCGGATTTCAGAATAAAGGCTTTCTTCAGAAAATATCTAGGCAAATACACAGTGCGTCAAAGAATTTTTAAGACTGGCGCTAGATTTCAGCTGTAATCGCGAATGCGTTATAAACCGTGACCATCTGCTTCTTTCTGCCAAAAGTACTGCGCAGTTCTTAAAGTAACTCAAACGAAACGGCCGTTCGACAAGTAAAATTTTTTCATGTTGAATTATTAAGATGGAACAAAGGGCTGTTATTAAATTTAACGCAAAACTTGGTAACAGTGCTTCGGAAACGTAACAGATGATGAAACAAGTTTATGGGGAGTTTTGTTTAAGTAGATCAAATGTTTTCCTGTGGCACAAACATTTTTTGGACGGAAGAGAGACGCTAGAAGATGATAAGCATACCGGAAGACCAAGTTCATCTGGGACACCCGAGATTATTGAAAAAGTGCGTGATTTCGTGACAAACAATCGATGTGCGTCACTAAGAATGACGGAAGAGTCTTTAAACATCAACAAAGAAACGATTCGAACAATCCTGCATGAAGATTTGGGCAAAACAAAAGTCTGTGCTAAATTTGTTTCACACACGTTAACCAATGAACAAAAATCAAGGAGAAGTGCCCATTGCAGAGACATCATTTCAGCGGCTGAAAATGATCCAAACTTCTTAAAATCGATTGTTACTGGTGGTGAAACATAGTGTTTTCAATATGATCCTAAAACAAAGCGACAAAGTGCGGAATGGAAGTCAAAAAACTCACCACAAGCCAGAAAAACAAGAAAAGTTCCATCGAAAATCAAAACAATGCTCATTGCATTCTTCGATAGTAAGGGTATTATCCACAAAGAATTTGTTCCAAGTGGACAAAGAATTACTGGTGAGTTTTATTTAAATGATTTGAGGCGTTTGATGGGCAGAATTCGTCGCATTCGTCCAGAATATCGAGATGAAAACAGTTGGTGTTTGTTGCACGATAATGCACCCAGTCACACCTCACTTCTTGTTCGTAGATTTTTGGCGAAAAATAACGTCTGTGTGTTGAATCATCCACCGTATTCACCTGATTTAGCACCCTGCGACTTTTCTTTGTTCCCAAAACTTACAATGGCGTTAAAAGGGTGTTATTTTGATGATATTTCGGCCATACAAACAGCTTCGACGCGTGCTTTGGAGGCAATTCCGCAAAGTGAACTGGAACAGGCATTCGAATCATTATTAAATCGCTGTAACAAGTGTATTGAAGCCGGAGGGATTTATTTTGAATAACAAACCAAAACAAATTATAATTTCGTGTTTCTATTTCTTTTTACAGACCCAGTCTTAAAAATTCTTTAACGCACTCTGTATGCCAATGTATAACGGCCGTTCCATAAAACCGGTATACTGCAACACGTTTAAGGAAAGAAGGTCCTTTTTCCAAACTGTCCTTGTCCTTATTCAGTTGAGGGATCTCTAATGCAAAACAGTCTGAACTTTGAAGAAAAAGAAATAGTTAGACATTGTATCAGCCAAGTGATAACCGCAAATCACGCTACATTACCTAGACCAAATTTAACCACCCAAGAAATAATTGCGCTTAAAGAATTGCGCTCAAATTCAAATTTAATCATTACTAAAGCTGACAAAGGATGTCAGGTGGTTGTGTTAGACAAAAATCATTATGATGACAAAGTCAAAAATCTTTTTCGGGTGGACCTTGCAAAGAAATAAAGAATAATCCTTCAGATAAACAATTGAAAGAAATACAGAAATTGATCAAAAACTCAGAAACTCTGAGCCAAAACATAAAAAAACAAACTTAAACCTTCATACGCCCGTTGTGCGAGATTCTATGCTCTCCCTAAAATACATAAATCTGGAATTCCTTTCAGACCTATAATAAGTAATACCGTCACAGCAGCATATAAGTTATCGAAGTTCTTATCTTCGAAATTATCTACTTTGGCCAGTCTAAACGAAACATCTGTGAAAAATTCCATTGAGTTTACCAATCAACTCAAACTACATCCCTACGTAGATCAACTAATGCTATTCTTTGTTGTGATATCTATGTTCACCAATGTTCCAGTAAAAGGAGCTCTGGAATCTCTAAAATCAAGTCTTGTAGAGCATCATTATAGTCAACCTGAAGTTGAGGAAATAACAAGACTAGTGGACATTTGCATAAAACAGAACAGTTTTACTTTCCGTGGAACGTTTTATGAACAGACGGAAGGTCTAGCCATGGGCAGCCCACTGTCACGTATATTATGTGAAATCTACATGCGTCGATTTGAAGAAAAACTTTTCAAACTTGTGAAATTTGACTTATGGATACGATATGTAGACGATACTTTCATTCTATGGAAGGGAAAACATTCTGAAACACCGGAATTAGTCAAACTGATAAATTTCATTGATCCTCACATCAAATTCAGCTACGAAACTGAAAATAACGGATGCCTACCATTCCTTGACGTCTTGGTAACTCGCTTGGATCAATCTCTCGCAACCAAAATTTATCGGAAGCCTTTAGCTATTTGTTCATCTCCACATGCCAAGTCTAATCACCCTTATCAACAAAAACTCAGTGCATTTTACAGTTGCGTATATCGCGCGATACATATATGTTCAGATAAGGACAGTTTGGAAAACTAACTTAATTTCCTTAAACGTGTTGCAGTACAGCAAGTATACAACCCTTCCATTATAGAAAAGGCTCGGACAAAATTCCGGTAAATGAAGCCCATCTCCACATTAACTCCTATGATGCGCCCATTGCGAGAGAAATTTGCCATCATTTTATTTTCCCGTGACATTGCCTTCAAAATTACAAAAAATCTCAAAACCTTTAATTTTAAGTGCATGGATTTTTAAACCCATAAACAAAATGAGATTTTCAGGATCAAAGGACTGTGTTGAAGACAAAAACTCGTGGGGAATTTATCAAATTCCATGTGAATGTGGCGCTTCGTATATAGGACAGACCCGTAGAGCTTCGCGTTTTCGTTTGAAGGAGCACAAGACCTACATTCGGAATTGTGACCTAAAGAAGTCATTGATGGCTAAACACTGTTACGAAAAGGACCACGGATTTCTCTTTGAAGATGTAAAACGTATTGACAAGCCAGATTCAACCTCAAAGCTTGATAGTTTGGAAGCTTTCCATATATATCATAAGTCTTCGCAACTTGTTAATGACATGGCATCCACGCCATTTCTATCAAACGCGTGGAAGCATCTAACCAAAAAAAAAAGATCCTGCGCTAAGCACAATCAGTCGATCCCACGGGGACCCAGTATACTATACATGCAGATGAAGAGGCTCCTGTTTGCACACGAACCATTACCCGACGCCTCGCGGAAGCGAATCTGCGATCCCAGCGCCCCCCCCCCCCCGTGCGCTGTGAACATCTCCGACTCCGTGTGCAGTGGTGCCAGGCCAGAGCGACTTGTGACGTGTGGTGTTTAGCGATGAGTGCCGCTTCGTTTTGTGGACAGATGATCATCGTGTCCAGGTGTGGAGGCCCCCGGGTCAACGGCACAATCCCAACGTCGCTATCGTGCGCCACAACTCCCACACTTCAGGCATTATGGTCTGGGAAGCCATTTCCTACGAAAGCCGATCAGCTCTAGTAGTGGTACGTGGATCATTGACAGGCCAGCGGTATGCGGATGAGATCCTACGGCCCCATATGCTCCCGTTTCTAGCCGAGTTTCCAGGTGCGCTATAACAGCAGGATAATGCCCGCCCGCACACGGCTCGGGTTGCCAAGGACTGCCTACGTCATGCCCAGACACTTCCATGGACTTCCCGCTCCCCGGACATGTTCCCTATCGAGCATGTGTGGGACCAGTTGAAACGCCAGCTGCCGCCGTGCCACACTATCCGGGATTTGGAGCACCCTGTCCAACACGTGTGGGCCAGTCTGCCGCAGGATAACATCAGGCGTATGCAGGATGTGATACGGTCCTGTCCTCCATGCAGGACTATATTGCAGCATGTATCGCCGCACGAGGCGGTGCGACGCGCTATTGAAGATGACCGTACTGCGTGCCAGTGATCCCTCTTTAATTGTCACGCAGCTTAGTTTTTCCATCATGTATATCATTCATCTGTGTCATTATGTCCGTAAAATTTCAGTTCAATCCGATGCTTCCTTCTTGGTGCGCAAATTTCCTTCTCCGTGAGTGTATTTCTGGATGTTTTATCGATTGTGGAAACCTTGATGATCTCTTCTCTACAGGGTCCATTGATTAAGAAAAAATTTGATAAATTTTATCCGAGTTGAAAAGACGTGTTCATAATAACGGAAACTTCGGTGTCATCTTTTTGTTTACAATACAGTGGCCCAAATATAGGAATAGGCGACAGCTCGTGTTTTTTAGAGTGGCAAATAGAGGTCATTATGCCCAGAGAAAAGCAAAACAAAGAAAATAAACGCATATACCTTCTTGAATTAGATCGGTAAAAACTTCACTTCCGTTTTTCAATATTTGCGAAAATCTATTTTTTGGTTCCTCGCCTTTTTTTTTTTTTTTTTTTTTGCGTTTTCAGCAAAACATTCTTTCATCAATAGAAAGAGTTTTGGTTTTTCGATGAGAGGAACTAATCTAAAGAACTAGATTTCGGGTAACAAATTCGATTTTTATGCATCGAATTTGGCGTTTCTATGTCTTGGCTGGGTTTTCCTTACTTCTGTTTTCCCAACATTTCTTTAAGAGTCTTGTTATGTTTGCGTGCCTCTGGAACTGATCAAAGTTCGAAAGTGCAGAAGAATCCCCGTTTAGTATAAAAATTTCTTATACTATACTAAACGTATTATTTAAAATTTTGATTGACGTCAACTAATTTTGCTTCCTATAATTCCAATGGAAAAACTTCTGTACGCATTTTCTTCACAATTAATGCGTTCCCAAGGATGAAAATTTGAACATCGATTAAAATAACTTCATATTATAACTTGTAACACTTAATATTTTCTAAAACATAACCATATTTAAGCCATCCAACACTTGTTTGTCTACGGACGTTACCAAAGTACAGGTCGCGCCATCTTTTTTCTGGTTTCAACATCACCAAAGGAAAAGTTATTGATTTTTAATATAATTATGGTTATGTTTTAGAAAATATTAAGTATTCCAAGTTATAATATGAAGCTATTTTAATCGATGTTCAAATTATCATCCTTGGGAACGCATTAATTGTCCAGAAAAAGATGGCCTACCTGTACATTGATGACGTCAGTAGACAAGCAAATGTTGGATTGCTTTATTATGGTTATGTTTTAGAAAATATTAAGTGTTCCAAGTTATAATATGAAGCTATTTTAATCGATGTTCAAATTTTCATCCTTGGGAACGCATTAATTGTCCAGAAAAAAATGGCGCGACCTGTACTTTGATGACGTCAGTAGACAAACAAATGTTGGATTGCATAATTATGGTTATGTTTTAGAAAATATTAAGTATTCCAATTTATAATATGAAACTATTTTAATCGATGTTCAAATTTTCATCCTTGGGAACGCATTATTTGTCCAGAAAAAAGATGGCCTGCCTGTACATTGATAACGTCAGTAGACAAGCAAATGTGTGATTGCTTTATTATGATTATGTTTTAGAAAATATTAAGTATTCCAAGTTATAAAATGCAACTATTTTAATCAATGTTCAAAATTTTCATCCTTGTGAACGCATTAATTGTCCAGAAAAAAGATGGCCTACCTGTACATTGATGACGTCAGTAGACAAGCAAATGTTGGATTGCTTTATTATGGTTATGTTTTAAAAAATATTAAGTATTCCAAGTTATAATATGAAGCTATTTTAATCGATGTTCAAATTTTCATCCTTGTGAACGCATTAACTGTCCAGAAAAAAGATGGCGCGACCTGTACTTTCATGACGCAAGTGGACAAACAAATGTTGGATTGCAAATTATGGTCATGTTTTAGAAAATATTAAGTATCCCATTTTTAAAATGAAGCTATTTTAATCGATGTTCAAATTTTCATCCTTGGGAACGCATTATTTGTCCAGAAAAAAGATGGCCTGCCTGTACATTGATGACGTCAGTAGACAAGCAAATGTTGGATTGCTTTATTATGGTTATGTTTTAGAAAATATTAAGTATTCCAAGTTATAAAATGCAGCTATTTTAATCGATGTTCAAATATTCACCTTGCAAACGCATTAATTGTACAGAAAAAAGATGGCGCGACCTGTACTTTGATGACGTCAGTAGACATACAAATGCTGTATTGCATAATTATGGTTATGTTTCAGAAAATATTAAGTATTCCAAGTTATAAAATGCAGCTATTTTAATCGATGTTCAAATTTTCATCCTTGGGAACTCATTAATTGTCCAGAAAAAAGATGGCGCGAACTGTACTTTGATGACGTCAGTAGACAAACAAATGTTGAATTGCGTAATTATGGTTATGTTTTAGAAAATATTAAGTACTCCAGGTTATAAAATGAAGCTATTTTAATCGATGTTCAAATTTTCATCCTTGGGAACGCATTAATTGTCCAGAAAAAGGATGGCGCGACCTGTACTTTGATGACGTCAGTTGACAAACAAATGTATTGATTATATACCAAGTATCATCTCAATACTGCTTAATGTTTGTCGTAAGTACAAACTTAATTTTGGTGTGAAAACAACAAACATTTTAGCATTGCTTAAAAATGACAGAGACGCCATTGACATCGCTAATAAAAGTGGTATTTACTGCGTACTGTTGAACCCTGTGGATATGAACAGTGAACAACGAGTTTACATTGGATCCACGGTGCGTACCTCGGCTACTCGGCTTGACGAACATAAATATAATATAATGATGTGTTCACAAAACACATCTTTAGCGAGACTTGTTCACAAACGTGGATATAGCCCTGATTGGGACACTGTCACTATCCTTGCTTCACCACCTAACAGGTTCTTGACTTTAATTACTGAAAGCCTGTTTATATTAAAACACAAAAAGAGTGCTTGTAATGTTGATTTTCCGTACCATGTTCCCTATCCTTGGGAAATGCTCATCGAGCGTGATATATTAACTTAATTTTGTTTACTGTTTCCTGTGTTTACGCTAAGAAATCCATCTCCTTTTTTGCTGGACCTGCGCATGAGCAAATATTTGTCCTTACGTCACTGAATTTTACTATATAACCCTGTAAGTTTTCTCGCTCCGTTCGTCATTCATCTAATGATGGGAGTCGCTGGCGACTCCTAAAGATCTTATATTCATGTATCACCTATGTATCACCTACGACGGCTGTTTCACTACTGAAGAATGTTGGATTGCATAATACTGGTTATGTTTTAGAAAATATTAAGTATTCCAGGTTATAAAAGGAAGCTACACTGACGGAAAAAAATCCCAACACCACGAAGAAATAGTTGTAGAGGAATGAAATGGCGGCAATACATTTGTATAGGTAACATATTTAATCGATTAAGGTTTCAAGATCACAGCAATGTAAACGCGAGAAGAGCCATTTTAAATGTGAAATTCTGGTACATTAATAAACGGTGTAACCGCCAGAATGTTGAATGCAAGCACGCAAACGTTCATGCATTGTGTCGTACAGGTGCTGGATGTCAGTTTGTGGGATGGAGTTCCATGCCTGTTGCACTTGGTCGGTCAATACAGGGACGGTTAATGCTGGTTGGGGGTGACGCTGGAGTTGTCGTCCAATGATGTCCCATGCGTGCTCGATTGGTGAAAGATCTGGTGATCTAGCAGGCCACGGCGACATGTCGACAATCTGTAGAGCATGTTGGGTTACAACAGCGGTATCCGGGCGAGCGTTATCCTGTTGGAAAACACCCCTGGAATGCTGTTCATGAATGGCAGCACAACAGGTTGAATCACCAGACCGACGTACAACTGTGCCGTCAGGGTGCGTTGGATAACCACGAGAGTGCTCCTGCTGTCATAGGAAATTGCTCCCCAGACCATACCTCCAGGTGTAGGTCCAGTGTGTCTGTGCCGCAGACAGGTCGGTTGCAGGCGCTCACCTGGCCTCCTTCTAACCAACACACGGCCATCACTGGCACCCAGGCAGAACCGGCTTTCATCCGAAAACACAACAGATCTCCTCTCCGTCCTCCAATGAGCTCTAGCTTGACACCACTGACGTCGCAAACGGCAGTGGTTTGGAGTAAGTGGAATGCACGCTACTGGGCGTCCGGCTCGGAGCTGTCCTTCAAGTAACCGATTTGTAACAGTTCGTTGTTTCACTGTAGTGGCAACTGCAGCTCGAATTGCTGCCGCAGACGCGGTACGATGCGCCACGGCCATACGCCGTACACGGCGGTCTTCCTTCTCAGTAGTGCCACGTGGCCGGCCGGAACCCGGTCTTCTTGAGGCAGTGCCTTCCCTTGACCACCGCTGCCAACAATCATGCACAGTGGCTACATTCCTGCCAAGTCGTTCTGCAATATTGCGGAACGAAAATCCACCTTCTCGTAGCCCTATTACACGACCTCGTTCAAACTCCGTGAGCTGTTAATAATGGCTTCTTCGTCTTCTTAAAAGCATTTTTGACTAATATCAACACACTACGTCGAATCTCAACGATCCCTAACGCTCACGAACGTTACAGCGCATATTTACAGCAAACCTGCTTTGCATGTTCCGAGGGGCGCTACTAGCGCCACACGTATGCGCCGAGCGCGAAATTTGCATAGACGTCATCTTACAGATGTACTCTCACCGCCTATCAACTGTCGTTTATCTAACACAACCCCTTCTTGGTGTTGGGATTTTTTTTCCGTCAGCGTATTTTAATCGATGTTAAAATTTTTGTCCTTGGAAACGCGTTAATTGTGACGAAAATGTGTACATAAGTTTTCCATTGAAAGTATAGGAAGCAAAATTACTTTACGTCCGCCTTAAGCGACTACCAATATGTCATCGTTTCGAATCTTTTATTCCACTAATGTTTTCATTTAAAATGGCTGAAAAATCAGTAACAAGTATTTCCCTTCACAGGGAACTCGAAATCATTATCAGAGACGGAAACGGGTAAAAGGTCAGTGGGTCAACGGGTCACTAGGTCGGGTTAAGGTGTTCCTGACCCGGTTTCGACCCGGTTTTATTTACGTTCATGGTGGTGCAATTTTCACCAACAGTAACTTAATAAAGAATGTGATAACTACATAAAAACAGAAAAATCTCAAGACAACGATACCTACTTATTATAAGGTGGACTCTGAAACAATTCTGCGACGAGGGTAGTGCACTACGAACATTAGTTAACTAATCTTCAATTTTAAAACAGATATACACTATATTGAGAAAAGTCAACGGACACTCCTTCGATAGCAAATGAACGGCTCCGCTGCGTTTTTGAGATGCGCGGTACAACTGCAAACGGTATAAAAACAAGCCTGCAGCTGACCGCAATCATATAGCACTGTGAGGTAGAGTGAAAATGTCGCGGAACTGACTTTGAGAAATGAAAGATAGTTTGGTGTTATACTAGTGGGTTGTCCATAAGAGAAACCGAGAGGCGTTAAAACATACCCAAGTCTACTGTTTTGGATGTACTGAATAAGTAGAAGACACATGGGGTGCCTGAAACAGCAAAATGTACAGGCAGACCAAAAAAATCAGTGATAGAGGACGTCGAAGCATCAGGAGAGTCGTTACAGCTAATCGACGCAGTACTGCACAAGACCTCAGTGTACAGGTGAGTAACAATTCTGGGACCTCGGTATGCACGCGTACCATCCGCATATAACTTTATTCCATGGGATACTGTGGTCGTACGGCTGCTCATAAGCCTTTCATGTCCTGTCGGAATGCTACTCGTCGTTTAGCATGGTGTAAAGAACATTTATCGTGGATCGCGTATTAATGGAAATGGGTCCTATGGACTGACAAATCCAGATACACGATCCATCAGTCTGATGGCCGTGTGTGGATATGGAGTCAGCCGGGGGAATGCTATTTACCGCAGTGTACTGTTCAAGTTTGGAGCTGGCAGTGTACTTGTGTGGGGGTGTTTTCCGTGGTATGGTCCCTGCCCATTGGTTATTGTGGGCAAATCTGTTAACCAGCACGTCTACCTCGATATTCTGGACAATTATGGTGTACCAACTCTGTGGCAATACTATGGAACCGAGTCTTGTTGGTACCAGTAGGAAAATGCACCAAGCCATAAAGCAAGGAATATTACGACGTGGTGTGACGATAATTCCGTATGGTGTGTGGACTGGCCAGCACAGATCGCTGATCTTAATCCCATAGAGCACCTATGGGATGAATTAGAGCGGCGCATAAGAAGTTTGGAGCCAAGGCCTACTACTAAACAACAGTTAGCGGCAGCATTATGTACTGAATGGAAGGGCATTACTATCGCTGTTTTCCAAAACCTTGTCGAAAGCATGTCTCGAAGGGTCAGGGCATGCATTAAGGACAAAGGTGGACCGACACCGTACTAATGTATGTCAATAAATGCTATGTTGTGTTTCTCTTCTAGGTGTCCGGTGATTTTTGTCAATATAGTGTATGTTTAAGCACGTAAGCCTTTGAAAGTTCAGGTATTTAAACTAAATCATCAAAGAATGCTTTGTGATAAGGTATACTTACTTGCTATCTATTCTCTAATTAGTTATCGAGTTTCTGATTATGTACATATAATAAGAATGAAAATTAAATTATAGAGTTTTCTGAAATTTCATATGAAAACTGCTTACTTTTTTTGAAGCAGTTCAAAATCTTTTTTGCTACTTAATTCAAAGAAAGTATCGTATTTTTCACAGTAGCTGTGAGAAAATGGATTTGTTTTAATCTTTATTCAACCTTTTTTAAACTGAAACAATCGAACTTTTGCCAACCGAATGCCTATTTAGCTTTTAATTTATTTTGATGATTGACATCTACCAAAATGATGAAGGATTTTTCTTCCGTTGTATTGTTTTACCACTAAGAAGCTGAAGTTTCCCCTTTCAGTCGACAACCTAGAAGGATATCGATTTCATTTCTCGTTGAGCTAGGTAACTACATTTTTTGTCATTTTCTCTTGACATATGCGACTTCCGTGCTTCTTACCGTTGTTCAACGAAGTGGATCGTAACGCAATAAATCTCCTCCAAGAGATGACCTAAGATATTTTTATTTCGGTTTTCCAAGGTAACACTATTGTCACTTGCGAGATATCAGAGATGACCGGATTTAAAAAAAAAAAAAAAGAACCCTGATACCGCTGAAAACAATAATATTCCAGTTTCTTGCTGTAAATTTTCCGTTTCTTATTTTAATGAAGCAATAAATTACAGAATCTATTATTGGTTTCTTGTTAAACCTCTCTTGAAGAGAAGCAAAAAAAAACCGGAAACAATTATATTTTATATATTAAAGTAATACAACGTATTGGGTTGTCGGAAAAGTCATGACGTATTTTGGCACCCGATGGAGGTTGGGAGGTTTTGGAAGTACTAGAGGCATGCGCAGCTCTGTTATTGCTATGACATTCGACAGGTGCCAGTTTTAGCAGCAGTCTAAAAGGAAGAGTGAGCGATTTGGTTGATTTTCGGAGATTTGACATCAAGTTGAAAATGGAAGACCAAACTGTGCGTTTTCGCCATATTTTACTGTTTTACTTCCGTAAGGGAAGAACGCGCGTCAAGCTTTAGAAAAGTTGCGTATAGTGTACGGTGATAATGCTCTACAAGAACGTCAGTGCCAGCGGTGGTTCGCAAAATTCCGTGCTGGTGATTTAAACCTCAACGATGCTCCTCGGTCCGGGAGGCCAACCGAGGTTGATGACGACCAAATCAAGGCATTGATCGAGTCAAACCCCGTTACACGACACGAGGATTGCAGACACATTGCACATCCATCATTCAAGTGTTCACGACCACCTGAAGAAGCTGGGATACGTAAGCAAGCTCGATGTGTGGGTTCTTCATGAACTCAAAGAAGCTCAATTGACGGCGCGTATAAACATCTGCGATATGCTCATTAATCGTTAAGAAAACGATCCTTTTTGGAACCAACTGATAACTGGTGACGAAAAGTGGATTGTGTACAACAATGTGCTAGGCAAACGGTCTTGGTCCCGACGTGCTGCTTCGCCTCAAACGACATCCAAAGCAGACATTCATCACCGGAAGGTTCTGGTCTCAGTGGGGTGGGATTTTAAAGGTGTCGTATTTTTCGAGCTTCTACCACGGAGCCAAACAATAAATTCGAATGTGTACTGTCGGCAATTGGACAGTTTGAACGAATCCATCATCCAGAAACGTCCAGAGCTCGTTCGTCGTAAAGGTGTTGTGTTCCATCACGACAATGCGAGACCACACACAAGTTTGATCACCCGCCACAAATTATTGGAGCTTGTATGGGATGTGTTGCCCCCCCCATCCCTAGCATACTCGCCTAACCTTGCGCCGTCAGACTTCCACTTGTTTCGCTCTCTTCAACAGTCCTTGAGTGGTATAACGTTCAATTCATATGAGGCTGTAAATCAGCACCTTGTAGAGTTTTTCGCCACAAAAGACAGGTTCTTCTATGAACGAGGCATTCTGCAGCTCATTGAAAGAGGGCAAAAAGTTATCGAACAAAACGGGCATTATATCATTGATTGATCTTTGTTCTTTCCATCAATAAATGATCTTTGTAAAACATGGAAAAAATACGTCATTACTTTTCCGAAAATCCAATAGTTTGTCATAATTATTTATTTTTTCAAGCCTACCATGGTTTTGCTGGGTATTGACCTAGCTTCATCAGGACGAATTGCACGTAATATTCAAATTGCATGTGACATCATAAATGGTGTTTACAATCACGTGTTTTGGTTAGATGCTTCCACGCGCTTGATAAAAATGACATGGATGCATGTCATTAACAAGTTGCGAAGACTCCTGATATATATGGAAAGCTTCAAAAATATCAAGTTTGATGGTTGAATCTGGCTTGTCAATTAGTTTTGCTTCTTCAAAGAGAAATGTGTGGTCCTTTTGGCAACAGTGTTTAGCTATCGATGACTTCTTTAAGTCACAATTTCGAATGTAGGTCTTGTGCTCCATCAATCGAAAAGGCAAGGCTCATCGGGCCTGTCCTATACACGAAGCGCCACATTCACATGGAATTTGATAAATTACCCACGAGGTTTTGTCTTCAACGTAGTCCTTTGATCCTAAAAATCTCATTTTGTTTATGAGTTAAAAATTCACCTTGAATTTAAAGCTTTTCAGAATTTTTGTAATTTTGATTTCAATGTCACTGGAAAATGGAATAATGGCAAAATTCTCTGGCAATGGGCGCATCACAGGAGTCAATGTGGAGATAGGCTTCGGTTTCCGGAATTTCGTTACAGCCTTGTCTATAATGGAACGGTCGTATCCTCGCTCTACTGCAACACGTTTGAGGAAAGAAAGTTATTTTTTAAAATTATCTTTATCTGAACATATATGTATCGCGCGATATACGCAAGTGTAAAAGGCGCTGAGTTTTTGTTGATAAGGGTGATTGGACTTGGCATGTGGAGGTGAAAAAATAGCGAACGGCTTCCGATAAATTGTGGTTGCGAGAGATTGACTTAAACGAGTTGCCAGGACGTCAAGGAATGGTAGGCATCCGTTATTTTCAGTTTCGTAGCTGAATTGAATGTGAGGACCAATGGAATTTATAAGTTTGACTAATTCCGCAATTTCAGAATGCGTCAATAAAAATAAATATAATCTCGTATTACTTCCTTTTAGATATTATAGATGTAAGGGCAAAAAATAATAATGAGATGCATATCAATTAAGATATGAATAAGTGCTAATTTATGTACTTAAAAACGAAGGAAACAGAAAAGGGACTATGTCACGTGCAGTGGGACGACAAAAGGTCGCCCGAGAAAAATGTTTCTTTTACTCAGAAAATAACTTTATTTGATTAACTGTGTGCATATACAAGCCCAAGGTTAGAAGGGCGCCAGCCTGTCTGGGAGCAGTGAATACGTCCTTTATGTGAAAGATTGTCAGTATTGTTGTATGTTTGGTTCTGTTTGTATAGAGTCTGGTTTCCACGTGCAGAAGTCCGTTAGAAGGAATGTGAAATATGCGGTCGTCTGGCACGGAGACAAAAACTGAGGGCGGACCAGTTCCAAGAAGCAGGAACGGCTGAGGTACTGATACGAAGAAAGTTGTGCTGGCAAAGGTCAGGTTCGCTCCGGAATCTGGCAAGGTCAGAGGTCAGCGCCTCGTGGTAAGGGGGCGGAAAAAAAGGAGGGGTCCTCTTCTGGAGCGAGGGGGATAAGAGATAGCTTCTGGCAGAGGAGATAGCTTTTGAGAAGTGCGCTTGGAAGACGGGTAGACGTGGTGGAGTTTAGGCTCCGAGGAACGGAGTTCCTGTCGTTAGCGTGAAGCTGGATGCTTCGAGAGAAACAGTAAAAGCGTGGAGAAGTGAGCTTGAAAAGCGGATAGACGTGGAGAGTTTATGCTCCGAGGAACGCGGTTTCTGGTTTTTAGGGTGACGACGATTGCTTCGAGAGAAAGCGTGGAGTCGGAACGACTCTAATATTAGAGTGGCCTTTAGGGCAACTGATTTTTGATTGAACTATTCATGACGGACGCCGCAGGTGCAATAAGTTCTTCGACGTGGACATTGGCACCGGAACCAGACTCTCACTAACACTTTTGATTCATTAAATTTATTGTCTTTCTTATTCACGAAGTATTTATTGAAGTTGATGAAGTGCTTTACAGTAACCATTCTCTCCCTTCCTTGATTCGCGGATAATTAAACAAAAAGGCGGAGGAAGAGGGGCCTGGAAAATAAATTTATAATTATTAAATTACGAGAGTGGGAACCGCAGATAATTTTCTGTAAGGGGGAGTTAATAAAATAACTCACGGACGAATATCGTAAAAAAGGCGGGACTTGTCACGAAAGCCTATGTCTTACCTTTACAATAGATTTCAAGAGAAATTGTTTAATAAATGTGTAAAGTGACACACATAAGTATTTAATATAAAGTCACTGATCAAAAGTAATTTAATTGTGCATAAAGTATCTTTGTGTACGTTTTACAGTAACTCTATTTGTGTCAATCTCATAAATAATATACTGTCGCTTCATCACTATATTTGTCATAAAATTGTGGAGTCCATTTACCTAGCATGTGACAATGAGTATAACACTTATCCCCAGATGTGCCATCGAATAATACACTTCCAGTTGATTCTATGAATAAATGAGTATGTATAGAGTACATGTATTCCAAATTTTAAAATCAAGCCTCGGACGGCTTGGTGGTTTGAGATTCAGACTACTGATGGAGGGATCCCAGGTTCAACCCTAGCCTGATAGACTTGAACCTGGGGGCTCTACATGGTGCTGTGGGTTTTTAACAATCGCTGAATATCTGCTGTGCATCGAACGAGCAGGTTAAGGGACGTCCCCCGGGTAGGAATCCTCCGGGTATATATAAAGGAGTTCATTTTTAAGCCCTCCCCCATCACATTTCTCTCTTTCTTCTATATGCAAAATCCTATGCATGTACGGTGGTCGCCTCTAGCTCTCTGTCTCTCACTTACAAACTATTCTGTCAAAATCTCTAGATTCGCTCTAATTTCTTTCAGTTTCTGTGCCCAGCCCTAAAGGACACACAAACTGAATGAAGTTAGAGCACATGTATTTGAAAGACATGGATTTTTTGAGTATATGAATTACAGCAATTGAATTACAGATACCTGTATAGTAACGTGTAGCACCAACTTTCGTCCTGATGACGGCGGAGATTCGTCTCGGCATGGACTCGACAAGACACCGAAAGCGTTGTAAAGCCATACGGATCCACGACCCCTGAACAAGCTACCACAGTTCACGAAGATTTGATGGACGGTGGAACATCTCTCTCGATGGCATCCCAGATGTGCTAGATGGGATTGAGCTCAGGAGACCTAGCTGGCCAAGGAAGGGAAGTCACGTCGGTGGAGTGTTCATCCAACCATTCAGATACAGTTCGGGAGCTGCATTGTCTTGTTGCAGGATGAAGACCCCAGTGGGATGTTGAAGACGCACAAACGGCAGCAAATGGTTGTCCAGGGTATCCCGGTAACGTTGACCTGTGAGGGACGACGTCACACGTACCAGGGGTCCCATTTCAGTCCACGTAAACAGTCCCCAAACGAGAATGACACCCCCACCAGCTAGAAGAGTACCCTGCTGGTGAGAAGGATTCATCGCTTCATTTGGTTTGCGCCGTACTCGTATCCTGCCATATGCATATACCAACGTGAATCTCCACTCATCAGTCCAGGCAACATTTTCCGATATGTCTAAGGACCAGTGGCGATGTTCTCGCGCGCATGCTAATTTTTGCACCCTGTGATGTGCGGTCAGCAGCGGTACTCTCGTGGGACGATGGCTTCTGTACCCCATGGCGAGGAGATGGTTCTGGATGATGTGGCTACTTACACGCTTTTGTGCACCAGCGTTAAATTGCCGAGTGATTTCTTGCACTATGGCCCTTCTATCCGCTGTTAAAAGGCCAGCTAACCGACGATGACCCCGCTCATCCACATGCTGCTGTCCACGGCACTTGGCCCTTACAGGGATGGTTTTACCGGATTCGATGTACTCACGATGCCCCCGTGACACAGTAGCTCGTGAAAATCCCAGTGCCTGCACGACTACCGAGCAGGAGTGGCCCATTCGTCGGGCCCCGGTAATTTTCCCACAATCAAATGCGCTCAGATCCTTCGTCTTACCCATACTGCGTCCGACTCTTACTGATTCCCGTCGCATCACTCCTCATATTGCCTGATCGCTTCATACGTCATGTCGTTTCCGTTTACAGGGCCGCCCGTAGCGCCATATTTGCATAACGCCAGTTGTCTCTAATTCAATTGCTCTTCAGTGTATATTTGAAATATATGTACTCAAAAATGATTACATGTATTTCAAATTAGAAATACTAGATATACTCACAATTGCTTCCCTGTGTGTACTCAAAAAGGAGTATGTGTCTTTTCCAAAAATGAGACACAAGTACTCGGAGCTATTACACGCCCATAATGTACTCAAAAACGAGTACATTTTGCTTTTTTCTAAGTACCATTTTTTAACAGAGCACCTCGCACTGGAAGACCCAAGAAACTGCAACCTAGGTACCGGAGTGTACCGCAAAGGGAGATCAGCTAAAATACAGGTCAAACCCAATGCGCGCCATAGCACATTAGTTCCAGATGGCCACAGACGTTATGGTCTCCACCAAGACACTTCGAAGAGAGGCCCATGCACTCGGATATCATGGCCGAGCAACCTCCCATAAACCTCCCTCTCTTCGAAGTGTCTTTGTAGAGACCATAACACAGATGTTATGGTCTCTACAAAGACACTTCGAAGAGAAGCCGATGCACTCGGGTATCATGGCCGAGCAACCTCCCATAAACCTCCCTCTCTTCGAAGTGTCTTTTTAGAGACCATAACACAGATGTTATGGTCTCCACAAAGACACTTCGAAGAGAGGCCCATATACTGGGATATCATGGGCGAGCAACCTCCCATAAACCTCCCTCTCTTCGAAGCGTCTTTGTAGAGACCATAACACAGATGTTATGGTCTCCATCAAAACACTTCGAAGAGAGGCCCATGATGCACTCGGATATCATGGCCGAGCAACCTCCCATAAACCTTGTTTTGATGGAGATATAACACCATAACATCTGTGTTATATCTCCATCAAAACACTTCGAAGTGTCTTTGTAGAGACCATAACACAGATGTTACGGTCTCCACCAGGACACTTCGAAGTGTCTTTGTAGAGACCATAACACAGATGTTATGGTCTCCACCAGGACACTTCGAAGAGATGTGCATGCAGTCGAGAATCATGGCCGAGTTGCCGCCCATAAACCTCTCTTCACAAAGACCAATAAAGACACGTGGCTACAATGGTGTCAACAGCACAAAAATTGGACATTGGAACAAGGGTGGCAGGTGATGTGGAACGACGAATCCTTCTTCGCAATATTCCGATCGGGCGAACGTGTCTGTGTTCGGCGTTTACCCGGATAACGATTGCTTCCGTGGTGTACAGTGTCCACTGTGAAACACGATGGCTGTGCAGTTATGGTATGAAGCTGTTTCTGCAGGTAAGGTGCTGGTCCATGGGTTGTCATTGATGGCAACATTAACTCTTTGCTGTATAGAGATATTTTGATTAACTCAATGCTTCCAACGTTTTGACAATTCTACAGTTACGACGATTATTTCTTGCAGGACGAAAATACCATTTGTCATGTTTCCAGGGCCACAGTGAAGTGGAATGAGGAAAATCAGGTCTCCCCGGATCCGCTTGCCTGACTAGAACACGGACCTATATCTCATTGAACACTTATGGGGTGAACTTGAAAGACGGGTGAGGTCTAGAACAACGGGGCCTTCTTCACTGACAGAGTTGGTCGATGCACTCAAGACGGAATGGAGGAACATCCCGCTCTCCTCGTGCTCAATGGACTTGTGGACAGTTTACATCGATGGGTGGTGAACAACGGGTGAGGTCTAGACCAACACGACCTTCTTCACTGACAGAGTTGGTCGATGTACTCAAGACAGAATGGAGGAACAGCCCGCTCCCCCGTACTCAATGGACTTGTGTACATTTCACTTCCGTATGTGGAGAACAACGGGTAAGTTCTAGAGCAACACAACCTTCTTCACTGACAGAGTTGGTCGATGTACTCAAGACGGAATGGAGGAACATCCCGCTCTTCCCGTACTCAATGGACTTGTGGACATTTCACTTCCATGGGTGGGGAACAACGGGTAAGGTCTAGAGCAACACGACCTTCTTCACTGACAGAGTTGGTCGATGTTCTCGAGGCGGAATGGAGGAACATTCCGCTCCCCCGTACTCAATGGACTTGTGGACAGTTTACTTCGATGGGTGGTGAACAGCGGGTGAGATCTAGACCAACACGACCTTCTTCACTGACAGAGTTGGTCGATGTACTCAAGACGGAATACAGGAACGCCCCGCTCTTCTCGTACCCAATGGACTTGTGGACCTTTTACCTTGATGGGTGGTGAACAACGGGTGAGGTCTAGATCAACACGACCTTCTTCACTGACAGAGTTGATCAATGTACTCGAGGTAGAATGGAGGAACATCCCGCTCTTCCCGTACTCAATGGACTTGTGGACATTTCACTTCCATGGGTGGTGAACAACGGGTGAGGTCTAGACCAACACGACCTTCTTCACTGACAGAGTTGATTGATGTACTCGAGGCGGAATGGAGGAACATCCCGCTCTCTCCGTACTCAATGGACTTGTGGACAGTTTACTTCGATGGGTAGTGAACAGCGGGTGAGGTCTAGACCAACATGACCTTCTTGCCTGACAGAGTTGGTCGATGTACTCAAGACGGAATGGAGGAACATCCCGCTCCTCCCGTACTCAATGGACTTGTGGACATTTCACTTCCATGGGTGGGGAACAACGAGTGAGGTCTAGAGCAACACGACCTTACTCACTAAAAAAGTTGGTCAATGTACTCAAGACGGAATTGAGGAACATCCCGCTCTCCCCGTACGGAATGGACTAGTGGAGAGTTTAACTCGACGGGTGGCTGCTGTAATCTCTTCAAATGGTAGACCTACCCGCTACTGATGTAAATACAAACTTTTTTTTGTATTTACTTACAGCGTCCAATTACTTTTGTCCACATAGTGTACAAATGCAAATATCAGCTTATCTTTCGAATTAACTCTTTAAGCGGCCGATGAAAGTTTACCAAATAGTGCTGAACCATATTTTGTCCTGCTCGAAGTGAAATGTTCAGAGGCAGGCTGGGATTTTGCAAAGGTTATAGCAAAACAACACCTTTCCACCCTCTGGTCTCAGCTGTTCCTTCCTACTCGCTTATTCTCTGATCCACGAGACTCAAGTCACCGGACATTACTTTAATAGCAAATAAACGGATCCGCTGTGTTGTTGACATGTGCGGTACATCAGCAAATGGTGTGAAAACAAGCTTACAGCTGACCGCCATCATTTCGTACTGTGAGGTTAAGTGAAAATGTCGCGGAACTGACTCTGAGAAAGAAAATATTGTTGGGTGTTATATTAGTGGGTTGTCCATAAGAGAAACCGAGAGGCGTTTAAACATACTTCAACTGTTTTAGATGTACTGAAAAAGTGGAAGACACATGACGTGCCTGAAGCAGCAAAACGTACCGGCAGACCAAAGAAAATCAGTGATAGATGACGTCGGAACCTCAGGAGAGTCGTTATAGCTAATCGACAGAGGACTGCACAAGACCTCAGCGTACAGGTGAGTAACAATGTTGACACCTCGCTATGCACGCGTACCATTCGCAGATAACTTTATTCCACGGGTGACCGTGGTCGTGCGGCTGCTCATGGGTCTTTCATCTCCACTCGGAATGCTACTCGTCGTTAAGCATTGTGTAAAAAACATTTATCGCGGACCGTAGATCAAAGGAAACGCGTCCTACGGACTGATGAATCCGGGTACACTATCCATCAGTTTGATGGCCGTGTGTGGGTATGGTGGCAGCCTGTGGAACGCCATTTAACACAGTGTACTGTTCCTGCGGTCAAGTTTGGAGCTGGCAGTGTACTCGTGTAGGGGTGTTTTTCGTGGTATGGTCCCGGCCCATTTGTTATCGTGGACAAACCTGTTAACCAGCACGTCTTCCTCGATGCTCTAGACAATTATGCCATACCAACTCTGTGGCTTTCAAAGTTATTTATTACGAAAACCCGAGAGAAGGGTACAGAGGGACTGTATTTATAGTACCAACAGAA
Organism: Macrothele yani; assembly: GCA_039090855.1. NCBI lineage: Eukaryota > Metazoa > Arthropoda > Arachnida > Araneae > Macrothelidae > Macrothele > Macrothele yani. The sequence goes on along the minus strand of CM076999.1, from coordinate 12,527,909 downwards.
ACATAATTGACGACATACGTACAGTGAAGATGTCAAATGTACAGATGCTGATGTGCTATATACAATGGCAATAAAAACATAGTAGATGAGTATCTTCACAGATATAAGTTGAGCTACAGAAGCACGAGAGATGCACAGTGAAGAGTCAATATGAGCAATTCCAGTAGAAATGTGTACCAAAGATGAAGTTATAGTTATAATACTATGTACAATGTAGTGATACACTGGGTAGGTGCCTATGGGAGGCTAATATCAAATGAGCAAAAAATATTAATAATGTGTAAAAAATGTGTGGTAATAGAATGGTTGATGTCAAATAGAAAGTGTAAAAGACGATGTGATAACATGAATAAGTAGAGTACAATGGTAAAATCTTTGTGGCGAATGTCACAGGTAAGAACTTTACAAGGTGCACGTGATACAAGTAAAATTACAAATGGCAAAGTAATGGAGAACAGTTCTCAAAGAAGGAGTTGTAGATGTACTGAGGAATCAGTAAACCAGGTTCGATTTGGTGACCAAACCCGGAAAAAGCGACGTTTCTGAGAGTCAGTTGAGGCAGACGCATCTGCGAAGCGCAATCGCGAGAGAAACCTGTTGCGAAAGATACAACACATGGCATTCTACAATTCAAGTTCACTATCTTGAATGGATATGGCAGAAGATGGCTGGATTGTGCCATCGGCTGCTATGCAAAGGAGGTCTAAACGACGAACGAATTTCGTTATCCAGCGCGGATCACCAAAGGTCTCACGAAGCACCGCTTGAAGATGAGAACGGATGATTTGCAATTGTAGAAGAACATCAGGTAGAATTGCAGTATAAGAGGATAAAATGTTTTCCGACTGTTTGTTTTGACGGGAACCTGAAAGGAAATTATTTAGAACATCTCCAGTGACTAGAATTTGAGGAAGAGAAAAAGTTTTTAGAAAGTGAAGAAATTAATGTGAGAGAACTGGGTCTGCAGAACCAGTATCGCTATCAGTATCAAGTTCAACAGAAGCATCTGGTGTAGTGTAGCCGACTGAATGATCGCTACGGTCTAAGCGGTCAGTCGTTGTTCGGGTTTTCTTGGCACGAGCGTTGTGGGTCCCTCGATGCTTTCCTCTACCCCTAGGGGGTAGCATTAGGGTTGTCAGATACTTTGAAATGGCTAGATGCAGAGGACCAACCAGAAGAAGTAGACGATTGTACGTACTTGAACATCCCCCAAGTGAGGGTTGAGGGGTAGTGAACTAACAAGCGAAGGTGTGTCTGATGGAATATGTGATGGTGAATGACACACAGGTCCGGAATCTGCAGGTCGTTGCGAAGTCACGCGTTGACCAACGGCTGTAGTGCTACTTTTCTCTGAAGTAGCGCGTTGACCAACGGCTATAGAGCTACTTTTGTCTGAAGTCACGCGTTTACCAACGGCTGTAGTGCTACTTTTGTCTGAAGTAGCGCGTTGACTAAAATCTGTAGATCTACTTTTGTCTGAAGTCACGCGTTAACCAACGGCTGTAGTGCTACTTTTGTCTGAAGTAGCGCGTTGACCAACGGCTATAGAGCTACTTTTGTCTGAAGTCACGCGTTTACCAACGGCTGTAGTGCTACTTTTGTCTGAAGTAGCGCGTTGACCAACGGCTATAGAGCTACTTTTGTCTGAAGTCACGCGTTTACCAACGGCTGTAGTGCTACTTTTGTCTGAAGTAGCGCGTTGACCAACGGCTATAGAGCTACTTTTGTCTGAAGTCACGCGTTTACCAACGGCTGTAGTGCTACTTTTGTCTGAAGTAGCGCGTTGACCAACGGCTATAGAGCTACTTTTGTCTGAAGTCACGCGTTTACCAACGGCTGTAGTGCTACTTTTGTCTGAAGTAGCGCATTGACCAACGGCTGTAGTGCTGCCTTTGCTTTTGGCTTGTGCTGAAGTCGTTGACGGTACCGCTGAAGTAGACGGTGTTTGGGCTGTCGAAGTAGCAGTAGAAGTGCGATGTGGACATAAGGTACGAGGGTGTCCATAACCTTTACAGATAGAACACATAGTGCCGAGAGTAATGTTGATATCACCGATGTGCGTATCACAACGAATACTGAGCTTGGGTGGAACTCGTAGTTTCGCTTCATCAGACGGAAAAACCACTCTAACATTTCGCCGTACGCCAAGGAGATAACGATCTTCCGGTAGCGCTGCAGGAGAAGGTGGTGATTGTGCCAACTACACGTTCCAAAGTTTTGCACAATGGACAGTAAAAGTTCGTCTGAAATTCCTGGCGGGACAGGGAAAAACTCAGAACAGTAGGCATAGGATCAGCATTAATATGGCAGTCACCAATAGAAAGTCCATCATTTATAACTTAAAGTGCAAATTTGGGATCGGAGAAATAGGCGGTTACTTTGCCATCTTTCCGGCCTACGTGTGTGACGGCTGACTTCGGGAGAGTAAACAAAGTGCTGCGCTGTACGCAGTGAGCTTAGTATTGGCAAGAGCAGGGAAGGCAACGCCGAGGTCAACTTTACTAAGGAAGTGTTGACCAGCTGGCGAAGTTGCTGGAAGATCGATGAAGAAGTTGGAGTTAGCATCACACTTCATCTGATAAGGGCCGTTGATAGAATCCGACGCAGAAAATGGAGATTTCTTCGAAAGGACGGCTGCATATGGAGTGGCTGGGAAGTGTGATGACGTAGAACCACTGACGAAAGTGAAACGTCCATCGCCTCTTCTGTCACCTGCTGGGAAAGTTGCTGGTCACCACTCAGTGACGCAGAAGTAGAAGTAGGATTAGCTGATAGAGTATAGCTGAACTACACTTAGGAGAGGAGGGGCTTGTCGGAGCAGGCCCGCCATTGGTGGATGGTGGAAGAGGAGGAAACTTGTTATCAGAAGCAACAGCTGAGACGTGGCCCCCATTGCCCGATGTAGCCATCCGCAATGGTGAAGCAGAATTAACGTCTTGGCCGACTCGGCCAAGACAATAAAAACAAAGATAACTTAAGTAAATGATCAATCACCGGCTTAGCAGGGATACGAGCAGAATCGTGGCACCTTCACGGAATTCACACACACAAAAATAAATACTCGGAACACCAAAGAGAGCACAAGCAAGACGAAATGTACGGAGCAGAAAAACTAGCGTGCAGAAGGCAATACTACGGAACCGAGACTTGTTGGTACCAGCAGGATAATGCACTGAGCCATAATGCAAGGACTTTTACAGCGTGTAATTTCGTATCGTGTGTGGACTGGCCAGCACAGAGCCCTGATCTTAATCCCATATAGCACCTATAAGATGGATTAGAGCGCCGCATAAGAAGTTTGGAGCCAAGGCTTATTGCTAAGCAACAGTAAGCGGCAGCATTATGTAATGAATAGAAGCGCATACCTATCGCTGATTTCAAAAACCTTATTCGAATGCATGTCTCGAAGGGTCAGTGCATCCAAAGGTGGACCAACACCGTACAAATGTATGTCAATAAATGCAATTTTGTGGTTGTCTTCTAGGTCTCCGGTGACTTTTGTAAATATAGTGTATATCTATACAAATACACACACCCCGCATAGGCTTGAGGCCAAATTAGCAGTGAAGAGCTCTTATTGATCATGGTCACAGTATACCAGAAAATAAAAATAAAATAAAAAAGAATGAAAATGTGTTGGAGGCCTCCAATTGCGTGCCCCCTTTCACAAGGGGCAGAGTTCTGTACGCTCTTTCATCGTTCGATGGCTCCTGCTGCTTTTTATCACTGTCTGTGACCAAATGTTCGAATAATACCACATACCTTGGCAGTTTTAGGATATCCTTAGTGGAGAGAAATAGCAAGGAATCTTGTGCCGGTTATCTTTAGACAGCATATGCACTTGTGATCTGTTGTCGACCTAATATCGGTCGAAGAGCCGCATTTTAAGGGACTGTGTAGATGCGCTGATTGCTTTACTCCGTGGTGAGGTCCCTGTTGTGTCCCAGGCTCTGCGGTCTGCTCGTAACCCATTTTCCCTTCGTCGTTGTGTCTTTCTCGTCGTTTTGGTGCAATCTAGGCATTACGTCAATGCCGTTACGCTTGATTTTTCTCTCCCTGAGTTCTCTCTCTCTCTCCTCTTTTGTACCGCCAGAAGTCCTGCTTTTCGCCACTTGAAGAAGGAATTAGTGCTTTGTTTTCGACTGTGGGTAGTGTTCGGTTTTTCCTTATGCAGTTCATTTCCCAGAATTACACCGCCGGAATGTCTCTTTCGAGCTTCCAGAGGGAATTTCGTTTGGGGAGGGTATGTAGACTTTTTCTGAGCCAAATGTTCTCTTCCCTATCAATGTCCTAAAAACATTTTACTATGCTTTTATTTATACCCATCTCTCCTACTGTCTGGAATCTTGGTATTCAAATATAAGTGCAAACAATAAGTTATGCTTGCTCAAATTACAGAAGAAATCTGTTCGCTATATGCTGAACACAGATTACATGTCTCATTCAAAGCCATTATTTCTAAAACTAAATATTCTAAAATTTTTTTTTTCATGAAATTTTTACCTTGAAACTAGGTATCATGTTTTTTTTAAATAATGCATCTTAAACTGCCTATTTTTCAATCTGACATCAAATATCTGGATTATTCTATCTTCACCAGATCTGTTGCTAACAACAAATTATGTCAGCCCTGTGTTAGACTTAATTATGGTTTAAACAGCACACTGTATAAAGCCATTATCCTATGGAATAATCTCCCAGAGAGCATCAGATCCCTGGAAGATATCAAAAGGTGTTCCTTGTCTCTGCGAAATTACATTGCAAATCACCCTGATCTCCATAACGAATCTCAACCCTATCATTAAATTGTAGTTCCAAGCATGCTGCTAACAGTGGTGCTTCTGTTCTAACCATCTTACTTGCTTTCATATATGTCATATGTTTTATTCTTTTTCTTACATCTGATAGGGGGAATCGCCTTACAACCAATGTGTTCAGATTCCTCCTGGTGTATTGCACTTTCATATAACTGTAAGTTTTAAATGTGTGCAATAAATAATTGTATTATTGTATTGTATACACGTAACGATTGGCGTAAGTCCGAAATATAGGTGGTCTGTCGTCATGTGGCTTTTCTCAATTGCCGTTTGCCAGAAGGCCACGAATTGTGTACTTTTCAGACAACAGAAAATTTCAACAACGGCAGTGATGAACAAATTAGACGATAAATTAACTATTACCGTAAATACTTAGAACTATAGTCTTACTGCTGTGTGCAAAGGTTCGGATTTTTGTGCGAAGATGAGGATATTTGAGGATATAAGGTTCCAATATTGGTTCGGATATTTGAGGATTTCTATAAGTGCAAAGGTTCGGATATTTGTCGATACAGCACAAATACGAATTGGAAAGGGAGTGAGACAAGGTGACACCCTAACTCCCAAGCTCTTTAATGTCACATTCCAAAATGTCTTTCAATCATTGAACTGGAAAAACAAAGGGATAAAGATTAATGGAGATTACTTAGCTCACCTTCGTTTTTCTCATGACGTATGATCTTTGCAATAACCCACTTCAGAGCTGCAGAGTATGATCCAAGAACTCTCTGATAAGAGTGAAGAAGTGGAACTGAAATGAACTTTTGGAAGACAAAAGTGATGTACAATGCTTTTACAAGAAACGAAGATTTATCAATTGATGGGGGAAAGCTTGAGATAACTGATACCTACATTTATCTTGGGCAGAAGATATCGAGTGAGGTTCAAATTGATGAAGAAATTAATCGGCGTATAAAACTTTTCTGGAGAGCTTTTGGAAGAAACAGCACATTTTTTAAGAGCAGCATGCCATTATGTTTTAAAAGAAAAGTGTTTAATCGATGCATCCTGCCAGTGCTTACGTATGGAGCAGAGACATGGAACTTAACTAAACAAGTTAGTAAAATCATGCAATGCATTGATTATGATACGCTTTTCAACATACCAGAAATTATTACTCAAGTTATGAGGATAATGGCAGTGGAATAAATCTCGCTCCTGTGTCCTGACCTTTGACCCCATTTCGATGATATTCAACAGAACCGGTTCAATACACCTCAAAAATAACATACTAAATTTTTTGTCGCAATAGAAGCAGTTTTACGCAAGTTATGAGAATAAAGGCTGTGGAAAAAATCTTGCTTTTGTGCAATGACCTTTGACCCCATTTCGTTGATATTCAACAGAACCGGTTCACTATACCTCCGGAACAACATGATAACGTTTTGTCGCAATCGAAATATTTTTTGGCAAGTTATGATGCACAAGGGCAATGGAATGGATCCCACTCCAGTGTCCTGGCCTTTGACCCTATTTCGCCCATTTTCAATAAGGTTCGTCCCCAGTCGCTCCCTACCACATACTAAAATTTCATCGAAATCGAACCATTTTTACGCAAGTTATGACGCATAAGGGCGATGGAACAAATCCCGCTCTCATGTCCTGCCTGACCTTTGACCCCATTTCGCCAATTTTCAATAAAGTTCGGGTCCAGGTGGTTCCCTACCACATACTAAAATTTCATCGAAATCGAACCATATTTACGCATGTTATGACGCATAAAGACAATGGAATTGATTCCACTTTTATGCCCTGACCTTTGACCCCATTTCGCCCATTTTCAATAGGGTTCGTCCCCAGGTGGTTTCTTACCACTGACCAAAACTGCATCGAAATCGAACCATTTTTACGCAAGTTATGACGCATAAGGGCAATGGAATAAATCCCGCTCTTACGCCCTGCCCGACCTTTGACCCCAATTTGCCAATTTTCAATGGGGTTCGTGCCCAAGGTAGTTCCCTACCACATACTGAAATTTCATCGAAATCGAACCATATTTACGCATGTTATGACGCATAAAAGCAATGAAATGTTTCCCGCTCTTATGGCCTGACCTTTGACCCCATTTCACCCATTTTCAATAGGGTTCGTCCCCTGTTGGTCCCCTACCACATAATAAAATTTCATCGAAATCGAACCATATTTACGCAAGTTATGACGCATATGGGCAATTGAATGGATCCTGCTCTTATGGCGTGACCTTTGACCCCACTTCACCCATTTTGAATAGGGTTCGTCCCCTGGTGGTCCCCTACCACATACTAAAATTTCATCGAAATCGAACCATTTTAACGTGAGTTATCGTGCCGACAGACAGACGGACGGACGGACGGACAGACGGACGGACTGACGGATGGAAAAAGCTGGAGCACATACGCTTCTTCAACCTACGGTTGGAAAGCGTAAAAAAGACATACAAAGAATGCAGACAACTCAAAGAAGCATGGAGGTGTCACCAGGAAAGATACGAAGAGGAACTTGTGGATAAGGAAAATGACAGGTGTGGACGACATCATGACCAGAGTGAAATCACTGAAATGGCAATGGGCTGGCTGGACATGTTGCCAGAAGAACGGACCACCGATGGACAGTCTAAATTTTAAACTGGATTCCGAGGGATAGTAAAATACCCAAAGGAAGACCACATGGGAGATGGATGGATGAAATTCGAAAGTATGCTGGAGGAACATGGAGGAGACAGGCTCAAGACAGACCATTGTGGAAGAAACTTGGGATAACTTCATCCAGCAGTGGATTGATAATGGTTGATGATGATGATGATGATGATAGCCTTACTGTTCTATCGAAACAAAAATTTACAGCATAAATGAAATCTAAAAAATGTCCGACCAGTTAGGCTGCACTCTATAACAATATCAAAACTGGAGGAACGAACAGCTTGGAACTTCTCATTGGCTCGCACCTGCGTCAACTTCGGAGGATGCACGTGAGGGGGTTAGGATATCCCATCAACTCACAATTCAGCAGAAAGCAAATCCTATGAGTGCATTCATTTTTTCTGCTGGAACTTGACCAAGTTGAACCGTTCTTGGACTGCATTATCACAGGTGACGAGACATGGGTTCTGTATGACAATGTCAGCTCCCGGAAACATTGGGTTGACCCAAAAGAGAAGCCCATTCCGACCCCCAAAGCCGAGTGACCCCCACGTAAAATCCTGTTGGCTGTTCGGTGGGGTATGGGGGTGCCTTGTCCTTTGAGCTGCTACCTGAGAGCATCATTATGACCACGGATATGCACAGACGGTAATGCAGAGACCGCTCACGTCAAAACTGCCGGCACTGTTAAACCGTAAGGGCGTCTTCCTATAAGTCCACGGATATGCACAGACCGCTCACGTCAAAACTGCCGGCACTGTTAAACCGTAAGGGCGTCTTCCTATAAGTCCACGGATATGCACATTCCACGGATATGCACAGTCCACGGATATGCACAGACCGCTCACGTCAAAACTACCGGCACTGTTAAACCGTAATGGCGTCTTCCTATAAGTCCACGGATATGCACATTCCACGGATATGCACAGTCCACGGATATGCACAGACCGCTCACGTCAAAACTGCCGGCACTGTTAAACCGTAAGGGCGTCTTCCTATAAATCGACGAATATGCACAGACCGCTCACGTCAAAACTGCCGGCACTGTTAAACCGTAATGGCGTCTTCCTATAAGTCCACGGATATGCACAGTCCACGGATATGCACAGACCACTCACGTCAAAACTGCCGGCACTGTTAAACCGTAAGGGCGTCTTCCTATAAGTCCACGGATATGCACAGTCCACGGATATGCACAGACCGCTCACGTCAAAACTGCCGGCACTGTTAAACCGTAAGGGCGTCTTCCTATAAGTCCACGGATATGCACAGACCGCTCACGTCAAAACTGCCGGCACTGTTAAACCGTAAGGGCGTCTTCCTATAAGTCCACGGATATGCACAGACCGCTCACGTCAAAACTGCCGGCACTGTTAAACCGTAAGGGCGTCTTCCTATAAGTCCACGGATATGCACAGACCGCTCACGTCAAAACTGCCGGCACTGTTAAACCGTAATGGCGTCTTCCTATAAGTCCACGGATATGCACAGTCCACGGATATGCACAGACCACTCACGTCAAAACTGCCGGCACTGTTAAACCGTAAGGGCGTCTTCCTATAAGTCCACGGATATGCACAGTCCACGGATATGCACAGACCGCTCACGTCAAAACTGCCGGCACTGTTAAACCGTAATGGCGTCTTCCTATAAGTCCACGGATATGCACAGTCCACGGATATGCACAGACCACTCACGTCAAAACTGCCGGCACTGTTAAACCGTAAGGGCGTCTTCCTATAAGTCGACGGATATGCACAGACCGCTCACGTCAAAACTGCCGGCACTGTTAAACCGTAATGGCGTCTTCCTATAAGTCCACGGATATGCACAGACCGCTCACATCAAAACTGCCGGCACTGTTAAACCGTAAGGGCGTCTTCCTATAAGTCCACGGATATGCACAGACCGCTCACGTCAAAACTATAGGCACTGTTAAACCGTAATGGCGTCTTCCTATAAGTCCACGGATATGCACATTCCACGGATATGCACAGTCCACGGATATGCACAGACCGCTCACGTCAAAACTGCCGGCACTGTTAAACCGTAAGGGCGTCTTCCTATAAATCGACGAATATGCACAGACCGCTCACGTCAAAACTGCCGGCACTGTTAAACCGTAATGGCGTCTTCCTATAAGTCCACGGATATGCACAGTCCACGGATATGCACAGACCACTCACGTCAAAACTGCCGGCACTGTTAAACCGTAAGGGCGTCTTCCTATAAGTCCACGGATATGCACAGTCCACGGATATGCACAGACCGCTCACGTCAAAACTGCCGGCACTGTTAAACCGTAAGGGCGTCTTCCTATAAGTCCACGGATATGCACAGTCCACGGATATGCACAGACCGCTCACGTCAAAACTGCCGGCACTGTTAAACCGTAAGGGCGTCTTCCTATAAGTCGACGGATATGCACAGACCGCTCACGTCAAAACTGCCGGCACTGTTAAACCGTAATGGCGTCTTCCTATAAGTCCACGGATATGCACAGTCCACGGATATGCACAGACCGCTCACATCAAAACTGCCGGCACTGTTAAACCGTAAGGGCGTCTTCCTATAAGTCCACGGATATGCACAGTCCACGGATATGCACAGACCGCTCACGTCAAAACTGCCGGCACTGTTAAACGGTAAGGGCGTCTTCCTATAAGTCCACGGATATGCACAGACCGCTCACGTCAAAACTTCCGGCACTCTTAAACCGTAAGGGCGTCTTCCTATAAGTCCTCGGATATGCACAGGCCGCTCACGTCAAAACTGCCGGCACTGTTAAACCGTAAGGGCGTCTTCCTATAAGTCCACGGATATGCACAGACCGCTCACGTCAAAACTACCGGCACTGTTAAACCGCAAGGGCGTCTTCCTATAACTCCACGGATATGCACAGACCGCTCACGTCAAAACTGCCGGCACTGTTAAACCGTAAGGGCGTCTTCCTATAAGTCCACGGATATGCACAGTCCTCGGATATGCACAGACCGCTCACGTCAAAACTGCCGGCACTGTTAAACCGTAAGGGCGTCTTCCTGTAAGAGGAGGACCCTGCAAGGATCAGGGACCTGAGCTGGGAGCTGCTGCCGACCTTAGGCATTTTCCTGGACACTGCCTCAAATGACCTCCACTTTTTCCGGTCTTTGCAGCATTTCCTGGGCAGGCAGAGGTTCACCAACACGAACGATGTCCAACGCGCAGTTACTCCTTTCTCTGCATCCAAGACGACACAATTCCATAGGGGTTGATATTCAACAGTTGCCCATGCTACAGGAGCAGGTCGTGGCAAACGATAGCGACAAAAGGTTGGACTGATTTAAACTTGTATACATTGACAAAAGTCACGGGACACCTAGAAGAGAAACACAACATAGCATTTATTGACATACATTAGTACGGTGACGGTCCACATTTGGCCTTAATGCTTGCACTGACCCTTCGAGACATGCTTTCGACTAGGTTTTGGAACATGTGGTTCCATTCAGTACATAATACTACCCCTAACTGTTGCTTACCAGTAGGCCTTGCTTCCAAACTTCTTATGCGGCGCTGCAATTAATCCCATAGGTGCTCTATGGGATTAAGATCAGGGCTCTGTGCTGGCCAGTCCACACACGATACATAATTATCGCCAAACCTCGGCGTAACCGTCCTGCTGGTACCAACAAGGCTCGGTTCCATAGTACTGCCACAGAGTTGGTAGGGCATAATTGTCCAGAATATCGAGGTAGACTTGCTGGTTAACAGGTTTGTCCACGATATTCAATAGGCCGGGACCATACCACGAAAAACGCCCACACACAAGTACACTGCCAGCTCCAAACTTGAACAGTACACTGTGGTAGATAGCGTTCCCCCAGCTGCCGCCATACCTACACACGATCCATCAGACTGATGGATCGTGTGTCTGGATTAATCAGTCCATAGGACCCGTTTCCATTGATCTGCGGTCCACGATAAATGTTCTTTACACCATGCTAAACGACGAGTAGCATTCCGAGTGTAGATGAAAGGCTTATGAGGAGCCGGACGACCACGGTAACCCATGGAATAAAGTTATCTGAGAATGGTGCGTGTACATACCGAGGTTACAGCATTTTTACTCACCTGTACACTGAGGTCTTGTGCAGTAATCCGTCGATTAAGTGTAACGATTCTCCTGAAACTTCGACTGTCACTGATTTTGTTTGGTCTGCCGGTACGTTTTGCTGCTTCATGCACGCCATGTGTCTTCCACTTATTCCGAACAGTTGACTTGGGTATGTTTAATATTTTTTTTTTTTTTTATTTGGAGGTTTAACGACCACCGTGAGCAACTCAATGGGCTATAAGCAGTCGCCCGTCCCTAATTTAGTATCACTGGTTCCAGGGAAGGGAGAGAGCCAGTGCCGTAAGACAAACACAACATCCATGCCTCACCGAGATTCGAACCCGGACCCCTTTCGGACGAATGATCAGAGGCCATCTCTTAGACCACTGCGCCACCGGGGCGGCAGGTATGTTTAAATGCCTCTCGGGGTTTCTTGTGGACAACCCACTAATGAAACACTCAACGATCTTTCCTTTCTCAAAGTCAGCTCTCTCCTGTCGCGACATTTTTGCTCGACCTCACAGTGCGATATGATCGCGTCCAGCTGCAGGCTTGATTTTATACTGTGCATCTTAACAACGCAGCGGATCTGTCTGTTTGCTTTTTTTTTTTTTTTTTTTGATTGGAGGTTTAACGACCACCATGAGCAACTCAATGGGCTATAAGCAGTCGCCCGTCCCTAATTTAGGGTCACCGGTTCCAGGGAAGGGAGAGAGAGCCAGTGCCGTTTGTTTGCTTTTGAAGGGGTGTCTGGTGACTTTTGTCAATATAGTGTATACAGCCTTTTACTCAATTTCTGTGGTTGACATAATTATACATGAAATATGATTTTTTCTTAATATTATATGTTATAAAATTAATTTTGATGTGTATCATGGTCAAATGTAATCCCATAACGAAAAATAAATGAGATGAAATAAATGTTTATGTTTATAATTCACCGAAAGGCGTTCGTAATGTACTGGTTCTTTAAATAAGCCTTGCCGTTCGCAAAAGAGGATCTGTCTACCCTGTAGAAATGCCATCTCGTATCATATCTTTATACACATCGCAAAGATGTGTGTTTAAAGCTTTGCGAGTCGCCAAACGTAGAGGAATTTTCGGTGGCGGCGAGTCGTCACCAGATAACTGATCAAAAGATAGATGGCAACGCGCATCAGATCTTCCCGAAGTATGAAAAAAAAAGAGAGAACTGATGGTGCTTCACCAAAGAGGGAGAGTGATCATGCGGAAGCTTTAGAGGATAAACAACCTAAGCTAAAGCGCATTGCAATGACGAATGGCCGCAAAGGTGCGCTCTGATGGTTTTATGCAGCTCCAGAGATCAGAAGATCATTCTTATCCTGAGATACAGCTCGACGCTCACTGTTGCTACAGATGTAATACCTTTAAAACACAGCACATGTCTTCAGAGAGGAACATGTCAAGTGCTAACTGAAGGCATTAAATCCTGCCACGTTTCATGATTTTTTAAAAAATGTGTTTGAGTTCGCCGCCATTTAAGATAAAATAAACTGTTTATTGCTCTTTTAACAAATATAAAACCTCGATTAAACATAAAATTGAAAGCGATATTTACATAATTTGCTAAAAAGTAATTCAAACCAAAAGAAAGACAAGTTTAAATTTGCAAGTACACATACCTGCCACTGAATTAGGAACTTCATAACGAATTGAATTTCTCAGTCATTTTTATCCGCGCCGGGGTTCGAACCCGGGTCCACTCATTCCGGAATAAGTTGCTCTACCAGTTGAGCTACGCGGACATTTTATTCTGATTCCTATTTGCCTTTATGTCGTGTGCGTCCTTCGGGCAGGTACGTCACATCTCCTGGTACGTTACATCATCTCCCTCTTATTTTTTTTTTTTTTTTTTCGAAGTGCTGGAGAAAGGATTCTCTTATTTTTCCTATCTCGCGGTGTGGAAATAACATCACACCAATGCGAGATTTTGAACGGTCGGGTCATCCGGATAGTTCGGGCGCCATTATAACGAAATAAATTTCTCCGTCATTTTTATCCGCGCCGGGGTTCGAACCCGGGTCCACTCATTTCGGAATAAGTTGCTCTACCAGTTGAGCTACGCGGACATTTTGTTCTGATTCCTATTTGCCTTTATGTCGTGTGCGTCCTTCGGGCAGGTACGTCACATCTCCTGGTACGTTACAACTTTTTTTAGAGGATGAGTCGAACGTTTTGCCATATTTGGATCACTTTATGTCTTGATACGTACGGTAGCGAACAAAAGTATTTAGCGAAACACTTTTCCGACCATAATATTTTTTCTGCTGGACCAAATCGGGTCATTTTGGGATATGATATGTGTTATTCACTTGTAAACATGACCCATATGCAGATGGATCGGAAACCTTAACACAGATCAGCTTAATCGCAAAAAATCATACAAATTGACCAACAAAGTAGGTGCGTATCACATTCATTTAATGTAACGATAAGAGAAAACAAGTACGAGAAAACGACAAAACAATAACTAATACTCAGTGGAATAACCACGAGACTTAATAACAGCTGCACAACGGGCCAGCATCGAGTTCACTAGCTTCTCGACGGTGACCTGCGGAAATCGCGCCCATTCTGCAGACAGCTGGTTCGAACTTCTGTGCCCTATTCCGGCAGGTTTTCTTCGCACATCGTCTCTCCAGCTCCTTCCACATGTGCTCGATGGGGTTGAGGTCTGGAGATTGGCTTGGCCAGTCTAGAAGTGTGACCTCTTGGTGCTGGAAGGCTGCCTTTGCTACTCTGGAGGTGTGCTTCGGGTCGTTGTCTTGCTGCATGATCCACCCGGGTGGCATGTTCTGGTTTGCTCATGGGAAGACATCGTTGATGAGCATGTTCGTGTAGCTCTGGCCGGTCATTATTCCGTTAATCTTGATGAAGGTGCCCATTCCATTTTGAGAGAAGGCGCCGTAAACCATGAGCGACCCTCCTCCGTGCTTGACAGTCGGCTGAATGAACTGGGGTTTGAATCTCTGGACACACCGGACGTCGTACGTATCGGATACCATCACTTCCGAACAAGTTGAACTTGCTCTCATCGGTGAAAAGCACCTTACTCCAGTCCGCCGCGGTCCAGTGTCGATGATGGCGCGCGAACGCGACTCTGGCTCGTCGATTCTTGACTGCGATGAGTGGTTTCTTGGCGGGGCGTCCACCATTCAATCCACCAGCAATGAGACGACGGGAGATGGTCATTCGGCTGACGTTCAGGTCGTCGCGGTCGCGGATTTCGGTGGCGATGTCCACAGCAGTCAAGGTGGGATCAGCGCGAGATCGACGGAGGATGAGTCTATCCTGACGCAACGTAGTGGAACGAGACCTACCACATCGCGGACTGTTCTCGACGGTCCCAGTCTTCTTATAACGTTGCAGGATAGCTGAAATGGACTGGTGTCGGATCTTCAGGGCCCTCGCAATGTCGATGACGCGCATTCCGGATTCCATCATGTTCACGGCCGCCTGGCGAGCTCCAACAGGGATCTCCGCCTTTTTACCTATTTCAGAAAACCTAAGATTCACTTATTATCACACTACACATCACAAAATCCACAAAAATCACAAGAAAAACACAAATACATTCTGCAAACAAATGGGTAATAATTAGCGACTCTTGAATATGGCACATTTCGAAAGACAAATTCGCTCTTAGCAAAATACAAATTACGCGTCATTGTAACCCACGAATCAACACATATCATATCCCAAAATGACCCGATTTGGTCCAGCAGAAAAAATATTATGGTCGAAAAAGTGTTTCTCCAAATACTTTTGTTCGCTACTGTACCTTTACGACGAAATTTGACTAGCATTCAAAGTATAGGTCATCGTGTTGCACCGTCTTTAGCCATCTGTCTGCCAGTTCTTCGATTCCGCGGCGGTACCAGTTCTTGTCCTTCGGGGCGAAGAACTTCTCCTGATTGTTGAAGTGCTTCCTGCGAAGAAAGTAGGCCATGGACCGGAACAAGTAATAATACGACGGGGCAAGATCCGTACTATATGCTGGGTGTGGCATAAATTCGATGCCCTGAAATTCCTCGAGTTTTGCCCATGTCGTTCCCGCGGTATGAAGCCGAGCGTTGTCCTGCTGTAGGAAAGCGCGCTTTCTGTTCAAGAGTGCCGGACACCTCTGACTCCAAAACGGCACCACTTCCGCTCCAGTGTTTCAGAGTATAGGTTGGCGTTGATGGTCCGACTGTCTGGAACCAATTCGTAATGGATTATGCCCTCGAAATTCCACCAGACGCAGAGCATCACCTTGTATTCGACGAGCCCACTTTTGGCAACAGGTTCAGGAAGGTGGCCCGAGCTCAACGACTCACATTGTGTGTTAGAATTACGGATATAGATCCACCTTTCATCGCACGCAACAGTTATCAAAATGAAACGTAAATCGCGCTGTTTTTCTAGGAGTTTCGTGCACACTTCCACTCGGCGGTTTGCTTCAGCTGGCGTCAGTTCGTGAGGAACAATGCGACAGCTCCTGTAGACCTTTCGCAGGTCCTGAACGTGACAAATCACGGTAGTCTCGGATATGCTCAGCTCCTTTGATAATCTCCAAGTGATGGTTGTTGGATTTACCTCTATTGCCTCCAAATCCATGGTTCGCGGCCTACCTGACTCTGGCTGATGGTCGAGGTTTCTTTCACCTGAGCGAAATGTCTTGAACCATATGGTTGCGGTGCTGTGGTCCATGGAACCTTCCCCTTTCGCATGACAAGTGTTTCGTGTTGTTATGGCCGAGTTCGAACTCGTAAAGCAAAAGTTCCCGAGTTAGCCGGTTGCGGCTGGTCATCTTTTGGGCGTCTCAACCACAGACAGAACGACGGCATGCAATGCTGTTCACAGCAATTACTACGACTTACCAATTCTGTATTACAAACTCAAGAACGCTCTCAAGAAGATGAACTACGGCGTCGGCATAAGGTCTTTTGCGTCTTTATATATTACGCTAAAGAGAAATACTGAAAAACCACCACTTTCCAGCGAGGCAAATGTTTATGCAAACCCCCTACAGTATCCGTACGGCTCTAAACGATACTACTTTAGAATAACCAAGCGTTTGTTTGGAATCAGTCAACGAACATAAAAGTGACACAAAACACGGTAAAGTAGCCACGGTCTTATCCAGAGTAGTTAATTTCAAGTCCGCTAATCCTATGTGGGATGATATAAAGAAATTAGCTACCTACTCTACCCCTAAATGTACAGCCATTCAGGAAACCTCGGAGATCATTACCAATAGCGATACTGGCAATGACAGCGTCTGAGTCGAGTTGCCATGAATTTGGAACCAGTTGTTCAAGTAATGCCTTCTCCCTACCAGGGCACCGGGTGCACAACCAACGTGATGCCTCATATCTTTAAGTGAATATAACGTGGTATCTATTTATTGTCAAGTCAAGTCACCGCGTTCAAATTGTTAAAACGTTCTATTATTCAGTTTGCAGTTTCTGCCTAACTTCCTTGAAAAAGCCATCTGGTTGATGTGCGAAAGCTTGGGAACGCTTATGCATATATTCCCACGCCAATAAATCGGACCATTAGTATAATGTTACTATTTTCTACATAATTGGCGTAGTCTTCCTCGTTATCAACTACTACGACTTTATATCCCTTTCGATTAACTGCAGTGCACGACTTGAACTAGTTTTAAACACGTGTCACACTCGTGCCAGCACATGCGTTTAAGCACATATTTCAAAACTTTCGACCTACCCCCTGTATTTACTACCGGAACCCCTTTAGCCCGAATAGCATAGTCGTACCAGAATAATACGACCACCTACCTAATAATGGGAATACACTGAGAAAAACATTTTGCTAATTCAGCAAAAAAATTGTTGAATCAACCAAATATTTTTGTCGTTATGCAGTCCACAAAAATGTTTGTTGAATTTACAAAAGTATTTTGCTGAAAGTTATTGTTTATTCTACAGAATTTATTGTCATCATGACAAAACGTTTTGTTCATTTAGTAAAATGCCTAAGTTGATTTTTTGGGAATTTGTTTGATCCAACATTGTTATCGTGATAAAACGTTTTGTTGCTGCAACCAAACATGTTTTTATCGTGACACAGTAATTTCTTGCTCCAACAAAACTTAAGAGCTAAGCAGCTGGGCAACTTTGTCCCTAAACTTTTTTTCCGATGGCAACACTTTGCCGGTGCAGTAATTTTAGGCGGTGCCCTTCGATCATGGATGTCTGCCATTTTTTCCTCCGCATATATTTTGTTCCGCCGTATTTACTTTCTAGGAGCGTTTAAATGAATTTGGACGGTGTTACTTCCAAAGAAAACTTTTTCAGAGCCAGCGATAAATCTCTCATCGAGCGGATTCGAGTGCTAACCATTCGGCTATAAATGTTCTGCCGAATAATTTCTTATATGCGAATTCAGCATTTGAAGGTCTGTTTATTACCTTCTGTAAAGTTCACAGAAGATTTATACACTGCCGGACAATTGCTAAGGACGGATGACAATAGCAACGATAGCAACCATAAAATGGAAGGCATGTGGAAATTAGCATAAGTGCGGGATACAGTAAGACGTTTTGTGGGTATGCAAATTTTGGATTGCCGAACTTGTTCGTGACGTCATAGCGCTGATAAGAGATATAAAGGATTTGACGCGTATTGACCGTTGTTGTTCAAACGCAAAGTTGAAAGGGAAAGAATCAATTGACGAACTTGCAAGTTTCAGTATGTCTTCCTGACATCACCTAGATGATTTTACGCGTGGCCGTATTATTGGCAAGATTGAAGAAGGGCGAAAAATAACAGATGTTGCCAGGGAGTTCGACGTCAGCCACAGTGTTGTTTCAAGGCTTTGGAAATCATTTCAAACAAATGGAGAGTGTAGCAAACGTCACGGGGGAGGTCGTGTTCGCAGTACGACACCTGCAGAAGATCGGTACATAGTGCTATCAACAAAAACACACCGGCACAGCACAGCTAGTGAGGTAGCAAATCAGTTTATGGCTGCTACTGGCAAGCGGATCTCCCGAAAAACTGTCGCCAGACGTTTGCATGAAGGAGGACTATACGCCCGCCGTCCTGTAGTGTGCATCCCATTGTCCAGACGTCACCGTACCGCCCGTTTGCAATGGTGCCATCAACATCGCAATTGGACTGATAACGACTGGTCTGCTGTCCTCTTCTCAGATGAGAGTAGATGCAGTCTATCGTCTGATTGTCGACGACAACTGATCTGGCGTGATAGTGGTACTCCCTATTGTCCAGCAAACATACAGGAAAGGGACCGATATCCGACATGTAGTGTCATGGTATGGGCTGGCATCATGATCAATGGCCGAACGTCCCTCTATGTGCTTCCAACTGGGACTATGACTGGCCAACGATACATTAATAATGTTCTGCTACCTCATGTTCGCATGTTCCGTGGTGCTGACGGCGATAGATTCATTTTCATGGACGACAACGCAACATGTCATCGAACAGTCGCTGTCCAGGAGTGTCTTGAGAGCGAGGATATTCAACGCCTCGTATGGCCAGCACGTTCTCCAGATCTGAATCCCATTGAAAATGTGTGGGATGCTTTGGGGAGGAGTCTTGCTAGTCGCCAATGCCCTCCAATGAACACGGACACTCTCATCACACTCTCATCCGTGCACTGATAGAGGAAAGGGATAAATTACCCCAACAGCTGCTTGATAATGTCGTGCAAAGCATGACACGACGTGTGGAATCTGGCATCGCCCTCCATGGTGGCCATATCCCGTATTGACATCTTACGCCGGAACGCCTGCGGACGGTATTTGCATTTTTTCACGTTTGCGTATTCTGCACAAAATAGCCTGTTTGTCCCTTGAACACGTTCCAAAGCCTTCTGGATTTCAGAGCACCATAAATTGTCTTTCTTGTAATGTCCTGGCATTCTGACATTATTTTATTTCACTTGGCATCCAACCACACTTACTTTTTATGCGCTATATAGCCGTTTATGATCCGTCCTTAGCAATTTTTCAGGTGTGTACTTGACATAACGATGTATTGACACTATTTTAGTGTGTGTGTGTGTGTGTAACATGTTTCCAAATACGATTTCTTTTTAAATGTTTTCCTTAGTTTTTTGATGAAACAAATTATTGACTTTTTTTTTAGACAAAAATAAAAAATCGTAATATTTTTCTTAACGTTCTTTATGCTCAAGGGTACTAGCACCATGCAATCTTTGGTTGCCGCACGAATTTTGAAACACCCTGTATATATAGCCTATACATGAAATCAAGTTTTATACATAAAGTAGAACTCATATCATTACCTCATGTGTACATTTTTATTTGCGATCGGGAACCGATGGCAATTAAAAATTCGCAGTCAACCATAATTCAAAACGAAATCTCAAGCGCAAAACAAGGTTCTACCGGTCTGTGGTAGTCTGGCAGCCGGGGCTCCGAGTTCATCAAATAAGGGGGGTGGGGGGTAGCAGGCGTGAAGAGATATTGTGTGGGAGTTGCGCGTCTTTTCCGTTGTCACCAGGGAATTTAAAATAAGGGGGAAAAAGATAAACTACGAGATTTGACGTATATTTTTAAATGCAAATGTGATTGCTCATGAGCAAAGGATTTATTAATATTCTTCAAAAAAGAATCATTTTTAGCAGAGTATTAATATTTTAAAACATAATATTCAGCTTGTAATTTTGTAAAAACATCCAAAGTGATTTTATTTCAAAACGTTAACAAAAAAAAAAAAATGAGAAATTAGCTGGCCTACTTAAACAAAGAACAAGAAGTGCAAAATAATAATAATAATAATTATGAGATAAATAACGGCCACAGAGACCACATGTTTATGTATGTTTATTTATTTTACTTTTTGAAAATTGTTTTAAGCGTTTATCACATATCACGAGAACACATCAAACACAATACGGGACTGACAATCCAGTCTCTTTTCAAGCGAGTAATGTTGAATATGGGAAAAATGTTTACTTATTTCGCTATTTATTAATTATTTGGAATTAAATACCTTTCTCCTCAACTTATCAGGATAAAGCGATCATTTAATTAAACATAACGAAAAATATAGCTTGGTCCACCTGATGAGGCTAAAGCGATTATTTAATTAAACAGAAGGAAAAAATTGGCTTTGTCCACCTTATGACCCTAAAGCGATTATTTAATTAAACAGAACGAAAAATATAGCTTGGTCCACCTGATGAGGCTAAAGCGATTATTTAATTAAACAGAATGAAAAATATGGGCTTGGTCCACCTTATGACCCTAAAGCGATTATTTAATTAAACATAACGAAAAATATAGCTTGGTCCACCTGATGAGGCTAAAGCGATTATTTAATTAAACAGAAGGAAAAATATTGGCTTGGTCCACCTTATGACCCTAAAGCGATTATTTAATTAAACAGAACGAAAAATATAGCTTGGTCCACCTGATGAGGCTAAAGCGATTATTTAATTAAACAGAATGAAAAATATGGGCTTGGTCCACCTTATGACCCTAAAGCGATTATTTAATTAAACATAACGAAAAATATAGCTTGGTCCACCTGATGAGGCTAAAGCGATTATTTAATTAAACAGAATGAAAAATATGGGCTTGGTCCACCTTATGACCCTAAAGCGATTATTTAATTAAACATAACGAAAAATATAGCTTGGTCCACCTGATGAGGCTAAAGCGATTATTTAATTAAACAGAATGAAAAATATGGGCTTGGTCCACCTTATGACCCTAAAGCGATTATTTAATTAAACATAACGAAAAATATAGCTTGGTCCACCTGATGAAGCTAAAGCGATTATTTAATTAAACAGAATGAAAAATATGGGCTTGGTCCACCTTATGACCCTAAAGCGATTATTTAATTAAACAGAACGAAAAATATAGCTCGGTCCACCTGATGAGGCTAAAGCGATTATTTAATTAAACAGAACGAAAAATATAGCTTGGTCCACCTTATGAGGCTAAAGCGATTATTTAATTAAACAGAAGGAAAAATATTGGCTTGGTCCACCTTATGACCATAAAGCGATTATTTAATTAAACAGAACGAAAAATATAGCTCGGTCCACCTGATGAGGCTAAAGCGATTATTTAATTAAACAGAACGAAAAATATAGCTTGGTCCACCTTATGAGGCTAAAGCGATTATTTAATTAAACAGAACGAAAAATATTGGCTCGGTCCACCCTATGACCCTAAAGCGAATATTTAATTAAACAGAACGAAAAATATAGCTTGGTCCACCTGATGAGGCTAAAGCGATTATTTAATTAAACAGAACGAACAATATGGGCTTGGCCCACTTTATGACCCTAAAGCGATTATTTAATTAAACAGAACGAAAAATATGGGCTCGGTCCACCCTATGACCCTAAAGCGAATATTTAATTAAACAGAACGAAAAATATAGCTTGGTCCACCTGATGAGGCTAAAGCGATTATTTAATTAAACAGAACGAACAATATGGGCTTGGCCCACTTTATGACCCTAAAGCGATTATTTAATTAAACAGAACGAAAAATATAGCTTGGTCCACCTTATGAGGCTAAAGCGATTATTTAATTAAACAGAACGAAGAATATAGCCTGGTCCACCTGATGAGGCTAAAGCGATTATTTAATTAAACAGAACGAAGAATATAGCCTGGTCCACCTGATGAGGCTAAAGCGATTATTTAATTAAACAGAACGAATAATATAGCCTGGTCCACCTGATGAGGCTAAAGCGATTATTTAATTAAACAGAACGAAGAATATAGCCTGGTCCACCTGATGAGGCTAAAGCGATTATTTAATTAAACAGAACGAATAATATAGCCTGGTCCACCTGATGAGGCTAAAGCGATTATTTAATTAAACAGAACGAATAATATAGCCTGGTCCACCTGATGAGGTTAAAGCGATTATTTAATTAAACAGAACGAAGAATATAGCCTGGTCCACCTGATGAGGCTAAATCGATTATTTAATTAAACAGAACGAAGAATATAGCTTGGTCCACCTGATGAGGCTAAAGCGATTATTTAATTAAACAGAACGAAAAATATGGGCTTGGTTCACCTAAGGAGGCAAAAGAGATTATTTAATTAAACAGAACGAAGAATTTAGCTTGGTCCACCTGATGAAGCTAAAGCGATTATTTAATTAAACAGAACGAAAAATATGGGCTTGGTCCACCTTATGACGCTAAAGTGATTATTTAATTAAACAGAACGAAGAATATAGCTTGGTCCACCTTATGAGGCTAAAGCGATTATTTAATTAAACAGAACGAAAAATATAGCTTGGTTCACCTAAGGAGGCAAAAGAGATTATTTAATTAAACAGAACAAAGAATTTAGCTTGGTCCACCTGATGAAGCTAAAGCGATTATTTAATTAAACAGAACGAAGAATATGGCTTAGTCTACCTTATGAGGCTAAAGCGATTATTTAATTAAACAGAACGAAAAATATAGCTTGGTTCACCTAAGGAGGCAAAAGAGATTATTTAATTAAACAGAACAAAGAATTTAGCTTGGTCCACCTGATGAAGCTAAAGCGATTATTTAATTAAACAGAACGAAGAATATGGCTTAGTCTACCTTATGAGGCTAAAGAGATTATTTAATTAAACAGAACGAAAAATATAGCTTGGTTCACCTAAGGAGGCAAAAGAGATTATTTAATTAAACAGAACGAAGAATATAGCTTGGTCCACCTTATGAGGTTAAAGCGAGTATTTAATTAAACAGGACGAAAAATATTGGGTGGCCACTGCTCCCCCCCCCCTCCTTCTCATTAAAATTATTTGAGGCGCAAGTCTCACCTTGCCCCTAAATGATCGGCGCCTATGTCTGGTAGTGCCGTTTGGAGTAGCTAGTAATCACGTGCGCTTCGGCGTAGGGACGATGGCTCCTCTTTATAGTTGAATTAACAAAATATAGTCAACGAAATAATTTTGTGTTGCCAACAAAACAATTTCGACGGAGTTTGGCTAAAAGAACAAAATAAATCGACTAAAGAGCTCGACAAAACTAGCATGTTGTTTCATATGAAGTTTTTGTGAGTATAACCACCCCTAACTCGGATGGCACGGGAGATAATGGATGTCATGGACTGAATGAGACCAACGACCCCAGGGCACACGTGCACATTCCGACTGCAGCAGCACACACAGCACAAAACGTTTCAGATTTGTATCAATAATGCTGCAATCTCTCATTTTCGTTACACTTTTAGAGGTATCTTACAATTAAGTTTCAGAAACATCTATTTTGGAACATAAATCTTTGTACGTTACGATTAAGTTAAAAATACTAGGGGTGTTCAAATGAAAAGGTACGAAACGTCATAAGAACGTAACCGTTAAGATATTTGCCTATGCCGCTATGGGAGAACGTAGCGACACATCTAGGGATGCGATTAGAGTCGCCGGCGTGGATCGGAGCATGCGCGGGCGCCCGCATGCGCAGGAGAGAGCAGAGGCTCTTCTAAAGAGCGCCGTCCAATTGACGCGGCAGTGCGTGTGAGGACAGGATGGTGTTCACATTGCAAAATTCGACGATTGAGGAGCAGCAAGGCGTTTTCCCATTTCTGACAGCGAAAGGTGTTAAACCGGCTGCTATTTATTGCGGAGGGTGTGGTTCTGTTCCATGATAACGCGCGTCCACACGTCTCCAGGATCACACACGCGGAACTGGCCGAGTTCCAGTGGGAGCAGCTTGACCATCCGCCCTACAGCCCGGATATGTTGCCCTGCGATTTCCATGTGTTTGGTTCCCTGAAAAAACATCTGAAAGGGAAGCGCTTCCACTCGGACGACGAACTCAAGGACGCTGTGCAGGACTGGGTGTCTTCACGGCCACAGGAATTCTGGGAACAAGGAATCCTTCGGCTCGTTAATCAATGGGATCGCTGTGCTATGGCCTATGTTGTATACTTTGAATAAAGTCTTCATTTATACCCACAGTGTCGTTTCGTACCTTTTCATTTGAACACTCCTTGTAGCATCCACTGATACTACTGTTTTATTGTTTCCATTGGACATAATTGCTACCTAGATGTTACATTCCGGCGAGAGTTAAGATTTTTGGTTTGGCAACGGCGTGAATGCGCATGCGCATTTATGCCATTTAACCAAAGCACCCTCGTAGTCGTGTTTCCCTGTGCTAGTGGGATATTTTTTAGTGATACTGTCGTACTCGAATTAGCTAGTTAGTTCACTTAATGTTTCGTCCTTTTTTTTTTTTTTTTCTGATTCAACATCATCTGAAAGTAAGTAATTGTTTTGATTATTGTAATTTTTGAATACTAAAAACCATTTTATAAAATCTAAGTAGATGGCTGTGTTGTTGTACATTTTTTAGTAGACTATACCCGCATGTTTTTTTACTAGAAACTGAGAAATTTCATATTGGTGTATATTTAAAGAAATGACGAATTTGATTTTCTTTCCTTTCCTCTCTGAAATATTGTCTAATCCACATGTGCAATAGAAAATCGACACCCTCATTTGGGAGCTATTTTTATTTCTTTGGTTATCAATATATAAACTCCGCCACTGTTCCCAATGAACAGCGGACTGACTGTGTTGAATCCGTGGAAACGTAAGCAACTCGTAATACGACTGTTGTTGCTTTTGAAACAGCTGTTGAGTGTAATATTTTTTATTGTGATTTTACAAAGTTTACTTAAGCTACAGTATAATGTTTAACGTAGTAAATACGTAACAGTAACATGAAGTCGGTATGTTGAAGTTACAAAGACATTTCACTGTAACGTATCGGTTATGTTTCATAGTTATGTAACGTTTGAGGACATTTTGACGTAACCGTAAGGTTTCTGAAACATGACTGTTACATTGCGCAACGTATCTGAAAAGTCTCAATGTTTCAGTGCTACCTATTTGTAACATAAACGAAATAATCTGTGCTGTGTGGGACAGTACGACGTTCCCGGAAATCACGTGGTTGTGTGACGGCACGTCGAACATGTCGATCCAAATACACTGGCGTGCAAAAATTAAGGACGAGACGGTTTTTCGAATGTAACTTCGTGTAGAAGTGCTCCACATTGACTCAAATCATACCATAAGATCCCCAAGATATAAGAATATGGGGCAAGTGAGCAAAACCGTCCAAACAAGGAATCCAAAGGATACAAAGGCACTTTATTGAAAAGGTAGCTTCGAGCACAACTGGGCCGAAGACAGAAATGTCCATGTGACAGGCGGCTGCCAAGAAAAATCCAGTCTTTAGTACTGGATATGATTACCCCTGACTGCGTTGCAGGATTTACAACGTCTGTCCATGCTGAGGACGAGGTTGTCAAGGAGCTGTTGAGGCATCGCGGCCCATTCCTCTTGTAGCGCCAATAGCTACTGCGGAATCGTTGCTGGCGGCTGGTGACGTGCTGCCAAGCGTCTCCCGAGAAAGGTCCCACACGTGTTCGATTGGATTTAGGTCCGGGGACCTGGCGAGACAATTCATGCGTTGAAAATCTTCACTCTCCAACAGCTCTGCGACAGCCACTGTACGATGAGGTGTTGCGTTGTCGTTCATGAAGAGGAACTCAGGACCTACAGCACCTCTAAACAGAAGCACGTGAGACAAGAGAACCTCGGTACAATAGTGGACACTAGTGACTGAACCTCCTTGGAAGATGTGGAGGTCAGTACGGCTACCAAGCATGATACCGCCCGAAACGAGAACTCCGCCATCTCCAAACCGGTGCCTTTCGATGATGTTGGAGGTGTGATTGCGTGTTCCCTGCTCTCACCAGATATGTATACGTCCAGAATAGCTCTTTAGACTAAATTGGCTCTCATCCGTAAAGAGAACTCGACCCCATTGCTGATGTGTCCAGTTCTTATGTTCCTGGCGCCACAGAAACCGCCGTCTCCGATGAGAAGGCTTTAATGGCACACACCGTACTGGTCGGCCTGCAAATAGACCACTTTTTGTGCAGGCTCCTAGCCACGGTAAAACGCGATAACGGACGTCCAGTTGTCTGCCGCATGTGCCTTGCGATTTCTGCCGCTGTCTGCCGTTTGTCTCTTCTCGCATGAAGGACAATATACCGGTCGTCCGTCGCCGTGGTTGCTCGTGGACAACCACTGCTATACTCTCGGACAGCTATTCCTGTCGTTTGAAATGCTCTCCAAGCTCGTGAAATGATGCTGTGAGAGATTCCGAACTCCTCGGCCACACAAGTCACACTTCGACCTTCTTCCAACTTCCCAATGACGCGACCTCGGGAAAAGTCATCCAGATGTCGTCTACTGGATTGCCTGTTGGCCATATCACATGGTGGCAGCAACTCGACGTCGTTCAAACCGATGTACACACTGCAATAGCTTTCACCGAATTGCTGAGCGTACACCGCCCATGTGCTTTATACTCTTCCAACCCTCCCGCCCACCTTCCTACGTCATGCTGCATATATGCGCATGCCCTACCGTTCCGGACGCTAGTCTATCTCCTGAGTGGTCTTTCCGTCCGTTCTGCTGCTCGTTCCGCTGTTATGCTAATTTCTCCTCTTCGTCCTTAATTTTTGCACACCAGTGTACCAGGAAGACATCCCCCCAGACATGCGCACTGCCACCGCCAGCCTGTACGTGACCGACACGCGTGTGCGGGTGTTAGTTCTCGTGTGTCTGACGTCATATCCGCCACCGCCCGTCACTTCTGTGGAGGAGAAACCTTTGCTCGTCGGAAAAGGGCCACTTTTTTCCTTTTCTACTGTCCAATGACGGTAGTCCCACGCGAACTGCAGGCGTCGTTCCCAATGGGACTGGGATAACATGGGGGCCTTGACGCAGGGTCGACACCGGAGACCCATGAGTAACAGGGTTCGCTCTTCTGTTATCGGGGCACACAAAAAAATGTTTTGTCAATTCAGCACAAAATTTGCTGAATCAACGAAAAACATTTTGCCGATATGCAGTCAACAAAAATGTCTGTTGAATTTACATATGTATTTCACTGAAAATTATTATTGATTCAACAAAACGTATTGTTATCATGACAAAACGTTTTCTTCATTTAACAAAATGCTTAAGTCGATTTTGGGGAATTTGTTTGATCCAACAGTATGTATTGTTATCGTGATAAAACGTTTAGTTGAATTAACAAATCATAGCCAACGAAATACTTTTGTGCTTTCAATAAAATAATTCCGATAGAGTTTGGCTAAAGCAACAAAATAAATCGACAAAACTGCTCAACAAAATTGTTTTGTTGTTTCAAACCAACTTTTTTTCTCAGCGCAAGTACCTGGGTGCCACAGTGTTCATTTGCTTCACTGTTGAGCGTCAATTACCCTTTACCAGTCGACGGAGGTTACCTTCTTTGGTGTCAATGGCCGTTGGAGCTCCACAGTTGTGACGTCGGGAGGTACACGGTGTGTCAGCGGTCCATTCGCGGAATATCCATACCACAGCACCTCGCGAACAGTCCACGAAATCTGCTGTTTCTGAGATACCTCCATCCTTGGCGCTGTTGCCGATGATCATTCCTTTCTAAACGTCCGTCAGATCCTTACCTCTGCACATTGTGCTCACGTGACGCACTATGGCTCATCCATCCTGGCCGGCCGTTTATATCTCCGTGTGGTCGACCTTGTTACGTGCACTCTGTGCCTCGCCTGGGCGGGTACACTGTGGACCCCGGGGGGGGTATATTATTCTGATACGACTGTGTATGTGTGTGAGTGATGAAATGTGAAACCAATTTCTCATCGAAACCGAAAGTAAGCAACCTACCCTTCCGTGATGGGATTCTCGGTATACCAAGAAGAAACACAACGCTGTCTCGATTCTCTCAGAGTTGTAACATACCAGGTTACCTATAAGAGAATCAAAGCACCGTGTGTTTTTGAGGATCTGAAATTCAAATCTAAGAGTATAATATCAAAAAACGTATAAACGAATTACGTATAACCGAGTAAAAAAAGGGTTGGAAACCTCCGTAAAATACCGCGACCACTGCAGAATTACGTACATAAGTGATAAAAGTATACCTTAGGTTTCAGAGTATACATTTTTCAGCTGCATTTTCCCTCTAAAACAACACTTTGATATTAGTTGTTGGTGTCAGAAACGATAAAAGAACAGGGCTTCCTCTTCATGAATGAAATACGGGATTACACCATATAATAGAAAGTTTGAGGATGACAATCCGCTTTTTAGTGTGAATATGACAAAAATGGCAAGTCAGATAATATTCGAAAACGTAAAAACTTCGTTGTCCTTGAGCGGGAATCGAATCCGCGTCTCCCAGATAGCGACCGGGTATGCTAACCACTAGACCATCCAGAACGACCAGGTCTCAAGTGTCCGATTAATTTCAATATTACCATCACAGGATTCGAATGCCGCGTCCCCCAGACCCCCCCGGGGATACTAACCACTACACCACCCAGAACGACCAAGTCTCAAGTTTCCGATTAATTTGAATAGTTTAACTATCACAGGATTCGAATTCCGCGTCTCCAAGACAGTTCCCTTGTATACTAACAACTACACCACCCAGAACGACCAAGTCTCAAGTTTCCGATTAATTTGAATATAACCATCACAATATTCAAATGTCACGTCTCCCAGACAGTGCCCGGGTATGCTAACCACTACACTATCCAGAACGACAAAGTCTCAAGTTTCCGATTAATTTTAATATAACCATCACAGGATTCGAAGTCGGAAACTTGAGACTTGGTCTTTCTGGATGGCGTAGCGGTTAGCATAACTGGGCGCTATCTGGGAGACTCGGATTTGATTCCCGCTACAGGACGACGAAATTTTCAAGTTTTCGGAGATTATCTAACTTACCACCGTTGTCATATGTATACCAAAAACCTGATTTTCATCTTCATACTTTCAATGTCTTCCTCTTGTTGTGAATGAATAAATTACAAAAATGGAAAAAAAAATGTGTTCAATGACATTTCATTCTCCTGATATTTTTGCACAGGATGTTTTTTAAAGGTACAACATTTGTCGATCATAAAAACGCGGCTGCTATTCGACTGATGCAAATTTATGAAACGCGCATTGTACAGATGAGATTTATGTATCAAAGAAGAAAATATCACTTTGTCTTTTTACACAAAGCTCACTGAATTTTTATTTATACATCAGTGCTTTCTAGAGGAAAATGTATTCAATGAAAATGAAGCATCATTTCTTGAACACAAAGGCAATCTCGTCTTCTGAGGGGAAACCACTTCAAACTGAGTGGAAATTCTTCGAGGGCTGTCCACTTCTCTTCAGGAAAGTGTTTCTCGTGTCTTAAGAAGTTTCTGCGAAATACCCTCCGGCAACTGGCTCCCCATAACATCAAAAGATTCACAGTACCGAAGCGAAGTAGTAATTATTCGTTCTCAGTCATGTGTGCGGGCATTTCTTTCCAATATCACCGCTAAATGTAAAGGAATGTGCGAGGACACCTATAAAGTATGTCGAAAATCAGAAAACTTGAATGCCGGCATCATCACGTTATTCAAGTGACATAAGAACTTCAAACAACGGAGTCATTCAACAAACCACCACGCTCAACAAAGAACAAAAGCAGGGTCAGCCAAAATAGTGGATACACCTGTGAGAAGAGCTACAGGAAGAGAATTTTGGGGCACGTTGGTTGTTCTTTTGTTTGGAAGTATAACCTTGTAACCCTTTACCCGGCTGAAACGAATTAAGTCGGGGTGAGTAAAATGGGCTGAAACAAGCTCTAACGAATATATTCGCTTTCTAAGAAGTGGGTCGAGTGTGGTAGTGACGAGTGAACTGCGCATTATTAAGCGTTGCTTTTCCCTTTAGCTTTGTTATTCAAAGTGGTCACTGTGTGAGAAATGAGCCTAACACAGCTGGAACGAGTAGAATTGCCGTCAGAAAGCGTTGCTTTCCCTTAGCTTTGTTATTCAAAATGGTCATTTAGGAATATATTCGCGGTCTAAGTAGTGGGCCGAACGCGGCTGCAACGAGTGAACCTGCCACCAGAAAGCGTTGCTTTCCCCTTAGCTTTGTTAGTCAAAGTGGTCGTTCAGGAATATATTCGCAGTCTAAGAAGTGGGCCGAACGCGGCTGCGACGAGTGAACCCGCCATCAGAAAGCGTTGCTTTTCCCTTAGCTTTGTTATTCAAAGTGGTCAATTAGGAATATATTCGCTGTCTAAGTAGTGGGCCGAACGCGGCTGCAACGAGTGAACCCGCCATCAGAAAGCGTTGTTTTCCCTTAGCTTTGTTATTCAAAGTGGTCGTTAAGGAATATATTCGCAGTCTAAGAAGTAGGCCGAACGCGGCTGCAACGAGAGAACCCGCCATCAGAAAGCGTTGCTTTCCCTTAGCTTTGTTATTCAAAGTGGTCGTTCAGGAATATATACGCAGTCTAAGAAGTTGGCCGAACGCGGCTGCGACGAGTGAACCCGCCATCAGAAAGCGTTGCTTTTCCCTTAGCTTTGTTATTCAAAGTGGTCGTTCAGGAATATATTCGCTGCCTAAGAAGTGGGCCGAACGCGGCTGCAACGAGTGAACTGCTCATCATTAAGCGCTGCTTTCCTCTTTAGTTTTGTTATTCAACGTGGTCATTTAGGGAAATGATTGATCCTGTTTCTTTGTGGTTTATTACCAGCTTCAAGAGCTATAAAATTTACAAAGAACCTTAGAAAGGAGAGAGGAGATGTTTGAACCTCTTATTTCTGCACAGTGGCATAGAACCTTGAACCTCTTATTTCTGCACAGTGGTCGATGTCAGGGTAACTATCCCTTCCTTATCATGCCTTGGATCATGGAGAAGAGATAAAGTAGCAGAAATTAACAGATTGTTGAAATACTCAAAAGAGATCAGAAATGTATGCTTATCACGATCGGCATGATTATGGCCAGTACTTCTGAGATAGGCAGGACAAAGGAATTCTTTTGCCGTATCTTTCGTGACACCGTACACTATGTGAACATTCTTTGTGAGAGGTGGGGCATCCTGCAATTTTTGGACATCACTTGGTTCAGGAACATAGGCAGCATAAATGGTTAATGACTTCGATTTCAAAATGTATTGTCGCTCAGCATACCATAACGAGCAAACGAAAATGTCTGCCGATACTTTCCGAATTTCATTCCCCTCATTTCTGCAATAACAAAAGAAGGATTAGTGCTGGGTCACTATTCGAAACTTTTGGTCATTAGACTTCCGGTCCCTAGACTTGATATACCCTAACCTTTAGATGTCTACCTTTGGCAGTGAGTGCATTCCTGTACTGAGAACCTTTAGCCGTATTAGAAGGAATGGTAACAGCTGGAAGATCTCTGCCCGTTTCTTGTACTTTCTTGTAAAAAATATGATCCCAATCTGTTTATTTGGTCTGAGCAAAATGAGAGAACCTTTCCAAGTTTTTCCTCATAGACTCCGCTTTTGGAACACTGCAAAATATCACAAACATACGAAGCACGTGTCGACAAAGCAAGAGTATTACTCAGGGATGTCGGAATGCTGAATACTATAACCCTGGACAAACGAGTTCCTGGTTCACTTCTTTGTTTAGCGATAGCAATGAGGACTGAGGGGGACTTCTGCTAATCCCTCTGACGCCGTACAAGTTGGAAGAACATGGGGGCAGGAAGTCCTATTCATGCTATCCAGGCGACTCGGGCGCTTCTGGTTGTTTGCATGTAAGGATATTTGGGCACTATGATCGGGAAAGGGTTAACGACCATTGTGAGAAACTCGATGGGCGATAAGAAGTAGCCTGTCCCTAATTTATGGATACTGGTTCCAGGAAATGGAGAGAGTCAGTTCCGGAAGACAAACACAACATCCATGCCACACCGGGATTTGAACTCAAAACCCTCTCGGAAGAATATTTGGAAGCCAGTGTTTAGACCACTGCGTCAATGGGGAAGCATAGCTTTTTCGGGATGTAATCAGTCATAAAACAATTACATTAACCTGTCCGAAGTAATAAGGGCTTCCTTCTATTCCTTTATTCTGTACCCAAAGCACATGGAGTGGCCAGCAAGGACTCCGGGCGTTAATCTTATAAAACACCTGTCGGACGCTTTAGAGAGACTGCTCTGAGACGCGTACAGAGCATTTCGCATGTTTCCTTCCCTTCCAAGAAGTGCACAGCAGGTACGAAGTGCTGTTGTACAGAAGTTCAACAGGTTGCTCTCATACCTTATTGACTCTCTTTTTGGATAGGATATACCTCAAACCTGTTATTAATGTGCCACCATGAGATGCGATCACAAACCATATTAAAGCCAAAAATGCACTATATTGACAATTGTCACTTGACACCTAGAAGAGAAACACAACATAGCCATTATTGACATCCATTAGTACGGTGTCGGTCCACCTTTGGCCTTAATGCATGCACTGTCCCTTCGAGACATGCTTTCGACAAGGTTTTGGAACACAGCGATAGGTATGCACTTCCATTCAGTACATGATGCTACCGCTAGCTGTTGCTTAATAGTAGGCCTTGGTTCCAAACATTTTATGCGGCGCTCTAATTCATTCCATAGGTGTTCTATGGGATTACGATCAGGGCTCTGTGCTGGCCAGTCGACACACAATACGGAATTACACGCCTTAACAGTCTTTGCTTCATGGATCGGTGCGTTATTCTGCTGGTACCAACAATGCTCGGTTCATAGTATTGCCGCGGAGTTGGTAGGGCATAATTGCCAAGAATATCAAGGTAGACGTGGTGGTTAACAGGTTTGTCCACAATAACCAATGGGCCGGGACCATACCACGAAAAACACCACCACACGAGTACACAGTCAGCTCCAAACTTGACCGTAGGAACAGTACACTGTGGTAAATTGCGTTCATCCGGCTGCCGCTATGCTCACACACTGCCACCAGAATGATGGATCGTGCATATGGACTCATCAGTCCATAGGACCCGTTTCCATTGATCTACGGTCCGCGATAAATGTTCTTTACACCATGCTAAAAGATCAGTAGCATTCCGAGCGGAGATGGGAGGCTTATGAGCAGGTGCACGACCACGGTAACCCATGTAATGAAGTTATCTGCGAATGGTACGTGTACATACCGAGGTTCCAACATTTTTGGTCACCTGCACAATCAGGTCTTGTGCAGTACTCCGTCGATAAGCTATAACGACTCTCCTGAGTCTTCGATGTCCTCTATCGTTGATTTTCTTTGGTCTGAGGATACGTTTTGCTGCTTCAGTCACGTCTTGTGTCTTCCACTTAGGCGGTGCATCCAAAACAGTTGACTTGGGTATATTTAAACGCCTCTCGGTTTCTCTTATAGACAACCCACTAATATAACACCCAATAATCTTTCCTTTCTCAAAGTCAGTTCTGCGACATTTTCACTCAACCTCACAGTGCGATATGATCTGGATCAGCTGCAGGTTTGTTTTTATACCGTTTGCAGCTGAACCGCGCATTTTAACAACGCCGAGAATCTGTTCATTTGCTTTTGAAGGCGTGTCCGGTGACTTTTGTCAATATAGTGTAGGTCCTCGTGGTATGTTTATAAGTATGTGCATTTCTGTTTTTTTTATTTGGAATAACACAGTTTATTTGAAATGCATTCAGTGCTTTATATTCATTTTGGAGTATATTACGTGTTGTCGCCCATGGTGTTGTTCCGCCGCGTTTCGATGTAATATCTCTAAGCGTTTTCTCATTGTGTTCGTATTTGTGTTTATAACTCAAAATTTGCATATAAGTGTCCCCGCAAATGTATTACCTACGTCGAAAAGTTCCAGGTCAGACGCAGTAAAGAATATAAAGAATATTATACTCATAATTAATGTTGGTCACCTTCAAGATGCCACCCTCCTGAATCAACACACAGTTTCCAGCGTTTTTGAAGATCCTGAAAACAGTTCTGGAGGGCACTTTCCGGGATGACCGCAAGTTGCTTTGTTACGGCTGTTTGGAGAGGTATATGAGGTGGTATCAAAAAGTTCGTACAATCACTAAGAAATAAACAAGCTAGAAAAAAAAACTTTTTATTCAGGTACTTGGTCCTTCTCTACATAGGCATCGCCCAGTGCCACACATTTCTCCCACCTTTGCTTGACCTCCTTTATTCCCTCAGCGTAGAACACCTCAGATTGTGCCTGAAACCACTGGTCTACCTCAAAAATAACGTCATGAGTGTCATCAAATCGGCTCCCACAAAGTGGACGTTTCATCTCGGGAAACAAAAGAAAGTGACTTGGTGCCATATCAGAAGAATATGGCGGATGACGCAATATATTGTATTTAGGACGACTCGCAGTGACGATGGTGTTGACTGCTGAATGAGCTGGTGCGTTGTCGTGCAACAAATGGACCCTTTTTGTGATCATTCCGCTATTTTTGCTTTTAATTTGCTCTCTTAATTTGGTCAGCGGGTCTTTTGTCCGCCATTTACTCTTTGTGTTCAACCATAACATTTTGTGTGCCACGCGGTCTTACCGAACATGTTTTGCTGGCCAATTTTTTTTTTACCTCCCGATATGGTGCCGATATCTTTTGCACGCCTTTTTGTTTTCCCCCATCAGAAAATTTTTCGGTGTGACGTCACAACGCTAGGAATACAAATCCTCAAAGTTGCGCCGGGTTCGAACCCCTGTCCAGGAAATACGAATCCTCGAAGTCACGCCAGGTTCGAACCCCTGTCCAGGAAATACGAATCCTCGAAGTCACGCCAGGTTCGAACCCCTGTCCAGGAAATACGAATCCTCGAAGTCACGCCAGGTTCGGACCCTTGTCCAGGAAATACGAATCCTCGAAGTCACGCCAGGTTCGAACCCCTGTCCAGAAAATACGAATCCTCCAAGTCACGCCAGGTTCGAACCCCTGTCCAGGAAATACGAATCCTCCAAGTCACGCCAGGTTCGAACCCCTGTCCAGGAAATACGAATCCTCCAAGTCACGCCAGGTTCGAACCCCTGTCAAGGAAATACGAATCCTCGAAGTCACGCCAGGTTCGAACCGCTGTCCAGGAAATACGAATCCTCGAAGTCACGCCAGGTTCGAACCCCTGTCCAGGAAATACGAATCCTCGAAGTCTCGTCAGGTTCGAACCCCTGTCAAGGAAATACGAATCCTCGAAGTCACGCCAGGTTCGAACCCCTGTCCAGGAAATACGAATCCTCGAAGTCACGCCAGGTTCGAACCCCTGTCCAGGCTGATGCATTATCACACTCGACCATGGGACGCCTCGCGATTACAGCGTTCTGTAGGAACTAACGAGAAGGCAAGTGCTTTGCGAATACGTTGTTTAATAGAAATGCATTTTTTTTCCACGGATCATTTTATTTTTCTGTAGGATGATTTAAATTTCTTCATGATTAATCAACGAAATGTACCTTTTAATGCATATCTCACTATTTTTTTGTTCTTTTTTTTTTTGTCAAAGCTTGCGTAGTCGCTAAATTTTTCAATATATCAACATTATTTTTTTTTATCGTTTACAAACAAAAATCTACTTTTATTGAGACTTTTTTTCTGATTCAAAATCAACAAACGTACTAAGATGTTATACACTGGTGTGCAAAACTTAAGGACTAGCTAACTCCGGGTATGGAGAAGTGGCCACCGGAGAACTGGAAACATTGGAATTTCAGTGCCATTAAATTGTTCTGCATAAACACATTAAGTGTGGCTATATTCCTCGCTACTTGAGCAACTATTGTTCACAAAATATTTTTTTTTAATATTTCATTTTCAGTAAGAAATTTAGGCATTTCCATGATTTTCGGGCCAAAGACAAAGCGGAGAAATGGCCACCGAAGAACTGACCACCGGACAACTGCCCACAAAAATTTTTAGGGGCCGTATAAAAATTGCGTTCTGGACTGCTCCTTGGCTACGTCTCCGGAGAATGGTTATCTGACACACATAAACATTTCGGTAATTTCGCATTTTCTTTACGATATTTTTCACCGTTTATAAACTACAGCTAAACAAACTCTCTATGCAGGTATGTTCAAACCCATTAACCTTATCGGGGGGGGGGGGGGATGGCTTAAAACATAAAATATGAAATATAAAATATTTCTGGTCCGATCGGGATATTTTCAGCTTTCACAATTCACAACCAAAAATAGTTTGTTTTATATTTTAGGTATTACCCCCCCCCCCCCCTGAGAGGTTTCTTGAATCAGCACATGCCCTCAGAGAGTTTGCTGCGATGTAGGTTGTAAATGCTGATAACATCCCGATCGGACCAGAAATTCCTTATATTTTATACTTTTGGTGCCCCCCCCCCCCCGACATGCTTCCTGAGGCAGCCCATGCACTCAGATAATTTGTTGACTTGCATGTTGTAAATGCTGGAAATATCCAGATC
This sequence comes from Macrothele yani, assembly GCA_039090855.1. Classification (NCBI taxonomy): domain Eukaryota; kingdom Metazoa; phylum Arthropoda; class Arachnida; order Araneae; family Macrothelidae; genus Macrothele; species Macrothele yani. Next base: position 12,491,078 of record CM076999.1, on the reverse strand, counting down.
AGGCCAGAAATTCTTTCTATTATACACTTTTGGGTATTACCCCCCCCCCTCTCCCACCGACAGGTTTGCTGAGGACCTCAGATAGTGTGTCGAGGTATAGCTTGTAAATGCGGAAATTCTCCCGATCGGACCAGAAATCTTTATATTTTACACTTTGATACTAAACCCCCCTCTCCCCTTACCAGTTTTCCTGAGTCAGCACATGCCATCAGATAATTTGCAGACTTGTAGTTTGTAAAATCTGAAATATTTTGTTGAGTTGTAGATCACAAACATTTTTTATAAAGAATTACCTTATAGTCGCAATTAAGAAAAGACGAAATTATGGGAACTTTATATGACTCAGATAACCAACCTCTGAGGGTCGTGGACACAAAGCGGTGAAAAATGCAATTTTTATACGGCCCCTTAAAATTTTTGTGGCCACTTCTCTGGTGGGTAGAATTCCTACAGTCTGCTAAATCGAGTACGACAGTATCACCAAAGAATATCCCAGTAGCACGTGGAACGACTACGAGAGTGCTTCGATGAAATGGTATAAATGCGCATGCGCATCTACGCCTTTGCCAAATCAAAAAATTTAAATATCGCCGGAATGTAACATCAAGGTAAGAATTATGTACAATGGAAACTATAAAGCAATAGTATCGATGAATGCTATTTTTAACGTAACCGTAATGTACAAAGAGTTATGTTCCAAAATAGATGTTGCTGAAACGTAATTGTAAAATATGTCTGAAAGTGTAACGAAAATGAGAGATTGTAACATTATTCATACATATCTGAAACGTTTTGTGCTGTATGGGAGACATGTCCATGACGTCAGTGCAGCGTAATTTAGCGTTCATGGAGTATCGAAGCAGAAGACCCTCCAGCGTGCTATTGTTAACACCACGACATCGAACACAGCCCCTCACCTGGGCTCGTGAAATCGGTATTTGGACCCCGGAAGACTAGCAACATACATGTGGCGTGGTTCTATGAAACGCACTACCAATTGTTACGAGCTGATGGTAGGGTTCGGGTGTGGCGCAGACCCCATGGGGTCATGGTCCCAAGCTGTCAACAAGGCGCTGCGTAAGCTGGTGGTGGTTGCATACATGTGTGGGGTGTCTTTACGTGACACGGTTTGGGTCTTCCTCTCCTTATAAAGACGTCATTAACCGGTAATGGCTTTGTTGCTCTGTTGGGTGACTATTTTCAGCTCTTCATGGACTTGATGTACTCAAACAACGATGGGAATTTCAAGGAGTAAAATGCAATATGTCACCAGTCCCAAATTGTCCAGAATTGGTTCGAGGAACATTCTGGACAGTTTCGGCGGATGGTGTGGCCACCACGTTCGCCCGAAATGAACCCAATAGAGAACTTATGGGACGTGGTGGAAAGGTCCATTCTCACCCAAGATCCTGCATCTACAAAAACCAGAAAACTGTGTGCGGCTGTTCAGACGATATGACTCAACATCTCTCCAGAAGTTTTCCGGCCACTTGTGGAATCAATGCCACGTCGAGTTGCTGCACTTCGCTGGGATAAAGGAGGTTCTACACGATACTACGTACGTATCCCAGGACTTTTGGCACTTCAGTGTATTAGTCTGATCTATTCAGACGGCATGGCTCAACATCTCTCCAGAAGTCTTCCGGCCACTTGTGGAATCGATGCAACGTGGTATTGCTGCACTTCACTTGGCAAAAGGAGGTCCTGCAAGATACTAGGTACGTATCCCAGGACTTCTAGCACTTTAGTGTATTAGTCTGATCTATTCAGACGGCATCGCTCAACATCTCTCCAGAAGTCTTCCGGCCACTTGTGGAATCGATGCAACGTGGTATTGCTGCACTTCACTTGGCAAAAGGAGGTCCTGCAAGATACTAGGTACGTATCCCAGGACTTCTAGCACTTTAGTGTATTAGTCTGATCTATTCAGACGGCATCGCTCAACATCTCTCCAGAAGTCTTCCGGCCACTTGTGGAATCGATGCAACGTGGTATTGCTGCACTTCACTTGGCAAAAGGAGGTCCTGCAAGATACTAGGTACGTATCCCAGGACTTCTAGCACTTTAGTGTATTAGTCTGATCTATTCAGACGGCATCGCTCAACATCTCTCCAGAAGTCTTCCGGCCACTTGTGGAATCGATGCAACGTGGTATTGCTGCACTTCACTTTGCAAAAGGAGGTCCTGCAAGATACTAGGTACGTATCTCAGATACTAGGTACGTATCTCAGATACTAGGTACGTATCCCATGACTTCTAGCACTTTAGTATATTAGTCTGATCTATTCAGACGGCATGGCTCAACATCTCTCCAGAAGTCTTCCGGCCACTTGTTGAATCGATGCAGCGTGGTATTGCTGCACTTCACTGGGCAAGATGATTTCCTACACGATACTAGGTACGTATCCCATGACTTCTGGCACTTCAGTGTATTTTTTGTACACGTTATGTATGCCTGTAAAGTTTATTTTACCTCTCCCTGGGTTTTTGCGTTTTTCCTCATCATACGACATTTTATGCCTTTCCGCAGAAAAGCGTAGAAACGGGTTTTCACTGTATCAAATTCCAAGTGACACCCTTTTGCCTACTGACGGCTTCTGCAATCTGCAAACAGCATTTCATGTACTAATACGTAAAAATGTCTGGGACTGTACTTTGAGACCGAACGCTGCCTCATACAGCTGAAACGAAAATCCACTTTTTTGTATCTTACATAAGACGTTTTGATTTTCCTGAAAGTAAAAGATACCTTTTCAACTCTCAGTATCGATTTCTTCAGTCGTGCTGTCTCATGGAAAAGGTTTTGGCTTTTTAGATACTTGGAATCGGCAATAACGTCTTGTTCTTATTGATTTAAGGCATTCTTTTTAACGCAGTTTCTCTGATTTGCTATGCTTTAGATTCCCTTACTTGACGAAACCACGGCTCGATATTTCAAGTGTTGTTTTTCATTCTCCGGACTCTTTTGCCTACACGCGGCTTCTGCAATAATTGAATTTAACATTGAGTGTTGGGTCTTCAAGTATTGCGCTCTATTGGGTTTGTTCCTTTGTTTGCTGCTTCCCAATAGAACTTCCTTATGTTTAAGGTTTCACGCCGTAAAGCAAACCTGCAGAGTCTGTGCTGTTTCAATCAGATTTACTAAATTAAATCAGCTAGCGCAGATTTTTTTTCTATTCGTTCTTTCATCTCCACTTTTCTTAATGATATTTTCTTAAGTTAAAGATGAAATGATATTCATTCTGAGGAGAAGGTTACTCAAGAAATATTTATATTTCGGTAAATTTAATCTAAGCAAGGCAGATAGTAAACAAAGTTTGTATCGCGGAATGGTTTCGGTAACTACACAAAAATGATTTCGCTAACTACACAATACCCAATCCCAACGACAGGATGTTTGGGCACATGGGTAACCTTGAAGCTGGGGTCCCCAAAGTCTTCGTTAGTCAGTCCTACGCACAAAAAGATTTCAGAAGAGTTCAGAATTAATATATTTTGATTAACAACAGGTACAAAACCTTGTACATGTCGGTAAATGCCTTATATGAACCCAAAATATGGGTTTCCGGGACATATAGTGATAATTCACACCGAAAATTTTATACTTAGAAAATTATCTTCACTTATGGACCTAAATACTATTACGTACCTTATAATCCATAGCTGATTAGAAGTACACCGCTGGACAATTGCTAAGGACGGATCATAAACGGCTATATAGCGCATAAAAAAGTAAGTGTGTTTGGATGCCAAGTGAAATAAAATAATGTCAGAATGCCAGGACATTACAAGAAAGACAATTTATTGTGCTCTGAAATCCAGAAGGCTTTGGAACGTGTTCAAGGGACAAACAGGCCATTTTGTGCAGAATACGTAAACGTGAAAAATGCAATTACCGTCCGCAGGCGTTCCGGCGTAAGATGTCAATACGGGATATGGCCACCTGTAATGTGTACTCTAGATTCATTTTCCTTTTCATTTTACTATCTCTGGTTATTTTATTTTCTTATGTAAATTATCTTCTTACTGAACGAGATGTTATTTCTCCCGCTGAATGAGATCTGGCAATGAGTGTAAGTCATGACGTAGTGGTAGCCAGTATAAATAGGCGCGTTCAACGATACCTAAGGAGAGCTTTTGTTTGTGTTACGTGAGAGAGCTTTTTGTTGATGTGCGTAGGGAGAGCTTTGGTTTTATGTGTAAAGAGATCTTCGTTTCTGTGAGTAGAGCTCCGTTCAGGTGCAAGAAGCTACGTTTTATTGAGTAGCTGTGTGACCTATGAAGTGTATGTTGGATACTACCAGGAGTTTTCCCTAATAAATATATTTCTTTAGTAAGTACGTTTTTCTCAGTTCATAGTTTTGTCAGACCTCTGTCTGGCTGTTAGGTTTATTTCATTAAGTGTTATTAGTAACAACCAGCGTAAGACTTTATTCATCTTAATTACTACTACAACATTACTAGCAGTTAAAAGCTTGTTCATTATTATTACTACACTACTAGCAGGAAAGTTTATTCATGATATAATTAACACACAAAGCTTAGAAGAAAGCTTATTTATTATACACCATGGAGGGCGATGCAAGATTCCACACGTCGTGTCATGCTTTGCACAACATTATCAAGCAGCTGTTGGGGTAATTTATCCCATTCCTCTGTCAGTGCACGGATGAGGGTGTCCTTGTTTATTGGAGTGCATTGGCGACCAGCAAGACTTCTCCCCAAAGCATCCCCCACTTTTTCAATGGGATTCAGATCTGGAGAACGTGCTGGCCATACGAGGCGTTGAATATCCTCGCTCTCAAGACACTCCCGGACAGCGACTGTTCGATGACATGTTGCGTTGTCGTCCATGAAAATGAATCTATCACCGACAGCACCACGGATCATGCGAACATGAGGTAGCAGAACATCATTAATGTATCGTTGGCCAGTCATAGTCCCAGTTGGAAGCACATAGAGGGACGTACGGCCATTGATCATGATGCCAGCTCATACCATGACACTACATGTCGGATATCGGTCCCTTTCCTGTATGTTTGCTGGACAATATGCAGTACCACTATCACGCCAGATCAGTTGTCGTCGACAATCAGACGATAGACTGTATCTACTCTCATCTGAGAAGAGGACAGCAGACCAGTCGTTATCAGTCCAATTGCGATGTTGATGGCACCATTGCAAACGGGCGGTACGGTGACGTCTGGACAATGGGATGCACACTACAGGACGGCGGGCGTATAGTCCTCCTTCATGCAAACGTCTGGCGACAGTTTTTCGGGAGATCCGCTTGCCAGTAGCAGCCATAAACTGATTTGCTACCTCGCTAGCTGTGCTGCGCCGGTGTCTTTTTGTTGATAGCACTATGTACCGATCTTCTGCAGGTGTCGTACTGCGAACACGACCTCCCCCGTGACGTTTGCTACACTCTCCATTTGTTTGAAATGATTTCCAAAGCCTTGAAACAACACTGTGGCTGACGTCGAACTCCCTGGCAACATCTGTTATTTTTCGCCCTTCTTCAATCTTGCCAATAATACGGCCACGCGTAAAATCATCTAGGTGATGTCGGGAAGACATACTGAAAATTGCAAGTTCGTCAATTGATTCTTTCCCTTTCAACTTTGCGTTTGAAAAACAACGGTCAATACGCGTCAAAATCTTTATATCTCTTATCAGTGCTATGACGTCACGAACAAGTTCGGCAATCCAAAATTTGCATACGCGCAACACGTCTTATTGTATCCCACACTTATGCTAATTTCCACATTTTCCTGCCTTCCATTTTATGGTTGCTATCGTTGCTGTTGTCATCCGTCCTTAGCAATTGTCCGGCAGTGTATAACGACCTATTAAAACTCGGAAAGCTCTGTTCCGCGGGCCATTTGATCAGCAATGCTTCTTATGCTCATACCTCCAACCGAACAGCCTATTATAACGACCTATTGAAACTCGGAAAGCGCTGTTCCGCGACCCATTATATTAACAATGCTTTTAAGGCTCATACCTCCAACTGAACAGCCTATTACAATGTATAACGACCTATTGAAACTCGGAAAGCTGTGTTACGCGAGCCATTTTATCAGCAAGGTTTCTTATGCTCATACCTCCAACTGAACAGCCTATTATAACGACCTATTGAAACTCGGAAAGCTGTGTTACGCGAGCCATTTTCTTATGCTCATACCTCCAACTGAACAGCCTATTATAACGACCTATAGAAACTCGGAAAGCTGTGTTACGCGAGCCATTTTATCAGCAATGCTTCTTATGCTCATACCTCCAACTGAACAGCCTATTATAACGACCTATTGAAACTCGGAAAGCTCTGTTCCGCGACCCATTATATTAACAATGCTTCTTATGCTCATACCTCCAACTGAATAGCCTATTATAACGACCTATTAAAACTCGGAAAGCTCTGTTCCGCGAGCCATTTTATCAGCAATTGATCTGAGCATGCTCTCGTTGACTTTTTTTATACCTTATAGACCACGTGTCTACTGCGGAAGCACACAATTGCGCTTGAGTGGGGTAGTCCAGTCACCTTTGTCCACATAGCGTAAATCCAAATAGTTTCAACATCACTTTACCCGAACAATTCACAGTTTTACCGTTAGTCAGCGTTTTCTGTTCAGTCTACACCAATAAGCAATAGTTTATGACCACTTACCCAATAAGCTGTAGGATTCTCTTCAGCGACCAATCGGCGAGGCATTGATTCGACGAGGTGGCGGTAGGTATCCTGGTGCATCTGGTACCACAATGCATTCTTGGCTGGGATTCTAGATGATCTATACCAGCAGGATAACGCCCGCTCGCACGCGGCTCTAGTTGCCCAGGACTGCCTACGTCATGTCCAGATACTTCCATGGCTTACCCGCTCCTCTGACATATCCCCTATCGTGCATGTGTGGGACTGGGTGAAAAGCCAGCTGCCTCCGTGCCGCATTATTAAGGATTTGGAGCACACCGTCCAATACGTGTCGGCGTGTTTGCCGCAGGACAACATCAGGCGTGTGTCCGCCTCCATGCCGGACCGTATTGTAGCATGTATCGCCGCACGATGCGGTGCGACGCGCAATTGAAGATGACCGGACTACGTGCCAGAGATCCCTCTGTAGGTATCCTGCAGCTCTGTTTTTTGACATCATGTGTATCATTAAGTCCATAAACTTCCAGTTCAATCCGATGCTTCCTGCTTGGTGTGCAAATTTCATTGTCCGTAAGTGCGTATTTTGGATTGACTGTATCTTCTACTTTCGTCATTTCGTACATCCATGTATTCCTTTTGCTATCTTTTTTGGTTACACCAAACATGCATCTCTCGATACTGCTTTGAGTTGTCAGCAACCTCTACATGTCTTCTTTCGTTAAGGTTCTGAAAAAATGCGCTGATTGTGTACACTCTTATTTGTCAGCACCATATAGGATTTTTTGAAATTCATACCACTTCCTTCAAATACTACACTCCAGCCAAATTTTATCTCCCTAATATTGTTTACTTCGACATGACCTGCTGCCTTGGGTAAATGTAGGCATCGGTTAATTTTAGATTTGCCCTAAGAACCGGTACATATCCAGTTTCTGTAAAATTATTGCCCAGGAAACTTATCTAATGTCACATTCAATACCAAAACTGCCACCATGGTGACATACTGTTCTAAGCGATGGCTTCTGTACATTCGTCCGAGATGAGTCCGGGTTCGAATCCCGGAAAGTATGGATGTTGTGTTTGTGTTACAGCACTGTCTCTCTCTCTCTCTCTCTCTCTCTCTCTCTCTCTCTCTCTTCTGGAACCAGTGTTCCAAAAATAAGGGCGGACCCACTTATTTGCTAACGGTGATCGTAAAATCCCCAATCAAAAAATAATTCCACAACTTTATTCCCGTCGGCAATATCGTGGATCACATTCCAAAACATTGTGGCCACCCCGGTAGCGCAGTGGTCTAAGACGATGGCCTCTGATCATTCGTCCGAAAGGTGTCCGGGTTCGAACACCGGTGAGGCATGGATGTTGTGTTTGTCTTACAGCACTGGCTCACTCCCTTCTCTGGAACTAGTGACCCTAAATTTGGAACAAGCGACTGCTTATAGCCCATTGAGTTGCTCACGGTCATCGCTAAATCTCGAATAAAAAAAAATTGTGTGGTACTCTTGCACAATCGATTATGTAGTAAGAAAGAGGAAAGTGGGTTAAAAAAATTCGTATAGTTATTATGCTGCAGTCGTCCTAGTAAACTAATTAGGAGACATTTTATCATTTGCTCTTGCATTTTCACAGGTGTTACTAGTGATAGTAATGTACGTTTCTTCAATACCTCAGGATTCCAAACACATTTAAACTGTTCATGGATTCGTAGAATCACATTCACAATGAGAAAAATCCATAGACCAGTTAGTAAACTCATGCAACGCATTGATTATAATACGGTTTCCAACATACCAGAAATCATTACTCAAGTTATCACTTGAGTAATGAGGATAATGGCTGTGGAATAAATCTCAGTCCTGTGCCCTGACCTTTGATTCCCTTTCGATGATATTCAACAGAACTGGTTCAGGATACCTCCGAAATAACATGATAACGTTTTGTCACAATGGAAGCATTTTTGTGTAAGTTATGATTCATAAGGGCTATGTTATAGATCCTGCTCCTGTGTCATAACCTTTGACCCCATTTCGCCCATTTATCCAAATCGAAGAATTTTACGTATGAATCGAAGTAATTTTACGTGATTCCGCTCCTATGTCCTGACCTTTGACCCCATTTCGCCCATTTTCAATAGGGTTTGTCCCCAGATGGTCCCCTACCACATACTAACATTTAATCGAAATTGAACCTTTTTTACGTTAGTTATGACGCATAAGAGCAGTGGAATGGATCCCGTTCCCATGTCCTGAGCTTTCACCCCATTTCGTTCACTTTTAATAGGGTTCCTTTCCAGGTGTTCCCCTTCCACATACTGAACTTTTATCGAAATCGAACGATTTTTAAGCGAGTTATCGTGCGGACGGACATACTCACACAACACGTGACGTAATGAGGCAGATCTATCTGCTCGCAAGAGTGACTATCTGCTCGCAAGAGTGTGACGTCGTAAAACTTTAATAGGATCTAAACACAACGCGTGACGTAATGAGACAGATGGCGTGACCGGGCACCAGCATTTCAATCGCGAGATTGTGACGACTTAAGATTTCTAAGCATGGGTAACATTAATAGGACGCCATGACACTAAAAACGCGATAATTCAGGGTGGTTAGTTAACACACTAAACGAATTTTCCTAAAGTCGAGATCAAGCTAAATCGATTTCTAGTACTAGAAAACGGTAGGTTAACGACTTTTATCAAAATCCTTAGAGCCGTTTTCAAAATAAAATTTACATACATACAAGAATTGCTCCTTTAAAAGTATAGGATAAGGGCGGTGGAATGCATCCCGATCCTAAGTCCTGACCTTTGACCACATTTCGTCTATTTTCAATAGGGTTCATCCCCAGGTTGTCCCTTACCGCATACTAAAATTTCATCGATATCGAACCATTTTTACGTACGTTATAACGCATAAAGGCAATGGAATGCATTCCGCTCCTATGTACTGACCTTTGACCCCACTTCACCCATTTTCAATAAGGTTCATTCTCAGGTGGTCCCCTTCAATATACCAAAAGTTCATCGACATCGAACCATATTTATGCAAGTTACGACGCAACAGAGCAATGGAATGGATCCCGCTCCTATTTCGTGACCTTTAACCCCATATCATCTATTTTCAATAGGGTTCGTCCGCAGTTGGTCCGCTACCACATACTAAAATCTTATCGAAATCGAGCCATTTTTACGCAATGTATCGTGCCGACAGACGGACAGACGGACGGAAAAAGCTGGAGCATATATGCTTCTTCAACCTAAGGTTGGAAAGCGTAAATAAAAGGGACATATGTCAGTTAAAGCGCATACCTATAATCATTGTTTCTTTTGAGTTCCTGTGTTCTTATGTAAATTCGGTTTCTTCTTGCTAAACATTTTCTAACAAAATGACTCTGTGACGTATACCTCTACTTCAACGTTCCTTTTGGGTTTCTGTATTCTTATGTTAATCTGATTTCTTCTCGTTAAATGTTTTCTAACAAAGGGAGTCTGTGATGTATACCGCTAATTTAACCTTCCTTTTGAGTTCCTGTGTTCTTTTAAAAATTTGGTTTCTTATTGTCAAAGATTTTCTAAGTAACTTTGCGACGTATACGTCTAATATAACCTTTCTTTTGTGTTCCTGTGTTCCTTTGTAAATTCAGTTTCTTCTCGTGAAATATTTTCTAACAAAGGGATTCTGTGATGTATACCTCTGATTTAACATTCCTTTTGAGTTCCTGTGTTTCTTTGAGAATTTGGTTTCTTTTTGTTAAATAACAAAGGGATTCTGTAATTTAACATTCCTATCTCTAATTTAACCTTCCTTTTGAGTTCCTGTGTTCTTATGTAAATTTGGTTTGTTCCCGTTAAATGTTTTCTAACAAAGAGATTCTGTGACGTATAGACGTATACCGCTAATTTAAACATCCTTTTGAGTTCCTTGTTCTTGTTTAAGCTTTCCAACCGTAAGATGAAGAAGCGTATATGCTCCAGCTTTGTCCGTATGTCTCTCTGTCTGTCTGCCCTTTCGCACGATAACTCCAGTAAAAATGGTTCGATTTCGATGAAATTTTAGTATGTGGTAGGGGACTACCTAGGGATAAACACTGTTGAAAATTGACGAAATGGGGTCAAAGGTCAGGACATAGGAGCGGGATCCATTCCAATGCCCTTATGCCTCATAACTTGCGTAAAAACGGTTCGATTTCGATAAAATTTTATTATGTGGTGGGGGGGGGGGACGAGCTGGCGATGAACCCTATTGAAAATGGACGAAATGGGGTCAAAGTTCAGGACATAGGAGTGGGATCCATTCCATTACCCTTATGCATCATAAGTTAATTAAAGTGCTTCGATTGCAACAAAACTTTATCATTTTGTTTCGGAAGTATACTGAATTAGTTCTGTCGAATATCATCGGAATGGGGCCAAAGGTCAGGGCACAGGAGGAGATTTATTCCACAGCCATTATCCTCATAACTTGAGTAATAACTTGAATAATGATTTCTGGTATGTTGGAAAGTGTATCACAATTAATGCATTACATGATCTTACTAACGTGTTAAATCCACAGCGACTTAAACTAATCGAAAGCGTTTTTTGACATTTTGATACTTGTTTTCTATGAACTCGAGAATCCATCAGAGTCACTTTTCTCTATTACAATAGATGGTCATTCATCGTAAAAATATTCAGTCAGCACATACAGTGGAATGACGCAAGAACCTATTTCAGAAGACAGCAATAAAACCAGAAGGCTTGATGACAGCATTCGCATAATTTATCATTTAATTCTGAACACCAGCAGGGAGTCTTCACAAGAAAGGAATGGGTACATAATTTAAAAGACGAGAATAAACGCCAGTGAGTATTGAAGAAAATTTCATGGCGAGCTTTTTGTAAAAAAAGAGTGATTACTGCATAAAGGTTGGCAACATAGAGAAAGTTACTGTTTGCATTCTTTTGGGACAAAAGATCACTTTTTGTGCGTTGTAGTTTCACGTGCTATCGCGTTTCAGTTTCTGCTTTAAGATTTATGAAAAGAAGGCCAATGGAATCACAAATATAAATTTCCTAAAAATGCATGGTCAGCCACGAAATTTATAAGGATAGACTTAATATCATTTCTAAAATCACTTTGCTCCACATATCACGACACGTTCAAAATCGCTCAGATTACTCGTTTTACTCATTCTGAAGATCAATCGAATTTGAGTTCGATCAGCTTCTCTGTCGGATTTATTACGTACACCGTGATCACGTTGTGATATTCACTACATGAGTGTGCCGTGTAATTTAATTAGTGAGTGAAAATCCTATAAACACGTGGCGGCAGTGAATGAACAAAGTAGTACAAAGACATCGCTCTTTCCACGTTTATCAACACATAGCAGCCGAAAAATTGTTTTCCTGCCACTGCTGGGATTGTAACCCAGAACTCTCGATATCTAGCGAAGTGCGCCGCCTTACGCTACAGTGGCCAACAATAAACGGCGCTATGTGCGTTTATCTGTCAGCTTCTGACATCACATATCCGTAAAATTGACTCAGCAACTGGGACGCTTCCATCTGTCGTGCATTAACGTCACAAGCTATGTATTAACATCTGTCAGCCTCTGACGTCACATATCCGTAGGATGGGCTCAGCAACTGAGACGTCTCCATCTGGTGGGCATTAACGGCACAAGCTATATATTAATTATAGCAAATAAATCCAAAGTGCGAGAACAATAGCGAAAATCCTCTAAATACGTGGCGTCAGTGAATAAACAAAGACATCGCTCCTTCCACGTTTATCAACACATAGCAACCGAAGAATTGTTATTCGGCCACTTCTGGGATCGTACCCCAGCTCTCTCGATATATAGCCGAGTGCGTTCTCCTTACTCTACAATGGCCAACAATCAACGACGCTCCGTGCGTTTATCTGTCAGCTTCTGACGTCACATATCCGAAGGATGGGCTCAACAACTGTGACGTCTTCATCTGGTGGGTATTAACGGCACAAGCTATATATTAATTATAGCAAATAAATCCAAAGTGCGAGAACAATAGCGAAAATCCTCTAAATACGTGGCGTCAGTGAATAAACAAAGACATCGCTCCTTCCACGTTTATCAACACATAGCAACCGAAGAATTGTTATTCGGCCACTTCTGGGATCGTACCCCAGCTCTCTCGATATATAGCCGAGTGCGTTCTCCTTTCTCTACAATGGCCAACAATCAACGACGCTCCGTGCGTTTATCTGTCAGCTTCTGACGTCACATATCCGAAGGATGGGCTCAACAACTGTGACGTCTCAACACCAAGAACGACACGAGATAGCAAAGCCAGATTTACTGGACTCATAACAAGAGATACAACGATGAAACGATTGAGTTTAAAGGCCCGTGCGACTTGCTGAACATGCAGACATCAATAATTCGTGTGGACCACGTGGCTGGCAATAACGGCCGCTACACGCCGCGGCATCGAACGAAAGAGGCTTTGGATGTGGGCTTGGGGTATGTCGGTCAAAGCACGTCTCACTGCTTGTTTAAGTTCATAAGTGGTTTGCGAGCGCTGCTGTGCAACAACCTCCTTTATGTAACCCCAAAGGGCAGGATCACACGTTGAGAGATCTGAGCTTCGAGGTGGCCATTCAAGTGGAGCGGGCAGCACTGCCGAACCTCAGCAGATCCAACGGTCCCGAAAGACCTCACCAAGGTATTCCCGAATAGCGATTGCGAAATGGGTGGGTGCCCCATCCAGTTGGAACCATACGTCATTCAGAATGCCAAGATTTCCAAGTTGTGGCACAAACGAGGTTTGCAGCATGTCCAGATAAATTGTCTGATTCACCGGACCATCAAAGAAATACGCTCAAAACAGATGTCGACTATTCATTGTAGCCCATATCATGATATGCGGAGGATGATGTTTCAATTCTTCGACATAATATGGGTTTTCCTTGGACCAGAACATAACGTTCCGTGATCGAGAGCTGCGGTATATCGCACATTCATCACTGAAAATGACCTTTCCACGTTTTGGGATTGTGGCAAATGTCTGAAACATGATTGCACATGCATCCCGTCTACGGTTTAAATCGATGTCTGATAATTCCTGAACGAACATCGGGCGATATGCGTGCAAATTCAGGTCATTCTTCATGTGCTTATGCAGTGTCGATCGTGGTATTCCAAGCTCCGCTGATCGTTTGCGGAGCGACTTCGTCGGTGACCTGATAACTGATTCCTCGACCGCTTGACACTGTTGCACTCTGGTTGATGGTCTTCCCGTTCGTGGTTTATACTTGATGTTTCCTGATTCGAAGAGTTTATGTTCCCACCGCAGAAGAGTCTATTTCGGAGGGGACTCTTTGTCGAATCGTTGTTGGAAATCGGCAAGCACGTCACGCATTGTCTTCCCTGTGTGTGGACGTTCGCGTACCCAGACACTGCCCATTGTGCTCACAAAAAGAACTATGGCTAATCTAGGTAGGGGCTCAGCGTCATTTTCTTGTAGGACTTACGTCCACAGGGAGGAGAGTTTATGTTCCAGCCACCTACAGCGAGATCGCCTTTTGGGCAGGACACAGAAACGGAAGGAATGAGAGCAAGTCTAGCGACTTTGACAGAACAGTTTGTAGTGAGATTAGAGCACAGTAGATGGCGCCAGCCACCGTACAAGTACGATGTTGCACATAGAGGGGTGAGAGAATTTCAGGTGGGGTATAGGAAAGGATACCCATTTAACCAGTGGGTCCAGCCTGGGGGCCGTCACTTAACGTGCTCGTCCGATGCACGGCGGATATTCAGCGATTGTTAGTAAATCACACCATCTCTGAAAGATCAGCCCAGGCTTGAACCTGGGGACCCAGCATCGATAGTCTGAAACATAAGACTATGGCTAATCTGCCCTGGCCGGCCGGTTATATCGTCGTGTGTACGACTTTGTCATGTTCACCCCGTAACCCACCAGCGCAGGTATATTGTTATTCCGGGGGTCAGTATATTTTTCTGATGCGACTGTGTATATCATTCGCGACATTGGCACGTGACGCTGATTGATTGAACGCGCGCTTATTTGCATAACGCGGAGGTGGCTTTCAAGGTTCAGCTGCTCGGTGTATTAGTAGTACAAAACGTCTGCATAGCTTTAAACAATATTTTAGTAAAAATATATTATGGTTACAAAGAAGTGAATTTATATAATCAAGTTATGAGATACTCTACGCAGATAGTCCAAAATATTTGTGTCCTTATAATTCTGCTCAAGTGTTTCAAATCGTCGATTTAATTGCGCGGGACTTTTTCTTCAATGCCTTTGATTGACTACGAATTACCTGAAAATAAGCTAAATCGATTACAAGTTGTTTCTGTTCTTTTAGAAATTGATGACAAAGTTTGTACACTGACGGATGATGACAACGAATAATCGGTTTAAAACGGTGATGCCCACCTTCAACCGAGTCATTAGTGCGACAAAGATTATTGAGAACCCAATTGTAAAACCTCCACTTGGAAATTCCAGAACGAGGGACACACAGTCCCCTTTTTAGGAAATATTTAACGAGAAGAAACCAAATTTACATAAGAACACAGGAACTCAAAGGTAAGGTTACATTAGAAGTATACATCATAGAGTTCTTTTCTTATAAAATATTTAACGAGAAGAAACCAAATTTGTACAGGAACAAATGAACTCAAAGGGAAGGTTAAATTAGAGGTATACGTCACAGAGTGATTTTGTTAGAAAATATTTAAGGAGAAAAAAAAACGAATTTACATAACAACAGAGGAACTCAAAAGGATGGTTAGATTAGAGGTATACATCATAGAGTTACTTTCTTAGAAAATATTCAACGAGAAGAAACCAAATTTACATAAGCACAGAGGAACTCAAAAGGAAGGTTAGATTAGACGTATACATCATAGAGTTACTTTCTTAGAAAATATTTAACGAGAAGAAACCAAATTTACATAAGAACAGAGGAACTCAAAAGGAAGGCTAGATTAGAGGTATACATCATAGAGTTACTTTCTTAGAAAATATTCAACGAGAAGAAACAAAATTTACATAAGCACAGAGGAACTCAAAAGGAAGGTTAGATTACAGGTATACATCATAGAGTTACTTTCTTAGAAAATATTTAACGAGAAGAAACCAAATTTACATAAGAACAGAGGAACTCAAAAGGAAGGTTAGATTAGAGGTATATATCGTAGAGTTACTTTCTTAGAAAATATTTAACGAGAAGAAACCAAATTTACATAAGAACAGAGGAACTCAAAAGGAAGGCTAGATTAGAGGTATACATCATAGAGTTACTTTCTTAGAAAATATTCAACGAGAAGAAACCAAATTTACATAAGCACAGAGGAACTCAAAAGGAAGGTTAGATTAGAGGTATACATCATAGAGTTACTTTCTTAGAAAATATTTAACGAGAAGAAACCAAACTTACATAAGAACAGAGGAACTCACAAGGAAGGTTAGATTACAGGTATACATCATAGAGTTACTTTCTTATAAAATATTTAACGAGAAGAAACCAAATTTACATAAGAACAGAGGAACTCAACAGGAGGGTTAGATTAGAGGTATACATCATAGAGTTTTTTTCTTAGAAAATATTTAACGAGAAGAAATCAAATTTACATAAGAACACAGGAACTCAAAAGTAGGGTTAGATTAGAAGTATACATCATAGAGTTACTTTCTTAGAAAATATTTAACGAGAAGAAACCAAATTTACATAAGAACACAGGAACTCAAAAGTCAGGTTAGATTAGAAGTATACATCATAGAGTTCTTTTCTTAGAAAATATTTAACGAGAAGAAACCAAATTTGTATAGGAACAAATAAACTCAAAGGGAAGGTTAAATTAGAGGTATACGTCACAGAGTGATTTTGTTAGAAAATATTTAAGGAGAAAAAAACGAATTTATATAAGAACAGAGGAACTGAAAAGAAAGGTTAGATTACAGGTATACATCATAGAGTTACTTTCTTAGAAAATATTTAACGAGAAGAAACCAAATTTACATAAGAACAGAGGAACTCAACAGGAAGGTTAGATTAGAGGTATACATCATAGAGTTATTTTCTTAGAAAATATTTAACGAGAAGAAATCAAATTTACATAAGAACACAGGAACTCAAAAGTAAGGTTAGATTAGAAGTATACATCATAGAGTTACTTTCTTAGAAAATATTTAACGAGAAGAAACCAAATGTACATAAGAACTGAAGAACTGAAAAGGAAGGTTAGATTAGAGGTATACATCATAGAGTTACTTTCTTAGAAAATATTTAACGAGAAGAAACCAAATTTACATAAGAACAGAGGAACTCAAAAGGAAGGTTAGATTAGAGGTATACATCATAGAGTTACTTTCTTAGAAAATATTTAACGAGAAGAAACCAAATTTACATAAGAACAGAGGAACTGAAAAGGAAGGTTAGGTTAGAGGTATACATCATGGAGTTATTTTCTTAGAAAATATTTAACGAGAAGAAACCAAATTTACATAAGAACAGAGGAACTCACAAGGAAGGTTAGATTAGATGTTTACATCATAGAGTTACTTTCTTAGAAAATATTTAACGAGAAGAAACCAAATTTACATAAGAACACAGGAACTCAAAAGTCAGGTTAGATTAGAAGTATACATCATAGAGTTGTTTTCTTAGAAAATATTTAACGAGAAGAAACCAAATTTGTATAGGAACAAATAAACTCAAAGGGAAGGTTAAATTAGAGGTATACGTCACAGAGTGATTTTGTTAGAAAATATTTAAGGAGAAAAAAACGAATTTATATAAGAACAGAGGAACTGAAAAGAAAGGTTAGATTACAGGTATACATCATAGAGTTACTTTCTTAGAAAATATTTAACGAGAAGAAACCAAATTTACATAAGAACAGAGGAACTCAACAGGAAGGTTAGATTAGAGGTATACATCATAGAGTTATTTTCTTAGAAAATATTTAACGAGAAGAAATCAAATTTACATAAGAACACAGGAACTCAAAAGTAAGGTTAGATTAGAAGTATACATCATAGAGTTACTTTCTTAGAAAATATTTAACGAGAAGAAACCAAATGTACATAAGAACTGAAGAACTCAAAAGGAAGGTTAGATTAGAGGTATACATCATAGAGTTACTTTCTTAGAAAATATTTAACGAGAAGAAACCAAATTTACATAAGAACAGAGGAACTCAAAAGGAAGGTTAGATTAGAGGTATACATCATAGAGTTACTTTCTTAGAAAATATTTAACGAGAAGAAACCAAATTTACATAAGAACAGAGGAACTCAAAAGGAAGGTTAGCTTAGAGGTATACATCATGGAGTTCTTTTCTTAGAAAATATTTAACTAGAAGAAACCAAAATTACATAAGAACACAGGAACTCAAAAGGAAGGTTAAATTAGAGGTATACATCATAGAGTTCTTTTCTTAGAAAATATTTAACGAGAAGAAACCAAATTTTTATAGGAACAAATGAACTCAATGGGAAGGTTAAATTAGAGGTATACGTCGCAGAGTGATTTTGTTAGAAAATGTTTAAGGAGAAAAAAACAAATTTACATAAGAACACAGCAACTGAAAAGGAAGATTAGATTATAGGTATAAATCACAGAATCCCTGTGTTATAAAATATTCAACGACGAGTAACCAAATTTACATAAGAACACAGAAACTCAAAAGGAAAGTTACATTAGAGATATAAGTCACACAGTCTCTTTTTTAGGAAATACACTCATCGTCAATAAAATAGTTTCACCCAGAAGAACGCAATCGACAGGAATGTAACTTGGTGGGTAGGTTTGACATCGTGAGCCATGTAAATGATTCAAGTATCGCATTCAGCCGCGGATGTGACGCAAGCAGGGAGGTGTCGTAGCTCTTTGCTTGACAGGCTATATAAAGTCTTCACGTTGCTTGTGATTGCCATTCTGGCTCGTGCTGTTGTGTTGGTTGCATCTTTTGCAAGCGACGTATGCCTCAGAGAAAAGTTAGGAAGCAATTTGAGCAGCTGAAAGAGTTCAAGAAAGGCAGTCTGGTCCGGCTCCGCGAAGCGGGATGGTCTTTTCGCCGTATTGTGCGCCATGCTGGTCGTAAGGGTATCACCATACAAGCTGTTGGCACCAGTGGGTAGAACAAGGCACACAGTAGCGGCAGGAAGGGTGTGGGAGACCTAGATGAACCACGGAGAGAGAGAGAGGACCGACGGGTTTTCTGACATGAACGGAGTTACCTTTTAGCTACGATTACGGATATTCAGCGAGAAGTGGTGCCCTCTATGCATCGTCCGATTAGTGCCAGCACCATTGGCAGACGGCTGCACGACGAAGGACTACATGCACGCAAACCGTTACTACGACTGCCTATAACACCATTGCATCGTCGACAAAGACTGTAATAGTGTCGTGCAGAATGGTAGCGGGTGATCTTCAGCGACGAGTCCCGCTTCTCTCTTGAAGGAGACGACCAACGAATCCGTGTATGGAGGCACCTTGGTCAACGCCAAAATGAAGGGTTTGTTGTCAAGCGTCGCACGTCCAGAAGGCCTAGTGTCATTGCGTGGGGTGCAATTGCCAACGATGCTTGATCACCTTTCCTTTTCGTTATTTTTGACAGCCAAAGGTTACGTTAATGAGGTCCTGCACCCAGTGGCCCTACCTTCCCCGAACGCTTACTCCGGTGCCGTTTCCCAACAGGACAACGATCGACCGCTTACTGCTGCTGTCTCGAGAGTTTGCCTTCAAAGCACTGACACTTTGCCATGGCCAGCCCCATTGGCAGACCTAGCGCTGTTTGAAAATATGTGGGATGCTATCGGAAGCGCAATCCGCACTCAATCCCGACCCCACAATCTGCAGGAATTGCGTGAGAAAGTTCAAGCTGCATGCGATGGCTTATCACCGAACAACATTAGGAAACTGTACAACTCCATGTCGAGATATCTGGCATGCTGTATGAGCAAACATGCCAGCCTAACGCCATACTGTGAGACACTATTTCTTGGCGTGTAGTTCAATAAATATTGCCCAAATCAGTATCAATATTTAATCGTTATTGTTCCTTTTTAACCTGTACCTTCCTCTCCAATAGTATTGAAATCCAACACATCCTTCTGGGTGCAACTATTTTTGGACGCTGAGTGTATTTAACGAGAAGAAACCAAATTTTAAGAACAACACGGGGACTCAAAAGGAAGGTTAAGATAGAGGTATATGCCACAGAGTCCCTTTGTTAGAAAATATTTAAAGAGAAGAGATAAAATTTACATAAGAGCAGAGAAACTCAAACGGAAGGTTAAAGTAGAGGTATACGTCACATATTCCCTTTGTTAGAAAATATTTAATGAGAAGAAACCAAATTTACTTAGGAACACAGGAACTTAAAAGAAAGGATAAATTAGAAGAAGTATTCGTGGAACAGTCCCTGAGTCAGAAAATATTTACCGAGGAGAAACAAAATTTGTATAAGAACACAGGAACTCAAAAGGAATGTTAAATTAGAGGTATACGCCAGAGAGTCCCTTTGTTAGAAAATATTTAACGAGAAGAAGCCAAATTTACATAAGAACAGAGGAACTGAAAAGAAAGGTTAAATTAGAAGAAGTATTCGTCCAAGTGTCAGGAAATATTTAACGAGACGAAACCAAATTTACATAAGATCACAGGAACTCAAAAGAAAGCTCAAATTAGAAGAAGTTTTCGTCAAAGTGTCCCTGAGTCCCCGGGTCAGAAAATATTTAACGAGAAGAAACCAAATTTATATAAGAACACAAGAACTAAAAAAAAAAAAAGGTTAAATTAGAAGAAGTATACGTCACAGAGTCCCTTATTAGAAAATATTTAAAGAGAAGAAACCAAATTTACATAAGAACGCAGGAACTCAAAAGAAAGATTAAATTAGAAGAAGTATACGTCAAAGTGTCCCTGAGTCCCCGGGTCAGAAAATATTTAACGAGAAGAAACCAAATTTACATAAGAACAGAGGAACTGAAAAGAAAGGTTAAATTAGAAGAAGTATTCGTCCAAGTGTCCCAGTGTCAGGTAATATTTAACGAGACGAAACCAAATTTACATAAGAACACAGGAACTCAAAAGAAAGGTTAAATTAGAGGTGTCCGTCACAGAGTCCCTTTATTAGAAAATATTTAACGAGAAGAAACCAAATTTACATAAGAACAGAGGAACTGAAAAGAAAGGTTAAATTAGAAGAAGTATTCGTCCAAGTGTCCCAGTGTCAGGTAATATTTAACGAGACGAAACCAAATTTACATAAGAACACAGGAACTCAAAAGAAAGGTTAAATTAGAGGTGTCCGTCACAGAGTCCCTTTATTAGAAAATATTTAACGAGAAGAAACCAAATTTACATAAGAACAGAGGAACTGAAAAGAAAGGTTAAATTAGAAGAAGTAAGTGTCCAAGTGTCAGGAAATATTTAACGAGAAGAAACCAAATTTACATAAGAACACAGGAACTCAAAAGAAAGATTAAATTAGAGGTAAACGCCACATATTCCCTTTGTTAGAAAATATTTAACGAGAAGAAACCAAATTTGCATAAGAACAGAGGAACTGAAAAGAAAGGTTAAATTAGAAGAAGTATTCGTCCAAGTGTCCCAATGTCAGGAAATATTTGACAAGACGAAACCAAATTTGCATAAGAACACAGGAACTTAAAAGAAAGGTTAAATTAGAGGTGTACGTCACAGAGTCCTTTTATTAGAAAATATTTAACGAGAAGAAACCAAATTTACATAAGAACAGAGGAACTGAAAAGAAAGGTTAAATTAGAAGAAGTATTCGTCCAAGTGTCCCAGTGTCAGGAAATATTTAACGAGAAGAAACCAAATTTACATAAGAACACAGGAACTCAAAGGGAAAGTTAAATTAGAGGCTTGAGTTTCGAAGGAATCATCAACAATTTTCATTTTTGTTTTATAACGTGCTATAAAATTTTGGTTCGTGTCAAAAGTCAATAAAAGACTGATGCAAAAGTGCTTTTATTGCAATTTAAATCTCCAACCGTAAATGATACGCATATTGTTTAACACTTTGATTTTGCAAACTTTTCGGCAATTTTTGTTCACCTCTAAAAATGCTGTATGCTGTTTCAAATATAAAACATTGAAACGCATTCCTCTTTGAATTTCATTCTGTTTTCATTGTTTTTCCAAGTAAGGAAGGAGTTCAGCGTTTATTTGGAATTAATGGTTTATATTTGCCATTAAATGTGTTCATTACCATACTTAATTCACATGCCTCGTGTATAGGACTGCATAAGGCTGTGTGTTTTTTTCTACTTTGAGAAGGGTCTTAGTTATCTAACATCGCGGAACCTATAAACAGATCGTAGCGGGAAAGACGTAGAAGTTCCAAGATTGAATGATGCGAAAACTGGAAGCCAAAGTGAATAGCAAAGCAGACTTTCTTTCGCCCATTCCGTTCATCATTCGCACTTTCTCTCTCTCTATCGATTCAGCATCTTCTCTTTATAAGCCTTTGTCGTATGGAACAAGTCATTCAATTTCTGTTGGACCAAGCCAAGAAGAGATGCTAAGAATGGAAACTTTACCACTGATAAAATCGCTCTATTGTGTGTCTCTGTGGGGGTTGAATGTTAAAAAAAACCTTGAGAAGAGAAAGAGATTTCTGTATTATTACGGAGTTATTCTACTGAAGTAGAGTTACACGAACAGGAAGAACAGTTTTGCCCTATGCCATTTCAAAACTATTTTTAACGGGAAATATGACGAATCATTAAACGAATTTTAAATAAAATGCATGCTGATTGGCTTTCGATAAAAATAAACGTCTTTTATTAGGAGTTAACAATCATACGAAAGAATAAACTACAATTAAAGACACTCAGTTTGCCTGTTAGTTGCAGTCAAACCCATTTCTCAAAATCTTATATTCATGGCCAAATGCTCAGATCATAAGCACTTTCTTGAACTTTATTTTCTGAAAAGGAGGTTCATTCTAATGTTAAACTTAGCAACTTTTAGAAGACATAACCTATACTAATATTAATAAATAGGCCTCCCCGCTAGCGCAGTATTGTAAGCGATGGCCTCTGATCATTCGTCCGAAAGGTGTCCGGATTCGAATCCCGGTAAAGCATGGATGTTGTGCTTGTCCTCCAGCACTGTCCCTCTCCCTTCCCTGGAACCAGTGACCCTAAATTAGGGACGGGCGACTGCTTATAGCCTATTGAGTTGCTCACGGTGGTCGTTAAACCTTCAATCAACAAAAAAGGGGGTCAATGTTCGAATCCCGGTGAGTCATGGATGTTGTGTTCGTCTTCCAGCACTGTCTCTCTCCTTTCCCTGGAACCAGTGACCCTACATTAAGGACGGGCGACTGCTTATAGCCCATTGAGTTGCTCACGGTGGTCGTTAAACCTCCAATCAACAAAAAAGGGGGTCCGCGTTCGAATCCCGGTGAGGAATGGATGTTGTGTTTGTCTTCCAGCACTGTCTCTCTTCCTTCCCTGGAACCAGTGACCCTAAATTAGGGACGAGCGACTGCTTATAGCCCATTGAGTTGCTCATGGTGGTCGTTAAACCTCCAATAAACAAAAAAGGCCGCCCCGGTGGCGCAGTGGTCTAAGCGATGGCCTCTGATCATTCGTCCGAAAGGGGTCCGGGTTCAAATCCCGGTGAGGCATGGATGTTGTGTTTGTCTTACGGCACTGGCTCTCTCCCTTCCCTGGAACCAGTGACCCTAAATTAGGGACGGGCGACTGCTTATAGCCCATTGAGTTGCTCACGGTGGACGTTAAACCTCCAATCAAAAAAAAAAAAAAAAAAAGGGGGGGGTCCGGGTTCGAATCCCGGTGAGGCATGGATGTTATGTTTGTTTATGGCACTGGCTCTCTCCTTTCCCTGGAACCAGTGGCTATAAATTAAGGACGGGCAACTGATTATAGCTCATTGAGTTGCTCGCGGTGATCGTTAAACCTCCAATCAACCAAAAAGTGGGTGCAGGTTCTAATCCCGGTGAGGCATGGATGTTGTGTTTGTCTTACAGCACTGTCGCTCTCCCTTCCCTGGAACCAGTGACCCTAAATTAGGGACGGGAGACTGCTTATAGCCCATTGAATTGCTCACGGTGGTCGTTAAACCTGCAATAATAAAAAATAATAAATAAATGTGCACAGGTTTACACAGTATGGAACATAAAAAATGTCATTAGACCAAACATGTGCTGGTCATAGGATGTCATTTAAGTAACGTTTCCGTACGGAGCATTGCAGATTAACTAAACATACCAAAATACACTGTAAGTGATGTTGTGACGAGATGGAAGCACGACGGTGCAACTGCATACAACAGAAAAACGTTTCGAAAGGCCGCACAAACTGACGGAACGAGTTAGAAGAGCCACGGTAAGAAATGTTAAGAAATCCCTCTTTCCTGAACCGTTTCCATCGCTGCTGAAGTAGGAAATGCTTATAATGGCGCAGTTAGTACCATGACTATACGCAAACAATTGCACAGTGAGGGTTATTACGGTAGGGCAGCGACACACATGCCACACATCATTACCGTGAATCAGGAGTGGTGTGTGTCCCGTCGTTCTAAGACTGTGGACGACTGGAAAGCTTTTCTTTAGAGCAATGAGTCACGCTTTTCATTTTTTCAATCTGATGGGCGTGTTTGAATTCGGTAACACCCCGGCGAATAATTTTCGACGGACTGTTCCCTTCCAACATTAAGTTATGCTTTAAATGTGGCAAATCTGCATCAGAAACGTACAAACTGATGAAAGAAGCACATGGTGTTGAATATTTACCTCAGTCCAGGGTGCATGAATGGTATGCACGTTTTCGTGATTCCCGACAGTCATTGGAGGACGATGAAATGAGCGCACGACCTTCAACAAGAAACACTGAAAAAAATGTGCAGTCTGTTCGCGACTTGCTGGGTATGGATCGTGGATAAACATGTCAGATGATAGCAGAAGAACCGAATATTAGTAACACAGCAGAGCACAGCATTTTTGGCGATCTTCTTGGCAAGCGGAAACTTTCTCAATCGGGAACAAAGAGAGATGCGAGTGACTGCTTCGCAAAACTCGATGGAAATGGTAAATGGCCACCCAGATTTTGACGAATCATTGTGTCTCCATCCACGGAACTACAAACTAGCGAATGGTGAAGAATACGAAATCTGAAACCAAAGAAGGTAATGTCTGTGAAGGTGAAAATCAAAACGATGCTCTCTGTTTTCTTCAATTCTCGTAGGATTATGCACCGTGAATTGTGCCTGAAGGACAAACAGTCAATGGTGCTACAAGAAGTCATGGATTACCTTATAAGAAAGACAAAATTAAAAAAAGTGAGGGATGTGGAGTTGAAAATCAAAACGATGCTCACTGTGATCGTCGACCCTCGTGGGATTATCTGCCATAAATTTGTGCCTGAAGGACAAACAGCAATGGATTACTTTACAAGAAGTCATGGAATACCTTCTAAGAAAGACAAAAATAAAGAAAGTGAGGGCTGTGGAGTTGAAAATCAAAACGATGCTTATAATGAATAAAGTTCTCCGCTGGACGTGTAGTGCAGGGAAGTTTACTTTAAGTCACGTTAGGGTTATTGGAAGGTTACTTGACGTAGCTAAAGTGTACCTAATCTTCAAAGTGCTAGAGTTTGTTTAGGTAACTCTCGCACGTGCAATAAATTCATTGAATAGGGAACTGCTTTTTACTCAGCGTTCCTCATTATCTTGACTATCAGTACTATAACTTCGGTTTTAGTACATTAGTACCTTGAAGGCTCCTTATTAGAGCGGTAAACACAATATACCCTGGACTTAATGGAGACACTTCATGAAAGAGACTTAACGGCCAGACAGAGGTCTGACAATAATATGAACTGAGAAAAAAACGTACTCACTTTAAACCTTTTAATGGAGAACTCCTGGTATTATTCAACACACACTCTATAACTCACACGACTACTGAATATCCGAACTTTCGTAGAATCGCATAACAATAATTAAGAAGAACCTATCACATAAAACGAAGCTTCCTTGGTATAGTTGAGCGCGCCTATATATACTGCATACCACCACGTCATGACTTACACTCGTTGCCACATATCATTCAGCGGGAGAAATAACATCTCGTTAAGTGAGAAGATAATTTACATAGGAAAATAAAATAACAAGAGATAGTGAAATCAAAAGGAAACTGAATCTAGAGTATACGTTACATGCTCACTGTGTTCTTCGATTCTCGTGGGATTATTCACCGCGAATATGTGCATGAATTACAAACAGTCAATGGCTTACTCTACAAGATGTCATAGATTACCTTCTCAGAGAGCCGAAACCAAGGAACGTGAAGGCTGTGGTGTTGAAAATCAAAACGACGCTCACTATGATCTTCATCCCTAGTGGGATTATCTACCATGAATTTGTGCCTTAAGAACGAACAGTCAATGACTCACTTTACAAGAAGTCATGGAATACCTTTAAGAAAGACAAAACCGAGGAAAGTGAGGGCTGTGGAGTTGAAAATCAAAGCGATGCTCACTATAATCTTCATTCCTCGTTGGAATATCTACCATGAATTTGTGCTTAAGATAAAACAGTCAATGGCTTACTTTACAAGACGTTATGGATTACCTTCTAAGAAAGCCGAAACGAAAGAAAGTGAGGGTTGTGGAGTTGAAAATCGAAACGATGTTCACTGTGTTCTTCGATTTTCGTGTGATTATCCACCGTGAATTTCTGTATGAAGGAAAACGAGTCAACGGCTTACTATACAAGAAGGCATGAAATACACTCTCAGGAAGCCGAAACCGAAGAAAGTGAGAGCTGTGGTGTTGAAAATCAAAACGATGCTCATTGTGTTCTTCGATTTTCGTAGGATTATCCACCGTGAATTTGTGCCTGAAGAACAAACAATTAATGGCCCTTTTTAGAAGGAAGTCATGTACGGCATTCTCCAAAGAATTCGACGAGTTAGGCCAGATTTACATCAAAGTGGAGAATGGTTCTTCCTCTAAGTCAATGTTCCGCCGCACATCTCGACCATTGTTACGCAGTTTCTGTCTAAAAACCGGGTGACAACGACTATGTATCCCCTCTACTCACTGGATATATCTCCGGTCGACCTTTTTCTGCTCCGAAAACTTAAAGCACCCACGAAAAGAAGAAGATATGGGTACATTCCAGACATTCAAAGGACAGTGAAAACATTCCTGAAGAATATCCTAGAAAATGACTTCCCAGGCAATTTGAGAGACTTCTGGAAAGATCCCAGCTGTGTATTGAAATAACAGGGAGCAATGCTAAAAATTAAATCAGCAAAATTGCTACACGGGGGATATATTTTTTCATAACATTATTCCTGGAACTTTGCAGACCGACTGTGTGCATGCAGGGCCTGGTTTACGCCTAGGCCTCGCATTTTAAGGGACCACAGGATCGCATTCCAAAATGTGTACTACGTGGTTAACAATAGAGTCGCAATGCAAAAGATGCAAAAATACTGCCTATTTGTGTTGTGTGAAAATATTTTTTTTATGTTTATTGATGCTGCAATGGCTTTAATTTGTGTGTGGGAAGACAAAGGTTCGGAGTGACAAAAAACAAAGCAACACTGTGGTAAGGGTGTGAATAACTAACTTGACCTTATCCACTTAACTCTGATGATTGTTCCTTTTTTTACGCTTTCCAACCGCAGCTGGAAGAAGCGTATATGCTACAGCTTTGTCCGTCTGTCTGTCTGTCTATCCCTCCGTCCGTCCGCACGATAACTCGCGTAAGAATGGTTCGATTTCGATAAAAATTAAGTACGTGGTAGTAGATAACCTGGGGACGAACCCTATTGAAAATGGACGAAATGGGGTCAAAGGTCACGACATAGGAGTTGGATCCATTCCATCGATCTTATTTGTCATGACGTACGTGAATATGATTCGATTGCGACAAAACGTTATCATGTTGTTCTGGAAGTATACTGAACTGGTGCTGTTGAATATCATGGAAATGGGTTTAAAGGTCAGGGCACATGAGCGAAATATATTTCACAGCCATTATCCTCATAACTTGACTAAAAATGTTTCTATCGCGACAATACTTTAGTTGCTATTCTGGAGGTTTACGGAACCGGGTCTGTTGAATAGCATCAAAATAGGGTCAAAGCGCAGGGCACAGGAGCGAGATTTATTCCATAGCCATTATCCTCATAACTTGACTAAAAATGTTTCTATCGCGACAATACTTTAGTATGTTATTCCGGAAGTTTACTGAACCGGGTCTGCTGAATAGCATCAAAATGGGGTCAAAGGTCAGGGCACAGGAGCGAAATTTATTCCACAGGCATTATCCTCATAACTTGAGTAATAAGTTGAGTAATTATTCCTGGTATGCTGGAAATCGTATCACAATCAATGCATTGCATGATTTTACTAACTTATATAATATGCGTGTCTATCTATCTGTCTATCTATCTGTCTATCTATTTGTCTATCTATCTATTTATGCATGAATACACACACACACACACACACACCATCACTCGGCCCTCAAAATAACAAACATATTGATTGCTGGTAAAAATGAGAACCTCGGGAACTTGTAAAAACTGATTTATATGTTATATGGAGCATATTTAATTTCAAATGTGAGTAATGGATAAGGCAGGAAAATTGCAGCGCTTTTCATCTGAAACTTACGGATGAACAGCACTGCGATATATACTATACACCTCTTCAAAGAGGTCTTTCATTGCTAAGACACTTTGTAGAACCTTTGAGTATTTTCATATTGTAAAATATCAGATTTCAAAATTTCTTGGGTCTAAATTAAGTGAATAAATGAGCTGAATAATGTGCTTTTATGAATGTGAAAATTATCCAGTTATGTACGTTTGCCCAAATCTAAGTATCATTTCTTCGTTAATAGAATTTTTCTACTGTAATCACGTCACAGATGAATAATCTGCTACATGGAAATTCATCTTGCCCCCCAAAAATCAGTCTGTACCAAATCTAAATAATGTTCATCGGTGAAAAACTAAAATTAAAAATGGATGAATAACTTAACATCTGTGGATATATGAATTATTACCTAATTAAATGCTAAAATAGCAATACATACATACATATCATTAAGCTGTTCTCTGATTTCAGAGATTAGCTCCTCAAAGGAAGACCATCTGACAAATAAACATTTAACAGATAATACAAACCACCAGATAAATTTTTAACTGATTATTTACTTACTGTTGCCGTATCAAAATTCTCCATTTACAGCGAACTTAACCCTTTATGCGGTCGATGTATCTGGACCAAATGCTGCCCACACTTTTCTGCGCTTCCCAAAGAGGTCTGGATTTACGAAAGATGTGGCAAAACGTTGCTTTTCACCTTTTCATCTGAGAAGTACCAACCACAAACCTGTCACTGGTCGTAAATTATCTCTCTCTGTCTCTCCGTCTTTTACTCCCTGTCTCTGCCGCTCTCCTTCTCTCTTTTTCTCTCTCTCTGTTTCTCTTTATCTCTGTCTCTTTCTATCTCTCTTTGTCTCTTACTCTATCTCTCTTTGTCTCTCACTATATCTCTCTCTGTCTCTCACTGTTTCTGTCTCTGACTCTCTCTGTCTATCTCTCTCTGTCTATCTCTCACTCCTCTCTGTCTCTCTCCCTGTCTCTGTCTGTTTCTCTCCCTCTCTTTCCCTCTCTCTGTCTCTTTCTATGTATCTCTGTCTCTCACTCTATCTCTCTCTGACCCTCTCTCTGTGTCTGTGTGCCTGTCTGCCTCTCCATCTGTCTCTCTCTCAATCCTTCTCTATCTGTCTTTTTCTCTCTCTGTCTGTCTCTCTCCCCGTCTTTCTGTCAGTTTCTCCATCTCCCCCGCTCTATCTGCCTTTTTCTCTCTGTCTGTCTCTCTGTCTCTGTCTCTCTCCCTCTCTCTGTCTCTTTCTATGTATCTCTGTCTCTCTCTCTCTCTCTGACCCTCTCTCTCTGTCTGTCTGTCTGCCTCTCCATCTGTCTCTCTTTCAATCCTTCTCAATCTGTCTTTTTCTCTCTCTGTCTGTCTCTCTCCCGTCTTTCTGTCTGTTTCTCCATCTCCCTCTCTATCTGTCTTTTTCTCTATCTGTCTTTTCTCTCTCTGTCTGTCTCTCTGTCTGTCTCTCTCTCTCTCTCTCTCTCTCTCTCTCTCTCTCTCTCTCTCTCTCTCTCTCTCTCTCTGTCTTCCTTTCTCTATCTCTTTCTTGCTCTTTTTGTTCTAGTACCTTATTCCCTGCTTCATGACTGAAGTCCCGATGGGGAATAGCTAATTTCCCTGACGCGGACATAATGCCCTTGGGTAGAAACGATCGAGTGATACAAACATGCAACGCTCTCTGATGGGTAAGATCACTCATTTCAGCCACGTACGGTCCACTTCTTAGACAGCGAATTCATTCATTCAAGCTAATACCAGCTCATTTTGCTGACTCCGATTTAATTCGTTCCTGCCGATTAAGGGGTTAACACACAACACAGGCTTCAGTGCCATCCATCACACAACGTACACAAGACCTTCTATACTTCATACTCATAATCTTTTTCTTATGCAGGCACTCATGAATCTGATCCTTCCATGACTTCCTTTGCCTTCCTCTGCCTTTCGTTCCCGCCACCTGGGCCAAAAACATGTTCTTAGTAAGCATCTTTTGGAAACCCATCCCTCTCATCGATTTTAGTGGCAGGCGGGGTTGCCTCCTGAGAGCTCTCCGTGGTAACAATGGCACACAGAAAAGCGACAAGGGCCTCTGTGAATCTTGGAGAGGTTCCAGCTAGTCCTGTGTGACATTGGCGAAAAGACCCCAACTCACTGGGTTTTGTTCCAGAATCGTTAGGGGAATAACCAAACGGAACCGTCAGCTGCGGACAAATCCCCCACATTGGTGTAATTTCATGATTAAAAGACTCAAATAATTACCATTGCAGACTCAATAGCAATACTAATCTGTTAAATAGTGTTTTACTTACCCGTCAATATTTTTAAGTGCTAATTTCCTTGCTAATATTGAGATTTAATAAAATTAGACATTATTTCCTATTTTTCTCAAAACAGTGTCCCATTTATTAAGCGAACTTTAAAATTAATTAATATTTTGGGAATGTACTTACTCTTTCAAAAATGTGGACGGGTGGTGGGCTCCATCTTGTGCTGTGCCTAGCGTTCCATTGTGTGTAAATCGAGACCTGTATAGGTTTCTATTTAATGAGCCTTGAATCACTATGAGATCGGGGTATAAATGCATTTGCTAGAATGCATTTATACCCGAATCCCGAGTGAAACGCGTACAGAATTTGAGACCTCGGACTGGAATGGAAGTGGGGCGAGCTCAACACTTTGAGACCTCGGATTCGAATGGAAGTGGGGCGAGCTCAACACTTTGAGATCTCGAACTGGAATGGAACTGGGGCGAGCTCAAGACTTTGAGACCTCAGACTGGAATGGAAGTGGGGCGAGCTCAATAGTTTGGGGCCTCAGACTGGAATGGAAGTTGGGCGAGCTCAAGAGTTTGAGACCTCGGACTGGAATGGAAGTGGGGCGAGCTCAAGAATTTGAGATCTCGGACTGGAATGGAAGTGGGGCGAGCTCAAGAGTTTGAGACCTCGAACTGGAATGGAAGTGGGCGAGCTCAAGAGTTTGAGACCTCGAACTGGAATGGAAGTGGGCGAGCTCAAGAATATGAGACCTCGGACTGGAATGGAAGTGGGGCGAGCTCAAGAGTTTGAGACCTCGGACTGGAATGGAAGTTGGGCGAGCTCAAGAGTATGAGACCTCGGACTGGAATGGAAGTGGGGCGAGCTCAAGAGTTTGAGACCTCGGACTGGAATGGAAGTGGGGCGAACTCAAGAGTTTGAGACCTCGGACTGGAATGGAAGTTGGGAGAGCTCAAGAGTTTGAGACCTCGAACTGGAATGGAAGTGGGCGAGCTCAAGAGTTTGAGACCTCGGACTGGAATGGAAGTGGGGCGAGCTCAAGAGTTTGAGACCTCGGACTGGAATGGAAGTGGGGCGAGCTCAAGACTTTGAGACCTCGGACTGGAATGGAAGTGGGGCGAGCTCAAGACTTTGAGACCTCGGACTGGAATGGAAGTGGGGCGAGCTCAATAGTTTGGGACCTCAGACTGGAATGGAAGTGGGCGAGCTCAATAGTTTGAGACCTCGGACTGGAATGGAAGTGGGGCGAGCTCAAGAGTTTGAGACCTCGGACTGCAGTGGAAGTGGGGCGAGCTCAAGAGTTTGAGACCTCAGACTAGAATGGAAGTTGGGCGAGCTCAAGAGTTTGAGACCTCGGACTGGAATGGAAGTGGGGCGAGCTCAAGAGTTTCAGACCTCGGACTCGAATGAAAGTGGGGCGAGCTTAAGAATTTGAGACCTCGGACTGCAATGGAAGTGGGGCGAGCTCAAGAGTTTGAGACCTCAGACTGGAATGGAAGTTGGGCGAGCTCAAGAGTTTGAGACCTCGGACTGGAATGGAAGTGGGGCGAGCTCAAGAGTTTGAGACCTCGGACTGGAATGGAAGTGGGGCGAGCTCAAGAGTTTGAGATCTCGGACTGGAATGGAAGTGGGGCGAACTCAAGAGTTTGAGACCTCGGACTGGAAAGGAAGTGGGGCGAGCTCAAGAGTTTGAGATCTCGGACTGGAATGGAAGTGGGGCGAGCTCAAGAGTTTGAGACCTCGGACTGGAATGGAAGTGGGGCGAACTCAAGAGTTTGAGACCTCGGACTGGAATGGAAGTTGGGAGAGCTCAAGAGTTTGAGACCTCGAACTGGAATGGAAGTGGGCGAGCTCAAGAGTTTGAGACCTCGGACTGGAATGGAAGTGGGGCGAGCTCAAGAGTTTGAGACCTCGGACTGGAATGGAAGTGGGCGAGCTCAAGAGTTTGAGACCTCGGACTGGAATGGAAGTGGGGCGAGCTCAAGAGTTTGAGACCTCGGACTGGAATGGAAGTGGGCGAGCTCAAGAGTTTGAGACTTCGGACTGAATGGAAGTGGGGCGAGCTCAAGAGTTTGAGACCTCGGACTGGAATGGAAGTGGGGCGAGCTCAAGAGTTTGAGACCTCGGACTGGAATGGAAGTGGGGCGAGCTCAAGAGTTTGAGACCTCGGACTGGAATGGAAGTGCGGCGAGCTCAAGAGTTTGAGACCTCGGACTGCAATGGAAGTTGGGCGAGCTCAAGAGTTTGAGACCTCGGACTGGAATGGAAGTGGGGCGAGCTCAAGAGTTTGAGACCTCGGACTGGAATGGAAGTGGGGCGAACTCAAGAGTTTGAGACTTTGGACTGGAATGGAAGTGGGGCGCGCTCAAGGATCGCCCGATGGATCTTTGGTGTCGTATTCTCAAGGGAAACTATCGGACCTCCCGACGACAATCGTCTCGGAACTTTCTATGATGGACAAGCATGAACCAAAGTGACATGTGTGAAATACGGCATTTCCCAATCGCCCGCAACCCCTAGAACATGGCGTTTAAAAGTGGGACGCCTGCCTGTGCAGCCATAAAGTGTCAAACAATTTGTAAATGTGGGTGTGATGTGATTGGGTGATACTGCGCATGCCTGTAAGGTGTCCTGCGTTGTGTACGACAGTGACTGTTAAACGGGAGTAGTGTGAGACAGCGCACGGGCCTGTTCGTACGCATACAAATATTGTGTTGTGTGTTTTAAGAAAATGTCTTGTAACCCCTCATGCTGTAGTGCAGATACTGGTGAACGAGGTGGAGCAGAATAACCAAGCGGACATCGCGGCTTCAACGTACATCGACAGGCGAATTCCAAGGCAGTTGTATAGCGTTTTGGAGCAACATGTCATTGGAGGCGCTGACGTGTTTGAAGGACAGACATTGTGGCGTATTAGTGATGAAACGCCATGCTTGTTATCTCTTTGAAAGAGAGACATTGAAGGACAGACATTGTGACGTGATAGTGACGAAGCGCCGGACATGTTATTTCTTTGAAGGACAGACATTGTCGCGTAATAGTGATGAAACGTCGCACACGTTATCTGAACATGGTGATACACCGCCGCCCCGGTGGCGCAGAGGTCTAAGCGATGGCCTCTGATCATTCGTCCGAAAGACGTCCGGGTTCAAATCCCGGTGAGGCATGGATGTTGGGTTTGTCTTACGGCACTGGTTCTCTCCCGTCCCTGGAACCAGTGACCCTAAATTAGGAACGGGTGACTGCTTATAGCCCATTGAGTTGCTCACGGTGGTCGTTAAACCTTCAATAAAAAAAAAAAAAAAAGTAGTGATACACCGGGCACTCCAGCACACAGCGTGCCAAGCAGTTGGAGATCCTATGAACCATAACCCCCCAAAGTAAAACGGAAAAGTATTTACGAAGAGTTTTCCGGACAAACCATGCAGAGCATCTATGACAATGTAAAGGTTGCAAAGAAAAGCGTTGCAACACTGCCTTCTCTCAACACATTACCATGACGTGGAGTGAGGTATGCATATTACATTTGCATTCTAATGGTGTTGCACGTGGTCTCTCTCGACATCTAGGTGCCTCATATCTAACAGGTAAATGCTGTTTGACACTTTATGGCAGCATACATTACAGGCCGGCGTCCCACTTTTATAAGCCATGTTCTAGGGGTTGCGGGCGTTTGCGAAATGCCGTACTTCACATCTGTTACTTTGGTGTCATGCTTTGTCCAACGCAGAAAGTTCCCTGACGACTGTCGTCAGAAGGTCCGATAGTTTTCCTTGTTAGTGACTCATCATTGCACTGCACTCATCCTAGCTAACTTTGAGTTCGATATTACTTTTTTTATTATTACTTAATGAGCAATCCTTATAACTTAAAGTCTAATGCCTTCGCGATTGTGTCGACATTACGTTCAAAACTCTTCTGAGCGGATTTTAGCATTCTAGCAGTGCTGGCCGATACATTCGAATATGGATAAAATCTAGTGCAAGTGCACTCAAGGCCGATCAATAATATTCCCGGGTGAAAGGATAACAGCAATATAATCTTCCAGGGCAACACACAAACAAGATAGGAACTTTGAACATGCAGAACAGTTGAAATATCTATTATTTAGTTTTTATTTGTAAAACTAGGGACTGCGCCTCTAGTTTCGCTACGCTCGTTTCCAAAACAGCGCTCGGGACCTGCAACCCGATCTCCAAGTATATCACATGAAATAAAAACTGGGAAATTCATATAAATTTTAATTTTTATTGCATGTCTAAGCAAATAAGGCTTGTTATTCCGAAGTTTCAGAGGTTTTTTTTACTGTCGCTAATTTTTGGAAGGTCGGACTTTTGCCGTTTCAACTTACAGCACTTACTAAATTTACCACTAAGGAAAACAAAAGCTGTCCAAAAAGCATTTCCGTAAATCGTTATGTTAAACCATTAAGGTGCACGTCAAATAATTTTACTTCCTATACTTCCAATGGAAAATCTTCTATACACATTTATTTCACAATAAATGCGTTCCCAAGGATGAAAATTTGAACATCGATTAAAATAACTTCATATTATAACTTGGAATACTTAATATTTTCTAAAATGTAACCATAATTATACTAAAAATCAATAACATTTCCTTTGGTGGTGTTGAAACTAGAAAAAAGATGGCGCGACCTTTAGTTTGATGACGCCATTAAACAAACAAATGCTGAATTGCATAATTATGGTTATGTTTTAGAAAATATTACGTATTGCAAGTTATAAAATGAAGCTATTTTAATCGATGTTCAAATTTTCATCCTTGGGAACGCATTAATTGTCCGGAAAAAAGATGGCGCGACCTGTACTTTGATGACGTCAGTAGATAAACAAGTGTTGGATTGCATAATTATGGTTATGTTTTAGAAAATATTAAGTATTTCAAGTTATAAAATAAAGCTATTTTAATCGATTTTCAAATTTTCATCCTTGGGAACGCATTAATTGTCCAGAAAAAAGATGGTGCGACCTGTACTTTGATGACGCCATTAGACAAATAAATGTTGGATTGCATAACTACAGTTATGGTTTAGAAAATATTAAGTATTCCAAGTTATAAAATGAAGCTATTTTAATCGGTCTTCAAATTTTCGTCCTTGGGAACGCATTAATTGTCCAGAAAAAAGATGGCGCGACCTGTTCTTTGATGACGTCAGTAAACAAACAAATGTTAGATTCCATAATTATGATTATGTTTTAGAAAATATTAAGTATTCCAAGTTATAAAATGAAGCTATTTTAATCGATGTTCAAATTTTCATCCTTGGGAACGCATTAATTGTCCGGAAAAAAGATGGCGCGACCTGTACTTTGATGACGTCAGTAGATAAACAAGTGTTGGATTGCATAATTATGGTTATGTTTTAGAAAATATTAAGTATTTCAAGTTATAAAATAAAGCTATTTTAATCGATTTTCAAATTTTCATCCTTGGGAACGCATTAATTGTCCAGAAAAAAGATGGTGCGACCTGTACTTTGATGACGCCATTAGACAAATAAATGTTGGATTGCATAACTACGGTTATGGTTTAGAAAATATTAAGTATTCCAAGTTATAAAATGAAGCTATTTTAATCGATGTTCAAATTTTCGTCCTTGGGAACGCATTAATTGTCCAGAAAAAAGATGGCGCGTCCTGTACTTTGATGACGTCAGTAGACAAACAAATGTTGGATTGCATAATTATGGTTATGTTTTAGAAAATATTAAGTATTCCAAGTTATAAAATGAAGCTTTTTAAACGATGTTCAAAGTTTCATCCTTGGGAACGCATTAATTGTCCAGAAAAAAGATGGCGCGACCTGTACTTTGATGACGCCATTAGACAAATAAATGTTGGATTGCATAACTACGGTTATGGTTTAGAAAATATTAAGTATTCCAAGTTATAAAATGAAGCTATTTTAATCGATGTTCAAATTTTCGTCCTTGGGAACGCATTAATTGTCCAGAAAAAGATGGCGCGTCCTGTACTTTGATGACGTCAGTAGACAAACAAATGTTGGATTGCATAATTATGGTTATGTTTTAGAAAATATTAAGTATTCCAAGTTATAAAATGAAGCTATTTTAATCGATGTTCAAATTTTCGTCCTTGGGAACGCATTAATTGTCCAGAAAAAAGATGGCGCGTCCTGTACTTTAATGACGTCAGTAGACAAACTAATGTTGGATTGCATAATTATGGTTATATTTTAGAAAATATTAAGTATTCCAAGTTATAAAATGAAGCTATTTTAATCGATGTTCAAATTTTCGTCCTTGGGAACGCATTAATTGTCCAGAAAAAAGATGGCGCGACCTGTACTTTGATGACGCCATTAGACAAATAAATGTTGGATTGCATAACTACGGTTATGGTTTAGAAAATAATAAGTATTCCATGTTATAAAATGAAGCTATTTTAATCGATGTTCAAATTTTCATCCTTGGGAACGCATTAATTGTAAAGTAAATTTGTACAGATGTTTTTCCATTGGAAGCATAGGAAGCAAAATTACTTCACGTCCACCTTAAGTCCTTAAAAACGTGAAGAACCGAAGTTTGCGTAACGTTTGTTATTAATAGTGTGAAGATCCGGGTATGCTATGCGTAATGCTGGCAATTTCATTTAATCAGAGGAATCAGCTCCAATTTTAGGAACACTGTTCCACTCTGTTTCGTGAAGCTCGTATGTTCAAGAAGAAGTGTCAATAACACAATGAGAAATGTCTAGCAGGCCTGTCCGTGTAGATGAATATGTCTTGTTGGAATGACAGGATTTTTAAACCAACGTCACACGTAACTCGCTCAGAAAGAAAAATGCGAGAAGAACGACTGAAGAAAAAAGAAAAGGATTATGTCAGAGCCAAGATGTTAAGATTCTGGAAGATCAGGAAGCCCAGAAAAGGTGGATTCTACGAAGAGATACTGAATGCATAAATAATGTTGTTCGACAGCTGGTGTATCCTTCGGTTGAATATTCAGTAACTACATTTTTTCCCCGAACGACACCCTCAGCAGTTTGAGAGGAAGTCATCAGATCATAACGTCTTCAAGTTATGAAATGTTTGTCATTGAAAAGTTTGAGGTGCATGGGTATTAGTGAGTGAAATTTACATAACGCGTTCTTTAACACAATGTTGAGCTCGCTTATATAAAGATGAAATAAATGACACTTTTTTTTTTTTTTTTTTTTTTTTTGCCATTTGATCGCTCAAATTAAAAAATTTTAAATACGGAATATCCAGATCGTTACAAAGATGGGAAAGAGAAAACCTTCGGAAATCTTTGGAACGAATACAGCACAAAACGCAATACAGCAAATTCTTTAATTCCAATCACCCTGTAATTTTTGTGGAATATAGCGTTGTCAGAACACTACGCAATTCAGTTCTTGATAATTAGAAAAATTATCTTCACATATGGATCTAAATACTATTACGTACCTTACAATCCATTGCCGATATGAAGCACATTGTTGGTGAAAGAGTATTTATTATAAGTAACAAGTTAGTAATATCATGCAATGCATTGATTATGATACGCTTTCCAACATACCAGAAATCATTACTCAAGTTATGAGGATAATGGCTGTAGAATATCTCTCGCTCCTATGAGCTGACCTTTGACCCCATTTTATTGATATTCAACAGAACCGGTGAAGTATATTTGCGAAACAGCATGATAAAGTTTTGTCTCAATCGAAGCATTTTTACGTAAGTTATAACGCATAAGGGCGATGGTATAGATGACGATCCTATGTCCCGACCTTTGACCCCATTTCGCACATTTTCAATAGGGTTCGTCCCCAGTAGGCCCCCTACCACATACTAAATTTTCACCGAAATCGAACCATATTTACGCACGTTATGATGCATAAGGGTATAGGATGCATCCAGCTCCTATTATCCAGACCTTTGACTCCATTTCGTCCATTTTCAATAGGATTTGTCCCCAGGTTATCCCTTACCACATACCAAAATTTCATTAAAGTCGAACCATATTTACGCACGTTATGACGCATAAGGGATATGGAATGCATCTCGTTCTTATGTCCTGACTTTTGACCCCATTTCGTCCATTTTCAATAGGAGTCATCCCCAGGTTATCCCCTACTACATACTAAAATTTCATCGAAATCGAACCATTTTTACGCACGTTATCGTGCTGACAGCGGACGGAAGGACAGACGCACAGACGAACAAAGCTAGAGCATATACGCTTCTTCAACCTACGGTTGGAAAGCGTAAAAAATGGTATTTATTATTATGGATCAACCAAAAACAGACGTATAAAAAGAAGAAATCAACACATCAAACATTAGAAAAATAGAGAGAATGTTACAGCAATGATGCAGTATTGTTTTGAGGAAAATGCGAAAAAAATTGAAGATACTCAAATCAAGAGTGGATATCAGAATGAATGGGAGTTGAGGTACTCTAAGGCTGTTACCATAGAAACAAAATAAACACAGAGCCTGCAATAATAATGAACTAATTATCACAGCAGAACCTTGGAAAACATTGATTAAAAGGGAAAGAGAATATAAAGAACAAAAATGGAAAAAGAAAAATATGGCAAAAAGAAATGATCGAAACGTAAGAGAATTAAACAGCAAGTAATGGTGTAGATGGCAACACAGCATCAGAAACGCCAGAAACTTACCAATGTAGGCAGAAGAAGCACGTGATCGTTTAGCCCTTTCGCACACATCGATGGACCCCGTAGTGTTATCATCTAACGCACATATTCAATCTACAACCACGTGTACCAGATGACGTTCTGACGATGACTTTGGAAAAATCGAAAAGCTTTAACGAGAGTTTTAAAGGCAGTTTGATTTTGGAAAAGTGGTGGTCTTAAACATGGCGTGATTTTAGACTGTTGTTTGGATTTTAATGGTGAATTTTTTAGACCAAGTTTTAACTAGTTGTGCAACAGCTGCATATAAACAACGATGGATTACTAAATGTTGTCGGCATGTGCATACTTAGCATTCAGAGTGTAGAAATAAACGTACAATAATGTACTACATTAATGAAAGAATAAATTCAGATGTTTCACCTACCGAAGGAGTTATAATTGGAAGACTCATGGCATGATTGTAAGGTACGTAATAATATTTAGGTTCATATGTGAAGATAATTTTTCAAAATATAAAACTTTCGGTGCGAATTACACTGCTGGCCACTCAAAACGCAACACCAAGAAGGAAGCATCTGATTGGCCTGAAATTCGCAGCATGTGTCGCCCGCGAGAGGACATGCAAACGATTAGCGTTGTAGGGCATATGCAAATGATGTGCGCCCGGCAAGCCACCGAGAAGCACTATAACAAAGGTGCACAGAAGGCGTGTTGTGCTGCCGGACCTGTGCGTGGGAAGCTTCCTGATGCCTCGTCGCAGAATACGGCAGTCATTCCAGGACGTTTCGGAGTTCGACAGAGGACGAACAGTGGCTTATCGCGACAGCGGTTTCTCGTACCGAGATATCGGCGCCCGTGTGGGACGACATTCAGCCACAGTGAAGCGAGTATGGATTCGGTGGATGCAGGAGGAACGGGCCGACAGACGTAAGCGGTTGCCGCGGCCGCGGCACACAACCGAACGAGAGGACCGGTATGTTGTGCAGCGGGCCTTGACGGCTCGCACCGCCTCATCACGAACGTTAGCGCAGGAATCAACCTGTGTCAGCACGTTCCGTTCGACATTGTCTGAAGGAGCGGGGACTTGTCGCACGGTGCCCATTGCTCCGATTACCATTGAAGTTACACCACCGGCGAGTGCGGCGGCAGTGGGCCGTTGAACGCCGCACCTGGACTACGGAATGGCACGACATTGTCTT
Organism: Macrothele yani; assembly: GCA_039090855.1. Taxonomy (NCBI): domain Eukaryota; kingdom Metazoa; phylum Arthropoda; class Arachnida; order Araneae; family Macrothelidae; genus Macrothele; species Macrothele yani. Next base: position 12,450,616 of record CM076999.1, on the reverse strand, counting down.
CTCCGACGAATCCCGCTTCTGCCTGCAACACCACGATGGTCGGATCCGCGTGTGGTAGCACCGCGGCGAGAGACTGTATGATTCCTGCATTATGCTTCGCCATACCAGGCCGTCGCCTGGCGTTACAGTTTGGGGCGGAGTTGGATATGAAACCCGCACCCCTCTGGTACGCATCGCCGGTACACTTAACAGCCACCTCTACATCTCCGACGTTTTGGAGCTTGTAGTCCTCCCTTGCCTGCAGGACATGTCAGCGGCTACGTTTCAAAAGGACAATGCGCGCTCGCACGTGGCACGCATCGTGTAACAATTCTTGACGGCCCCAGGTATCACTGCTGCCTTTGCCCGCCTGTTCTGCCGATATGTCGCCCATGGAACACGTCTGGTCGCTGATCGGCAACCCAGTGGCCTGGAAAGCATCACCCGCGGCTACGCCTGATGAACAGTGGCAACGTGTGGAAGCAGCCTGGACCGACATACCCCAAGCTCACGTCCAAAGCCTCTTTCGTTCGATGCTGCGGCGTGTAGCGGCCGTTTTTGCCGGCCATGGGGGCCACACGAACTATTGATGTCTGCATGTTCCGCAAGTCGCACGGGCCTGTAAGATCAATCGTTTCGTCTTTGAATCTGTTGTTATGTGTCCAGTAAATCTGGCTTTGCTATCTCGTGTCCTTCTTGGTGTTACATTTTGGGTGGCCAACAGTGTATTAATGTATGACCCAGAAACACAATTTTGGGTTAATATAAGATATTTACGAGTTCTTGATAACTTCACTCTTAAACAAATCAGGAGTCACTCAAATAACTGTAACGTGCCTGCACCATAGGACGCACATGATATAAAGGCAGATAACAGTGAGAGCACATGCCCGTGTAGCTCAGTTGGGAGAGCTACTTACTCCAGAAAGAGGGCATCCAGCTTCCATGTTCGACGCGGAAAAACGTGTTTGTCCTAGGCTTATAACTTCAGAAAAGGTTACTTGCGGTTAGTCTTTATTCAGCTAAATATCCTTTAGCACTTAAACAAGGTGACGAACGTGAATTAATATCAGCAATAACACTTGACTTCAAAACACAACACTGACAGTAACTTAGAACACGCAGCCTTAAAATTCAACAATATCATATCCACAACTAGGATGCATTTCCACCATCAGTCTCTACACGTTGCTGCTTCTCAAAATATTATACATATCGCTCAGCTCTTAACTCAGACATAGACGGCATTCATTCTGACCTCAGTGTGTTGGAAACCATATTATTGCGAGAGAGAAAATATCACGTTATGTTTGAAAAATAGTGAGGAGAACGAACTCAAATTTACATAGAGGAAGAAACTAAAAAGGAAAGTTAACGCAGAATATACGTCACAACCATATACGGTTGGACAAAATAACGTGAAAACCTGCAAAAATAGGTAGTACGTCATTATCGGTAAGATGTTGGACAACCATGTGCCTTTAATACATCTTCCAAACTTCTCGAAATAGATTCATACAGCTTTGGGATAGTCTCCAGTGGAATGTTGGTTGCACCATTCGTAGATCAGAACATCAGCCAATTGTTTCAGAGATGTCGGACCACCAATTGCCTTTAATATAGCTTAAAACCGTCTTGTAATAGATTCTTGCAGCTTTTGAATAGTCTCCAGTGGAATCTTTTACCATTCATCAATCAGAACATCAGCAATTGCCTTTAATATAGCTTCCAACCGTCTTGTAATAGATTCATACAGCTTTTCAATAATCTCCAGTGGATTTTTATACCATTTGTCGATCAGGACATCAGCCAATTGCTTCAGAGATGTTGGACCACCATTTGCCTTTAATACAGCTTCCAACATCTCTGAAGCAATTGGCTATTGGCTGATGTTCAGCTGTATGAATCTATTCTTGGAATAGATTCATACAACGTTTGAATAGACTCCAGTGGAATATTGTACCATTCGTCTACCAGAACATCAGTCAATTGCTTCAGAGATGTTGGGACACCATTTGCCTTTAATATAGCTTCCAACCATCTTGGAATAGATTCATACAGCTTTTGAATAGACTCCAGTGGAATGTTGTGCCATTCGTCGTTCAGGTCATCAGCCAATTGCTTCAGAGATGTTGGAGGACGGAAACTGCTTCTCACTCTTCAATGATATTCAACTCAGGGGACTGAGCTGGCCAGGACAAATGTTGAAGTTCTTCTTGGTGCTCTTTAAACCAAGACTAAGCTGGTCTGGTTTTGTGTATGGCGTATTGTCATCTTGAAAAATGCCATCATTGTTGGGAAGCAACATTTGGAACAAGGGGTGCACCTGATCACCCAAAAAATCCAAGTACTTGCTGGTACTAACTCTACCATGTAAAGTAATGAGAGGCCTGACGTATACCAAGATATAGCCGGCGAAATCGTCAAAAATGCACCCCAATAATTTGCAGTGGGAGCCAGGCATTCCAAATTGTGTGCTTCTTTAAGGGGTTCTCCATATATAAATTCAACCTGCTGTTAGAAACAATGTAAATGAGGACTCATGGGATCATATCACACGTTTCCAGTCATTATATACACACCCAACCTGATGTTGAAAACAATGTTAATAAGAGCTCATGGGACCATATCACACGTTTCCAGTCATCACAAATAAATCCGACCTGTTGTTGGAAACAATGTAAATGAGGACTCATGGGACCATATCACACGTTTCCAGTCATCATGTAATAAATTCTACCTGTTGTTGTAAACAATATAGAGGGGAACTAATGCGAATATGTTACACATATCCAGTCATCATATGTAAATCCGACCTGTTGCTGGAAATAATGTAAAGGAGGATTCATGGGTCATTATGTATAAATACGATTCGTTGTTGGAAACAAGGTAAATTAATCACGGGACCACATCACACGTTTCCAGTTATCATATATAAATATGACCTGTTGTTGGAAACAATGTAAATGAGGACTCATGGCACCATATCACACGTTTCTAGTCATCATATGTAAATCCGACCTGTTGCAGTAAACAATGTAAATGAGGACTCATGGAATTATATCACACGTTTCCAGTCATCATGTAATGAATTCGACCTGTTGTTGTAAACAATATAAAGGGAAACTCATGGGATCATATTACACATATCCAGTCATCATATGTAAATCCAACCTGTTGCTGTAAACAATGTAAATGAGGACTCATGGAATTATATCACTCGTTTCCAGTCATCATGTAATGAATTCGAACTGTTGTTGTAAACAATATAAAGGGAAACTCATGGGATCATATTACACATATCCAGTCATCATATGTAAATCCAACCTGTTGCTGTAAACAATGTAAATGAGGACTCATGGAATTATATCACTCGTTTCCAGTCATCATGTAATGAATTCGAACTGTCGTTGTAAACAATATAAAGGGAAACTCATGGGATCATATTACACATATCCAGTCATCATATGTAAATCCAACCTGTTGCTGTAAACAATGTAAATGAGGACTCATGGAATTATATCACACGTTTCCAGTCATCATGTAATGAATTCGAACTGTTGTTGTAAACAATATAAAGGGAAACTCATGGGATCATATTACACATATCCAGTCATCATATGTAAATCCAACCTGTTGCTGTAAACAATGTAAATGAGGACTCATGGAATTATATCACACGTTTCCAGTCATCATGTAATGAATTCGAACTGTTGTTGTAAACAATATAAAGGGAAACTCATGGGATCATATTACACATATCCAGTCATCATATGTAAATCCAACCTGTTGCTGTAAACAATGTAAATGAGGACTCATGGAATTATATCACTCGTTTCCAGTCATCATGTAATGAATTCGAACTGTTGTTGTAAACAATATAAAGGGAAACTCATGGGATCATATTACACATATCCAGTCATCATATGTAAATCCAACCTGTTGCTGTAAACAATGTAAATGAGGACTCATGGAATTATATCACTCGTTTCCAGTCATCATGTAATGAATTCGAACTGTTGTTGTAAACAATATAAAGGGAAACTCATGGGATCATATTACACATATCCAGTCATCATATGTAAATCCAACCTGGTTGGTTGGTTGGTTGGTTGTTGGATTTTATTGGCGCAAGGGCCAGGTTTGGCCAAAGAGCGCCAGACAAAGAACTATCAGCCACAGATTTTTAAAAACGTGGAAAATGATTAAGAGCAGACAGGCTTGGTAAAAGTTGAAAAAGAGTATGATGAAAGCTGTGAAGACAAGGTAGTCAATTAGGTCTATATAAAAATTTATTAATTTACTATTATAATTATAATTTTTTTTTTTTTTTTTTTTAACACAACTACACAAAGGATGAGTCACTCTCCTCCCCCACACTCCTCTGCAATGCTGGCAGAGGGCGGGGACGAACTGTCACTCTCTTCCCCCCCCCATGTTCCTCTGCAATGTTGTTTGAGGCTGGGGACGAACTGTCACTCTCCTCCCCCCTATGTTCCTCTATAATGTTGGTTGAGGGTGGGGACCTCGCAGAGGCCGAGACAGTTGGATGGACACTGCACACCTTTGCGGATTGAGGGCCGGGTCTTCCGCACGTGCAGGCTTTTTGCTGGAAACTGGAAGAGACGGTCGGCAGCAAAAGAGAAGGCCCAGAATCAGGTATTCGAAAAATTTCGAGCTCCGGGAAAAACACCTGTGTCGCTTGGTCAGCTGTAGATCGCTTGGCAAGGGCGGCGAGAGCTACAGGGCGCGGAACAAAGGGCTGCACGGGTTGTGGCAGAGACTTAACAACTGCGGCAAAACTACGCTGTCGGGTGTTGGGAATACCCAACTTGGCTTTGGCAACAGGGTACGAGAGGCCTTCCAGGGTCTTGAGGCGCTGGATCGCCATCTCGTCCTTCCATTTCATACAGTTGCGGGAGTAAGCTGCATGGGCCTCACCGCAGTTAACACAGCAGGCCGCAGAAGTGCAACCTTCCCCGTCATGTTCACCGGAGCCACAATTAGCGCAACGAGCGGAACTCTTACAGAATCGTTGTGAATGCCCGTACCTCTGGCACCTGAAACAGCGCAGAGGACTGGGAATGTACGGGCGAACTGCACAGACCAAGTAGCCTGCTTTGATTTCTGTCGGAACTTTCGGGGAGTCAAAAGTCAAGATGACATTTTTTGACTTAATCATGGAACCATCACGCCGGAACATCATACGACGTGCAGCAATAACACCTTGATCAGCAAGTTCAGTCACGAATTCGTCTTCACTGCATGGCAAGAGATCAAACTCCGAAATAACACCCCGAGAGGTGTTAAGAAACGGGTGAGGTGTCACTTTTACAGGAATGCCTTGAAGACTAGTGAGGTTCAGAAAAGTGTTACTCTGAGAAACACTGCAAGTTTGGACAAGCAGGTCCCCAGAGCGAAGCTTCCTCACAGACTTCAAGGGGCCAACTGCAGCGTCCAAAGCTTTAGAAATGAAGAATGGAGATCTGGTGGACAGTCTCTCATTCGGATCGATGGATTCTACAACTAAGTGTGTAGCATGCGTATTCACAACAATCGAGGGAGACGACGCTTCGGAGCGACTGGTACAGCTGCCGAAGAAGAGGTTCCACATTCTTGGTCCAGATCATGGTCTAAAGATCTTTTAAGGGTATGAGACTTGGTAGGTTGAGAAGACGAAGGAGAGTCGTTGTCAACGATCATTTGCTCAGGTGACTTGAATTTGGAGCGTTTGTTTTTGGGTTTACCCATGGAAAAAAAGGAGGAAGATTCGTCTGCAGACTACTCCACCCACCACCGAGCCCTACAAGGGAGAACTGGAGGTCTGCAAGCCAAGAAAATGACGCTGGACACAGTTCTGGAGCTTATACGTTGCAGATATAGTCCGTTGGCTGTGATCACACGCACTCGGCGGACACTTCGGCCTCCGGGTACCGTCATGCCAACGCCTTTGGCATGATCCCACAGCCCCCGGGCTCACCCTGCCGTGCTATACGACAAAAGCCGCTAAAGCCGTGTACACAACTTGGTACAAGACTTCTGACTAGAGGTGGGTTAGTCTCTAGCCTCCCGTTTACAGCGAAGCCGGGGTCGAAGAGGAGTGTTGGTACACAGGAGGCACTTATCCGGTCTCCTGAGACCTCAGCCGCCAGACATTCCATTTCCGCCTCACGGGTCTCCGCACGCGGCAAACATGCAGGTAGGTCTAGCACCCAAACCAGCTAAAAGGAAAAAGAAATCCAAAGAAGACAAATCCTGAAAGGGAACCTAAACGGAATCTCAGCAACCTACGAACTGAGCGGTTAATATAATACAGTTAGTTGTGGAGGGTAACAAAACCACAAGACCGGGGTGTTAGTGCATAACGTGGTAGCGATTAGGTAAAGTATACAACACGGGCAACTAGCCAGTGGAGAAAATAAATAAAAACGAAAAAGCGAGACACAAGACCAGCTCGGGATCGTGGGGCCGCGACTCCCCAACAGCTGGATGAACAGCCGTCCCTGCAAACACCAACAGCAAAGCGGTGGCATGACATCAGATGTTGACCAGTCACAAGGTCAGCTCGGGCCGTGGGGCGCCGCACCCCAAATAACTGGAAAACCAGTTATCCCCGTGCGGGAAAATCCAACCTGTTGCTGTAAACAATGTAAATGAGGACTCATGGAATTATATCACACGTTTCCAGTCATCATGTAATGAATTCGACCTGTTGTTGTAAACAATATAAAGGGAAACTCATGGGATCATATTACACATATCCAGTCATCATATGTAAATCCAACCTGTTGCTGTAAACAATGTAAATGAGGACTCATGGAATTATATCACACGTTTCCAGTCATCATGTAATGAATTCGAACTGTTGTTGTAAACAATATAAAGGGAAACTCATGGGATCATATTACACATATCCAGTCATCATATGTAAATCCAACCTGTTGCTGTAAACAATGTAAATGAGGACTCATGGAATTATATCACACGTTTCCAGTCATCATGTAATGAATTCGAACTGTTGTTGTAAACAATATAAAGGGAAACTCATGGGATCATATTACACATATCCAGTCATCATATGTAAATCCAACCTGTTGCTGTAAACAATGTAAATGAGGACTCATGGAATTATATCACTCGTTTCCAGTCATCATGTAATGAATTCGAACTGTTGTTGTAAACAATATAAAGGGAAACTCATGGGATCATATTACACATATCCAGTCATCATATGTAAATCCAACCTGTTGCTGTAAACAATGTAAATGAGGACTCATGGAATTATATCACTCGTTTCCAGTCATCATGTAATGAATTCGAACTGTTGTTGTAAACAATATAAAGGGAAACTCATGGGATCATATTACACATATCCAGTCATAATATGTAAATCCAACCTGTTGCTGTAAACAATGTAAATGAGGACTCATGGAATTATATCACACGTTTCCAGTCATCATGTAATGAATTCGACCTGTTGTTGTAAACAATATAAAGGGAAACTCATGGGATCATATTACACATATCCAGTCATCATATGTAAATCCAACCTGTTGCTGTAAACAATGTAAATGAGGACTCATGGAATTATATCACACGTTTCCAGTCATCATGTAATGAATTCGACCTGTTGTTGTAAACAATATAAAGGGAAACTCATGGGATCATATTACACATATCCAGTCATCATATGTAAATCCAACCTGTTGCTGTAAACAATGTAAATGAGGACTCATGGAATTATATCACTCGTTTCCAGTCATCATGTAATGAATTCGACCTGTTGTTGTAAACAATATAAAGGGAAACTCATGGGATCATATTACACATATCCAGTCATCATATGTAAATCCAACCATTTGCTGTAAACAATGTAAATGAGGACTCATGGAATTATATCACACGTTTCCAGTCATCATGTAATGAATTCGACCTGTTGTTGTAAACAATATAAAGGGAAACTCATGGGATCATATTACACATATCCAGTCATCATATGTAAATCCAACCTGTTGCTGTAAACAATGTAAATGAGGACTCATGGAATTTTATCACACGTTTCCAGTCATCATGTAATGAATTCGACCTGTTGTTGTAAACAATATAAAGGGAAACTCATGGGATCATATTACACATATCCAGTCATCATATGTAAATCCAACCTGTTGCTGTAAACAATGTAAATGAGGACTCATGGAATTATATCACTCGTTTCCAGTCATCATGTAATGAATTCGAACTGTTGTTGTAAACAATATAAAGGGAAACTCATGGGATCATATTACACATATCCAGTCATCATATGTAAATCCGACCTGTTGCTGTAAACAATGTAAATGAGGACTCATGGAATTATATCACTCGTTTCCAGTCATCATGTAATGAATTCGACCTGTTGTTGTAAACAATATAAAGGGAAACTCATGGGATCATATTACACATATCCAGTCATCATATGTAAATCCGACCTGTTGCTGTAAACAATGTAAATGAGGACTCATGGAATTATATCACACGTTTCCAGTCATCATGTAATGAATTCGACGTGTTGTTGTAAACAATATAAAGGGAAACTCATGGGATCATATTACACATATCCAGTCATCATATGTAAATCCAACCTGTTGCTGTAAACAATGTAAATGAGGACTCATGGAATTATATCACTCGTTTCCAGTCATCATGTAATGAATTCGAACTGTTGTTGTAAACAATATAAAAGGAAACTCATGGGATCATATTACACATATCCAGTCATCATATGTAAATCCGACCTGTTGCTGTAAACAATGTAAATGAGGACTCATGGAATTATATCACTCGTTTCCAGTCATCATGTAATGAATTCGACCTGTTGTGGTAAACAATATAAAGGGAAACTCATGGGATCATATTACACATATCCAGTCATCATATGTAAATCCGACCTGTTGCTGTAAACAATGTAAATGAGGACTCATGGAATTATATCACACGTTTCCAGTCATCATGTAATGAATTCGACGTGTTGTTGTAAACAATATAAAGGGAAACTCATGGGATCATATTACACATATCCAGTCATCATATGTAAATCCAACCTGTTGCTGTAAACAATGTAAATGAGGACTCATGGAATTATATCACTCGTTTCCAGTCATCATGTAATGAATTCGACCTGTTGTTGTAAACAATATAAAGGGAAACTCATGGGATCATATTACACGTATCCAGTCATCATATGTAAATCCGACCTGTTGCTGTAAACAATGTAAATGAGGACTCATGGAATTATATCACACGTTTCCAGTCATCATGTAATGAATTCGACGTGTTGTTGTAAACAATATAAAGGGAAACTCATGGGATCATATTACACATATCCAGTCATCATATGTAAATCCAACCTGTTGCTGTAAACAATGTAAATGAGGACTCATGGAATTATATCACTCGTTTCCAGTCATCATGTAATGAATTCGACCTGTTGTTGTAAACAATATAAAGGGAAACTCATGGGATCATATTACACATATCCAGTCATCATATGTAAATCCAACCTGTTGCTGTAAACAATGTAAATGAGGACTCATGGAATTATATCACTCGTTTCCAGTCATCATGTAATGAATTCGACCTGTTGTTGTAAACAATATAAAGGGAAACTCATGGGATCATATTACACATATCCAGTCATCATATGTAAATCCGACCTGTTGCTGTAAACAATGTAAATGAGGACTCATGGAATTATATCACACGTTTCCAGTCATCATGTAATGAATTCGACGTGTTGTTGTAAACAATATAAAGGGAAACTTATGGGATCATATTACACATATCCAGTCATCATATGTAAATCCAACCTGTTGCTGTAAACAATGTAAATGAGGACTCATGGAATTATATCACTCGTTTCCAGTCATCATGTAATGAATTCGACCTGTTGTTGTAAACAATATAAAGGGAAACTCATGGGATCATATTACACATATCCAGTCATCATATGTAAATCCAACCTGTTGCTGTAAACAATGTAAATGAGGACTCATGGAATTATATCACTCGTTTCCAGTCATCATGTAATGAATTCGACCTGTTGTTGTAAACAATATAAAGGGAAACTCATGGGATCATATTACACATATCCAGTCATCATATGTAAATCCAACCTGTTGCTGTAAACAATGTAAATGAGGACTCATGGAATTATATCACTCGTTTCCAGTCATCATGTAATGAATTCGACCTGTTGTTGTAAACAATATAAAGGGAAACTCATGGGATCATATTACACATATCCAGTCATCATATGTAAATCCGACCTGTTGCTGTAAACAATGTAAATGAGGACTCATGGAATTATATCACACGTTTCCAGTCATCATGTAATGAATTCGACGTGTTGTTGTAAACAATATAAAGGTAAACTCATGGGATCATATTACACATATCCAGTCATCATATGTAAATCCAACCTGTTGCTGTAAACAATGTAAATGAGGACTCATGGAATTATATCACTCGTTTCCAGTCATCATGTAATGAATTCGACCTGTTGTTGTAAACAATGTAAAGGGAAACTCATGGGATCATATTACACATATCCAGTCATCATATGTAAATCCAACCTGTTGCTGTAAACAATGTAAATGAGGACTCGTGGAATTATATCACTCGTTTCCAGTCATCATGTAATGAATTCGACCTGTTGTTGTAAACAATATAAAGGGAAACTCATGGGATCATATTACACATATCCAGTCATCATATGTAAATCCAACCTGTTGCTGTAAACAATGTAAATGAGGACTCATGGAATTATATCACACGTTTCCAGTCATCATGTAATGAATTCGACCTGTTGTTGTAAACAATGTAAAGGGAAACGCATGGGATCATATTACACATATCCAGTCATCATATGTAAATCCAACCTGTTGCTGTAAACAATGTAAATGAGGACTCGTGGAATTATATCACTCGTTTCCAGTCATCATGTAATGAATTCGACCTGTTGTTGTAAACAATATAAAGGGAAACTCATGGGATCATATTACACATATCCAGTCATCATATGTAAATCCAACCTGTTGCTGTAAACAATGTAAATGAGGACTCATGGAATTATATCACACGTTTCCAGTCATAATGTAATGAATTCGACCTGTTGTTGTAAACAATGTAAAGGGAAACTCATGGGATCATATTACACATATCCAGTCATCATATGTAAATCCAACCTGTTGCTGTAAACAATGTAAATGAGGACTCATGGAATTATATCACTCGTTTCCAGTCATCATGTAATGAATTCGACCTGTTGTTGTAAACAATATAAAGGGAAACTCATGGGATCATATTACACATATCCAGTCATCATATGTAAATCCAACCTGTTGCTGTAAACAATGTAAATGAGGACTCATATAATTATATCACTCGTTTCCAGTCATCATGTAATGAATTCGACTTGTTGTTGTAAACAATATAAAGGGAAACTCATGGGATCATATTACACATATCCAGTCATCATATGTAAATCCAACCTGTTGCTGTAAACAATGTAAATGAGGACTCATGGAATTATATCACTCGTTTCCAGTCATCATGTAATGAATTCGACCTGTTGTTGTAAACAATATAAAGGGAAACTCATGGGATCATATTACACATATCCAGTCATCATATGTAAATCCAACCTGTTGCTGTAAACAATGTAAATGAGGACTCATGGAATTATATCACTCGTTTTCAGTTATCATGTAATGAATTCGACCTGTTGTTGTAAACAATATAAAGGGAAACTCATGGGATCATATTACACATATCCAGTCATCATATGTAAATCCAACGTGTTGCTGTAAACAATGTAAATGAGGACTCATGGAATTATATCACTCGTTTCCAGTCATCATGTAATGAATTAGACCTGTTGTTGTAAACAATATAAAGGGAAACTCATGGGATCATATTACACATATCCAGTCATCATATGTAAATCCAACCTGTTGCTGTAAACAATGTAAATGAGGACTATATCACTCGTTTCCAGTCATCATGTAAATATATATAGTCATCATGGAATTATATCACTCGTTTCCAGTCATCATGTAATGAATTCGACCTGTTGTTGTAAACAATATAAAGGGAAACTCATGGGATCATATTACACATATCCAGTCACCATATGTAAATCCGACCTGTTGCTGGAAACAATGTAAATGAGGATTCATGGGTCATTATATATAAATCCGATTCGTTGTTGGAAGCAACGAAAATTATTCATGGGACCACATCACACGTTTCCAGTTATCATATATAAATCTGACCTGTTGTTGGACACAATGTAAATGAGATCTCATGGGACCATAGACCCCGATTCCTGTCATTATATATAAGTCCGACCTGTTTTTTTTAAACAATGTAAATCAGAACTCATCGGAAACTCTTTTTTGTATTGTAGCGTTGATTTCTGATTAAAGGTTTAGCAAATGCAACTCTTCCACGGATGCTGGCTTCGTGAAGTTCTCTGCAGACTGTTTTACGGAAATAGGGTGCAGGTGGATATTAAGTCCTACTGACACTTTTTTTGCAGTAGTTCTGCGCTGTTTGGACACTCTCATTCAGTCGCGGGTTTCGCCCACGGTTCTTCTTCCAAGTTGATGTCTTGCCATGATTTATGAACGATCTTATAACCATTGAAACTGTTGCTCTTCACACAACAAACAATTTGGTTCCTGTGAAAACAGACGCTCCAGCTAAACGGGTACCTACGATTTGTTCTCTTTGGAAGTTCGTCACATCACCCATTTATCCGACCGCCTGTACGAGCCACCACTGAGTTTATGGCACAGGCGTACAACCTAAAGAATGTATTCAAAGAAAATATACAAAAGGGTAATCATAACGTTCGCTTTTGCAGCAGAACCCACACGAATAACATTAATCCCTATAATTAAGGTTTTCTAATTACACTCAATGTCAGAAAAAATACTTGCACCGAGAAGGAGCTGACGGGCAGATGTTGAGAAACCGCTTCCCTCGTCCAACACTCTAACGTAATGGGCTGATGTAGAGAAACAGCTTTCCTCCTCCAACACTCTAACTTAATGGGCTGATGTTGAGAAACAGCTTCCCTCCTCCAACACTCTAACTTAATGGGCTGATGTTGAGAAACAGCTTCCCTCCTCCAACACTCTAACTATGTGCTGATATTGGGAAAATTATTCCCTCCCCAACACTCTACCTTAATGGGTTGATGTTGAGAAGAGCTGCCCTTATCCAACACTCTAACGTAATGGGCTGATGTTAAGAACAGCTGATATCCCACAACACTATAACTCAACGGGCTGATGTTGAGAAACAGCTTCCCTCCTCCAACACTCTTGATGTTGAGAAACTGCATCCCTCATCCAACACTCTAACTTAATTGGCTGATGTTGAGAAACAGCTTCCCTCCTCCAACACTCTAACTCAATGGGCTGATGTTGAGAAACAGCTTCCCTCCTCCAACACTCTAACTCAATGGGCTGATGTTGAGAAACAGCTTCCCTCCTCCAACACTCTAACTCAATGGGCTGATGTTGACAAACGTCTTCCCCTCCTCCAACACTCTAAACTAATGGGCTGATGTTGCGAAACAGCTTCGCTCTTACAACACTCTAACTCAATGGGCTGATGTAAAGAAACAGCTTCCCTCGTCCAACACTCTAACGTAATGGGCTGATGTTGAGAAACAGCTTCCCTCCTCCAACACTCTAACTATGTGCTGATATTGGGAAAACTTTTCCCTCCCCAACACTCTACCTTAATGGGTTAATGTTGAGAAGAGCTGCCCTTATCCAACACTCTAACGTAATGGGCTGATGTTAAGAACAGCTGCCATCCCACAACACTATAACTCAACGGGCTGATGTTGAGAAACAGCTTCCCTCCTCCAACACTCTTGATGGTGAGAAACTGCATCAATCATCCAACACTCTAACTTAATAGGCTGATGTTGAGAAACAGCTTCCCTCCTCCAACAATCTAACTCAATGGGCTGGTGTTGAGAAACAGCTTCCCTCCTCCAACACTCTAACTATGTGCTGATATTGGGAAAACTTTTCCCTCCCCAACACTCTACCTTAATGGGTTAATGTTGAGAAGAGCTGCCCTTATCCAACACTCTAACGTAATGGGCTGATGTTAAGAACAGCTGCCATCCCACAACACTATAACTCAACGGGCTGATGTTGAGAAATAGCTTCCCTCCTCCAACACTCTTGATGGTGAGAAACTGCATCAATCATCCAACACTCTAACTTAATAGGCTGATGTTGAGAAACAGCTTCCCTCCTCCAACACTCTAACTCAATGGGCTGGTGTTGAGAAACAGCTTCCTCCTCCAACACTCTAACTATGTGCTGATATTGGGAAAATCTTTCCCTCCCCAACACTCTACCTTAATGGGTTGATGTTGAGAAGAGCTGCCCTTATCCAACACTCTAACGTAATGGGCTGATGTTAAGAACAGCTGCCATCCCACAACACTATAACTCAACGGGCTGATGTTGAGAAACAGCTTCCCTCCTCCAACACTCTTGATGTTGAGAAACTGCATCCCTCATCCAACACTCTAACTTAATTGGCTGATGTTGAGAAACAGCTTCCCTCCTCCAACACTCTAACTCAATGGGCTGATGTTGAGAAACAGTTTCCCTCCTCCAACACTCTAACTATGTGCTGATATTGGGAAAATTTTTAACTCCCCAACACTCTACCTTAATGGGTTGATGTTGTGAAGAGCTGCCCTTATCCAACACTCTAACGTAATGAGCTGATGTTAAGAACAGCTGCCATCAAACAACACTATAACTCAACGGGCTGATGTTGAGAAACAGCTTCCCTCTTCCAACACTCTTGATGTTAAGAAACTGCATCTTTCATCCAACACTCTAACTTAGTTATCTGATGTTGAGAAATAGCTTCCCTCCTCCAACACTCTAACTCAATGGGCTGATGTTGAGAAACAGCTTCGCTCCTCCAACACTATAACTATGTGCTGATATTGGGAAAATTTTTCCCTCCCCAACAGTCTACCTTAATGGGTTGATGTTGAGAAGAGCAGCCCTTATCCAACACTCTAACGTAATGGGCTGATGTTAAGAACAGGTGCCATCCCACAACACTATAACTCAACGGGCTGATGTTGAGAAACAGCTTCCCTCCTCCAACACTCTTGATGTGGAGAAACTGCATCCCTCATCCAACACTCTAACTTAATTGGCTGATGTTGAGAAACAGCTTCCCTCCAACACTCTAACTCAATGGGCTGATGTTGAGAAACAGCTTCCCTCCTCCAACACTCTAACTCAATGGGCTGATGTTGAGAAACAGCTTCCCTCCTCCAACACTCTAACTCAATGGGCTGATGTTGACAAACGTCTTCCCTCCTCCAACACTCTAAACTAATGGGCTGATGTTGCGAAACAGCTTCGCTCTTACAACATTCTAACTCAATGGGCTGATGTAGAGAAACAGCTTCCCTCGTCCAACACTTTAACGTAATGGGCTAATGTAGAGAAACAGCTTCCCTCCTCCAACCTTCTAACTTAATGGGCTGATGTTGAGAAACAGCTTCCCTCATCCAACACTCTATGTGCTGATATTGGGAAAATTTTTCCCTCCCCAACACTCTACCTTAATGGGTTGATGTTGAGAAAAGCTGCCCTTATCCAACACTCTAACGTAATGGGCTGATGTTAAGAACAGCTGCCATCCCACAACACTATAATTCAACGGGCTGATGTTTAGAAACAGCTTCTCTCTTCCAACACTCTTGATGTTGAGAAACTGCATCCCTCATCCAACACTCTAACTTAATTGGCTAATGTTGAGAAACAGCTTCCCTCCTCCAACACTCTAACTATGTGCTGATATTGGGAAAATTTTTCCCTCCCCAACACTCTACCTTAATGTGTTGATGTTGAGAAGAGCTGCCCTTATCCAACACTCTAACGTAATAGGCTGATGTTAAGAACAGCAGCCATCCCACAACACTATAACTCAACGGGCTGATGTTGAGAAACAGCTTCCCTCCTCCAACACTCTTGATGTTGAGAAACTGCATCCCTCATCCAACACTCTAACTTAATTGGCTGATGTTGAGAAACAGCTTCCCTCCTCCAACACTCTAACTCAATGGGCTGATGTTGAGAAAAAGCTTGCCTCCTCCAACACTCAACTATGTGCTGATATTAGGAAAGTTTTTCCCTCCCCAACACTCTACCTTAATGGGTTGATGTTGAGAAGAGCTGCCCTTATCCAACACTCTAACGTAATGGGCTGATGTTAAGAACAGCTGCCATCCCACAACACTATAACTCAACGGGCTGATGTTGAGAAACAGCTTCCCTCCTCCAACACTCTTGATGTTGAGAAACTGCATCCCTCATCCAACACTCTAACTTAATTGGCTGATGTTGAGAAACAGCTTCCCTCCTCCAACACTCTTGATGTTGAGAAACTGCATCCCTCATCCAACACTCTAACTTAATTGGCTGATGTTGAGAAACAGCTTCCCTCCTCCAACACTCTAACTCAATTGGCTGATGTTGAGAAAAAGCTTGCCTCCTCCAACACTCTAACTATGTGCTGATATTAGGAAAGTTTTTCCCTCCCCAACACTCTACCTTAATGGGTTGATGTTGAGAAGAGCTGCCCTTATCCAACACTCTAACGTAATGGGCTGATGTTAAGAACAGCTGCCATCCCACAACACTATAACTCAACGGGCTGATGTTGAGAAACAGCTTCCCTCCTCCAACACTCTTGATGTTAAGAAACTGCATCCCTCGTCCAACACTCTAACTTAATTGGCTGATGTTGAGAAACAGCTTCCCTCCTCCAACACTCTAACTCAATGGGCTGATGTTGAGAAACAGCTTCCTTCCTCCAACACTCTAACTATGTGCTGATATTGGGAAAATTTTTCCCTCCCCAACACTCTACCTTAATGGGTTGATGTTGAGAAGAGCTGCCCTTATCCAACACTCTAACGTAATGGGCTGATGTTAAGAACAGCTGCCATCCCACAACACTATAACTCAACGGGCTGATGTTGAGAAACAGCTTCCCCCTCCAACATTCTTGATGTTGAGAAACTGCATCCCTCATTCAACACTCTAACTTAATTGGCTGATGTTGAGAAACAGCTTCCCTCCTCCAACACTCTAACTCAATGGGCTGATGTTGAGAAACAGCTTCCCTCCTCCAACACTCTAACTATGTGCTGATATTGGGAAAATTTTTCCCTCCCCAACACTCTACCTTAATGGGTTGATGTTGAGAAGAGCTGCCCTTATCCAACACTCTAACGTAATGGGCTGATGTTAAGAACAGCTGCCATCCCACAGCACTATAACTCAACGGGCTGATGTTGAGAAACAGCTTCCCTCCTCCAACACTCTTGATGTTGAGAAACTGCATCCCTCATCCAACACTCTAACTTAATTGGCTGATGTTGAGAAACAGCTTCCCTCCTCCAACACTCTAACTCAATGGGCTGATGTTGAGAAACAGCTTCCCTCCTCCAACACTCTAACTATGTGCTGATATTGGGAATATTTTCCCTCCCCAACACTCTACCTTAATGGGTTGATGTTGAGAAGAGCTGCCCTTATCCAACACTCTAACGTAATGGGCTGATGTTAAGAACAGCTGCCATCCCACAACACTGTAATTCAACGGGCTGATGTTGAGAAACAGCTTCCCTCCTCCAACACTCTTGATGTTAAGAAACTGCATCCCTCATCCAACACTCTAACCTAATTGGCTGATTTTGAGAAACAGCTTCCCTCCTCCAACACTCTAACTCAATGGTCTGGTGTTGGGAAAGAGCTTCCTCCCTACACTCTACTTGGGCTGATGTTGAGAAATAGCTTCCCTCCTCCAACACTATAACTCAATGGTCTGAAGTTAAGAAAAAGCTTCCCTCTTCCAACACTCTAAGTCAGTGGGCTGATGTAGAGAAACAGCTTCTTCCTGCAACACTAACTCAATGGGCTGATGTTGGGAAACAGCTTCCTTCCCCAACACTCTAACGTAATGTGCAGATGTTGTGAAACGGCTTCTCTCCTCATACACTATAGCTCAATGGACTGATGTTGAGAAACAGCTTCCCTCCTCCAACACTTGATGTTGAGAAACAGCTTCCCTTTACCAACACACTAAATTAATGAGCTGACTTTGAGAAACAGCTTCCGGCCTCCAACACTCCAACTCAATGGGCTGATGTTGACAAACGTCTTCCCTCCTCCAACACTCTAAACTAATGGGCTGATGTTGCGAAACAGCTTCGCTCTTACAACACTCCAACTCAATGGGTTGATGTAGAGAAACAGCTTCCCTCCTCCAACATCTAACTTAATGGACTGATGTGAAACGGCTTCCTACCTCCAACACTCTAACTGAATGTGTTGATGTTGGGAAACAGCTTTCTTCCTTCAACATTCTGACTTAATGGGCTGATGTTAGCGTGTGTGAGTCTGGAGGATTTCGAGGCCACTGTGGAACTGGAAGACACAGGGTTTGACTCACGATGTCTTCAGTTAATCTGCTCTCTGTACTGAAAAGGTTTCCCTCCTTCAACACTCTAACTCAATGGGCTGATGCTGAGAAATAACTTCCCTCCTCCAACATTCTTGATGTTGAGAAACAGCTTCCCTTTTCCAACACTCTAACTTAATGGGCTGATTTTGAGAAACAGCTTCCATCCTGCAACATTCTAACTCAATGAGCTCATGTTGGGAAACAGCTTACCTCATGAGGGCTGATGTTGGGAAAAAGGTTCCTTACCCAACACTCGCACTGAATGGGCTGATGTTGAGAAACATCTTCCCTCCTCTAACACTATAACTCAATAGGTTGATGTTGAGAAACACCTTCCAGTCTCCAACACTCTAACTTAATTGGCTGATTTTGAGAAACAGCTTCCCACTTCCAACACATCCCACTTAATGGACTGATGTTGCGAAACAGCTTACCTGTTCCAACACTCTAACTCAATGGGCTGATGTTAGCGTGTGTGAGTCTGGAGGATTTCGAGGCCACTGTGGTGTAGCGGAAGCATATTCGGTGCGTAACTCGAAGACACAGGGTTCGACTCACGATGTCTTCAGTTAATCTGCTCTCTGTACTGAAAAGGTTTCCCTCCTTCAACACTCTAACTCAATGGGCTGATGCTGAGAAATAACTTCCCTCCTCCAACATTCTTGATGTTGAGAAACAGCTTCCCTTTTCCAACACTCTAAATTAATGGGCTGATTTTGAGAAACAGCTTCCATCCTCCAACATTCTAACTCAATGAGCTCATGTTGGGAAACAGCTTACCTCATGAGGGCTGATGTTGGGAAAAAGGTTCCTTACCCAACACTCGCACTGAATGGGCTGATGTTGAGAAACATCTTCCCTCTTCTAACACTATAACTCAATAGGTTGATGTGGAGAAACACCTTCCAGTCTCCAACACTCTAACTTAATTGGCTGATGTTGAGAAACAGCTTCCCTCTTCCAACATTCTAACTCAATGTGCTGATGTTGAGAAACAGCTTTCCTCCCCAATACTCTACCTTAATGGGCTGATGTTGAGAACAGCTGCCCTTCTCCAACACTATAACTCAATGGGCTGATTTTGAGAAACAGCTTCCCACCTTCAACACATCCCACTTAATGGACTGATGTTGCGAAACAGCTTACCTCTTCCAACACTCTAACTCAATGGGCTGATGTTGCGAAACAGTTTACCTCTTCCAACACTCTAACTCAATGGGCTGATGTAGAGACACAGCTTCTCACCTGCAACACTAACTCAGTGGGCTGATGTTGGGAAACAGCTTCCCACCCCAACACTCTAACCTAATGGGTTGATGTTGAGAAACAGCTTCCCTCCTCCAACACTACAACACAATGGGCTGATGCTGAGAAACAGCTTCCCTCCTCAAACACTCTTGATGTTGAGAAACTGCTTCCCTCCTCCAACACTCTAACTTAATGGGTTGATGTTGAGAAACAGCTTCCCTCCTCCAACACTATAACGCATTACGACAAAACTTTATCATATTGTTCCGAAGGTATACTGAACCGGTTGTGGTGAATATCATCGAAATGGGGTAAAAGGTCAGGGCTCAGGAGCGAGGTTTATTCCACAGCTATTTTTCTCATAACTTGAGTAATAACTTGAGTAATGATTTCTGGTAAGTTGGAAAACGTATAATAATCACTGAATTGCAAGATTTTACTAACTTGTTTACGCTTTCCAACCGCAGGTTGAAGAAGCGAATATGATCCAGCTTTGTCCGTCTGTCTGTCCGTCCGCACGATAACTCGCGTAAAAATGGTGCGATTTCGATGAACTTTTAGTATATGGTAGGGGACCACCTGGGGACAAACCGTATTGAAAATGGGCGAAATGAGGTCAAAGGTCAGGACATAGCAGCGGGATCCATTCCATTGCCCTTATGAGTCAAAACTTACGTAAAAATGCTTCGATTACGACAAAAGTTTATCATGTTGTTCCGGAGCTATATTGAACCGGTTCTGTTGAACATCATCAAAATGGGGTTAAAGTGTCAGTGCACAGGAGCGAAATCTATTCCACAGCCATTATTCTCATAACTTGAGTAATGATTTCTGGTATGTTGGAAAGCGTATCATAATCAATGCATTGCATGATTTTACTAACTCGTTCTTTTGTTTTTCAGCACAAGCGGCTCTGTTGAATGGTTTTATTTCTAGGTAATCTTCTAAAAGTAAAAAAAAGAAGAAAATCCTTAAGCTACAGAAACTGATGGTATTTTTCATAATCTGAATCTTTTATACGAAACAGAATGACATGCATTTTCTTAAAAAAAATAAACTGCGCTATTTTAAATTATGAAATTTATTCTCCTATAACCCTAATAACATGATCCCACGCGTCAGATTATCTAAATCTAAATTGCATGAAATTTGAACGAAAGTTTTATGTTTAATAAAGTGTGGATTTCGTAAGTAAAAATAGCACATTACTTTGAGTTTTATGTTGAAAATATACCTTTCTTACTTGCAATGAACAAGGCTTTTCTCAGAGAATGACAGAATGTATCTATACTTTGTTTATATGCTGTTTTTTCAGATACGGGGAATCTTTGACTGAAACTGAAATGGGATTTTTCGCATCGTTCGCGAAATTTATCCATTTGAAGTGCATCACTGTGTTTTATTTTTTCATTTCTCTCTTGGGAGTAATACTTTCATGAAAATTGAATAAAAAAGGCTCGTTTTCAACCACACATATTTAGAAACGGCAGAACAGTCCTACAAGACATGAGGATCAGAAAAAGGATTGGATTTTCTACATAAATAATCTCATTCTAATAAACATATCGTTGTGAAATTTTTTTATTGTCGTGATACAGAATTCATTGTCAAAAAGTACCTGAAAAAGTCGAAAGAGGACTCCCGTACTCTTTCGTAGATAACTTATGCTGTGCATCTTTCGATTGCGAAGATGTTTGTATGTGCGAAATGAAACCAGTGACTCGACAGTATTCATTTATTTACGAACGTACAGCACATAGATGTCACTCACGAACACACGAAGACATAGTCCGGTACATAATAAGTGGAATTAAATTATAACCACCTACAACCGCACCCACCCCCACCTCCGCATTAGTTCATTCTTTCACTCTAGTCACCGCAGGAGTTTACCTGATAAAGTGTCTACTAAATCCTGAAATTAAACATAGGTTGGTTGAGTGAAGTGAGGCCGCAGGCAGAGCATACACAGTGCGTCAAAGAATTTTTAAGACTGGGTCTGTAAAATGAAATAGAAACAAGAAATTATAATTCATTTTGGTTTGTTATTCAAAATAAGTCCCTCCGGCTTCAATACACTGGTTACAGCGATTTAATAATGATTCGAATGCCTGTTCCTGTTCACTTTGCGGAATTGCCTCCAAAGCACGCGTCGAAGCTGTTTGTATGGTCAAAATATCATCAAAATAACACCCCTTTAACGTCATTTTAGGAACAAAGAAAAGTCGCAGGGTGCTAAATCAGGCGAATACGGTGGATGATTCAACACACAGACGTTATTTTTCGCCAAAAATCTACGAACAAGAAGTGAGGTGTGACTGGATGCATTATCGTGCAACAAACACCAACTATTTTCATCTCGACATTCTGGACGAATGCGACGAATTCTACCCATCAAACGCCTCACAACATTTAAATAAAACTCACCAGTAATTGTTTGTCCACTTGGAACAAATTTTTTGTGGATAATACCCTTACTATCGAAGAATGTAATGAGTATTGTTTTGATTTTAGATGGAACTTTTCTTGTTTTTTTGTCTTGTGGCTAGTCGTTTGACTTCCATTCCGCACTTTATCGCTTTGTTTTACAATCATATTGAAAACACCATGTTTCATGACCAGTAATAATCAATTTTAAGAAGTTTGGATCATTTTCAGCGGCTGAAATGATGTCTCTGCAATGTGTTCTTCTCCTTGATTTTTGTTCATTGGTTAACGTGTGTGGGACAAATTTAGCACAGACTTTTGTTTTACCCAAATCTTCATGAAGGATGGTTCGAATCGTGTCTTTGTTGATGTTTAAAGACTCTTCCAGCATTCTTAGTGACGCACATCGATTGTTCGCCACGAAATCACGCACTTTTTCAATAATCCCGGGTGTCCTAGATGAACTTGGTCTGCCGGTATGCTTACCATCTTCTAGCGTATCTCTTCGGTCCAAAAACGTTTGTGCCACAGGATAACATTTGATCTACTTAAACAAAACTCACCGTAAACTTGTTTTATCATTTGGTACGTTTCCTAGGCACTTTTACCAAGCTTTGCGTTAAATTTAATAACAGCCCTTTGTTCCATCTTAATAATTCAACATGAAAAAAATTTTACTTCTTTAATGATCGCCCGTTTTGTTTGAGTTACTTTAACAACTGCGCAGTACTTTTGGCAGAAAGCAAGCAGATGGTCACGGTTTATAAGCATTCGCGATTACACTGGTGGCGCCACCATAGGCTGAAACCTAGCGCCAGTCTTAAAAATTCTTTGACGCACTGTGTAGTTCTCTTTACGAGACTCGAAACAATTAGTTGTTCGGGCATAGGCACGAGATTACACATTTGATCACCGTGATTTTTTGCATGTGATTGGACATCGTCCATGATCAGGTTTTGACGCCTTCTGATTCCCGAAATTCCGTGTCATTGAGGAATAATCGTACAAAAAAACTTGCATTTTAGGGAGTTTTCCGGGTTTTGAGAAGGGGTCGTCTGTTTCCTATCTCCTCCAAAGATCTTCAGCCGATTGCGATGACACTTGCCACAGAGAAAGGGAAGGACATTGGTTTTTTATCATGTTGATTGGTCGTGTCGCATAAAAATAATGACCAATAACCCTTTAAGCGGTCGTTGTATCTGGACCAAATGCTGCCCACACTTTTCTGCGCTTCCCAAATCTATATGTTCTCATAGAGGTCTGGATTTACGAAAGATGTGGCGAAACGTTTCTTTTCACCTTTACATCTGAGAAGTACCAACCACAAACCTGTTACTGGTCGTAAATTATCTCTCTCTGTCGCTCCGTCTTTTACTCCCTGTCTCTGCCTCTCTCCTTCTCTCTCTTTCTCTCACTGTTTCTCTCTCTGACTCTCTCTTTGTCTATCTCTCACTCCTCTCTGTCTCTCTCCCTCTCTCTGTCTCTCTCCCTCTCTCTGTCTCTGTCTGTCTCTCTCCCTCTCTTGTCTCTGTCTGTCTCTCTCCCATCTCTCTGTCTCTTTCTACGTCTCTCTGTTTCTCACTCTATCTTTCTCTGCGTCTGTCTGTTTGTCTGCTTCTCCATCTCTCTCTCTCTCTCAATTCCTCTCTATCTGTCTTTTTCTTTCTCTGTCTTCTTTTCTCTATCTCTCTCCCTCTCTCTCGCTCTTTCTGTTCTAGTCTGTCTCTCTCTCTCTCTCTCTGTATTCCTTTCTCTATCTCGCTCTGGCTCTTTCTGTTCTAGTACCTCATTCCCTGTTTCATGACTGAAGTCCCAATGGGGAACGGCTAGTTTCCCTGGCGCGGACATAATGCCATTGGGTAGAAATGATCGAGTGACTCAAGCTCTCTGATGAGTAAAATCACTCATTTCAGCCTCGTTCGGTCCACTTCTTAGACAGCGAATTCATTCATTCAAGCTGATACCAGCTCATTTTGCTGACCCGATTTAATTCGTTCCAGCCGGTTAAGGGGTTAAAAAACTGACTAATTTTTACAATAACGGAAAAACTCCGCTCTCTATACGTGACTCGGGAAAATTAGATGTTCGGGCATAGCTACGACATGACATGACACATCCGATCACCGTGATTTTTGGCATGCAATTCAACATCATCTATGGTCAGGGTTTGAAGCCTTCCGATTCCCGAAATTCCCTGCCATTTAGGAATTTCAATTAAAATTAGATGGCCTTTTACTTGAACCGTTTCACGAAAGTCGGCTCACTAACCTTAATTCAAAAAAAAAATCTTTTGAATTGAAAAACGAAGAAATGGAAAGGCTCCGATTTTTAGCGCAACCCTTGTTTAATCTAAAATAAATAAAAGGAAGTTTGTGTATGTGTGGCTGTCTTTTGCGATACAAAATGAAAAAGGTGGTTCCCGATGTGATTTTGTCTTTCCGCATTTGTTTACATGCATCCTTATCTCAACCAAAGTGAAGGCGTGAAGAAAAGTAGCTCATGATAAATTTTAGGCATTTCTGTTTTAGAATGCTTCGTATTTTTCTTCTGGAAGTCATAAATTTTACGCGTTCGTTTTTTTATAATTTGTTATAATAGACGCCTTAACGAGCTTAGATTTTGCAATAGCTTCGCTCAAAATTTGTCGGCTGTACGTGTGTTATAGGTTACTGTTTATGGCTTGTCCTAGGAAATAACGTTAACAGAGCGATGACATCGTCCATTTATATTATCTCCACGAAATTTGATATATATATTTAGCATTCCATAATCGAAAATATTTTCCTTCAGCGCGACATGGAATACACTTCTTAAATCTACATCCTTTACAATTTGTTTCAGGGTTGAAAGATTTTACCAGCTCATTGACTGTACGTAACTAAATTTCTTCTACATTCATACGTCTAGAAAAATGAATAAATTGCATCTACGGTGGTCACAATGTTTAAAGAATTTCAAAGAGAAAAACTGGGACTCAATCCAATTAAATCCAAATAAGCTACCTTTCAGAAACGATGCTTTACAAAAATGTGCCTCTTACGAAGTACGACAAATAAAGATATGCATGCTTCCCAGAACTTTTTCTCCACGTGAGATAACAAGGGCTGATAAAAAAAAAGTGGAATGTATAAGAAAAATTAAGTTGAGTTAAAGCTAATTACAGTTCTTTTCCACCAAGTGCTTCGTGTTAAATCCCATTCCTTCGTAAAATTAAACACTATCTTTAAGTATTCTAAATTCATTTTTTTCCCTTCCAGTTTCCGCTTCTTTGAAAAGAGAAATCATGAATATTTCATACGCCCTAATCTTCGAGAAACATAAAAGTATAAGCTTTCGCAGTTAGTTTGATTATTTTATTTCATAATTGGATGCCCTTATGCTGTAACAGGAACCTTTAGTGAAATAACAAATCTTAACAAACTCAATTGTAGACGGTCGTGTTATTGACTTTATTCTTTTTTCACTCTCTGTTGCTGAAACAGATCATAGTGATGTCAGCTGCGTTGGAAAACTGATGCCAGAAACAAACGCAATGTTGTTTTTTTACTCCCCCAGATATTTGCTGGCTAATTTGATTGAATATATTAACCCTTTCATCTGCATTTCTTTTGCCTTTGACACTACGACTGTGCTAAATGATATTGCCAATAATGAAAGACATAGCAAAGTTTGGAACGAGGGGGAAAAAAACGCTGAGGAAAACCATAAAATCTCAACGAGTTGTAACGTTAACTTTTATTACTCTTGTAATAAAATATTATACACCCATATTGTTAACTTTTATTACTCTTGTAATAAAATATTATACACCCATATTGTTAACTTTTATTACTCTTGTAATAAAATATTATACACCCATATCTATCAATAAATGACTTCCGTAGTTAGGTGTAACTAATCATTTATTTATTTACTTTTGCACTTCAAAGGAGGGCTTTTTCAAGGCTTCATACAACTGTTAAGAATAAATTACGTGATTTGAAATATAAACAAAGGATAAACATAACAAACATTAAGACAATACAAATTTTGAAGATGAAAATCCGTTTGTTTTTTTTTTGATGGGAGGTTTAACGACCACCGTGAGCAACTCAATGGGCTATAAGCAGTCGCCCGTCCCTAATTTAGGGTCACTGGTTCCAGGGAAGGGAGAGAGCCAGTGCCGTAAGACAAACACAACATCCATGCCACACCGGGATTCGAACCCGGGCCCCTTACGGACGAATGATCAGAGGCCATCGCTTAGACCACTGCGCCACCGGGGCGGCGATTGTCATCTTCAAAATTTGTAATGTATGGTGTAATCCCGTATTCCATTCATGATTAAGACAATAGTTGTGAATCTACTTCTGCGTGCATCAAACGCTATTGCATATCAAGTATTAATTTTGCTAATACTGATATATATTGCGACAAAACCTTAGTATGTTGTTCTGGAGGTATATTAAACCGAGTCTGTTGAATATCATCAAATTGGGTCAAAGGTCAGGGCACAGGAGCGAGATTTATTCCACAGCCATTATCTTCATAACTTGACTAAAAATGCTTCTATTGCGACAAAAACTTAGTATGTTGTTCCGGAGGTACACTGAAGAGCAACTGAATTAGAGACAGCTTGCTTTATGCAAATGTGGCGCTGTGGGTAGCCCTGTAAACGGAAACGACATGACGTATGCAGCGATTCGACAATATAAGGAATGTTGCGACGGAAATCAGTAAGAGTCGGACGCAGTATCGGTAAGACGAAGGATCTTCCAGTCAAAGAAAATATTCTTTGATATTTTCTTATGATAAATTATCTTCACAATCAAGGAACTAGTCTTTGATATTTTCTTTTGACAAATATTCTTCACAATCAAAGAAAATATTCTTTGATATTTTCTTTAACAAATGTTCTTCACAGTCAAAGAAAATATTCGCCATGACCTTTCCCTCAGATCGTTGGACTTTGAACTTCTTCCTTGTCGAAGAAGTGACATGCTTCCATTCCATGGATGATCGTTTTGTTTCAGGGGTGAAATGGTGAAACCATTAATTTTGAAGATGACAATACGTTTTTTGGTGTAAATATGACAAGGATGGTAAGTCAGATAATATTCGAAAATATGGTGTGCAACTTAATTCTCGGCCACAGGCACGACACATTGACAGCAAATTATAGCAAATCGAATACGTACCTAATCAGGGAAATAATCCCCGTCGTGTTGGATACATTTGAGCCATCGGTCAGGGAGCGGCCGAATGCCACTGCGGAAAAAAGTGGGCTGTTTCGAGTTGATAAAGTCATCAATACTTGTGTGGACCTCCATCGACAGAAGTGAAGTGCGTATCACTCAGGTGATGTTGCAGGGAGGGAAAGAGGTGATAATTCGACGGGGCGAAGTCTGGAGAAAACGTTAGTTGGGACAAAATTTCCCATCCCAGTTCGATAATAGTGTTTAAAGTCGTTTTCGCGGTGTGAGGACGCGCGTTATATCCTGAAGCAACAGGACCGACCTTCTGCCCTTGCCGGTGTATGGCCTTTTCGCCTCTATTGCGTCACTCACACGAATGAGTTGCTGACAATAACGCTCAGCATTCACAGTTTCATCAGGTGTGAGCAACTCATAGTGTACGACACCGCGCTGATCCCACCATATGCACAGCAACAACTTCCTGGCATGAATATTTGGTTTGACGGTAGGCTGATCTGGATACACCCACGATTTGCGCCGCTTAGAGGATCCACTTCTCATCACAGGTCAAAATTTTGTGGAGGAACTCCTTCTCCTTGAATCTGGAGAGCAAGGACGCAGCAACATCGTAGCTCCTGGACTTGTTCGTAGCTGTGAGTTGGTTGGGCACCCAATGGCCCTCCTTCTGAATCCGTCCAAGCTTGTGCAAGCGCTCGGCAACGGCTTGCCGTGTTACTCCGAGTTTCTGGGCGAGCTCTGACTGTGTGCGACAGGGATACGCGTCCAACAGTTGTTCCAGTTCCTCGTCGGCAACTTTCTGTAGCTATCCCGGACGGTATGCATCACGGAGATCGAAATTCCCCTGTTTAAGTCGCTAGAACCACTTCTTACACGCACTGTAGAGCACAGCAGCCTCACCCAAAGCAGCACAGATCGTTTGCTGGGCACTTTGTTTCAGCTGAAACGGTAACAGGAGGCAGTGCCTTAAATGTTGCTTCTCCAACGACTTTGCTTTCACCGTCAACTGTCGTCCCTTCTGTCACTACAGCTGTTAGCGGTTACAGTTGCCAGGAAAGCTGTTGGATGGCGCTGCAATCGGTCATTATCGCACACAGCTATTTGCATTTGCCGACGTTCTATGATCGCTTGCGGTTAGGGGCCGAGAATTAAGTTGCACACCTATACTGTCTATAAATCAGATAATGACTGGCGAATCCTGAGATGGTTATATTAAAATTAATCGGAAATTTGAGACCTGGTCGTTTTGGGCGGTGTAGTAGTTAGCATACGCGGGTTCGATTACCGCTCCAGGACGAGGATATTTTCAAGTTTTCGGGTATTATCTGACTTACCATCCTCGACATATTTACACCGAAAAAAGGATTGTCATCTTCAAAATTTGTGTTGTATGTCATAATCCCGTATTCCATTCATGATTTATCTCTTCCTCCATGCAATCACGGGATAGGAATCTTAACCTCCAGATTCGCTAAACAGGAATGCCGGTTCTTTTGACTAGCGGATATTGTGATGGTTTTATTAAAATTAGTCGGAAACATGATCGTTCTGGGTGGTGTAGTTGTTAGCATACCAGTTAGCTATCTGGGAGACGCCGGTTCGATTCTCGCTCCAGGACGACGAAAGTTTCAAGTTTTCAGGTATTATCTGACTCACCATCCTTGTCATTTTTACATCGAAAAACGGATTGTCATCTTCAAAATTTGTATTGCATCTATAATATATCACGTATTCCATTCTTGATTTGGTACTATGACTATAGGTATATACAGGGTGATTCATAAAGAAGTATAGAATTTCAACGCCCTGTAAAACAAGAACAATGTAAGATATTTTATGTTACCTGTAACAGAATTGTAGGGGAATGTTTCAAGTTTTTTTAGAGACAGTCGCAGATGTTCACCCTTAGTCACACGACACACATCGAGCCGGTAATCCATTTCCGCCCAAACGCGATTTAAGATATCTGAATCAAGTGCAGTGATAGTGGCTGTGATACGCTGTTTCAGCTCCGCTAGATCAACAGGAAGGGGAGGGGCGAATACCTTGTCCTTTACGTACCCCCCACAGGAAAAAGTCACAAGGTAGTACTTCTGGGTGGCCTTTGGGTCGGTGACATGTTGCAGTCCGCGGCTCGTCCAATCCGTCGGTGAGGAAGATGTTCATCGACTGACTAGTCACGTGACACGCGCTCTCGCCTACGTCACTTCCCTCAGTAGCGGGACATAAACTTTATGAGTACATCTACCTAACGGTTCGCAGTTGTGGTCCGTGTCTTCAACTGTTACTGCTTTACAGCATCTGGAAACTGTATACTTCTTTATGAATCACCCTGTATAATAAGGGAATATTATTTGTTTATAGATTTACTGTATTTTGGTCATGTCACTTTGGGTGGAACTTATTGTTCAGTGTTTATTTAATGTAGTGTATTGTTGGCATGGGGATATGTTGTTAATATTAGTCATATCGTTTCTCATATCGGCATGGTTTATGAGAAAAATATATGACTAATATTTACAGTTTCCACATACTGTTACATGTATGATAAATATTTCATATTGGGCTTCGAGATGCAAGTTTTCGGACTGTTCTCATATATTGTGTTACGCGTCAGTGTACGTACCATATACACTATCTACCAACAAGTAATTGGACACCGCTGCAATCGACGATATCTGCGGTCCTGATACACCTCATGGCCGCCGCCGTTAAATATGGTGTGGGAAACAACAGCGCAACGAGTCGCATGCAAGATGCCACGCAGTTCGGAGCTCTCTGATTTCGAGAAAGGTGTAATCGTCGGGTATCACAGAAATGGCCGATCCATACGTGACATACCCAGCGAGTTGAAGTACCCAAAATCGACAGTGGCCTACGTGATTGGCAAGTAGAAGATGAGAGGTGACTGTCGGAATGTGCCCTGACCCGGCAGACCCACAAAACTGGGAGTTAGAAACCGACGGGTGCTGGCCAGAGAAATTCGGAAGAACCGCACCAAATCGATGGGCCACATCCGCGAGGAGTTTCAACAGGCACCCTGGAGTGTTCTTTTGATGAATACCATCCGTAAGGAAGCCCATCTGCTCAGTTATCATGGACGCGCTGCCGCCCACAAGCCTTTGATCACCAAGTCCAATAGCGCTGCTCGGCTAACGTGGTGCAAAGAACGTCGACAGTGGACCGTTGAACAGTGGAAACAGGTTCCCTGGAGCGATGAATCAAGGTTCACTCTCTAACGTTCCGATGGCAGGGTCTGGGTTTGGCGTCTGCCTGGAGAACGCCTCCTGCCAGAATGTATTGTGCCAACTGTGAAGTTCGGCGGCGGTGGAATTATGCTATGGGGATGTTTCTCCTGGTATGGCACGGGACCCTTGGTCGCAATTCCTGGTAGACTCAACGCCGAGACCTACTGCACCATATTGGATGACCATGCGCTTCCTACATTGTGGCAGTTTTACGGGGTGGACTCATGTTACTTACAGGATGACAATACCACCTGTCATGTTGCGAGGTCCACCATGGCTTGGTATGGTGACAATGGGGTTAATCGAATGGACTGGCCTGCGAAGAGCCCGGACTTTAACCCTATCGAGCACCTCTGGGACGAGTTGGAGCGTCGACTTAAGGGGTGCCTCCGCCGTCCGAAATCGGTGAAGGAACTGGCCTGTCTTATCCAAGACGAGTGGAAGAAAATACCGCTAGCCGTCGTACAACGCCTGGTTGAGAGTATGCCCCGGGGAGTCGCAGCTGTAATCGCCTCTCGTGGAGGCTTCACCAACTAATGAAGGTGAATAAACTTCGTTTTCCTTTGCTATCACAGGTGTCCAATTACTTGTTGGTAGATAGTGTATTTTGAGTTCGTTAAAATATTTAACTCCTTTGAAAATCCATGGTCCGCACTCTTTTGGAGGGCCAAGTCTGATCCTGAGACGAGTAATTTGTGTTTTATATTACATCAATGATAAGCATTCAATAATATTGATTTTTGACGTAATCGTTATTAAGAATGTTGTTAAGTTAGTCGCAGAAAATATTGTCTCTCTCACTACCAACTTCTCATATCTTGTTTTATGACAGTAATAAATGGAAATTCGGTCTTCTGTTGAAGCACTGAAGTTTATGACTGCATATATTTGGGAAAGTATTTTTATGTATTCATATTCAAATAGTACAACACAAACATGCGAACTTGCCTTTGTGTCGAAGCTCATATGTCCTGCCAAAACCATCTGTCTTCCTCGGAGGTCTCCGTTTGCGAAAATAATAGCAAGCGTCAGAAGCATTTTAAATTTCTCAGTTCTGGGAGTTCGATTTCTTTTTCATTCTTTCGTCGATGTAGAGGGAAAATTAAACTCCAACGACAACAACAAGAAATAAAAAAAATAAAAAAGAAATGGAGAGACAGAAAGAAGAAAGACAGAACGGAATGGAAGAAAACGGGGGTAGCATGTAAGAGAAAGTGGAAGAAATTTCATCGTTTGAAGGAAGCCATTTCTATTGTGTCACTGAAACGTCTTTAGAGGATATACGAATTGGATCTTGTAATACAACATTTTAAAGAATAATGAAAAAAAAAATTAAAAGCTCAGAATTGAATTCTCGGAATTCTCTGAGATTAAGCCAATATAATAAGGAATCGCGTCTCTTTTAAAATAAATCGAAAATAAAATATCTTATTTTTAAAGGGAATGACATTTCGTCGAGGAATAACGCTCACATTAGCTGTCCCAAGAATACTATTTCAATTATTCGAAACAGATTTTCAATTTCTGCTGAATTTATAAGTATTAAGAATTTAGACGCACCGCACAAAAAGATAAGGAATGGTGATTGAAACATGTGATGACAATTAAAGTGGAGGTGTTAAGAGCTCTCTGCAGAAATAACTAGTCGACAAATCTCAACCAAATTTGGTACACATTCTTTTCGGTTTATGCGGTTTCGATTATTGAAAAAAAAAATGTAGTTCAAAATTATGCCGCTACAGTGACATTTGGCAGTGCTGTCACCTTAATTTGCCAATTATTGGTTGTCGGAAAAGTCATGACGTATTTTTGCACCAGATGGCGGTTGGGCGGTTTTGGAAGAGGTTCTGTTATCGCTATGGCATTCGACAGGTGCCAGTTCTACCTGCAGTCTATAAAAGGAATAGTGAGCGATTTTGGTTGAATTGTAGAGATTTGACATCAAGTTCAAGATGGAAGACCAAACTGTGCATTTTCGCCATATTTTACTGTTTTATTTCCGTAAAGGGAAGAATACGCGTCAAGCTTGTGAAAAGTTGCGTAAAGTGTACGGTGATAATGCTTTACAAGAACGTCAGTGCCAGCGGTGGTTCTCAAACTTTCCTGCTGGTGATTTTGACCTCAACGATGCTCCTCGGTCAGGAAGGCCAACCCAGGTCGATGACGACCAAATCAAGGCATTGATCAAGTCAAACCCACGTAACACGACACGAGAGATTGCAGACACATTGCACATCCATCATTCAAGCGTTCACGACCACCTGAAGAAGTTGGGATACGTAAGCAAGCTCGATGTGTCGGTTCGTCATGAACTCAAAGAAGCTCATTTGACGGCGCGTAAGAACATCTGCGATATGCTCATTAAACGTGAGTAAAACGACCCTTTTTTGAAGCGATTGATAACTGGTGACAAAAAGCGGCCTGTGTACAACAATGTGCTGCCCAAACGGTCTTGGTCCCGACGAGCTGCTTCGCCTCAACCGACATCCAAATCAGACATTCATCAGCGGAAGGTTCTGGTCTCAGTGTGGTGGAATTTTAAAGGTGTCGTGTTTTTCGAGCTCCTACCACGGAACCAAATGATCAATTCAGATGTGTACTGTCGGCAATCGTACAGTTTCAACGAATCCATCATCCAGAAACGTACAGAGCTCGTTCATCGCAAAGGTGTTGTGTTTTATCATGACAACGCGAGACCACGCACAAGTTTGATCACCCGCCAAAAATTATTGGAGCTTGGGTAGGATGTGTTGCCACATCCAACATACTCGCCTGACCTTGCGCCGTCAGACTTCCACTTGTTTTGCTCTCTTCAACAGTCCTTGCGTGGTATAACGTTCAATTCAGATGAGGCTATAAATCAACACCCTGTACAGTTTTTCGCCAGGAAAGAGAGGTCCTTCTATGAACGAGGCATTCTGCAGCTCACTGAAAGATGGCAAAAGTTTATCGAACAAAACGGGCATTATATCATTGATTGATCTTTGTTCTTTCTATCAATAAATGACCTTTGCAAAACATGGCTAAAATACGTCGTGACTTTTCCGACAACGCAATACGTAGGTTATCTAACGAACATGTAAATTAAATCATAAATACGTTTCTATATACAGGGGGTGAACAACGAAATTCAAACACATGGGTTTAGGACACGACAATTTATTAGTACGGTGTAGGGCCTCCTATTTAGTCCAATACAGCTGCAATTCATCGTGGGAAGGACTGATACAAGTCTTGTTCAGTGCCCACAGAGATTTGAACCCATTCCATTTGCAGAAAAGTGGTTAGTTCACGACGTGATGGCGATGGAGGAAAACGTTTCCAGAGTCGCCACTCCAGAACACCCCAGAGTTACTCAATAATGTTCAAGTCGGGGGACTGTGCAGGACATGACAGATGTTAAACCTCACTTTCATGCTCAGTAAACCACTCTTCTAACAATTTGGCTTTGTGTATCGGTGCGTTGTCATCCTGATACACGGCACCACCGTCAGGGTACATTGTTTGAACCACCGTGTGGACCTGGTCCTCTAGAAATGTCCGATAGTTCTTGGCAGTGATGTACCCCACAAGAACAATAAGCGGGCAGACAGACCGCCACGATTTTGCGACCCAAACTATCACCGATCTACCTCCATGCTGCACTGTAGGAAATGAACAGTCCGGATGGTAAGCCTGTGAGGGATGTCTCCACACGTAAACTCTCCCGGTTGTGGGAAAGACAGTGAAGGACGATGTTCATGAAGGACGACGACAGTGATGGACGATGACAGTGAAGGATGATGTTCATGAAGGACGACGACAGTGATGGACGATGACAGTGAAGGACGATGTTCATTCGCCTCCTATTTATTTGTTCAGTTGCTGCTTTCCATCTTTGGTGAATCGCCAGCATTGTGCGGAGCTCCAAGAAGCAACCTGCCATGTCGTTTGGCAGTTGGTTGCATGTGAGTCTGGAGGATTCGAAGCCGCTGTTATGCAGTGGTAGCATGTTCGTCGCGTAACAGCAAGACCCTGGGTTTGATTCCCGGTGGCGGTTGATGAGAATTTCTCCGTGACTCACTTGTAAACGCTGAAAGAGCGATGATTTCTGTTTGATAGGATAACAACAGTACACATCGGAGAACAGTACACGTTACATCAGAGAACAGTACACATTATCTGTTTGATCGGAGAACAGTACACATTACATCGGAGAACAGTACACATTATCTGTTTGATCGGAGAACAGTGCACATCGGAGAGCAGTACACATCGGAGAACAGTAAACATTATCTGTTTGATCGGAGAACAGTACACATTACATCGGAGAACAGTACACATTACATCAAAGAACAGTACACAATATCTGTTTGATCGGAGAACAGTACATATTATCTGTTTGATCGGAGAACAGTACACATCATCTGTTTAATCGGAGAACAGTACACATCGGAGAACAGTAGACATTACACGTTGTCCAACGCCCGCGATTTGCGCTGCTGGCACCATTTCAGCCAACGTTTGGCCTCCCCCCGGTGATCCAGGATTTGCCGACAGCAACATGACCGAGAACGTTGACCCACTGAAGCTCCAGATGCGCAGTTTTGGCAGAAACAGATGAGTCGCCTGTGCATTTTCAACTCTGCGGTGAGTTGGGCAGCTGTGGTTTATGTTTTTTGGCTACCATCCATGTTAGCAACCGGAAGTTCCTGTCCGACAGCTTCCTCTTACCTCGACCGTTACTCCTATTGTATGTGGTTCTTCCCCTTTGCTGGTATGCCGACATGACCCTTGATACCGTGGCTCGCGATACACCACAAAGACTTGCTGTCTTGGGCACAGATGCACCTGGGAGACGCGCACCAACAATCTGTCTTCTTTGAAACTCGGACATGTCTCGTATTAGGTTGTGTGGATAGCACTTTTCGACGTGCTGCTGTTCTACTATTCTTCTAATGCAGCCTGCACACTCCGCGCAACATAGATGCCGGCTGGCCACCAGGTGGCGCGTACAGCGGCGTCACACTTGAGGTTCTATTTGCGCAGGTGCTTCGGTTTACTTGTCCTCCCCAGGGTGCTCCATCGCAATGCTCTAAAAACTGGATTCGCTGGACAACACACACGACGGCGAAACGCAACTGACCTGAGTTGAGTTGTCTCACATGTTGCGAAATCCTGCCTTTTAAGACAGCTAAGCTGGGAACATTAACTTGATAAGCGAGGCTTTTTGAGGATTCCCATAACTAAATATGACAGGGGTTCCGTTCTGATTATTGTTGCGCGCATGGCATTAGGAGTGATCGCCTAGTCGCTCTTTCATTCGAAAAATGCTGCTGGCTTGTGCACTTAATCCGATGTGAGGTGGTGCATCATCCTGCATAAAGATTATGGTGTTCAGACGGTTTCTGCGCTGAGGTGCTGGAATTACGACATCAGATCAAATCAGCACTGTGACACTTCACCTTTCGGAGATGTGTGAAAAAGTTTTGCGACGCCTTTATACAGGGTGATTGTAAACTCCTTCAGCAAGACAAATGGGGTGATAGTACACATCAAGAAGAACAATATTTGCAATGGAACCTAGGGCCGCATTCCACTCCTAGTGCCAGAAAAGAGTAAATTTACATATCCACGTTGAGCCTTCAACACTGAAAACAAAGAGACATACCTAATTTATGAGCTGCACAATTCCAATTGCATCAGAGAAAGACTGCTACTCAAACTGGCATCCGAGGGCGCCGTTGCACAGCCCACACCGGCGTATGAAGGACTGTCGCACCCTCTCGTGGACTCCCGGTGTGGTGTTGATCTTGTCAGCAGCAACAACGATTCGCGCGACGAGATCTTCCAGGGAGTCCACAGATGTCTCTTACATCAATGTTTTTATGTGCCCCTAGAAGAAGAAGTGCAGTAGATTAAGATCCGGGGAGCGTGAAGGCAAAGCCATAGGTCCACCGCGTCCAATCCACCGCCCGGGATATGTCGCATTTAGGAAGTATCGGACCTCGGTGGCAACGTGTGCTGGGGCCCCATCATGCATAGCATATAGGCTTTTTCAACCTACGGTTGGAAAGCGTAAAAACTAAGTAACACGGGCACAAAGATATTTAATTTTGATATACGTGAACCTGAAACGTTATACCGTAGTTTAGACCCCTCAAAATTAAGACATTTCGCTATGATTTCTGGTATGTTGGAAAGCGTATCATGATCAATGGATTGCATGATTTTTCTAACTTGTTTTACTGTCAGTTTTTTACGGAACAGCCGTTGTATGTGTCTCTTCGTTCGGATAATAATGGCCGATTTTCTGAGGTTCCACTTTTATCTCTCCCACGATGCTTGCAGACCAACTCGCTTGCAGTGCAATTCGTACGAGTTGAAGGGGATTCAGACGCACATACACGCCACAATCGGTTGAGCTGCAGTCTTTGCTGCTCGTGTGAGAGCGGTCAGTACAGTACGTTAGGAAGAAATGAGTTGCGGGTGATCAAATTGGATCGTAATGCGGCATATACCTATTGTAATGTACTCGAACCATGGTCGCGAGGATGCAACATCTGAATGTACTTTTCGTCGTTGATTTGAAAAGTTTCGTTTCGGTGACACGAGACTATACAATATCAGGAGGGCCGAGGACGATATTCGGCCATTGATAACGCTGCTCTGAAGGTAAATCTTGATGGAAATCATTGCGTCACAGTCTGAGAATTCTCCAAACAGTACAATGTGACGGTGTCAACAATTTGCGAACATCTCCAAATGGTAAGGTCAATAAGCTCCGTACGTGGGTCCGAACGAACAGATGGAGCATCGGAAACAACAATAGTTTGAGATTTGCAGTAACCTTCAGCTTCTCAACAACAAGTTAGTAAAATCATGCAATGCATTGATTATGATACGCTTTCCAACATGCCAGAAATCATTACTCAAGTTATGAGGATAACGGCTGTGGAATAAATCTCGCTCCTTTGCCCTGACCTTTGACCCCATTTCGATGATATTAAACAGAACTGGTTCAGTATACCTCCGAAATAACATGAAAACGTTTTGTCGCAATCAAAGCAGTTTTACGTAAGTTATGATGCATAAGGTCTATGGAATAGATCCCGCTCCTGTGTCCTAACCTTTGACCCCATTTAGCCCATTTTCAATAGGATTTGTCCCCAGGCAGGTCCCTACAACATACTGACATTTCATCTAAATCGAAACATTTTTATGTACGTTATGACACATAAGAGAAGTGGAATGGATCCGGCTCTTATGTCCTGACCTTTGACCCCATTTCATTCACTTTCAATTGGGTTCCTTCCCAGGTGTTACCCTTCCACATACTAAAATTTCATCGAAATCGAACGATGCTTACGCGAGTTATCATGCGGACGAACATACGCACACTACGCGTGACGTAATGAGGCAGATATGATTCACGACCATCTGTTCGCAAGAGTGTGACGTCATAAAACTTTAATAGGATCCACACAAAACGCGTGGCGTAATGAGACAGATGGAGTGACCGCGCGCCGACATCTGAATTGCGAGAGTATGACGTCATAAGATTTCTAAGCATGGATAACATTAATGTGACGACGCCATGACACTAAAAACTTGGTAATTCGGGGTGGTTATTTAACCCACTAAACGAATTTTCCTAAAGTCGAGATCAAGCTAAATCGATTTCTAGTACCGGAAAACGGTAGGTTAACGACTTTCATCCAAAATCTTTAGAACCGTTTTCAAAATAAAATTTACATACATGCAAGAATTGCTCCTTTAAGGTGAACGTCAAGTACTTTTGCTTCGTGTACTTCAAATGGAAACATTTCTGTACACATTTTCTTCCCGATTAATGCGTTCCCAAGGATGAAAATTTGAACATCGATTAAAATAGCTTCATTTTTTAACTTGGAATACTTAATATTTTCTAAAACCTAATCATAATTATGCAATCCAAAATTTGTTTGTCTACTGACGTCATCAAAGTACAGCTCGCGCCAGCCTTTTTCTGGTTTCAACACCACCAAAGGAAAAGTTATTGATTTTTAATATAATTATGGTTATATTTTAGAAAATATTAAGTATTCCAAGTTAAATATGAAGTTATTTTAATCGATGTTCATATTTTCATCCTTGGGAACACATTAATTGTGAAGGAAATGTGGTGTACAAAAGTTTTTCCATTGGAAGTATAGGAAGCAAAATGACTTGACGTCCAACTTAATATTATGAGATAAGGGCGATTAAATGGATCGCAATCCCATGTCCTGACCTTTGACCCTATTTCGCCCATTTTCAACAGGGTTCGTCCCTAGTTGGTCCCCTACCACATACTAAAATTTCATCGAAATCGAACCATTTTTACGTACCTTATGACGCATAAGGGCAATGGAATGCATCCCGCTCTTATGTCATGACCTTTGGCCCCATTTGTATCATTTTCAATAGGGTTCGTCCCCAGGTCATCCCCTACCACATAATAAAATTTCATTGAAATCGAACCATTTTTACGCCAGTTAT
This sequence comes from Macrothele yani, assembly GCA_039090855.1. Taxonomy (NCBI): domain Eukaryota; kingdom Metazoa; phylum Arthropoda; class Arachnida; order Araneae; family Macrothelidae; genus Macrothele; species Macrothele yani. The sequence goes on along the minus strand of CM076999.1, from coordinate 12,411,450 downwards.
CGTGCGGACAGACGGACAAAGCTGGAGCATATACGCTTCTTCAATCTACGGTTGGTAAGCGTAAAAACGGAGCCCCTACTTGATCGCATTGTAACCTGTGATGAAAAGTGGTTGTTATATGACAACCGTAAGCGATCTAAACAGTGGCCTAAAACTTGGTGACCCACTGAAACAACATCCTAAACCAAGGTTGACATCAAAGAAAGTTTTTTGAGAGTGTGGTGGTTTGTTCACAGTGTCATTCACTACAGGTTCCTGATTGCTGGTGAAAGCATTACCATAGTCACATACTATGAAGAAATTGACCTAATGCAGCAGAAGTTTTATTCCAAACAGCCATCTTTGGTAGAAACGGAAGGGTCTCCATGATAACGCAAGACTACACGTGTCACAAATGATAAAGAACAAACTACACGAACTGAGGTTCGGAATCCGCCCACACGCAGTCTACTCTCCAGATCTGGCACCTATGAATTTCCACCTGTACAGGTATTTTAGGAACTACCTGCCGGACAGGACCTTCAGAAACTCAGAGGAGGCCGAAATTTCATTCCAGGACTTTCTTGCATGCAGAGAGCCATATTTCTTCCGGAGTGGCATTAAAGCACTTGTCACTTGGTGCTAGAGGTGTGTAGTTGCTTAAGCGCCTATTTTGAATAAAACAAGGTTGTCTGCTATGAGGTATATCTGTTTAATTTTTGCTCTCCAAATCGGCCAGTATTTTCCAAAAGATTTGTATTTCCTTCAGATATGGTTGCACCCATGTCTACGTGGCTGCGTATAAGAATGCTCTCTCCAGGAGAAGTGGTTGTATGGGCCGCTGGTGGCCTAGTGGGCAACGTTCGTGCCTGCCACGGAAAGGGTCTCAGGTTCGATCCCAGGTAGGTACAAACGCTCAATCCACTAAATATCCGCCGTGCGTCCGATGGGCACGTTAAGCCGTCAGGCCCCGGGTACTGGCCACCCGGTAATAAATAAGGGCGTCTTCCTCCTCCTTTCTACTTCGCTTCCGTGTCGCTTTCTTATCGGGCAATCTAGCCCTAATCTCCTAGCTTCCTACTTCTAAGGGTTGTTTAAGAACTGGTGTCAGACATTCCCTTCCTAAAATCATCTACATATGATCATGATCAAGTGGTTGTACGTATCTCCGGGAGGCCTGGTTACAAGCGGTTCAAAACGTTTTATAGAAACGGATGCGGAAAATATATTTTTGAGTCAGTCCTGTTGGCATAGACGAACGGTGAGTTGCAGAGTGTGTTATCCCGGACATAGGCGTATCGAGGGGGTCAGAACCCTCCCTCCCCGCAGCTTTTCAGAGTCGGGGATCCCCAGCGTAAAGGACTCGCGCCCTTAATTGTTATGGGAATATAATGATTTAATGCACACTTTATGATGTGAACGAACTAAATTTAATAGTATAAGATTGTAATTTTTCGCAGAATGCAAACACGTGAATAATGGGTACTTAATAAAACAGAGTATCAATTCCTAATAAGCAAATTCAGTTCTATAAATCATGAAAGAAGTACGGGATTACGTAACATAATACACATTTTGAAGATGACGATCCGTTTTTTGGCGTAAATATGACAAGGATGGTAAGTCAGATAATAACCGAAAACTTTAAAATTTCCATCGTCCTGGAGCGGGACTCGAACCCGCGTCTCCCAGAAAACGCCCAGGTATGCTAACCACTACACCACCCAGAACGACCATGTTTCAAGTTTCCGATAAACTTGAAACATGGTCGTTCTGAATGGTGTAGTGGTTAGCATACCAAGTTTCCGATAAACTTGAAACATGGTCGTTCTGAATGGTGTAGTGGTTAGCATACCAAGTTTCCGATAAACTTGAAACATGGTCGTTCTGAATGGTGTAGTGGTTAGCATACCAAGTTTCCGATAAACTTGAAACATGGTCGTTCTGAATGGTGTAGTGGTTAGCATACCAAGTTTCCGATAAACTTGAAACATGGTCGTTCTGAATGGTGTAGTGGTTAGCATACCAAGTTTCCGATAAACTTGAAGCATGGTCGTTCTGAATGGTGTAGTGGTTAGCATACCAAGTTTCCGATAAACTTGAAACATGGTTGTTCTGAATGGTGTAGTGGTTAGCATACCAAGTTTCCGATAATCTTGAAACATGGTTGTTCTGAATGGTGTAGTGGTTAGCATACCAAGTTTCCGATAAACTTGAAACATGGTTGTTCTGAATGGTGTATTGGTTAGCATACCAAGTTTCCGATAAACTTGAAACATATTTGTTCTGAATGGTGTAGTGGTTAGCATACCAAGTTTCCGATAAACTTGAAACATGGTTGTTCTGAATGGTGTAGTGGTTGGCATACCAACTTGAAACATGGTCGTTCTGAATGGTGTAGTGTTTAGCATACCAAGTTTCCGATAAACTTGAAACTTGGTCGTTCTGGGTGGTGTAGTGGTTAGCATACCCGGGCGTTTTCTGGGAGATGCGGTTTCGAGTCCCGCTCCAAGACGATGAAAATTTTATCGGAAACTTGAAACTTGGTCGTTCTGGGTGGTGTAGTGGCTAGCGTACCCGGGCGCTTTCTGGGAGAGGCGGATTCGGGTCCCGCTACAGGACGATGAAAATTTTCAAGTTTTCGGATATCATCTGACTTACCATCCTTGTCACATTTACGCCAAAAATCGGATTGTCATCTTCAAAATCAGTTCTATAACTTTGTAATTTACATTTCTGTCCCATCTATCATGGTTTTACAGTTGTGTTCTCTACGTTACACAATTCGCCAACAGAGGCACTTATGTCGTTCCCGTTAGATCGCGCCTCAGCAAATTCTTTGCTCCTGCATGTGTGTGTGTGTAGGGGGTGAGGGTCATAAACTACATCTCATACAGTATGTATGGACATGTTGCTAGAAGAACGGACCACCGACGGACAACCGAAATTTTAGACTGAATTCCGAGAAACAAAAAAAGACTCAGAAGAAGACCCCATGGGAGATGGATGGATGAAATTCGAAAGCATGCCGGAGTGACATAAAGGAGGCAGGCTCAAGACAAACAATTGTGGAAGAAACTTGGGGAGACCTTCATCCAGCAGCAGATCGATAATGGATGGCAATGATGATGATGATATGATATTGTACATATACACTGAAGAGCAATTGACAGCTGGCGTTATGCAAATGTGGCGCTGTGGGCGGCCCTGTAAATGGAAACGACATGACGTATGTAGCAATCCGACAATATAAGCAGTGATGCGAAGGGAATCGGTAAGAGTCGGACGCAGTATGGGTAAGACGAAGGATCTAAGCGCATTTGATCGTGGGCAAACTGTCAGGGCCCGACGAATGGGTCACTCCAGCTCGGAAGTCGTGCAGGGACTAGGATTTTCACGAGCCACTGTGTCACGGGTGCACCGTGAGTACATCGAATCCGGTAAACCAATCCCTGCAAGGGCCAACTGCCGTGGACAACAGCGTGTGGATGAGCAGGATCATCGTCGGCTAGCTCGCATGGTAACAGCGGATAGACGGGTCACAGTGCAAGAAATCACTCTGCAATTTCACGCTGGTGCACAAAAAAGTGTAAGCAGCCACCCCATCCTGAACCATCTCCTCGCTATGGGGTACAGAAGCCATCGTCCCACGAGGGTACCGCTGCTGACCGCACATCACATGGTGCAAAGATTAGCATTGACGCGGGAACATCGCCACTGGACCGCAGACATGTGGGAAAATGTTGCCTGGACTGATGAGTCGAGATTCACGTTGGTACATGCGGATGGCAGGATACGAGTACGGCGCAAACCACATGAAGCGATGGATCCTTCTTGCCGGCAGGGTACTCTTCAAGCTAGTGGGGGTGGCATTCTCGTCTAGGGACTGTTTACGTGGACTGAAATGGGACCCCTGGTACGTGTGACATCGTTCCTCACAGGCTAACGCTACTGGGATATCCTGGACGACCATTTGCTCCCGTTTGTGCGTCTTCAACATCTCGCTGGGTACCTCATCCTGCGACAAGACAATGCAGCTCTCGAATTGTATCCGAATGGTTGGATGAACACTCCACCGACGTGACATCGCTTTCTTGGCCAGCTAGGTCACCTGACCTCATTCTCATTGAGCACATCTGGGATGACATCGAGAGAGATGTTCGAGGCTCTGAACCCCCTCCATGAAATCTTCGTGAACTGTGGGAGCTTGTTCAGGGGTCGTGGATCCGTATGGCTTCCCAACGCTTCCGGTGTCTTGTCGAGTCCATGCCGAGACGAATCACTGCCGTCATCAGGGCTAAAGGTGGTGCTACACGTTACTAGACAGGTATCTCTAATTCAATTGCTCTTCAGTGTGCATATGTATACATAAGATGTGTGATCGGCGCCCTCCCCCCACCCTCTCCACCCAGATTTTTGGATGTACGAAGTTTATATGAAATTCAAGCTGAGTATAAATAAGGGAAAACCTAGAGTTATCGTTTTTAAACGAGGAACTGTTTGTACTGAATGCAATATAAGTCTTAATGGCACAGAGATTGACCAGGTGAATGAGTTTGTATATTTAGGAAATATGCTTGATAGAGACAACACATTACATGGTGAAAATAGCAGGTGAGTGAATTCTTCGTTGAAAGTCATAGTTGCCTTAAGAGGATTTCAAGGAATGATGGGTCCCGAATGGCTGTGTATGAAAGTGTAATTGTTCCTGCTCTGATGCACGGCAGTGAAAACTGGGCACTGCAGAAAAGACATAGGAGTCAATGAATGAAGTACGTGATTACATCATTGTACAACACAAATTTGGGAGATGTGAATCCGTTTATTGGTGTAAATATGACATGGATGTTAAATCAGATAATATTCGAAAACGTGAAAATTTCGTCGTCCTAGAGCGGGAATCGAAACCGCGTCACCCGGGTAGCGCCCGAGTACGCTAACCAGTACACCACCCATAACGACCAAGCTTCAAGTTTTCTATTCATTTGAATGTAACCATCAGAGGATTCGCTAATCGAAGCAACCGGCATTAATATACACTATATTGACAAAAGTCACCCCATACCTAGAAGAGAAACAGAACATAGCGTTTACATACATTAGTATGGTGTCGGTCCACCTTTGGCCTTAATGCATACACTGACCCTTCGAGACATGCTTTCGACAAGGTTTTGGAACACAGCGATAGGTATGCGCTTCCATTCAGTACATAATGCTGCCGCTAACTGTTGCTTAGTAATAGGCCTTGATTCCAAACTTCTTATGTGGCGCTCTAATTCATCCCCTAGGTGCTCTATGGGATTAAAATCAGGGCTCTGTGCTGGCCAGTCCACACACGATACGGAATTATCGTCTAACCACGCCGTAACAGTCCTTGCTTTACGGCTCGGTGCGTTATCCTGATGGTACCAACAACGCTCGGTTCCATAGTATTACCACAGAGTTCGTAGGACATAATTTATCTAAAATATCGAGGTAGACGTGCTGGTTCACAGGTTTGTCCACGATAACCAATGGGTCGGGACCATACCACGAAAAACACCCCTCCACGAGTATACTCCCAGCTCAAAACTTGGCCGTAGGAACAATACACCGTGGTAAATAGCGTTCCCCGGCTGCCGCTATACCCACACACAGCCGTCAGACTGATGGATCGTGTATCTGGATTCATCAGTCCATAGGACCCGTTTCCATTGATCCACGGCCCATAGTAAATGTTCATTACACCATGCTAAACGACGAGTAGCATTCCGGCAAGGCTTATGAACAGCCGGACGACCACGGTAACCCATGAAATGAAGTTCTCTGCGAATGGTACGTGTACATACCGAGGTTCCAGCATTGTTACTCACCTGTACACTGAGGTCTTCTGCAGTACTCCGTCGATTAGCTGTAACGACTCACCTGAGGCTTCGACGTCTCTATCACTGATTTTCTTTGGTCTGCCGGTACGTTTTGCTGCTTCAGGCACGCCATGTGTCTCCCACGTATTCAGTACATCCAAAGCAGTTGACTTGAGTATGTTTAAACGCCTCTCGGTTTCTCTTATGGACAACCCACTAATATAACACCCAACAATCTTTCCTTCCTCAGAGTCAGTTCCGCGACATTTTCACTCTACCTCACAGTGCGATAAAATCGCGCTCAGCTGCAGGCTTGTTTTTATACCGTTTGCAGCTGTACCGCGCATCTTAAGAACGCAGCGGATCCGTTCATTTGCTTTTGAAGGGGTGTCTTGTGACTTTTGTCAATATAGTGTATAGTGAATCTGGAAGGTTATGAATTCATTCCCGTGATTGCCCTGTGGCGCAGAATATCTTGAAACTTGGTTGTTCTGGGTGGTGCAGAGGTTAACTTTTTTGGGAGGTTTTCACAGAAATGATGGGTTCTTAAAAGAGTCCCGAATGGCTGTGTATTAAAGTGTTATTGTTTCTACTCTGATATATGGCACTGAAACCTGGGTACTACAGAAGGCACATATTAGTCCCTTGTGAGCTGGAGAGGTCGTTACTTACGGAGGGTTTGTAGGAAGAGACGTTCTGATCATGCGATTAATGAAGATGTGTTTCAGATATGTAATGTGAGGCAAAATGTTTGTAAGATGCAGACTGATATTCTTATGTGGTTTGGCCATGTTGAAAGAATGAGTGATGAGGTGCTTACTAAGAGAATTTATTCAGCCCAAGTGACAGAAAAGAAAGGTAGAGGAAGGCCAAGGAAACCATGGGAGGATCAGTTTCAGGAATGCATGAGGAAAATGTTATTAGTATGATGTACACAGTGCGTCAAAGAATTTTTAAGACTGGCGCTAGGTTTCAGCCTACGGTGGCGCCACCAGTGTAATCGCGAATGCGTTATAAACCGTGACCATCTGCTTGTTTTCTGCCGAAAGTACTGCGCAGTTGTTAAAGTAACTCAAACTAAACGGCCGTTCATTAGAAAAGTAAAATTTTTTTCATTTTGAATTATTAAGATGGAACAAAGGGCTGTTATTAAATTTAACGCAAAACTTGGTAAAAGTGTCTCGGAAACGTACTAAATGATAAAACAAGTTTACGGTGAATTTTGTTTAAGTAGATCAAATGTTTTCCTGTGGTACAAACGTTTTTTGGACGGGAGAGAGACGCTAGAAGATGATAAGCATACCGGAAAACCAAGTTCATCTAGGACACCTGAGATTATTGAAAAAGTGCGTGATTGCGTGGCAAACAATCGATGTGCGTCACTAACGATGATGGAAGAGTCTTTAAACATCAACAAAGAAACGATTCGAACAATCCTGCATGAAGATTTGGGCAAAACAAAAGTCTGTGTTAAATTTGTTCAACACACGTTAACCAATGAACAAAAATCAAGGAGAAGCGCACATTGCAGAGACATCATTTCAGCCGCTGAAAATGATCCAAACTTCTTAAAATCGATTGTTACAGGTGATGAAACAGGATGTTTTCAATATGATCCTGAAACAAAGCGACGAAGTGCGGAATGGAAGTCAAACAACTCGCCACAAGCCAAAAAAACAAGAAAAGTTCCATCGAAAATCAAAACAATGCTCATTACATTCTTCGATAGTAAGGGTACTATCCACAAACAATTTGATCCAAGTGGACAAACAATTACTGGTGAGTTTTATTTAAATGTTTTGAGGCGTTTGAAGGGCAGAATTCGTCGCATTCGTCCAGAATATCGGGATGAAAACAGTTGGTGTTTGTTGCACGATAATGCACCCAGTCACACCTCACTTCTTGTTCGTAGATTTTTGGCGAAAAATAACGTCTGTGTGTTGAATCATCCACCGTATTCGCCTGATTTAGCACCCTGCGACTTTTCTTTATTCCCAAAACTTAAAATGACGTCAAAAGGGTGTTATTTTGATGATATTTCGACCATACAAACAGCTTCGACGCATGCTTTGGAGGCAATTCCGCAAAGTGAACTGGAACAGGCATTCGAATCATTATTAAATTGCCGTAACAAGTGTATTGAAGCCGGAGGGACTTATTTTGAATAACAAACCAAAACAAATTATTATTTCTTGTTTCTATTTTATTTTACAGACCCAGTCTTAAAAATTCTTTGCCACACTGTGTACAATAGGTCTTGTGTGTCGCGTGTGATAAATGTTAATGAAGCTCGTGCTGTGTACCGTGATGGTGGTAAATGTATACATTTGATATACCAACATTAAGTACATTTTAGTTCCTTCAGGTAAATATCTACTTGGTAGGTGGTCTTTCTTTGAAGAGCTAAACTCTGAATCTCATAGAATAACTTAATGATATGTATGTATATAGTAACGTCTTTGCTTGGAAGTAATAATTTATAACATTGATCTTCTTAATTCCAAACTCTCACTATTTCATATGATTTTCTACGGGTACATCTTGATTTCACTGTTTGCACATGCCTTCTTCCATAGGTAACCACATGTATTCCTATTCAGAAGTAAAAAAAAAAATGCGAATTTGGGGAAAGCAAACAAACCGCTTCTGTTTGTCATTTCTTTCCACAAAGCAATAGGCTCGGAGAATCATCAGTATTATTGAGTTATGCTTAGGGTAACAAGTTAATTTCCTGCGTTTGCTGTAGATTAGAATGTCTAGCTACCAGTTTAGAAAGAAAAGTAATGACACAAAGAGAGTGAAAATTGTCAGAAAGATGTGGAAAAAAATACTAATATTCAAATATTGAATATTCGTACTTCGTTTTCTGCAGAGAGAGAGGGGGGGGGAGGGAGAGTGAGAAAGAGAAAGAGAGAGAGAGAGATAGAGACAGAGAGAGAGAGAAAAAAAGAGTTGAATTTCCCCAGGCGGATGACATATTAGCATGTTTCGCTGCACATTGGAGAGTGGAAGAACCAGCAAATTATGACTCCCTTAATTAACTTTGTTCTGCAACTGAAATGAATTAAGAATACACAAAAGAGAAGATTTTTCGGTAAACTGATTCATGTCGCTAATTTGTTTCGAGAAGAAATTTGAGTCTAACCGAAAGCTAAAGAAAAAAATCTCGTACTTAATATGAGATGGAATTACTTAGTCGTGAAAAAGGATAATGTGCACAAAAGTTGATACCTCGAGAAGACTTCAGTTTTTATTTCCCTCTCTGTCATTTGAAACCGTCATGCAAGCAACCATTATGGATTTTTTTCCTGAACGGATTAAGTATGATTATTAGCTGATGTATAAACCACGACGAAAATCCGTTAGTTTGGAAATCGCATTTAAAATGGTCCGTTTCACATTTAAGAGATTAAAAAAATTGCAAAAGCAAGCAGCAGTAAAGGTTTTGAGATGTTTAATTGAGCATAGAAGATTTTAAATGTGTGCGGTGTGTATGAATCTTTATGAAACATACTAAACCGAAATTACATTGCTTCAACTACATAGAGCAGTGTTTCACAAACATTTTTCCTTCGCGAAACCCTTGAATTAGGCCTTCGGACACGGTGGAACCCCCGAAATAAACCTTCGAACATTGAGGAACCCCTGAAGTAGGCCTTCGGACATCGCGGATCCCTTTAAGTTGGACTTTGGACACCGCGGAACCGTTGAACTAGACTTTTGGACACCGTGGAACACCGAAAATAGGCTTCCGAACATCGAGGAACCTTTGAAGTATGCATTCGAACATCGCGGAACCCTTGAAGTAGGGCTTCGCACATCGCGGAACCATAGATGTAGGCCTTCTGTCATCGCAGATCCCTTTAAGTAGGGCTTCGGACATCGCGGAACCATTGAAGAAGGCCTTCGATCATCGCGGAACCTTGAAGTAGGCGTTCGGACACCGCGGAACCCTTGAAATAGGACTTCGAACATCGAGGAACCCCTGAAGTATGCATTCGAACATCGCGGAACCCTTGAAGTAGGGCTTCGCACATCGCGGAACCATAGATGTAGGCCTTCTGTCATCGCGGATCCCTTTAAGTAGGGCTTCGGACATCGCGGAACCATTGAAGAAGGCCTTCGATCATCGCGGAACCTTGAAGTAGGCGTTCGGACACCGCGGAACCCTTGAAATAGGACTTCGAACATCGAGGAACCCCTGAAGTATGCATTCGAACATCGCGGAACCCTTGAAGTAGGGCTTCGCACATCGCGGAACCATAGATGTAGGCCTTCTGTCATCGCGGATCCCTTTAAGTGGGGCTTCGGACATCGCGGAACCATTGAAAAAGGCCTTAAATCATAGCGGAACCTTGAAGTAGGCGTTCGGACATCGCGGAACCCTAGAAATAGGCCTTCGAACATCGAGTAACCCCTGAAGTATGCATTCGAGCATCGCAGAACCCCTGAAGTAGGCCTTCGGACATCGAAGAACCCCTGAAGTAGCCCTTCGGATATCGCGGAAACATAGAAGTAGGCCTTTGGACATCGCAGAACCTTGAAGTAAGCCCTCGGACACCGCGTAACCCCTGAAATAGGCCTTCGAACATCGAGGAACCCCTGAAATATGCATTTGAACATCGCGAAACCCTTAAAGTAGGCTTTTGGACATCGAGGAACAACTGAAGTAGGCCTTCGGACATCGCAGAACCATTGAAGTGGGCCTTCGGACATCGCGGAACCATTGAAGTATGCCTTCGAACATCGCTTAACCTTGAAGTAGGCCGTCGGACACCGCAGAATCCTTGAAATACGCCTTCGAACATCGACGAACCCCTGAAGTAGGCATTCGAACATCGCGGAACCCTTCAATTAGGCTTCGGACATTAAGAAACTCCTAAAGTAAGCCTTCGGACATCACGGAACCATTGAAGTAAGCCTTCGAACATCGCGGAACTTTGAAGTAGGCCGTCGGACACCGCAGAATTCTGGAAATACGCCTTCGAACATAGACGAACCCCTGACGTAGGCATTCGAACATCGCGAAATCCTTCAATTAGGGTTTCGGACATTGAGAAACCCCTAAAGTAGGCCTTCGGACATCGCGGAACCATTGAAGTAGGCATTTGCACATAGCGGAACCCCTGAAATAGGCCTTTGAACATCGAGGAACCCGAAAAGTATGCATTCGAACATCGCGGAACACTTGCAGTAAGCCTTCGAACATCGAGGAGCCCTTTATGCATTCAAACTTCGCGGAACCCCTGAAGTAAGCCTTCGGACATCGCGGATCTCTTTAAGTTGGCTTTCGGACAGGAACCCCTGACGTAGTCTTTTGGACATCGCGGATACCTTTAAGTTGCCCTTCGGACACCGCGGAACCGTTGAACTATGCTTTCGGACACCGTGGAACCCCCGAAATAGGCCTTCGAACATCAAGGAACCTTTGAAGTATGCATTCGAACATCGCGGAACCCTTGAAGTAGGGCTGCGCACATCGCTGAACCATTGAAGGAGTCCTTCGAACATCGCGGAACCTTGAAGTAAGCCTTCTGACACCGCGGAACCCTTGAAATAGGCCTTCGAACATCGAGGAACCCCTGAAGTATGTATTCAAACATCGCGGAACCCCTGAAGTACGCCTTCGGACATCGAGGAACCCCTGAAGTACGCCTTCGGACATCTCTGAATCATAGAAGTAGGCCTTCGGTAATCGCGGAACCATTGAAGTTGGCCTTTGGACATTGCGGAATCATTGAAGTAGGCCTTCGAACATCGCGGAACCTTGAAGTAAGCCTTCGGACACCGCATAACCCCTGAAATAAGCCTTCGAACATCGCGAAACCCTTGAAGCAGGCTTTTGGACATCGAGGAGCCCCTGAAGTAGACCTTCGAACATCGCGGAACCTTGAAGTAAGCCTTCGGACACCGCATAACCCCTGAAATAAGCCTTCGAACATCGCGAAACCCTTGAAGCAGGCTTTTGGACATCGAGGAGCCCCTGAAGTAGGCCTTCGAACATCGCGGAACCTTGAAGTAAGCCTTCGGACATCGCGGACCCATTGAAGTAGGCCTTCGAACATCGAGGAGCCTCTTAAGTATGCATTCAAACATCGCGGAACCCATGAAGTAAGCCTTCGGACATCGCAGAACCATTGAAATAGGCCTTCGGACATCGAGGAACCCCTGAAGTATGCATTCGAACATCGCGGAACCCCTGAAGTTCACATTATTACGCCAGGCATACACGATGTTAAACCATTTGCGTAATATTTAGTTTATCGTACCAGATTACCTAAAAAGAACATGAGTACCAGGTTGGGTCCATGACTTATAATTTGTAAATAGAACAAAAGCATTGATGCATTGTGTCCGAAACTGAAGTTGCTACGTTTCTAGATTATCTCCCCGGTTTGCAATGCACTTGCGCCAGCGGCAGGAGGCATGCGGATACCGCTCAAGAAGAAGCCGTTTGGTTGTCGGTGTATCCACTCCTGAACAGGCTGTACCACATCCTCATTACTGACAAACCTTCTCCCGCCCAGATATGCCTTTAGAGGGACATAGAGGTGATAGTCCGAAGGTGCATGGTCCGGAATACATGTAGGATGTGGTTGAACGTCCCATTTCAGTTTCTAGATGGCTTCCATGGTCCTAGAAACCACGTGTGGACGGGCTTTTTCCTGGAGAAATGATACAGATGTTTGCGCCATTTGTCGCTTCCTCCAATGGATCTCTTTACTGGGCCGTCGAACAGTGTCGAGTATTATTTAACGTTTACTCTTCGACAATCTGTGAAGAAATCCACGTACAATACAATTTTAGAGTCCCAGAAGATGGTGGTCGTAATCTTCCCAGCAGAGAACGTGGCGCTCATAAAGTTAACTCTCTACTATGTCTCTTCCATTTTTTAACGCACTGCTCCACTTATACACGGCCGAGTCACATTATTGTGAGCACAAGCTGATATCCAGAGTAACCGCCGTGTGCAGCGCGGACAGCAGCTAGACGGGCTGGGAGTGATACAATAAGGTACTGGAAAGTGTTCACAGGTATGCAAAGACATGCTGACTGCAATGCATCTGACAGCTGCTGGAGGGTGCGTGGTGTAGGATCCATAGAGCGAACAACACGAACGAGGTGGCCTCACTGATGCTCAATTTGGTTTAGGTCTCGGGAAATAATGGGGCCCGGGAAGTACTGTGAAGTCTTCATCGTGCTCTTCCGACCACTCTCCGACATTTCTAACTGTGTGACACGTAGCATTGTTCTGCTGGAAAATCCCATCCGCCCGAGGGAAGACAATCAGCATGTATGGGTGAACGTGGTCTGCTAGGATGAATTCATAAGGAATTCGGTACATAGTGCCATTCACAAGTATGAGTGGACCCAGGTAATGCACGAAAACATTCTCCAGACCATAACGCAACCACCACCAGCTTGTGTTCTTCCAGCGATGGTTGAAGAGTGTTTGTTCTCCTATGTTTCTTGCCTTATACGCCAACGTCCGTCCTCCTAATGAAGCAGAAAAGGTGATTTTTTTGATTGGAGGTTTAACGACCACCGTGAGCAACTCAATGGGCTATAAGAGGTCGTCCGTCCCAAATTTAGGGTCACTGGTTCCAGGGAAGGGAGAGAGCCAGTGCCGTAAGACAAACATAACATCCATGCCTCACTGGGATTCGAACCCGGACCCCTTTCGGACGAATGATCAGAGGCCATCGCCTTAGACCACTGCGCCACCGGGGCGGCAAACGTGATTTACCAAAGAAGGCAATCCTTTGAGAATCAGCGGAGATCTAATTCCTATACCGCTGTGCAAATGTTAGCCTTTTCTGCCGATGCATCTTCGTTAGCATAGGTGCAGTGACCATCCGTCTGCATCAGAGCCCCATAAGCAGCAGGGTTCGCTGAACTATCGTTTTACTATATATATATATAATCTTTCTGCATTGAGAAAGTGTAGCAATATGCCAGTAGTTAAACTATCAACTTACTGGCCGTATTAACCAGACGTCCAGTAGCAGCCTGGTTCATAGGGCCAGTAAGTTGTTGCACTATAGCGCGCCAATCGGCCCGCGCGCACCTTCGCAGCCGACGTTCACCTCTCACATCAATGGAACGCGATGCTCCGAAGTTTCCACATCGCTTTTTTCGCCATGGTGCCATGCCATTTCTCCAATCACGATACAATTTAACCACAACAGTACTAGAACAGTTCACAAACTGCGCTTTTTAAGAAATACTGCCACCCTTGGCCAGAAAGCCGATGATCATCCCTTTTTGCGAATCTGATAAATCGCTCCTTTTACCCATGACAGCAACGAGGGATATGTTTTCAGAATGCCTACAGCACACCTTATACATTGAGAGGCCCCCTTATTATGACCACGACCTCAGTATATCGTTGGACTACCGTTTGCCTTTAATACTGCGTCGATTCTTCGTGGCATTGACTCCACGAAATGCTGATAGGTGGTTTGTGGAATCTGAGACCATGCTTGATGAATAGCACTTTCCAGGAGTGTGAGATTGCTGGGTTGTGGATCCAGCTGTCTGATGGCTCGTTCAACTTCATCCCTCAAATTCTCAATGCGGTTGAGATCTGGAAATTGCGTGGGCCACCTAAGCAAAGTAAACTCACCGGCATGTTTCTGAAACCAATCCTGTACAATACGAGCACTATGGCAGGACGCATTATCTTGTTGAAGGTAGCCATCGCCATTGGGATAAACCGTCCACATGACAGGATGCACTTGGTCCGAAAAGATGTTTAGATATGATGCCCCAGTTAGACGTTGATCAACAAGAATTAAAGGGCCCAAAGCATGCATGAAAAACATTCCCCAAACCATTACGTTGCCTCCACCAGCTTGAAGGGTTTTAGTAATGCATTTGGGGTCCATGCTTTTGTGCTGTTTTCGCCAAATTCTCACTCGGCCATCGGCATGGTGCAACTGAAAACGTGATTTATCGGACCACATAATTTGTTTCCAATTATCGACTGTCCAATCCTTATGCTCCTGTACAAACTGGAGACGGTTTCTCTTGTTAACTGCAGACAGCAAAAGTGTTCGAACAGGCCTTCGGATGCCATATCCCATCCGATGCAGTGTACGGCGAACAGTGCGTGCAGAGATCATTTGAGGGGATCCTGGATTAAGATGGTCTGTAATTTGCTGCACTGTTGTCCTTCTGTTGTCTGTTACCAGTCTGGACACTCTCCGTTCCGCCTGAGCAGTTACTAGTCAATGCCGACCACACGTTGCACGTAGAGACCCAATTTTTGGCTGACAGTCCAGTCTTTAAACACTTTAACAACAGCTGCTCTGGAACATTTCACGAATGCTGCGGTTTCGGTGATACTCGCTCCATGGCTCCGAGCTCCTACAATCATCCCACGTTGAAAGTCTGTCAAATTGCCTTTTTTAATCCCACGTTGAAAGTCTGTCAAATTACCTTTTTTACCCATCTCGTCAGCCAAAAATCACTTTTACTAATGTCGCAAGCACTAAGCTTTTCTTTTTATACTAGCCTCGACCTATGGCGGCAACAGCGTGCAGAAATATCTTATTTGCTTAAAACTGTCAGGTGGTCATAATAAAGTGGCCACTAAGTGTATACCCTCCTAGTCAGCTCACGACGCCGCCCCGGTGACGCAGTGGTCTAAGCGATGGCCTCTGATCATTCGTCTGTATGGGGTCCGGGTTCGAATCCCGGTGTGGCATGGATGTTGTGTTTGTCTTACGGCACTGGCTCTCTCCCTTCCCTGGAACCAGTGACCCTAAATTAGGGACGGGCGACTGCTGCTTATAGCCCATTGAGTTGCTCACGGTGGTCGTTAAACCTCCAACCAAAAAAAAAAAAAAAAAAAAAAAGCTCACGACACGTGCCTTCTTTCATTGGCTACGCGCTCATGACGTCAAAAGTAGGTGGTAGTCACAATAATATGATTCGACTTTGTACATACTCACATTAGACAGTGTATTCTCACCGTACTGTCTATTCAGTCGTGAACAGATTTTCGACGGTTTACAACCTTCTTCCGTCAGGAATTTCATTTTAATGCGCTGTTTCATGCTAACGTGTACTTTCGCTTTGCTCATCTTCCTCCCAACTGACCAACGACGCGGTAGCACACACGAGGTGGCTGGAAGACCTTGAAATAGTGCTGCCACCTACCACGTATTACCGCTTTCAACGCACACGCGGTGCATTGTTCAACTGCGAAAAAACTTTAATTCATATTTGCCCACACCCAATTAGGATGAAAAAAGATATAAACAGCGAATCTAACACAGATTATACTATTAAGAAAGTCAGTTGATTTATTTTTTGACACAAATAATGCACAATGGAATAGGACAATGTTCATCAGCAGTCCAAGTGAAACCCTTTGCTGAATAGCTTTCACAATAGAGGCAACTCTTCCTAGATTCTGTCACCTCCTGGCTCTCACTACTTGTAATTGGTTTTGACATCGAGCCGTTGTCACTTACCTTACATTTTTTTCTTTTTTTTATTGGGATTTAACGATCAGGGTGAGCATCAATGGTCCATAAGCAGTCGCCCGTCCCTAATTTAGAGTAACTGGTTTCAGGGAAGGGAGAGAGCCACAACATCCAGGCCTCACACAGTTTCGAACACGGACCCATCTCGAACAAATGATCATAAGCCAGCCCTTAGACCACTGCGCCGCCTGGGCGGCAAATCTTACTTTAGTCACTAGTAGGTTTACTGTTAGCTGACCATGTGATATGTTCTTGATTCTGTGACGTGTTCTTGATCCTGTGACGTATTCTTGAACCTGTGGCGTATTCTTGATCCTGTGACGTATTCTTGATCCTGTGGCGTATTCTTCACCATGTGAGTATTATTCATCCTGTGACGTATTCTTGATCCTGTGACATACTCTTCATCCTGTGGCGTGTTCTTGATCCTATGAGTATTCTTCACCATGTGACGCATTCTTCATCCTGTAACGTATTATTCATCCTGTGGGTATTCTTCATCCTGTGACGTATTGTTTATTCCCGGACGTATTCTTGATCCTGTGATGTATTCTTCATCCTGTGATGTATTCTTCATCCTGTGATGTATTCTTGATCCTGTGAGTATTCTTCATCCTGTGACGTGTTCTTGATCCTGCGATGTATTATTCATCGTGTGACGTATTATTCACATGTGAGTATTTTTCTTCCTGTTAGAGTATTCTTCACCCTTTGACGTAGTATTGATCCTGTGATGTACTCTTGATCATCTGACATAGTCTTGACCCTGTGACGTATTCTTCATTCTGTGACGAATTCTTGACACTTTCACGTATTCTTGATCCTGTGGCGTATCCTTAATCCTGAGACGTGTTCTTTATCCTCCAACGTATTCTTGACCCTGTGACGTATTCTCGATCATGTGGCGTATTCTTGATCCTGTGGCGTATCCTTAATCCTGAGACGTGTTCTTGATCCTCCAACGTATTCTTGACCCTGTGACGTATTCTCGATCATGTGGCGTATTCTTGACCCTGTGACGTATTCTTGATCCTGTAACGTGTTCTTGATCCTGTTACGTATTCTTCATCCTGTGCGTATTATTGATCCTGTGACGTATTATTGATCCTGTGACGTATTCTTGATCTTGTGATGTATTCATAACACTGTGACGTATTCTTCATCCTGCGACGACTTGATCTTTTGACGTATTCTTGATCCTGTGAGTATTCTTCATCCTGTGACGTGTTCTTGATCCTGTGGCATATTATCCATCGTATGGTGTTTTATTCATCGTGTGCCGTATTTTTCTTCCTGTGACGTATTCTTGATCCTGTGGCGTATTCTTCATCCTTTGACGTAGTATTGATCCTGTGATGTATTCTTGATCCTCTGACGTAGTCTTGTCCCTGTGACGTATTATTCATTCTGTGACGAATTCTTGACCCTTTCACGTATTCTTGATCCTGTGGCGTATCCTTAATCCTGAGACGTGTTCTTGATCCTCTGACGTATTCTTGACCCTGTGACGTATTCTTGACCCTGTGACATATTCTTGATCATGTGACGTATTCTTGACCCTGTGACGTATTCTTGATCCTTTTTTTTTTTTTTTTTTGATTGGAGGTTTAACGACCACCGTGAGCAACTCAATGGGCTATAAGCAGTCGGCCGTCCCTAATTTAGAGTCACTGATTCCAGGGAAGGGAGAGAACCAGTGCCGTAAGACAAACACAACATCTATGCCTCACCGGGATTCGAACCCAGACCTCTTACGGACGAATGATCAGAGGCCATCGCTTAGACCACTGCGCCACCGGGCGGCGTTCTTGATCCTGTTACGTATTCTTCATCCTGTGATGTGTTCTTGATCCTGTGACGTGTTCTTGATTCTGTGACGTGTTCTTGATTCTGTGACGTATTCTTGACCCTGTGACGTATTCTTGATCCTGTGACGTGTTCTTGATCCTGTGACCTATTCTTGACCCTGTGACGTATTCTTGAACCTGTGACGTATTCTTGATCCTGTGATGTAATTTTAATTTTGTGACGTCTTCGTGATCCTGTAACGTGTTCTTGATCCTGTGACGTATTCTTGATCCTGTGATGTATTCTTGATCCTGTGTTGTATTCTTGATCCTGTGACGTATTCTTCATCCTGTAATGTGTTGTTCTTGATCCTGTGACATATTCTTAATTCTGTGACGTGTTCCTGATCCTGTATCGTGTTCTTGATCCTGTGACGCATTCTTGATCCCGTGACGTGTTCTTGGTCCTGTAAAGTGTTGTTGATCCTGTGAAGTATTCTTGATCTGTGGCGTATTTTTGATCCTGTGTCGTGTTCTTGATCCTGTGACGTGTTCTTGATCCTTGACGTGTTCTTGATCGTGTGACGTAAGCTTGGACCTGTAACGTGCTCTTGATCCTATTTTATGTTCTTGATACTGTGACGTGTTCTTGATTCTGTGACGTATTCTTGATTCTGCGACGTGTTCTTGATCCTGCGATGTAATCTTGATCCTGCGATGCATTCTTGATCCTGTGACGTTCGATCACTTGACGTATTTTTGATCCTGTGACGTATTCTTGATCCTGTGACGTGTTCTTGATATTGTGACGTACGAATATTTTTCACGAACTTTCACGTCTTCAAAACACATAAGTCCACACAAGTCGAATCAAACTATTCACACAAGCCACATAATTTAAATGTAATATCATTGGTTAAAGCAGGGAAAACTACATTTAGCAGTGGTAGACAGTTCCCAGTTCAAAACCCAGTCTTTTCTTAGTATGTTGATTAGAAACAAGATTACCTGCTTCAGTCAAAAGAAAAAGTGAAAAGCAAGCAATCGTAATAAACAATACAGTTGTATGATATGCATAATTTTTCATATCATTAGCATCATCATCATTGTCAACCATTATCAATCCACTGCTGGACAAAAAGTCTCCCCAAGTATCTTCCACAACGGTCTGTCTTGTGCCTGTCTCTTCAATGTTACTCCCGCATACCCTCGAATTTCATCCACCCATCTCCCATGTGGTCTTCTTCTGGGTCTTTTCCTGTCCCTTGGAATTCAATCTAAAATATCGGCTGTCCATCGATGGTCTGTTCTTCTGGCAGTATGTCCAGCCCATTGCCATTTCAGGGATTTAACTCTGATCATAATGTCTTCCACTCTTGTCATTTTTCGGATCCACGAGTTCCTCTTCTTATCTCTCCTGGTTACACCAAGCATGCACCTCTCCATGCTACTTTGAGTTGTCTGTAGCCTTTGTATGTCTCTTTTAGTTAAGGTCCACGTCTCTGCACCATACGTAAGCACTGGAAGCATGCATTGATCAAACACTTTTCTTTTAAGACATAATGGCGTATTGCTCTTGAAAATTATACTGTTTTTTTCAAAAGCTCTCCAAGCAAGTTTTATACGCCGATTAATTTCTTCATCAATGTGACACTCACCTGATATCTGCTGTCCAAGATAAATGTAGGTATCGGTTATCTGCAGCTTTCCCCCCATTAATCGATAAATCTCTCTTTCTTGTAAAAGCATTGACCTCACATTTGCCTTCTGAACGTTAATTTTTAATCCCACTTCTTTACTCTTGTCAGCAAGTTCCTGGATCATACCTTGCATATATATATGGTGATGCATCTGTTATTCTGAATGGGAAGTGGTGATGCATCTGTTATTCTGAATGCAAAGTGGTGATGCATCTGTTATCCTGAATGGGAAATGGTGATGCATCTGTTATCCTGAACGGGAAGTGGTGATGCATCCGTTATCCTGAATGGGAAATGGTGATGCATCTGTTATCCTGAATGCGAAGTGGTAATGTATCTGTTATCCTGAATGGGAAATGGTGATGCATCTGTTATTCTGAATGGGAAATGGTGATGCATCTGTTATTCTGAATGGGAAGTGGTTGTGCATCTGTTATCCTGAATGCAAAGTGGTGATGCATATGTTATTCTGAATGGGAAGTGGTGATGCATCTGTTATTCTGAATGCGAAGTGGTGATGCATCTGTTATCCTGAATGGGAAATGGTGATGCATCTGTTATCCTGAATGGAAAGTGGTGATGCATCTGTTATCCTGCATGGAAAGTTGTGATGCATCAGGTATCCTGAATGGGAAGTGGTTATCCTGCATGGAAAGTTGTGATGCATCTGGTATCCTGAATGGGAAGTGGTGATGCATCCGTTATCCTGAATGGGGAGTGGTGATGCATATGTTATCCTGAATGGGAAGTAGTGATGCATCTGTTATCCTAAATCAGCTTTTCAATGGCTTCCTCAGTTGCAGTGGTTGTCGCAGTGGTCGGTATGCCGTGGCGTAGTCTAAAATCACCTCTCTGGAAGCTCTGCAACCATCGCTACACATCACTGCGGTCCATTGTTGTCTCACCTATGCACTAGCAACAATTGTCTGTGGATCGATGTGTCTGAGCTATCCCCAGACTTGCAGAGAAACTCTATTACCGACCGTTGTCGTAACAGGGTGTCCATTTCACCATCCATTACACTTCACCTGCAAAGAGAAAAACAACTGTTAATGATCACTTGGAAGCTAATAGAATGAAGGTCCTACCCACCAACTTTCATGATTCAACCTTCGAAAACTGGGGAGTTACAGGCGATTGTGCGTTCCTTATTAACTGACCTTTGTATATCCTTCCAAAATATAACGCAACCACACCGTTTGATAACGGGCTCACAGTGGGCTTAAAAGTGCTAATGTTTTAACTTTATGTACATATATTTTTAGCTGTAAATTTTCAGCACGTCTTTTGTAAAAAAAGATGGTGCTTATGTTACCGATTTGTCCGTCCGTCCGTCCGTCTGTAGACACGATATCTCTGCAACTATTACTCCGATTAACAAATAGTTTTTTTTTGCGTTGGGAAGCTTGCAATATTCGAATGATGATCCTTTATTTCGTTTTTTTTTTTACGATGTATGATTTTCCCGCTAGATGGCGTGAATGCAGATGATGCCGAATTCAAAAATACGTTTTATTCCACATATTTGCTTCAAAACATTCGATTGAAAAAATTATTTTATCTTTCGATTTCATTTATATCAAAGAGTATTTTAGGTATAGTTACTTTTTCTAATTACGCATAGATTTTCCGCTAGGGGGCGTAAAAGTAAATTACGTTTTCTCCGATATCTCTTCTTCTAAATCTCAGATTTAAAAAATGTTTTCTTTAGCGGATACAGCCCATGATGTAAAAATCTTTTGCGTATAATTTCTAATTTTTGGTAAAGAATAATTTGACCACCAGGGGACGTAAGTGTTATTTTTTGCTTCTGATGTATTTGCCATAAGATCTGAGCTTCTAAAATATCAATTGAAAAAATTCTTTCCTGGACCGATGCCACTCACGTGGATAAAGCTTTCCGAATATTTTCTTCTTAAAACATTCCATGGTTTCTCCGCCATGGGGCGTAGATGTATATCTTATTTTTGTCAATATCTCTTCTTCTAGGAGTCCGATTTGAAAAATTCCTTCCTTGTTGGATAGTGTTTTCAGTGTGACATGTTTTTCATAACATTTCAAAATTTTCAAGTAATTCATAGACTTTCCGCTAGGGGACGTAATGGTAAATTGCGTTTCTACCTATATCTCTGATTCTAAATCTTCGATTTGAAAACTTCTTTCTGCACCGGATACAGCTCCTGATGGGAAATACTTTGCACATAATTTCCAATTTTTGTAAAAAAATGGTTTGGCTACCAGGGGGTGTAAGTCTTAATTTCCGACTCTGATGTATTTGCAGCAAAATATGAGCTTCTAAAATCTCGATTGAAGAAAAAGTCGTTTGTAAACCGATACTACTCATGTCGAAAAACCTTTTAGGAATATTTTCTTCTTCAAATAATGCATGGTTTCTACGCCAAGGGGCGTAGATGTATATCTTATTTTTGTCAATATCTCTACTTCTAGGAGTCCGATTTCAAAAATTCCTTCTTTGTTGGATAGTGTTTCTGATGTAAAATGTTTTTCATATAAATTCAAAATTTTCAAATGAATCATAGACTTTACGCTAGGGGGCTCAAAGATAAATTGTCTCTTCTGCGGTATTTCTGCTTCAAAAACTCTGTAACGAAGTAAATTTCTCCGTCATTTTTGGTCTACCCCGGTATTCGAACCCGAGGCCGCTTATTCCGGAACAAGTCGCTCTACCAACTGAGCTACGCAGGCGATTATTCTGATTCCTATCTGCCTTTATGTCGTGTGCGTCCTGCTGGCAGGTACGTCACATCTCCCCCACCGAAAGAGGGCCGGGGGCATGGCCCACGGATCAGCCGTGACCATGAATCGTTGCAGGCAGCCATCCACTGTAGAACGTGCACTTGAGAACTCCCAGTCAATCTGCTGTGCGGAATGCAACATCACACATTTTTATTTTCCGAAGCGCTGGAGAAGGGATTCTCTGATTTTTCCTGTCTCGCGGTGTGGAAATAACATCACACCAATGCGAGATTTTAAACGGCCGGGTCATCCGGATAGTTCGGGCGCCATTAAAACGCAGTAAATTTCTCCGTCATTTTTGGTCTACGCCGGGATTCGAACCCGAGGCCGCGTATTCCGGAACAAGTCGCTCTACCAACTGAGCTACGCAGACGATAATTTTGATTCCTATCTGCCTTTATGTCGTGTGCGTCCTGCTGGCAGGTACGTCACAACTCCAATTTGAAAAATTCTTCCTGTATCGCATACAACACCTGATGGAAAATATTTTTGATATATTTTCTAATGTTTGGTAAAGAATGGTTTGGTCACCAGGGCTCTTAAGTGTTAGTTTCTGGTTCTGATGTGTTTGGAGCGAAATCTGGGCACCTGAAAACTTGACTAAACATTAATTTTTCTTGGACAGATACCGCTCATTCTGAAAAACCTTTTGAGAATAGTTTCTTCCTAAAATACAGCACGGTTTTCTCACCAGGGGGCGTAAAGTCACATCTTATTTTTTTCGATATCTCTGTTTCTAAGAGTCCGATTTGAAATATTATTTCTGCGTTGGAGAGCGTTTCCGGTGGAAACTGTTTGTCATACATATTCATAGTTTTCTTAACGCACAAATCTGCAACCAGAGGGTGTAAGCTTACGATTCCGTTTACAAATATCTGCGGGATTAAAAACTCGATTCAAAAACTTCTTTCTTCCGTCAGATACTATTTTTTTTTCCATACCAGTTCAATTGACTCTGAATAGCTTTGGTAAATTTAATTTGCGTCAGAACGGATTCAAAAGTCGTGCTTATTACACCCGAAAATTCGGTTTCTTTTTCTTGTTAAATCGTGTACAGACGGCAACCTGCGTTTTTAATAACCTTCAAGCACGAATAAATTCACTTTTTAACGGTGTAGTTTTTCCTCTTGAGTGTTGTCTTCTCTCACCTGGCATATAAAATTTAAAGTTGATTTATTAACACGTTTTAGACTTATCAAAGACCAAATTTCTGTGTTCAATATTATAGTTTCTTCTGAGGACAACAAATAGACTCTTTTGTGTCCATTGATAATTCTTCAGTTTTTAATTATCTTACACAAATCCATTTAGTATTACTATCACATTTTATGATATCTCATGCTCTTTTGATTCATAAGCCATTTTCATGACATGAGATAATTTTATGTCATCTTCCTTCATATTCTTTTATGTGGTATCCTTCTTCGTTGAAAGGCGGTCATTCTTAGTAAACATAAAAGTAATTCCTCAGGCCCCATATACTTTTCTGTTCCTATTTCCTCCTTTTCAGACATCAAAAGCAGATTTGTTGCAATTCCATGTGTCCGTTCGCAATCTTCTTAAGTGACTATTGCAAATTTTGATTTAGCATCACATTGACGACGTAGTACTTCCCAAAAGGAGCGTTAAATGTGTATCCAAACGGTTTACATTTTTCTCACATTCATCCAAAGAAGGAAAAAAATCCCAGCTTTCGAAGAAATCGCAACAGCCGTTTTTTTTTTCATCTTAAATTCAGAATGAAAATTCAGTTAAAGGAAGTGATGTATTTTAAACAAAAATCTGCTACTTCTTCATTTCTCCGGAAGGCCTGCTTTTACACCGAGAACGCGCAATGCAAATATGTTTTTTAAGCGTTGTTATAAAAAACGTAGAAGGAAACATCTTGAGCTGGTAGCATTTCTATCGTAATAGACGTCATTTTGTTCAAGCAACATACGCGAAATTTCGTCAGTGTTTACGACTGAACGCATGAGCATAAAGCAGAAACACTTTTACGTGCTCCTTTCGATTGGAAAGAAGGCAACATATAACGATAGGAATAAAGATGTCTATTCTTCAAGTGTCTTGTGTTTTTTATTGCATTTTATTTTCTCCCAAAGGTTTCGAACAAGTGCCGTCGGAACTTTATAGGAGTTTCATGAGACTTCCGGCAATCTGCTTAAGTGACTTCCGCCGATTTTGAATTTAGCGCGAAGAGTTGATTGCTGTTTTTGTGCCAACTCTTACGGAGAGCATAAGAATGCGATAGGTATGTCATGGAAAAGGTTCCAAAAGAGGGGAAATCTCTTTATTATAAATTTGAAAAAAAGTTTGAAACTTTGCAGAAATTATTTATTGCATAATCAAGTTGTCTCCGGAATAATGCTGAATATTTATTCTAACAAATTCAATATAATAATCAACTATTCCTAAAAATTGCTGGACAAAGGTCTCCTCAAGTCTGTTTAATAACTCTTGGTTGTGGGATTATAACTTCAAAGCATGCTTTAAAATTTCCCTCACACGTCATATAACAGCGTAAAACCCGAAATTTCCCGGTGATGTGATCCGAAACCACGTTTTCCTTCCCCAGAGTTGGATGTTCGGCCGATTGAAATACACCGAGCGGTTTGCTGCATTTTGCCGTTTCGGCAATGGAACCAGGCACGTCAAATCTACACTTAGTGGTCTCTAAATTGTGACCACCGAACTCATACTTCGTAGGCGCTCCTTCCGCCCTCAGAACAGCAGCTATCCGACGTGGCATCGATTCAACATACACTGAGTGATCACTGAATTATGACCACCTACGTAATATTTTGTAGGTCCTCCTTTCGCCCTCGGTACATCAGCTAACCAACGAAGCATCAATTCGACATCACTGGGTGATCACTGAATTATGATCACCTACCCAATACTTCGTATATCTTCCTTACGCCCTCAGTACCGCAGCTAATTGACGTGGCATTCATTCAACATACACTAAGTGATCACTGAATTATGACCACCTACCTTATACTTCGTAGGTCCTCCTTTCTCCCTCAGTACAGCAGCTATCCGACGTGGCATCGATTCAACATACACTGAGTGATCATTGCATTATGACCGCCTACTTAATACTTTAGAGGTCCTTCCTCCTTTCTCCTTCAGTACAGCAGCTATCCGACGTGGTATCTCATCAACTTACACAGAATGATCACTGAATTATAACCACCTACGTAATATTACGTAGGTCCTCCTTTCGCCTTCGGTACATCGGCTAACCAACGAAGCATCCATTCAACATACACTGAGTGATCACTAAATTATGATCACCTACCTATTACTTTGCAGGTCGTTTCGCGCTCAGTACATCAGCTATCCGGCGTGACATCGATTCAACATACAATGAGTGATTATTGAATTATGACCACCTACCTAATACTTTGTAGATCCTCATTTCGCCCTCAGTACAGCAGTTATCCGACGTGGTATTGATTCAACATATACTGAGTGATCATTGCATTATGACCATTTACTTAATACTTCAGAGGTCCTCCTTTCGCCTTCAGTACAGCAGCTATCCGACGTGGTATCGCTTCACCATACACGGAATGATCACTTACCTATTACTGCGCAGGTCCTCCTTTCGCCCTCAGTACAGCAGCTACCTAACGGGGCATTGATATAACATACAGTGAGTGATCTCTGATTTATGACCACTTACATATAATTTTTCTGGTCCCTCCTTTTGCCCTCAGTACAGCAGCTATCTGACATGGCATCGATTCATCATACACGGAGTTATCACTGAATTATGACCACCTACCTAATAATTTGTAGGTCCTCTTTTCGCCCTCAGTACAGCAGCTATCTGACATGGCATCGATTCATCATACACGGAGTTATCACTGAATTATGACCACCTACCTAATACTTTGTAGGTCCTCTTTTCGCCCTCAGTACAGCAGCTATCTGACGTGGCATCGATTCAACATACACTGAGTTATCACTGAATTATGACCACCTACCTAATACTTTGTAGGTCCTCTTTTCGCCCTCAGTACAGCAGCTATCTAACGTGGCATCGATTCAACATACACTGAGTTATCACTGAATTATGACCACCTACCTAATACTTTGTAGGTCCTCTTTTCGCCCTCAGTACAGCAGCTACCTAACTGGGCATTGATATAACATACAGTGAGTGATCTCTGATTTATGACCACTTACATATAATTTTTCTGGTCCCTCCTTTTGCCCTCAGTACAGCAGCTATCTGACATGGCATCGATTCATCATACACGGAGTTATCACTGAATTATGACCAC
This sequence comes from Macrothele yani, assembly GCA_039090855.1. Lineage (NCBI taxonomy): Eukaryota > Metazoa > Arthropoda > Arachnida > Araneae > Macrothelidae > Macrothele > Macrothele yani. The sequence goes on along the minus strand of CM076999.1, from coordinate 12,384,599 downwards.
CTACCTAATACTTTGTAGGTCCTCTTTTCGCCCTCAGTACAGCAGCTATCTGACGTGGCATCGATTCAACATACACTGAGTTATCACTGAATTATGACCACCTACCTAATACTTTGTAGGTCCTCCTTTTCGCCCTCAGTACAGCAGCTATCTGACATGGCATCGATTCATCATACACGGAGTGATCACTGAATTATGACCACCTACCTAATACTTTGTAGGTCCTCTTTTCGCCCTCAGTACAGCAGCTACCTAACGGGGCATTGATATAACATACAGTGAGTGATCTCTGATTTATGACCACTTACATATAATTTTTCTGGTCCCTCCTTTTGCCCTCAGTACAGCAGCTATCTGACATGGCATCGATTCATCATACACGGAGTTATCACTGAATTATGACCACCTACCTAATACTTTGTAGGTCCTCTTTTCGCCCTCAGTACAGCAGCTATCTGACGTGGCATCGATTCAACATACACTGAGTTATCACTGAATTATGACCACCTACCTAATACTTTGTAGGTCCTCTTTTCGCCCTCAGTACAGCAGCTACCTAACGGGGCATTGATATAACATACAGTGAGTGATCTCTGATTTATGACCACTTACATATAATTTTTCTGGTCCCTCCTTTTGCCCTCAGTACAGCAGCTATCTGACATGGCATCGATTCATCATACACGGAGTGATCACTGAATTATGACCACCTACCTAATACTTTGTAGGTCCTCTTTTCGCCCTCAGTACAGCAGCTACCTAACGGGGCATTGATATAACATACAGTGAGTGATCTCTGATTTATGACCACTTACATATAATTTTTCTGGTCCCTCCTTTTGCCCTCAGTACAGCAGCTATCTGACATGGCATCGATTCATCATACACGGAGTGATCACTGAATTATGACCACCTACCTAATACTTTGTAGGTCCTCTTTTCGCCCTCAGTACAGCAGCTACCTAACGGGGCATTGATATAACATACAGTGAGTGATCTCTGATTTATGACCACTTACATATAATTTTTCTGGTCCCTCCTTTTGCCCTCAGTACAGCAGCTATCTGACATGGCATCGATTCATCATACACGGAGTGATCACTGAATTATGACCACCTACCTAATACTTTGTAGGTCCTCTTTTCGCCCTCAGTACAGCAGCTACCTAACGGGGCATTGATATAACATACAGTGAGTGATCTCTGATTTATGACCACTTACATATAATTTTTCTGGTCCCTCCTTTTGCCCTCAGTACAGCAGCTATCTGACATGGCATCGATTCATCATACACGGAGTTATCACTGAATTATGACCACCTACCTAATACTTTGTAGGTCCTCTTTTCGCCCTCAGTACAGCAGCTATCTGACGTGGCATCGATTCAACATACACTGAGTTATCACTGAATTATGACCACCTACCTAATACTTTGTAGGTCCTCTTTTCGCCCTCAGTACAGCAGCTATCTAACGGGGCATTGATTCAACATACAGTGAGTGATCACTGAATTATGACCACCTACCTAATACTTTGTAGGTCCCTCCTTTCGCCCTCAGTACAGCAGCTATCTGACATGGCATCGATTCAACATACACTGAGTTATCACTGAATTATGACCACCTACCTAATACTTTGTAGGTCCTCTTTTCGCCCTCAGTACAGCAGCTACCTAACGGGGCATTGATATAACATACAGTGAGTGATCTCTGATTTATGACCACTTACATATAATTTTTCTGGTCCCTCCATTTGCCCTCAGTACAGCAGCTATCTGACATGGCATCGATTCATCATACACGGAGTTATCACTGAATTATGACCACCTACCTAATACTTTGTAGGTCCTCTTTTCGCCCTCAGTACAGCAGCTATCCGACGTGGCATCGATTCAACATACACTGAGTTATCACTGAATTATGACCACCTACCTAATACTTTGTAGGTCCTCTTTTCGCCCTCAGTACAGCAGCTACCTAACGGGGCATTGATATAACATACAGTGAGTGATCTCTGATTTATGACCACTTACATATAATTTTTCTGGTCCCTCCTTTTGCCCTCAGTACAGCAGCTATCTGACATGGCATCGATTCATCATACACGGAGTTATCACTGAATTATGACCACCTACCTAATACTTTGTAGGTCCTCTTTTCGCCCTCAGTACAGCAGCTACCTAACGGGGCATTGATATAACATACAGTGAGTGATCTCTGATTTATGACCACTTACATATAATTTTTCTGGTCCCTCCATTTGCCCTCAGTACAGCAGCTATCTGACATGGCATCGATTCATCATACACGGAGTTATCACTGAATTATGACCACCTACCTAATACTTTGTAGGTCCTCTTTTCGCCCTCAGTACAGCAGCTACCTAACGGGGCATTGATATAACATACAGTGAGTGATCTCTGATTTATGACCACTTACATATAATTTTTCTGGTCCCTCCATTTGCCCTCAGTACAGCAGCTATCTGACATGGCATCGATTCATCATACACGGAGTTATCACTGAATTATGACCACCTACCTAATACTTTGTAGGTCCTCTTTTCGCCCTCAGTACAGCAGCTATCTGACGTGGCATCGATTCAACATACACTGAGTTATCACTGAATTATGACCACCTACCTAATACTTTGTAGGTCCTCTTTTCGCCCTCAGTACAGCAGCTATCCGACGTGGCATCGATTCAACATACACTGAGTTATCACTGAATTATGACCACCTACCTAATACTTTGTAGGTCCTCTTTTCGCCCTCAGTACAGCAGCTACCTAACGGGGCATTGATATAACATACAGTGAGTGATCTCTGATTTATGACCACCTTACATATAATTTTTCTGGTCCCTCCTTTTGCCCTCAGTACAGCAGCTATCTGACATGGCATCGATTCATCATACACGGAGTTATCACTGAATTATGACCACCTACCTAATACTTTGTAGGTCCTCTTTTCGCCCTCAGTACAGCAGCTATCCGACGTGGCATCGATTCAACATACACTGAGTTATCACTGAATTATGACCACCTACCTAATACTTTGTAGGTCCTCTTTTCGCCCTCAGTACAGCAGCTACCTAACGGGGCATTGATATAACATACAGTGAGTGATCTCTGATTTATGACCACTTACATATAATTTTTCTGGTCCCTCCTTTTGCCCTCAGTACAGCAGCTATCTGACATGGCATCGATTCATCATACACGGAGTTATCACTGAATTATGACCACCTACCTAATACTTTGTAGGTCCTCTTTTCGCCCTCAGTACAGCAGCTACCTAACGGGGCATTGATATAACATACAGTGAGTGATCTCTGATTTATGACCACCTTACATATAATTTTTAGGTCCCTCCTTTTGCCCTCAGTACAGCAGCTATCTGACATGGCATCGATTCATCATACACGGAGTTATCACTGAATTATGACCACCTACCTAATACTTTGTAGGTCCTCTTTTCGCCCTCAGTACAGCAGCTATCTGACGTGGCATCGATTCAACATACACTGAGTTATCACTGAATTATGACCACCTACCTAATACTTTGTAGGTCCTCTTTTCGCCCTCAGTACAGCAGCTACCTAACGGGGCATTGATATAACATACAGTGAGTGATCTCTGATTTATGACCACTTACATATAATTTTTCTGGTCCCTCCTTTTGCCCTCAGTACAGCAGCTATCTGACATGGCATCGATTCATCATACACGGAGTTATCACTGAATTATGACCACCTACCTAATACTTTGTAGGTCCTCTTTTCGCCCTCAGTACAGCAGCTATCTGACGTGGCATCGATTCAACATACACGGAGTTATCACTGAATTATGACCACCTACCTAATACTTTGTAGGTCCTCTTTTCGCCCTCAGTACAGCAGCTATCTGACGTGGCATCGATTCAACATACACTGAGTTATCACTGAATTATGACCACCTACCTAATACTTTGTAGGTCCTCTTTTCGCCCTCAGTACAGCAGCTATCTGACGTGGCATCGATTCAACATACACTGAGTTATCACTGAATTATGACCACCTACCTAATACTTTGTAGGTCCTCTTTTCGCCCTCAGTACAGCAGCTATCTGACGTGGCATCGATTCAACATACACTGAGTTATCACTGAATTATGACCACCTACCTAATACTTTGTAGGTCCTCTTTTCGCCCTCAGTACAGCAGCTACCTAACGGGGCATTGATATAACATACAGTGAGTGATCTCTGATTTATGACCACTTACATATAATTTTTCTGGTCCCTCCTTTTGCCCTCAGTACAGCAGCTATCTGACATGGCATCGATTCATCATACACGGAGTTATCACTGAATTATGACCACCTACCTAATACTTTGTAGGTCCTCTTTTCGCCCTCAGTACAGCAGCTATCTGACGTGGCATCGATTCAACATACACTGAGTTATCACTGAATTATGACCACCTACCTAATACTTTGTAGGTCCTCTTTTCGCCCTCAGTACAGCAGCTACCTAACGGGGCATTGATATAACATACAGTGAGTGATCTCTGATTTATGACCACTTACATATAATTTTTCTGGTCCCTCCTTTTGCCCTCAGTACAGCAGCTATCTGACATGGCATCGATTCATCATACACGGAGTGATCACTGAATTATGACCACCTACCTAATACTTTGTAGGTCCTCTTTTCGCCTTCAGTACAGCAGCTATCCGACGTGGTATCGCTTCACCATACACGGAATGATCACTTACCTATTACTGCGCAGGTCCTCCTTTCGCCCTCAGTACAGCAGCTACCTAACGGGGCATTGATATAACATACAGTGAGTGATCTCTGATTTATGACCACTTACATATAATTTTTCTGGTCCCTCCTTTTGCCCTCAGTACAGCAGCTATCTGACATGGCATCGATTCATCATACACGGAGTTATCACTGAATTATGACCACCTACCTAATACTTTGTAGGTCCTCTTTTCGCCCTCAGTACAGCAGCTACCTAACGGGGCATTGATATAACATACAGTGAGTGATCTCTGATTTATGACCACTTACATATAATTTTTCTGGTCCCTCCTTTTGCCCTCAGTACAGCAGCTATCTGACATGGCATCGATTCATCATACACGGAGTTATCACTGAATTATGACCACCTACCTAATACTTTGTAGGTCCTCTTTTCGCCCTCAGTACAGCAGCTATCTGACGTGGCATCGATTCAACATACACTGAGTTATCACTGAATTATGACCACCTACCTAATACTTTGTAGGTCCTCTTTTCGCCCTCAGTACAGCAGCTACCTAACGGGGCATTGATATAACATACAGTGAGTGATCTCTGATTTATGACCACTTACATATAATTTTTCTGGTCCCTCCTTTTGCCCTCAGTACAGCAGCTATCTGACATGGCATCGATTCATCATACACGGAGTTATCACTGAATTATGACCACCTACCTAATACTTTGTAGGTCCTCTTTTCGCCCTCAGTACAGCAGCTATCTGACGTGGCATCGATTCAACATACACTGAGTTATCACTGAATTATGACCACCTACCTAATACTTTGTAGGTCCTCTTTTCGCCCTCAGTACAGCAGCTACCTAACGGGGCATTGATATAACATACAGTGAGTGATCTCTGATTTATGACCACTTACATATAATTTTTCTGGTCCCTCCTTTTGCCCTCAGTACAGCAGCTATCTGACATGGCATCGATTCATCATACACGGAGTTATCACTGAATTATGACCACCTACCTAATACTTTGTAGGTCCTCTTTTCGCCCTCAGTACAGCAGCTATCTGACGTGGCATCGATTCAACATACACTGAGTTATCACTGAATTATGACCACCTACCTAATACTTTGTAGGTCCTCTTTTCGCCCTCAGTACAGCAGCTACCTAACGGGGCATTGATATAACATACAGTGAGTGATCTCTGATTTATGACCACTTACATATAATTTTTCTGGTCCCTCCTTTTGCCCTCAGTACAGCAGCTATCTGACATGGCATCGATTCATCATACACGGAGTGATCACTGAATTATGACCACCTACCTAATACTTTGTAGGTCCTCTTTTCGCCTTCAGTACAGCAGCTATCCGACGTGGTATCGCTTCACCATACACGGAATGATCACTTACCTATTACTGCGCAGGTCCTCCTTTCGCCCTCAGTACAGCAGCTACCTAACGGGGCATTGATATAACATACAGTGAGTGATCTCTGATTTATGACCACTTACATATAATTTTTCTGGTCCCTCCTTTTGCCCTCAGTACAGCAGCTATCTGACATGGCATCGATTCATCATACACGGAGTTATCACTGAATTATGACCACCTACCTAATACTTTGTAGGTCCTCTTTTCGCCCTCAGTACAGCAGCTATCTGACGTGGCATCGATTCAACATACACTGAGTTATCACTGAATTATGACCACCTACCTAATACTTTGTAGGTCCTCTTTTCGCCCTCAGTACAGCAGCTATCTGACGTGGCATCGATTCAACATACACTGAGTTATCACTGAATTATGACCACCTACCTAATACTTTGTAGGTCCTCTTTTCGCCCTCAGTACAGCAGCTATCTGACGTGGCATCGATTCAACATACACTGAGTTATCACTGAATTATGACCACCTACCTAATACTTTGTAGGTCCTCTTTTCGCCCTCAGTACAGCAGCTACCTAACGGGGCATTGATATAACATACAGTGAGTGATCTCTGATTTATGACCACTTACATATAATTTTTCTGGTCCCTCCTTTTGCCCTCAGTACAGCAGCTATCTGACATGGCATCGATTCATCATACACGGAGTTATCACTGAATTATGACCACCTACCTAATACTTTGTAGGTCCTCTTTTCGCCCTCAGTACAGCAGCTATCTGACGTGGCATCGATTCAACATACACTGAGTTATCACTGAATTATGACCACCTACCTAATACTTTGTAGGTCCTCTTTTCGCCCTCAGTACAGCAGCTACCTAACGGGGCATTGATATAACATACAGTGAGTGATCTCTGATTTATGACCACTTACATATAATTTTTCTGGTCCCTCCTTTTGCCCTCAGTACAGCAGCTATCTGACATGGCATCGATTCATCATACACGGAGTGATCACTGAATTATGACCACCTACCTAATACTTTGTAGGTCCTCTTTTCGCCTTCAGTACAGCAGCTATCCGACGTGGTATCGCTTCACCATACACGGAATGATCACTTACCTATTACTGCGCAGGTCCTCCTTTCGCCCTCAGTACAGCAGCTACCTAACGGGGCATTGATATAACATACAGTGAGTGATCTCTGATTTATGACCACTTACATATAATTTTTCTGGTCCCTCCTTTTGCCCTCAGTACAGCAGCTATCTGACATGGCATCGATTCATCATACACGGAGTTATCACTGAATTATGACCACCTACCTAATACTTTGTAGGTCCTCTTTTCGCCCTCAGTACAGCAGCTACCTAACGGGGCATTGATATAACATACAGTGAGTGATCTCTGATTTATGACCACTTACATATAATTTTTCTGGTCCCTCCTTTTGCCCTCAGTACAGCAGCTATCTGACATGGCATCGATTCATCATACACGGAGTTATCACTGAATTATGACCACCTACCTAATACTTTGTAGGTCCTCTTTTCGCCCTCAGTACAGCAGCTATCTGACGTGGCATCGATTCAACATACACTGAGTTATCACTGAATTATGACCACCTACCTAATACTTTGTAGGTCCTCTTTTCGCCCTCAGTACAGCAGCTACCTAACGGGGCATTGATATAACATACAGTGAGTGATCTCTGATTTATGACCACTTACATATAATTTTTCTGGTCCCTCCTTTTGCCCTCAGTACAGCAGCTATCTGACATGGCATCGATTCATCATACACGGAGTTATCACTGAATTATGACCACCTACCTAATACTTTGTAGGTCCTCTTTTCGCCCTCAGTACAGCAGCTATCTGACGTGGCATCGATTCAACATACACTGAGTTATCACTGAATTATGACCACCTACCTAATACTTTGTAGGTCCTCTTTTCGCCCTCAGTACAGCAGCTACCTAACGGGGCATTGATATAACATACAGTGAGTGATCTCTGATTTATGACCACTTACATATAATTTTTCTGGTCCCTCCTTTTGCCCTCAGTACAGCAGCTATCTGACATGGCATCGATTCATCATACACGGAGTTATCACTGAATTATGACCACCTACCTAATACTTTGTAGGTCCTCTTTTCGCCCTCAGTACAGCAGCTATCTGACGTGGCATCGATTCAACATACACTGAGTTATCACTGAATTATGACCACCTACCTAATACTTTGTAGGTCCTCTTTTCGCCCTCAGTACAGCAGCTACCTAACGGGGCATTGATATAACATACAGTGAGTGATCTCTGATTTATGACCACTTACATATAATTTTTCTGGTCCCTCCTTTTGCCCTCAGTACAGCAGCTATCTGACATGGCATCGATTCATCATACACGGAGTGATCACTGAATTATGACCACCTACCTAATACTTTGTAGGTCCTCTTTTCGCCTTCAGTACAGCAGCTATCCGACGTGGTATCGCTTCACCATACACGGAATGATCACTTACCTATTACTGCGCAGGTCCTCCTTTCGCCCTCAGTACAGCAGCTACCTAACGGGGCATTGATATAACATACAGTGAGTGATCTCTGATTTATGACCACTTACATATAATTTTTCTGGTCCCTCCTTTTGCCCTCAGTACAGCAGCTATCTGACATGGCATCGATTCATCATACACGGAGTTATCACTGAATTATGACCACCTACCTAATACTTTGTAGGTCCTCTTTTCGCCCTCAGTACAGCAGCTACCTAACGGGGCATTGATATAACATACAGTGAGTGATCTCTGATTTATGACCACTTACATATAATTTTTCTGGTCCCTCCTTTTGCCCTCAGTACAGCAGCTATCTGACATGGCATCGATTCATCATACACGGAGTTATCACTGAATTATGACCACCTACCTAATACTTTGTAGGTCCTCTTTTCGCCCTCAGTACAGCAGCTATCTGACGTGGCATCGATTCAACATACACTGAGTTATCACTGAATTATGACCACCTACCTAATACTTTGTAGGTCCTCTTTTCGCCCTCAGTACAGCAGCTACCTAACGGGGCATTGATATAACATACAGTGAGTGATCTCTGATTTATGACCACTTACATATAATTTTTCTGGTCCCTCCTTTTGCCCTCAGTACAGCAGCTATCTGACATGGCATCGATTCATCATACACGGAGTTATCACTGAATTATGACCACCTACCTAATACTTTGTAGGTCCTCTTTTCGCCCTCAGTACAGCAGCTATCTGACGTGGCATCGATTCAACATACACTGAGTTATCACTGAATTATGACCACCTACCTAATACTTTGTAGGTCCTCTTTTCGCCCTCAGTACAGCAGCTACCTAACGGGGCATTGATATAACATACAGTGAGTGATCTCTGATTTATGACCACTTACATATAATTTTTCTGGTCCCTCCTTTTGCCCTCAGTACAGCAGCTATCTGACATGGCATCGATTCATCATACACGGAGTTATCACTGAATTATGACCACCTACCTAATACTTTGTAGGTCCTCTTTTCGCCCTCAGTACAGCAGCTATCTGACGTGGCATCGATTCAACATACACTGAGTTATCACTGAATTATGACCACCTACCTAATACTTTGTAGGTCCTCTTTTCGCCCTCAGTACAGCAGCTACCTAACGGGGCATTGATATAACATACAGTGAGTGATCTCTGATTTATGACCACTTACATATAATTTTTCTGGTCCCTCCTTTTGCCCTCAGTACAGCAGCTATCTGACATGGCATCGATTCATCATACACGGAGTTATCACTGAATTATGACCACCTACCTAATACTTTGTAGGTCCTCTTTTCGCCCTCAGTACAGCAGCTATCTGACGTGGCATCGATTCAACATACACTGAGTTATCACTGAATTATGACCACCTACCTAATACTTTGTAGGTCCTCTTTTCGCCCTCAGTACAGCAGCTACCTAACGGGGCATTGATATAACATACAGTGAGTGATCTCTGATTTATGACCACTTACATATAATTTTTCTGGTCCCTCCTTTTGCCCTCAGTACAGCAGCTATCTGACATGGCATCGATTCATCATACACGGAGTTATCACTGAATTATGACCACCTACCTAATACTTTGTAGGTCCTCTTTTCGCCCTCAGTACAGCAGCTATCTGACGTGGCATCGATTCAACATACACTGAGTTATCACTGAATTATGACCACCTACCTAATACTTTGTAGGTCCTCTTTTCGCCCTCAGTACAGCAGCTACCTAACGGGGCATTGATATAACATACAGTGAGTGATCTCTGATTTATGACCACTTACATATAATTTTTCTGGTCCCTCCTTTTGCCCTCAGTACAGCAGCTATCTGACATGGCATCGATTCATCATACACGGAGTTATCACTGAATTATGACCACCTACCTAATACTTTGTAGGTCCTCTTTTCGCCCTCAGTACAGCAGCTATCTGACGTGGCATCGATTCAACATACACTGAGTTATCACTGAATTATGACCACCTACCTAATACTTTGTAGGTCCTCTTTTCGCCCTCAGTACAGCAGCTACCTAACGGGGCATTGATATAACATACAGTGAGTGATCTCTGATTTATGACCACTTACATAATAATTTTTCTGGTCCCTCCTTTTCGCCCTCAGTACAGCAGCTATCTGACATGGCATCGATTCATCATACACGGAGTTATCACTGAATTATGACCACCTACCTAATACTTTGTAGGTCCTCTTTTCGCCCTCAGTACAGCAGCTATCTGACGTGGCATCGATTCAACATACACTGAGTTATCACTGAATTATGACCACCTACCTAATACTTTGTAGGTCCTCTTTTCGCCCTCAGTACAGCAGCTACCTAACGGGGCATTGATATAACATACAGTGAGTGATCTCTGATTTATGACCACTTACATATAATTTTTCTGGTCCCTCCTTTTGCCCTCAGTACAGCAGCTATCTGACATGGCATCGATTCATCATACACGGAGTTATCACTGAATTATGACCACCTACCTAATACTTTGTAGGTCCTCTTTTCGCCCTCAGTACAGCAGCTACCTAACGGGGCATTGATATAACATACAGTGAGTGATCTCTGATTTATGACCACTTACATATAATTTTTCTGGTCCCTCCTTTTGCCCTCAGTACAGCAGCTATCTGACATGGCATCGATTCATCATACACGGAGTTATCACTGAATTATGACCACCTACCTAATACTTTGTAGGTCCTCTTTTCGCCCTCAGTACAGCAGCTATCCGACGTGGCATCGATTCAACATACACTGAGTTATCACTGAATTATGACCACCTACCTAATACTTTGTAGGTCCTCTTTTCGCCCTCAGTACAGCAGCTACCTAACGGGGCATTGATATAACATACAGTGAGTGATCTCTGATTTATGACCACTTACATATAATTTTTCTGGTCCCTCCTTTTGCCCTCAGTACAGCAGCTATCTGACATGGCATCGATTCATCATACACGGAGTTATCACTGAATTATGACCACCTACCTAATACTTTGTAGGTCCTCTTTTCGCCCTCAGTACAGCAGCTATCCGACGTGGCATCGATTCAACATACACTGAGTTATCACTGAATTATGACCACTTACCTAATTACTTTGTAGGTCCTCCTTTCGCCCTCAGTACAGCAGCTACCTAACGGGGCATCGATTCAACATACACGTGATCTCTGATTTATGACCACTTACATTTTTCTGGTCCCTCCTTTTGCCCTCAGTACAGCAGCTATCTGACATGGCATGACCACCTACCTAATACTTTGTAGGTCCTCTTTTCGCCCTCAGTACAGCAGCTACCTAACGGGGCATTGATATAACATACAGTGAGTGATCTCTGATTTATGACCACTTACATAATAATTTTTCTGGTCCCTCCTTTTGCCCTCAGTACAGCAGCTATCTGACATGGCATCGATTCATCATACACGGAGTGATCACTGAATTATGACCACCTACCTAATACTTTGTAGGTCCTCTTTTCGCCTTCAGTACAGCAGCTATCCGACGTGGTATCGCTTCACCATACACGGAATGATCACTGAATTATGACCACCTACCTAATACTTTGTAGGTCCTCCTTTCGCCCTCAGTACAGCAGCTACCTAACGGGGCATTGATATAACATACAGTGAGTGATCTCTGATTTATGACCACTTACATATAATTTTTCTGGTCCCTCCTTTTGCCCTCAGTACAGCAGCTATCTGACATGGCATCGATTCATCATACACGGAGTTATCACTGAATTATGACCACCTACCTAATACTTTGTAGGTCCTCTTTTCGCCCTCAGTACAGCAGCTACCTAACGGGGCATTGATATAACATACAGTGAGTGATCTCTGATTTATGACCACTTACATAATAATTTTTCTGGTCCCTCCTTTTGCCCTCAGTACAGCAGCTATCTGACATGGCATCGATTCATCATACACGGAGTTATCACTGAATTATGACCACCTACCTAATACTTTGTAGGTCCTCTTTTCGCCCTCAGTACAGCAGCTATCCGACGTGGCATCGATTCAACATACACTGAGTTATCACTGAATTATGACCACCTACCTAATACTTTGTAGGTCCTCTTTTCGCCCTCAGTACAGCAGCTACCTCATTGATATAACATACAGTGATCAGTGACCAATCAGTACAGCAGCTATCTGACATGGCATCGATTCATCATACACGGAGTTATCACTGAATTATGACCACCTACCTAATACTTTGTAGGTCCTCTTTTCGCCCTCAGTACAGCAGCTACCTAACGGGGCATTGATATAACATACAGTGAGTGATCTCTGATTTATGACCACTTACATATAATTTTTCTGGTCCCTCCTTTTGCCCTCAGTACAGCAGCTATCTGACATGGCATCGATTCATCATACACGGAGTGATCACTGAATTATGACCACCTACCTAATACTTTGTAGGTCCTCTTTTCGCCCTCAGTACAGCAGCTACCTAACGGGGCATTGATATAACATACAGTGAGTGATCTCTGATTTATGACCACTTACATATAATTTTTCTGGTCCCTCCTTTTGCCCTCAGTACAGCAGCTATCTGACATGGCATCGATTCATCATACACGGAGTGATCACTGAATTATGACCACCTACCTAATACTTTGTAGGTCCTCTTTTCGCCTTCAGTACAGCAGCTATCCGACGTGGCATCGATTCACCATACACTGAGTTATCACTGAATTATGACCACCTACCTATTACTGCGCAGGTCCTCCTTTCGCCCTCAGTACAGCAGCTACCTAACGGGGCATTGATATAACATACAGTGAGTGATCTCTGATTTATGACCACTTACATATAATTTTTCTGGTCCCTCCTTTTGCCCTCAGTACAGCAGCTATCTGACATGGCATCGATTCATCATACACGGAGTGATCACTGAATTATGACCACCTACCTAATACTTTGTAGGTCCTCTTTTCGCCTTCAGTACAGCAGCTATCCGACGTGGTATCGATTCAACATACACGGAATGATCACTGAATTATGACCACCTACCTAATACTTTGTAGGTCCTCCTTTTCGCCCTCAGTACAGCAGCTACCTAACGGGGCATTGATATAACATACAGTGAGTGATCTCTGATTTATGACCACTTACATATAATTTTTCTGGTCCCTCCTTTTGCCCTCAGTACAGCAGCTATCTGACATGGCATCGATTCATCATACACGGAGTGATCACTGAATTATGACCACCTACCTAATACTTTGTAGGTCCTCTTTTCGCCCTCAGTACAGCAGCTATCCGACGTGGCATCGATTCAACATACACTGAGTTATCACTGAATTATGACCACCTACCTAATACTTTGTAGGTCCTCTTTTCGCCCTCAGTACAGCAGCTACCTAACGGGGCATTGATATAACATACAGTGAGTGATCTCTGATTTATGACCACTTACATATAATTTTTCTGGTCCCTCCTTTTGCCCTCAGTACAGCAGCTATCTGACATGGCATCGATTCATCATACACGGAGTGATCACTGAATTATGACCACCTACCTAATACTTTGTAGGTCCTCTTTTCGCCTTCAGTACAGCAGCTATCTGACGTGGCATCGATTCAACATACACTGAGTTATCACTGAATTATGACCACCTACCTAATACTTTGTAGGTCCTCTTTTCGCCCTCAGTACAGCAGCTACCTAACGGGGCATTGATATAACATACAGTGAGTGATCTCTGATTTATGACCACTTACATATAATTTTTCTGGTCCCTCCTTTTGCCCTCAGTACAGCAGCTATCTGACATGGCATCGATTCATCATACACGGAGTTATCACTGAATTATGACCACCTACCTAATACTTTGTAGGTCCTCTTTTCGCCCTCAGTACAGCAGCTATCTAACGGGGCATTGATATAACATACAGTGAGTGATCTCTGATTTATGACCACTTACATATAATTTTTCTGGTCCCTCCTTTTGCCCTCAGTACAGCAGCTATCTGACATGGCATCGATTCATCATACACGGAGTTATCACTGAATTATGACCACCTACCTAATACTTTGTAGGTCCTCTTTTCGCCCTCAGTACAGCAGCTACCTAACGGGGCATTGATATAACATACAGTGAGTGATCTCTGATTTATGACCACTTACATATAATTTTTCTGGTCCCTCCTTTTGCCCTCAGTACAGCAGCTATCTGACATGGCATCGATTCATCATACACTGAGTTATCACTGAATTATGACCACCTACCTAATACTTTGTAGGTCCTCTTTTCGCCTTCAGTACAGCAGCTATCCGACGTGGTATCGCTTCAACCATACACGGAATGATCACCTTACCTATTACTGCGCAGGTCCTCCTTTCGCCCTCAGTACAGCAGCTACCTAACGGGGCATTGATATAACATACAGTGAGTGATCTCTGATTTATGACCACTTACATATAATTTTTCTGGTCCCTCCTTTTGCCCTCAGTACAGCAGCTATCTGACATGGCATCGATTCATCATACACGGAGTTATCACTGAATTATGACCACCTACCTAATACTTTGTAGGTCCTCTTTTCGCCCTCAGTACAGCAGCTATCTGACGTGGCATTCGATTCAACATACACTGAGTTATCACTGATGATCGCCCTCAGTACAGCAGCTATCTGACGGGGCATGATTCAACATACACTGAGTTATCACTGAATTATGACCACCTACCTAATACTTTGTAGGTCCTCTTTTCGCCCTCAGTACAGCAGCTATCTGACGTGGCATCGATTCATCATACACGGAGTTATCACTGAATTATGACCACCTACCTAATACTTTGTAGGTCCTCTTTTCGCCTTCAGTACAGCAGCTATCCGACGTGGTATCGCTTCACCATACACGGAATGATCACTGAATTATGACCACCTATTACTTTGCGCAGGTCCTCTTTTCGCCCTCAGTACAGCAGCTACCTAACGGGGCATTGATATAACATACAGTGAGTGATCTCTGATTTATGACCACTTACATATAATTTTTCTGGTCCCTCCTTTTGCCCTCAGTACAGCAGCTATCTGACATGGCATCGATTCATCATACACGGAGTTATCACTGAATTATGACCACCTACCTAATACTTTGTAGGTCCTCTTTTCGCCCTCAGTACAGCAGCTACCTAACGGGGCATTGATATAACATACAGTGAGTGATCTCTGATTTATGACCACTTACATATAATTTTTCTGGTCCCTCCTTTTGCCCTCAGTACAGCAGCTATCTGACATGGCATCGATTCATCATACACGGAGTGATCACTGAATTATGACCACCTACCTAATACTTTGTAGGTCCTCTTTTCGCCCTCAGTACAGCAGCTATCCGACGTGGCATCGATTCAACATACACGGAGTTATCACTGAATTATGACCACCTACCTAATACTTTGTAGGTCCTCTTTTCGCCCTCAGTACAGCAGCTACCTAACGGGGCATTGATATAACATACAGTGAGTGATCTCTGATTTATGACCACTTACATATAATTTTTCTGGTCCCTCCTTTTGCCCTCAGTACAGCAGCTATCTGACATGGCATCGATTCATCATACACGGAGTGATCACTGAATTATGACCACCTACCTAATACTTTGTAGGTCCTCTTTTCGCCCTCAGTACAGCAGCTATCTGACGTGGCATCGATTCAACATACACTGAGTTATCACTGAATTATGACCACCTACCTAATACTTTGTAGGTCCTCTTTTCGCCCTCAGTACAGCAGCTATCTAACGGGGCATCGATATAACATACAGTGAGTGATCTCTGATTTATGACCACTTACATATAATTTTTCTGGTCCCTCCTTTTCGCCCTCAGTACAGCAGCTATCTGACATGGCATCGATTCATCATACACGGAGTTATCACTGAATTATGACCACCTACCTAATACTTTGTAGGTCCTCTTTTCGCCCTCAGTACAGCAGCTACCTAACGGGGCATTGATATAACATACAGTGAGTGATCTCTGATTTATGACCACTTACATATAATTTTTCTGGTCCCTCCTTTTGCCCTCAGTACAGCAGCTATCTGACATGGCATCGATTCATCATACACGGAGTGATCACTGAATTATGACCACCTACCTAATACTTTGTAGGTCCTCTTTTCGCCCTCAGTACAGCAGCTACCTAACGGGGCATTGATATAACATACAGTGAGTGATCTCTGATTTATGACCACTTACATATAATTTTTCTGGTCCCTCCTTTTGCCCTCAGTACAGCAGCTATCTGACATGGCATCGATTCATCATACACGGAGTTATCACTGAATTATGACCACCTACCTAATACTTTGTAGGTCCTCTTTTCGCCTTCAGTACAGCAGCTATCCGACGTGGTATCGCTTCACCATACACGGAATGATCACTTACCTATTACTGCGCAGGTCCTCCTTTCGCCCTCAGTACAGCAGCTACCTAACGGGGCATTGATATAACATACAGTGAGTGATCTCTGATTTATGACCACTTACATATAATTTTTCTGGTCCCTCCTTTTGCCCTCAGTACAGCAGCTATCTGACATGGCATCGATTCATCATACACGGAGTTATCACTGAATTATGACCACCTACCTAATACTTTGTAGGTCCTCTTTTCGCCCTCAGTACAGCAGCTACCTAACGGGGCATTGATATAACATACAGTGAGTGATCTCTGATTTATGACCACTTACATATAATTTTTCTGGTCCCTCCTTTTGCCCTCAGTACAGCAGCTATCTGACATGGCATCGATTCATCATACACGGAGTTATCACTGAATTATGACCACCTACCTAATACTTTGTAGGTCCTCTTTTCGCCCTCAGTACAGCAGCTATCCGACGTGGCATCGATTCAACATACACTGAGTTATCACTGAATTATGACCACCTACCTAATACTTTGTAGGTCCTCTTTTCGCCCTCAGTACAGCAGCTATCTGACGTGGCATCGATTCAACATACACTGAGTTATCACTGAATTATGACCACCTACCTAATACTTTGTAGGTCCTCTTTTCGCCCTCAGTACAGCAGCTATCCGACGTGGCATCGATTCAACATACACTGAGTTATCACTGAATTATGACCACCTACCTAATACTTTGTAGGTCCTCTTTTCGCCCTCAGTACAGCAGCTATCCGACGTGGCATCGATTCAACATACAGTGAGTGATCTCTGATTTATGACCACTTACATATAATTTTTCTGGTCCCTCCTTTTGCCCTCAGTACAGCAGCTATCTGACATGGCATCGATTCATCATACACGGAGTTATCACTGAATTATGACCACCTACCTAATACTTTGTAGGTCCTCTTTTCGCCTTCAGTACAGCAGCTATCCGACGTGGCATCGATTCAACATACACGAGTTATCACTGAATTATGACCACCTACCTAATACTTTGTAGGTCCTCCTTTCGCCCTCAGTACAGCAGCTACCTAACGGGGCATTGATATAACATACAGTGAGTGATCTCTGATTTATGACCACTTACATATAATTTTTCTGGTCCCTCCTTTTGCCCTCAGTACAGCAGCTATCTGACATGGCATCGATTCATCATACACGGAGTTATCACTGAATTATGACCACCTACCTAATACTTTGTAGGTCCTCTTTTCGCCCTCAGTACAGCAGCTATCTGACGTGGCATCGATTCAACATACACTGAGTTATCACTGAATTATGACCACCTACCTAATACTTTGTAGGTCCTCTTTTCGCCCTCAGTACAGCAGCTACCTAACGGGGCATTGATATAACATACAGTGAGTGATCTCTGATTTATGACCACTTACATATAATTTTTCTGGTCCCTCCTTTTGCCCTCAGTACAGCAGCTATCTGACATGGCATCGATTCATCATACACGGAGTTATCACTGAATTATGACCACCTACCTAATACTTTGTAGGTCCTCTTTTCGCCCTCAGTACAGCAGCTACCTAACGGGGCATTGATATAACATACAGTGAGTGATCTCTGATTTATGACCACTTACATATAATTTTTCTGGTCCCTCCTTTTGCCCTCAGTACAGCAGCTATCTGACATGGCATCGATTCATCATACACGGAGTGATCACTGAATTATGACCACCTACCTAATACTTTGTAGGTCCTCTTTTCGCCTTCAGTACAGCAGCTATCCGACGTGGTATCGCTTCACCATACACGGAATGATCACTTACCTATTACTGCGCAGGTCCTCCTTTCGCCCTCAGTACAGCAGCTACCTAACGGGGCATTGATATAACATACAGTGAGTGATCTCTGATTTATGACCACTTACATATAATTTTTCTGGTCCCTCCTTTTGCCCTCAGTACAGCAGCTATCTGACATGGCATCGATTCATCATACACGGAGTTATCACTGAATTATGACCACCTACCTAATACTTTGTAGGTCCTCTTTTCGCCCTCAGTACAGCAGCTACCTAACGGGGCATTGATATAACATACAGTGAGTGATCTCTGATTTATGACCACTTACATATAATTTTTCTGGTCCCTCCTTTTGCCCTCAGTACAGCAGCTATCTGACATGGCATCGATTCATCATACACGGAGTTATCACTGAATTATGACCACCTACCTAATACTTTGTAGGTCCTCTTTTCGCCCTCAGTACAGCAGCTATCCGACGTGGCATCGATTCAACATACACTGAGTTATCACTGAATTATGACCACCTACCTAATACTTTGTAGGTCCTCTTTTCGCCCTCAGTACAGCAGCTATCTGACGTGGCATCGATTCAACATACACTGAGTTATCACTGAATTATGACCACCTACCTAATACTTTGTAGGTCCTCTTTTCGCCTTCAGTACAGCAGCTATCCGACGTGGTATCGCTTCACCATACACGGAATGATCACTTACCTATTACTGCGCAGGTCCTCCTTTCGCCCTCAGTACAGCAGCTACCTAACGGGGCATTGATATAACATACAGTGAGTGATCTCTGATTTATGACCACTTACATATAATTTTTCTGGTCCCTCCTTTTGCCCTCAGTACAGCAGCTATCTGACATGGCATCGATTCATCATACACGGAGTTATCACTGAATTATGACCACCTACCTAATACTTTGTAGGTCCTCTTTTCGCCCTCAGTACAGCAGCTATCTGACGTGGCATCGATTCAACATACACTGAGTTATCACTGAATTATGACCACCTACCTAATACTTTGTAGGTCCTCTTTTCGCCCTCAGTACAGCAGCTATCTGACGTGGCATCGATTCAACATACACTGAGTTATCACTGAATTATGACCACCTACCTAATACTTTGTAGGTCCTCTTTTCGCCTTCAGTACAGCAGCTATCCGACGTGGTATCGCTTCACCATACACGGAATGATCACTTACCTATTACTTTGCGCAGGTCCTCCTTTCGCCCTCAGTACAGCAGCTACCTAACGGGGCATTGATATAACATACAGTGAGTGATCTCTGATTTATGACCACTTACATATAATTTTTCTGGTCCCTCCTTTTGCCCTCAGTACAGCAGCTATCTGACATGGCATCGATTCATCATACACGGAGTGATCACTGAATTATGACCACCTACCTAATACTTTGTAGGTCCTCTTTTCGCCCTCAGTACAGCAGCTACCTAACGGGGCATTGATATAACATACAGTGAGTGATCTCTGATTTATGACCACTTACATATAATTTTTCTGGTCCCTCCTTTTGCCCTCAGTACAGCAGCTATCTGACATGGCATCGATTCATCATACACGGAGTTATCACTGAATTATGACCACCTACCTAATACTTTGTAGGTCCTCTTTTCGCCCTCAGTACAGCAGCTATCCGACGTGGCATCGATTCAACATACACTGAGTTATCACTGAATTATGACCACCTACCTAATACTTTGTAGGTCCTCTTTTCGCCCTCAGTACAGCAGCTATCTGACGTGGCATCGATTCAACATACACTGAGTTATCACTGAATTATGACCACCTACCTAATACTTTGTAGGTCCTCTTTTCGCCTTCAGTACAGCAGCTATCCGACGTGGCATCGATTCAACATACACTGAGTTATCACTGAATTATGACCACCTACCTAATACTTTGTAGGTCCTCTTTTCGCCCTCAGTACAGCAGCTACCTAACGGGGCATTGATATAACATACAGTGAGTGATCTCTGATTTATGACCACTTACATATAATTTTTCTGGTCCCTCCTTTTGCCCTCAGTACAGCAGCTATCTGACATGGCATCGATTCATCATACACGGAGTTATCACTGAATTATGACCACCTACCTAATACTTTGTAGGTCCTCTTTTCGCCCTCAGTACAGCAGCTATCCGACGTGGCATCGATTCAACATACACTGAGTTATCACTGAATTATGACCACCTACCTAATACTTTGTAGGTCCTCTTTTCGCCCTCAGTACAGCAGCTATCTGACGTGGCATCGATTCAACATACACGGAGTTATCACTGAATTATGACCACCTACCTAATACTTTGTAGGTCCTCTTTTCGCCTTCAGTACAGCAGCTATCCGACGTGGCATCGATTCAACATACACTGAGTTATCACTGAATTATGACCACCTACCTAATACTTTGTAGGTCCTCCTTTCGCCCTCAGTACAGCAGCTACCTAACGGGGCATTGATATAACATACAGTGAGTGATCTCTGATTTATGACCACTTACATATAATTTTTCTGGTCCCTCCTTTTGCCCTCAGTACAGCAGCTATCTGACATGGCATCGATTCATCATACACGGAGTTATCACTGAATTATGACCACCTACCTAATACTTTGTAGGTCCTCTTTTCGCCCTCAGTACAGCAGCTATCTGACGTGGCATCGATTCAACATACACTGAGTTATCACTGAATTATGACCACCTACCTAATACTTTGTAGGTCCTCTTTTCGCCCTCAGTACAGCAGCTATCTGACGTGGCATCGATTCAACATACACTGAGTTATCACTGAATTATGACCACCTACCTAATACTTTGTAGGTCCTCTTTTCGCCTTCAGTACAGCAGCTATCCGACGTGGTATCGCTTCACCATACACTGAGTTATCACTGAATTATGACCACCTACCTATTACTGCGCAGGTCCTCCTTTCGCCCTCAGTACAGCAGCTACCTAACGGGGCATTGATATAACATACAGTGAGTGATCTCTGATTTATGACCACTTACATATAATTTTTCTGGTCCCTCCTTTTGCCCTCAGTACAGCAGCTATCTGACATGGCATCGATTCATCATACACGGAGTTATCACTGAATTATGACCACCTACCTAATACTTTGTAGGTCCTCTTTTCGCCCTCAGTACAGCAGCTATCTGACGTGGCATCGATTCAACATACACTGAGTTATCACTGAATTATGACCACCTACCTAATACTTTGTAGGTCCTCTTTTCGCCCTCAGTACAGCAGCTATCTGACGTGGCATCGATTCATCATACACGGAGTTATCACTGAATTATGACCACCTACCTAATACTTTGTAGGTCCTCTTTTCGCCTTCAGTACAGCAGCTATCCGACGTGGCATCGATTCAACATACACTGAGTTATCACTGAATTATGACCACCTACCTAATACTTTGCGTAGGTCCTCTTTTCGCCCTCAGTACAGCAGCTACCTAACGGGGCATTGATATAACATACAGTGAGTGATCTCTGATTTATGACCACTTACATATAATTTTTCTGGTCCCTCCTTTTGCCCTCAGTACAGCAGCTATCTGACATGGCATCGATTCATCATACACGGAGTGATCACTGAATTATGACCACCTACCTAATACTTTGTAGGTCCTCTTTTCGCCTTCAGTACAGCAGCTATCCGACGTGGTATCGCTTCACCATACACGGAATGATCACTTACCTATTACTGCGCAGGTCCTCCTTTCGCCCTCAGTACAGCAGCTACCTAACGGGGCATTGATATAACATACAGTGAGTGATCTCTGATTTATGACCACTTACATATAATTTTTCTGGTCCCTCCTTTTGCCCTCAGTACAGCAGCTATCTGACATGGCATCGATTCATCATACACGGAGTGATCACTGAATTATGACCACCTACCTAATACTTTGTAGGTCCTCTTTTCGCCCTCAGTACAGCAGCTACCTAACGGGGCATTGATATAACATACAGTGAGTGATCTCTGATTTATGACCACTTACATATAATTTTTCTGGTCCCTCCATTTGCCCTCAGTACAGCAGCTATCTGACATGGCATCGATTCATCATACACGGAGTGATCACTGAATTATGACCACCTACCTAATACTTTGTAGGTCCTCTTTTCGCCTTCAGTACAGCAGCTATCCGACGTGGCATCGATTCAACATACACTGAGTTATCACTGAATTATGACCACCTACCTATTACTGCGCAGGTCCTCCTTTCGCCCTCAGTACAGCAGCTACCTAACGGGGCATTGATATAACATACAGTGAGTGATCTCTGATTTATGACCACTTACATATAATTTTTCTGGTCCCTCCTTTTGCCCTCAGTACAGCAGCTATCTGACATGGCATCGATTCATCATACACGGAGTTATCACTGAATTATGACCACCTACCTAATACTTTGTAGGTCCTCTTTTCGCCCTCAGTACAGCAGCTACCTAACGGGGCATTGATATAACATACAGTGAGTGATCTCTGATTTATGACCACTTACATATAATTTTTCTGGTCCCTCCTTTTGCCCTCAGTACAGCAGCTATCTGACATGGCATCGATTCATCATACACGGAGTGATCACTGAATTATGACCACCTACCTAATACTTTGTAGGTCCTCTTTTCGCCCTCAGTACAGCAGCTACCTAACGGGGCATTGATATAACATACAGTGAGTGATCTCTGATTTATGACCACTTACATAATAATTTTTCTGGTCCCTCCTTTCGCCCTCAGTACAGCAGCTATCTGACATGGCATCGATTCATCATACACGGAGTTATCACTGAATTATGACCACCTACCTAATACTTTGTAGGTCCTCTTTTCGCCCTCAGTACAGCAGCTACCTAACGGGGCATTGATATAACATACAGTGAGTGATCTCTGATTTATGACCACTTACATATAATTTTTCTGGTCCCTCCATTTGCCCTCAGTACAGCAGCTATCTGACATGGCATCGATTCATCATACACGGAGTTATCACTGAATTATGACCACCTACCTAATACTTTGTAGGTCCTCTTTTCGCCCTCAGTACAGCAGCTACCTAACGGGGCATTGATATAACATACAGTGAGTGATCTCTGATTTATGACCACTTACATATAATTTTTCTGGTCCCTCCTTTTGCCCTCAGTACAGCAGCTATCTGACATGGCATCGATTCATCATACACGGAGTGATCACTGAATTATGACCACCTACCTAATACTTTGTAGGTCCTCTTTTCGCCCTCAGTACAGCAGCTACCTAACGGGGCATTGATATAACATACAGTGAGTGATCTCTGATTTATGACCACTTACATATAATTTTTCTGGTCCCTCCATTTGCCCTCAGTACAGCAGCTATCTGACATGGCATCGATTCATCATACACGGAGTGATCACTGAATTATGACCACCTACCTAATACTTTGTAGGTCCTCTTTTCGCCTTCAGTACAGCAGCTATCCGACGTGGTATCGCTTCACCATACACTGAGTTATCACTGAATTATGACCACCTACCTATTACTGCGCAGGTCCTCCTTTCGCCCTCAGTACAGCAGCTACCTAACGGGGCATTGATATAACATACAGTGAGTGATCTCTGATTTATGACCACTTACATATAATTTTTCTGGTCCCTCCTTTTGCCCTCAGTACAGCAGCTATCTGACATGGCATCGATTCATCATACACGGAGTTATCACTGAATTATGACCACCTACCTAATACTTTGTAGGTCCTCTTTTCGCCCTCAGTACAGCAGCTATCCGACGTGGCATCGATTCAACATACACTGAGTTATCACTGAATTATGACCACCTACCTAATACTTTGTAGGTCCTCTTTTCGCCCTCAGTACAGCAGCTACCTAACGGGGCATTGATATAACATACAGTGAGTGATCTCTGATTTATGACCACTTACATATAATTTTTCTGGTCCCTCCTTTTGCCCTCAGTACAGCAGCTATCTGACATGGCATCGATTCATCATACACGGAGTTATCACTGAATTATGACCACCTACCTAATACTTTGTAGGTCCTCTTTTCGCCCTCAGTACAGCAGCTACCTAACGGGGCATTGATATAACATACAGTGAGTGATCTCTGATTTATGACCACTTACATATAATTTTTCTGGTCCCTCCTTTTGCCCTCAGTACAGCAGCTATCTGACATGGCATCGATTCATCATACACGGAGTGATCACTGAATTATGACCACCTACCTAATACTTTGTAGGTCCTCTTTTCGCCTTCAGTACAGCAGCTATCCGACGTGGTATCGCTTCACCATACACTGAGTTATCACTGAATTATGACCACCTACCTAATACTTTGTAGGTCCTCTTTTCGCCCTCAGTACAGCAGCTACCTAACGGGGCATTGATATAACATACAGTGAGTGATCTCTGATTTATGACCACTTACATATAATTTTTCTGGTCCCTCCTTTTGCCCTCAGTACAGCAGCTATCTGACATGGCATCGATTCATCATACACGGAGTTATCACTGAATTATGACCACCTACCTAATACTTTGTAGGTCCTCTTTTCGCCTTCAGTACAGCAGCTATCCGACGTGGTATCGCTTCACCATACACTGAGTTATCACTGAATTATGACCACCTACCTATTACTGCGCAGGTCCTCCTTTCGCCCTCAGTACAGCAGCTACCTAACGGGGCATTGATATAACATACAGTGAGTGATCTCTGATTTATGACCACTTACATATAATTTTTCTGGTCCCTCCTTTTGCCCTCAGTACAGCAGCTATCTGACATGGCATCGATTCATCATACACGGAGTTATCACTGAATTATGACCACCTACCTAATACTTTGTAGGTCCTCTTTTCGCCCTCAGTACAGCAGCTACCTAACGGGGCATTGATATAACATACAGTGAGTGATCTCTGATTTATGACCACTTACATATAATTTTTCTGGTCCCTCCTTTTGCCCTCAGTACAGCAGCTATCTGACATGGCATCGATTCAACATACACTGAGTTATCACTGAATTATGACCACCTACCTAATACTTTGTAGGTCCTCTTTTCGCCCTCAGTACAGCAGCTATCTGACGTGGCATCGATTCAACATACACTGAGTTATCACTGAATTATGACCACCTACCTAATACTTTGTAGGTCCTCTTTTCGCCCTCAGTACAGCAGCTATCCGACGTGGCATCGATTCAACATACACTGAGTTATCACTGAATTATGACCACCTACCTAATACTTTGTAGGTCCTCTTTTCGCCCTCAGTACAGCAGCTACCTAACGGGGCATTGATATAACATACAGTGAGTGATCTCTGATTTATGACCACTTACATATAATTTTTCTGGTCCCTCCTTTTGCCCTCAGTACAGCAGCTATCTGACATGGCATCGATTCAACATACACTGAGTTATCACTGAATTATGACCACCTACCTAATACTTTGTAGGTCCTCTTTTCGCCCTCAGTACAGCAGCTATCTGACGTGGCATCGATTCAACATACACTGAGTTATCACTGAATTATGACCACCTACCTAATACTTTGTAGGTCCTCTTTTCGCCCTCAGTACAGCAGCTATCCGACGTGGCATCGATTCAACATACACTGAGTTATCACTGAATTATGACCACCTACCTAATACTTTGTAGGTCCTCTTTTCGCCCTCAGTACAGCAGCTACCTAACGGGGCATTGATATAACATACAGTGAGTGATCTCTGATTTATGACCACTTACATATAATTTTTCTGGTCCCTCCTTTTGCCCTCAGTACAGCAGCTATCTGACATGGCATCGATTCATCATACACGGAGTTATCACTGAATTATGACCACCTACCTAATACTTTGTAGGTCCTCTTTTCGCCCTCAGTACAGCAGCTATCTG
This sequence comes from Macrothele yani, assembly GCA_039090855.1. Classification (NCBI taxonomy): domain Eukaryota; kingdom Metazoa; phylum Arthropoda; class Arachnida; order Araneae; family Macrothelidae; genus Macrothele; species Macrothele yani. The sequence goes on along the minus strand of CM076999.1, from coordinate 12,357,745 downwards.
ACGTGGCATCGATTCAACATACACTGAGTTATCACTGAATTATGACCACCTACCTAATACTTTGTAGGTCCTCTTTTCGCCCTCAGTACAGCAGCTATCCGACGTGGCATCGATTCAACATACACTGAGTTATCACTGAATTATGACCACCTACCTAATACTTTGTAGGTCCTCTTTTCGCCTTCAGTACAGCAGCTATCCGACGTGGTATCGCTTCACCATACACGGAATGATCACTTACCTAATTACTGCGCAGGTCCTCCTTTCGCCCTCAGTACAGCAGCTACCTAACGGGGCATTGATATAACATACAGTGAGTGATCTCTGATTTATGACCACTTACATATAATTTTTCTGGTCCCTCCTTTTGCCCTCAGTACAGCAGCTATCTGACATGGCATCGATTCATCATACACGGAGTTATCACTGAATTATGACCACCTACCTAATACTTTGTAGGTCCTCTTTTCGCCCTCAGTACAGCAGCTATCTGACGTGGCATCGATTCAACATACACTGAGTTATCACTGAATTATGACCACCTACCTAATACTTTGTAGGTCCTCTTTTCGCCCTCAGTACAGCAGCTATCCGACGTGGCATCGATTCAACATACACTGAGTTATCACTGAATTATGACCACCTACCTAATACTTTGTAGGTCCTCTTTTCGCCCTCAGTACAGCAGCTACCTAACGGGGCATTGATATAACATACAGTGAGTGATCTCTGATTTATGACCACTTACATATAATTTTTCTGGTCCCTCCATTTGCCCTCAGTACAGCAGCTATCTGACATGGCATCGATTCATCATACACGGAGTGATCACTGAATTATGACCACCTACCTAATACTTTGTAGGTCCTCTTTTCGCCTTCAGTACAGCAGCTATCCGACGTGGTATCGCTTCACCATACACGGAATGATCACTTACCTATTACTGCGCAGGTCCTCCTTTCGCCCTCAGTACAGCAGCTACCTAACGGGGCATTGATATAACATACAGTGAGTGATCTCTGATTTATGACCACTTACATATAATTTTTCTGGTCCCTCCTTTTGCCCTCAGTACAGCAGCTATCTGACATGGCATCGATTCATCATACACGGAGTGATCACTGAATTATGACCACCTACCTAATACTTTGTAGGTCCTCTTTTCGCCCTCAGTACAGCAGCTACCTAACGGGGCATTGATATAACATACAGTGAGTGATCTCTGATTTATGACCACTTACATATAATTTTTCTGGTCCCTCCATTTGCCCTCAGTACAGCAGCTATCTGACATGGCATCGATTCATCATACACGGAGTGATCACTGAATTATGACCACCTACCTAATACTTTGTAGGTCCTCTTTTCGCCTTCAGTACAGCAGCTATCCGACGTGGTATCGCTTCACCATACACGGAATGATCACTTACCTATTACTGCGCAGGTCCTCCTTTCGCCCTCAGTACAGCAGCTACCTAACGGGGCATTGATATAACATACAGTGAGTGATCTCTGATTTATGACCACTTACATATAATTTTTCTGGTCCCTCCTTTTGCCCTCAGTACAGCAGCTATCTGACATGGCATCGATTCATCATACACGGAGTTATCACTGAATTATGACCACCTACCTAATACTTTGTAGGTCCTCTTTTCGCCCTCAGTACAGCAGCTATCCGACGTGGCATCGATTCAACATACACTGAGTTATCACTGAATTATGACCACCTACCTAATACTTTGTAGGTCCTCTTTTCGCCCTCAGTACAGCAGCTATCCGACGTGGCATCGATTCAACATACACTGAGTTATCACTGAATTATGACCACCTACCTAATACTTTGTAGGTCCTCTTTTCGCCCTCAGTACAGCAGCTATCTGACGTGGCATCGATTCAACATACACTGAGTTATCACTGAATTATGACCACCTACCTAATACTTTGTAGGTCCTCTTTTCGCCCTCAGTACAGCAGCTATCCGACGTGGCATCGATTCAACATACACTGAGTTATCACTGAATTATGACCACCTACCTAATACTTTGTAGGTCCTCTTTTCGCCCTCAGTACAGCAGCTATCTGACGTGGCATCGATTCAACATACACTGAGTTATCACTGAATTATGACCACCTACCTAATACTTTGTAGGTCCTCTTTTCGCCCTCAGTACAGCAGCTATCTGACGTGGCATCGATTCAACATACACTGAGTTATCACTGAATTATGACCACCTACCTAATACTTTGTAGGTCCTCTTTTCGCCCTCAGTACAGCAGCTATCCGACGTGGCATCGATTCAACATACACTGAGTTATCACTGAATTATGACCACCTACCTAATACTTTGTAGGTCCTCTTTTCGCCCTCAGTACAGCAGCTACCTAACGGGGCATTGATATAACATACAGTGAGTGATCTCTGATTTATGACCACTTACATATAATTTTTCTGGTCCCTCCTTTTGCCCTCAGTACAGCAGCTATCTGACATGGCATCGATTCATCATACACGGAGTGATCACTGAATTATGACCACCTACCTAATACTTTGTAGGTCCTCTTTTCGCCCTCAGTACAGCAGCTACCTAACGGGGCATTGATATAACATACAGTGAGTGATCTCTGATTTATGACCACTTACATATAATTTTTCTGGTCCCTCCTTTTGCCCTCAGTACAGCAGCTATCTGACATGGCATCGATTCATCATACACGGAGTTATCACTGAATTATGACCACCTACCTAATACTTTGTAGGTCCTCTTTTCGCCCTCAGTACAGCAGCTATCCGACGTGGCATCGATTCAACATACACTGAGTTATCACTGAATTATGACCACCTACCTAATACTTTGTAGGTCCTCTTTTCGCCCTCAGTACAGCAGCTATCTGACGTGGCATCGATTCAACATACACTGAGTTATCACTGAATTATGACCACCTACCTAATACTTTGTAGGTCCTCTTTTCGCCCTCAGTACAGCAGCTATCCGACGTGGCATCGATTCAACATACACTGAGTTATCACTGAATTATGACCACCTACCTAATACTTTGTAGGTCCTCTTTTCGCCCTCAGTACAGCAGCTACCTAACGGGGCATTGATATAACATACAGTGAGTGATCTCTGATTTATGACCACTTACATATAATTTTTCTGGTCCCTCCTTTTGCCCTCAGTACAGCAGCTATCTGACATGGCATCGATTCATCATACACGGAGTTATCACTGAATTATGACCACCTACCTAATACTTTGTAGGTCCTCTTTTCGCCCTCAGTACAGCAGCTATCTGACGTGGCATCGATTCAACATACACTGAGTTATCACTGAATTATGACCACCTACCTAATACTTTGTAGGTCCTCTTTTCGCCCTCAGTACAGCAGCTATCCGACGTGGCATCGATTCAACATACACTGAGTTATCACTGAATTATGACCACCTACCTAATACTTTGTAGGTCCTCTTTTCGCCTTCAGTACAGCAGCTATCCGACGTGGTATCGCTTCACCATACACGGAATGATCACTTACCTATTACTGCGCAGGTCCTCCTTTCGCCCTCAGTACAGCAGCTACCTAACGGGGCATTGATATAACATACAGTGAGTGATCTCTGATTTATGACCACTTACATATAATTTTTCTGGTCCCTCCTTTTGCCCTCAGTACAGCAGCTATCTGACATGGCATCGATTCATCATACACGGAGTTATCACTGAATTATGACCACCTACCTAATACTTTGTAGGTCCTCTTTTCGCCCTCAGTACAGCAGCTATCCGACGTGGCATCGATTCAACATACACTGAGTTATCACTGAATTATGACCACCTACCTAATACTTTGTAGGTCCTCTTTTCGCCCTCAGTACAGCAGCTACCTAACGGGGCATTGATATAACATACAGTGAGTGATCTCTGATTTATGACCACTTACATATAATTTTTCTGGTCCCTCCTTTTGCCCTCAGTACAGCAGCTATCTGACGTGGCATCGATTCATCATACACGGAGTTATCACTGAATTATGACCACCTACCTAATACTTTGTAGGTCCTCTTTTCGCCCTCAGTACAGCAGCTACCTAACGGGGCATTGATATAACATACAGTGAGTGATCTCTGATTTATGACCACTTACATAATAATTTTTCTGGTCCCTCCTTTTGCCCTCAGTACAGCAGCTATCTGACATGGCATCGATTCAACATACACTGAGTTATCACTGAATTATGACCACCTACCTAATACTTTGTAGGTCCTCTTTTCGCCCTCAGTACAGCAGCTATCCGACGTGGCATCGATTCAACATACACTGAGTTATCACTGAATTATGACCACCTACCTAATACTTTGTAGGTCCTCTTTTCGCCCTCAGTACAGCAGCTATCCGACGTGGCATCGATTCAACATACACTGAGTTATCACTGAATTATGACCACCTACCTAATACTTTGTAGGTCCTCTTTTCGCCCTCAGTACAGCAGCTATCTGACGTGGCATCGATTCAACATACACTGAGTTATCACTGAATTATGACCACCTACCTAATACTTTGTAGGTCCTCTTTTCGCCCTCAGTACAGCAGCTATCCGACGTGGCATCGATTCAACATACACTGAGTTATCACTGAATTATGACCACCTACCTAATACTTTGTAGGTCCTCTTTTCGCCCTCAGTACAGCAGCTACCTAACGGGGCATTGATATAACATACAGTGAGTGATCTCTGATTTATGACCACTTACATATAATTTTTCTGGTCCCTCCATTTGCCCTCAGTACAGCAGCTATCTGACATGGCATCGATTCATCATACACGGAGTGATCACTGAATTATGACCACCTACCTAATACTTTGTAGGTCCTCTTTTCGCCTTCAGTACAGCAGCTATCCGACGTGGCATCGATTCACCATACACGGAATGATCACTTACCTATTACTGCGCAGGTCCTCCTTTCGCCCTCAGTACAGCAGCTACCTAACGGGGCATTGATATAACATACAGTGAGTGATCTCTGATTTATGACCACTTACATATAATTTTTCTGGTCCCTCCTTTTGCCCTCAGTACAGCAGCTATCTGACATGGCATCGATTCATCATACACGGAGTGATCACTGAATTATGACCACCTACCTAATACTTTGTAGGTCCTCTTTTCGCCCTCAGTACAGCAGCTACCTAACGGGGCATTGATATAACATACAGTGAGTGATCTCTGATTTATGACCACTTACATATAATTTTTCTGGTCCCTCCTTTTGCCCTCAGTACAGCAGCTATCTGACATGGCATCGATTCATCATACACGGAGTTATCACTGAATTATGACCACCTACCTAATACTTTGTAGGTCCTCTTTTCGCCCTCAGTACAGCAGCTATCTAACGGGGCATTGATATAACATACAGTGAGTGATCTCTGATTTATGACCACTTACATATAATTTTTCTGGTCCTCCTTTTCGCCCTCAGTACAGCAGCTATCTGACATGGCATCGATTCATCATACACGGAGTTATCACTGAATTATGACCACCTACCTAATACTTTGTAGGTCCTCTTTTCGCCCTCAGTACAGCAGCTATCCGACGTGGCATCGATTCAACATACACTGAGTTATCACTGAATTATGACCACCTACCTAATACTTTGTAGGTCCTCTTTTCGCCCTCAGTACAGCAGCTATCTAACGTGGCATTGATATAACATACACTGAGTGATCTCTGATTTATGACCACTTACCTAATAATTTTTCTGGTCCTCTTTTCGCCCTCAGTACAGCAGCTATCTGACGTGGCATCGATTCAACATACACTGAGTTATCACTGAATTATGACCACCTACCTAATACTTTGTAGGTCCTCTTTTCGCCCTCAGTACAGCAGCTATCTGACGTGGCATCGATTCAACATACACTGAGTTATCACTGAATTATGACCACCTACCTAATACTTTGTAGGTCCTCTTTTCGCCCTCAGTACAGCAGCTATCTGACGTGGCATCGATTCAACATACACTGAGTTATCACTGAATTATGACCACCTACCTAATACTTTGTAGGTCCTCTTTTCGCCCTCAGTACAGCAGCTACCTAACGGGGCATTGATATAACATACAGTGAGTGATCTCTGATTTATGACCACTTACATAATAATTTTTCTGGTCCCTCCTTTTGCCCTCAGTACAGCAGCTATCTGACATGGCATCGATTCAACATACACGGAGTTATCACTGAATTATGACCACCTACCTAATACTTTGTAGGTCCTCTTTTCGCCCTCAGTACAGCAGCTATCCTAACGTGGCATTGATATAACATACAGTGAGTGATCTCTGATTTATGACCACCTACATATAATTTTTCTGGTCCCTCCTTTCGCCCTCAGTACAGCAGCTATCTGACATGGCATCGATTCATCATACACGGAGTTATCACTGAATTATGACCACCTACCTAATACTTTGTAGGTCCTCTTTTCGCCCTCAGTACAGCAGCTATCCGACGTGGCATCGATTCAACATACACGGAGTTATCACTGAATTATGACCACCTACCTAATACTTTGTAGGTCCTCTTTTCGCCCTCAGTACAGCAGCTACCTAACGGGGCATTGATATAACATACAGTGAGTGATCTCTGAATTATGACCACCTACATATAATACTTTCTGGTCCCTCCTTTTCGCCCTCAGTACAGCAGCTATCTGACGTGGCATCGATTCATCATACACGGAGTTATCACTGAATTATGACCACCTACCTAATACTTTGTAGGTCCTCTTTTCGCCCTCAGTACAGCAGCTACCTAACGGGGCATTGATATAACATACAGTGAGTGATCTCTGATTTATGACCACTTACATATAATTTTTCTGGTCCCTCCATTTGCCCTCAGTACAGCAGCTATCTGACATGGCATCGATTCATCATACACGGAGTGATCACTGAATTATGACCACCTACCTAATACTTTGTAGGTCCTCTTTTCGCCCTCAGTACAGCAGCTACCTAACGGGGCATTGATATAACATACAGTGAGTGATCTCTGATTTATGACCACTTACATATAATTTTTCTGGTCCCTCCTTTTCCCCTCAGTACAGCAGCTATCTGACATGGCATCGATTCATCATACACGGAGTTATCACTGAATTATGACCACCTACCTAATACTTTGTAGGTCCTCTTTTCGCCCTCAGTACAGCAGCTATCCGACGTGGCATCGATTCAACATACACTGAGTTATCACTGAATTATGACCACCTACCTAATACTTTGTAGGTCCTCTTTTCGCCCTCAGTACAGCAGCTACCTAACGGGGCATTGATATAACATACAGTGAGTGATCTCTGATTTATGACCACTTACATATAATTTTTCTGGTCCCTCCATTTGCCCTCAGTACAGCAGCTATCTGACATGGCATCGATTCATCATACACGGAGTTATCACTGAATTATGACCACCTACCTAATACTTTGTAGGTCCTCTTTTCGCCCTCAGTACAGCAGCTATCCGACGTGGCATCGATATAACATACACTGAGTGATCACTGATTTATGACCACCTACATAATAATTTTTCTGGTCCTCTCCTTTCGCCCTCAGTACAGCAGCTATCTGACGTGGCATCGATTCAACATACACTGAGTTATCACTGAATTATGACCACCTACCTAATACTTTGTAGGTCCTCTTTTCGCCCTCAGTACAGCAGCTATCCGACGTGGCATCGATTCAACATACACTGAGTTATCACTGAATTATGACCACCTACCTAATACTTTGTAGGTCCTCTTTTCGCCCTCAGTACAGCAGCTACCTAACGGGGCATTGATATAACATACAGTGAGTGATCTCTGATTTATGACCACTTACATATAATTTTTCTGGTCCCTCCATTTGCCCTCAGTACAGCAGCTATCTGACATGGCATCGATTCATCATACACGGAGTTATCACTGAATTATGACCACCTACCTAATACTTTGTAGGTCCTCTTTTCGCCCTCAGTACAGCAGCTATCCGACGTGGCATCGATTCAACATACACTGAGTTATCACTGAATTATGACCACCTACCTAATACTTTGTAGGTCCTCTTTTCGCCCTCAGTACAGCAGCTACCTAACGGGGCATTGATATAACATACAGTGAGTGATCTCTGATTTATGACCACTTACATATAATTTTTCTGGTCCCTCCTTTTCGCCCTCAGTACAGCAGCTATCTGACATGGCATCGATTCATCATACACGGAGTTATCACTGAATTATGACCACCTACCTAATACTTTGTAGGTCCTCTTTTCGCCCTCAGTACAGCAGCTATCTAACGTGGCATCGATTCAACATACACTGAGTGATCACTGATTTATGACCACCTACCTAATAATTTTTCTGGTCCCTCCATTTGCCCTCAGTACAGCAGCTATCTGACATGGCATCGATTCATCATACACGGAGTTATCACTGAATTATGACCACCTACCTAATACTTTGTAGGTCCTCTTTTCGCCCTCAGTACAGCAGCTATCCGACGTGGCATCGATTCAACATACACTGAGTTATCACTGAATTATGACCACCTACCTAATACTTTGTAGGTCCTCTTTTCGCCCTCAGTACAGCAGCTACCTAACGGGGCATTGATATAACATACAGTGAGTGATCTCTGATTTATGACCACTTACATAATAATTTTTCTGGTCCCTCCTTTTGCCCTCAGTACAGCAGCTATCTGACATGGCATCGATTCATCATACACGGAGTTATCACTGAATTATGACCACCTACCTAATACTTTGTAGGTCCTCTTTTCGCCCTCAGTACAGCAGCTACCTAACGTGGCATTGATTCAACATACAGTGAGTTATCTCTGATTTATGACCACTTACATAATAATTTTTCTGGTCCTCCTTTTGCCCTCAGTACAGCAGCTATCTGACGTGGCATCGATTCAACATACACGGAGTTATCACTGAATTATGACCACCTACCTAATACTTTGTAGGTCCTCTTTTCGCCCTCAGTACAGCAGCTATCTGACGTGGCATCGATTCAACATACACTGAGTTATCACTGAATTATGACCACCTACCTAATACTTTGTAGGTCCTCTTTTCGCCCTCAGTACAGCAGCTATCTAACGGGGCATTGATATAACATACAGTGAGTGATCTCTGAATTATGACCACTTACATAATAATTTTTCTGGTCCCTCCTTTTGCCCTCAGTACAGCAGCTATCTGACGTGGCATCGATTCAACATACACTGAGTTATCACTGAATTATGACCACCTACCTAATACTTTGTAGGTCCTCTTTTCGCCCTCAGTACAGCAGCTATCCGACGTGGCATCGATTCAACATACACTGAGTTATCACTGAATTATGACCACCTACCTAATACTTTGTAGGTCCTCTTTTCGCCCTCAGTACAGCAGCTACCTAACGGGGCATTGATATAACATACAGTGAGTGATCTCTGATTTATGACCACCTACATAATAATTTTTCTGGTCCCTCCTTTTGCCCTCAGTACAGCAGCTATCTGACATGGCATCGATTCATCATACACGGAGTTATCACTGAATTATGACCACCTACCTAATACTTTGTAGGTCCTCTTTTCGCCCTCAGTACAGCAGCTATCCGACGTGGCATCGCTTCAACATACACGGAATGATCACTGAATTATGACCACCTACCTAATACTTTGTAGGTCCTCCTTTCGCCCTCAGTACAGCAGCTACCTAACGGGGCATTGATATAACATACAGTGAGTGATCTCTGATTTATGACCACTTACATATAATTTTTCTGGTCCCTCCTTTTGCCCTCAGTACAGCAGCTATCTGACATGGCATCGATTCATCATACACGGAGTTATCACTGAATTATGACCACCTACCTAATACTTTGTAGGTCCTCTTTTCGCCCTCAGTACAGCAGCTATCCGACGTGGCATCGATTCAACATACACTGAGTGATCACTGAATTATGACCACCTACCTAATACTTTGTAGGTCCTCTTTTCGCCCTCAGTACAGCAGCTATCTGACATGGCATCGATTCATCATACACGGAGTTATCACTGAATTATGACCACCTACCTAATACTTTGTAGGTCCTCTTTTCGCCCTCAGTACAGCAGCTACCTAACGGGGCATTGATATAACATACAGTGAGTGATCTCTGATTTATGACCACTTACATATAATTTTTCTGGTCCCTCCTTTTGCCCTCAGTACAGCAGCTATCTGACATGGCATCGATTCAACATACACTGAGTTATCACTGAATTATGACCACCTACCTAATACTTTGTAGGTCCTCTTTTCGCCCTCAGTACAGCAGCTATCCGACGTGGCATCGATTCAACATACACTGAGTTATCACTGAATTATGACCACCTACCTAATACTTTGTAGGTCCTCTTTTCGCCCTCAGTACAGCAGCTACCTAACGGGGCATTGATATAACATACAGTGAGTGATCTCTGATTTATGACCACTTACATAATAATTTTTCTGGTCCCTCCATTTGCCCTCAGTACAGCAGCTATCTGACATGGCATCGATTCATCATACACGGAGTTATCACTGAATTATGACCACCTACCTAATACTTTGTAGGTCCTCTTTTCGCCCTCAGTACAGCAGCTACCTAACGGGGCATTGATATAACATACAGTGAGTGATCTCTGATTTATGACCACTTACATAATAATTTTTCTGGTCCTCCTTTTGCCCTCAGTACAGCAGCTATCTGACGTGGCATCGATTCAACATACACTGAGTTATCACTGAATTATGACCACCTACCTAATACTTTGTAGGTCCTCTTTTCGCCCTCAGTACAGCAGCTATCCGACGTGGCATCGATTCAACATACACTGAGTTATCACTGAATTATGACCACCTACCTAATACTTTGTAGGTCCTCTTTTCGCCCTCAGTACAGCAGCTACCTAACGGGGCATTGATATAACATACAGTGAGTGATCTCTGATTTATGACCACTTACATATAATTTTTCTGGTCCCTCCTTTTGCCCTCAGTACAGCAGCTATCTGACATGGCATCGATTCATCATACACGGAGTTATCACTGAATTATGACCACCTACCTAATACTTTGTAGGTCCTCTTTTCGCCCTCAGTACAGCAGCTATCCGACGTGGCATCGATTCAACATACACTGAGTTATCACTGAATTATGACCACCTACCTAATACTTTGTAGGTCCTCTTTTCGCCCTCAGTACAGCAGCTACCTAACGGGGCATTGATATAACATACACTGAGTGATCACTGAATTATGACCACCTACCTAATACTTTGTAGGTCCTCCTTTTCGCCCTCAGTACAGCAGCTATCTGACGTGGCATCGATTCATCATACACGGAGTTATCACTGAATTATGACCACCTACCTAATACTTTGTAGGTCCTCTTTTCGCCCTCAGTACAGCAGCTACCTAACGGGGCATTGATATAACATACAGTGAGTGATCTCTGATTTATGACCACTTACATATAATTTTTCTGGTCCTCCATTTGCCCTCAGTACAGCAGCTATCTGACATGGCATCGATTCATCATACACGGAGTTATCACTGAATTATGACCACCTACCTAATACTTTGTAGGTCCTCTTTTCGCCCTCAGTACAGCAGCTATCCGACGTGGCATCGATTCAACATACACTGAGTTATCACTGATGACCACCTACCTAATACTTTGTAGGTCCTCTTTTCGCCCTCAGTACAGCAGCTACCTAACGGGGCATTGATATAACATACAGTGAGTGATCTCTGATTTATGACCACTTACATATAATTTTTCTGGTCCTCCTTTTGCCCTCAGTACAGCAGCTATCTGACATGGCATCGATTCATCATACACTGAGTTATCACTGAATTATGACCACCTACCTAATACTTTGTAGGTCCTCTTTTCGCCCTCAGTACAGCAGCTATCCGACGTGGCATCGATTCAACATACACTGAGTTATCACTGAATTATGACCACCTACCTAATACTTTGTAGGTCCTCTTTTCGCCCTCAGTACAGCAGCTACCTAACGGGGCATTGATATAACATACAGTGAGTGATCTCTGATTTATGACCACTTACATATAATTTTTCTGGTCCCTCCTTTTGCCCTCAGTACAGCAGCTATCTGACGTGGCATCGATTCAACATACACTGAGTTATCACTGAATTATGACCACCTACCTAATACTTTGTAGGTCCTCTTTTCGCCCTCAGTACAGCAGCTATCCGACGTGGCATCGATTCAACATACACTGAGTTATCACTGAATTATGACCACCTACCTAATACTTTGTAGGTCCTCTTTTCGCCCTCAGTACAGCAGCTATCCGACGTGGCATCGATTCAACATACACTGAGTTATCACTGAATTATGACCACCTACCTAATACTTTGTAGGTCCTCTTTTCGCCCTCAGTACAGCAGCTATCCGACGTGGCATCGATTCAACATACACTGAGTTATCACTGAATTATGACCACCTACCTAATACTTTGTAGGTCCTCTTTTCGCCCTCAGTACAGCAGCTACCTAACGGGGCATTGATATAACATACAGTGAGTGATCTCTGATTTATGACCACTTACATATAATTTTTCTGGTCCCTCCTTTTGCCCTCAGTACAGCAGCTATCTGACATGGCATCGATTCATCATACACGGAGTTATCACTGAATTATGACCACCTACCTAATACTTTGTAGGTCCTCTTTTCGCCCTCAGTACAGCAGCTATCCGACGTGGCATCGATTCAACATACACTGAGTTATCACTGAATTATGACCACCTACCTAATACTTTGTAGGTCCTCTTTTCGCCCTCAGTACAGCAGCTATCCGACGTGGCATCGATTCAACATACACTGAGTTATCACTGAATTATGACCACCTACCTAATACTTTGTAGGTCCTCTTTTCGCCCTCAGTACAGCAGCTATCCTAACGTGGCATTGATATAACATACACTGAGTGATCACTGATTTATGACCACCTACATATAATACTTTGTAGGTCCCTCCATTTTCGCCCTCAGTACAGCAGCTATCTGACGTGGCATCGATTCAACATACACTGAGTTATCACTGAATTATGACCACCTACCTAATACTTTGTAGGTCCTCTTTTCGCCCTTCAGTACAGCAGCTATCCGACGTGGCATCGCTTCAACATACACGAGTTATCACTGAATTATGACCACCTTACCTATTACTTTGTAGGTCCTCCTTTCGCCCTCAGTACAGCAGCTACCTAACGGGGCATTGATATAACATACAGTGAGTGATCTCTGAATTATGACCACTTACATAATAATTTTTCTGGTCCCTCTTTTCGCCCTCAGTACAGCAGCTATCTGACGTGGCATCGATTCAACATACACTGAGTTATCACTGAATTATGACCACCTACCTAATACTTTGTAGGTCCTCTTTTCGCCCTCAGTACAGCAGCTATCTGACGTGGCATCGATTCAACATACACTGAGTTATCACTGAATTATGACCACCTACCTAATACTTTGTAGGTCCTCTTTTCGCCCTCAGTACAGCAGCTATCCGACGTGGCATCGATTCAACATACACTGAGTTATCACTGAATTATGACCACCTACCTAATACTTTGTAGGTCCTCTTTTCGCCCTCAGTACAGCAGCTATCCGACGTGGCATCGATTCAACATACACTGAGTTATCACTGAATTATGACCACCTACCTAATACTTTGTAGGTCCTCCTTTCGCCCTCAGTACAGCAGCTATCTGACGTGGCATCGATTCAACATACACTGAGTTATCACTGAATTATGACCACCTACCTAATACTTTGTAGGTCCTCTTTTCGCCCTCAGTACAGCAGCTATCCGACGTGGCATCGATTCAACATACACTGAGTTATCACTGAATTATGACCACCTACCTAATACTTTGTAGGTCCTCTTTTCGCCCTCAGTACAGCAGCTATCTAACGTGGCATTGATATAACATACAGTGAGTGATCTCTGATTTATGACCACCTACATAATAATTTTTCTGGTCCCTCCTTTCGCCCTCAGTACAGCAGCTATCCGACGTGGCATCGATTCAACATACACTGAGTTATCACTGAATTATGACCACCTACCTAATACTTTGTAGGTCCTCTTTTCGCCCTCAGTACAGCAGCTACCTAACGTGGCATTGATATAACATACAGTGAGTGATCTCTGATTTATGACCACTTACATAATAATTTTTCTGGTCCCTCCTTTTGCCCTCAGTACAGCAGCTATCCGACATGGCATCGATTCAACATACACTGAGTTATCACTGAATTATGACCACCTACCTAATACTTTGTAGGTCCTCTTTTCGCCCTCAGTACAGCAGCTACCTAACGGGGCATTGATATAACATACAGTGAGTGATCTCTGATTTATGACCACTTACATATAATTTTTCTGGTCCCTCCTTTTGCCCTCAGTACAGCAGCTATCTGACATGGCATCGATTCATCATACACGGAGTTATCACTGAATTATGACCACCTACCTAATACTTTGTAGGTCCTCTTTTCGCCCTCAGTACAGCAGCTATCCGACGTGGTATCGCTTCAACCATACACTGAGTTATCACTGATCACTTACCTATTACTGTAGGTCCTCCTTTCGCCCTCAGTACAGCAGCTACCTAACGGGGCATTGATATAACATACAGTGAGTGATCTCTGAATTATGACCACCTACCTAATTTTTCTGGGTCCCTCCTTTTGCCCTCAGTACAGCAGCTATCTGACATGGCATCGATTCATCATACACGGAGTTATCACTGAATTATGACCACCTACCTAATACTTTGTAGGTCCTCTTTTCGCCCTCAGTACAGCAGCTATCTAACGTGGCATCGATTCAACATACACTGAGTGATCTCTGATTTATGACCACTTACATAATAATTTTTCTGGTCCTCTTTTCGCCCTCAGTACAGCAGCTATCTGACATGGCATCGATTCATCATACACGGAGTTATCACTGAATTATGACCACCTACCTAATACTTTGTAGGTCCTCTTTTCGCCCTCAGTACAGCAGCTATCCGACGTGGCATCGATTCAACATACACTGAGTGATCACTGAATTATGACCACTTACCTAATATTTTGTAGGTCCTCCTTTTCGCCCTCAGTACAGCAGCTATCTGACATGGCATCGATTCAACATACACTGAGTTATCACTGAATTATGACCACCTACCTAATACTTTGTAGGTCCTCTTTTCGCCCTCAGTACAGCAGCTATCCGACGTGGCATCGATTCAACATACACTGAGTTATCACTGAATTATGACCACCTACCTAATACTTTGTAGGTCCTCTTTTCGCCCTCAGTACAGCAGCTATCTAACGGGGCATCGATTCAACATACACTGAGTGATCTCTGAATTATGACCACCTACCTAATAATTTTTCTGGTCCTCCTTTTCGCCCTCAGTACAGCAGCTATCTGACATGGCATCGATTCATCATACACGGAGTTATCACTGAATTATGACCACCTACCTAATACTTTGTAGGTCCTCTTTTCGCCCTCAGTACAGCAGCTACCTAACGGGGCATTGATATAACATACAGTGAGTGATCTCTGATTTATGACCACTTACATATAATTTTTCTGGTCCCTCCTTTTGCCCTCAGTACAGCAGCTATCTGACATGGCATCGATTCATCATACACGGAGTTATCACTGAATTATGACCACCTACCTAATACTTTGTAGGTCCTCTTTTCGCCCTCAGTACAGCAGCTATCCGACGTGGCATCGATTCAACATACACTGAGTTATCACTGAATTATGACCACCTACCTAATACTTTGTAGGTCCTCTTTTCGCCCTCAGTACAGCAGCTACCTAACGGGGCATTGATATAACATACAGTGAGTGATCTCTGATTTATGACCACTTACATATAATTTTTCTGGTCCCTCCTTTTGCCCTCAGTACAGCAGCTATCTGACATGGCATCGATTCATCATACACGGAGTGATCACTGAATTATGACCACCTACCTAATACTTTGTAGGTCCTCTTTTCGCCCTCAGTACAGCAGCTATCCGACGTGGTATCGCTTCACCATACACGGAATGATCACTTACCTATTACTGCGCAGGTCCTCCTTTCGCCCTCAGTACAGCAGCTACCTAACGGGGCATTGATATAACATACAGTGAGTGATCTCTGATTTATGACCACCTACATATAATTTTTCTGGTCCCTCCTTTTGCCCTCAGTACAGCAGCTATCTGACATGGCATCGATTCATCATACACGGAGTGATCACTGAATTATGACCACCTACCTAATACTTTGTAGGTCCTCTTTTCGCCCTCAGTACAGCAGCTATCTAACGTGGCATTGATATAACATACAGTGAGTGATCACTGAATTATGACCACTTACATAATAATTTTTCTGGTCCTCCATTTGCCCTCAGTACAGCAGCTATCTGACGTGGCATCGATTCATCATACACGGAGTGATCACTGAATTATGACCACCTACCTAATACTTTGTAGGTCCTCTTTTCGCCCTCAGTACAGCAGCTATCCGACGTGGCATCGATTCAACATACACTGAGTGATCACTGAATTATGACCACCTACCTAATACTTTGTAGGCTCCTCTTTTCGCCCTCAGTACAGCAGCTATCTAACGTGGCATCGATTCAACATACAGTGAGTGATCACTGAATTATGACCACCTACATAATAATTTTTCTGGTCCTCCTTTCGCCCTCAGTACAGCAGCTATCTGACATGGCATCGATTCATCATACACGGAGTTATCACTGAATTATGACCACCTACCTAATACTTTGTAGGTCCTCTTTTCGCCCTCAGTACAGCAGCTATCTGACGTGGCATCGATTCAACATACACTGAGTTATCACTGAATTATGACCACCTACCTAATACTTTGTAGGTCCTCTTTTCGCCCTCAGTACAGCAGCTACCTAACGGGGCATTGATATAACATACAGTGAGTGATCTCTGATTTATGACCACTTACATATAATTTTTCTGGTCCCTCCTTTTGCCCTCAGTACAGCAGCTATCTGACATGGCATCGATTCATCATACACGGAGTGATCACTGAATTATGACCACCTACCTAATACTTTGTAGGTCCTCTTTTCGCCCTCAGTACAGCAGCTATCCGACGTGGCATCGATTCAACATACACTGAGTTATCACTGAATTATGACCACCTACCTAATACTTTGTAGGTCCTCTTTTCGCCCTCAGTACAGCAGCTATCCGACGTGGCATCGATTCAACATACACTGAGTTATCACTGAATTATGACCACCTACCTAATACTTTGTAGGTCCTCTTTTCGCCCTCAGTACAGCAGCTATCCGACGTGGTATCGCTTCACCATACACGGAATGATCACTTACCTATTACTGCGCAGGTCCTCCTTTCGCCCTCAGTACAGCAGCTACCTAACGGGGCATTGATATAACATACAGTGAGTGATCTCTGATTTATGACCACTTACATATAATTTTTCTGGTCCCTCCTTTTGCCCTCAGTACAGCAGCTATCTGACATGGCATCGATTCAACATACACTGAGTTATCACTGAATTATGACCACCTACCTAATACTTTGTAGGTCCTCTTTTCGCCCTCAGTACAGCAGCTATCCGACGCGGCATCGATTCAACATACACTGAGTTATCACTGAATTATGACCACCTACCTAATACTTTGTAGGTCCTCTTTTCGCCCTCAGTACAGCAGCTATCCGACGTGGCATCGATTCAACATACACTGAGTTATCACTGAATTATGAACACCAACCTAATAATTTCGTAGGTCCTCTTTTCGCCCTCAGTACAGCGGGCATCAGATGTGGCATCGATTCAATAGGATGCCGAATGTAGTTGAGAGATATGGTCAACAAAGCGGTGCGGCCTTCAGTGCACATATGTAGGTGATTGGTGCTTCCTGTCGCCTGATATGCCCGTCCATAGTATCTCCCAAGTGATTTATATAATTGATATCGGTGGAGTTCGGAGGAGAATCGATATGATGGAATTCTGATCTGTGTTCGTCAAAGAATTTCTGCACAACATTGGACTTGTGGTTTGGTGCATTGTCATCTTAAAAGGCAACGTCGCTATTCCGGGAAATGTGCAACGCTGCTGGGTGAACAGAGTCAGTGATCACCCCCACCTACCTAATACTTCGAAAGTCCTCCTTTCACCCTCAGTACAACAGGTATCCGAGTGGCATCGATTCAGTAAGATTCGGGAAGCAGTTGTGTGGTACAGCCAACTAGGTTGTGTGTAATTTACTCTTCAATGCAGGTACGGAAGTGATTCGTATATCCAAGCGCCTGATATGACATTCCATAGAGTCGCACATGTGCTCTATGGAACTGATTTCGGGAGAGTTGGAGGCCAATCGATATGCTAGAAATCTGAACTGTGTTCCGCAAAACATTCCTGCACGACATTGGACCTGTATCCTATCGCATTGTCATCTTAGAAGACACCGTCGGTATTCTGGGAAAAGGGCAACATGTTTGGGTGTACAGAGTCAGCAAGCAATTCACGATTATGGGCACCAGTTATACGTTGTTCCACATGCATCAGGCGTCTAAGTTCCTGCCAGATAAATATGCGCCACACCATACACTCGCCTCCATCGGCTTCCAATCTGGAGACCATGTAGGACGGATCGAGTGTCTCATGTTGTTTGCGCCGAATACAACCATACACAGAATGGAGTAAAAAGTAGAATCGTCAGACCAGGACACTTACACCGGTCATCCAAAGTTCAACTTGCATAATCTTTGCACCGATGAACAGTGGTTATAAGATGATATTGTCGTTGTCTTATTCTGTCATAGGCGATATACGTACAAGCGTGCGGAGCATGGTTATGACAGATACCGAACCGAATTTAGTTCTGTTGTATTCGGTAGTCAACTCTTGAACAGTGATGCGACTCTTGGCCTGTACGGGTCATCAAATTGTCGTTTCGCCGTCCAGTATTTGATTCCGGTTCGTTATTTAAACAATTATCACGCCAGTCCTGATATTCTTTAACTATGTCGGCACGCAAACTACCCACCAGTTCAATCGTTTAAGAACTCGAGGAACGCTTTCTCCTAGCTCTTACTATCTGTTCTTTTTTTTCAAATTCCAATAAATCCTTACGTTTACACATCACACTCCGAATTTTACTACCTACTGCTCCACTCACACCTTATATATACTACATTAGTCGACTAATCGCGCCCTCTCGACAACACGCGATCAACGGGCATATTCACTTTTGATAGCAGTGGTCATAATTCAGAGATCGCTCGGTGAAATTGACCCTTCGGCGGGTTAGAGAAATAACAGGTTATTTCGGCTGAGCCGAAAGCTATGACTCAAAGATCGCTCTGTATAAGATTGAACTCTTATTAATTCCAGACGATGTGTGGAAGAAGCATCACACATTTTTCGAATCGTAGAAGAAGGATTTCTCATTAATTCCAGATGATGTGAGGAAGAAGCATCATACATTTTTCGTAGGGTAGAAGAAAGAATTATCATTAATTCCTGACGATATGTGGAAGAAGACTCACACAATTTTCGAATCGTAGAAGAAGGAATTATCTTTAACTCCAGAAGATATATGGAAGAAGCATCAAACATTTTTCGAAGCGAGAAGAAATTCTTATTTCTTATCAATTCCAGACGATGTGCGCAAGATGCGTCACATATTTTTCGAAGCGTAGAACAAGGAATTCTTATTAATTCCAGACGATGTGTGTAATAAGCGTCACACATTTTTCGAAGCGTAGAAGAAGGAATTCTCATTCATTCCAGATGATGTGAGGAAGAAGCATCATACATTTTTCGTAGCGTAGAAGAAGGAATTCTCATTAATTCCAGATGATGTGAGGAAGCAGCATCCTACATTTCTCGTAGCGTAGAGGAAAGAATTATCATTAATTCCTGACGATATGTGGAAGAAGAATCACACAATTTTCGAATCGTAGAAGAAGGAATTATCTTTAACTCCAGAAGATATATGGAAGAAGCATCAAACATTTTTCGAAGCGAGAAAGAATTCTTATTTCTTATTAATTCCAGACGATGTGCGAAAGATGCGTCACATATTTTTCGAAGCGTAGACCAAGGAATTCTCATTAATTCCAGACGATGTGTGGAATAAGCGTCACACATTTTTCGAAGCGTAGAAGAAGGAATTCTCATAAATTCCAGAAGATGTGTGGAAGAAGCATCGCACCTTTTTCAAAGCGTAGAAGAAGGAATTCTTATTAATTTCAGACGATGTGTGGAAGATGCGTCACATATTTTTCGAAGCGTAGAAGAAGGAATTTTAATTAATTCCAGACAATTTGTGGAATTACATATTGTTCGAAGCGTAGAAGAAGGAATTCTCATTAATTCCAGACAATATGTGTTAGAAACATCACACATTTTTCGAATCGTAGAAGAAGGAATTCTCATTAATTCCAGATGATGTGAGGAAGAAGCATCATACATTTTTCGTAGCGTAAAAGAAAGAATTAGCATTGATTCCTGACGAGATGTGGAAGAAGAATCACACAATTTTCGAATCGTAGAAGAAGGAATTATCTTTAACTCCAGACGATGTATGGAAGAAGCATCAAACATTTTTCGAAGCGAGAAGGAATTCTTAGTTATTCCAGACGATGTGTGGAAGATACGTCACATATTTTTCGAAGCGAAGAACAAGGAATTATCATTAATTCCAGACGATGTGTAGAATAAGGGTCACACATTTTTCGAAGCGTAGAAGAAGGAATTCTCATAAATACCATACGATGTGTGGAAGGAGCATCACGCAGTTTTTCGAAGCGTAGAAGAAGAAATTCTTATTGATTTCAGACGATGTGTGGAAGAAACATCACACATTTTTTGAAGCGTAGAAGAAGGAATTCTCATTAATTCCAGACGATGTGTGGAAGAAGCACGCACCTTTTTCAAAGCGTAGAAGAAGGAATTCTTATTGATTTCAGACGATGTGTGGAAGATGCGTCACATATTTTTCGAAGCGTAGAAGAAGGAATTTTCATTAATTCCAGACAATTTGTGGAATTACTTATTTTTCAAAGCGTAGAAGAAGGAATTTTCATTAATTCCAGACAATTTGTGGAATTACATATTTTTCAAAGCGTAGAAGAAGGAATTCTCATAAATTCCAGATGATGTGTGGAAGGAGCATCACGCAGTTTTTCGAAGCGTAGAAGAAGAAATTCTCGTTATTTGCAGATGATGTGTGGAAGACAAATCACACATTTTTCGTAGCGTAGAAGAAGGAATTCTCATTAATTCCAGATGATGTGAGGAAGCAGCATCCTACATTTCTCGTAGCGTAGAGGAAAGAACTATCATTAATTCCTGACGATATGTGGAAGAAGAATCACACAATTTTCGAATCGTAGAAGAAGGAATTATCTTTAACTCCAGAAGATATATGGAAGAAGCATCAAACATTTTTCGAAGCGAGAAAGAAATTTTATTTCTTATTAATTCCAGACGATGTGTGAAAGATGCGTCACATATTTTTCGAAGCGTAGACCAAGGAATTCTCATTAATTCCAGACGATGTGTGGAATAAGCGTCACACATTTTTCGAAGCGTAGAAGAAGGAATTCTCATAAATTCCAGAAGATGTGTGGAAGAAGCATCGCACCTTTTCAAAGCGTAGAAGAAGGAATTCTTATTAATTTCAGACGATGTGTGGAAGATGCGTCACATATTTTTCGAAGCGTAGAAGAAGGAATTTTAATTAATTCCAGACAATTTGTGGAATTACATATTGTTCGAAGCGTAGAAGAAGGAATTCTCATTAATTCCAGACAATATGTGGTAGAAACATCACACATTTTTCGAATCGTAGAAGAAGGAATTCTCATTAATTCCAGATGATGTGAGGAAGAAGCATCGCACCTTTTCAAAGCGTAGAAGAAGGAATTCTTATTAATTTCAGACGATGTGTGGAAGATGCGTCACATATTTTTCGAAGCGTAGAAGAAGGAATTTTAATTAATTCCAGACAATTTGTGGAATTACATATTGTTCGAAGCGTAGAAGAAGGAATTCTCATTAATTCCAGACAATATGTGGTAGAAACATCACACATTTTTCGAATCGTAGAAGAAGGAATTCTCATTAATTCCAGATGATGTGAGGAAGAAGCATCATACATTTTTCGTAGCGTAAAAGAAAGAATTAGCATTGATTCCTGACGAGATGTGGAAGAAGAATCACACAATTTTCGAATCGTAGAAGAAGGAATTATCTTTAACTCCAGACGATGTATGGAAGAAGCATCAAACATTTTTCGAAGCGAGAAGGAATTCTTAGTTATTCCAGACGATGTGTGGAAGATACGTCACATATTTTTCGAAGCGAAGAACAAGGAATTATCATTAATTCCAGACGATGTGTAGAATAAGGGTCACACATTTTTCGAAGCGTAGAAGAAGGAATTCTCATAAATTCCATACGATGTGTGGAAGGAGCATCACGCAGTTTTTCGAAGCGTAGAAGAAGAAATTCTTATTGATTTCAGACGATGTGTGGAAGAAACATCACACATTTTTTGAAGCGTAGAAGAAGGAATTCTCATTAATTCCAGACGATGTGTGGAAGAAGCACGCACCTTTTTCAAAGCGTAGAAGAAGGAATTCTTATTGATTTCAGACGATGTGTGGAAGATGCGTCACATATTTTTCGAAGCGTAGAAGAAGGAATTTTCATTAATTCCAGACAATTTGTGGAATTACTTATTTTTCAAAGCGTAGAAGAAGGAATTTTCATTAATTCCAGACAATTTGTGGAATTACATATTTTTCAAAGCGTAGGAGAAGGAATTCTCATAAATTCCAGATGATGTGTGGAAGGAGCATCACGCAGTTTTTCGAAGCGTAGAAGAAGAAATTCTCGTTATTTGCAGATGATGTGTGGAAGACAAATCACACATTTTTTGAAGCATAGAAGAAGGAATTCTCATAAATTCCAGACGATGTGTGGAAGAAGCATCGCACTTTTTTCAAAGCGTAGAAGAAGGAATTCTTATTGATTTCAGAAGATGTGTGGAAGAAACATCACACATTTTTTGAAGCGTAGAAGAAGGAATTCTCATCAATTCCAGACGATGATATAGCGAAAAGTTTTTCCGCGCAGGACATCGATTCCGAATCCCCTCACTCCGGAGTATGTCGCGTTCCCAAATAAGCTACACGAACATGTGCTCTCAGAGCTTTCTGCTTTTATCTCAAGTCCGTCCTGCTGGGCAGGCACGTCATATATCCTCCTCTCTCGAAAGAGGGCAGGGGATATGGCCCCCTGGTCAGCCTGGACCACGTGTCGCTGTAGGCAGTCATCCCATGAAGAACGTGCATTTGAGAAATCCCAGACAATTTGGTGTGTGGAACGTAACATCACACTGATTTATTTTTTAGAAGCACTGAAGAAAGGATTCCCATTTTTCCTGTCTCGCTGTGTGGAAAAAAACCTCACATCCTCGCAAAAAATCTAACCGCCGGGTCATCCTGGAAGTTCGGGCGCCAATATAACGTACAAGTTTGTCCGCGCCGGGCATCAAAGCCGAGTCCCCTCCCTTCGGTGTAAGTCGCTCTTCCAACTAGGTTACACTGATATGTGCTCTCACTGCTATCTGTCTTTATGTGATGTGCGTCTCGAGGAGCAGGAACATCACAATATTTGGAAGAAGCATTAAACATTTTTCGAAACGTAGGAGAAAAAAATTCCATTTATTCCAGACCATGTGTGGAAGCACAATCACACATTATTCGAAGCGTAGTAGAAGGAATTCCCTTAATTCCACGCGATGTATGGAATAAGCATCACACAGTTTTCGAAGCGTAGAAGAAGATCCCAGTTATCTGCTGGGTTTTGGGGCCAGCTTTTTAAGGAGTTTTTTTCCTGGGATAATATCCAGAATTGATTTTAGCCTTTTATGTTTTACGTGGTTCTTACTAACATGATTAAGCGAAATTCTTCCCCTGGGAGGCGTATATTTATATCATGTTACCTTCTATATTTCTTTCGTTTAACTCTTCGATATGAAAATCTGTTTGTCTCAGATGCCTTCCTCCTGGTATGAGAAACTTTTTGTGCACAATTTTTTAATTCCCGTAATATTTGCCGCCGGTGGATGTAAGTAGCTGTTTCTATTTTTTAATGCTTTATCGACTGTATAAATCCCGTAGATTTTTCTTTCTAATGAGCTCCATTGATATGAATAGTTTTGAAATATTTTATTCCTGGCGCAAAGCATTCAAAAGACGTACTTATTACAACTAAAAATTTGGTGTCATCTTCCTTGTTTGCATTGGCTTCCATTGACTATGAATAGTTTTGAAATATTTTATTCGTATCGGAAAGGATTGAAAAGACGTGCTCATTACAGTAGAAAATTCGGTGTTATCTTTCTTGATTGTAATGGGTTCCATTGACTATGAATACGTTTGAAATATTTTATTCGTGTCGGAAAGGATTCAAAAGACGTGCTCATTACAGTAGAAAATTCGGTGTTATCTTTCTTGATTGTAATGGGTTCCATTGACTATGAATACGTTTGAAATATTTTATTCGTGTCGGAAAGGATTCAAAAGACGTGCTCATTACAGTAGAAAATTCGGTGTTATCTTTCTTGATTGTAATGGGTTCCATTGACTATGAATACGTTTGAAATATTTTATTCGTGTCGGAAAGGATTCAAAAGACGTGCTCATTACAGTAGAAAATTCGGTGTTATCTTTCTTGATTGTAATGGGTTCCATTGACTATGAATACGTTTGAAATATTTTATTCGTGTCGGAAAGGATTCAAAAGACGTGCTCATTACAGTAGAAAATTCGGTGTTATCTTTCTTGATTGTAATGGGTTCCATTGACTATGAATACGTTTGAAATATTTTATTCGTGGCGGAAAGGATTCAAAAGACGTGCTCATTACAGTAGAAAATTCGGTGTTATCTTTCTTGATTGTAATGGGTTCCATTGACTATGAATACGTTTGAAATATTTTATTCGTGTCGGAAAGGATTCAAAAGACGTGCTCATTACAGTAGAAAATTCGGTGTTATCTTTCTTGATTGTAATGGGTTCCATTGACTATGAATACGTTTGAAATATTTTATTCGTGGCGGAAAGGATTCAAAAGACTGCTCGTTACAATCAAAAATACGGTGTCATCTTTCTTCTTTCTTGATTGTAATGGGTTCTAGAGACTATGAATAACTTTGAAATATTTTCTTCGTGTCGGAAAGGATTCAAAAGACGTGCTCATTACAATCGAAAATACGGTGTCATCTTTCTTGATTGTAATGGGTTCTAGAGACTATGAATAACTTTGAAATATTTTCTTCGTGTCAGAAAGGATTCAAAAGATGTGCTCATTATAACCGAAAATTCGGTGTCATCTTCCTTGTTTGCAATGAGTTCCATTAACTATGAATAGTTTCGAAATATTTTTTTAGTGTTGGAAAGGATTAAAAAGACGTGCACCTTACAACCGAATCCTTGGCGTCATCTTTCTATCACGGAGGATCGAAAAGTAACACACATCATTTTTTTTTCTTTTTGCAGTTTGTAGTTTGGTCAACAACGAGTTTGAATATCACGGTACAGACCGGTTTGGCTGCATCGGGTGTCGACGGCACAAAGATGTCACGTTTGGTAGCATCGTCTACGAAGGAAGAGAAACGCCGTGTAATCCCATTTTTGTGGGTTAAAGAGAGAACTCCGGCGGAAGTTCAATAAAAAAAATTGTTGAATTGTATGGTGGTGATTTCAAATACCACCTCAACATGGAGACCTACCAACTAACACATTTATTTGTCCATGGTTTGCCTATTATTTTTGGCACATAATCATTACAAATGATTATGTACCAAAAATAATATCCAAACCATGGACAAATGTGTTAGTTGGTAGGTCTTCATGTTGAGGTGGTATTTGAAACTCTTTGTTTTCAGCATTGTTCTCTCATAGATGACGTGTGCTATGTGTTTGTGACGTCGCCCAACATTATTTAAGTCAATGTTCGTCTCGTGATATTACACTGTATCATCTGATGCTGAAGACGATATGTCTTCGAAAGATCTAATCTGTTTTTATTAGTAAAGTATTTTAACATGTGGTACGTTGTGCACTGCATTTGTTTTTATCGTGTTCAGTCGACATTTTAATCTACCATTGGATTTTAACACGAATTAGTTTCATCAACGTCTGGTTCCACTGATTTTGAATAGTTTGAACGGATTCAAAAGACCTGCTTATTAGATCCGAAAATTCGGTGTCATCTTTTTTGTTTAAATAGGTTTTACAAGAGGTGTTTTCAGTATAATTTCTAAGTTTTTTTTTTGTTTTTAATTTGGAGCTTCCTAGATATTCGTGTTTACTGTATTGAGAGTAAAAATGTGTCGATTTGCATAGCTACTGTTATTTATTTGCACAGTACCTTTAAAATTCGGAAACAAACTTTAAAAAAAAATAGGGTATTCACTACGGGTGATATTCTCAAGAAATGAATACTGGACTTAAAAAAACAGAGGAAGTTTGTATAACACGCAAAAAAGAAGTTTCTGAAATCACCCTTTCTCGTTTTACGCTTTCCTCTCTTGTGGAGTGAAGTGAACAATCCATTGCACGGGGAAGAAAGCGGTCTCAATAGAAACAAATTGTTTATGAAGGCTCCTCTAAAAATCCTTTATTTATCCGAAGCCCTCCCAAAGGTGTATCTTACCCTGATGGGACTTAGAAGCTCGTCATCACCAGAGAACTTCGGGCAATAAATTGCTTTTTTCGAAATACGGTTCCCCTCTTCCCTAGGGACAAATTCAACGTCCAACGTTTAGAAAGGAGATAGAAAATAAGAATGTTTTCTGTAGACATTGTAATACTTTTCTTATTGCCTTTCTGTAAAGTCCAAGAAGTCCAACAGTTATATATACAAAGTTAGGACGACATCTTGTGTATTCTCTTAAGCGGATTATGCTCTCCAGAGAACAGGTGTTTATGAAAGTTACAAATATCTTGCTTGTGACAGATCCTGATCGTACTTAAAACATGTCAGAAGCAGAATATAATTCTTTTTATATTCATCTCACAAGGGATACCTGTCATATTTTTGTAATCATATCCTTAGAAAAAAAATTTGCACTGGGAAATAGCTCTGTGTATTCACTTCACACGATACCTGCCGAATTTAAATTTTTCACGGATTCCAAATCTCGAACGAAATCTGTTGGAAAAAGGTAATGGAATTAAATCTCGTGTTATTGTTTGCGTCATGGACGAGATTTCATTTCAGATAGATTTGTTTTCTCGAGGGCGCATAATTAACGCTAAAAAATGGAATTTCACCCACGATGAAATAACATACATTTTGATTGAAATACAGAGGATGCTCATACGTTTCTAGAACGAAGAAATTACACCAAATAAAAGAAGTTCAAATAACTGAAACTGGAAACAGAATGTTAGATGAACACGAAAGAAACGTCTACTGTAATTAAATATCATCTGCTAAGAAAATAGCGCACGTAAACAAGTCATGGATGGAAGGTTATTGTTTGGCTGTTCACGAAGAGAAATATTTTAATCCTGTAATTTAAGAAAACTCTGTGAAAACCATAGATTTAGCATTCTATATATTAGGATGGTGCAAAGGTTCGTGCTGTTTGTTTCACCGCATTACAGGTATGTATTACATCAGAAGGAAAAACGGAATCAATCAACTATGTATCCCTCCCCCCATTGTTTACGATGGTGTCCCAACGTCTTGATACGTCTGCAGTGCCATTCTTGAAAAAACGTGCAGATTTTGCTGCGAAGAAATCATCAAGGAAATTCTGGAGATCAACATCATTGTTGAACGTTCTGCCACGGAGTGCATTCGACAGAGATCGGAACAGGCGATAGTCTGAAGATAGAAACCATCAAGGACATTCTGGAGATCATCATCATTGTTGAACGACCTGTCACGGAGTGCATTCGACAGAGATCGGAACAGGTGATAGTTTGAAGATAGAAATCATCAAGGAAATTCTGGAGATCAACATCATTGTTGAACGTTCTGCCACGGAGTGCATTCGACAGAGATCGGAACAAGTGATAGTTTGAAGATAGAAATCATCAAGGAAATTCTGGAGATCAACATCATTGTTGAACGTTCTGCCACGGAGTGCATTCGACAGAGATCGGAACAAGTGATAGTTTGAAGATAGAAATCATCAAGGAAATTCTGGAGATCAACATCATTGTTGAACGTTCTGCCACGGAGTGCATTCGACAGAGATCGGAACAAGTGATAGTTTGAAGATAGAAATCATCAAGGAAATTCTGGAGATCAACATCATTGTTGAACGTTCTGCCACGGAGTGCATTCGACAGAGATCGGAACAAGTGATAGTTTGAAGATAGAAATCATCAAGGAAATTCTGGAGATCAACATCATTGTTGAACGTTCTGCCACGGAGTGCATTCGACAGAGATCGGAACAAGTGATAGTTTGAAGATAGAAATCATCAAGGAAATTCTGGAGATCAACATCATTGTTGAACGTTCTGCCACGGAGTGCATTCGACAGAGATCGGAACAAGTGATAGTTTGAAGATAGAAATCATCAAGGAAATTCTGGAGATCAACATCATTGTTGAACGTTCTGCCACGGAGTGCATTCGACAGAGATCGGAACAGGCGATAGTCTGAAGATAGAAACCATCAAGGACATTCTGGAGATCATCATCATTGTTGAACGACCTGTCACGGAGTGCATTCGACAGAGATCGGAACAGGTGATAGTTTGAAGATAGAAATCATCAAGGAAATTCTGGAGATCAACATCATTGTTGAACGTTCTGCCACGGAGTGCATTCGACAGAGATCGGAACAAGTGATAGTTTGAAGATAGAAATCATCAAGGAAATTCTGGAGATCAACATCATTGTTGAACGTTCTGCCACGGAGTGCATTCGACAGAGATCGGAACAAGTGATAGTTTGAAGATAGAAAACATCAAGGAAATTCTGGAGATCAACATCATTGTTGAACGTTCTGCCACGGAGTGCATTCGACAGAGATCGGAACAAGTGATAGTTTGAAGATAGAAATCATCAAGGAAATTCTGGAGATCAACATCATTGTTGAACGTTCTGCCACGGAGTGCATTCGACAGAGATCGGAACAGGTGATAGTTTGAAGATAGAAATCATCAAGGACATTCTGGAGATCAATATCATTGTTCAACGACCTGCCACGGAGTGCATTCGACAGAGATCGGAACAAGTGATAGTTTGAAGATAGAAACCATCAATGAAATTCTGGAGATCAACATCATTGTTGAACGTTCTGCCACGGAGTGCATTCGACAGAGATCGGAACAGGTGATAGTCTGAAGATAGAAACCATCAAGGACATTCTGGAGATCAACATCATTCTTGAACGACCTGCCACGGAGTGTATTCGACAGAGATCGGAACAGATGAGTGTCTGAAGATAGAAATCATCAAGGAAATTCTGGAGATCAACATCATTGTTGAACGTTCTTCCACGGAGCGCATTCGACAGAGATCGGAACAGGTGATAGTCTGAAGATAGAAACCATCAAGGACATTCTGGAGATCAACATCATTCTTGAACGACCTGCCACGGAGTGCATTTGACAGAGATCGGAACAGGTGATAGTCTGAAGATAGAAACCATCAAGGACATTCTGGAGATCAACATCATTGTTGAACGTTCTGCCACGGAGTGCATTCGACAGAGATCGGAAAAGGTTAGAGTCTGAAGATAGAAATCTTCAAGGAAATTCTGGAGATCAACATCATTGTTGAACGTTCTGCTACGGAGTGTATTCGCCAGAGATCAAAGCAGCTGATAGTCTGAAGATAGAAATCATCAAGGAAATACTGAAGATCAACATCATTGTTGAACGTTCTTCCACGGAGTGCATTCGGCAAAGATCGGAACAGGTGATAGTCTGAAGATAGAAACCATCAAGGACATTCTGGAGATCAACATCATTCTTGAACGACCTGCCACGGAGTGCATTTGACAGAGATCGGAACAGGTGAGAGTCTGAAGATAGAAACCATCAAGGACATTCTGGAGATCAACATCATTCTTGAACGACCTGCCACGGAGTGCATTCGACAGAGATCGGAACAGGTGGGAGTCTGAAGATAGAAATCATCAAGGAAATTCTGGAGATCAACATCATTATTGAACGTTCTGCCACGGAGTGGATTTGACAGAGATCGGAACAGGTGATAGTCTGAAGATAGAAATCATCAAGGACATTCTGGAGATCAACATCATTCTTGAACGACCTGCCACGGAGTGCATTTGACAGAGATCGGAACAGGTGATAGTCTGAAGATAGAAACCATCAAGGACATTCTGGAGATCAACATCATTCTTGAACGACCTGCCACGGAGTGCATTCGACAGAGATCGGAACAGGTGAGAGTCTGATGATAGAAATCATCAAGGAAATTCTGGAGATCAACATCATTTATTGAACGTTCTGCCACGGAGTGCATTTGACAGAGATCGGAACAGGTGATAGTCCGAAGATAGAAATCATCAAGGACATTCTGGAGATCAACATCATTATTGAACTTTCTGCCACGGAGTGCATTTGACAGAGATCGGAACAGGTGATAGTCCGAAGATAGAAATCATCAAGGACATTCTGGAGATCAACCTCATTCTTGAACGACCTGCCACGGAGTGCATTTGACAGAGATCGGAACAGGTGAGAGTCTGAAGATAGAAATCATCAAGGAAATTCTGGAGATCAACATCATTATTGAACTTTCTGCCACGGAGTGCATTTGACAGAGATCGGAACAGGTGATAGTCTGAAGATAGAAATCATCAAGGACATTCTGGAGATCAACATCATTCTTGAACGACCTGCCACGGAGTGCATTTGACAGAGATCGGAACAGGTGATAGTCTGAAGATAGAAACCATCAAGGACATTCTGGAGATCAACATCATTGTTGAACGTTCTGCCACGGAATGCATTCGACAGAGATCGGAAAAGGTTAGAGTCTGAAGATAGAAATCATCAAGGAAATTCTGGAGATCAACGTCATTGTTGAACGTTCTGCTACGGAGTGTATTCGTCAGAGATCAAAGCAGCTGATAGTCTGAAGATAGAAATCATCAAGGAAATACTGAAGATCAACATCATTGTTGAACGTTCTTCCACGGAGTGCATTCGACAAAGATCGGAACAGGTGATAGTCTGAAGATAGAAACCATCAAGGACATTCTGGAGATCAACATCATTGTTGAACGTTCTGCCACGGAGTGCATTCGACAGAGATCGGAACAGGTGATAGTCTGAAGATAGAAATCATCGAGGAAATTCTAAAGATCAACATCAAAGCGCTAGTCTGCTTTTAACCGCTTTTAATTTGTAAATAAATTGATTTTAATTTGCTTATTGAATTGAAGACGTGGTTTGCTTTCATCGCACGTATAGACAGAATATTTTGTACATATAACATTCCATGCGAAAATATTTCCTATTTCTTCCTATTTTAACATCATTGTTGAACGTTCAGCCACAGAGTGCATTCTACAGAGATCCGAACAGGTGATAGCTTAAAAGGGCGACATCTGGGGAATAGGTAGGATGTGGAAGGATCTCCCATTTCGTGTCCTGAATAGCCATTTTGGTCATGTTTGCATTGTGAGGGCGGGCGTTATCATGTTGGAGAAGGACACAATGGCGCCGATTTGGCCATTTCTCCTGAATTAATCCCTCTACATGGGGCGGTGTCACTCACAATAGTGTGCAGCGTTGATGGTCCGATTCCTCAGCAGCATTTCCCAGTGAATAATGCCATCCATGTCCCAACAGACACACAACATAATCTTCGCAGGATGAAGGTCCTGTTTTGGAAGTAGTGTGGGCTTCTTGCTTGGGCTTAACCCTTCTCTCCGATGCCTGAAATTCACGTACATGCACCACTTCTCATCTCCAGTAACAATACGTGACAGAAAGGGTTTGCGTTGATGGGAACATTCGCGATGTTGGGCGAGCAAGGAACCACATATAGCAACACTCTGATTCTTGTTGTCTTGGGTGAGTGTGTGAGCCGCCCAAGACCCCCATTTCTGGACCTTTCCCATAGGTTCCAGGTGTAGCACCACTGTGGCCTGATCGTAGTTCATCTCAGTGGCCGATTCGCGGGTGGTTTTACTTGGATCCAAGTGGATGAGATGTTTCAAACAATCCTCATCAAAGTGAGATGGACGATCTGAGCGTGGTCAAAATTGCCACCTAGGAACCGCTCAAACCATTTGCGGGCTGTCCTCGGAGCAATAGCACAAATTTGTCGACTAGCCACGGCGGCTGTGGATCCCTTGTCAAACTCGAAGAGGAGCAGATGTCGGAAATGTTCATTTCTCTCTACTTGACACTCCATACTTCCGGACCTGAAAACCAAAAACCATTAGCCACAACGCAATATGATTTAGATACACGATATTACTGGCTACATTTTTATATACAACTGGCCATCAACACCGTCACTACTGACCTGGGAAACACTTGTGAAATAAAACGGCATCAACTTACGCATCAACCCAATATAAAATAAGCGAGAGAAAAATATCATCATGCATTGTTCTTAAAATTAAATATAACTACACTGCCGGACAATTGCTAAGGACGGATGACAATAGCAAAGATAGCAACCATAAAATGGAAGGCGGGAAAATGTGGAAATTAGCATAAGTGCGTGATACAGTAAGACGTGTTGTGCGTATGCAAATTTTGGATTACCGAACTTGTTCGTGACGTCATAGCGCTAATAAGAGATATAAAGGATTTGACGCGTATTGACCGTTGTTGTTCAAACGCAAAGTTGAAAGGGAAGGAATCAATTGACGAACTTGCAATTCTCAGTATGTCTTCCCGACATCATCTAGATGATTTTACGCATGGCCGTGTTATTGGCAAGATTGAAGGTGGGCGAAAAATAGCAGATGCTGCCAGGGAGTTCGACGTCAGCCACAGTGTTATTTCAAGGCTTTGGAAATCACTTCAAACAAATGGAGAGTGTAGCAAACGTCACGGGGGAGGTCGTGTTCGCTGTACGACACCTGCAGAAGATCGGTACATAGTGCTATCAACAAAAAGACACCGGCGCAGCACAGCTCGTGAGGTAGCAAATCAGTTTATGGCTGCTACTGGCAAGCGGATCTCTCGAAAAACTGTCGCCAGACGTTTGCATGAAGGAGGACTATACGCCTGCCGTCCTGTTGTGTGCATTACATTGTCCAGACGTCACCGTACCGCCCGTTTGCAATGATGCCATCAACACCGCAATTGGACTGATAACGACTGGTCTGCTGTCCTCTTCTTAGATTAGAGTAGATACAGTCTATCGTCTGATTGTCGACGACAACTGATCTGGCGTGATAGTGGTACTGCATATTGTCCAGCAAACATACAGGAAAGGGACCGAAATACGACATGTAGTGTCATGGTATGGGCTGGCATCATGATCAATGGCCGTACGTCCTTCTATGTGCTTCCAACTGGGACTATGACTGGCCAACGATACATTAATGATGTTCTGCTACCTCATGTTCGCATGTTCCGTGGTGCTGTCGGTGATAGATTCATTTTCATGGACGACAACGCAACATGTCATCGAACAGCCGCTGTCCAGGAGTGTCTTGAGAGCGAGGATATTCAACGCCTCGTATGGCCAGCACGTTCTCCAGATCTGAATCCCATTGAAATTGTGTGGGATGCTTTGGGGAGGAGTCTTGCTGGTCGCCAATGCCCTCCAATAAACAAGGACACCCTCATCCTTGCACTGACAGAGGAATGGGATAAATTACCCCAACAGCTGCTTGATAATGTTGTGCAAAGCATGACACGACGTGTGGAATCTTGCATCGACCTCCATGGTGGCCATATCCCGAATTAACATCTTACGCCGGAAAGCCTGCGGACGGTAATTGCATTTTTTTCAAGTTTACGTATTCTGCACAAAATGGCGTGTTTGTCCCTTGAACACGTTCCAAAGCCTTCTGGATTTCAGAGCACAATATATTGTCTTTCTTGTAATGTCCTGGCATTCTGACAATATTTTATTTCACTTGGCATCCAACCACACTTACTTTCTTATGCGCTATATAGCCGTTTATGATCCGTCCTTAGCAAGTGTCCCGCAGTGTATAAACGAATATGCAAAGAAGGCACGTACTTTGCATATTCTCTGATATAGAACTGTGTGTTAGTGTGTTATGGTTTTACTGTTGGTCGTGTGGTCGATTCTTTCTTCCATGCAGAAATTTATTTGGACACGATTCAAATTTCTGCTGACCCTGAAATTTGCCATATGCATCCTAAAATCATTTGGCAACATGATGGTGCAGCGCCGCATTAGGGTAAGGTTGTACGATATTTTTTAGATGAGGAATTACCAGCCAGGTGGTTTGGACGAGATGGATGCATCCCATGGCCTCCCAGCTCTCCCGATCTCACGCCTCTAGATTTCTTCTCGTGGGGAAGACAACGTTCATTCACTCAAAGTGAAAAGGGTTGACGAACTGAAAACCTGAATAGTTGCTGCAATTCTTTGCCAATCACCGGCGGTGTGATTCCGACGTTTTCTTGTAAATGTAAACCTTTTCTACCGATGTACCTTCGTTATAATAGGCACAGTGACCATCCATATGCATCGTAACCAGATACGCAACAGGTTTCGCTGAACTGTCGTGCTAGACACACTTCCGGCAGCCCCCTGGTTCATTCGGCCAGTGAGTTGCTCCTCTGCAGCCTGTCGATCGGCCCTCACACACCTTCGGAGCTGACGTTCACCTCTCACATCAATGACACGTGGTGCTCTGCTGTTTCCACGTCGCTTATTCGCAACGGAGCCCTTTCTCCAATCACGATACACTTTAACCACAGCATAACGCGAACAGTTCACAAACTGCGCTGTTTCAGAAATACTGCCACCTTGGCACAAAGGCCAATAATCATCCCTTTTTGCAAATCTGACATATCTTTCCTTTTATCCATGAGAGCAAAAGTGATATGTTTTCAGAATGCCTACCGCTCACCTTATATAACCTCCAAGCCAGTTCACGACAAGTCCCTGCTTTCATTGGCTGCGCACTGTTGACGTCAGAAGCAGGAGGTGGTCCCAATTATGTGACTCGACTGTGTATATATATATATATACACTCACCAACCCGCTTGGCCAGCGTGGTGAGTTATGGCCAAACACCTCCAAAATGACTCTACAACTTAAATCTTGGCCCTCAGTCTCCGGCAGCTGGAATGTACCTGGCCAAGGCAGCGGCCAGTGCGACATGAAGGCAGAGGGTGCTAAGAATCCCCGGAGGACCGGACTAGGCTGCCATTTGATGCTGACCTTGGCTACCTACAACGGACGCTCCCTATCTTCTGATTCAAGGCTTCTTGAATTGGAAGAGGAACTACAAAGGATCAAGTGGGACATCGTCGGGCTGAGTGAGGTAAGGAGAAAAGGAGAAGATCTCATTGAACTGAAAAGTGGACATCTCTTCTATTATCGTGGGACAGATACTGGCAGAACTAGTGGTGTTGGATTTATAATACACAAGAAACTGAAGGATAAAGTGGTAGAAGTTGAAAGTTCCTCTGACAGAGCTGCACGACTCGTTATCCAACTATCGAGAAGATACCAGGCTCAGATTATTCAAACTTATGCACCCACCACAAGTCATCCTGAAGAAGAAATTGAAGAATTTTATGAGGAAATTCGTAATCTAAATAATAAAGGTAAGCAGCACTTGAAGATAATTATGGGAGATTTCAATGCAAAAATAGGGCACCGGCAACAGAATGAAACTTCAGTAGGTAAATTCGGTCACGGCAACAGAAACCAGCGTGGAAATACTCTCGTTGAGTTTGCAGAGGCAGAAGGATTTTCATCTTGAATTCCTTTTTCAAGAAAAAGCCACACAGGAAATGGACATGGAGACATCCAATTGGGACGACAAGTGAAATTGATTTTATTATGTGTAACAAAAAATTCGTCATAGAAGACTGCAGTGTGCTAAACAAGTTCAACACAGGTAGTGACCATAGATTGGTGAGATGTAAGATGCACCTCAACACTAAACTTGAACGTGGCAAGCTCATAAGACAAACAAAATGTATTGACATAACCAACCTTAAAAAACACCATAATACTTTCAAGTTGGAACTGAAGAACAGATTCTCTGCTTTAGAAGGCCTAACATCGGAAGAAGTGGATATTTCGGAAGTTAACAGAAAAGTAACCAAAGCTCTTATGGAAACAGCAACAAAATTAGCTGGGTCTAAGAACAAGTTGCATGTAAACAAATTATCAGGAAAAACGAAAATGTTGATGCAAAAGAAGAGAGATGAGGACAACTAAAGAAGATGTGACTTCCAAAGTGGAATATATAGAGCTATGCAAGACAGCACGAAAAAGTATCACTGAAGACGTAAGGAAATTCAACTGTGAGCTAGTGAGGAAAGCAATTGAAAACAACCAAAGCCTAAAGATAGCAAAGGGACATCTCAGTAAGGGAAGAAAACAGATTATGGCTCTGAGAAAAGAAGATGGTTCTATAACAAGAAATAGAGGCGAAATTTTGACAAGAGTGAAAGATTTCTACTCCAAATTATATGAAAGGGATGATACATGTACTCCAGACATCATGAAAGGTACCAGAGTTCTTCCAGTCCTCCCAGCAGAAGTTGCTAATGCAATCAAGAACATGAAGCGGGGAAAGCTCCAGGAGAAGATGGAATTACTATAGACATCATACAAGAAGCAAGTGGAGAAATTGAAACAGTACTCGCCCAAATTTTCACTCGATGCCTTAATGAAGGGAAGATTCCTGAGGATTGGAACAATGCTACAATGATCCTGCTACATAAAAAAGGTGACATTGAGGATCTCAGGAACTACAGACCTATCAGCCTCCTATCAGTAGTTTATAAAATCTTCACTAAAGTTCTTTCACACCGCTTGAAGGTAACACTGGACATGGCTCAACCGAGAGAACAAGCTGGATTCAGGAGTGGCTACAGCACAATAGATCATATCCACGTACTGAGAGAACTAATTGAAAGAGCGAGGGAATATGAACTTCCATTGTGCATGGCTTTTATCGATTATGAAAAAGCCTTTGATTCGGTGAAACCATCAGCAGTTACCACGGCTCTGAAATCCTGCGGTATTGAAGATGCATACATTATTATTGTTAATAACATCTATGAAAATGCAAGTGCAAAGATTCGGCTGTTTGAAAATACAACACACATAAAAATTGGAAAGGGAGTGAGACAAGGTGACACCATATCTCCGAAGCTCTTTAATGCCACATTGGAAAATGTCTTTCAATCACTGAACTGGGAAAACAAAGAGATAAAGATTAATTTAGATTATCTAACCCACCTTCGTTTTGCTGATGACGTAGTCATTTTTGCAACTACCCCATCAGAGCTGCAGAGTATGATCCAGGAACTTGCTGACAAGAGTAAAGAAGTGGGATTAAAAATGAACTTTCAGAAGACAAAAGTGATGTTCAATGCTTTTACAAGAAATGAAGATTTATCGATTGATGGAGAAAAACTGGAGATAACAGATACGTATGTTTATTTTGGACAGCAGATATCAAGTGAGGGTCACATTGATGAAGAAATTAATCGGCGTACAAAACTTGCCTGGAGAGCTTTTGGAAGAAACAGCATAATTTTCAAGAGCAATATGCCATTATGTCTTAAAAGAAAAGTGTTTGATCAATGCATCCTTCCAGTGCTTACGTATGGTGCAGAGACGTTTACCTTAACTAAAAGAGACATACAAAGGCTGCAGACAACTCAAAGCAGCATGGAGAGGTGCATGCTTGGTATAACCAGGAGAGATAAGAAGAGGAACTCGTGGATCCGAAAAATGACAAGAGTGGAAGACATCATGATCAGAGTTAAATCCCTGAAATGGCAATGGGCTGGACATACTGCCAGAAGGACAGACCATAGATGGACAGCCGAAATTTTAGATTGGATTCCAAGGGACAGGAAAAGACCCAGAAAAAGACCACATGGGAGATGGGTGGATGAAATTCGTAAATATGCGGGAGTGACATGGAGGAGACTGGCACAAGACAGACCGTTGTGGAGGAAACTTGGGGAGACCTTCGTCCAGCAGTGGATTGATAATGGTTGACAATAATGATGATGATGATGATATATATCATCACAATCATCATTGTCAACCATTATCAATCCACTGCTGGACGAAGGTCTCCCCAAGTTTCCTCCACAACGGTCTGTCTTGTGCCAGTCTCCTCCATGTCACCCCTGCATACTTTCGAATTTCATCCACCCATCTCCCATGTGGTCTTCTTCTGGGTCCTTTCCAGTCCCTTGGAATCCAATCTAAAATTTCGGCTGTCCATCGATGATCTGTCCTTCTGGCAGTATGTCCAGCCCATTGCCATTTCAGGGATTTAACTCTGATCATGATGTCTTCCACTCTTGTCATTTTTCGGATCCACGAGTTCCTCTTCTTATCTCTCCTGGTTACACCAAGCATGCACCTCTCCATGCTGCTTTGAGTTGTCTGCAGCCTTTGTATGTCTCTTTTAGTTAAGGTCCACGTCTCTGCACCATACGTAAGCACTGGAAGGATGCATTGATCAAACACTTTTCTTTTAAGACATAATGGCATATTGCTCTTGAAAATTATGTTGTTTCTTCCATAAGCTCTCCAGGCAAGTTTTGTACGCCGATTAATTTCTTCATCAATGTGACCCTCACTTGATATCTGCTGTACAAGATAAACGTACGTGTCGGTTATCTCCAGCTTTTCTCCATCAATCGATAAATCTTCATTTCTT
Organism: Macrothele yani; assembly: GCA_039090855.1. Taxonomy (NCBI): domain Eukaryota; kingdom Metazoa; phylum Arthropoda; class Arachnida; order Araneae; family Macrothelidae; genus Macrothele; species Macrothele yani. The sequence goes on along the minus strand of CM076999.1, from coordinate 12,318,726 downwards.
GTAAAAGCGTTGAACATCACTTTTGTCTTCTGAAACTTCATTTTTAATCCCACTTCTTTACTCTTGTCAGCAAGTTCCTGGATCATACTCTGCAGCTCTGATGGGCTAGTTGCAAAAATAACTACGTCATCAGCAAAACGAAGGTGGGTTAGATAATCTCCATTTATCTTTATCCCCTTGTTTTCCCAGCTCAGTGACTGAAAAACACCCTCCAATGTGGCATTAAAGAGCTTCGGAGATATGGTGTCACCTTGTCTCACTCCCTTTCCAATTTTTATGTGTGTTGTATTTTCAAACAGCCTAATCTTTGCACTTGCATTTTCATAGATGTTATTAATAATATTAATGTATGCATCTTCAATACCGCAGGTTTTCAGAGCCATTGTAACTGCTGATGGTTTCACCGAATCAAAGGCTTTTTCATAATCGATAAAAGCCATGCACAATGGAAGTTCATATTCCCTCGCTCTTTCAATTAGTTCTCTCAGCACATGGATATGATCTATTGTGCTGTAGCCACTCCTGAATCCAGCTTGTTCTCTCGGTTGAGCCATGTCCAGTGTTACCTTCAAGCGGTGTGAAAGAACTTTAGTGAAGATTTTATAAACTACTAATAGGAGGCTGATAGGTCTGCAGTTTCCGAGATCCTAAATGTCACCTTTCTTGTGTAGCAGGATCATTGTAGCGGTGTTCCAATCCTCAGGAATCTTTCCTTCATTAAGGCATCGAGTGAAAATTTGGGCGAGTACTGTTTCGATTTCTCCACTTGCTTCTTGTATGATGTCTACAGTAATTCCATCTTCTCCTGGAGCTTTTCCCCGCTTCGTGTTCTTGATTGCATGTGCGACTTCTGCTGGAAGGACTGGAGGAACTCTGGTACTAGTATCTTTCATGATGTCTGGAGTGCATGTATCATTCCTTTCATATAATTTGGAGTAGAAATCTTTCACTCTTGTCAAAATTTCGCCTCTATTTCTTGTTACAGAACCATCTTCTTTTCTCAGTGCCATAATCTGTTTTCTTCCCTTACTGAGATGTCCCTTTGCCATCTTTAGGCTTTGGTTGTTTTCAATTGCTTTCTTCACTAGTTCACATTTGAATTTTCTTACGTCTTCAGTGATACTTTTTCGTACTGTCTTGCATAGCTCTATATATTCCACTTTGGAAGTCACATCTTCTTTAGTTGTCCTCATCTCTCTTCCTTTTGCATCAACATTTTCGTTTTTCCTGATAATTTATTTACATGCAACTTGTTCTTAGACCCAGCTAATTTTGTTGCTGTTTCCATAAGAGCTTTGGTTACTTTTCTGTTAACTTCAGAGATGTCCACTTCTTCCGATGTTAGGCCTTCTAAAGCAGAGAACCTGTTCTTCAGTTCCAATTTGAAGGTATTATGGTGTTTTTTAAGGTTGGTTATGTCAATAGATTTTGTTTGTCTTATGAGCTTGCCACGTTCAAGTTTAGTGTTGAGGTGCATCTTACATCTCACCAATCTATGGTCACTACCTGTGTTGAACTTGTTTAGCACACTGCAGTCTTCTATGACGAATTTTTTGTTACACATAATAAAATCAATTTCACTTGTCGTCCCATTTGGATGTCTCCATGTCCATTTCCTGTGTGGCTTTTTCTTGAAGAAGGAGTTCAAGGTGAAAAACCCTTCTGCCTCTGCAAACTCAACGAGAGTATTTCCACGCTGGTTTCTGTTGCCGTTGCCCTATTTTTGCATTGAAATCTCCCATAATTATTTTCAAGTGCTGCTTACCTTTATTATTTAGATGACAAATTTCCTCATAAAATTCTTCAATTTCTTCTTCAGGATGACTTGTGGTGGGTGCATAAGTTTGAATAATCTGAGCCTGGTATCTTTTCGAGAGTTGGATAACGAGTCGTGCAGCTCTGTCAGAGGAACTTTCAACTTCTACAACTTTATCCTTCAGTTTCTTGTTTATTATAAATCCAACACCACTAGTTCTGCCAGTATCTGTCCCACGATAGTAGAAGAGATGTCCACTTTTCAGTTCGATGAGATCTTCTCCTTTTCTCCTTACCTCACTTTGCCCCACGATGTCCCACTTGATCCTTTGTAGTTCTTCTTCCAATTCAAGAAGCCTTGAATCAGAAGATAGGGAGCGTCCATTGTACGTTGCCAAGGTCAGCATCAGATGGCAGCCTAGTCCGGTCCTCCGGGGATTCTTAGCACCCTCTGCCTTCATGTCGCACTGGCCGCTGCCTTGGCCAGGTACATTCCAGCTGCCGGAGACTGAGGGCCAAGATTTAAGTTGTGGAGTCATTTTGGAGGGGTTTGGCCATAACTCACCACGCTGGCCAAGCAGGTTGGTGAGTGTGTGATAGAATTTCCTCTAATCCCGATGGTATAGTTATACCACTATTGGCGGTCGTCAGAGCCCCTTTAGTAAGAACAGGATGAACCACGAGAAGGCGGGGTTGACATTTGTCAAGGAGAGGCAGTGATGTTACGCATCACCTGACCTTACATCCCATATATATATATATATATATATATATATATATATATATATCATCATCATCATCATCATTGTCAACCATTATCAATCCACTGCTGGACGAAGGTCTCCCCAAGTTTCCTCCACAACGGTCTGTCTTGTGCCAGTCTCCTCCATGTCACCCCTGCATACTTTCGAATTTCATCCACCCATCTCCCATGTGGTCTTCTTCTGGGTCTTTTCCTGTCCCTTGGAATCCAATCTAAAATTTCGGCTGTCCATCGATGATCTGTCCTTCTGGCAGTATGTCCAGCCCATTGCCATTTCAGGGATTTAACTCTGATCATGATGTCTTCCACTCTTGTCATTTTTCGGATCCACGAGTTCCTCTTCTTATCTCTCCTGGTTACACCAAGCATGCACCTCTCCATGCTGCTTTGAGTTGTCTGCAGCCTTTGTATGTCTCTTTTAGTTAAGGTCCACGTCTCTGCACCATACGTAAGCACTGGAAGGATGCATTGATCAAACACTTTTCTTTTAAGACATAATGGCATATTGCTCTTGAAAATTATGCTGTTTCTTCCAAAAGCTCTCCAGGCAAGTTTTGTACGCCGATTAATTTCTTCATCAATGTGACCCTCACTTGATATCTGCTGTCCAAGATAACCGTACGTATCTGTTATCTCCAGCTTTTCTCCATCAATCGATAAATCTTCATTTCTTGTAAAAGCATTGAACATCACTTTTGTCTTCTGAAAGTTCATTTTTAATCCCGCTTCTTTACTCTTGTCAGCAAGTTCCTGGATCATACTCTGCAGCTCTGATGGGCTAGTTGCAAAAATGACTATGTCATCAGCAAAACAAAGGTGGGTTAGATAATCTCCATTAATCTTTATCCCCTTGTTTTCCCAGCTCAGTGACTGAAAAACACCCTCCAATGTGGCATTAAAGAGCTTCGGAGATATGGTGTCACCTTGTCTCACTCCCTTTCCAATTTTTATGTGTGTTGTATTTTCAAACAGCCTAATCTTTGCACTTGCATTTTCATAGATGTTATTAATAATATTAATGTATGCATCTTCAATACCGCAGGATTTCAGAGCCATTGTAACTGCTGATGGTTTCACCGAATCAAAGGCTTTTTCATAATCGATAAAAGCCATGCACAATGGAAGTTCATATTCCCTCGCTCTTACAATTAGTTCTCTCAGCACATGGACGTGATCTATTGTGCTGTAGCCACTCCTGAATCCAGCTTGTTCTCTCGGTTGAGCCGTGTCCAGTGTTACCTTCAAGCGGTGTGAAAGAACTTTAGTGAAGATTTTATAAACTACTGATAGGAGGCTGATAGGTCTGTAGTTTCCGAGATCCTCAATGTCACCTTTCTTATGTAGCAGGATCATTGTAGCGGTGTTCCAATCCTCAGGAATCTTTCCTTCATTAAGGCAACGAGTGAAAATTTGGGCGAGTACTGTTTCGATTTCACCACTTGCTTCTTGTATGATGTCTACAGTAATTCCATCTTCTCCTGGAGTTTTTCCCCGCTTCATGTTCTTGATTGCATATGCAACTTCTGCTGGAAGGACTGGAGGAACTCTGGTACTGGTATCTTTCATGATGTCTGGAGTACATGTATCATCCCTTTCATATAATTTGGAGTAGAAATCTTTCACTCTTGTCAAAATTTCGCCTCTATTTCTTGTTACAGAACCATCTTCTTTTCTCAGTGCCATAATCTGTTTTCTTCCCTTACTGAGATGTCACTGCTATCTTTAGGCTTTGGTTGTTTTCAATTGCTTTCCTCACTAGTTTACAGTTGAATTTCCTTACGTCTTCAGTGATACTTTTTCGTACTGTCTTGCATAGCTCTATATATTCCACTTTGGAAGTCACATCTTCTTTAGTTGTCCTCATCTCTCTTCTTTTTTGCATCAACATTTTCGTTTTTCCTGATAATTTATTTACATGCAACTTGTTCTTAGACCCAGCTAATTTTGTTGCTGTTTCCATAAGAGCTTTGGTTATTTTTCTGTTAACTTCAGAGATGTCCACTTCTTCCGATGTTAGGCCAGAGAACCTGTTCTTCAGTTCCAACTTGAAGGTATTATGGTGTTTTTCAAGGTTGGTTATGTCAATAGATTTTGTTTGTCTTATGAGCTTGCCACGTTCAAGTTTAGTGTTGAGGTGCATCTTACATCTCACCAATCTATGGTCACTACCTGTGTTGAACTTGTTTAGCACACTGCAGCCTTCTATGACGAATTTTTTGTTACACATAATAAAATCAATTTCACTTGGCGTCCCATTTGGATGTCTCCATGTCCATTTCCTGTGTGGCTTTTTCTTGAAGAAGGAGTTCAAGATGAAAAACCCTTCTGCCTCTGCAAACTCAACGAGACTATTTCCACGCTGGTTTCTGTTGCCGTTGCCCTATTTTTGCATTGAAATCTCCCATAATTATTTTCAAGTGCTGCTTACCTTTATTATTTAGATGACAAATTTCCTCATAAAATTCTTCAATTTCTTCTTCAGGATGACTATATATATATATATATATATATATACAATATACATAATGCACATGCATTCGAGAACATGAAGCGGGAAAAAGCTCCATGAGAAGATTTAATTACTGTAGACATCATACAAGAAGCAAGTGGAGAAATTGAAACAGTACTAGCCCAAATTTTCACTCGATGCCTTAATGAAGGGAAGATTCCTGAGGATTGGAACAACGCTACAATGATCCTGCTACATAAAAAAGGTGACATTGAGGATCTCAGGAACTACAGACCTATCAGCCTCCTATCAGTGGTTTATAAAATCTTCACTAAAGTTCTTTCACACCGCTTAAAGGTGACACTGGACATGGCTCAAACGAGAGAACAAGCTGGATTCAGGAGTGGCTACAGCACAATAGATCATATCCACGTACAGAGAGAACTAATTGAAAGAGCGAGGGAATATGAACTTCCATTGTGCATGGCTTTTATCGACTATGAAAACGTCTTTCATTCGGTGAAATCATCAGCAGTTACAAAGGCTCTGAAATCCTGCGGTATTGAAGATGCATACATTAATATTATTAATAACATCTATGAAAATACAAGTGCAAAGATTCGGCTGTTTGAAAATACAACACACATAAAAATTGGAAAGGGAGGTGAGACAAGGTGACAACATATCTCCGAAGCTCTTTAATGCCACATTGGAAAATGTCTTTCAATCACTGAACTGGGATAACAAAGGGATAAAGATTAATCGAGATTATCTAACCCACCTTCGTTTTGCTGATGACATAGTCATTTTTGCAACTACCCCATCAGAGCTACAGAGTATGATCCAGGAACTTGCTGACAAGAGTAAAGAAGTGGGATTAAAAATGAACTTTCAGAAGACAAAAGTGATGTTCAATGCTTTTACAAGAAATGAAGGTTTTTCGATTGATGGAGAAAAGGTGGAGATAACAGACACATACGTTTATCTTGGACAGCAGATATCAAGTGAGGGTCACATTGGTGAAGAAATTAATCGGCGTACAAAACTTGCCTGGAGAGCTTTTGGAAGAAATAGCATAATTTTCAAGAGCAATATGCCATTATGTCTTAAAAGAAAAGTGTTTGATCAATGCATCCTTCTAGTGCTTACGTATGGTGCAGAGACGTGGACCTTAGCTAAAAGAGACATACAAAGGCTGCAGGCAACTCAAAGCAGCATGGAGAGGTGCATGCTTGGTGTAAACAGGAGAGATAAGAAGAGGAACACGTGGATCCGAAAAATGACAAGAGTGGAAGACATCATGATCAGAATTAAATCCCTGAAATGGCAATGGGCTGGACATACTGCCAGAAGAACAGACCATCAATGGACAGCCGAAATTTTAGATTGGATTCCAAGGGACAGGAAAAGACCCAGAAGAAGACCACATGGGAGATGGGTGGATGAAATTCGAAAGTATGCGGGAGTGACATGGAGGAGACTGGCACAAGACAGACCGTTGTGGAGGAAACTTGGGGAGACCTTCGTCCAGCAGTGGATTGATAATGGTTGACAATGATGATGATGATGATTGATATATAATGTAGGTATCGGTTATACTCGTATTTCCAATGCTTTTACAAGAACTGATGTACAATGCTTTACAAGAACTGAAGGTTTTTCAACTGATGGTGAAAAGCTCGTGGTAACCGATACCTTCTTTACCTTCGACAGCAAATGTCAAGCGAGGGTTACGTTGAGAAAAATATCAATCGGCGTTTAAAACTTCGGTGGAGAGCTTTTGGGAAAAAAAAGTACAATTTGTAAAAGCAATATGCCATTATATCTTAAAAGAAAAAATGAAATACACTGCTGGCAACCCAAACTGCAACTCCAAGAAGGAAGCATCCGATTGGGCTAAAATTCGCAGCATGCGTCGCACGCGAGAGGACATGTAAACGATTAGCGTTGCAGGGCATATGCAAATCATGTGCGCCCGGCACGCCACCGAGAAGCACTATAAGAAGGGTGCACAGAAGGCGGGGTGTAAGTAGTGGAAGTGTGTTGTGCTGCCGGACCTGTGCGTGGGAAACTTCCTGATGCCTCGTCGCAGAATACGGCAGTCATTCTAGCACGTTTCGGAGTTCGACAGAGGACGAATAGGGGCTTATTGCGACGGCGCTTTATCGTACCGAGACATCGGCGCCCGTGTTTTACGGCATCCAAAGCCTCTTTCGTTCGTTTTACCACGATGGTCGGATCCGCGTGTGGCGGCACCGCGGCGAGGGACTGTATGACGCCTGCATTGTGCATCGCCATACCGGTTCGTCGCCTGGCGTTATGGTTTGAAGCGCACTTCGATGTGACACCCGTACCCCTCTGGTACGTATCGCCGGTACACTCAACAGCCACTGCTACATCTCCGACGTTTTGGAGCCTGTAGTCCTCTTTTACCTGCAGGATCTGCCAGCGGCCACGTTTTAACAGGACAATGCGCGCCCGCACGTGGCACGCATCGTGCATCAATTCTTCACGGCCCGCCAGGTTTTACTGCTGCCGTGGCCCGCCTGTTTTCCCGATATGTCGCCCATCGAACACGTCTGGTCGCTGATCGGCAACCGAGTGGCCCGGCAAGCACCACCCGCCGCTACGCCTGATGAACTGTGGCAACGTGTGGAACCAGCCTGGACCAACATACCCCAAACCTACATCCAAAGCCTCTTTCGTACGATGCCGCGGCGTGTAGCGGCCGTTATTGCCAGCCATGGGGGCCACACGAACTATTGATGTCTGCGTGTTCCGCAAGTTGCACGGGCCTGTAAGCTCAATCGTTTCATCTTTGTATCTGTTGTTATGTGTCCAGTAAATCTGGCTTTGCTATCTGGTGTCCTTCTTGGTGTTGCATTTTGGGTGGCCAGCAGTATAAGTCTAAATGGCACAGTCTCTGACCAGGTGCTTTTTTTATTGGAGGTTTAACAACCACCATGAGCAACTCAATGGGCTATATGCAGTTTCCCGTGCCTTATTTAAGGTCACTGGTTCCAGGGAAGGGAGAGAGCCAGTACCGTAAGACAAACGCAACATTCATGCTTCACCGGGATTCGAACCCGGACCCCTTTAGGACGAATGATCAGAGGCCATTGCTTAGACTACTGCGTCAACGGGGCTATCACCAGGTGTATGAGTTTGTGTATTTAGGAAGCATGTTTGATAGAGAGAACAAATTGGATGGTGAAATTAGTAGGCGAGTGAATTCTTCATTGAAAGTCATGGCTGCTTTGGGAGGTTTTTACAGGAATGATGGATTCTCAAGAGAGTACCGCATGGCTGTGTATGAAAGTGTAATTATTTCTACCCTGATGTTTTTTAGTGATGCCTCGGTACTACAGAAGGAACATAGGAGTCGTTTGTGTGCTGAAGAAATGCGTTGCTTACCGGGTGTTTCTGATTGCGTGAGGAATGAAGATGTATTGCAGTTGCGTAATGTAAAGCAAAATGTTCTTTGCAAGGTGGAAATTAATGTGATTCGGTGGTTTTGCCGTATTGAAAGAATGAGTGGTGAAGTACATACTAAGAAACTGTTTTTAGCCTAAGTGGAAGGAAAGAAAGGCGGAGAAACGCCAAGGAAGTGATGGGAGGATCAGATTCAACAGTGTCTTCATGAGAAAAAGATTGTGAATATGACGTATAGAAGATCTTGTGTATGGCATATGATGGATGTCAGTGAAGCCCGGGTTGTATATCAAGATCGCTGTAAATGGAGAAGTTTCATGAGGCAACTGTAAGAAAAAATTATCTGGTAGTTTGTGTATCTTTGTGAAGGTAACCTCTGAATCTCAAAGAACAGCTTAGTGATATGTATGTTTTTGTGTGGGGCATGCACGTTATACGCGTGAATTCGATCGTACCCTTCTGGTTTTCATTTCGCTAAAACATGCATTCCTATTAAATGAAACGATTTCTCTTCCTGAATAGGAGTTCTCATTGGCTGAATTGCCATTCTAAGCATAAACACATTTTGAGAAAAACAATATTATTTTGCCGAAGCTACGTCACGTTCAGGAACACGAGAATATCTGTCGCCTTTCATTTCCGATCATATACAACATCTCAGGCAGCAGGGTCTCTCAGTTATGGCGTCGTTGGTTTTCTGGTCACGAACTTGTTCTGCCCATTCCCGAAAATAACACATCAAACCACTTTCACTCTTAGATGGACTTGACGAGTCTCTGTCATACGAACTCTTCTCAGCTGTCTTCTGTGGGAGAACTAGACGAGATGCACGAAGCCGGAAGTAAACTCCTCAACCCCGACCACATGCTCCGCGTGCGGTCCGAATGTCTTCGTTGAGTAAGCATTTCGTTTTATGAGTTTCTATAATCTCAATGAGTATGATGCATTGAAGACGTGAAACCTTCGATCGGCGAATCTGTCCTTGTTATGAGATGCCTGCTAAGAATTTCATCTTCGTCTTAACATACATCTTACATTACCAGAGAAATGCGTCCGAATTTTCTGTTGTAATGAACATGGCTTTCGATTTCCTGAAAAAGGTTATAATAGGTAGAATGTAACAACGTTCGAATACGTACATATTAGCATTTGGAATTTTAAAACTAAGTGTTTGACATTAGTAACAAGAAAGATGACACCAAATTCTAGGTTGCATGAGGAGGTCTTTTTCTGTCACAAAGAAAACAACAGCTTCATAGCAGATTTTTAGAAGAAACAATTCAGACAAAAAAAGAAAGTACAGCCTACGTTCAAAAATTCCTGACGCAATAAAGATAACACTATATAAATTAAGTGGTCAGAGAACATTTCTGAAGTAAAGTTGTCGGTATGTGTCCGTGTATTTCAGCAATTTCAGTTTTTGAACAAGTCCTCCTTTATTTAAAATTCTGTATTTTCACAGATTTTCCGTAGTCAGAAAACCCGTTTATTTCAGAAAATTCCGTATCATGTTTTTCCGTATTTCAAGTGAAATTCCGCGAACCTGTAATTTTCAGACTTACCGCCGATAACCATTCCACTGAGGTGAGGTTCGAACCCCCGTCGTTAGAGCTGGCTCAAGAGGCAACTCGCGCCTTGAACAACTGATCCACAATTGCTCGGCTACCGGACTCACGTACATCGTAAATCGAATTTCGCGACGATGAATTTTTGTTTCTTTGTCATTCATTTGAGTGATTTACCCATTTTATTTTATTTTGGAGATTATTATTTTTCCCAATAGGCTTGTTATTTTTTTTTTTTTCTGTAGGAGGAGTTTTTTTTTCTGTATTTATTTTCTGTAGGAGGAGATCCTGATTTTTCGTAGCAACAAAATGCATTGCAACTTGATTTTCTTAAACTGACAAGGGCTTTCAGTTATCTAAAGTATAACGAAGTAAATTTCTCCGTCATTTCTATCCGCGCCAGGATTCGAACCCGGGTCCCCTCATTCCGGAATAAGTTGCTCTACCAATTGAGCTACGCGGACGTTTTATTCTGATTCCTATCTGCCTTTATGTCGTGTGCGTCCTTCGGGCAGGTACCTCACATCTCGTGGTACGTTACATCATCTCCCCCTTATTTTTTTTTTTTTTTGAAGTGCTGCTCTTATTTTTCCTATCTCGCGGTGTGGAAATAACATCACACCATTGTGAGATTTTGAACGGTCGGGTCATCCGGATAGTTCGGGCGCCATTATAACGAATTAAATTTCTCCGTCATTTCTATCCGCGCCAGGATTCGAACCCGGGTCCCCTCATTCCGGAATAAGTTGCTCTACCAATTGAGCTACGCGGACGTTTTATTCTGATTCCTATCTGCCTTTATGTCGTGTGCGTCCTTCGGGCAGGTACCTCACATCTCGTGGTACGTTACAAAAGTTTTGTCGCAATCGGAAGCATTTTTCCTCACGTTATGAGAATCTCGCTCTTTGGCCCTGAACCTTTGACACTACTTCGATGATACACTGCTGGACAATTGCTAAGGATGGTTCATAAACGGCTATATAGCGCATAAAAAAGTAAGTGTGGTTGGATGCCAAGTGAAATAAAATAATGTCAGAATGCCAGGACATTACAAGAAAGACAATTTATTGTGCTCTGAAATCCAGAAGGCTTTGGAACGTGTTCAAGGGAAAAACAGGACATTTTGTGCAGAATACGTAAACGTGAAAAATGCAATTACCGTCCGCAGACTTTCCGGCGTAAGATGTTAATTCGGGATATTACCACCATGGAGGGCGATGCAAGATTCCACACGTCGTGTCATGCTTTGCACAACATTATCAAGCAGCTGTTGTGGTAATTTATCCGATTCCTCAGTCAGTGCACGGACGAGGGTGTCCTTGTTTATTGGAGGGCATTGGCGACCAGCAAGACTCCTCCCCAAAGCATCCCACACATTTTCAATGGGATTCAGATCTGGAGAACGTGCTGGTCATACGAGGCGTTAAATATCCTCGCTCTCAAGACACTCCTGGACAGCGACTGTTCGATGAAATGTTGCGTTGTCGTCCATGAAAATGAATCTATCACCGACAGCACCACGGAACACGCGAACATGAGGTAGCAGAACATCATTAATGTATCGTTGGCCAGTCATAGTCCCAGTTGGAAGCACATAGAGGGACGTACGGCCATTGATCATGATGCCAGCCCATACCTTGACAATACATGTCGGATATCGGTCCCTTTCCTGTATGTTTGCTGGACAATATGCAGTACCACTATCACGCCAGATCAGTTGTCGTCGACAATCAGACGATAGACTGTATCTACTCTCATCTGAGAAGAGGACAGCAGACCAGTCGTTATCAGTCCAGTTGCGATATTGATGGCACCATTGCAAACGGGCGGTACGGTGACGTCTGGACAATGGGATGCACACAACAGGACGGCGGGCGTATAGTCCTCCTTCATGCAAACGTCTGGCGACAGTTTTTCGGGAGATCCGCTTGCCAGTAGCAGCCATAAACTGATTTGCTACCTCACTAGCTGTGCTGCGCCGGTGTCTTTTTGTTGATAGCACTATGTACCGATCTTTTGCAGGTGTCGTACTGCGAACACGACCTCCCCCGTGACGTTTGCTACACTCTCCATTTGTTTGAAATGATTTCCAAAGCCTTGAAACAACACTGTGGCTGACGTCGAACTCCCCGGCAACATCTGTTAATTTTCGCCCTTCTTCAATCTTGCCAATAATACGGCTACGCGTAAAATCCTCTAGGTGATGTCGGGAAGACATACTGAAAATTGCAAGTTCGTCAATTGATTCTTTCCCTTTCAACTTTGCGTTTGAACAACAACGGTCAATACGCGTCAAATCCTTTATATCTCTTATCAGCGCTATGACGTCACGAACAAGTTCGGCAAACCAAAATTTGCATACGCACAACACGTCTTACTGTATCCCGCACTTATAATAATTTCCACATTTTCCTGCCTTCCATTTTATGGTTGCTATCGTTGCTATTGTCATCCGTCCTTAGCAATTGTCCGGCAGTGTATTAAACAGAATTGGTTCAGTATACCTCCGGAACAACGTACTAAAGTTTTATCGCAACAGAATCATGTTTTTTTCAACTTATAAGGACAATGGCTGTGGAATAAATCTCGCTCCTGTGCCCTGACCTTTGACCCCATTTCGATGATATTCAACAGAATTGGTTCAGTGCATCTCCGAAACAACATACTAAAGGTTTGTCGCAATCGAAGCATTTTTACTCAAGTTATTATTCAAGTTATGAGGATATAATGGCTGTGGAATAAATCTCACTCCTGTGCCCTTATCTTTGACGGCATTTCGATGATATTAAACATAATTAGTGATTGTCTCTAAGAAACTTGAAACATTCCCCTACAATTCTGTTACAGGTAACGTAAAATATCTTATATTATTCTTGTGTTATAGTGCGTTGAAACTGTATACTTCTTTATGGATCACCCTGTATATAGTTTGTGCCCTTAATGCCCACCACATGGAGACGTCTCAGTTGCTGAGCCCATCCTTCTGAAATGTGATGTCAGAAGCTGACAGATAAACGCACATAGCGCCGTTGAGTGTTGGCTATTGTAGAGTAAGGCGAACGCACTCGGCTAGATATCGAGAGATCTGGGGTACGATCCCAGCAGTGGCCGGAGAACAATTTTTCGGTTGCTATGTGCTGATAAACGTGGAAAGAGCGATGTCTTTGTTTAAGCATTTAAAGTGTTTTGCTGCAAAACTTCTTGCAAGGTGACGACGAAATGAGCGACCTTACGGACTTCGAAAGAGGGCTAATTGCTTTTGGCCGGATAGTCGGCGCCTCCGTGACAAGAGTCGCCAGGGTAGTGGGGCTATGGAGAGCTACTGTGTTTAGCGACATGACAGCGTACCGTGTTCGTGGCAAAACCTCCTATGCGAAAAAAAGAGTAGCGGAGAAAACGAAATATCTAACTGATAGACACAATAAAAAGGATTGTTACCCCGTAATAAAATAGCCACGGCGCCGAAAAGTAGTGCGGAGCTCGATCTGCCTCTTCAGATGACAGTATCAACGAAAACAGTGCGCAGGGAACTAACTGCATCAGCAACATATTCATGACAGAAGTGCAATTGCAAAACCTCTGGTGAGCCGGGTGAATGCACAAGGGCGAAGGCATTGGTGCCAACAGCACACAATGTGCACTACAGTGGTGCCAAGAGCACGCAACATGGACTGCAGTGTTATCAACAGCACACAACGTGGACTGCAGTGGTGCCAAGAGCACACAACGTAGGCTGCAGTAGTGCCAAGAGCACACAACGTTGACTACAGTGGTGCAAATAGCACACAACGTGGACTGCAGTAGTGCCGAGAGCACACAGCGTGGACTGCAGTAGTGCCAAGAACACACAACGTAGACTACAGTGGTGCCAAGAGCACACAACGTGGACTGAAGTGGTGCTAAGAGCACACGACGTGACTGCAGTGGTGCCAACAGCACACAACGTGGACTTCAGTCTTGCTAAGAGCACACAACGTGGACTACAGTAGAGCCAAGGGCACACAACGTGGACTGCAGTTGTGCCAAGAGCACGCAACGTGGACTGCAGTCTTGCTAAGAGCACACAACGTGGACTGCAGTAGAGACAAGATCACACAACGTGGACTGCACTGGTTTCAAGAGCACACAACGTGGACTGCAGTGGTGCCAAGAGCCCACAACATGGACTGCAGTGGTGCCAAGAGCACACAACGTGGACTGCAATAGTGCCAAGAACACACAACGCAGATTACAGTGGTACCAAGAGCACACAACGTGGACTAAAGTGGTGCTAAGAGCACACGACGTGACTGCCGTGGTGCCAACAGCACACAACGTGGACTTCAGTAGTGCCAACAGCACACAACGTGGACTGCAGTGGTGCCAACAGCACACAACGTGGACTGCAGTGGTGCCAACAGCACACAACGTGGACTTCAGTAGTGCCAAGAGCCCACAACGTGGACTGCAGTGGTGCCAAGAGCACACAATATGGACTGCCGATGCATGTAAGCATGTAATATGCTCGGATGAATCCACATTTACACTATTCCTCATCGCGGGACGTGTAACGTGTGGAGAACACCGTCAGAAGCGTACAACTCAAACTATCTGCTCCCAACCATGCAGCATGGTGGTGGTTCTGTCGTGCTCTGGGGTGTCATATCGTAGTTTTCAGCAGGTCCCGCTGATAACCTTGAAAGGACGGATGAGTGTAAGGGCGTATGCAGTCATTTTGGCAGACCAAATCCATCCAATCGCTCAGGCAATGTTTCCTGCAAGGGATGCCATCTATCAAGATGACAACGCCCCAACTCACAGAGTTCGGAATGTCCAATCATGGTTTGAGGAACATGAGGATGAACTTTCACACCTTCCTTGGCCTACCAAATCACCAGTTTTAACCGTTTTGCTAACACAACACCCGGGACGCCCGGCCATTCAGACGACCACAAGCTCCCAAGTTGCACGATAACTCGACTAGGATTTCGTACCCCCCCCCCAACTCCCCCTACCCGTGCTCTTTGAATTTGCACGACGTCTGTCAGATTAGATGGAGGCACCCTCAGTCAGCTTTCTTGTCGCTAAACAAAGAAGTGAACCAGGAGTTTGTCCCTGGGCAATATCATTCAACCTTCTGTCATCGCTGAGTAGAACTGTTATTCTGTTGACACGTGCTTCGTAAAAATAATTTATACAGGGTGATTCATAAAGAAATATACAGTTTCCAGATGCTGCAAAACATTAACAGTTGAAGACACGGACCACAACTGCGAACCGTTAGGTAGATGTACTCATAAGGTGTGTGTCCCGCTACTGAGGGAAGTGACGTAGACGATAGCGCGGGTGACACGTGACTAGTCAGTCAAAATGGCAGCGTCTGCAGTGGAGAAGGCGTTTTGTGTTCTTGAATTGAGCAAAAAGAAATCTGTAACTGTTGTGCAAAGGCATTTTCGATCACGATTCGGAAAAGAACCTCCTCCCAGAAAATTTATCCACGATTGGCATAAACAATTTGAAACTACGGGCTGTTTGCGCAAACTTAAAAGTCCTGGACGACCGCGTGTATCGGACGAAGTCGTCGATAGTGTTTGCACCGCCATTCAACGAAGTCCGGGAAAATCAACGCGGAGGGTAAATCGTGAAGTGCAGATTTCAAAGCCCACTGTCTGGAGAATTTTCAGAAAGAAGCTGAAAATGATTATATACAAAGTGCAGATGTCGAAAAATCACAGCCACTAACACTGCGCTTGATTCAGATATCTTCCTTGGCGTTTGGGCGGAAATGGATTACCGGCTCGATGTGTGTCGTGTGACTAAGGGTGCACACATAGGACATCTGTTACTGTCTCCAGAAAAACTAGAAACATTCCCCTACAATTAATTATGTTACAGGTACCATAAAATATCTTACATTGTTCTTGTTTTATAGTGCGTTGAAACTGTATACTTCTTTCTGGATCACCCTGTATATGTTGACACAAGGTTAGTAAAAATAATTTATATACAAAATTGTAAGACTGCATGCACTAGAAAAATTACATATTTATAACATTTTTCTGGACACCTAAGAGTTTGTTTAACAAATAAATTTACAAATTGCCTTTTTCTGGACACCTAAGGGTTGTTGGAACAAATAAATTTACAAATGACATTTTTGTGGACACCTACACTTTCTCTCCTTGATACCAACGAAATTTATACAGCATAATAACGGAATACAGAGGATAACGTGATCAAAACATTATGGCAAAATACAGCTGTATTTGCTGGTAAACTGAAAAATAACATTTCCATGTGACATGGTTAGTACGAGGTTGAACCGCCATGAACTGCGTCACACTGTGCAAGTCTGGCATGGAGTCTGTCGTACAGATGTTAGATGTAAGTTTGGGGTATTGAGTTCCAAGCATCCTCAACCAGGACGCGTAAATCGGGGATGGTCGTGGCTGGCCGTGGAGACCGGATAAGTCGTTTTCCCATAAAATCCCACACGTGCTCAATGGGGGACAAATCCGGTGAACGTGCCGGCCATAGTAGTTGTTTCACACCCTGAAGTGCATGTTGCGTTGTACTTGCCGTGTGTGGGCGTGCGGTATCTTGCTGGAAAACGCCACGATGGACCGACCTTACAAATGGCACAACAACGGGCTTAATGATGTTGTTGATGTAGGAGGTGCTGTTTAACGTACCCTGTACAAACACTAGTTGTGTACGGGAGTGATAGCTGATCGCTCCCCACACCAGGAGACCAGGTGTAGGCCCTATGTGTCGCTGGCGGATGCAAGAAGGGTGCAGAAGCTCCCCTGTGCGTCTGCAAACACGCATACGGCCATCGGAGGCTCTCAAGCAGAATCTGCTTTCATCGCTGAACACGACAGATCGCCATTGCGTTATCCAGTGCTGACGTTGGCGACACCACTGCAGCCGTTCCTGACAGTGGGCTGGAGTCAGAGGTACACATGCCAGAGGCACACGTGCACGTAGTCCTGCATCCAGTAGAGGGTTGCGGATTGTTCGCACAGTCACCTCAGGTGCAACGGTAGCTCGGATTTGCGTCGCAGTGGATGTTCTGCTTGACAACGCCGCTCTTCTTATGCTTCGATTGGTTCGCTCATCAGTCCGTCTGTGACTCCCGGTTCCACGTCTTCTCGTGTGGGAATGTTCCTCGGACCATCAACGCCACCATCGTACCACCACCGATACTTCCCGTCCAATTCGCTCAGCAATACGACGATACGACCACCCGGCCTGGCGGAGTCCAACTAGACGACCTCGCTCAAAGTCCGATAACTGCTGAAATCGTACACGTCTTCCATGTCCAGGCATAGCAGCTTCTTCAGGGTCTTCGCACGTGTCCGTACACCGACGACTGATTACACGCACTTCGCCGTACTCCTTAAATACCACCTACGATAATTTGCATATTTTGCCGTGCTGTGGCGTAAGCGCTTGCCGATTGGTCCCGAAATTAACATCACACCGACGTAAACTCGACCCCATTATCATATGTAAATTTCATGATCGTCCGCCAATTCCTTCTTATTGTTCTTTTTTCACTTTCCGCCAGTGTAGTTTTTTTTTGTACATAATTTTGTAATGTGTCCAATAATTCTCGGACACCCTGTATTTCTGGACCATTCCATACGAGTTGACTCAAATTCTAAATCATAAACTGATGTTCCACATACCTGAAAATTCGCACCAGGATGAAAACTGCTCTGGTGTGCTTCCCTTACGGCATTGTTTGTCTCCCTTCCCTGGAAACACTGTCCCTAATTAGGGTTGATTATAGCCCTTAGATTTGCGCAGCATGGACGTTACGTAGGTGTGCTGATAAGTCTTTGGCTTTTCCTATTAACATACTCTTAGAATGATAATACTTTTGTCATATCGAAATTGATTTTTATGTATGTGTCTGACCAAATTAAATTCTAGCCTGATTATTTCATGATTTTTTTTTGTTGCTGGTCTGAAGTGACAACGATGCAAAACAGCACAGATTTCACCTCGAAGAAGTCCCGAGCAGTGATGAAATGTCTTTTCCTAAAAGGAAACTCTGCCAAACAAATTCATGTTCAGCATCCGTCACATTAGGAGATAAGTGCCCTTCCTACTCCAAAGTGAGGAACTATGTTGGTAGGTTTAGAACAGGACATTTGAGATTCGAAGACGAAGATCGTTGTGGAAGACAAACTGAAGTTACAATTTCTCAACGTTCTGGGAGATCAAATCAAGTGCAAATTTCTGAACGTTTTGGGAGACCAACTCAGGTGACAGTTTCAGAACGTTCTGGAAGACCAACTGTAGTGAGAATTAAGAACGTTCTGGGAGACAAGCATGTGACAATTTTTGAACGTTCTGGGAGACAAGCATGTGACAATTTTTGAACGTTCTGGGAGACAAACCCAAGTGAAATTTTCAGAACCTTCTGAGAGGCGAACTCTAGTGACAATTTCTGAACGTTCTGGGAGACCAACTCAAGTGACAATTTCAGAACGTTCTGGGAGACCAACTGTAGTGAGAATTAAGAACGTTCTAGGAGACAAGCATGTGACAATTTTTGAACGTTCTGGGAGACAAACCCATGTGACAATTTCTGAACGTTCTAGGAGACCAACCCAAGTGAAATTTTCAGAACCTTCTGGGAGGCGAACTCTAGTGACAATTTCTGAACGTTCTCGGAGACCAACTCCAGTGACAATTTCAGAACGTTCTGGGAGACCAACTTAGGTGACAGTTTCAGAACGTTCTGGGAGACCAACTGTTGTGAGAATTCAGAACGTTCTGGGAGACAAGCATGTGACAATTTTTTAACGTTCTGGGAGACAAACCCATGTGACAATTTCTGAACGTTCAAGGAGACTAACCCAAGTGAAATTTTCAGAACCTTCTGGGAGGCGAACTCTAGTGACAATTTCTGAACGTTCTGGGAGACCAACTCAAGTGACAATTTCAGAACGTTCTGGGAGACCAACTTAAGTGACCGTTTCAGAACGTTCTGGAAGAACAACTGTAGTGAGAATTAAGAACGTTCTGGGAGACAAGCATGTGACAATTTTTGAACGTTCTGGGAGACAAACCCATGTGACAATTTCTGAACGTTCTAGGAGAACAACCCAAGTGAAATTTTCAGAACCTTCTGGGAGGCGAACTCTAGTGACAATTTCTGAACGTTCTGGGAGACCAACTCAAGTGACAATTTCAGAACGTTCTGGGAGACCAACTCAGGTGACAGTTTCAGAACGTTCTGGAAGACCAACTGTAGTGAGAATTCAGAACGTTCCAGGAGACAAGCATGTGGCAATTTTTGAACGTTCTGGGAGACAAACCCATGTGACAATTTCTGAACGTTCTAGGAGACCAACCCAAGTGAAATTTTCAGAACCTTCTGGGAGGCAAACTCTAGTGACAATTTCTGAGCGTTCTGGGAGACCAACTCAAGTGACAATTTCAGAACGTTCTGGGAGACCAACTCAGGTGACAGTTTCAGAACGTTCTGGAAGACCAACTGTAGTGAGAATTCAGAACGTTCTAGGAGACAAGCATGTGACAATTTTTGAACGTTCTGGGATACAAACCCATGTGACAATTTCTGAACGTTCTAGAAGACCAACCCAAGTGAAATTTTCAGAACCTCCTGGGAGGCGAACTCTAGTGATAATTTCTGAACGTTCTGGGAGACCAACTCAAGTGACAATTTCAGAACATTCTGGGAGACCAACTCAGGTGACAGTTTCAGAACGTTCTGGAAGACCAACTGTAGTGAGAATTAAGAACGTTCTGGGAGACCAACTCAGGTGACAGTTTCAGAACGTTCTGGAAGAACAACTGTAGTGAGAATTAAGAACGTTCTGGGAGACAAGCATGTGACAATTTTTGAACGTTCTGGGAGACAAACCCATGTGACAATTTCTGAACGTTCTAGGAGAACAACCCAAGTGAAATTTTCAGAACCTTCTGGGAGGCGAACTCTAGTGACAATTTCTGAACGTTCTGGGAGACCAACTCAAGTGACAATTTCAGAACGTTCTGGGAGACCAACTTAAGTGACAGTTTCAGAACGTTCTGGGAGTCAAACCCAAGGGACAATTTCAGAGCGTTCTGGGAGACCAACTTCCATCAACACCTTGCTCCAAGACAAAGATCGAATTTTGCTTGAAGACTATCTGAAAAAAGACGCAACCACCAAAGTACTGCGTTGCACTTCTCGATAATCTGAAGTAACAGCTGGTGTCCAAGCAACGTCGAGGCAATCCTTACAAACAAAGGGATTTTGTTTCTTCAAGACAGTGCTTCTCCTCACAAAGCGGTCATTACGGAGCACAATTTGGCTGATCTTCATTTTAAAATTCTGAAACTCCCGGCCAACTCACCTGATTTGGCCCATTCGGACTCTTAACCTGAAAAAAAAAAAAACCTCAAAGGAAAAAAATCAAGCATTGAGGAAACAACAACTGTTGCGGACGAGTGGTTTGCAGCACAACTGGAAGATTATTTTTTGATGAGTTAAAAATCTAGAACCACGAAGTCATAGTTGTGCAGAGCTCAGGGGACAATACGTAGAGTAAATATTTTTTTTTTCAATCCCGTGGCTTGCTATCAGCTGGCCGTCGTAACCCACATTATCCCTCCCCTAAATTCTCAAGTAACCAATCAATATACACTATCTACCAACAAGTAATTGGACACCTGTGATAGCAAAGGAAAACCAAGTTTATTCATTTTCAATGGTTGTCTTCACGAGCGGCGATTACAGCTGCGACCTTCCGGGGCATACTCTCAACCAGGCGTTGTACGACGGCTAGCGGTATTTTCTTCCACTCGGTTTAGAGAAGACAGGTCGGTTCCTTCACCGATTTCGGATGGTGGGGGCACCCCTTAAGTCGACGCTCCAACTCGTCCCAGAGTGCTCGATAGGGTTAAGGTCCAGGCTCTGCGCAGGCCAGTCCATTCAATTAACCCCATTGCCACCATACCAAGCCATGGTGGACCTCGCAACATGACAGGTGGCATTCTCATCCTGAAAGTAACATGGGTCCACCCCGTAAAACTGCCACAACTTAGGAAGCGTATGGTCATCCAAAATGGTGCAGTAGGTCTCGGCGTTGAGTCTACCAGGAATTGCGACCAAGGGTCCCGTGCCATACCAGGAGAAACACCCCCATAGCATAATTTCACCGCCGCCGAACTTCACAAATTGCACAATTTCATTCCGGCAGGAGACATTCTCCAGGCAGACGCCAAACCCAGACCCGGCCATCCGAATGGTAGAGGGTGAACCTTGATTCGTTGCTCCAGAGAACCTGTTTCCACTGTTCAAAGGTCCACTGTCGACGTTCTTTGCACCACGTTAGCCGAGCAGCGCAATTGGACTTGGTGATCAAAGGCTTGTGGGCAGCAGCACGTCCATGGTAACCTAGCAGATGGGCTTCCTTACGGATGGTATTCATCGAAAGAACACTACCGGATGCCTGTTGAAACTCCTCGCGGATGTGGCCCATCGATTTGGCGCGGTTCTTCCGAATTTCTCTGGCCAGCACCCATCGGTCTCTAACTCACAGTTTTGTGGGTCTGCCGGGTCGGGGCACATTTCGACAGTCACCTCTCATCTTCCACTTGCCAATCACGAAGGCCACTGTCGATTTTGGATACTTCAACTCGCTGGCTATGTCACGTATGGATCGGCCATTTCTGTGATTCCCGACGATTACACATTTCTCGAAATCAGAGAGCTCCGAACTGCGTGGCATCTTGCATGCTACTGGTTGTGTTGTTGTTTCCGACACGATATTCAACGGCGGCGGCTGTGACGTGCATCAGGACCTCAGATGTCGTCGATTGCAGGGGTGTCCAATTACTTGTAGGTAGATAGTGTATTTCTTAATTATGTTGACCTAAAATACAAATCACGCATGGCTAATTTTCAAACCTTACAACTCACACCAGGATAAAAAAGAGCTCGCTGTAAACATCATTCTATCATATAATTTTCGCTGCATTTTTGGTAGATGGAAACAGAAACTTGATTTAAAATTTCGTCATTCCGTAACATATTTCTCTCGCGCCCTTCTTGCTTTTCATTTCCGTTCTTCTCAATATCGGACATCCCAGATCTCTCTCTCCTTTTTTTTCTTCCAATTGATAAATCATTCATTGCTTCACGATCCACTTTTATTGTTTTATATCATAAATTCGATAAACAGAATCAAAAATTCCACAAGTGAAACCATCCTCAAACATATCCGATCCGTTCAAATCTTCCATGGCAACCGAATTCTTTTCCGGTTGAGTGACCGGGGAATAAAACAATATCTGGAGCAAAGGAGAGAAAGGTAAAGAGAAGGAGTGGGAGAGAGAGAGAGAGAGAGAGAGGGAGAAAAAAGAAAGAGGTGGGGGAGCAAATAAGAAAAGCAAAGAATATAAGGAAAGGGGAGAGTTCCCTCCTTGTAGGATGAGGATGAGATGGCGAACCCTTGGGATAGCGTCATCTGGCGGTGACAGACAGGGTAGATGGAAAGAAGTGAGGCCAGAATCTGCCACGTCGCGTGCTCAGCTCCTGGAAACAGCATTGAAAGCGAACGGTCCTCAGAGGAGGTTTGACGGGGCCATATCTCATGCTGGATACACCCGCACCTCTGGAGCCATACCTGGATTGATAAGTGTAATTAGTGGGAAACTTGGGTTCTCTTCTGGGCACTAACGGGTCTTTCATTATACAAAGACTGAATGTTCCTCTCTCCTCCCCCCAACCCTTGTAGATTTCGTTCTCCTCTTCCCCCTCCCCCTATAACCCACCTGGCGACTTCAGGGTCGAGAACCGCAAAGATTAGTTACTAGCTTAATTAGTACGAAGCAGAAGTGATTTGAAAAATGACCATTGGTGGAAGACTGCAGCTGTTTCAGTTTCCTCGCCTTTCTTTGCTGAGGTGTTTCCGAAAAATGAAGTGAGCTGACCGAATGATGAAAGGTTTTGTAGCAGCGGCGGGAGACTTTTATGATTTCTTCCGGTGATTACGGAAAGCAATGATCGGGAACAATGAGATAATTGAGAGAATTATCAGGTGGAAGGGTGATATTACTGTTCGGGGGATCCTTATTACCGAGCATTACAAGCTTGATGGAGTCTTTCTTTTCATATCTTGCCAAAAGATAAAAAAAACAGTTTCTGTGTTTAGCAAATTGTTTTCCCATGTGATTGTGGTATATTCTACTATCTCTATTCTTTTTTTTTTTTTGAGGATCATTGAACTCTAATGCAAATTCTTGACCTACACATCTTTCCCGATAGTAAATCCCAAGGAAAAAAACTCGATGTAACGAAAATGGGTAACGGACGTAGTCGGAGAGCCATCTAGGTTGATTTTCTCTAATATCTCGAAAATGGTGCGTCGTAGCATTGGAGCGGGAGGTGGGGGTTAACGACCACAGTGAGTAACTCAACGGGTCATAAGCAGTCACGAAATAACACCGAATTTTCGGGAGTAATGAGCGCGTCCTTTGAATCCGTTCTGACGCGGATTAGATGTTTCAAAGATATTCAAGGAAATGGCGCAGTGGTCCAAGCGACGGTCTCTGATAATTCGTCCGTAAGGGGTCAGGGTTCGTATCCCGGTGAGGCGTAGATGCTGTGTTTATATTACGACACTGGCTCATTCCTTTCGCTGCAACCATTGGCCCTAAATTAGGGACGGGAGACTGCTTATGGCGAGAGTCAGCGTCTTAAGAGAAAGAAGACACCGATTTTTGAGTGTAATGAGCACTTCCTTTGAATCCGTTCTGACGCGAATTAGATTTTTCAATTATATTCAAAATCAATTGCGCAGTGGTCTAAGCGAGAGCCTCTGATCATTCGTCCGTAAGGGATCAGGGTTCGTATCCCGGTGAGGCGTAGATGTTGTGTTTATCTTACGACACAGGCTCATTCCTTTCGCTGGAACCAGTGGTCCTAAATTAGGGACGGGAGACTGCTTATGGCGAGAGTCAGCGTCGTAAGAGAAAGGAGACACCGAATTTTTGGGTGTAATGCGCACGTCCTTACATTCCGTTCTGACACGAATTAGATTTATCAAAAATATTCAAAGTTAATAGCCGGTGGCACAGTGGTCTAAGCGATGGCTTCTGATCATTTCACCGTAAGGGGTCCGAGTTCGAATCCCAGTGAGGCATGGATGTTGTGTTTGTCTTACGGAACTGGCTCTTTCCCTTCTCTGGAACCAGTGCCCCTAAATTAGGAACCGGCGATTGCTGAAGCCGAGAGTCAGATTCGTAAGTGAAAGAAACAAGAAAGATGACACCGAATTTTTTGGTGTAATCAGCACGTCCTTTGAATCCGTTCTGACACGAATTAGATTTATCAAAAATAGTCAATGTCAACAACCGGTGGCAGAGTCGTCGAAGCTATGGCTTTTGATAATTCCACCGTAAGGGGTCCGAGTTCGAATTCCAGTGAGGCATGGATGTTTTGTTTGTCTTACGGCACAGGCTGTTTCCTTCTCTCGGTACTAGTGACCCTAAATTAGGGACAGGAGACTGCTGATGCCGAGAGTCAGCGTCGTAAGAGAAAGAAACAAGGAAGATGACACCGAATTTTTGGGTGTAATGAGCACGTCCTTTGAATCCGTTCTGACGCGAATTAGATTTTTCAAAAATATTCAAAGTCAGTGGCCGGATGCACAGTGTTCTAAGCGATGGCTTCTGATCATTCCACTGTAAAGGATACGGGTTCGAATCCCAGAGAGGCATGGATGTTGTGTTTGTCTTATGGCACAGGCTGTTTCCCTTTCCCGGAACCAGTGACCCTACATTAGGGACGGGCGACTGCTTATAGTGAGATTCAGCGTCGTTAGAGAAAGAAACAAGAAAGATAACACCGAATTTTTGGGTGTTTTTTTTTTTTTTTTTTTTTTTTTTTTTGTGATTGGAGGTTTAACGACCACCGTGAGCAACTCAATGGGCTGTAAGCAGTCGCCCGTCCCTAATTTAGGGTCACTGGTTCCAGGGAAGGAAGAGAGCCAGAATTTTTTTTTTTTTTTTTTGGGTGTAATGAGCACGTCCTTTAAAATCCGTTCTGACGCGAATTGAATTTATTAAACATTTTTAAATTCAACGGCGGGTGGCACAGAGGTCTAAGTGATGGCTTCTGATTATTCTAGTGTAAGGGGTCCGGTTTCGAATAACAGTGAGGCATGGATGTTGTGTTTGTCTTACGGTACTGGCTCTTTCCCTTCTCTGGAACCAGTTCCCCTAAATTAGGGACGGGCGAGACTCACCGTCGTAAGAGAAGGAAACAAGAAAGATGACACCGAATTTTTTTGGTGTAATGATCACGTCCTTTGAATCCTTTCTGACGCGAATTAAATTTATCAAAGAATTCAATGTCAATGGTGCAGTGGTCTAAGCGATGGCCTCTGATCCTTCGTGCGTAAGGGGTCAGGGTTCGTATCCCGGTGAGACGTAGATGTTATGTTTGTCTTACGACACTGGCTCTTTCCTTTAGCTGGAACCAGTGCCCCTAAATTAGAAACGGGTGAGAGTCAGCTTTGTAAGAGAAAGAAACAAGAAAGATGACACCGAATTTTTGGGTGTAATGAGCACGTCCTTTGAATCCGTTCTGACACGAATTAAATTTATCAAAAGTATTCAAAGTCAATAGCCGGTGGCACAGTGGTCTAAGCGATGGCTTCTGATAATTCCACCGTAAGGGGTCCGAGTTCGAATCCCAGTGAGGCATGGATGTCGTGTCTGTCTTACGGCACTTGCTCTTTCCCTTCTCTGGAACCAGTGCCTTTAAATTAGGGACGGGCGACTGCTGATACCGAGAGTTAGCTTCGTAAGAGAAAGGAACAACAGAGATGACACCGAATTTTTAGGTGTACTGAGCATGTCCTTTGAATCCGTTGTAACGCGAATTAAATTTATCAAAGATATTCAAAGTGAAAGGCCGCCGAGGTGGCGCAACGGTCTAAGCGATGACTTCTGATCATTCGTCCGTAAAGAGTCCGGGTTCAAATCTCGTGAGGCATGGATGTTCTGCTTGTGTTACGGCACAGGCTGTTTCCCTTTCCCGGAACAAGTGATCCTAAAAATAGGGACGGGCGACTGCTGATGGCGAGAGTCAGCGTCGTAAGAAAAAGAAACAAGAAAGATGACACCGAATTTTTGGGTGCAATGAGCAGGTCCTTTGAATCCGTTCTGACGCGAATTAAATTTATCGAAGATATTCAAAGTCAATGGTCACCCGGGTGGCGCAGTGGTTTAAGCGATGGCTTCGGATCATTCGTCCGTAAGGGGTCCGCGTTCGAATCCCAGTGAGGCATGCGTGTTGTGTTTGTGTTACGGCACAGGCTCTCTCACTTTTTACTGAAAAAAGTGGCTCTAAATTAGGGACGCGCGACTGCTTATAGCCCATCACGGTGGGTGTTAAACCTCCAATGTAAAAAAAAAAAAAAAAAAAAGGATGGGACCGGTATGGAAAACAGTGGTATCTGACTAAAGGAAGAAATTTTTCAATCGGGATTTCAATCCCGCAGTATTTGCTATGGACGGAAACCTGATCTTACGCCCTCTGGTGGCAGACTTGTGCGTTAAGAAAATTTTTAAATTATAAGAGAAACATTTCGCAGTAGAAACGTTCTCCAACAAATAATTTTTTTTTCAAATCGGACGCTTAGAAGCACAGATATCAACAAATAAGAGATATGCATCTACGCCCCCTGGCGGGAAAAACCTGCATTTTTTAAGAAGAAAGTATTCTCAAAAGGTTTTTTCGATGTGAACGGTATAGCTTCAGGAAATAATTTTTTCAGTCGAGTTTACAGGAGATCAGATTTTGCTGCAAATACATCAAACGCAGAGATTAACACTTATGCCCCCTGGTGACCAGACCATTTTTTAATAATTATTAGAAATTATGTGAAAAACGCTTCCCATCAGGTGCTGTATGCGATACAGGAATAATTTTTCCAATCGGAGTTTTAGAAGCTGAAATATCTGGGGAAACGCAATTTACCATAACACCACCTAGCAGAAAGTCTATGAATCACTTGAAAATTTTGAAATTATATGAAAAACATTTCGCACCGTAAACGCTCTCCAACAAAGAAGTGATTTTTCAAATCGGACCATTTGAATAGGCGATACTGACAAAAATAAAATATACATGAACGCCCCCTGGTGAAGAAACCATTCATTATTTCAAGAAGAAAATATTTCGAAAAGGTTTATCGACGTGAGTAACATCGGTCCACAAAAGATTTTCTTTCAATCGAAATTTTAGAAGCTCCGATTTTGTGCAAATACATCAGAAGCAGAAATTAACTCTTACGCCCCCTGGTGGCCAAACAATTTTTTGCTAATAATTAAAAATTATATGCAAAAGGTTTCCCATCAAGAGATGTATCCGCTGAAGAAAAGAAATTTTCAAATCGGAGTGTTAGAAGTAGAGATATCGGGAAAACGTAATTTACTTTCACCCCCCCCTCCCCTTGCGGAAAATCTATGCATAACTTGAAAAACTGACTATATGTAAAATACTCTTTGGCATAAAGGGAATCGAAAGTTTCTTCGATCGAATGTTTAGAAGCGAATATATGCAATAAAATGCATTTTAAATTCGATATCATCTGCTTTCACGCCTTCTAGCGGCGAAATCGTACATCATAAAAAAAGAACGAAATGAAGAATTATCTTTCGCATATTTCAACTCCCCAATGCGAAAAGAATTTTTCAAATAGAACTAATAGTTGCAGAGATATGGTGTCCACAGAGAGACAAACAAACCGATAAAATAAGCACGATCTTTTTACGCTTTGCAACCGTAGGTTCAAGGACCGTATATGCTCCAACTTAGTCCGTCTGTCTGTCTGTGCGTCCGTCCGCACGATAACTCATGTAAAAATGGTTGGATTTCGATGACATTTTAGTACGTGGTAGAGGATAAACTGGGAAGGAACCCTATTGAAAATGAACGAAATGGGGTCAAAGGTCAGGACATAGGAGCGGGATTCATTCCATCTCCCTTATGCGTCATAACTTAAATAAAAAGGAATTGATTGGGACAAAACTTCATCATGTTGTTCCAAAGATATACTAAACCGATTCTGTTTAATATCATCGAAATGTGGTCAAAGGTCAGGGCACAGGAGCGAGATTTATTCCACAGCCATTATCCTCATAACTTGAGTCCAATTTCTCGTATGTTGGAAAGCGTACCATAATAAATGCATTGCATGATTTTACTAACTTGTTTTACAAAACACGTGCTAAAAAATCCAAGCCTCACCGGTATTTGAACAGGGAGCCATGTTCCACGAATGGTCCTGAGCCAACCCTTAGACTACTTTGCCAGCGAACGAGATGAAGTTGGCTCTTTCAGGATCACCCCACAGAGGAGAGGAGCGGCTTACCTGCTATTTACGAGAACTTAAAGAAGATGCGTAACACCATTGGATGTAACCTGTAGATATTCTAGACCAAACGCTCCCAATCCCCATTTACTAACACACCTGCGATTCAGCTTTTCTTTCCACCTTGAGGTGATATTTTGTCTTGCGCATGCGCAGCTGTTCTTTCGTAGCTTCATCTCATTTAATCGGTGTCAGTGTCGTTTCTCACGTTCGTCTAAATCTGAATAATAATATTAAATATTGTTTTGGAAAACCAACCAGTCAAAATACTTAGCATTGCTGCCTCCATAGGGCAGTATATATTTACTTTTATGCAAACATACTTCCTGACCTGTAGACATCGTAGACCAAAAGTTACCACCCACCCGACTAACACATTTGCAATTCAGTGTTTTTTTTCTATCTTGAGGTCACATCTTCTTTTGCGTATGCGCAGAAAAACTTTCATAGCTATTAGGTGTGCAACTTAATTCTCGGCCCCTAAACGCAAGCGATCATAGAACGTAGGTAAATGCAAATAGCTGTGCGCGTTAATGGCTGAAAGCAGCACCATCCAACAGTTTTCCAGGCACCCGTAACTTCTCACAGCTGTAGTGACAGAAGGGACGATAGTTGACGATGAAAGCAATGTCGTTCGAGAAGTAACATTTGAGCCACTGCCTTTCAGCTGAAAAAATGTGCCCAGCAAATGATCTGTGCTGCTTTGGTTGAGGCTGTTGTGTCCTACAATACGTGTAAGAAGTGGATCCAGCGGTTTAAGCAGGGAAATTTCGATCTCCGTGATTCAGATCGTCCGGGAAAGCCACAGAAAGTTGACGAGGAGGAACTGGAACAACTGTTGGACGCGGATTGCTGTCGCGCGCATCCAGAGCTCACCCAGGAACTCGGAGTAACACGGGAAGCCATTGCAAATCGGCTGCACAAGCTTGGACGGATTCACAAGGAGGGCCGTAAACGCACAGCTGCGAACAAGTCTAGGAACTACGATGTTTCCGTGTCCTTGCTCTCCAGATTCAAGAAGAAGGATTTCCTCCACAAGATTTTGACCTGTGATGAGAAGTGGATCCCCTACGATAATCCTAAGCGGCGCAAATCATGGGTTTATACAAGTCAGCCTACCACCAGTACTGCCAAACCGAATATCCATGCCAGGAAGTTGTTGCTGTGCATATGGTGGGATCAGCGCCGTGTCGTACACTATGAGTTGCTCAAACCTGGTGAAACGGTCAATACTGAGCGTTATTGTCAACAACTCATTCGTGTGAGTAACCCAGGGGGGCGAAAAGGCCATACACGGGCAAGGGCAGAAGGTCGGTCCTGTTGCTTCAGGATAACGCGCGTGCTCACACCGCGAAAACGACTTTAAACACGATCACCGACGTGGGATCGGAGTATTTGTCCCACCCGGCGTATTCTGCAGACTTCGCCCCATTCGGATTATCACCTGTTTCGCTCCCTGCAACATCACCTGAGTGATACGCACTTCACTTCTGTCGAGTGGGTCCACGCAAATATTGATGACTTCATCATCTCGAAACAGCCATCTTTTTTCCGCAGTGGCATTCGGGAGATCCCTGACCGATGGCTCAAATGTATCCAACACGACGGGGATTATTTCCCTGATTGGTACGTATTCGATTTGCTATAATTTGCTGTCAACGTGTCGTGCCTGTGGCCTAGAATTCATTTCAACACCTAATACATATTATTTTTTCGGTGTCAGCGTCGATTCTCACTTTTGTCTAAATCTGAATGATAATAGTAATTATTAAAATTATAAATATTGTTTTTGAGAAAGTAACCAGTCGAAATACTTACTATTGCTGCCACCATAGTTCAGTGAATATATACTTTTATGACTCCCATAGTTTCTAACCTATAGATCACCTAGACCAGTGGTTCTCAAACTTTGTAGCCTGTGGAACCTTTTTTCCTACAATGTCTAGCAATGGAACCCATTTATAAAGACCATTTAATAATTTATCACTGATTTGAAATAAAAATAAAATGAAAAAAATAAGCAATATCAATAAAAAGGAAATACATACAAAAATGTAATGTAGAGCAAAGAAAATTTATTATGCCAATATGCAAGTATTCAGTAATGAAAAGTATTAATGTGATGAATGGCTTTGCTTTTTTTTTTTGCCACATAATTCTTTAAAATTCGGTTCTATCGAAGAAAAATTTAATCTTATATAGGGCTCTGCATTCAGCTTATTCCGGTGCTCTGTTTTTGTTGAGGCATACACAGAAAAGCCAGTTTCGCACAGATAGGTTTTCGCAAATGGTACTGACACAGCATTTTGCGATAATAATGGATATTCTCCTTTCAAGCTGCACCAAAATTCTGTCATTGGCACTTTTTTAAAAAGAGATGACACTGAATAATCTGACGTCAGTTCAATACATTTTTTATATTCATCAGATGAAAAGCAAAGGAGGTTTCTCATTTACAATAAATGGATTTTTAATCCATAATTGACTTATAATTTTTTCGTGCTTGTTCATCAGGAAACTAGTGACATTGAATCGTGGAGAGCTTCTAGATATTGGGTGATTTCATCATATTGTTTATTATCTATTTCAGAGTAAAACTCTGACAGAAAAGTTCTCACGGTCGAAAAGCAAAGTTCGTGGCTGCAGGCACGACAGGTCTAAAATTGTTGCGTTTTTTTTAAATGCCACAATTTTGTCTTTGGTAGTGGATACATCAATTTGCTTTCCTTGAAGCGCAAGATTGAGTTCATTCAGTTTTGAGAAAATATCAGATAGATAAGCTACTCGAAATAACCACTCTCTATCATTTAATGGATCTCGCAAATAAAAGTGGTTATCTATGAAGAGAGCATGCACTTCAACTCGAAGTTCAAAAAAGCGTTCCAATAGTTTATCTCGAGATAACCACCTCACTTCCGTATGTCGGAGCAATGACGTATGCACACTTTCCATATAATCGCATAAGATTTTAAACAATCTATTATTCAGAGGACGAGCTTTTATGAAGTTTATCGTTTTAACTACTTCATCTAGGGCGCTTTTTAGATGGAGAGGCAAATTTTTCGCTGCAAAAGCTTGCCTAAGAAGCATACAGTAGTGACTATTAGTACAGTGCTTTGCAATCATTTTGATCCGTGCGACTATACCAGATGTTTTTCCCACCATAGCTTTAGCACCATCTGTACAAATATCAACTCAATTTTCCCAAAGAATTTCATTTCCTTCAAAGAAGGAATTTAAAATATAGAAGATCTCTGCTGCAGTTGCACGAGCTGTTAGCGGCTTGCTTAAAAGAATATCTTCTGCTAGAGATGCTTCATACGGATATTTTACAAAAACGAGCAATATCGCGAGACCTGACACGTTTGTAGATTCATCCATTTGCAAAGCAAAAGTGCAAGACTTGATGGGGAAAATAAGTTCCTCTTTTACGCTGTGTTCTATTTCCTTCACTCGGCAAGACACTGTATCATTTGATAGTGGAATTTTAGATATTT
This sequence comes from Macrothele yani, assembly GCA_039090855.1. NCBI lineage: Eukaryota > Metazoa > Arthropoda > Arachnida > Araneae > Macrothelidae > Macrothele > Macrothele yani. The sequence continues at coordinate 12,286,879 of CM076999.1, read as the reverse complement.
CTTTTGCCGATTTTTCACCAAGTATCAGGTGATGCGTAACATCACAGCCTCTCCTTGACAAATGTCAACCCCGCCTTCTCGTGGTGCATCCTGTTCCCACTAAAGGGGCTCTGACGACCGCCCATAGCGGTATAACTATACCATCGGGATCAGAGGAAATTCTATCCCACACTCACCAACCCGCTTGGCCAGCGTGGTGAGTTATGGCCAAACCCTCCAAAATGATTCCACAACTTAAATCTTGGCCCTCAGTCTCCGGCAGCTGGAATGTACCTGGCCAAGGCAGCGGCCAGTGCGACATGAAGGCAGAGGGTGCTAAGAATCCCCGGAGGACCGGACTAGGCTGCCATCTGATGCTGACCTTGGCTACTTACAATGGACGCTCCCTATCTTCTGATTCAAGGCTTCTTGAATTGGAAGAGGAACTACAAAGGATCAAGTGGGACATCGTGGGGCTAAGCGAGGTAAGGAGAAAAGGAGAAGATCTCATCGAACTGAAAAGTGGACATCTCTTCTACTATCGTGGGACAGATACTGGCAGAACTAGTGGTGTTGGATTTATAATAAACAAGAAACTGAAGGATAAAGTTGTAGAAGTTGAAAGTTCCTCTGACAGAGCTGCACGACTTGTTATCCAACTCTCGAAAAGATACCAGGCTCAGATTATTCAAACTTATGCACCCACCACAAGTCATCCTGAAGAAGAAATTGAAGAATTTTATGAGGAAATTTGTCATCTAAATAATAAAGGTAAGCAGCACTTGAAAATAATTATGGGAGATTTCAATGCAAAAATAGGGCAACAGCAACAGAATGAAACTTCAGTAGGTAAATTCGGTCACGGCAACAGAAACCAGCGTGGAAATACTCTCGTTGAGTTTGCAGAGGCAGAAGGGTTTTTCATCTTGAACTCCTTCTTCAAGAAAAAGCCACACAGGAAATGGACATGGAGACATCCAAATGGGACGACAAGTGAAATTGATTTTATTATGTGTAACAAAAAAATTCGTCATAGAAGACTGCAGTGTGCTAAACAAGTTCAACACAGGTAGTGACCATAGATTGGTGAGATGTAAGATGCACCTCAACACTAAACTTGAACGTGGCAAGCTCATAAGACAAACAAAATCTATTGACATAACCAACCTTAAAAAACACCATAATACCTTCAAGTTAGAACTGAAGAACAGGTTCTCTGCTTTAGAAGGCCTAACATCGGAAGAAGTGGACATCTCTGAAGTTAACAGAAAAGTAACCAAAGCTCTTATGGAAACAGCAACAAAATTAGCTGGGTCTAAGAACAAGTTGCATGTGAACAAATTATCAGGAAAAACCAAAATGTTGATGCAAAAAAGAAGAGAGATGAGGACAACTAAAGAAGATGTGACTTCCAAAGTGGAATATATAGAGCTATGCAAGACAGTAAGAAAAAGTATCACTGAAGACGTAAGGAAATTCAACTGTGAACTAGTGAGGAAAGCAATTGAAAACAACCAAAGCCTAAAGATAGCAAAGGGACATCTCAGTAAGGGAAGAAAACAGATTATGGCACTGAGAAAAGAAGATGGTTCTGTAACAAGAAATAGAGGCGAAATTTTGACAAGAGTGAAAGATTTCTACTCCAAATTATATGAAAGGGATGATATATGCACTCCAGACATCATGAAAGATACCAGTACCAGAGTTCCTCCAGTCCTTCCAGCAGAAGTTGCACATGCAATCAAGAACATGAAGCGAGGAAAAGCTCCAGGAGAAGATGGAATTACTGTAGACATCATACAAGAAGCAAGTGGAGAAATCGAAACAGTACTCGCCCAAATTTTCACTCGATGCCTTAATGAAGGAAAGATTCCTGAGGATTGGAACACCGCTACAATGATCCTGCTACATAAGAAAGGTGACATTGAGGATCTCGGAAACTACAGACCTATCAGCCTCCTATCAGTAGTTTATAAAATCTTCACTAAAGTTCTTTCACACCGCTTGAAGGTAGCACTAGACATGGCTCAACCGAGAGAACAAGCTGGATTCAGGAGTGGCTACAGCACAATAGATCATATCCACGTGCTGAGAGAACTAATTGAAAGAGCGAGGGAATATGAACTTCCATTGTGCATGGCTTTTATCGATTATGAAAAAGCCTTTGATTCGGTGAAACCATCAGCAGTTACAATGGCTCTGAAAACCTGCGGTATTGAAGATGCATACATTAATATTATTAATAACATCTATGAAAATGCAAGTGCAAAGATTAGGCTGTTTGAAAATACAACACACATAAAAATTGGAAAGGGAGTGAGACAAGGTGACACCATATCTCCGAAGCTCTTTAATGCCACATTGGAGGGTGTTTTTCAGTCGCTGAGCTGGGAAAACAAGGGGATAAAGATTAATGGAGATTATCTAACCCACCTTCGTTTTGCTGATGACGTAGTCATTTTTGCAACTACCCCATCAGAGCTGCAGAGTATGATCCAGGAACTTGCTGACAAGAGTAAAGAAGTGGGATTAAAAATGAACTTTCAGAAGACAAAAGTGATGTTCAATGCTTTTGCAAGAAATGAAGATTTATCGATTGATGGAGAAAAAAGCTGGAGATAACAGACACGTACGTTTATCTTGGACAGCAGATATCAAGTGAGGGTCACATTGATGAAGAAATTAATCGGCGTACAAAACTTGCCTGGAGAGCTTTTGGAAGAAACAGCATAATTTTCAAGAGCAATATGCCATTATGTCTTAAAAGAAAAGTGTTTGATCAATGCATCCTTCTAGTGCTTACGTATGGTGCAGAGACGTGGACCTTAACTAAAAGAGACATACAAAGGCTGCAGACAACTCAAAGAAGCATGGAGAGGTGCATGCTTGGTGTAACCATTAGAGATAAGAAGAGGAACTCGTGGATCCGAAAAATGACAAGAGTGGAAGACATCATGATCAGAGTTAAATCCCTGAAATGGCAATGGGCTGGACATACTGCCAGAAGGACAGATCATCGATGGACAGCCGAAATTTTAGATTGGATTCCAAGGGACAGGAAACGACCCAGAAGAAGACCACATAGGAGATGGGTGGATGAAATTCGAAAGTATGCAGGGGTGACATGGAGGAGACTGGCACAAGACAGACCGTTGTGGAGGAAACTTGGGGAGACCTTCGTCCAGCAGTGGATTGATAATGGTTGACAATGATGATGATGATGATACACTTAACCATGTCAATAACACATTGCTTGATTAGATTATCTTCTATTGTATGAGGTTCACCTGCTCGTGCTATTTAATAGTTTCCTAAAAGGGAAGATTCTGTAGCTTTTTCATTCGCTGTATGTGCTGCAAGAAAAATACTTTTCTTCATTTTTAAAAGTTAATCACGCTTACGCACAAAAAAACAACAACATTCTTATCTTTGAGCTCTTGATGTGTAGTCTCCAAATGGCGTCGTAGTTTGGCAGGTGCCATTGAACATACACTGCCGGACAATTGCTAAGGACGGATGAAAATAGCAACGATAGCAACCATAAAATGGAAGGCAGGAAAATGTAGAAATTAGCATAAGTGCGGGATACAGTAAGACGTGTTGTACGTATGCAAATTTTGGATTGCCGAACTTGTTCGTGACGTCATAGCGCTGATAAGAGATATAAAGGATTTGACGCGTATTGACCATTGCTGTTCAAACGCAAAGTTGAAAGGGAAAGAATCAATTGACGAACTTGCAATTTTCAGTATGTCTTCCCGACATCACCTAGATGATTTTACGCGTGGCCGTATTATTGGCAAGACTGAAGAAGGGAGAAGAATAACAGATGTTGCCAGGGAGTTCGACATCAGCCACAGTGTTGTTTCAAGGCTTTGGAAATCATTTCAAACAAATGGAGAGTGTAGCAAACGTCACGGGGGAGGTCGTGTTCGCAGTACGACACCTGCAGAAGATCGGTACATAGTGCTATCAACAAAAAGACACCGGCGCAGCACAGCTAGTGAGGTAGCAAATCAGTTTATGGCTGCTACTGGCAAGCGGATCTCCCGAAAAACTGTCGCGAGACAGTTGCATAAAGGAGGACTATACGCGCGCCGTCCTGTTGTGCGCATCCCATTGTCCAGACGTCATTATACTGCCCGTTTTCAATGGTGCCATCAACATCGCAATTGGACTGATAACGACTGGTCTGCTGTCCTCTTCTCAGATGAGAGTAGATACAATCTAGCGTCTGACTGTCGACGACAACTGATCTGGCGTGATAGTGGTACTGCATATTTTCCAGCAAACATACAGGAAAGGGACCGATATCCGACATGTAGTGGCATGGTATGGGCTGGCATCATGATCAATGGCCGTACGTCCCTCTATGTGCTTCCAACTGGGTCTATGACTGGCCAACGGTACATTAATGATGTTCTGCTACCTCATGTTCGCATGTTCGGTGGTGCTGTCGGTGATAGATTCATTTTCATGGACGACAACGCAACATGTCATCGAACAGCCGCTGTCCAGGAGTGTCTTGAGAGCGAGGATATTCAACGCCTCGTATGGCCAGCACGTTCTCCAGATCTGAATCCCATTGAAATTGTGTGGGATGCTTTGGGGAGGAGTCTTGCTGGTCGCCAATGCCCTCCAATAAACAAGGACACCCTCATCCGTGCACTGACAGAGGAATGGGATAAATTACCCAAACAGCTGCTTGATAATGTTGTGCAAAGCATGACACGACGTGTGGAATCTTGCATCGCCCTCCATGGTGGCCATATCCCGTATTGACATCTTACGCCGGAACCCCTGCGGACGATAATTGCATTTTTTTTTTCACGTTTACGTATTCTGCACAAAATGGCCTGTTTGTCCCTTGAACACGTTCCGTAGCCTTCTGGATTTCAGAGCACAATAAATTGTCTTTCTTGTAATGTCCTGGCATTCTGACATTATTTTATTTCACTTGGCATCCAACCACACTTACTGTTTTATGCGCTACATAGCCGTTTATGATCCGTCTTTAGCAATTGTCCAGCAGTGTATTATGATAAACTTTGCGGCATACGACACACTGCGGATTAACATCAGCATTCATAAATCCGAAACCAATATAGCTCTCATCATACTTTCTTCTTTTCGCAAATTTGGCAGTTTTGTCTTGATCACACCTTCCAGAACGTGTATTATTTTCTTGAACTGAAGGAAATTCTTTTGTTTCTTGGTCATTGTCATTCTCATCTGTATGAGAAGTACTAGACACTGAGAGAGAATTCAACTCAAAAATTTCGGAACTTGAACTCTTTAACGTACCGTGTTTAAGCCAACTATCGATTTCTAACGTTAAGCAGAGTAGAGAGCATAGTTCAACAAGCACACACTGATTAACATTGATAGGTCAAAACTACGCAGCAAATTCTTGTTTATCCCCGCGCTCTAAAGCCGTCCAGACCTAGGCAACAGTGAAGGCCATAAATCGCCTTATCAGCGTTTCAGGCGCCAAACTGTTTTGACTCCTCCCTCAATCTTTTTGCACCACTTCTTTGAGATGTTCTGTCCCACGTGGTTTTGATGGCTCTCTGTCACATCTTTTTTCTTGTTCTTTTATTGGTTGCGAAGAATTGGTTGGTTAAGGCTGTCATCGGAAACAAATATGGAATTAACAGATTTTCTTGAAAATTTGGGTGATGTTTTACGAACTGCTTGCGGAACCCTGGGGTTCCGCGGAACACACTTTGAGAAACACTGACCTAGACCAAAATTACGAATCCCGCTTTACTAACACACTTACGATTCAGCTTTTATTTCTATCTTCGTGTCGGATTTTAGTTTGCACATGCGCAGATGGTCTTTCGTAGCTACATTCCATTTCATCGGTGTCACAGTCGTTTCTCACGTTCTCCTAAATCTGAATAACAATAATAATAATAATAATGCACTCACAGACAATGAGATTTGCGCACCTAGAAGAAAACATGCTACTACCGCGAAACTTTGCAAATAGCTAAAGTGCGTGCTGATATGCAAATGATACACGTTTGGTGCGATTGCGCATGACCGCACAACCTGTGGTAGCGCCTCAAACACGAACCGGCAGCCTTATAAACTGGCGTGTAGTCGATGCCCCATGAAAGCAAAACGCACCGGCTGACGCAAGGAAGAGTACAGAGTGACAAGAATGCAGGGTAGACGTCAGAGTCGTAGAATTACTCAACTTACGAACTTTGAGAGAGCATCCGGCTGAAAACCTCAGGGTGGTCGGGGCGCCCTATAGCCCGCCACGTGGATCGCTCTAACCATACCATGCTACTGTGTTGGGAGCAGTGGACACGTCACAGCACTGCCACACGGCGGCGGAGCGGCTCCAGATGCACCAGGAGGACCGCCGGTAGATAGGAGTAACAGATCGTGCGCCAGGCACGATCGGATGCGGACCCGGTCCACTATACAGGCAGATGTAGCGTCTCCTGTGTTCCCACGAATCATTTCCCGTCTCCTCGCGGAAACGAATCTGCGATCCCAGCGCCCCTTACGTGTGCTGCAATTAACACCGGAACATCGCCGGCTCTGTGTGCAATGGTTCCAGGCCACAGAGACGTGTAACGCCACAGCCTGGCGACGTGTGGTGTTTAGCAATGAGTGCCGCTTACTTTTGAGGACAGATAATCATTGTGTCCGGGTGTTGAGGTCTCCGGGTCAACTGCACAATCCCAACCTCGCTATCAAGCGCCAAACTTCCACCTCTACAGGCATTATGGTCTAGGGAGCCATAGCCTACGATAGCCAATCAGCTCTAGTAGTGGTACGTGGATCATTAACGGGCCAGTGGTGTGTGGATGAGATCCTACGGCCCCATATGCTCCCATTCCTATCCGGGATTCCAGGTGCGCTATACCAGCAGGATAATCCTCGCTCGTACACGACTCGGATTACCCAGGACTGCCTATGTCATGTCCATACACTTCCATGGACTGCCCGCTACCCGGACATGTCCCCAATCGAGCATGTGTGGGACCAGTTGAAACGCCAGCTGCCGCCGTGCCATACTATCCGGGATTTCGAGCACACCGTTTAACACGTGTGGGCCCATCCGCCGCAGGACAACATCAGGAGTTTGTTTGCCTCCACGCATGACCGTATTGCACCCTGTATTGGCAAACAAGGCTGTGCGACGCGCAATTGAAGATGACCGGACTGCGTGCCACAGATCCTTCTGTAATTATCCTGCAGCTCTGTTTTTGCTATCATGTGTAACATTCATCTGTATCACCACGTCCATAAAATTTCAGTTCTATACGATGCTTCCTTCTTGCTGCGGAAATTTCATTGTCAGTGAGTGTACATACACTATATTGATAAAAGTCACCGGACACCCCTTCAAAAGCAAATGAACGGATCAACTGCGTTGTTAAGATGCGATATACAGCTGCATATTGTATAAAAACAAGCCTGCATCTGACCGCGATCATATTGCACTGTGAGGTTGAGTGGAAATGTCGCGGCGGAAGAGAACTGACTTTGAGAAAGGAAAGATAGTTGGGTGTTATATTAGTGGGTTGTCCATAAGAGAAACCGAGAGGCGTTTAAACATACCCAAGTCTACTGTTTTTGGATGTACTGAATAAGTGGAAGATACATGGCGTGCCTTAAGCAGCAAAACGCACCGGCAGACCAAAGAAAATCAGTGACAGAGGACTTCGTAGCCTTAGGAGAGTCGTTACAGCTAATCGACAGAGCACTACACAAGACCTCAGTGTACAGGTGAGTAGAAATGCTGGAAACTCGGTATGTACACGTACCATTCTCAGAGAATTTGATTCCAAGGGATACAGTGGTCGTGCGATTGCTTATAAGCCTTTCAGCTCTACTCGGAATGCTACTCGTCGTTTATCATGGTGTAAAGAACATTTATCGTGGACCCTAGATCCATGGAAACGGGTCCTATGGACTGATGAATCCAGACACACGATCCATCAGTCTCATGGCCGTGTGTGCCCTACCATCTCTGTGGTAATACTATGGAACCGAGCCTTGTTGGTACCAGCAGGTTAATGCACCGAACCATAAAACAAGGACTGGTACGTCGTGGTTTGACGATAATTCCGTATCGTGTGTAGACTGGCCTGCACAGAGTACTGTTATTAATCCGTAGAGCACCTATCGGATGAATTAGAGCGCCGGATAAGAAGTTTGGAACCAAGGCCTACTACTAAGCAAGAGTTAACTGCAGTATTATGTACTGAATGGAAGCGCACACCTATCGCTGTTGTCCAAAACCTTGCCGAAAGCATGTCTCGAAATGTCAGTGCATGCATTAAGGCCAAAGGTGGACCCACACCGTACTATTGTATGTCGATAAATGCTATGTTGTGTTTCTCTTCTAGGTGTCCGGTGACTTCTTCAATATAGTGTATTTTCAAAATATGAAACTTATCTCTTAATAACAACTGCTTCATATGTCAGCAATGAAAATCATTATCAGTTCCCGGATGTTGATAACCTACAAATTCCTAAACAATGCTCTTAAAAATAAAAAAATCCTTTTAAAACTTCCCTAAAGCAGTTTCTATTATATTTTTAAAATTTAAAAAGTATCCCTTTGCAACAGCTGCTTTATATAGCAGTAATGATGATTTTTACCAGGGCCCGGATGTTGACGTCCTAAACATTTCTAAAAAATGCACTTAAAAATACGACAAAAGTGCCATTACAAATCCCAAAAGTGCCTTTAGGAATCGAAAAAAATGCTCTTAAAATTTAAAGGACCCCCCTATAAACAGTTTCTATTATATTTTTTAAATTTGAAAATTTCCCTTTAGTAACATCTGCTTTATATGCAGTAATGATAATCATTAAAAAGACCCGGATGTTGATGACCTAAAAATTCCTAAAAATGCCCGTAAAAATCAAAGAGTAGCTCTTAAAATTTAAAGGAGCCGCCCCGGTGGCGCAGTGGTCTAAGCGATGACCTCTGATCATTCGTCCGAACGGGGTCCGGGTTCGAATCCCGGCGAGGCATGGATGTTCTGTTTGTCTTACGGCACTGGCACTCTCCCTTCCCTGGAACCAATGACCCTAAATTAGGGACGGGCGACTGCTTATAGCTCATTGAGTTGCTCACGGTGGTCGTAAAACTTCCAATCAAAAAAAAAAAAAAAAAAATAAAGGACCCTCCTAATATAGTTTCTATTAAATTTTAAAAGTATCCCTTAGTAACAACTGATTTATATGGCCGTAATGATAAACAGGGCCTTGAATGCTCATGACTTAAAAATTCCTAAAAAATGGCTTTCAAAAAAAGGTGAAAAAATGTTCTTAAAGATCGAAAAAAAAAATGCTCTTTAAAGGAACCCCTAAAACATTTTTCTTATATTTGTCAAATTTGAAAAGCATCCATTAGTAAGAGCTGCTTTATATGACAGTAATGATAATCATTACCAGTGCCCGGATGCTGATGACCAAAAAGTTTCTAAAAAATGCTCTTACAATAAAAAAAAAATGTGCTCAAAATTTAAAGGACGCCCTAAAACAGTTTGATTACATTTTTTTCAAAATTATGAATTGAATAACTTCAATCTTAGACAATTCATAAGCTAGAATTTCGTATTTCTTTATAAATGCACTATAAATTACCAAAAGAAAACAAAAAAGCTGTAAATACCAGCCAGACGTACCTAAAATGGTTGGGAATATCAGTAACCGTACAAGATAAGAAGCTCTGTATTTGAATTCTTTTCTTCATTACCCCCTCCCCACAGGTTCCTTTCGAAGTGGACAATGGGGATTCTCTTCCCCCAAAATGGATAGCGCTAAGCAGTGTCTCAAGCAGAGATGCCAGAATGGCCAACTTTTGATGTGGTCTCGTTCATTTCGTTGACACTATATATGCGAACTGTCGATTCCTAAAAAACCTAAAAAAAGTTCAGAATAACCAAATTTGGTATACTATCTCATGGTACTCTAACTTAGACCGTACACGGTTTTTGTAAGGGATCGGGGCCCGGAGTAAAGCGAGCCCCATACAAAATTTTCTCAAAGATTTCCATTTTTTACTTAAGAACTGCAACACAATTCTGCTCTCCAATACCTTATCTGCGGTCTAAGTTAGAGTACCATGAGATAGTGTACCAAATTTGGTGGTTCTAAATTGAAAACTGCAGATTTTACGAAAATTTTGTATGGGACCCCCTTGACGTGGGCCCCGACTTCTTCCAAAAAACGTGTACGATCTAAGTTTGAATGCCATGAGATGGAATAGCAAATTTGCTGGTTCTAAATTGAAACTGTAGATTTTACGAAATAGTTGTGTGGGACGCTCCTCGACCGCGGACCCGACCCTTTCCGAAAACCGTGTACGGTCTAAGTAGAATACCATGAGATAGTATAGTAAATTCTGTGGTTCTAAATTGAACACTGTAGAAAACGTTGTGTGGGACCCCCTTGACTCCGGACCCCGAATCCTTCCAAAAAACGTGTACGGTCTAAGTTAGAATACCATGAGATAGTATAGCAAATTTTTTGGTTCTAAATTGAAAACTGTAGATTTTACGAAAATTTTGTATGGGACCCCCTTTCACCTCAGGCCCCAACCCCTTCCAAAAACAGTGTACGGTCTAAGTTAGAATACCATGAGATAGTATTCCAAATTTGGTGGTTCTAAATTGAAAACTGTAGATTTTACGAAAATGTTGTGTGTGGCCCCTTGATCCCGGGCTCCAACCCCTTCCAAAAAATGTGTACGGTCTAAGTTAGAGTACCATCAGATAGTATACCAAATTTGGTGGTTCTAAATTGAAAACTGTAGATTTTACGAAAATGTTGTGTGTGGCCCCTTGATCCCGGGCTCCAACCCCATCCAAAAAATGTGTACGGTCTAAGTTTGAGTACCATGAGATAGTATACAAATTTGGTGGTTCTAAATTGAAAACTGTAGATTTTACGAAAATGTTGTGTGTGACCCCTTGATCCCGGACTCCAACCCCTTCCAAAAATATGTACGGTCTAAGTTAGAGTAACATGAGGTAGTATACCAAATTTGGTGGTTCTAAATTGAAAACTGTAGATCTTACGAAAATGTTGTGTGCGGCCCCTTGATCCCGGGCCCCAACCCCTTCCAAAAACCGTGTACGGTCTAAGTTAGAGTACCATGAGATAGTATACCAAATTTGGTGGTTCTGAACTTTTTTTCGTTTTTTTAAGGAATCGACTGTTTGCATATACTGTATAATGTCGACGTACTGAGTGTCGACGAATGAGTTGCTGACGAATTGATTGTCGACGAAGTGAACCAGATCCTTTTTGAAGGGTTTTTCTTTTGGGTCATCTGGAAATCCTAGTTTTGAGTGTTGCAATTTGAAAGCATAATCCTCATGAAAATTTATTTTTTTATTAAAAATAAGACAGAAAAGGCAAAAGAAAAAAAAAAGATCTAAAGCGAAATAAATGCTCTGAAAATATAGAAAAGAATGCTCCAAAACCATAAAGTATGACCTAAAAGCTCTGAAAAATATCCTAAATGTCCTAAAAGAGAAATAAAGGCCCAAAAATGCAAAAAATGCAAAAAAAAAAAAAAATGCAAATGTCATCCAAGTCCGGGTCTTGAGCATTAAATAACAGGTTGGAAAAGTACTTTACTCATTAAGAATATATTTATTTAAAAAACTATGATAGGTACAAACAAGCGGGGCTTGTGGCAAAATGCACTGAGAAAAATGTTTTGTTAATTCAACAAACATTTTGTTGATATACAGTGAACAAAATTTTTTGCTGAATTTGCAAAATTATTTTGCTGAAAATTATCGTTGATTTAACAACATTTATTGTTATTACGACAAAACGTTTTGTTCATTTAACAAAATGATTAGAACGATTTTTGAGAGTTTGTTTGATCCAAAAAAACGTAAGTCTTACGTCTTGTTGCTACAACAAATTTATTGTTGGATCAAACGAATTCTCAAAAATCTAATTAATCATTTTGTTAAATGAACACAACGTTTTGGCGTGATAACAATAAATTTTCTTCAATCAACAATAATTTTCAACAAAATAATTTTGCATATTCAACAAAATTTTCTTGCCTACATTGTTAGTACACCTTCAGATTAGCTCCGTGCTGGTTCTGGAGAACATTCTGTCAGTATTCAATTTCTCGCCATGTTTGCCTAAAATGTCTTTGGAGACTGGCAATAGCATCAGACATCCTCCTCTGATAAGTTTCGATATCAGACACTGATGTGAAATAGATCTTATTCTTGACATAACTCCACAGGGAAAAGTCTAGGCGTATTACGTCGGGTGTCCTTGGCTGTCATTATTTTGGACAGTTCCGCTCAACGTTGAAAAATGTGATATTGAGGAATATTCGAACAATTAATCCCCAAATGGTGGGGGCGCCATCCTGCTGGAAAATTACCAACGGCTAACATTCTTCCAACTGAGATGCAAAAAAAGCGCAATCATGTCCAGGTACACATTCGCTGTTACTATGCGTGCGCAAAATAAAAAAAAAAAAAGATCCGATGACTCTGCTGTTAATGAGACCACACTGAACATTTACTTTTGAGCTGTCCCGCTGTTTTTTGAAGACATCAAGGAGATTTTTCCAACCCCGATATGCGCACATTATGTCTGTTTACTTCACCACAGGTGTGAAAAGTAGCTGCATCAGAAAAGCACACACTGCAAGTGCTTGTTGTTGTCATCGACGCGATGTAATATCTCATTTGCGAAAGCAACACAACGGTCTTCAACCTGCAATGTTTGAGCAATCCGAACTTTGTACGCATACCAACGAAGCCTTTCGGGTAAAATTTCCTTCAGTGTAGTGCAGGGGATTTCAACCTCAGACGAATCCCTAAACTCAAATTGACTTGCTCACTAGAGTAAACATTTTAACAAAACGATTTGTTTACTGATTTGTAATGAATTCAGAATAGTATAATGTGGCTATTTCGTTATGTCGTGCAGCTGATATTTAGCTTCATTAAAATTAAGGACATCTCTCTATTTCTTTCGAGCGAACACAATGATACCACAGAAAATCAAGATGGGGGTGTTATTTTCTGACGAGACTTCTCGCAAAGCAGAATTTCGATATGTGGTTTTAAAGAAAGATGATGATGATAGTGATGATGGTTGCTGTCGTGATGAAATACAGAAAATGCAAAAGGGGGAGAGAAGATCCGAAAGGCGCTTTCATTCTCAAGAAAGCCGCAACATTTCGCGATGCGACCCCAGATCTCTTTAATGAGAATATACTTCTCCGCTGCGCATCCCCGCCACAAGTGCTGAGAATAAAGAGATATACTCTCGCACTCCCACTCAGACTAGGGATGGAGGAAGAAGAGAAAAATGTATTTGCTACCCTCTTCTTCTGTGATTCTGGGTAGGAGAGTAAAACTGTTGAGTTATTGTTGTGGGAGGGATGAAATAGAAAGGAGGAGACCCCTCTCAGGCGCCTTTTCCGATTCAATCCACACATTCTCACTTTCTCTTTTGGTCTTTACCGTCAGACCATCAACCCAGCCTCAGCATCTTCTATTTATCCCCTCCCAGTCAGGAAATTCAGTGGCCCTCTTTGAGATGCTAAAAAAGGGTACTACAGCACTTCTCTAGGAAAGTTTTACTTTTTCATCCAGTTTTGTTCATCTTTTTTTCCCCCTGAAGACTTTAAGATATTCCATCTTCTCAATTCGATATGTCCAAAGAGTATATAGATGTATGTTTTTCTTTGAATAGCCTTAAAGAGCTTTCTTTTTCTTTTTCAATTTTTTTTTTTTGTAATACCTACCTTTCGATGATGGCTGCTACAAGGCGCTAGTTGCTTGAAAAGAAGTCTCGCAAATAGCAGCCGAGATTACATAATTTTCTACGTTTTATGCCCTTGAAACATGAAGGGATAATGCATTTCCTTTCATTTTATTTTCGAGTCTGCGAAATGAGCTTGTTACTGTTAGTGCACTGAAAGACATGCTCAGTTTGATACCGGGGTTACCATTTTCGTTTCCTGAATGAATCTCAAATTGGTATGGACTACGTTTTAGGTTTACAAAGTACTTTCCTAAGATGTTATACTGGTTGGTGATTCCGAAAATACCGATTTCTTTTCTTGGATGCTAATCTTTTGATTCTGGCAATACTGAATTCGCATATCTAATCCTTTGATTATGAGAATATTGAATTCGTATATTTAATCATTTGATTCTGCTTAAAATGAATTGCTACACATGTTATATTTAATATTTTAATTCTGTATTAGGAGATTCAAATGCGTGCAGAAATAGTCAAAAAGTATAGTGAGTAGAAGAGACAGTGTCTGTGCGCTTCTGCAGACGGGTTCTTGAAATCATGAAATCAGAGAGGGTGCTGAAGACAGCTTCGATGCTATCGCTGTAAAACTATGCTCATAGAAATACGTGTTTGTCGTTTAGTGCAGTATAGTAATTTCACTAAAATTTTACCAAATAATTTTTTTTGTGCTGCAGTTATACTAAAAGTGATTAGTGTCATTTATGGATAGGTATAAGTGAAAAAATATCCTTCCGAATCGTGTGTTTTGGAAAAGCTTCCTCAACTCGTTCCGAAATGCATTATCTGGCATTGAATCTGCGTGTCACAAGGCTGGTTAGTACAAATACATTACTGGAGGCAAGTTTTCTTCGTAATTATTGAAATTTTCCCCCAATCATCGTGTTGAATTCTGCTCTAATCCTGTTGCAACTATTTTCCCTATCTCTAAAGCACACAAAATGTTTAATTGCGTGTCACACGATACTATACTGCTAAACTCTCGGACAGCTGTTCATGTCGTTTGAAATGCTCTCGAGGCTCGTGAAACGATGCTGTGAGCGATCCCGAACTCCTCGGCCACACTAGTCACACTTCGACCTTCTTCCAACTTCCCAATGACACGACCTCGGGTAAAGTCATCCAGATGTCGTCTACTGGATTGCCTGTTGGCCATATCACACGGTGGCAGCAACTCGACGTCGTTCAAACCGATGCACACCGCGCAATAGCTTTCACCGAATTGCTGAGCGTACACCGCCCGTGTGCTTTATACCCTTCCGACACTCCCCCCCCCCTATGCATCATGCTGCATATATGCGCATGCCCTACCGTACCGGACCCTAGTCTATCTCCTGAGTGGTCTTTGGGTCCGTTCTGCCTGCTCGTTTCGCTGTTATGTTAATTTCTCCTCTTCGTCCTTAATTTTTGCACACCAGTGTATATAATTCGAGGTATAAACACTTTCTGCTTTCCCTAGAACCCATCGTCAGATACATAAACAGAAGAAGAAAGGGAACGCGTATAAATAGAATATGTTACGTGGCATGGTATAGACACAAGGTATAATGTATGATACAGCGTCACGTGGTATCAAATGATCTAAACAACGTGGTAAGTATCGTGAAAGAAAAATAATAAAATGCAGGAATACATACAGTACTGCATTGTAATTAACTAGGGCTGCGCCTCCAGGCTCATTTCCAGAGTAGCGCTCGGGCCCTGCAACCCGATCTTCAAGTATATCACAACGAAATGAAAGTGTTCTCTTATGCGCAGTAGAAATAATGCTAATGAGTTCATGAGTCTTCTGGAATTGCACCAATTTTCGCATTCCCATGATACCAGGGGTAATGCAAACTTAGTTATTCCCAGGGCCTATCAAAATATTTGACATTACAGTGTTATTGCAGCCGGTGCGCGACAGTATAATGAATTACCCTTGCACATTAAATCAATTGTTACCTTCAGGGTATCCAGGAGAGTATTAACTACTGAATTATTGGCTGGCTGATAGGATTTGAATTGGTCCCTTGATTTCTTTTCTGGGATATATATATATATATTATTTTGTCTTGTTGATTTTGGTTTGTTTATTGCTGCATGATTGTTTGATGTACTGTACAGATATTCTTGGGATGTGTATTTTCCGGTTGCATTGGTTTGGTGTATATATATAAATGTCCTAACTAAATCATTCATTATTTTTTTATACTTTGCTTATCAGTGGTTATGTTGGTATGTGTTAAGATTACTACGTATTGTAACTTTACTGTCTATATGCCACCTAATTTTAATTACAGTTGATTGTCATCATGTATTCCTTAACTTACCTGTACTGTTACGATGATTCGTGTCTCACTGTGAATTTCTGTGTACTGTGTTCTTGGCTTGTCAGACCGGGGGCTCGTCAGGCTTTATCTTCAAAGCCTTTTTCCCTGGCTCCATGTCATCCACATACAGTGCTATATGTAGACATAGATTATTCTTTCATATTTCTTAACATCTGCTTCATACACTCTGATTTAATTGTGCAAGTTCTTTAATTGTAATTAATGGAATGTTTATTGTAATTGAGTTATAACATACTACGGATACATTACTGAAACTTTATTTTCCTTTTGTTTAACTACTTAGCACAGATTTAGTATAGTAATGTATTGCTGTGTGAATTTCTGTCATGTATGGTATTGCTATAATGAATGGCAGAATATTCAATAAATTCAAATTCAAATTATTCACTACCTTTTGCGCTGTATCGATTCCAAGACGGCGGCTTGTTTACAGTTTTTGTTTCGCTCCTGGTGAACTCTCTGCTGGATTTTTGCGGAACGTTTTTCAATATTCTTCTATTTTTATTGAAGGAATTTTGAAGTTTTCGAGTTTTTTTTTACTCTCGTTATTTTTTGGAATGTCGGACTTTCGTCGTTTGAACTTATACGTCAGAATTGTGTACAAATGCGTTCAACTGTCTCTTTCCGGTGGTGCTATCTGACAAAATGAAAATGTTCTCCCAATTGTTCAATACTTTTTGCGCTGTATCGATTCCAACATGGCGGCTTGTTTGCAGTTTTTGTTTCGCTTCTGGTGAACACCCTGTTGGATTTTTGCGGAACTGTTTTCAATTTCCTTCTATTTTTATTGAAGGACTTTGCTCCGCCGCTATTTCGAAGTTTCTGAGTTTAGTTACTGTCGTTATGTTTTGTTATGGCGGACTTTTGTCGTTTGAGCTTATACTGTACGTCAGAATTGTCGACAAATGCGTTCGACTGTCTCTTTCCGGTTGTGACTTCTGACAAAATGAAAATGTTCTCCCGATTGTTCAATACGTTCAGCGCTGTATCGATTCCAAGATAGCGGCTTGTTTACGGTGTTTGCTTCGCTTCTGGTGAACTCCCTGTTGGGTTTTTGTGGAACGTTTTTCAATTCCCTTCTATTTTTATTGAAGGACTTTGCTCCGCCTCCATTCCCAAGTTTCCGAGTTTTTTTAATGTCGTCATTTTTTGGAAGGGCGGACTTTTGTCGTTTGAACTTATAGCACTTACTAAATTTACCACTAAGGAAAACAAAAATGGTCCAAAAAGCATTTCCGTAAACAGTAAACCTTTAAACAACTGAAATAGCTTTACCAAAAAAATATATGCATAGCAAATTCTCTGCGTCACCATGGCAGCAGTTCACGGAGCCAGAACGTTCCTCTGTGGTAATCGCGAAGACAGACAAGCCGTTCGTTTCTTTCCTTTGCGTTTTTAAAAAAATGCTTAAAAATCAGAAAATGACTTTTCTTTTAATTTGTTTTTTGTAAAAAAGGATTGATAGTTGTAAGTTTATGCTGTAAAAATTGCAATGCGTTTTGACCCATAAGTTTGCCGTATACCCGTTTTATAAATGAATCCCATCGCGAAATTGAGAATTTTGTGAAATTAAAAAAAATAGTTTCTCGTAATAGAAATCGAAATTCAAAAAAACGGCAACGAGGTGCGAAAATTCTGTAATGTCACTACATGTCTACAAAGTTTCGTGGTTCTGTTGCTGTTAGTGTGTCCGGAACGCGACCTGATAGCACTTTTTTGCTTACCTTAACTTTGAAATACAATAACTCTTGAAGAATTGCCAGAATCGAAAAATGATTTATTTCAGCGTGTTTTCCAAACAACTCTCTACAACCCATGTAAATTTCATATTTTTGTGTCTGTTACGTTTTGCGCTGCGAGCTAGGAGAGCAAGAGTGTTGAGAAATTTCTAAAACAGCTGCAGCAGCGGTGGCAATTACTTTTTTTCCAGAAAAGAGATATAATCGAAAAAGTAATTTGTAACTAAATTAATTTGTGTTGTTTCTCAATTTACTTGATATATCTTTTGATTCTGGTAATATGGTACGGTCATGGATAATGCCGGACGGTTGCAGGACACTCCGTGGTGATATACGATCTGTTATGTGACGCCTCCTGTTCGACCAATGAGAAGCGTTGTTGGAAAAGGTATCTTCTGTGGTTGTAATTTTTTCTATCCTGACGGAAGTTGATGTTTTTTGACAATTTTACAGCTTTATTCAGTATTTTAACTTTGAATATTTAGTTTCATTTTCGATTTGCTGTTAGAAATTCTGATTCAACGGTACCCTAACGTTGTTCAGATCAGAAAAATGTTTGATATTGCATGCTGTGCCTCATCGTTTAGGAATACTTCTTTAATTTCTGCTTTATATACCACGTTCGTCATCAGCACTTCGCTCTTAGTCTGTTTAAAATATTGATTCTAAAATACCCGAACACCGCCATTGGTGGATGAAGGGCAGCTTCATAAAATTTATCATCAGTGCAGTTTCGGGCATTTCTACTCAGTGGATTAATGAAACACTCACGAGACAGGTACGAGATTACCCACCTTAACACTCAGATCATATGGAATATGAATATTTACTACACATCAAAACGCCATCAGTACCAATTCGTAATATTTTTCGCTGTTGCCGCGAAGTGCATGACAGCACTTTTCCAGCTTACGTAATGAGCAAGTAATTTTCATTAAAATATTCTCTTCAGCCGCTGCCCATTACAACAAAATCTCGTATACTTGAAGCTATAGATTTTATTTACTTTTTTGCACCAAATTTCATTTCTAATTATAGGGATGCCCCAAACCATACATTCTATGCACTCATGATACATTTTACGAATCCGTTTTCATCCACCAATGGATCCTCCATTGGTGGATGAAAAATGATCATCCACGAAAATGGTATGAAAATGATCGTCCACTATGTATGAAAATGATCATATCCGAAAATAATCATCCACATATGTATCATCATATGCATGAAAATGATTATATTTGAAAATAATCATACACATATGTATCATCACATGTATGATTATTCACATATGTATCATCATATGTATGAAAATTATCATCACACATATGTATCATCATATGCATGATCATTCACATATGTATCATCATATGTATGATCATCCACATAGTATCATCATATGCATGATTATCCACATACACTGGCGTGCAAAAATTAAGGACGAGACGGTTTTTCGAATGTAACCTCGTGCAGAAGTGCTCCACATAGACTCAAATCATACCATAAGATCCCCAAGATGTACGAATATGGGACAAGTGAGCAAAACCGTCCAAACAAGGAATCCAAAGGATACAAAGGCACTTTACTGAAAAGGTAGCTTCGAGCACAACTGGACAGAAGACAGAAACGTCCATGTGACAGGCGGCTGCCAAGAAAAATCCAGTCTTTAGTAGAGGATATGATCACCCCTGACTGCGTTGCAGGTTTTACAGCGTCTGTCCACGCTGAGGACGAGGTTATCAAGGTGCTGTTCAAGCATCGCGGCCCATTCCTCTTGTAGCGCCAATCGCAGCTGCGGAATCATTGCTGGCGGCTGGTGATGCGCTGCCAAGCGTCCTCCGAGAAGGTCCCACACGTGTTCGATTGGATTTAGGTCCGGGGACCTTGCGGGCCAATCCGTGCGTTTAATATCTTCACTCTGCAACAGCTCTGCGACAGCCACTGTACGATGAGGTGTAGCGTTGTCGTCCATGAAAAGGAACTCAGGACTCACAGCACCTCTAAGCAGACACACGTGAGGCTGGAGAACCTCGGTACAGTAGCGGACGCCAGTGACTGAACCGCCTTGGAAGATGTAAAGGTCAGTACGGCTACCAAGCATGATAGCGCCACATACGAGAGCTCCGCCACTCCAAACCGGTCCCTTTCGATAATGTTGGAGGTATGATTGCGTGGTCCCTGCTCTCTCCAGATATGTATACGTCCAGAATCGCTCGTCAGACTAAATCGGCTCTCATCCGTAAAGAGAACTAGACCCAATTGCTGAAGTGTCCAGTTCTTGTGTTCCTGGCACCACAAAAACCTCCGTCTCTGATGAGCAGTCGTTAATGACACACACCGTTCTGGTCGTCGTGCAAATAGACAAACTTTGTGTAGTCTCCTGACCACGGTAAAACGCGATAACGGACGTCCAGTTGTCTGTTGCATTTGCCTTGCGATTTATCCCGCTGTCTGCCGTCTGTCTCTTCTCGCCTATAGGACAATATACCGGTCGTCCGCCGCCGTGGTTGCTCGTGGACGACCACTGCTAAACTCTCGGACAGCTGTTCCTGTCATTTGAAATGCTCTCCAAGCTCGTGAAACGATGCTGTGAGCGATCCCGAACTCCTCGGCCACACTAGTCACACTTCGACCTTCTTCCAATTTCCCAATGACGCGACCTCGGGTAAAGTCATCCAGATGTCGGCTACTGGATTGCCTGTTGGCCATATCACACGGTGGCAGCAACTCGACGTCATTTAAACCGATGTACAACGTGCAATAGTTTTCACCGAATTGCTGAGCGTACATCGCCCGTGTGCTTTATACCCTTCCGACCCTCCCCCACGTCATGCTGCATATATACGCATGCCCTACCGTACCGGACCGTAGTGTATCTCATGAGTGGTATTTCGGTCCGTTCTGCCTGCTCGTTCCGCTGTAATGCTAATTTCTCCTTTTCGTCCTTAATTATTGCACACCGGTGTATGTATCACCATATATACGATCATCCACATATGTATCATCATATGTATCATCATCCACATATGCATCATCATAGGTTTGAAAACGATCATCACACATATGTATGTTCATCCACATATGTATCATCATACATATGTAAGAATTCACTGAACTATAAATGCTCATCACACATATGTATGATCATAAGTATGAAAATGATCGATGGTATGAAAATTATCGATGGTATGAAAATGATCATCCACCAACGGAGTTGTTCGAATATTTTAGAATCAGTATTTTAAACAGATAAATTGCGAAATGGTGATGAATAACCCGGCAAATATAGCAGAAATTAAAGAAATATTCGTCAACGATGCTGCATTGCATGCAATATCAACCATTTTTATGATCTCAACCATGTTAAGAAACCGTTGAATCAGAATCTCTAACAGTACATTGAAAATAATGCGGAACATTCGAAGTTAAAATACTGAATAAAGCTGTAAAATTGTCAACAAACAACCACTTTTGTCAGCGCACAAGAAACCACGGTTAGAAGAGTCACCTTTTCTAACAACGCTTCTCATTGGTCGAAAAGGAGACGTCACATAAGGGACGTTACATGTTATTGCCACGGAGTGTCCCGCAATCGTTGGAAATGGTGATATGGTACTCGTATTTTTAATCATTTGATTATGGGAATATTGAATTCGGTAATATGAAACTGGTACTTTTAACCTTTTCATTATGGGAATGTTGAATTAGTATCTGATTAGGTGCTAAACCTTTAAATCTTGAAACATGGAATTCTAATTTTCTAGGTACTAAATATTGAATTCGTAGTAACTTGGTTTCTAATCTTTTGATTTCTGAAATGTTTAATTCCTGTCTGTCTGGATGCTGATGCTTTGCTTCTGGCAACACGGAATTGTTATTTGGCCCAAAACTAACTCATTTATCTTTGAAATATTTAATTCGAATTCGTCTGAGTGATAATCCATTGATATTGAAAATATTTAATTCCTTTCTGTTTGAAAGATAATCTTTTGATTCTTGAAATAGCGAAATCGTATTTATTGAATGCTAATCCTTTAATTCTGGTAATATTGACTTTGTAATAGCGTGGGAGGTAATGCATTATTCTTGGAAGAATCGAATGCTTGAGTGACAATCCATTGATTCTGTAAACACTGAATTTCTACTTTTAATACTTTAATTTTGAAGTATGTAGTTCGTGTTAGCTTGGGTTCTAACCCTTTGATTCTTCAAAGTTTCCATTCAAATTTGATTAGGTGCTAATCCATTGATTCTTAAAATATTGAATTTTCCTTTGCCTCCGTAGTAATCCTTTTGATTTTTCAAATATGAAATTCTTATTTGCTTGGGTGCTGGTCGTTTGATTCTGGAAATGTGGAATTCGTGTTTTTGATTCTTGAAATACTCGATTCAAATGAGCTTTTTTGTGCTATGACAATGTTTCCAGGATCATTAAAATCATCTTCGTGTGAGTGTTAATCCTTTGGTTCTGTTAATATTGATTTTGTGTAAGATTGGGCTCTAATTCATTGATTCAGGAGATGCTGAATTCGAATTTGCTTGGAAGCTAATCTATTTTTTCTGGAACAATCGAATACAAATTTGTTTCTGAAAATACTAAATTTCATTGAAATATAAGCGTCAAGCACTGGTTAATCGCAACAGCGTCATTTTCAACATGACAATGCCAGACCCCATGCAGCTTTAGCCACTCAGAGAACATAATAGTTGGAAAGGCTGAAAGACAAATTGAAAGCTAAGCGTCCAGCACTGGTTAATCGCAAATGCGTCATCTTGCAACATGACAACGCAAGACTCCATACAGATTTAGCCACTCAGAGAAAATAATAGTTGGAAAGGCTGAAAGAAAGATCGCAACCTAAGCGTCCAGCACCGGTTAATCGCAAAGGCGTCGTCTTGCAACATGACAACGCAAGACCCCATCCAGCTTTAGCCACTTAGAGAAAATAATAGTTGGAAAGGCTGAAAGAAAGATCGCAACCTAAGCGTCCAGCACCGGTTAATCGCAAAGGCGCCATCTTGCAACATGACAACGCAAGACTCCATACAGATTTAGCCACTCAGAGAAAATAATAGTTGGAAAGGCTGAAAGACAAATTGAAAGCTAAGCGTCCATCACTGGTGAATCGCAAATGCGTCATCTTGCAACATGACAACGCAAGACTCCATACAGATTTAGCCACTCAGAGAACATAATAGTTGGAAAGGCTGAAAGACAAATTGAAAGCTAAGCGTCCAGCACTGGTTAATCGCAAATGCGTCATCTTGCAACATGACAACGCAAGACTCCATACAGAATTAGCCACTCAGAGAAAATAATAGTTGGAAAGGCTGAAAGAAAGATCGCAACCTAAGCGTCCAGCACCGGTTAATCGCAAAGGCGTCATCTTGCAACATGACAACGCAAGACCCCATCCAGCTTTAGCCACTTAGAGAAAATAATAGTTGGAAAGGCTGAAAGAAAGATCGCAACCTAAGCGTCCAGCACCGGTTAATCGCAAAGGCGCCATCTTGCAACATGACAACGCAAGACTCCATACAGATTTAGCCACTCAGAGAAAATAATAGTTGGAAAGGCTGAAAGACAAATTGAAAGCTAAGCGTCCATCACTGGTGAATCGCAAATGCGTCATCTTGCAACATGACAACGCAAGACTCCATACAGATTTAGCCACTCAGAGAAAATAATAGTTGGAAAGGCTGAAAGAAAGATCGCAACCTAAGCGTCCAGCACCGGTTAATCGCAAAGGCGTCATCCTGCGACATGACAACGCAAGACTCCATACAGATTTAGCCACTCAGAGAAAATAATAGTTGGAAAGGCTGAAAGAAAGATCGCAACCTAAGCGTCCAGCACTGGTTAATCGCAAATGCGTCATCTTGCAACATGACAACGCAAGACTCCATACAGATTTAGCCACTCAGAGAAAATAATAGTTGGAAAGGCTGAAAGAAAGATCGCAACCTAAGCGTCCAGCACCGGTTAATCGCAAATGCGTCATCTTGCAACATGACAACGCAAGACCCCATCCAGCTTTAGCCACTCAGAGAAAATAATAGTTGGAAAGGCTGAAAGAAAGATCGCAACCTAAGCGTCCAGCACTGGTTAATCGCAAATCCGTCATCTTGCAACATGACAACGCAAGACCCCATCCAGCTTTAGCCACTCAGAGAAAATAATAGTTGAAAAGGCTGAAAGAAAGATCGCAACCTAAGCGTCCAGCACTGGTTAATCGCAAATGCGTCATCTTGCAACATGACAACGCAAGACCCCATCCAGCTTTAGCCACTCAGAGAAAATAATAGTTGAAAAGGCTGAAAGAAAGATCGCAACCTAAGCGTCCAGCACTGGTTAATCGCAAATGCGTCATCTTGCAACATGACAACGCAAGACCCCATCCAGCTTTAGCCACTCAGAGAAAATAATAGTTGGAAACGCTGAAAGACAAATTGAAAGCTAAGCGTCTAGCACTGGTTAATCGCAAATGCGTCATCTTGCAACATGACAACGCAAGACTCCATCCAGCTTTAGCCACTCAGAGAAAATAATAGTTGGAAAGGCTGAAAGAAAGATCGCAACCTAAGCGTCCAGCACTGGTTAATCGCAAATGCGTCATCTTGCAACATGACAACGCAAGACTCCATACAGATTTAGCCACTCAGAGAAAATAATAGTTGGAAAGGCTGAAAGAAAGATCGCAACCTAAGCGTCCAGCACCGGTTAATCGCAAGTGCGTCATCTTGCAACATGACAACGGAAGACCCCATCCAGCTGTAGCCACTCAGAGAAAATAATAGTTGGAAAGGCTGAAAGAAAGATCGCCATCTAAGCGTCCAGCACCGATTAATCGCAAAGGCGTCATCTTGAAACATCACAATGCAAGACCCCATAAAGCGTTATCCACTCAAAGAAGATAAATTTTGGAAAGGCAGAAAGAAAGATCGAAACCTAAGCGCCCAACACTGGTTAATCGCAAAGGCATCATCTTGCAACAAGACAACGCAAGACCCCATATAGTTGTAGCCAGTCAGAGAAAGAAACAGTTGGAAAGGCTGAAAAAAAATTGAAATCTAAGTGTCTAGCAATGGTTAATCGCCAAGGCGTCACCTCGCAACATGACAACGCAAGACCCTATACAGCTTTATCCACTCAGAGAAAGCTGCTGGACAATGGATGGAAAATTTGATCTCACCCCCCTTGTTTCCCAACTTTTGCACCTATGGACGACCACAATTTTGTGTCTCTTCGATGAGGTTGAAGACGTCGAAACTATATAAAAGAATTTATTTGACTCGAAAACGGAGGAGTTCTACAGAAGAGGAATTCAATTATAACAGAAAGTGTTGGCAAGTGGTCATAGGTAATGATGGCAATTATGTAAATGAATAAAGGCTTAATTGAGGTCTAAACGTCCAGCTCTGGCTATTTGCAAAGGCGTCATTTTCCAACATGGCAAAGCAAGATCTCATACAGCATTAGCTTATCAGAGAAAATTACTGAACATTGCACGGAAAGTGTTACCTCAGCCCCCGTATTTCACAGAACTTGCACCTACGGACTACATACAGACTGCAGTTTCGACTTCTTGAACTTCATCGGAGAGACCCTATTCGATCTCTCCGATGAATTTCAAGCCTGCCTCCAGACAAAAGCAGACCTTGTTTGGATTTGTCTGGTGGTCGTCATGATCTTCGTTGACGATCTCCAGACGTTGCATCTACCGGCCACCAGCTTTTTCGGAATCACGGTAAAGTCCCCCACCGGTAAATTTTCCCACCGAAAAATTTCCTCACATACCGTAAATTCCCCAACATTGGAAAATTCCCCCACATTTTCAGTCAGGGACCGTGCACAAATTGAATTTTACACAAAATATCGAATGTGGGGCAGATTTTCGAGATCACCATTTCCACTTTCAGGCAGTTGAAAACAAATTGCAGCCTTGAAAGTAGCACAAGTATGTGGGGGAAGTTCCCGGGGTCGGCATTTCGATTTTTACTGAAATTTACAGATGTTTTACAAATAGTATTGAGATAAGGGAAATTTCCAGGGTCGGCATTTTGACTTTACACAGTAGAGTAACATTCGGTCTGAGAAGTAATAAGCTGGCAGGGTGGGGGAAGTTAACAAGGTCGTGCATTTCGATTTTTGCTGAAATTTACAGATGTTTTACAAATAGTATTGAGATGTAAGGGAAATTTCCAGAATCGGCATTTTGACTTTATACAGTAGAGTAACATTCAGTCTGAGAAGTAATAAACTGGCAGGGTGAATGGAAGTTCAAGAGGTCGGCATTTCGATTTTTACTGAAATTTACTAATGTTTGACAAATAGTATTGAGATGTAAGGGAAATTTCCGGGGTCGGCATTTTGACTTTACACAGTATAGTAATCTATTTTTACTGAAATTTACAGATGTTTGACAAATAGTATTGAGATGTAAGGGAAACTTCCGGGGTCGGCATTTTGACTTTACCCTGTAGAGTAACATTCGGTCTGAGAAGTAATAAGCTGACCGCAGGGTAGGGGAAGTTCCCGAGGTCGGTATTTCGATTTTTAATGCAATTTTCAGATGTTTGACAAATAGTATTGAGATGTAAGGGAAATTTCCGGGGTCGGCATTTTGACCTTACACAATAGAGTAACATTCGGTCTGAGAAGTAATAAGCTGGCAGGGTGGGGGAAGTTCCCGAGGTCGGCATTTCGATTTTTACTGAAATTTACAGATGTTTGACAAATAGTTTTGAGATGAAAGAAAAATTTCCGGGGTCGGCATTTTGACTGTACACAATAGAGTAACATTCTGTTTGAGAAGTAATAAACTGGCAGGGTGGGGAAAGTTCACGAGGTCTGCATTTCGATTTTTACTGAAATTTACAAATGTTTGACAAATAGTATTGAGATCTAAGGGAAATTTCCGGGGTCGGCATTTTGACTTTACACAGTAGAGTAACATTCGGTCTGAGAAGTAATAAGCTGACCGCAGGGTGGGGGAAGTTCCCGAGGTCGGTATTTCGATTTTTAATGCAATTTTCAGATGTTTGACAAATAGTATTGAGATGTAAGGGAAATTTCCGGGGTCGGCATTTTGACTTTACACAATAGAGTAACATTCGGTCTGAGAAGTAATAAGCTGGCAGGGTTGGGGAAGTTCCCGAGGTCGGCATTTCGATTTTTACTGAAATTTACAAATGTTTGACAAATAGTATTGAGATATAAGGGAAATTTCCGGGGTCGGCATTTTGACTTTACACAGTAGAGTAACATTCGGTCTGAGAAGTAATAAGCTGATCGCAGATTGGGGGAAGTTCCCGAGGTCGGTATTTCGATTTTTAATGCAATTTTCAGATGTTTGACAAATAGTTTTGGGATGTAAGAAAAATTTCTGGGGTCGGCATTTTGACTTTACACACAGTAACATTCGGTTTGAGAAGTAATAAACTGGCAGGGTGAAGGAAGTTCCAGAGGTCGGCATTTCGATTTTTACTGAAATTTAGAAATGTTTGACAAATAGTATTGAGATGTAAGGGAAATTTCCAGGGTCGGCATTTTGACTTTACACACAGTAACATTCGGTTTGAGAAGTAATAAACTGGCAGAGTGGGGGAAGTTCCCGAGGTCGGCATTTCGATTTTTACTCAAATTTAGAAATGTTTGACAAATAGTATTGAGATGTAAGGGAAATTTCCGGGGTCGGCATTTTGACTTTACACAGCAGAGTAACATTCGGTCTGAGAAGTAATAAGCTGACTGCAGGGTGGGGGAAGTTCCCGAGGTTGGCATTTTGTTTTTTACTGAAATTTACAGATGATTTACAATTAGTATTGAGATGTGGGGGAAATTTCCGGGGTCGGCATTTTGACTTTTACCACAGCGTATGGTAACAGATGGTCTGAGAAGTAGCAGGCTGGTCGGAGGGAAAATTTTCCGGGTTCGGGATTTCGATTTTTACCGTAATTTACAGTTGTTTCACAAGTATCACTGAAATGTTGGGAAAATTTCCGGGTGTTGAATTTCCCCAACATGTCAGTGATACTGACATGTATCACAAATCTGTGTTGAACCTTTCGATTCAACACAGATTTGTTACGCAGTTCTAATATGACCGCCAGGGCCTCATTTAAGGCAGGGCATACGGGCTAAAGGCCCCGACTTTTGAGGCCCCCCCTTGCCAATATAGTTACATATATCTTGCTTTACATCAGATTGATTCGCAATGTTAATCTCCTGAAAAATGTAAATAGCATGGGGATACCGGCACCCCGGAAATGTTCTTGCCCAGGCCCTAAACTGTATAAGTCTGATAAATGTCAAAATATGTAATGGATGATACGTTCTAAAATGAACAAATCGTCCGTTATACGTATACCTTTCGACATTTATAATATTCAGTTGTTTACTTTGTTTGACATCCATAAGCTTTTGTTACTTGTAAAGCACGCGTAATTTGTAGAAAATGAGATGCAGACCACGGAAATTTCCCCCACTTTTTACTGGTACTTGTAGATCATCTGTAAATTGCGGTACAAATCAAAATGCCGACCCTGAAAATTTATTTCCCCAACATCTCAATACTACTTGTAAAACATTGTAAATTGCTGTACAAATCCCGGACATTTTCCCCACATCTCACTACAACTTGTTAAACATCGGCAAATTGCGGTACGAATCGAAATGCCGACCCCGGAAAATTTCCTCACATCTGAATACTACTTGTAGATCATTTGTAAATTGCGGTACAAATCGAAATGCCGAACCCAAAAATTTATTTCCCCCGCATCTTAATACTACTTTTAAAACATATGCAAATTGCTGTACAAATCGCATGGCCAATCCCGGAAATTTCACCCGACCGGTCACTACTACTTGTAAAAAATCTGCAAATTGCGGTAAAAAACTAAACGCCGACGCCGGAAACTTCCCCACATCTCAATACTACTTGCAAAACATCGACAAATTGCGGTACAAATCGAAATGCCGACCCCGGAAAATTTCCTCACATCTGAGTACTACTTGCAGATCATTTGTAAATTGCGGTACAAATCAAAATGCCGAACCCGAAAATGTATTTTCCCCGCATCTCAATACTACTTGCAAAACATCGACAAATTGCGGTACAAATCGAAATGCCGACCCCGGAAAATTTCCTCACATCTGAATACTACTTGCAGATCATTTGTAAATTGCGGTACAAATCAAAATGCCGAACCCGAAAATGTATTTTCCCTGCATCTTAATACTACTTGTAAAACATTTGTAAATTGCGGTACAAATCGAAATGCCGAACCCGAAAATTTATTTCCCCCGCATCTCAATACTACTTGCAGATCATCTGTAAATTGTGGTACAAATCGAAACGCCGATCCTGGAGGTTTTCTCCACATCTCAATACCTTGCAAAACATCTGCAAATTGCGGCAAAAAACGAAAAGCCGATCCTGGAAATTTCCCCGAAATCTCAATACTACTTGTAAAACTTCTGAAAATTTTGGTACAAATCGCATTCGCGATCCCGGGAAATTTCTATCACATCTCAATACTACTTGTAAAACATCTGTAAATTGCGGTACATATCGAAACGCCGCTCCCGAAATTTCCTCCACATATTTGTGCTACTCGTAAGGCTGCAGTTTGTTTTAAACTGCTTGAAATGGAAATGGTGATCCCGGTAATCTCCCTCACATTTGATATTTTGTGTAAAATTAAATTTGTGCACGATTGCTGACTGAAAAAGCTGGGAATATTTCCTTGGGGAAAATTTCTTATTGGGGAGTTTTCTAATGAGAGGAATTTATCTGTGGCGGAATTTACCGGCTGCCCCTTTTTCGGTCTCTTTGATGAAGTTGAAAATTAGAACAGTTGAAGAAAATGCATTTGATTGGTTGGTTGGTTGGTTAATTTTTATGGCGCAAGGGCCATGTTTGGCCAAAGAGCGCCAGACACAAGATAAACAAACAGTATTAAAAAACGTGGCATAAATCCCAAAATCTGGCTGACCAAGTAAAACCGAACCATGAGAATGATGGAAGGGCCAAAAAAGACAATGAAACAAACAGTATTAAAAACATGGTACAATGGTTAGAAACTAGCCGATTAAGTAAAACTGAGGAATGAGAATGATAAAACACACCACGAAAACGAACACAACTACACATAAGATGAGTCACAGGAGATGGACGAACTGTCACTCTCCTCCCTCTTATGTTCCTCTATAATGTTGGTTAAGGGTAGGGACCTCGCCGAGTCTGAGACAGTTGCAATGTTGGTCAGTTGGACCGCGACAGTTGGATGGACACTGCACACCTTTGCGGATATAGGGCTGGGTCTTCCACACGTGCAGGCTTTCTACTGGGAACTGGAAGAGTCAGTCGTCTTCAAAAGAGAAGGCGCAGAGTCAGCTGTTCGAATAAGCTGGAGCTCGGAGAAATCCACCTGTGTCGCTTGTTCAGCTGTAGATCTCTTGGCAAGTCCGGCGAGAGCTACAGGGCGCGGAACAAAGGGCTGCACGGGTTGTGGCAGAGACTGAACTACTGCGGCAAAAGTACGCTGTCGGTTGTTGGGAATACCCAACTTGGCTTTGGCAGCAGGGTACGAGAGGCCTTCCAGGGTCTTGAGGCGCTGGATCGACATCTCGTCCTTCCATTTCATACAGTTGCGGGAGTAAGCTGCACGGGCCTCAACACAGTTAACACAGCAGGCAGCAAAAGTGCAACCTTCCCTGTCATGTTCACTGGAGCCACAATTTGCGCAACGAGCGGAACTGTGACATGAACGTTGTGAATGCCCGTACCTCTGACACCTGAAACAGCGCAGAGGACTGGGAATGTACGGGCGAACTACACAGACCAAGTAGCCAGCCTTGATTTCGGTCGGACCTTTCGGGGAGTTAAAAGTCAAGATTACATTTTTAGACTTAATCAAAGAACCATCGCGCCGGAACATCATACGACGTGCAGCAATAACACCCTGATCTGCAAGTTCACTCACCAATTCGTCCTCACTGCAAGGCAAGAGATCAAACTCCGAAATAACACCCCGAGAGGTGTTAAGAAACGGGTGAGGTGTCACTTTGACAGGAATGCCTTGAAGACTAGTGAGGTGCAGAAGAGTGTTACTCTGAGAAACACTGCAAGTTTGGACAAGCAGGTCACCAGAGCGAAGCTTCCTCACAAACTTCAAGGAGCCAACCGCAGCGTCCAAAGCTTTAGAAATGAAAAAGGGAGATCTGGTGGACAGTCTCTCATGCGGATCGATGGATTCTACAACTAAGTGTGTAGCATGCGTATTCACAGCAATCGAGGGGAGACGACGCTTCGGAGCGACTGGTACAGCTGCCGAAGAAGAGGTTCCACGTTCTTGATCTAGGTCATGATCTAAAGACCGTTTAAGGTTATGGGACTTGGTAGGTTGAGAAGACGAAGGAGAGTCATTGTCAACTATCATTTTCTCAGGTGACTTGAATTTGGAGTTTTTGTTTTTGTTTTTACCCATGGAAAAAAGGAGGAGGATTCGTCTGCAGACTACTCCACCAACCACCGAGCCCTACAAGGGAGAACTGGTGGTCTGCAAGCCAAGAAAATGACGCTGGACACAGTTCTGGAGCTTATACGCTGCAGATATAGTCCGTTGGCTGTGATCACACGCACTCGGCGGACACTTCGGCCTCCGGGTACCGTCATGCCAACGCCTTTGGCATGATCCCACAGCCCCCGGGCTTACCCTGCCGTGCTATACGACAAAAAAGCCGCTAAAACCCTGTACACAACTTGGTACAAGACTTCTGACTAGAGGTGGGTTAGTCTTTTTCTTTTTTTTTATTGGAGGTTTAACGACCACCGTGAGCAACTCAAATGGGCTATAAGCAGTCGCCCGTCCCTAATTTAGGGTCACTGGTTCCAGGGAAGGGAGAGAGCCAGTGCCGTAAGACAAACACAACATCCATGCCTGACCGGGATTCGAACCCGGACCCCTTACGGACGAATGATCAGAGGCCAACGCCTTAGACCACTGCGCCACCGGGGCGGCAGGGGTTAGTCTTTAGCCTCCCGTTTACAGCGAAGCCGGGGTCGAAGAGGAGTGTTGGTACACAGGAGGCACTTCTATGGTCTCCTGCGACCTCAGCCGCCAGACATCCCATTTCCGCCTCACGGGTCTCCGCACGCGGCAAACATGCAGGTAGGTCTAGCACCCAAACCAGCTAAAAGGAAAAAAGTAATCCAAAAGAAGACAAACCCTGGAGTGGAACCTAAACGGAATCTCAGCAACCTACGAACTGAGCGGTTAATATAAACAGTTAGTAGTGGAGGGTAACAAAACCACAAGACCGGGGTGTTAGTACATAGCGTGGTAGCGATTAGGTAGAGTATACAACACGGGCAACTGGCCAGTGCAGAAAATATATAAAAACGAAAACGCGAGACACAAGACCAGCTCGGGATCGTGGGGCCGCGACTCCACAACAGCTGGATGAACAGCCGTCCCTGCAAACTCCAACAGCACCGAAAAAAGCAAGCGGTGGCATGACATCAGATGTTGACCAGTCACAAGGTCAGCTCGGGCCGTGAGGGCGCCACTCCCCAAATAACTGGATAACCAGTTATCCCCGTGCGGGGAAAATGCATTTGAAGGAAATGTAGTTGAAGGAGGAATTCTACAGGGCAGGAATTCAATTACCATCAGAAAGCGATGGAAAGAATGATAATGATGGCAGTTATGTAAAAGAATGAAGATCTCTATGAATGAAATACGGGATTACACCATTGTACAATACAAATTTGGAAGGTGTGAATCCGATTATTGGTATAAATATGGCATGGATGTTAAGTCAGATAATATCCGAAAACTTGAAAATTTTGTCGTCCTGGAGCAGAAAACAAACCTGCGTCTCCCGGATAGCGCCCGAGTATGCTAGCCACTACACCACCCAGAATGGCCAAGTTTCAAGTTTCCGATTAAATTGAATAAAACCGTCACAGGATTCGTTAGTCGAAGCAACCGGCATTTCTCTATAGCGCAACTGGAGATTTAGAATTCATTCCCGTGATTGCGCTGATGCGCAGTATGTCAATGAATGATATTCGCGCTCCAGGAAGACGAAATTTTAAAATTTTCCGGATATTATCTGACTAACATTCATGTCATATTTGCACCAATAAAAGGATTCACACCTTCCGAATTTGTATTGTATAATGGTGTAAACCCGTATTTCATTCATTGAGATCTTCATTATTTTACATGTTAACTGCCATCATTATCACTCTTCCTA
Organism: Macrothele yani; assembly: GCA_039090855.1. Taxonomy (NCBI): domain Eukaryota; kingdom Metazoa; phylum Arthropoda; class Arachnida; order Araneae; family Macrothelidae; genus Macrothele; species Macrothele yani. The sequence goes on along the minus strand of CM076999.1, from coordinate 12,253,766 downwards.
TTTCTTTCTGATAATAATTGAATTCCTCTCCTGTAGAACTCTTCCTTCTACTACAGTACATTTCCTTCAACAATTGTAATGCAGTTTCGAACTTTTGAACTTCACCAAAGAGACCGAAAATGTGGTAACCGGTAAATTTCCCTCATTCGAAAACTCCTACATCCCTACAGAAATCTCCCCGCCTCTTTCAGTTGTAACGTACCAGGAGATGTGACGTACCTGCCAGAAGGACGCACACGACATAAAGGCAGATAGGAAGCAGAACAAAATGTCTGCGTAGCTCAGTTGGTAGAGCGACTTGTTCCGGATTAAGCGACCTCGGGTTCGAATCCCGGCGTAGACCAAAAATGACGGAGAAAATCACTTCGTTATACAGTCAGGTATGGTGTACAAATTGAATTTTACGCAGAATATCGAATGTGGGGGAGATTTCTGGGGGTACTATTTCCATTTTCAAGCAGTTTTTTTTTTTTTTTTTTTGGAGGTTTAACGACCACCGTGAGCAACTCAATGGGCTATAAGCAGTCGCCCGTCCCTAATTTAGGGTCACTGGTTCCAGGGAAGGGAGAGAGCCAGTGCCGTAAGACAAACACAACATCCATGCCTCACCGGGATTCGAACCCGGACCCCTTCGGACGAATGATCATAGGCCAACGCCTTAGACCACTGCGCCACCGGGGCGGCTTTCAAACAGTTTAAAACACACTGCAGCCTTACAAGTTAAGTTTGCTTAACAGCCGCCAAATTTGAATGAAGATCTCTTTTATTAAAAAAAAAATGTTTTTCTTCGCTACTAAAAAAACGGATAGAACTTTTTCTAATATATCAGCAGAGTTGCACGTATTCCCAGTCGATTCACAGATGTTTACAATTAAGGTAATTAAAGAAATAATAAATTAAGGCAACCCCATTTAAAGCCCACTGGAATATTCGGAGGAATAAAACTCCCTGCCTAAAATTCCAACTTTGTTTCTGCTTTAATATACGCGACTAAATGTAAAAGTATATGTAAACAGGTTGCACCTAACGGCGCAGCGATAAATTCTTTGAACTTTTTTTTTTTCGTTTTCATCCTTGGATTTTGGCTCACTCGAAGTGTTTGAGCGTTCTAAGATTAGATGCAGTTTTATGTTTCCTCGCTTAGTGCTCTATTTTGGTTCGGAACACTGCTTAACTGAAAGATCATGTTCTCTTATTTCTTGCTGAACCCTGCGCTATCTAAAATTGATCTTCTCGTGCCGTTAAACAAACATGCTGGTATTTAGGTATCTTTACCTCAACTCTGTATCTCTTGCCTAGGTTTTTAATTCTTAGCTTCTGAGTACGTGGGATAAAGTACTTTTAAGGAAGAAAATTTAATCTCGCACATTTCAACAACGTCTTTAAGAAACTCTCAAGCCAGCTTAACCTATCTTTCCGAAATTTACATAACAGGCTTACTCAATGAAATTAAGGAATCCATTTTATACTCTGGGAATTTATTCCCTCCGAGAGCGGAGTTAGAGAAATATATTTATTTAAATAGCCTTTGAATAAATGTCTCAAGTTTTTATCTCCCATTTGCTCTCATCAAATGAATTTAGCGTTCTTTTCAACAACTCATAATAGTGTACTCACGGTTTCCAACTTTAAGTGAACCTCGAAAGTCACATCAAAAAAAAAAAAAAAAGAAATTGCTGCACCTGAAGAAAAGCACGCCGAAAAAAATAAACAAACTGTGTTCGTGTAAATGGACAACTTTTCTTACAAAAACTTCAAAAAAGGAATTTCGAGAAATATTTGACAAATTTTGCAGCAGCATGTAATGGTGATGCGAACTTATTTGTCATTAATTCCCACAAACATTGATATACACTGAAGTACCGAAAGACACGGGATACGTACCTAGTATTGTGTTAAAAAAAAAAAAGAAATTGCTGCACCTGAAGAAAAGCACGCCGAAAAAAATAAACAAACTGTGTTCGTGTAAATGGAAAACGTTTCTTGCAAAAACTTCAAAAAAGGAATTTCGAGAAATATTTGACAAATTTTGCAGCAGCATGTAATGGTGATGCGAACTTATTTGTCATTAATTCCCACAAACATTGATATACACTGAAGTACCGAAAGTCACGGGATACGTACCTAGTATTGTGTTAAAAAAAAAAAAAAAAAAGAAATTGCTGCACCTGAAGAAAAGCACGCCGAAAAAAATAAACAAACTGTGTTCTTGTAAATGGACAACTTTTCTTACAAAAACTTCAAAAAAGGAATTTCGAGAAATATTTGACAAATTTTGCAGCAGCATGTAATGGTGATGCGAACTTATTTGTCATTAATTCCCACAAACATTGATATACACTGAAGTACCGAAAGACACGGGATACGTACCTAGTATTGTGTTAAAAAAAAAAAAAAAGAAATTGCTGCACCTGAAGAAAAGCACGCCGAAAAAAATAAACAAACTGTGTTCGTGTAAATGGACAACTTTTCTTACAAAAACTTCAAAAAAGGAATTTCGAGAAATATTTGACAAATTTTGCAGCAGCATGTAATGGTGATGCGAACTTATTTGTCATTAATTCCCACAAACATTGATATACACTGAAGTACCGAAAGACACGGGATACGTACCTAGTATTGTGTTAAAAAAAAAAAAAAAGAAATTGCTGCACCTGAAGAAAAGCACGCCGAAAAAAATAAACAAACTGTGTTCGTGTAAATGGACAACTTTTCTTACAAAAACTTCAAAAAAGGAATTTCGAGAAATATTTGACAAATTTTGCAGCAGCATGTAATGGTGATGCGAACTTATTTGTCATTAATTCCCACAAACATTGATATACACTGAAGTACCGAAAGACACGGGATACGTACCTAGTATTGTGTTAAAAAAAAAAAAAAAAGAAATTGCTGCACCTGAAGAAAAGCACGCCGAAAAAAATAAACAAACTGTGTTCGTGTAAATGGACAACTTTTCTTACAAAAACTTCAAAAAAGGAATTTCGAGAAATATTTGACAAATTTTGCAGCAGCATGTAATGGTGATGCGAACTTATTTGTCATTAATTCCCACAAACATTGATATACACTGAAGTACCGAAAGTCACGGGATACGTACCTAGTATTGTGTTAAAAAAAAAAAAAGAAATTGCTGCACCTGAAGAAAAGCACGCCGAAAAAAATAAACAAACTGTGTTCGTGTAAATGGACAACTTTTCTTACAAAAACTTCAAAAAAGGAATTTCGAGAAATATTTGACAAATTTTGCAGCAGCATGTAATGGTGATGCGAACTTATTTGTCATTAATTCCCACAAACATTGATATACACTGAAGTACCGAAAGTCACGGGATACGTACCTAGTATTGTGTTAAAAAAAAAAAAAAAGAAATTGCTGCACCTGAAGAAAAGCACGCCGAAAAAAATGAACAAACTGTGTTCTTGTAAATGGAAAACTTTTCTTACAAAAACTTCAAAAAAGGAATTTCGAGAAATATTTGACAAATTTTGCAGCAGCATGTAATGGTGATGCGAACTTATTTGTCATTAATTCCCACAAACATTGATATACACTGAAGTACCGAAAGTCACGGGATACGTACCTAGTATTGTGTTAAAAAAAAAAAAAAAGAAATTGCTGCACCTGAAGAAAAGCACGCCGAAAAAAATAAACAAACTGTGTTCGTGTAAATGGAAAACTTTTCTGGCAAAAACTTCAAAAAAGGAATTTCGAGAAATATTTGACAAATTTTGCAGCAGCATGTAATGGTGATGCGAACTTATTTGTCATTAATTCCCACAAACATTGATATACACTGAAGTACCGAAAGTCACGGGATACGTACCTAGTATTGTGTTAAAAAAAAAAAAAAGAAATTGCTGCACCTGAAGAAAAGCACGCCGAAAAAAATAAACAAACTGTGTTCGTGTAAATGGAAAACGTTTCTTGCAAAAACTTCAAAAAAGGAATTTCGAGAAATATTTGACAAATTTTGCAGCAGCATGTAATGGTGATGCGAACTTAGTTGTCATTAATTCCCACAAACATTGATATACACTGAAGTACCGAAAGACACGGGATACGTACCTAGTATTGTGTTAAAAAAAAAAAAAAAAGAAATTGCTGCACCTGAAGAAAAGCACGCCGAAAAAAATAAACAAACTGTGTTCGTGTAAATGGAAAACTTTTCTTGCAAAAACTTCAAAAAAGGAATTTCGAGAAATATTTGACAAATTTTGCAGCAGCATGTAATGGTGATGCGAACTTATTTGTCATTAATTCCCACAAACATTGATATACACTGAACTACCGAAAGTCACGGGATACGTACCTAGTATTGTGTTAAAAAAAAAAAAAAAGAAATTGCTGCACCTGAAGAAAAGCACGCCGAAAAAAATAAACAAACTGTGTTCGTGTAAATGGAAAACTTTTCTTGCAAAAACTTCAAAAAAGGAATTTCGAGAAATATTTGACAAATTTTGCAGCAGCATGTAATGGTGATGCGAACTTATTTGTCATTAATTCCCACAAACATTGATATACACTGAAGTACCGAAAGTCACGGGATACGTACCTAGTATTGTGTTAAAAAAAAAAAAAAAGAAATTGCTGCACCTGAAGAAAAGCACGCCGAAAAAAATAAACAAAGTGTGTTCGTGTAAATGGAAAACTTTTCTTGCAAAAACTTCAAAAAAGGAATTTCGAGAAATATTTGACAAATTTTGCAGCAGCATGTAATGGTGATGCGAACTTATTTGTCATTAATTCCCACAAACATTGATATACACTGAAGTACCGAAAGTCACGGGATACGTACCTAGTATTGTGTTAAAAAAAAAAAAAAAAAAGAAAAAGAAATTGCTGCACCTGAAGAACCTTCTCTAGCCCGGCGAAGTGCAGCAGCTCGACGTAGCATCGAATCTACAATTCGCCAGAAGTCTTCTGGAGATATCAAACAAAGATCTTCGCTCTTTCTACGTTTATAAGTGAGTCATGGAAAAATTATCATTGGTCGCCACCGGGAGTCGAACCCAGGGTCTTCCAGTTACGCAACCGGATATGCTTCCGAAGCATATAGAGCGAAGATCTTTGTTTGATATCCCTGGTCCACGTTAAATGTCTGTAGTTATTATTCATTCGACTTCTGGAGAGATATTTAGCCATACCGCTCAACAGCCAACTACAGTTCCCCGAGATTTTTACGTGCAGGATATTAGGTGCAGAGATGGAACGGGTCAATGGTCAACTGGTCGAAAACTTCTTGCAGGTTGAACGGGTCGGGTCTAGGTGTTCGTGACTCCGTTTTATTCCCGTTTTATTTTTGAAAACAGCAAAATATATTCCAAAGAAAAATGCGCTTTGTGGAATTCTGTAGTCGATACTGGTGCCCACGGAGAGAATGATGATTTTCCATGCAAAAAATATTGTCGTCTGTTTCTCAAAGCAAAGAAGATTTCCACCGACCGACGTCAAAAACACCGACACCATACCGTAAAAAGATCCTTCCTTTGCGTTCTTTTATAGTGCGATTGTCCAGGGCAAGGTACAGGCAAACGCCATTCGCCTGCTTCTCAGCTGATTCACTCTCTCCGTGCGAAGTTCAGTGTATGACTAAGAGTTACTTTTCACATCACATCTTTTACGTAGAGCATTCAGAAGTTTTCGATTGATATGCTAACATCCCGTTTCCATAACATGCCATGTCCAAATTAACTTCTTATTTCTTAATATGGATGGAGGTTGAGAAAGGCGTCGAGGCCAACAAATACATGCTTGCTGAAAACCACAAGGGGAAGAGTGAATTCTGGAAATTGTTTCGCCTTAATAAAAAACCGATGAATAATTCTGTGTTATTTGGTCTTGCTTGCTGTTCAAAATGTGAAAAGTGTGTAATTACAAAGAAAGATGTCGACGGTGTAATAAGATATCATGGAACCAAATATCTAACGGACGATATGAAAGTATGCGCACCTCCATCGAAGCGTGGAAAGAGTGAATAATTTCAATACAATAAAAAAAGATACCTTTGATGTAATCGTAAATAATGATTCCCATTTGTAATATATACTCCATGGTCGCAACATAGTCAGCCATTACTTCTGGATTACGCAAAATAGTGGCACTAAAAATGACACTAAAGTTTAGCAAATAAAAAAATTTTATTATTAAAAAAGAATTTCAGTTATTAAATATCAAGCAGTTATTGGAATGAATATACACTGAGTGGCCACTTTATTGTGACCACCTGACAGTTTTAAGCAAATGAGCTATGGCTGCACGCTGTTGCCGCCAGAGGGCGAGGCTAGTATAAAAAGGAAGGCTTAGTGCTTGTTACAGTAGTAGAAGGGGTTTTTGGGTGACGAGATAGGTAAAAAATGCGATTTGACGGACTTTCAACGTGGGATGATTGTAGGAGCTTGGAGCCGTAGAGCGAGTATCACCGAAACCGCCGCATTCGTGAAATGTTACAGAGCAGCTGTTGTTAAAGTGTTTAAAGACTGGAATGTCAGCCAAAAAAACTGGGTCTCTACGTGCAACGTGTGGTCGTCATCGACTAGTGACTGCTTGGGCGGAACGGAGAGTGTCCAGACTGGTAACAGACAACTGAAGGGCAACAGTGCAACAAATTACTGACCATCTTAATCAAGGATCCCCTCAAATGATCTCTGCACGCACTGTTCGCCGTACACTGCATCGGATGGGATATGGCAGCCGAAGGCCTGTTCAAACATTTTTGCTCTCTGCACTTAACAAGACAAAACGTCTCCAGTTCACACAGGAGCACAAGGATTGGACAGTCGATAATAGAAAACAAATTATGTGGTCCGATGAATCACGTTTTCAGTTGCACAATGCAGATGGCCGAGTGAGAATTTGGCGGAAACAGCACGAAAGCATAGACCCCAAATGCATTGCTACAACCCTTCAAGCTCATGGAAGTAACGTTATAGTTTGGGGAATGTTTTCTTGGCATGCTTTGAGCCCTTTAATTCGTGTTGATCAACGCTGACTGGCACATCATATCTAAACATCGTTGCGGACCAAATGCATCCTGTCGTGTGGATGGTTTATCCCAATGGCGACGGCTACTTTCAACAAAATAATGCGTCCTGCCATAGTGCTCGTATTGTACAGGATTGGTTTCAGGAACATGCCGGTGAGTTTACTTTGCTTAGGTGGCCCCCACAATCTCCAGATCTCAACGCCGTTGAGAATTTGTGGGATGAAGTTGAACGAGCCATCAGACAGATGGATCCACAACCCTGCAATCTCACACTCCTGGGAAGTGCTATTCATCAAGCATGGTCTCAGATTCCACAAACCACCTATCAATATCTCGTGGAGTGCATGCCAAGAAGAATCGACGCAGTATTAAGTGCAAAAGGTGGCCCAACGAAGTACTGAGGGGGTGGTCATAATAAAGTGGCCACTCAGTGTATATATTACGTGTTTGTGTATATATACATAAATTGAGGTTCGAATTTATAGTTCAAAGCAGATTTGTGCGGGTCAGTTACGGGTCCGGGTCAGGTCGAGTTATGGAACATCCGGTTCCGAAATTTCTGAACCATTTCCAACTCTTCTTAGGTGCGAATGGACTTTCCACCACATCCCATAAGTGCTCTATTGGGTCCATGTCGGGCGAACGTAGTGGACACACTATCCGTTGGAACTGTCCAAAATGGTTCTCGAACCAATTTTGAACAACTTGGGCCCGATGATATGGTGCATTGTCTGCCTGAAAAATCCCATCGTTTTTGAGGTACATAAAGCCCATGAAGGGCGGCAAATGGTCACCCAGCAGAGCAACAGAGCAATTATCGGTTAATCACGTGTTCTCGTGGACCAGAATACTCACACCGTGCCACGTGAAAACACCCGACACATATGCGGAACCACCATTAGCTTGCACAGTTCCTTGTTGAAAAACAACAACAAGGCATTAAAATTTCTGAAAAAGACGGATACATTCCGACAACTATGCTGCACGTTATTTTTAGAAATTTTCCGTGAATTCACACCACCTAGGTTTTACAGAGTATAATAATATACACTATATTGACAAAAGTCACGGGACACCCCTTCAAAAGCAAATGAACGGATCCGCTGTGTAGTTAAGATGCGCAGTACAGCTGCAAACGCTATAAAAGCAAGCCTGCAGCTGACCGCGATCATATCGAACTGTACGGTTGAGTGAAATTGTCGCAGAACTGACTTTGAGAAGGAAAAGATTGTCGGGTGTTATATTAGTGAGTTGTCCATACGAGAAACCGAGAAGCGTTTAAACATATCCAAGTCAACTATTTTGGATGTACTGAATAAGTGGAAGACACATGGCGTGTCTGAATCAGCAAAACGTACCGGCAGACCAAAGAAAATCAGTGATAGAGGACGTTAAAGCCTTATGAGAGTCGTTACAGCTAATTGGCGGAGTACTGCACAAGACCTTAGCGTACAGTTGAGTAGAAATGATGGAACCTCGGTATGTACACGTAGCATTAGCAGAGAACTTCATTCCATGGGTTACCGTGGTCGTGCGGCTGCTCATAAGCCTTTCATCTCCACTCGTAATGCTACTCGTCGTTTAGCATGGTGTTAAAAATATTTATTGTGTGGATTGTAGATCAATGGAAAAGGGTTCTATGGACTGATAAATCCAGATACACGATCCATCAGTCTGATGGCCGTGTGTGGGTATGGCGGCAGCCGGTGAACGCTATGTATCACAGTGTACTGTTCCTACGGTCAAGTTTGGAGCTGGCAGTGTACTCGTGTGCGGGTGTTTTTTGTGGTATCGTCCCAGCCCATTGATTATCGTGGACAGATTTGTTAACCAGCACGTCTACCTCGATATTCTGGACAATTATGCCGTACCAACTCTGTGGCAATACTATGGAATTGAGCCTTGTTGGTACCAGCATGATAATGCACTAAGCCATAAAGCAATGACTGTTACGGAGTGGTTCGACAATAATTCCGTATTGTGTGTGGACTGGCCAGCACAGAGCCCGGATCTTAATCCCATAGAGCATCTATGGGATCAATTAGAGCGCCACATAAGAAGTTTGGAATTAAGACCTACTAGTAAACAAAAGTTAGCGACACCATTATGTACAGAATGGAAGCGCTTACCTATCGCTGTGTTCCAAAACCTTATCGGAAGCATGTCTCGAAGGGTCAGTGCATACATTAAGGCAATAGATGGAGCGACACCGTACTTATGTATGTCAATAAATGTTATGTTGTGTTTCTCATCTAGGTGTTCGGTGACTTTTGTTAATAGAATGCATTCTGTGGCAGCATGTTCCAATAATAGATATGCTCAAAGTTCCACGCGAACGAAATCGCAGGCAAAAGCCGGTTATTGTAGAAATACGGGAAAAACCTGAAACGGACTTTTCTGGAACAAATCGAATTTCTAACTACTAAAAATCTGTGAAAATACGGAAGTTAAAAAAATTGACACAACGGGAATTCCGTTGAAAAAAGGGCACCTACCGGTAAATATGCTCCACGTTATTTTCAGCAATTTTCCGTGAATTCGCACGGCTTGCTTCTTATGCACGGGATCTTTTCAGCGAAATTCTTCTATTACTCATACCGAATAAGCGTCGTATACAGAAATGGAGTGAGACTGAAATAAACGATGCTTTTGCAACTATAAACTTCTTTCCAAATAGATCTTTGTTCGTTCAAGCAAAGCATTGGGTGTAATTAATGATGTAAATTGTAGGTGTACGAAGGAGAAGCAATTTAATAAGTGCTTCCGTGCCAGCTTTGAAATCTGCTTTGTTACATCGGAAATGATTCTTGGGAAACAGTTGGTCACATTTTTGAGTTCGCACTAAGGCGGACTTGGAAAACACCACTGATATATACCGTACCAAAACTAGAAACTGATGTATGTAGGAGGGGATAACGACAGGCTTGGCGTGGTATATATCTTTGTTAACAAGACTTCCGCAAAATGAAGATACACTATCTACTGTCTCAACGTCGGGGGAAAATGAAGTTGCTTCATCTTTCTCTCTTCCTTTGTAGCGGTAGAAATTATTCAGCTTAGATTACGCTTTCGGAGAATCGGAAGGAAAGAGCCAGAGATTCGCAAAAACCAACATGTTGCTTAAATTACTCTCGTCCTCATTTTGTAAAAAGATGACTGAGATTTTAAAAAGGTATTTTAAATGACTTTTTTTGGAGCTGATTTTAAAAACGAAATTAAAATTTGTTTCATCATCATCATTCTCAACCATTATCAATCCACTGCTGGCTGGAGGAAGGTCTCTCCAAGGCTCTTCCACAACGGTCTGTCTTGTGCCAGTCTCCTCCATGTTACTCCCGCATACTTTCGAATTTCATCCACCCATCTCCCATGTGGTCTTCTTCTGGGTCTTTTCCTGTCCCTTGGAATCCAATCTAAAATTTCGACTGTCCATCGATGGTCTGTCCTTCTGGCAGTATTGCCATTTCAAGGATTTTGCTCTGATCATAATCTTCCACTCTTGTCATTTTTCTGATCCACAAGTTCCTCTTCTTATCTCTCCTGGTTACACCAAGAATGCACCTCTCCATGCTGCTTTGAGTTGTCTGCAGCCTTTGTATGTCTCTTTTAGTTAAGGTCCAGGTCTCTGCACCGTACGTAAGCACTGGAAGGATGCATTGATCAAACACTTTTCTTTTAAGACATAATGGCATATTGCTCTTGACAATTATGCTGTTTCTTCCAAAAGCTCTCCAGGCAAGTTTTATACGCCGATTAATTTCTTCATAAATGTGACCCTCACTTTATATCTGCTGTCCAAGATAAATGTAGGTATTGGCTATCGCCAGCTTTTCCCCATCAATTGACAAATCTTCATTTCTTGTAAAAGCATTGTACATCACTTTTGTCTTCTAAAAGTTTATTTTTAATCCCACTTCTTTACTCTTGTCAGCCAGTTCCTGGATCATACTCTGCAGCTCTGGTGGGGTAGTTTCAAAAATGACTATATCATCAGCAAAACGAAAGTGGGGTAGATAATCTCCATTAATCTTTATCCCTTTGTCTTCCCAGTTCAGTGATTGAAAGAAATTTTCCAATGTGGCACTAAAGAGCTTGGGAGATATGGTGTCACCTTGTCTCAATCCCTTTCCAATTTTTATGTGTACTGTAAAATGTTTTTACTCCATTAGAAATTTTCACAAATCGGAAAAGGTTATTCTTTAAAAAAAAAGCTATTCGGGTCTGCCGGCAACTATGTGAAACGATTAAAACCTGCGAAAAAATAACTTTTTTAGTCATTGTCGTCTACGCTTTCCAACATACCAGAAATCATTACTCAAGTTATGAGGATAATAGCTGTGGAATAAATCTCGCTCCTGTGCCCGGACATTTGACACCAGTTCGATGATATTCAACAGAACCGGTTCAGTATACCTCCGGAACAACATACTAATGTTTTGTCGCAATAGTAACATTTTTATACAAGTTATGAGGATAACGGCTGTGGAATAAATCTCGCTCCTGTGCCCTGACCTTTGACCCCATTTCGATGATATTCAGCTCCTATGTCCTGACCTTTGACCCCATTTCGCCCATTTTTAACAGGGTTCATCACTGAACACGACAGATCGCCATTGCGTTCTCCAGTGCAGACGTTGGCGACACCACTGCAGCCGTTCCTGATGGTGGGCTGGAGTCAGAGGTACACATGCCAGAGGCACACGTGCACATAGTCCTGCATCCAGTAGACGGTTGCGGATTGTTCGCACAGTCACCTCAGGTGCAACGGCAGCTCTGATTTGCGTCGCAGTGGATGTTCTGCTTGACAACGCCGCTCTTCTTATGCGTCGATCGGTCCGCTCATCAGTCCGTCTGTGACTCCCGGTTCGACGTCTTGTCGTGTGGGAATGTTCCTCGGACCATCTACGCCACCATCGTACCACCGCCGATACTTCCCGTCCAATTCGCTCCGCAATACGACGATACGACCACCCGGCCTCGCGGAGTCCGACTAGACCACCTCGCTCAAAGTCAGATAACTGCTGAAATCGTACACGTCTTCCATGTCCAGGCATTGCAGCTTCTTCAGGGTGTTCGCACGTGTCCGTACGCCGACGACTGATTACATTCACTTCGCCGTACTCCTTAAATACCACCGACGATAATTTGCATATTATGCCGTGCTGTGGCGTAAGCGCTCACCGGTTGGTCCCGAAATTAATATCACTCCTATGTAAACTCGACCCCATTAACATATGTAAATTTCATGATCGCTTTCCGCCAGTGTATATTCGTGAACGTACATTAGAGTTTTAGTTGTGTGTTTAGTCAAGAATAAATAACGACAAATTTAAATCAGAAGTCTGTGGATTATGAATATAGTTACCGTTGCAAATCATTTCTAAGTTTTTAACTTACACCATCAATTTGGTCAGTATGTTGCATTAGTAGTCAGAGGTTGCAATAGTAATGGTTTGATCCTTCTGAAGGTAGTCTGATAATACCTCTTTTATCCCAGAAAACAGAGAGCATCACTTTGGCGGCACATTTTTGCACTTTTGCCTTTTTTTTTGAGGGGGTGGTGAAGAGGGATGTTCGCATTGTTTGTTCATTTCTTTGGTTTCTGGATCATAGAAGTATAACCAACACTCATAAAGAGTAATCAAACTGTCAAACAAATCTTCGGAATTTGCGTTACAAAAATCCAACATGTTTTGCGCGGATTGTGCCGGAGCTTCCTATTGGAATGAGGTGAGAGGTCTAGGTACCTATCGCGCAGCAGAGGCCCTGGACATGTTCAATTGGTCATGTATCATTGCCCACACTGACACATTGGCGTTGGTGAACATCTTGACAAAGCATTTCAATGGCTGTTCGCCTATCTTCAAGGATTCATTCTCCACTCTGGAAACAACTGTCTGGTCATCTGTCAAAGATGGCCGTCCGTGCCTTGGTTCGTCAAAAATGGTCATGTGATCACTTTGAAAGTTTCTTTTCTACTTTGCCACGATCTCGTATGCTGGAAACTTATTTCCGTATGCACTTAACATTTCTTGATGGATTTGTTCAGCTGCCTTTCCTTGGTGATGAAGGAACTTGATCACACTGCGCAACTCCACTTTCTCCATGATTATGGACTTTTCGATTCCTGAAAAAAAGGGTGTGACGTACCTGCCAGCAGGACGCACACGACATAAAGGCAGATAGTAGTCAGAACAAACGTCCGCGTAGATCAATTGATAGAGTGACTTATTCCGGAATGAGGGGATCCGGGTTCGAATCCAGGCGTGGAGAGATATGACGGAGAAATTTACTTCGTTATAAGGGGAGCTTGCTAAATAATATCTATGTTGTACAGTATACTGAATGTATACATAACAAAATAAAAGGAAAATGGTTTCCGTAGTTTTAACAATTTTCGGTGATTGCACAAACATTTTGATACCCCTCGTATTATCCCGATACGGCCATATACACTGAAGATTAATTGAATTAGAGATGCGTGTCTAGTAACGTGTAACACCACCTTTCGCCCTGATGACGACGGCGATTCGTCTCGGCATGGACTCGACAAGACATCGGAAGCGTTGGGAAGCCATACGGATCCACGACTCGTGAGCAAGCTCCCACAGTTCACGAAGATTTGATGCAGGGGGTAGAGCGTTGAACATCTCTCTCGATGGCATCCCCGATGCGCTCGATGGGATTGAGGTCAGGTGATCTAGCTAGCCAAGGAAGCGAGGTCACGTCGGTGGAGTGTTCATCCAACCATTCGGATACAATTCTGGGGCGATGGCACGGTATATTGTCTTGTTGCAGGATGAGGTACCCAGTGGGATGTTGAAGCACAAATGGGAGCAAATGGTCGCCCAGGATATCCCGGTAACATTGACCTGTGAGGGACGATGTCGCACGTACCAGGGGTCCCATTTCAGTCCACGTAAACAGTCCCCAGACGAGAATGCCACCCCCACCAGCTTGAAGAGTACCCTGCTGGCAAGAAGGATCCATTGCTTCATATGGTTTGCGCCGTACTCATATCCAGCCATCCGCATGTACCCACGTGAATTTCGACTCATCAGTCCAGACAAAATTTTTCCACATGTCTACGGTCCAGTGGCGAAGTTCCCGCGCCCATGCTAATCTTTGCACCCTGTGATGTGCGGTCAGCAGCGGTACCCTCGTGGGACGATGGCTTCTGTACCCCATAGCGAGGAGATGGTTCTGGATGGTGTGGCTGCTTGCACGTTTTTGTGCACCAGCGTTAAATTGCCGAGGATTTCTTGCACTGTGGCCCGTCTATCCGCTGTTACAATGCGAGTTAGCCCACGATGACCCCGCTCATCCACACGCTATTGTCCACGGCAGTTGGCCCTTGCAGTGATGGTTTTAACGGATTCGATGTACTCACGGTGCACCCGTGAAACAGTGGCTCGTGAAAATCCCAGTGCCTGCACGACTTCCAAATTGGAGTGACCCATTCGTCGGAACCCGACAATTTGCCCACGATCAAAGGCGCTTAGATCCTTCGCCTGACCTATACTGCGTCCGACGCTTGCTGATTCCCGTCGCATCACTCCTTATATTGTCGGATCGCTGCATACGTAATGTCGTTTTGGTTTACAGGGCCGCCCGCAGCATCACATTTGCATAACGCCAGCTGTCTCTAATTCAATTGCTCTTCAGTGTAGATGTTGCGTCCAGATGAATGCTAAATTAATACATCGATCAGCGCACACGTAGCGTTTCTTCTGAGTCTCAAAGCACGTCCTCAGTTGCTTAGAGGTTCCTTGTTCTTGGTGGTTTAACGGTAACATACCCGAACGTATCGGGAGATGAAGGTTCAGTTCCCGTTCCACGGTGATGTACCTTTCAAGTTTTCTTCTTCCATGTGTAAGATATGTTCAACAAACCCAATACTACGCCACAATTCGAATATTACGCTCACAGATTACTAACCGTGTTTAAAGAGCGAAGTGCCAGAAAAACTGGTACACCAGTCTAATAGTTGGTAGGTCACCCACGGGAGCGCAGGACTGCAGAAATACGACGAGGCATGGACTCCACTAGTTTCTGGAAATTAGCTGTAGGCAATGCACACCATACTTCCTGCAGAGCGTCCCACAATTCGGGTGTATTCCGAGGTCTCGGATTCCTGTGCTCGATAGTGTGTTGCATGGCATTCCAAATGTGTTCTATCACGTTCAGATCTGGGGACTTGGGTGGGATGGCAACACCTCAAACTCAGATGAATACTCCTCTAACCATAATGTGGCGTCCCGACACTTGTGTGGAGGTGCATTGTCCTGTTGGATCAGGCCAAACCTATCAGCATGAATTCAGGACATGAACGGAAGTACCTCGTTAGGAAAGATGCGCACATAGCGTTGGCCGGTCACAGACGTTTGTAGACGTATCAGGGGTCCCAGTGAAGTCCAGCTAAACACATCCCATGCCATTATGTACCCCCCACCAGTCGGTACAGTTCCTTGCTGACAGGCGGGATCCATGGCTTCATGGGGTTTGCGCCACACACGAATTCTTCCGTCTGCTCGATACAGTTGGAAACGCGACTCGTCAGACCAGGCTACTTGTTTCCAGCCGTCAAGTGTCCATTGGCGGTGTTGCCGTGCCCAAGCGAGGCGCATAGCTCTGTGTCCTGCACCCGTCAAGGGGACTCGAGTTGGGCGTCGGCTCCCAAAGCCCATAGCGTGCAGGGTATGTTGCACAGTCCGGACGCTGATGCTTGTTGAGGCTCCAGCATTGAATTCCGATGCTACTTGCGAGAGTGTCGCGTGAAACGATTCTTGACAGCCGACGATGGTCACGTTCGACCAATGTCGTTTTACGGCCAGGTTGTATGTGAAAATCCGAACTTCGTTTCTACCTCCGAAATACTATGGCCCATCTCACGAGCGCCAACTATGACACAGCGTTGAAAATCGCTTAAATCGTTATTACTTGTCGTTCTCATGCCGAAAACAGCTCTGACAGCTGACAAGGATGTCTTTCGGTTTATATACACACTGGGGGACGCAACCGAGTACGCGCATAGATGACATTGCTATATATTTTGCATAAGCTCGTGTGTACCAATTTTTCTGGCACTTCAGTGTATAGCATGATTTTCGTGAAAATTTACGTTTGCGGTCTTCCAGCGACCACGAAAGAAAACTGTGACCATCCCTTATTCTTGTAACCATCCGTAAATTATTTCAAGCATATCCCATTGTGATATATATAAAATATAAACTTGTTTATGTTTTATTATGTATGCATATTTTTCATGATGGGAATTTAAAACAAAAACGGATTTCCCGGATTTCGGTTTTAATGAAGTTTTTTTTTTTTTTTATTTGTAGTTTGAGGATCACCGTGAATTTTTGTTTTACATTTCATTTATTGATCTTGCTATTACATATTAAAATTTATAATTCTGAATAGTTAAGCGTAAACATATAAATAACAACATGGAAGATGAAAAAAAAGGCCTTGAGGAGATCTGACCAACCTTAATCTCCCTAGATTTAAGTCAAGACAAGAACATTGATATAAAAGCAACAAAGTTAAAAAAGAAAACGAATATCAAATTAGATATCTAATCATGATATTCAATTAACTGCATATCAAGGGAAAAATAATGTTAAAGTAATGAAAAACATGAGAGTGCCCCAGCTACCCAATCCTGATTGTATAGAACCCTGACCCTTCGTCATTGAATCTTCACTGGGTAAGTCACTCGCCCTCGCCCCCTGAGTCGAATTATCCCTGTCAATTAACCTCTCATCTTGCACTGTTGAATGGGTATCAGTTGTTACGTATGAGGTGTTCAACTTAATTCTCGGCCTCTAACCGCAAGCGATCATAGAACGCAAACCACTGGGTGCGATAATGGCTGATTGCAGCGCCCTTTACCAGCTTTCAAAGCAACCGCAACCGCTCACAGCTGTAGTGACAGAAGGGACGAAAGTTCACGGTGAATGTCGTTCGAGAAGCAACATTTCAGGCACTGCTTCCGGTTCGCATTTCAGCTGAAAAAAGTGCCGCAAACAATCTGTGCTGCTTCGTGTGAAGCTGCTGTGTCCTACAGTACGTGTAAAAAGTAGTGTTAGTGGTTTAAGCAGGAACATTTCGATCTCCGTGATGCAGAACATCCGAGACAGCCACAAAAAGTTGAAGATGAAGAACAGGAACAACTGTTGGACGCGGAACCCTGTTGCACCCAGTTAGAGCTCGTCCAGGAACTCGGAGTAACACGACAAGCTATTGCAAAGCGCCTGCACAAGCTTGAACGGATTCAATAGGAGGGTCGTTGGATGGCCAACGAACTCACAGCTGCGAACAAGTCTAGGCCTTAAGATGTTGCTGTGTCCTTGCTCTCCAGATTCAAGAAGAAGGATTTCCTCCTCAAGATTTTGACCTGTGATGCGAAGTGGATCCTCTACGATAATCATAAACGTCGCAAAGCGTGGGTTTAACCAGGTCAGCCTACCACCAGTACCGCCAAACCGAATATCCATGTCAGGAAGTTGTTGCTGTGCATATGGTGGGATCAGCGTGGTATTGTACAATATGAGTTGCTCAAACCTGGTGAAACGGTCAATGCTGAGCGTTATTGTCAGCAACTCATTCGTGTGAGTGACGCAATGAAGGCGAAAAGGCCATACACCGGCAAGGGCAGAAGGTCGGTCCTGTTGCTTCAGGATAACGCGCGTCCTCACACCACGAAAATGACTTTAAACACGATCACCAACCTGGGATGGGAGATTTTGTACCACTCCAGACTTCACCACTTCGGATTATCACTTCGGATTATCTCAAGTATATACATCGTTTACGGACGATGCCAATTACAGCATGTGTGAGGTGGCATGTAACGGAAATGCCAGAACCCTTTCCACTTTTGGCACCTCAGACATCATGGAAATGCAGAAGAATTGGCTAATGACGAGGAGCTCCGGACCGACGGAAAGCTAGCCGCCCAGGTGTCGCAGTGGTCTAAGCGATGGCTTCTTACCATTCATCCGAGATGGGTGCGGGTTCGAATCGCGATGAGGCATGGATGTTGGGTTTGTTTTACGGTACAGGCTCTCTCTCTTTCCTGAAGCCAAGTGGCTCGAAATTAGGAACGAGCGACTGCTTATAACCGAAACAAATATAATATTCTGACGATTCAGTAACTGTTTCATTTCAACTTAGACAAAATTATGTACAAACGAATTAAAACGAACCTTGGACAGGAGCTCATAAAAATTAATACTAGCAAATCGAATACGTACCTAATCAGGGAAATAATCCCCGTTGTGTTGGATACATTTGAGCCATCGGTCAGGGAGCTGACGAATGCCACTGCCGAAAAAACAGGGCTGCTTCGAGATGATAAAGTTATCAATACTTGTGTGGATCTCCTCGACAGAAGTGAAGTGCGTATCACTCAGGTGATGTTGCAGGGAGCGAAAGAAGTGATTTTTATGAGCTCCTGTCCAAGGTACGTTTTAATTCGTTTGTACATAATTGTGTCTAAGTTGAAATGAAACAGTTACTGAATCGTCAGAATATTATATTTGTTTCGGTTATAAGCAGTCGCTCGTTCCTAATTTCGAGCCACTTGGCTTCAGGAAAGAGAGAGAGAGCCTGTACCGTAAAACAAACCCAACATCCATGCCTCATCACGATTCGAACCCGCACCCATCTCGGATGAATGGTAAGAAGCCATCGCTTAGACCACTGCGACACCTGGGCGGCTAGCTTTCCGTCGGTCCGGAGCTCCTCGTCATTAGCCAATTCTTCTGCATTTCCATGATGTCTGAGGTGCCAAAAGTGGAAAGGGTTCTGGCATTTCCGTTACATGCCACCTCACACATGCTGTAATTGGCATCGTCCGTAAACGATGTATATACAGTAGTGGCCAAAATTGTGGAAACCTTTTGGAAATAATGTATTTTTAAGGTTTGATGGTTCATAACACCACCTTTTTTGGAGTAATACCATAAAATTATATATCAATGGAAAGATAATTGCATCAAGAATGTAATGCAATAACGTTTATGAGGGAGTTTTTATTAGAACAGCTGTTATAAAGAAGAAACATGAAATGCAGAAAAAATGAGATATACAACAATTCTCACCATGTCAGTTAATACTTAGTCCGCCAACCTTTAGCGTTAATGACGGCCTTACAGTGCCTTCCGATGGAGTGAACCAAGTTTTTTTAGTTATGCAGCTGTTATAATGTGAAACCAAGATTGAATTATTGCTTCTATTAATTGGGTTTTATAGCTGGGTTGCTTCTGACTAACAAGTTTCTTTAGTCGGTTCCATAGATTTTCGATGGGGTTAAGGTCTGGGCTATTCCCAGGCCATTCCAGCAGTGGAATACGATTATCTTGAAACCACTTTTTGCACACAGCAGCAACGTGACATGGAGCTGAATCCTGTTGAAATATAAATGCTTCATTATCTAGGAAAAGATCACGTGCGGAAGGCTTCAGTTTGGGCTCAAGTATTTAATTAATGTATTTTTGGCCATTTATATTCCCATTAATCACGGAAATTCTGCCCACATATTTTGATGTCATACAACCTCAGATCATTACACTAAGTGGGTGTTTCACGGTACATGTAATGCAATCAGGATGCAAATCTTCTCCGATTCTTCTCCTTACGTATTTTATGCCATCACTACCAAGCAGGGAGATTTTGGTCTCATCACTCCAAATAACACTGTCCCATTGTTCCGCTGTCCAGTTAACATGGGTTTTAACCCAGTTTAATCTTTTCAACCTTTGCTTGAGAGATAAAAATGGCTGTTTTCGTGGAATTCTAGCTTTTAGACCAAATTCCTGCCGTCTGCGCCGAAGAGTCCTTGCACTCAACTTCACATTCCATTGCGCCATTTCATCTTGTATACACCCAGATGATTTTCTTCTGTCACCTAGGCATGGTCTTTTAATTCGTCTATCTGTAGTGACTGAGTCTCCTTATACCTATTCAATAATTTAGAAATGACACTTTTGGTTACGTTTCCACCAATTTTTCTTCTAATTTCTTCATAACTGAAGCCTCGTTTACTTAATAGTACTATTTCACATCGCTTTCTGTGTGACCAGTCAACTCTTTGCGCCATTTCTTTAATTTTATTACATTTTACACGCTCACTAAATGAAAGAACACACACACACACACACACAAAAAAAAAACTTGATAGCAATCACATAACACACTGACAAATGTCCTCCTCTCAGCTCCAATACATGACATCAACAGCTGAATTGAATCCTACTGTGACTTGACTGGCTCATTGCCAAAACAAGATGACACCTGTTTGGCTCTCTAAACACTCATGCTCATTGGCTACATTCAAATGAAGTAAAGCTACTTCATATAAACCTAAGCAAGTTGTGCTTCCTTTTTTTAGTTATTTGGCTATAACTTTTCATAGAATACAGATAATTGAACAAACATTGTTACATTACATTCTTGATGAAAATATCTTTCCACTGATATATACTTTTATGTTATTACGCAAACAAAGTGGTGTTATCAAACATCAAAAATATACTTTTTTCAAAAGGTTTTCACAATTTTGGCCACTACTGTGTAGAGGCAGATATCTCCGCAAGCTCAAGTAGTATCATTCTCAGTTCAGATATCAACTTATCAGGAATTAACCTATTTCAAACATGGTATGATAGTCAGGGCCAGCGAGATGTGTCACTCCATTTCGGAAATTATTAAACCACAAAATTTGGATTTGCACAGTCAACAATTTAAAGGATTTTACCACACTACAGAAATTCAGGGAAAACATTCAGAATGCAAGATTGCTGTGGCCTTAGAAAAGCCGTGGAAGGTAGCAGACAGCTGCGTATGACACATATAGAGAAGCCGTGAAAGGTAGTCGACAGCGGCGTATGGCACATATATAGAAAAGCCGTGGAAGGTAGTCGACAGCGGCGTATGGCACATATATAGAAAAGCCGTGGAAGGTAGTAGACAGCGGCGTATTGCACATATAGAAAAGCCGTGGAAGGTAGTACACAGCGGCGTATGACACATATAGAAAAGCCGTGGAAGATAGTAGACAGCGGCGTATGGCACATATAGAAAAGCCGTGGAAGGTAGTACACAGCGGCGTATGACACATATAGAAAAGCCGTGGAAGATAGTAGACAGGGGCGTATGGCACATATAGAAAAGCCGTGCAATGTAGTAGACAGAGGCGTATGGCACATAAAGAAAAGCCGTGGAAGGTAGTAGACAGCGGCGTATGGCACATACAGAAAAGCCGTGGAAGGTAGTACACAGCGGCGTATGACACATATAGAAAAGCCGTGGAAGATAGTAGACAGGGGCGTATGGCACATATAGAAAAGCCGTGCAATGTAGTAGACAGAGGCATATGGCACATAAAGAAAAGCCGTGGAAGGTAGTAGACAGCGGCGTATGGCACATACAGAAAAGCCGTGGAAGGCAGTAGACAGCGGCGTATGGCACATACAGAAAAGCCGTGAAAGGTAGTACACAGCGGTGTATGGTACATATAGAAAAGTCGTGGAAGATAGTAGACAGTGGCGTATGGCACATACAGAAAAGCCGTGAAAGGGGGTTGACAGCGGCGTATGGCACATGTAGAAAAGCCGTGGAAGATTGTAGACACCGGCGTATTGCACATATAGAAAAGCCGTGTAGGGTAGCACACAGCGGCGTACGGCACATATAGAAAAGCCGTGGAAGGTAGTAGACAGCGGAGTATGGCACATGTAGAAAAGCCGTGGAAGGCAGTAGACAGCGGCGTACGGCACATATAGAAAAGCCGTGGAAGGTAGTAGACAGCGGCGTATGGCACATATAGAAAAGCCGTGGAAGGTAGTAGACAGCGGCGTATGGCACATATAGAAAAGCCGTGGAAGGTAGTAGACAGCGGCGTGTGGAACATATCATAGCATCCGCCTGGAGTGCAACATTGCTGCTCATCACAGCGCAATTCATTGCTAGTGCTAGTAGCAAAATCACCTTTTGGACAGTGCAACTTTCCATGTGTTCTACGGGGTTCCGGTGCCGACGGCCCACCCTAGTGCAATTGCTGACCCATCGACACCTAGCTCTACGCCTTGCCAGAGAACAAGAACACTGCCATTTGATGCAAAATTAATGGAAACATGTAACCTCGCCCGACGAATTACAGTACCAACTACACTAAAAAGCAATTGAATTAGAGATACATGTCTAGTAACGTGTAGCACCAACTTTCGCCCTGATCACGGCTACGATTCGTCTCGGCATGGCCTCGACAAGACACCGTAAGCGTTGGAAAGCCATACGGATCCACGACCCCTGAACAAGCTCCCACAGTTCACGAAGATTTGAGGGAGGAAACATCTATCTCGATGGCATTCCGGATGTGCTTGATGGGATTGAGGTCAGCTGTCCTAGCTGGCGAAGGAAGCGAGGGCACGTCGGTGGAGTGTTCATCCAACCATTCGGATACAATTCAGGAGCGATGGCACGGTGCATTGTCTTGTTACAGGATGAGGTCCCCAGTGGAATGTTAAAGTCGCACAAACGGGAGCAAATGATCGTCCAGGATATCCCGGTAACATTGACCTGTGAGGGACGATGTCACACGTACCAGGGGTCCCATTTCAGTCAACGTAAACAGTCCCCAGACGAGAATGCCACCCCTACCAGCATGAAGAGTACCCTGCTGGCAAGAAGGATCCATCGCTTCATGTGGTTTGCGCCGTACATGTCTCCTGCCATCTGCATGTACCAACGTGAATCTCGACTCATCAGTCAAAGCAAAATTTTTTCACATGTCTAGGGTCCAGTGGCGATTTTCCCGCGCCCATGCTTATCTTTGCACCCTGTGATGTACGGTAAGCAGCGGTACCTTCGTGGGATGATGGCTTCTGTACCCCATATCGAGGACATGGTTCTGGATGTTGTGATTGCCTACACGTTTTTGTGCACCAGCGTTAAATTGTCGAGTGATTTCTTGCACTGTGGCCCGTCTATTCGTTGGTACAATACTCGCTAGCTGACGATGACCCCGCTCATCTACACGCTGTTGTGCACGGCAGTTAGCCCTTGCTGGGATGGTTTTACCGGATTCGATGTACTCACGGTGCACCCGTTGCACAGTGGCTCGTGAAAGTCCCAGTGCCTACACGACTTCCGAGATGGAGTGACCCATTCATCGGGCCCCGACAATTTGCCCACGATCAAATGCACTGAGATCCATCGTCTTACCCATACTGCGTCCGAATCTTAGTGATTCCCTTTGCATCACTGCTTATATTGTCGTATCGCTGCATACGTCATGTCGTTTCCGTTTACAGGGCCGCTCACAACGCCACATTTGCATAACGCCAGCTGTCTCTAACCCAATTGCTCTTTAGTGTATTTCGAGCAGGTGGCCTACTTGGAGCGTGACGGAAGCAGCAGGAGCAAGTGAGTCCCACATGCTCAAAAGGGGCAGTGTAGGCAGCCGGCGACTCTGTTTTGGCGTGCGGAGTTTTTAGCTGACACGCATTAGGATCCTTTATAGGTTAGCAGACAGCTCTGACTGGTGAAAGCTACACTGGTGTACAAAAATTAAGGACGAAGAGGAGAAATTAGCATAATAGCGGAACGAGCAGGCAGAACGGACCGAAAGACCACTCAAGAGATAGACTAGGGTCCGGTACAGTAGGGCATGCGCATATATGCAGCATAACGTACGGGAGGGAGTGTCGGAAGGGTAAACATCACACGGCGGTGTACGCTCAGCCATTCGGTGAAATCTTTTGCACTGTGTACATCAGTTTGAACGACGTCGAGTTGCTGCCACCGTGTGATATGGCCAACAGGCAATCCAGTAGGTGACATCTGGATGACTTTACCCGAGATCGCGTCATTGGGAAGCTGGAAGGAGGTCGAAGCGTGACTAGTGTGGCCGAGGAGTTCGGGATCGCTCAGAGCATCGTTTCACGAGCTTGGAGAGCATTTCAAACAACAAGAGCAGCTGGCCGAGAGTTTAGCAGTCGTCGTCCACAAGCAACCACGGCGGTGGACGACCGGTATATTGGCCAACAGCCGAGAACAGACTGAAGGAAGACTGCGGGATCAATCGCAAGTCACATGCAACAGACAACTGGACATCTGTTATCATGTTTTACCGCGGCCAGGAGGCTGCACAAACGTTGTCATTTCACGGATGAGAGCCGATTTAGTCTGAAGAGCGATTCTTGATGTATACACATCTGGAGAAAGCAGGGAACACGCAATAACACCTCCAACAGCATCGAAAGGGACCGGTTTGGAGGTGGCGGAGTTCTCGTTTGGGGAGGTATCATGCTTGGTAGCCATACTGACCTCCACATCTTCCAAGGAGGTTCAGTCACTTGTGTCCGCTATTGTACCGATGTTCTCCTGCATCATGTGCGTCTGTTTAGACGTGCTGTGGGTCCGGAGTTCCTCTTCATGGACGACAACGCTACACCTCATCGTACAGTGGCTGTCTCAGAGCTGTTGGAGAGTAAAGATATTCAACGCATGGATTGGCCCGCAAGGTCCCTGGACATAAATCCGATGGAACACGTGTGGGACCTTCTCGGGAGACGTTTGGCACCACATCACCAGCCGCTAGTAACGATTCCGCAGCTGTGATTGCCGCTACAAGAGGATTGGGCCCCCATACCTCAACAGCTCCTTGATCATCTAGTCCTCAGCAAGGACAGACTTTGTAAATCCTGCAACGCAGTCAGTGCTGATCATTTCCCCTACTAAAGACTGGATATTTCTTGGCAGCCACCTGTCACACGAACGTTTCTTTCTTCTGTCCAGTTGTGCTCGAAGATACCTTTTCCATAAAATGCCTTTGTGTCCTTTGTATTTCTGGTTTGGACGGTTTTTCTCACTTGTTTCATATTCTTACATCTTAGGGATCATATGGTATGATTTGAGTCGATGTGAAGCACTTCTGCACAACGTTACATTCGAAAAACCTTCTCGTCCTTAATATTTGCACGCTAGTGTACGTAACCATCCTTGGGGATTATGGGCACCCGTTTATGTCATGGAAAAACTCCAACTGGTGCGACGTCTTTCAACACGACGATGTGCCACCACACACGTTCACAGTCACTTTAGTTTGGCTGGAGGAACATTTCCCGGATTAGGGCATTATTACACCCCCTCCTTCCATCATTCTCCGAATTTAAACCGCCATCGAACACATTTGGGATGATGTTCAACGTGCCGTCAATGCTAGGAATCCTCCATCGTCGAATATCACGGAATTGTGTAACGCTGTTCAGCAAGCATGGTGTGCAATGTCTCCACAGTACTAAAGAGAGCTAGTAGAGTCCATGTCAGTAACCCTCCACCACCAATTATTACGGAATTGTGGGACTCCCTTCACGAAGGGAGCCCCGCTGTATCAACAGTAATACAGAGATACAGTAGAGTTCATGCCAGGAATATTCCACTGGCGAATATTACGGAATTGTGGGACTCCCTTCAGGAAAAATGGGTGCACTGTCTCCACAGTACTACACAGCGCTCGTGGTCGTTCCATGGGTGCAATCCTCCACCGGCGAATATTACGAAATTGTGGGACGCTCTTCAGGAATCATATTGTGCACTGTCTCCACAGTACTAAAGAGAGCTAGTATAGTCCATGCCAGCAACCCTCCACCGGCAATTATTACGGAATTGTGGGACTCCCTTCAAGAAGGGAGCCGCACTATATTAACAGTTTTACAGATAGCTCGTGGAGTTCATGCCCGGAATCCTCCACTGGCGAATATTACGGAACTGTGGGACGCTCTTCAGGAAGTATGGTGTGCACTCTTTCCACAGTACTGCAGAAATCTCGTGGAGTCTATGCCAGGAATCCTCCACAGGCGCATATTATGGAATTGTGATACGCTGTTCAGGAACCATGGTGTACACTGTCTTCACCGTACTACACAGAGCACGTGGAGTCCATACCAGGAATACACCACAAGCGAATGTTACGGAATTGTGGGACACACTGCTGGAAGAATTGTGTGCACTGTCTCCGCAGTACACCTAGAGCTCGTGGAGTCCAAGCTACAAAGCATCCACCTGCGAACATTACGGAATTGTGGGACGCCCTTCAGGAAGTATGGTGTGCACTGTCTCCACCGTATTACAGAGAACTCGCGGAATCCATGCCAGGAATCATCCACTGGCGAAAATTTCGGAATTGTGAGACGCTCTTTAGGAAGCTTGGGTGCACTTCTTCCACAGTACTACAGAGAGCTCGTGGAGTCCATGCTGTGAATCGTGCACCAGCTAATATTACGGAACTGTGAGACGCTCTTCAGTAAG
This sequence comes from Macrothele yani, assembly GCA_039090855.1. Classification (NCBI taxonomy): domain Eukaryota; kingdom Metazoa; phylum Arthropoda; class Arachnida; order Araneae; family Macrothelidae; genus Macrothele; species Macrothele yani. Next base: position 12,227,463 of record CM076999.1, on the reverse strand, counting down.
CTTGGGGTACACTGTCTCCATCGCACTACAGAGAGCACGTGGAGTCCATGCCAGGAATCCTCCACCGGCGAATATTACGGAATTGTGAGACGCTCTTTAGGAAGCTTGGGTGCACTTCCTCCACAGTACTACAGAGAGCTCGTGGAGTCCATGCTATGAATCGTGCACCAGCTAATATTACGGAACTGTGAGACGCTCTTCAGGAAGCTTGGGGTGCACTGTCTCCACCGCACTACAGAGAGCTCGTGGAGTTCATGCCAGGAATCCTCCACCGGTGAATATTACGGAATTGTGGGACGCCCTTCAGGAAGCATGGTGTGCACTGTCTCCACCGTACTACACGGAGCTCGCGGAATCCATGCCAGGAATCCTCCACTGGCGAATATTACGGAATTGTGAGACGCTCTTTAGGAAGATTGGGTGCACTTCCTCCACAGTACTACAGAGAGCTCGTGGAGTCCATGCTATGAATCGTGCACCAGCTAATATTACGGAACTGTGGGACGCTCTTCAGGAAGCTTGGGGTGCACTGTCTCCACCGTACTACAGAGAGCTCGCGGAATCCATGCCAGGAATCCTCCACTGGCGAATATTTCGGAATTGTGAGACGCTCTTCAGGAAGCATGGTGTGCACTAACTTCACCGTACTACAGAGAGCTCGCGGAATCCATGCCAGGAATCCTCCACTGGCGAATATTTCGGAATTGTGAGACGCTCTTTAGGAAGCTTGGGTGCACTTCCTCCACAGTACTACAGAGAGCTCGTGTAGTCCATGCTGTGAATCGTGCACCAGCAAATATTACGGAACTGTGGGACGCTCTTCAGGAAGCTTGGGGTGTACTGTCTCCACCGCACTACAGAGAGCACGTGGAGTCCATGCCAGGAATCCTCAACCGGCGAATATTACGGAATTGTGAGACGCTCTTTAGGAAGCTGGGGTGCACTCCCTCCACAGTACTACAGAGAGCTCGTGGAGTCCATGCTATGAATCGTGCACCAGCTAGTATTACGGAACTGTGGGACGCTCTTCAGGAAGCTTGGGGTACACTGTCTTCACCGCCCTACAGAGAGCACGTGGAGTCCATGCCAGGAATCCTCAACCGGCGAATATTACGGAATTGTGAGACGCTCTTTAGGAAACTTGGGTGCACTTCCTCCACAGTACTACAGAGAGCTCGTGGAGTCCATGCTGTGAATCGTGCACCAGCTAATATAACGGAACTGTGGGACGCTCTTCAGGAATCTTGGGGTGAACACTCTCCACCGCACTACAGAGAGCTCGTGGAGTTCATGCCAGGAATCCTCTACCGGTGAATATTACGGAATTGTGGGACTCCCTTCACGTAGGGAGCCCCACTGTATCAACAGTAATACAGAGAGCTCGCGGAATCTATGCCAGGAGTCCTCCACTGGCGAATATTTCGGAATTGTGAGACGCTCTTTAAGAAGCTTGGGTGCACTTCCTCCACAGTACTACAGAGAGCTCGTGGAGTCCATGCTATGAATCGTGCACCAGCTAATATTACGGAACTGTGCGACGCTCTTCAGGAAGTTTGGGGTGCACTGTCTCCACCGCACTACAGAGAGCTTGTGGAGTTCATGCCAGGAATCCTCCACCGGCGAATATTACGGAATTGTGAGGGGCTCTTTAGGAAGCTTGGGTGCACTTCCTCCGCAGTACTACAGAGAGCTCGTGGAGTCCATGCTATGAATCGTGCACCAGCTAATATTACGGAACTGTGGGACGCTCTTCAGGAAGCTTAGGGTGCACTGTCTCCACCGCACTACAGAGAGCTTGTGGAGTTCATGCCAGGAATCCTCCACCGGCGAATATTACGGAATTGTGGGACGCTTTTCAGGAAGCTTGGGTGCACTGTCTCCAGAGTACTACAGAGAGCTCGTGTAATCCTCCACAAGCGAATATTGCGGAATTGTTGGACACTCTTCAGGAAGCATGGTGTACACTTTCTCCACAGTATTACAGAGAGTTCATGGATTCCATGACCTTTTGCGTTTCAGCCGTCGTCCTTTCGCGAGGTGGACCATGGCGATGTTAGGGAGGTACCCCAATTTTTTGGCGCATCAGTTCATTGTCGTTTACTTTTTCTGATCGTCTTACCATAACATTCGCTACTCTTTTTATCAGAATGTGTATTTGTAATTAAAGTCATATATATATAAAGGGATGTAAGGTCAGGTGATGCGTAACATCACAGCCTCTCCTTGACAAATGTCAACCCCGCCTTCTCGTGGTGCATCCTGTTCCCACTAAAGGGGCTCTGACGACCGCCAATAGCGGTATAACTATACCATCGGGATCAGAGGAAATGCTATCCCACACTCACCAACCCGCTTGGCCAGCGTGGTGAGTTATGGCCAAACACCTCCAAAATGACTCTACAACTTAAATCTTGGCCCTCAGTCTCCGGCAGCTGGAATGTACCTGGCCAAGGCAGCGGCCAGTGCGACATGAAGGCAGAGGGTGCTAAGAATCCCCGGAGGACCGGACTAGGCTGCCATTTGATGCTGACCTTGGCTACCTATAACGGACGCTCCCTATCTTCTGATTCAAGGCTTCTTGAATTGGAAGAGGAACTACAAAGGATCAAGTGGGACATCGTCGGGCTAAGTGAGGTAAGGAGAAAAGGAGAAGATCTCATTGAACTGAAAAGTGGACATCTCTTCTATTATCGTGGGACAGATACTGGCAGAACTAGTGGTGTTGGATTTATAATAAACAAGAAACTGAAGGATAAAGTGGTAGAAGTTGAAAGTTCCTCTGACAGAGCTGCACGACTCGTTATCCAACTATCGAGAAGATACCAGGCTCAGATTATTCAAACTTATGCACCCACCACAAGTCATCCTGAAGAAGAAATTGAAGAATTTTATGAGGAAATTCGTCATCTAAATAATAAAGGTAAGCAGCACTTGAAGATAATTATGGGAGATTTCAATGCAAAAATAGGGCAACGGCAACAGAATGAAACTTCAGTAGGTAAATTCGGTCACGGCAACAGAAACCAGCGTGGAAATACTCTCGTTGAGTTTGCAGAGGCAGAAGGATTTTTCATCTTGAATTCCTTTTTCAAGAAAAAGCCACACAGGAAATGGACATGGAGACATCCAATTGGGACGACAAGTGAAATTGATTTTATTATGTGTAACAAAAAATTCGTCATAGAAGACTGCAGTGTGCTGAACAAGTTCAACACAGGTAGTGACCATAGATTGGTGAGATGTAAGATGCACCTCAACACTAAACTTGAACGTGGCAAGCTCATAAGACAAACAAAATCTATTGACATAACCAACCTTAAAAAACACCATAATACTTTCAAGTTGGAACTGAAGAACAGATTCTCTGCTTTAGAAGGCCTAACATCGGAAGAAGTGGATATTTCGGAAGTTAACAGAAAAGTAACCAAAGCTCTAATGGAAACAGCAACAAAATTAGCTGGGTCTAAGAACAAGTTGCATGTGAACAAATTATCAGGAAAAACCAAAATGTTGATGCAAAAAAGAAGAGAGATGAGGACAACTAAAGAAGATGTGACTTCCAAAGTGGAATATATAGAGCTATGCAAGACAACACGAAAAAGTATCACTGAAGACGTAAGGAAATTCAACTGTGAGCTAGTGAGGAAAGCAATTGAAAACAACCAAAGCCTTAAGATAGCAAAGGGACATCTCAGTAAGGGAAGAAAACAGATTATGGCTCTGAGAAAAGAAGATGGTTCTATAACAAGAAATAGAGGCGAAATTTTGACAAGAGTGAAAGATTTCTACTCCAAATTATATGAAAGGGATGATACATGTACTCCAGACATCATGAAAGGTACCAGAGTTCTTCCAGTCCTCCCAGCAGAAGTTGCTCATGCAATCAAGAACATGAAGCGGGGGAAAGCTCCAGGAGAAGATGGAATTACTATAGACATCATACAAGAAGCAAGTGAAGAAATTGAAACAGTACTCGCCCAAATTTTCACTCGATGCCTTAATGAAGGGAAGATTCCTGAGGATTGGAACAACGCTACAATGATCCTGCTACATAAAAAAGGTGACATTGAGGATCTCAGGAACTACAGACCTATCAGCCTCCTATCAGTGGTTTATAAAATCTTCACTAAAGTTCTTTCACACCGCTTGAAGGTAACACTGGACATGGCTCAACCGAGAGAACAAGCTGGATTCAGGAGTGGCTACAGCACAATAGATCATATCCACGTACTGAGAGAACTAATTGAAAGAGCGAGGGAATATGAACTTCCATTGTGCATGGCTTTTATCGATTATGAAAAAGCCTTTGATTCGGTGAAACCATCAGCAGTTACCACGGCTCTGAAATCCTGCGGTATTGAAGATGCATACATTAATATTATTAATAACATCTATGAAAATGCAAGTGCAAAGATTCGGCTGTTTGAAAATACAACACACATAAAATGTGGAAAGGGAGTGAGACAAGGTGACACCATATCTCCGAAGCTCCTTAATGCCACATTGGAAAATGTCTTTCAATCACTGAACTGGGAAAACAAAGGGATAAAGATTAATGGAGATTATCTAACCCACCTTCGTTTTGCTGATGACGTAGTCATTTTTGCAACTACCCCATCAGAGCTGCAGAGTATGATCCAGGAACTTGCTGACAAGAGTAAAGAAGTGGGATTAAAAATGAACTTTCAGAAGACAAAAGTGATGTTCAATGCTTTTACAAGAAATGAAGATTTATCGATTGATGGAGAAAAACTGGAGATAACAGATACATATGTTTATCTTGGACAGCAGATATCACGTGAGGGTCACATTGATGAAGAAATTAATCGGCGTACAAAACTTGCCTGGAGAGCTTTTGGAAGAAACAGCATAATTTTCAAGAGCAATATGCCATTATGTCTTAAAAGAAAAGTGTTTGATCAATGCATCCTTCCAGTGCTTACGTATGGTGCAGAGACGTGGACCTTAACTAAAAGAGACATACAAAGGCTGCAGACAACTCAAAGAGCCATGGAGAGGTGCATGCTTGGTATAACCAGGAGAGATAAGAAGAGGAACTCGTGGATCCGAAAAATGACGAGAGTGGAAGACATCATGATCAGAGTTAAATCCCTGAAATGGCAATGGGCTGGACATACTGCCAGAAGGACAGACCATAGATGGACAGCCGAAATTTTAGATTGGATTCCAAGGGACAGGAAAAGACCCAGAAAAAGACCACATGGGAGATGGGTGGATGAAATTCGTAAATATGCGGGAGTGACATGGAGGAGACTGGCACAAGACAGACCGTTGTGGAGGAAACTTGGGGAGACCTTCGTCCAGCAGTGGATTGATAATGGTTGACAATGATGATGATGATGATTTCTCAAAAACACAATTAATAAAAAAACATCAGGGAAAATTTGCTAAAAGTGAGCACCCGGGAAATTAGATGTAAAATGTAAAGTGTTGCAGTAATGATAACGCATCAATTTCAAACGAAAGACGCTAATCTATAAAAACTTCTTTTATTTACTTACATGTCTTCAATTTACAAAAAAAAAAAAAAACGAACATTTTCATTACCTCAAGAATAAATAAAATTTAGCATTCTTCTCGTGTGTCCGAACAAGCTATTACTTTGTTCAAAATTGAAAATACAAAATTTAACAGAATATATGAATAAAATTATAATGGGAATCCTTTTATTTAAAAGAAGAAAATATCAGCAAAACATATTAAATAAGACAGTTGTTGAAATAAAGTATTCTTACAATCTCTTGTGTATGCTATTCTCGTACGAATTTTAGATTTTTTTCTTTATTGTAACAAAAGCAAGAAACCACTTTCGAGACTGTCGGCGATTCATTAATGTCAGTAGCTTTTAGAGACATGATCAGAATAGAGAAATGTCTTAAAATACATCACAAAAGGAAAACTAAGAATCTAAAATAATACAAATCACTCTTTAATGAAAAACTTAATTTTTACCAAAAACAGTTCTTATTAAATTTAATGCTCATATAATAAAATTTGAATCTTTACAAGTGAAAAGATTCGGCTATTTGAGAATACAGCACCCATAAAAATTGGAAAGGGAGTGAGACAAGGTGACACTATATCTCCCAAACTCTTTAATGCCACATTGGAAAATGTCTTTCGATTACTGAACCAAGAAAACAAAAGGATAAAGATTAATGGAGATCATCTAACTCACCTGCGTTTTGCTGATGACGTAGTCATGTTTGCAACTACCCCTCGGAGCTGCAGAGTATGATCCAGGAACTTGCTGACAAGAATAAAGAAGTGGGATTAAAAATGAACTTTCAGAAGACAAAAGTGATGTACAATACTTTTACAAGAAATGAAGATTTATCGATTGATGGCAGAAAGCTGTAGATAACCAATACCTACATTTATCTTGGACAGCAGATATTAAGTGGGGGTCACATTGATGAAGAAATTTATTGGCGTATAAAACTTGCCTGGAGAGCTTTTGAAAGAAACAGCATAATTTTTAAGAGCAATATGCCATTATGTTTTAAAAGAAAAGTATTTGATCAATGCATCCTTCCTGTGCTTACGTAAGGTGCAGAGACGTGGACCTTGACTAAAAGAGACATACAAAGACTGCAGACAGCTCAAACAAGCATGGAGAGGTGCATGCTTGGTGTAACCAGGAGAGATAAGAAGAGGAACTCGTGGATCCGTAAAATGACAAGTGTGGAAAACATCATGATCAGAGTTAAATCCCTGAAATGGCAATGGGCTGGACATATTGTCAGAAGGACAGACCATAGATGGACAGCTTAAATTTTAGATTGGATTCCAAGGGACCGGAAAAGACCCAGAAGAAGACCACATGTGAGATGGGTGGATGAAATTCGAAAGTATGCGGGAGTGACATGGAGGAGACTGGCACAAGAGAGACCGTTGTGGAAGAAACTTGGGGTGACCTTCGTCCAGCAGTGGATTGATAACGGTTGAGAATGATCATAATGATGATGATGATGATGCTACTAAAACTAAAACATACATAGACCCATCTAAAAAGCCATAATGAGAAAATAGCACGACTGTGGATGCAAGATGCCTGGGTTGATAGAGTTAACTGATTTCCAATGCTGACTGATAATAGGTTCTTCGATCTGCAGAGATAAAGAATTTCTATCGCTGATTTAATATGGGATGCCACATAAGTAATCGTCCAGTACGTGGCATTTCAGCTGCGACGGTTCTTGTTCATTTTTTGGGGTAGGGTTAACCATCATTGGGAGGAATACCTTTCTAGATCGATGATTGATGATATGATAGGCACATTGAATCGGACTGGAGTTGAACTACAAGAAAAAACCAGACGGTCCTCCGAACCTAACTTGACTGGTGAGCTGTGGGAAGAGCTGTACGCGCAGAAGGCAAATAAAGATTGTCCCTAATCATGCAACACTTATACGAGAGTATTGTGAACCTCAGTACAGTACGCATTATACTGGTACGACAATAGGTGCCACAGTGGAGTGTTTTATGGTTTATTTGGGGCTTTACCGACCACCGTAAGCAACTCAACTGACTATAAGCAGACTCACATCCCTAAATTAGGGTCACTCTCCTGGGAAGGGAGTCAGTGAGTCAATGACCCAAATTTAACTCCGTTGCTAATTTGCCTCAAGGAAACTGTGGATGATATTTTCATGTCGAATTACCGAATTTGTGAAATTCAAACCCTCTCTCTGCCTGTGGTTGGATTCGAATCCACACCTTTTAGCTTCGGAGCCCAATGCTTTCCCAATCCTTGGCAAGGGTTTATCACTGACATGTGCGTCACCCCTGCCGTCTTGAGATGACCATCGCTTCTGTGGTACGTCACATACACTAAAGAGCCAGAAAAACTGGTACAGACGAGCTTATGCAAAATACATAGCAACGTCACCTATCCGCGTACTCTCCACTAGGGTCGTACTCTCCACTAGGGTCACTCTCCTGGGAAGGGAGTCAGTGAGTCAATGACCCAAATTTAACTCCGTTGCTAATTTGCCTCAAGGAAACTGTGGATGATATTTTCATGTCGAATTACCGAATTTGTGAAATTCAAACCCTCTCTCTGCCTGTGGTTGGATTCGAATCCACACCTTTTAGCTTCGGAGCCCAATGCTTTCCCAATCCTTGGCAAGGGTTTATCACTGACATGTGCGTCACCCCTGCCGTCTTGAGATGACCATCGCTTCTGTGGTACGTCACATACACTAAAGAGCCAGAAAAACTGGTACAGACGAGCTTATGCAAAATACATAGCAACGTCACCTATGCGCGTACTCGGTTGCGTCCGCAAGTGCGTATATAAAGCGATAGACATCCTTTCCAGCTGTCAGAGCTGTTTTCGGCTTCAGAATGACAGGTAATAACGATTTAAGCGATTTTCAACGTGGTGTCGTAGTTGGCGCTCTTGAGATCGGCCATAGTATTTCGGAGGTGGACAAATACTTCGGATTTTCACTGACGACCATTGCAAGGGTGTACCGTGTCTACAGGAATTCCGGAAAAACCTCCAACGTACGATACAAGTGTGGCCGTTAAAGTACATTAGGTGAACGTGACCATTCGTCGGCTGTCAAGAATCGTTTCACGCGACACTCTCGCAGGTATCATCGGAATTCAATGCTGGAGCCTCAACAAGCAACAGCGTCCGGATTGTGCAACGTACCCTGCACGATATGGGCTTTGGGAACCGACGCCCAACCCAAGTGTCCTTGATGGGTGCACGATACAGAGCTATGCGCCTCGCTTGGGCACGGCAATGCCACCATTAAACACTTGATGACTGGAAACAAGTAGCCTGGTCTGACGAGTCACGTTTCCAACTGTATCGGGAAGATGGAAGGATTCGTGTGTGGCGCTAACCCCATGAAGCCATGGATCCCGCCTGTCAACAGGGAACTGTACCGGCTGGTGGGGTGTTCGTAATGGTATGCGGTGTGTTTAGCTGGACTACACTGGGACCACTGATACATCTACAAACGTCTACGGCCGGCCAACGCTATGTGCGCATGCTTTCTGACGAGGTACACCCGTTCATGTCCTGACATTCGTGCTGATGGGTTGGACCTGTTCCAACAGAACAATGCACCTTCTCACAAGTGTCGGGACGCCGCATTATGGTTAGAGGAGCATTCATCTGAGTTTGAGGTGTTGCCATTCCCACCCAAGTCCCCAGGACTGAACGTGATATAACACATTTGGGATGCCATTCAACGCGCTATCGAACACAGGAATTCGAAACCTCGGAATACAACCGAATTGTGGAGTTCTATGCAGTACGTATGGTTTGCATTGCCTACAGCATATTTCCAGAAGCTAGTGGAGTCTATGCCAGTCGAATTTCTGCAGTACTTCGCTCCCGTGGGAAACCTAACCTGTATTAGACTGGTGTACCAGTTTTTTTGGCACTTAAGTGTATATCCCCCTTTATTGAAAACGGCTGGGACGAAATCTTAGGTTTCCAGGTCAGCCGGCCAACCATACTTAAAAGAGAGCTTATTGTAGAAGAAGGATTTCTGAATGATTCCAGGTGAATGTTGGGAAAAGCGTCATTTCGAGACGAAGAAGGTTTTCTCATTAATTTCATACGATATGTAAAAGGAAGTTTTAGTCCGATATAATGAAGTGCCAACAGTCATGGGATAGCAGTATGCAAATTTTGAACTGGCGCTTCCTTGGTATCAAGGCTTCGACCCACACCACGACTTTTATCAGTTGCTAGCTGTAATCTCGTGAGTCAGGTTGAACAACCGCCAGTATAATTATCGCAAGACGACGTGAATTATCGGAATTTGAAGGATATACACTGAAGAGCAATTGAATTTGAGACAGCTGGCGTTATGCAAATGTGGCTCTGTGGACGGCCCTGTAAACGGAAACGACATGACGTATGCAGCGATCCGACAATATAAGGAGTGATGCGAAGGGAATAAAAAAGAGTCGGACGTAGTATGGGTAAGACGAAGAATCTACGCGCGTTTGATCGTCGGCAAATTGTCGGGGCCCAACGAATGGGTCACTTCATCTCGGAAGTAGTGCAGGCACTGGGATTTTCACTAGCCACTGTGTCACGGGTGCAGCGTGAGTACGTCGAATTCCGTAAAACCATCCTTGCAAGGACCAAATGCCATGGACAACAGCGTATGGATAAACGGGGTCATCGTCGGCTAGCTCGCATTGTAACAGGGGATAGGCGGGCCACAGTGCAAGAAATCACTCGGCAATTTAACGCTGGTACACAAAAACGTGTAAGCAGCCACACCATCCAGAACCATCTCCTCGCTATGGGGTACAGGAGCCATCGTCCCACGAGGGTACCGCTGCTGACTGCACATCACAGGGTGCAAAGATTAGCATGGGCGCGGGAACATCGCTACTGGACCCTAGACATGTGGAAAAATGTGACCTGGACTGATGAGTCGAGATTCATGTTAGTACATGCGGATGGCAGGATACGAGTACGGCGCAAACCACATGAAGCGATGGATCCTTCTTGCCAGCAGGATACTCTTCAAACTGGTGGGAGTGGCATTCTCGTCTGGGGACTGTTTACGTGGACCGAAATGGGGCCCCTGGTACGTGTGACATCGTCCCTCATAGGTCAACTTTGCCGTGATATCCTAGACGACCATTTACTCCCGTCTTCAACATACCACTAGGGACCTCATCCTGCAACAAGACAATGCAGCTCCCGAATTGTATCCGAATGGTTGGATGAAAACTCCACCTACGTGACCTCGCTTCCTTGGCCAGCTAGGTCACCTGACTTCAATCCCATCGAGCACATCTGCGATGCCATCGAGAGAGATTTTTGAGGCTCTGACCCCCTCCATGAAATCTTCGTGAACTGTGGGAGCTTGTTCAAAGGTCGTGTATCCGTATGGCTTCCCAACGCTTCCGGTGTCTTGTCGAGTCCATGCCGAGACGAATCGCCGCCGTCATTAGGGCGAAAGGTGGTGCTACACGTTACTAGACAGGTATCTCTAATTCAATTGCTCTTCAGTGTATGGTAGTGGGAGCCAGACAGATAGGGCATTCAATTTCCGAAGTTGTGCAAACATTCAACTTTCTTTGATCCACGGTGTCACGTGTGTACCGAGAATACCTCATGGAAGGTCCCACCATGGACAGCGCAATGGCCGACCACGTGTGCTGAGTGACCGTAACCAGCGGCGCCTGACAAGGATTGTCCATGTTGATAGCCAAGAGAAACTGGCTTAAACAACATCCACATTTAATGCAGGAGGTACCAGTGACATGTCCATCAGGTCAGTGCCGCGTAATTTAGCGTGCATGGGGTATGGGAGCAGAAGACCCACCAGAGTGCCTTTGCTAACATCACAACACAGGACACAATACCACCCGGGCTCGTGAACACGATAATTGGATCCCGGAAGACTGACAATATGTGGGTGCTCCGATGAGTCACATTACTAGTTATTACGTGCTGATGGTAGGGTTCGAGGGTGGCCCAGACCCAATGAGGCTATGGACCCAAGCTGTCACCGAAGCACTGTGCAAGCTTGTGGTGGTTGCAGATATGTACTGGGTATATTTACGTGCCACGGTTTGGGTATTGTGGTTCTCGTAAACACCTAATTAACCGGTAATCGCTTTGTTGCTCTGCTGGGTGACTATTTTTAGCCTTTCATATATTTCATGTACCCCAACAACGATGGGGTTTTCCAGGTGGACAATGCACTATGTCATCGGGCCCAAGTTGTCCAAAATTGGTTCGAGGAGCATTTTGGATAGTTCCGACCGATATTAGGGCGACAACGCACTCCCGACATGGAACCAATGGAGCACTTATGGGGCATGGTGGAAAGGTCCATTCGCACACAAGATATGACACCTACAAGTGCCAGGGAACTTCAGCAGTTGTTCAGACGACATGGCTGAAAAACTCTCCAGAAGTCTTCGGGTCACTTGTGGAATCGATGCCATTTCGGATTGCTGCACTTCGACGGGCTAGAGTATTTTCTACGCTATACTGAATACCTATCTTATGACCTTTGGCTTACTGTGTACCTATCTTGTATGTTTGCAACGTCTAACTTACTGGGTACCTATCCTATGACTTTTGGCTTACTGGGTACCTATGCTATGACTTTCGCCTTACTGGGTACCTATGCTATGACTTTTGGCTTACTGGGTACCTATCCTAGATGCTTGCAACATCTAACTTGCTGGGTACTATCCTATGACTTTTGGCTTACTGGGTACCTATCCTATATGTTTGCAACGTCTAACTTACTGGGTACCTATCCTATATGTTTGCAACGTCTAACTTACTGGGTACCTATCCTATGACTTTTGGCTTACTGGGTACCTATCCTATATATTTGCAACGTCTAACTTACTGAGTACCTATCCTACATGTTTGCAAGGTCTAACTTACTGGGTACCTATCCAATGACTTTTGGTTTACTGGGTACCTATACTATGACTTTTGGCTTACTGGGTACCTATCCTATATGTTTCCAACGTCTAACTTACTGGGTGCCTATCTTATATGTTTCCAACGTCTAACCTACTGGGTACCAATCCTATGACTTTTGGCTTTTCAGTGTAGCAAGAACAAACTACAGGGTTGCCCGTTTGGGTAGGGATTATTTAAAAATGCTGTGTTTAGATGTAATAAGGATAATTTGCAGAATTTTTTTTTATGAATGGGATTTGTCTAGGCTGCCAAACGCTATCATTAGGGATGCCCAAAATTACCCTGCTTTCTACGAAGCGGAAAGAGCAAGCCCAAGGTAAATGCATGGTGTGGGGTGAGTCATCACCAGCTGTACGGTACTTTTTTCTTCTCTTATTACGCTGTAAGGTCAGGACTATACATGTACATGCTACAGATCTGCTTGTTACGATGGCGATGTCATTTTACAGCAAGACGGTGCCCCATCCCACTGGTCACTGGATGTCGGGATCTTCCTCAACAACACATTCAACGACAACTGGTGTGGCTGCGATGGCCCTATTCCTTAGCCTGCAAACTTCCCTGATCTCGCTCCCCCCGAATTCTTCATGCACAGGTTCATATGAAGAACATCCTCTACGCATAATGACTTCAAGCCCTGAAAGACTTGAAGGTGGAAATTTAGGCAGCGTTTGCACAATATGACTCCGCAGATGTTAGAAAACACTTGGCAGGAATTGAGCATCTGGTATAAACTCTTCCAAATATGTAAAGAGGGTCGTGTAGACGCCCAGACAAACTTGTGTCCATAAGGGTAATTTCTGCCAAATATGGACTCATTATATTTGTCACAAGTCACAAAACAGCTTTCTTAAGTTATCCTAACCAAACGGGTCGCCCTGTATATTCGCGAAGAAAAATATGGTACGAGCCAGATGTTAAATACAATCTTCAAGACCGCAGTAATGTGAAAGGAATATCGCACTTGAATTCGTCACAAGGACAGGGAATACCACTTTGCGGCTTATTCCAGGAAAAAAGGATTCCCTCAAAATCCTTTTCTCGTTCTTTGAATCCAGGAGTAAACACACAGCCTTGAGAGTTCTCAATCATTGCACGATTCGCTATAAAAACGCACAACCCTCATTAAGGAACAGAATAGCACAAATACAACGCACGGCGTTGCTACGCAGAAAGGCGTGTCTCGGAATGAAACATCATGATGTGACGTCACAAAAACGTACAACGCCGAGATCAAAGTAAACCAAGTTTTAAGAAGAACATCACACATTTTTCTAAGAGCCTAAAGGCCCGTATATCCATTTTTTTTTTTATTGGAGGTTTAACGACCACCGTGAGCAACTCAAATGGGCTATAAGCAGTCGCCCGTCCCTAATTTAGGGTCACTGGTTCCACGGAAGGGAGAGAGCCAGTGCCGTAAGACAAACACAACATCCATGCCTGACCGGGATTCGAACCCGGACCCCTTACGGACGAATAATCAGAGGACAACGCCTTAGACCACTGCGCCACCGGGGCGGCATATCCATTTCTACGTTGGGTCGCAAATGTGAATTTCAAATTTGCCGGGCGCGTATTCGAATTCGGTTCCTTCTGCTCCGGAGCTCAGTGCTTTCCCAACTCAGCTACTCCGGCAATCTTATCAGTGCTAACATGATTATCTCTGTAGTACGCCCCATATTTTATAAACAGGATTGGACAAAATAGTTTGCACCCCTCGACTTTTCTTTTTAGGTAGCTTAGATTGAGGTAAGTTGTTTTTTGTTTGTTTTTTTTTTGATTGGAGGTTTAGCGACCACCGTGAGCAACTCAATGGGCTATAAGCAGCCTCCCGTCCCTAATTAATGGTCGTTGACTCCAGTGAAGGGAGAGAGCCAGTGCCGTAAGACAAACACAACATCCATGTCTCACCGGGATTCGAACCTAGATCCATCACTGATGAATGGTCATAAGCCAACGCTTAGAACACTGCGCTACCGGAGTCGTGCTTGCATATCTTAGCACCCTGTTATTTTTGTGTACTGAACTGAAGAAAGTAAATTTCATTGCGATTATCTTTACTTCCCAGGGAAAGAGGAAGAGATATTTTCCATAGGCTTTAGCGAAGGCTCAGACATTTTCAGAACGCGTTTGATAAGAAATTACAGAAAATAAACGAAGTTCGTAGAATTGAATCTGGCAACAGCGTGTTTGGTGAACACGAAAGAAACATCTGCTATAGTTAAGTATCGTCTGCTGAGAAAATAGAAGGTAATGTTTTTGTTCTCCACGTAGAGAAATATTCGTATTCAGTAATTAGAAAACGCTGTGAAAATTATGGAATTAGCATTTCTAAATGTAAAATAAGCAATATCATTAATGATTTAGGGGTGAAGTCGTCAAGCATTGCTTTTAACAGAAAAAAGAATTTAAAGAATATTAAAAGATGGTACGTACTTTTACGACTATTTCAAAAGTAAGGTCTCTGGTCTTAAAAAGAAAATCCGCTGACCAAAAGACCGTACTCTAAGTCACTAAAATCTTCTGAATTAAATATAAGCAAGGTAATAAAGAAAGATTTGAATCTGAAATAAAAACATAATGATCATCGCTTTTTGCGCGTAGGCACGTGGCTGAGCGCAGAACACGGTGTGGACTTCATTATGAAAATCACTTAGACGGAGATAGATGGAAATTTATTGTGACTATTCATGAAGCATGGATCTTTTTCTTAGGCACGTGGCTGAGCGCAGAACATGGTGTACACTTCTTTATGGAAATCACAGCCGGAGACAGAGGGAAATTTATTGTGACTATTGTTGAAGCATGGATCTTTTTCTTAGGCACGTGGCTGAGCGCAGAACACGGTGTAGACTTCTTTATGAAAATCACTTAGCGGGAGACGATGGAAATTTATTGAGACTATTGATGAAGCATGGATCTTTTTCTTAGGCACGTGGCTGAGAGCAGAACACGGTGTAGACTTCATTATGAAAATCACTTAGCCGGAGACAGAGGGAAATTTATTGTGACTATTGATGAAGCATGGATCTTTTTCTTAGGCACGTGGCTGAGCGCAAAACACGGTGTAGACTTCATTATGAAAATCACTTAGCCGGAGACAGATGGAAATTTATTGTGACTATTGATGAAGCATGGATCTTTTTCTTAGGCACGTGGCTGAGCGCAGAACACGCTGTAGACTTCTTTATGAAAATCACTTAGCGGGAGACGATGGAAATTTATTGAGACTATTGATGAAGCATGGATCTTTTTCTTAGGCACGTGGCTGAGCGCAGAACACGGTGTAGACTTCTTTATGAAAATCACTTAGCGGGAGACGATGGAAATTTATTGAGACTATTGAGGAAGCATGGATCTTTTTCTTAGGCACGTGGCTGAGAGCAAAACACGGTGTAGACATCATTATGAAAATCACCTAGCCGGAGACAGATGGAAATTTATTGTGACTATTTATGAAGCATGGATCTTTTTCTTAGGCACGTGGCTAAGAGCAGAACACGGTGTAGACTTCATTATGAAAATCACTTAGCGGGAGACGATGGAAATTTATTGAGACTATTGATGAAGCATGGATTAACCTGAACGACTGTCAGAAAAAAGCGTTGATTTAGTATAGCAAAATATTTCCAAAACGATTCATGATTATTGCTTGTTTTTCGTACAATGGGAAATTAAAGTTAGGAAAAGTTGAAAATAATATTAAAATAAGTTTTACATATTAGTAATATTTTAACCAAAGACCTTTAAGATACATAGACTGAAAGTTGTTGTGAAGATGAGTGGCAGCAGCTAGCAATATTTTGATCACAGAGCTTGTACGGCAAACGGTATTTTTCCAATGTATTAAAAAACAACGTTAATTAAGCGCTTTTACCTACCCAAAAGAAGGAATTTTATGTTGGTATAATACTGCTTATTAATATTTTTTCAATGCGGGATAAATTGGACGTTGCACCTTTTAACTTACGATTTAAGAAAACATCATAATTTTGGCGGATAATAAATAACTGAAGGGAAATGTCGCTTGTCCTACGTGTAAAATATATTTCTGCTTGCAAACTGCGTGATCTAGTTGCATGAAATTCGTATTTCACACTCTATCAAAAATTATTTTAATGTGGCCGTTTGTTTATTCTCAAGAGAAGTTGCCGAGAACAAACCTTTTAATTGGAGGTTTTTCCCTCGGTATTATGAGTTCGTAACAGCTACTCAACGGGAGAAAACATTTATAAAATTAAACATGATAGAAATAAATGCTCTCTTCACATAATTAAGAGTTTATACAATTTCAAATCTCGGGAATAAAAAGTCTCGGAAAAGAGAATTGTTTAAATTGAAAATTTTGTAGCTCATTAAAAAGTTTTGTTTAATTGAAAATCTGTTTAGCTCATTAAATCTGGCTATATTAGCTTGTGAAATACTTTACAATGTATACATACTATTATAAAAACAAAAAATAATAAATCTTACTAGTTATACACTATCTACCAACAAGTAATAGGACACCTGTGATAGTAAACGAAAACGAAGTTTATTCACCTTCAATAGTTGGTGGAGCTTCCACGAGTGGCGATTACAGCTGCGACCCTCATGGGAATACTCTCAACCAGGCTTTGTACGACGGCTAGCGATATTTCCTTCCACTCGGCTTGGAGAAGACAGGCCAGTTCCTTCACCGATTTCGAACGGTGGGGCCACCCCTTAAGTCGACGCTCCAACTCTTCACAGAGGAGCTCGATAGGGTTAAGGTCCGGGCTTTGCGCAGGCCAGTCCATTCGAGTAACCCCATTGTCACCATACCAAGCCATAGGGGATCTCGCAACATGACAGGTGGCATTGTCATCCTGAAAGTAACATGGGTCCACCCCGTAAAACTGCCACAACGTATGATCATCTAAAATGTTGCAGTGGGTCTTGGCGTTGAGTCTACCAAGAATTGCGACCAAGGGTCCCGTGCCATACTAGGAGAAACACCCCATAGCATTATTCCACCGCCGCCGAACTTCACAGTTGGCTCAATACATTCCGACAGGAGGCGTTCTCCAGGCAGACGCCAAACCCAGACCTTGCCATCCGAACGGTATAGGGGGAACCTTGATTCGTCGCTCCAGAAAACCAGTTTCCATTGTTCAACGGTCCACTGTCGGCGTTCTTTGCACCACGTTAGCCGAGCAGCGCTATTGGTCTTGGTGATCAAAGGCTTGTAGGCGGCAGCACGTCCATGATAACCGAGCAGATGGGCTTCCTTACGGATGGTATTCATCGAAAGAATACTCCCGGATACCTGTTGAAACTCCTCGCTGATGTGGCCTATCGATTTGGTCAGTTTCTTCCGAATTTCTCTGGCCAGCATCCGTCGGTCTCCAACTCCCAGTTTCGTGGGTCTGCCGGGTCGGGGAACATTCCGACAGTCACCTCTCATCTTCCACTTGCCAATGACGTAGGCCACAGTCGATTTTGGGTGCTTCAACTCGCTGGGTATGTAACGTATGCATCGGCCATTTCTGTTATAACCGACGATTACACGTTTCTCGAAATCAGAGAGCTCCGAACTGCGTGGCATCTTGCATGCGACTGGTTGTGTTGTTTCCCATACGATATGTAACGGCGACGGCCGGGACGAGTATCAGGACCGCAGATATCGTCGATTGCAGGGGTGTCCAATTACTTGTTGGGAGATAGTGTATATAAAAACAATGGATGTAACTGATATAAACACGCGAATGCCTTCAGTAAACAACGAGATGTGACAGATTCTTGCCTTACAAAGCTGAACTTCAAATGTACCTCGGTTAACTTACGGTTTTCCAGTCTATGCATCTTAAAGGTCTTTGGTTTTAATTCCTATATTTAAAGAGGAAATATCATTCCTTCATCTACAGGGCCTTCAAAGAATAGAACTCCAGGAGGACAAGGCTACCAGCAATACATCCAAATCTACTGCCCTGGTCAAAAGACCTGCAGCAGTAGACTGAAATTCAAAATTTTGATATATGAAGTCCACTTACACAGCGTAATAGTAAAGTCAAGAACACATATTATACATCATTTTAAAGGGCATTTTTGCTGAACTGAAAATGGTTTACGGAATGTTATTACCTGTAATAGAAGCGTAGTGACAAGCAAAAGTACAGCGTCTAGTCATAAAAAACAACAAATAGTGGAATTTGTGAAATTAGTGTACAATGCATTAAAAATTAAAATTACTCTACAGTACATTATTGAAACTTGCAGGATACTTGAAATAGCTTACCAACAATCAAAATACGTTTTAACATTTAATTGGATAACCACGGTTTCGTCGTTACAAAGTGTATCCTCTTGGCATGGAACTAATGAGCTTCTCTAGTTGTCAATTGGTGAAAACGCAGTGCCATACGGCTCTTACAGACTCAATTGAAGTCTTTAATGTGTTGCTTTTCATGACTAGACCCTGTAATTTTGCTTCTAACTTTACTTCTGTTACTGTTAATAACATTCTGTAAACATATTTGAATTCCACACAACATTACCTTTAAAATGGTGTGTAATATGTATTCCTGACATTAACATTACGCTGTATAGGTTAACTTCAAACATGGAAAATTGACTTTCGGTCTATTGGTGCAGGACTTTTGTCCACAATTGTATTTCTTGAAAAAATGAAAAAAAGAGACATGTATCAAGTCTATATATTTTGCTCATATTCCTTCAAAGTCCCCTGATTTGTCACCAATGAAATATTGTGCCTTCGGACTGCTAAAAAGAGCGCTCAGATCTAAAACAATGATTGGACTATGGAAAACAATGGAAGATGAAAAAAGGGACGGTTATCAAGTCTATACCTTTTGCTCATATTCCTTCAAAGTCGCCTGATGTGTCACCTATGGACTATTGTGCCTTCGGACTGCTAAAAAGAGCGCTCAGTCTTAAAACAATGATTGGACTACGGAAAGCAGTGGAAGGTGAAAACAGAGACGGGTGTCAAGTCTATACGTTTTGCTCATATTCCTTCAAAGTCCCCTGATATGTCACCAATTTTAGCAGTGCCTTCGGACTGCTAAAGCCTGCGCTCAGATCTAAAACAATGATTGGACTATGGAAAGCAGTGGAAGACGAAAAAAGAGACGGTTATCAAGTCTATACGTTTTGCTCATATTCCTTCAAAGTCCCCTGATGTGCCACCAATGGTCTATTGTGCCTTCGGACTGCTAAAAAGAGCGCTCAGAGCTAAAACAATGATTGGACTATGGAAAGCAGTGGAAGATAAAAAAAAGAGACGGATATCAAGTCTATACCTTTTGCTCATATCCTTTAAAGTCTCCTGATGTGCCACCAATGGACTTTTGTGCCTTCGGACTGCTAAAAAGAGCGCTCACAGTTAAAACAATGATTGGACTATGGAAAGCAGTGGAAGATGAAAAAAGAGACAGGTATTAAGTTTATACCTTTTGCTCATATTCCTTCAAAGTCCCCCGATATGTTTGCAATGGACTATTGTGCCTTCGGACTGCTAAAAAGAGCGCTCAGAGCTAAAACAATGATTGGACTATGGAAAGCAGTGGAAGATGAAAAAAGAGACGGGTATTAAGTTTATACTTTTTGCTCATATTCCTTCAAAGTCCCCTGATGTGCCACCAATGGACTACTGTGCCTTCGCACTGCTAAAAAGAGCGCCCAGAGCTAAAACAATATTTGGACTATGAAAAGCAGTGGAAGATGAAAAAAGAGACGGGTATCAAGTCTGTACCTTTTGCTCATATTCCTTCAAAGTCCCCTGATGTGCCACCAATTGACTACTCTGCCTTTGGACTGCTAAAAAGAGCGCTCAGAGCTAAAACAATGATTGGACTATGGAAAGCAGTGGAAGATGAAAAAAGAGACGGGTATCAAGTCTATACCTTTTGCTCATATTCTTTAAAGTCTCCTGATGTGCCACCAATGGACTATTGTACTTTCGAACTGCTAAAAAGAGCGCTAAGAGCTAAAACAATGATTGGACTATGGAAAGCAGTGGAAGATGAAAAAAGAGACGGATATCAAGTCTATACCGTTTTCTCATATTTTTTAAAGTCTCCTGATGTGCCACCAATGGACTTTTGTGCCTTCGGACTGCTAAAAAGAGCGCTCAGAGCTAAAACAATGATTGGACTATGGAAAGCAGTGGAAGATGAAAAAAGAGACGGGTATCAAGTCTATACCTTTTGCTCATATTCTTTAAAGTCTCCTGATGTGCCACCAATGGACTATTGTACTTTCGGACTGCTAAAAAGAGCGCTAAGAGCTAAAACAATGATTGGACTATGGAAAACAGTGGAAGAGGAGTGTAATAAAATATGAATACCAGTTTTAATTAGTGCCGTTGGAAATCTAGATGTAGGTTCATATCCAGAGAAAGGGCTATCAGACAGAACATTTAAAAAAGAAATAATTTTATTTTAAACGCTAATTTTATTGCTGGAAAATCGTTCTAAAAATATGTGAACATTCTCTGCAGTTTGAGATTGCCTATATTTTCTTTATCAAAGGAGCAAGGTATTTTCTCATATTTCTTGGTTTTCCAAATGTATCGCCAAACACAGCAGCAAGTAAAATTTGCGGCAATTTTCCAGGGGGAAAAAATCAAATTTTGAGATGTTCCTTTTTGTTTCCTTCAAGAAAAACTTCTTAGCTTGAAGACCAACAGCCATAAGTGCACTTGGAGTTATTAAACTGCTTCTTTTGATAGCTTTCGGTAATGATCAACAATGGCAACTTCCTGTTCCCTCAAGCAACAATGTTTAAAAAGCTTTGAACGCCGTTATATATTGGACATAAAATCCAATAAACGCTTAACAGAACTACGGGAATATAAAATGCTCTCAGGAAGAGTAAATGAGATAGCGGGGATCAATATAAGCTTTACCTAACAGAAGCTATACCGAAGCTTCATCAACCGTTTTAAAAATATGCAGGTTTTTTATCAGTTTCCCTTTCAGTATTGAAGGAACGATTTAAATTTCTTAGAACAAAATGTAAAAAAAAAAAAACATTTGCAAAAGAATAACGTATGGTTTTAAATGAGTAACAACAGAATCTCCCAATATTTCAATGGTTGTACAATGAATGAATTTGAAAGTGTATGCAAAAAAATATGGTATGAAAATTAACACAAAGAAAACTGAAACTATGAGAGTCTCCGGAAAACCAGGAAATGTTGAGCTGATGATGAATGGAAATAATATAGATGAATAGGACTATCCAAATACTTCGGTAGGATAATTCAAGGAAATGGAAAATATAACATGGAAATAAAAGAATATTAATAAAAGAAGACGTGGATTTTTTTAATAAGAAATATTTGTTTATTAAAAAATGAAAAAAAAATGTAAAGATAAAGCTTATTGCGTGCTATATTTGGAGAATAACGTTGTATGGGGATGAAACATGTGCAATTGGGTAGAAAGAAGTTAAAATGTTGGAGGCATTTGAAGTGTGGTAATGAAGAAAAATAGAAAAAATAAAGTGGATTGAAGAAATCACTAATGATGTAATATTGCAAAGAGTTGAAGAAGAAAGGAATTTACTAAAGGCGATAAAAAAAAATTTACTCGACCGGATATGTGTTAAGAGGAGGCAGCCTATTGAAAATAATGATAGAAGGGAAAATTGAAGGAAAGCTACCAACAGAAAGGAAGCGACTAATTATGCTTGATGATATAATGGGCACAAGAAACTTTCAAGAATTGAAGGAGGAAGTAAAGGCCAGAGGAAACTGGAGGAAGAGGACTTGCTGAGTTACCGTTGGACCTGTCAAGAGTCAGAACACTAATGATGATGATGAGGAGAATGAATGGTCAAATTATTATGAACCCTTTCAATGAACCTGAATGCCGAAAAATTTGCGGATGGTGCCATCAACCACCTGCTGTATGGGAGACTTTTGTGAGTTTACACACTTTCCGATTTGAATCGAACTTTAAATTTGCAGATCAGTGTGTTTTTACACTTATCGACTCGAATCAAGGACCAGAATTACGATATTCGAATTTAACGGACTGCATTCCCTTATTTGACTGCATCTTCCAGTTACGACTGCCTTCCCATTCTATAGACCACTACCCTTATTTATGTCGACTGTCCCATTTCATCGTTTATGACGACTTTCCTATTTGACAGAATGCATTTCCCATTTTACCCACTGTAACTCCCCATTACGAAGAATCATCCGTTTGACCGACTGCATCTCCCGTTTAAGATACCTTCCATTTGACTGACTGCATCTCTAATATAATCAGTAATTGTAACTCCTACATACCACAATTTTCTGATTTGTCGGACTACATCTCCTTATTTGACTGCATCTCCCAGTTTTCACTATTTTCCGGTTTTACAGATTACCACCTTTATTTATGTCAACTATCCTATTTGATTGATTTAAACTCCCATTTATGAAGATATTCCTATTCGACTGAATGGATCTTCCATTTTACCCGCTGTAACTCCCCATTACGACGAATCATCCGTTTGACCGACTCATTCTCCCGTTTAAGATACCTTCCATTTGACTGACCGCATCTTCCATGTAAGCAATAACTGCAACTCCTACATACCACAGTTTTCTGATTTGTCAGATTACATCTCCTTATTTGACTTCATCTCTGAGTTTCCACTATTTTCCGGTTTTACAGATTACCACCTTTATTTATGTCAACTATCCTATTTGATTGATTTAAACTCCCATTTATGAAGATATTCCTATTCGACTGAATGGATCTTCCATTTTACCCGCTGTAACTCCCCATTACGACGAATCATCCGTTTGACTGACTCATTCTCCCGTTTAAGATACCTTCCATTTGACTGACCGCATCTTCCATGTAAGCAATAACTGCAACTCCTACATACCACAATTTTCTAATTTGTCAGATTACATCTCCTTATTTGACTTCATCTCTGAGTTTCCACTATTTTCCGGTTTTACAGATTACCACCTTTATTTATGTCAACTATCCTATTTGATTTATTTAAACTCCCATTTATGAAGATATTCCTATTCGACTGAATGGATCTTCCATTTTACCCGCTGTAACTCCCCATTACGACGAATCATCCGTTTGACCGACTCATTCTCCCGTTTAAGATACCTTCCATTTGACTGACCGCATCTTCCATGTAAGCAATAACTGCAACTCCTACATACCACAATTTTCTAATTTGTCAGATTACATCTCCTTATTTGACTTCATCTCTGAGTTTCCACTATTTTCCGGTTTTACAGATTACCACCTTTATTTATGTCAACTATCCTATTTTATTTATTTCATCATCATCATCATTGTCAACCATTATCAATCCACTGCTGGACGAAGGTCTCCCCAAGTTTCCTCCACAACGGTCTGTCTTGTGCCAGTCTCCTCCATGTCACCCCTGCATACTTTCGAATTTCATCCACCCATCTCCCATGTGGTCTTCTTCTGGGTCTTTTCCTGTCCCTTGGAATCCAATCTAAAATTTCGGCTGTCCATCGATGATCTGTCCTTCTGGCAGTATGTCCAGCCCATTGCCATTTCAGGGATTTAACTCTGATCATGATGTCTTCCACTCTTGTCATTTTTCGGATCCACGAGTTCCTCTTCTTATCTCTCCTGGTTACACCAAGTATGCACCTCTCCATGCTTTTTTGAGTTGTCTGCAGCCTTTGTATGTCTCTTTTAGTTAAGGTCCACGTCTCTGCACCATACGTAAGCACTGGAAGGATGCATTGATCAAACACTTTTCTTTTAAGACATAATGGCATATTGCTCTTGAAAATTATGCTGTTTCTTCCAAAAGCTCTCCAGGCAAGTTTTGTACGCCGATTAATTTCTTCATCAATGTGACCCTCACTTGATATCTGCTGTCCAAGATAAACGTACGTGTCTGTTATCTCCAGCTTTTCTCCATCAATCGATAAATCTTCATTTCTTGTAAAAGCATTGAACATCACTTTTGTCTTCTGAAAGTTCATTTTTAATCCCACTTCTTTACTCTTGTCAGCAAGTTCCTGGATCATACTCTGCAGCTCTGATGGGCTAGTTGCAAAAATGACTACGTCATCAGCAAAACGAAGGTGGGTTAGATAATCTCCATTAATCTTTATCCCCTTGTTTTCCCAGCTCAGCGACTGAAAAACACCCTCCAATGTGGCATTAAAGAGCTTCGGAGATATGGTGTCACCTTGTCTCCTCCCTTTCCAATTTTTATGTGTGTTGTATTTTCAAACAGCCTAATCTTTGCACTTGCATTTTCATAGATGTTATTAATAATATTAATGTATGCATCTTCAATACCGCAGGTTTTTCAGAGCCATTGTAACTGCTGATGGTTTCACCGAATCAAAGGCTTTTTCATAATCGATAAAAGCCATGCACAATGGAAGTTCATATTCTTTTGCTCTTTCAATTAGTTCTCTCAGCACATGGATATGATCTATTGTGCTGTAGCCACTCCTGAATCCAGCTTGTTCTCTCGGTTGAGCCATGTCCAGTGCTACCTTCAAGCGGTGTGAAAGAACTTTAGTGAAGATTTTATAAACTACTGATAGGAGGCTGATAGGTCTGTAGTTTCCGAGATCCTCAATGTCACCTTTCTTATGTAGCAGGATCATTGTAGCGGTGTTCCAATCTTCAGGAATCTTTCCTTCATTAAGGCATCGAGTGAAAATTTGGGCGAGTACTGTTTCGATTTCTCCACTTGCTTCTTGTATGATGTCTACAGTAATTCCATCTTCTCCTGGAGCTTTTCCCCGCTTCATGTTCTTGATTGCATGTGCAACTTCTGCTGGAAGGATTGGAGGAACTCTGGTACTGGTATCTTTCATGATGTCTGGAGTGCATGTATCATCCCTTTCATATAATTTGGAGTAGAAATCTTTCACTCTTGTCAAAATTTCGCCTCTATTTCTTGTTACAGAACCATCTTCTTTTCTCAGTGCCATAATCTGTTTTCTTCCCTTACTGAGATATCCCTTTGCTATCTTTAGGCTTTGGTTGTTTTCAATTGCTTTCCTCACTAGTTCACAGTTGAATTTTCTTACGTCTTCAGTGATACTTTTTCGTACTGTCTTGCATAGCTCTATATATTCCACTTTGGAAGTCACATCTTCTTTAGTTGTCCTCATCTCTCTTCTTTTTTGCATCAACATTTTCGTTTTCCTGATAATTTATTTACATGCAACTTGTTCTTAGACCCAGCTAATTTTGTTGCTGTTTCCATAAGAGCTTTGGTTACTTTTCTGTTAACTTCCAGAGATGTCCACTTCTTCCGATGTTAGGCCTTCTAAAGCAGAGAACCTGTTCTTCAGTTCCAACTTGAAGGTATTATGGTGTTTTTTAAGGTTGGTTATGTCAATAGATTTTGTTTGTCTTATGAGCTTGCCACGTTCAAGTTTAGTGTTGAGGTGCATCTTACATCTCACCAATCTATGGTCACTACCTGTGTTGAACTTGTTTAGCACACTGCAGTCTTCTATGACGAATTTTTTGTTACACATAATGAAATCAATTTCACTTGTCATCCCATTTGGATGTCTCCATGTCCATTTCCTGTGTGGCTTTTTCTTGAAGAAGGAGTTCAAGATGAAAAACCCTTCTGCCTCTGCAAACTCAACGAGAGTATTTCCACGCTGGTTTCTGTTGCCGTGACCGAATTTACCTACTGAAGTTTCATTCTGTTGCCGTTGCCCTATTTTTGCATTGAAATCTCCCATAATTATTTTCAAGTGCTGCTTACCTTTATTATTTAGATGACAAATTTCCTCATAAAATTCTTCAATTTCTTCTTCAGGATGACTTGTGGTGGGTGCATAAGTTTGAATAATCTGAGCCTGGTATCTTCTCGATAGTTGGATAACGAGTCGTGCAGCTCTGTCAGAGGAACTTTCAACTTCTACCACTTTATCCTTCAGTTTCTTGTTTATTATAAATCCAACACCACTAGTTCTGCCAGTATCTGTCCCACGATAGTAGAAGAGATGTCCACTTTTCAGTTCGATGAGATCTTCTCCTTTTCTCCTTACCTCACTTAGCCCCACAATGTCCCACTTGATCCTTTGTAGTTCCTCTTCCAATTCAAGAAGCCTTGAATCAGAAGATAGGGAGCGTCCATTGTACGTTGCCAAGGTCAGCATCAGATGGCAGCCTAGTCCGGTCCTCCGGGGATTCTTAGCACCCTCTGCCTTCATGTCGCACTGGCCGCTGCCTTGGCCAGGTACATTCCAGCTGCCGGAGACTGAGGGCCAAGATTTAAGTTGTGGAGTCATTTTGGAGGGTTTGGCCATAACTCACCACGCTGGCCAAGCGGGTTGGTGAGTGTGGGATAGCATTTCCTCTGATCCCGATGGTATAGTTATACCGCTATTGGCGGTCGTCAGAGCCCCTTTAGTGGGAACAGGATGCACCACGAGAAGGCGGGGTTGACATTTGTCAAGGAGAGGCTGTGATGTTACGCATCACCTGACCTTACATCCCTTTTATTTATTTAAACTCCCATTTATGAAGATATTCCTATTCGACTGAATGGATCTTCCATTTTACCCGCTGTAACTCCCCATTACGACGAATCATCCGTTTGATCGACTGCATCTCCAGTTTAAGATATATTTCCTTTGACCGAACGCATCTTCCATGTAAACAGTAACTGCATCTCTTACATATAACAATATTCCAGTTTGACGCACTACATCTCCTTAATTTACTGCATATCCCATTTACCACTACGTTCCAATCCGTTGTACAGACTACCGACTACCACTTTTATTTATGTCCACTATACCATTTGATTGATTTAAACTCCCATTTATGGAGGCACACGCATTTTACTGAATTCATCTCACATTTTGCCATCTTCGACATCCCATTATAACGTATCTTCTGTTTGACTGACTCATGTTCCATTTAAGATATCTTTAATTTGACTAACAGCATCTCTCATGTAAGTCATTTTATTTGACTAACTACACTTCTTACATACAGTGACTTTTCAATTAGACTGACTACATTTCCTTATACTGTATGACTACGCATCCTTGAAACCGCTACGTTCCCGTTTCACGGACTACTACCCTAATTTATGTCGACTATCCCATTTGATTGATTTGAACTCCATTTATGGAGGCACTCTCATTGGACTAAATGCACGTCGTATTTTATCAACACTAACTGCCCGTTACGACGAATTTTCCCTTTGACTGACTGCATCTCCCGTTTAAGATATCTTTCATTTGACTAATCAAATCTCCCATGTAAGTTACATTTTATTTGACTAAGCGCATATCGAGCATACAGGAATATTTCAATTTGACCGACTGTATCTGCTTATTTGAGAGCATCTCCCATTTAAGACGGCTGCAAATTTGGCTAAATGCATCTCCAATTTACAACGACGACGACACTGGCATTTTACTAAAATCATCTCCGACTTAACGGCGTCTAGCAGTTTGACTAACGGGATCTTCCATTAAAAAGGCTACACTACCATTTTTCAGACTACCACTCCTATTTGAGAGGACTATTCTATTTAATTGACCATATTTCCCATTTGCGATGACACTCCCATCTGTGTAGATATATTTCATTTACTACTGCACTACATTTTAAAAGTGTATCTCTTCTTTACGACGACCAACATTTGACTGAAATTATCTCCAGTTTAAAACGACACTCCCAATTTGCAGACAACAAATGCCATTTGACAGACAACAACTCTCATTTTGCAGACCACAAACGCCATTTGACAGACTACAACTCACATTTTGCAGACTACAAATGCCATTTGACAGACTTCAACTCCCATTTTGCAGATTACGTCTCTCATTTTATATACTTCAACTTCCATTTTACGGACTACAACTACCATTTTGCGGACTACAAATGCCATTTGACAGACTTCACCTCCCATTTTGCAGACTACAAATGCCATTTGACAGACTACAACTTCTATTTTGCTGACTACAAATGCATTTGACAGACTTCAACTCCCATTTTGCAGATTGCATCTCTTATTTTACGTACTTCAACTTCCATTTTACAGACTACAACTCCCATTTTGCAGAATACAAATGCCATTTGACAGACTTCAACTCCCATTTTTCAGATTACATCTCTCATTTTACATACTTCAACTCATATTTTACAGACTACAACTCTTGTTTTGTGGACTACAAATGCCATTTGACAGACTTCAACTCCCATTTTGCAGATTACATCTCTCATTTTGCATACTTCAACATCCATTTTACAGACTACAACTCTTGTTTTGTGGACTACAAATGCCATTTGACAGACTTCAACTCCCATTTTGCAGATTACATCTCTCATTTTACATACTTCAACATCCATTTTACAGACTACAACTCCCATTTTGCAGAATGCAACTCCCATTTTGCAGAATACAAATGCCATTTGACAGACTTCAACTCCCATGTTACAGACTACAACTCCCATTTTGCAGACTACAAACGCCATTTTACAGACTACAACTCCCATTTTGCAGGCTACAAATGCCATTTGACAGACTTCAACTCCCGTTTTGCAGATTACATCTCTCATTCTACATACTACAACTCCCATTTTACAGACTACAACTCCCATTTTCGGCGTTCCCGATTTTATTAGTTTCGTAACAATTCTGCAGCGTCTCTTCATATTTGGCCGATATCACCCATTTAAGGCCACTTTCCTATTTTGTCGAGTACATCTCTGTTTTAAGACGATGTCGTTATTTTTTATGCGTCCTTAACCCCTTAAGGAGCCGATGTACCTAAAACAAATGGTACCAAAATTTCCTGTTTTCTCTTCAAACAGAAAAATTCTCATAGCATCCGGTTTTATGAAAGCTATAGCAGAACAATTCCTTTCCCCCTATCATTTCAACCGTACAGATCATATACTAGGTAATAGTGATAAGCACTCGCTTTTAGACCTTTATTCTCTGCTCCACGACCCAAGGCATGATAGAGGAAGACTAGTCCCTATGACATGGATATCATGATACAAAGTAGAAACACATGACTCAAAAATCATTTCTGCGCTGCCTTAGGTTCGTTACCATTATTTTAACCCTTTAAGAGGTAATCAGTCAGAAAGGATTAATGCCTATCATTCCCGCTAATGGCCACTTTTAATAACAAAGCTATAGAGCTGATACGGGATTTACGTTGCATCGCGCACAGGCAGCGTCTTAGACATCGAATATACAAAGGGTGGGTTGAAAGTTTTGCAATATTTGCATAAACGCATGTGCTGCGTCGGGTATGTCACGTGTTTAAACCAGTTCAAGTCGCACACTGCAGTCAGTCGAAAGGGATATAAAGTGGTAGTCGTTGCTGTGAACAGCATTGTATGTCGTCTTTCTATCTGTGCTTGGGACCCCTAAAAGATGAACAGCCACAACCGACTAATTAGAGAATTTTTGCTTTGCGAATTTGAACTCGGCCGTAACGCTGCTCAAGCAATACGAAACATTTGTCATGCGAAATGGGAAGGTTCCACCGCAACCAGATGGTTCAAGAAATTCCACTCAGGTGAGAGAAACTTTAACGTTTAGCCAAGGTCAGGTTGGCCGAGAACCTTGGATTCGCGCCATGCCGTAGAGGCAAAACCGACAACCAGCTCTCAGAAATTATCAGGCGAGCTGGGCATATCACAGACCACCATGGTTAGTCACCATCAGGACCACCGCAAGGTCTACAAGAGCTTCCGCATTGTCCCTCAGGAACTAACGCCAGCTGAACCAAACCCCCGAGTGGAAGTGTGCACGAAACTCCTAGAAACCCAGCGGTATGTACGTTTCATGAAAATAATTCCAACGTACGATGAAATGTGGGTCTATTTCCGTAATCCTAACACACAACTGCAGTGGTTGAACCCAGGTGAGCTTCCTGAACCTGTTGCCAAATGTGGGCGTTTCGAGCACAAGGTAATGCTCTGCGTCTGGTGGAATTTCGAGGGGATAATCCATTGCGAATTTGTTCCGGACGGTCGGACCATCAACGCCCAACTTTACTCTGAACAGCTAGAGGGGATGTATGCCATTTTGAAGGAAAGTACCCGGCAGTTTTTGCCAGGGTCAACGCTCGGCCTTATACCGCGCGAACGACCCTGGCAAAACTCCAGGAACTTGAGGGAATCGAACTGATACCACACTCAGCGTATAGCCCGAAACTTGACCCGTCGGATTATTACTTGTTCCGGTCCATGGCCTACTAACTTCACGGGTGCAACTTCAGCAACCAGGAGGAGGTGGAAGCTGGGGTGAAGGAGTTATTCGCCTCGAAGGGCAAGAACTTGTACCGCCGCGGAATCGAAGAACTGGCAGACAGATGACTAAAGACGGTGCAACACGATGGCCTATACTTTGAATGCTAGTCAGCTTTCGTCGTAAAGGTCCGAATGAAGACATAAAGTGATCCAAATATTGCCAAACTTTCGACTCACCCCCTGCAGAATCGAAGAACTGGCAGACAGATGGCTAAAGATGGTGCAACACGATGACCTTTACTTTAAATGCTAGTCAGCTTTCGTCGTAAAGGTACGTATGAAAGCATATAATAATCCAAATATTGCTTAACTTTCGACTCAACCTCTGTAGAATCGAAAAACTGGCAGACAGACGGCTAAAGACGGTGCAACACGATGACCTGTACTTTGAATGCTAGTCAGCTTTCGTCGTAAAGGTCCGTATGAAGACAGGAAGTGATCCAAATATTGCAAAACTTTCGACTCACCCTCTGTAGAATCGAACAACTGCAAGACAGATGGCTAAATACGGTGCAACACGATGGCCTATACTTTGAATGCTAGTCAGCTTTCGTCGTAAAGGTCCGTATGAAGACAGGAAGTGATCCAAATATTGCAAAACTTTCGACTCACCCTCTGTAGAATCGAAGAACTGCAAGACAGATGGCTAAAGACGGTGCAACACGATGGCCTGTACTTTGAATGCTAGTCAGCTTTCGTCGTAAAGGTCCGTATGAAGACAGGAAGTGATCCAAATATTGCAAAACTTTCGACTCACCCTCTGTAGAATCGAAGAACTGCAAGACAGATGGCTAAAGATGGTGCAACACGATGACCTTTACTTTAAATGCTAGTCAGCTTTCGTCGTAAAGGTACGTATGAAAGCATATAATAATCCAAATATTGCTAAACTTTCGACTCAACCTCTGTAGAATCGAAAAACTGGCAGACAGACGGCTAAAGACTTTGCAACACGATGGCCTGTACTTTGAATGCTAGTCAGCTTTCGTCGTAAAGGTCCGTATGAAGACAGGAAGTGATCCAAATATTGCAAAACTTTCGACTCACCCTCTATAGAATCGAAGAACTGCAAGACAGATGGCTAAAGACGGTGCAACACGATGGCCTATACTTTGAATGCTAGTCAGCTTTCGTCGTAAAGGTACGTATAAAATCATACAGTAATCCAAATATTGCTAAAATTTCGGCTCTACCTCTATATTTGTTCTAGCTAATTTCAGCTCATTTTGCTAACCCCGATTTAATTCGTATCAGCCTGTTAAAGGGATAAAGAAAGAAAAGCTCTGATAAGAAAACATTTGATTCCAGTTAAAAACATCGAACTTCACTCTGATCATGTCTCTGTACAGTTATAAATCTACTAAAAACTTAGTAATGAAAAAGTAGTGTTTTAAAACGAACGCCGATTTTCAGAGTAATATAGTGACCAGAATAACACTTAAATGATTTTTTTGGTAGCAAGAACGAAATGAAATCACCTGTTCTAGAATATTTTAATGGCAAGCAATTTCCCGTTTTATAAAATCTACCTAACTTTAATGCGTAGTCATCTGTTTTGTTGTCCCGTCCGGTTGTCCAGTTATTCTAGTAGAAAGGGTCCTGTCTCATCGCACGTTAGCACTGATTGCATTGGCATTATTTTCCTAGAATGAGAACCTTTTCTTCCCTTTTTTTTTTGTAGCAGCTCTTAAAGTCTCACGGATTAGTCGTAGTATAGATGTAACAATACATGAAAGTTCTTTATTTAAAATGTTTATCATGTCCTTAAAAAGGCACAGTATACCAGGGACTGAAGGGTTCCTTCTTCTTCACAGAAATTATGGATGCATCGAAGGTGTCTTTTGTTTCCTCCTCTTCATCTTCTTCCATATCTTCCTCCGCTGTTCATACGGAAAGAGAACAACAGATTTGTGTTTCATTTACACAGGATCTCCCGACTTAGGTAATAACTGCACAGCAGTGAGCAAACGTACTTCATGTTTACTAAGTAAACTTAAATGGGCTTCTTCTTTATCGGGTAGAGATCAGAAGTGATAGGAACAGGATGCTTAGCGCTGGAAGTTGACCTTTGACCTTAGATCCCTTATTCAGAGCTGTAAAATGAATGAAACAATTGTAAAATGCATAATTAATTATTAAATACGAAGGGTGTCCGATAAGTGCCCGGATTATTTTTTCTATCGATACAAAACCGTGTGTATGATCGTATGTATGCGTGAAACTATTACGACCACTTTCAGTGAAACGCCGTAAAAACGGAGCGGCTTTATATCAATGTTGCGTATCGCTGTCGATCTTTTTTCATTTTTTTTATTGGAGGTTTAACGACTACCATGAGCAACTTACAACGAAGTAAATTTCTCCGTCACTTTTGTCCACGCCAAGTATCGAACCTGGGTCCCCTCATTTCGGAATAAGTCGCTATAACGAAGTAAATTTCTCCGTAATTTTTGGTCTACGCCGGGATCGAACCCGGGTCCCCTCATTCCGGAATAAGTCACTCTACCAGTTGAGCTACGCTGACGTTCGTTCTGACTGCTATCTGCCTTTATGTCGTGTGCGTCCTGCTGGCCGGAACGTCACATCGCTCTCCGAACTGAGTTACGCGGACGTATGCTCTCGCTGCTATCTGCCTTTATCTCATGTGCGTCCTGCGGTGCAGGCATGTCACATATCCCCCCTGCCCAAAAGAGGGCAGGGGGCATGGCCCACGGGTCATCCGGGACCATGTATCGCTGTAAGCAGTCATCCGCTAAAGAACGTACTTTGAAGAAATCCCAGTAAGTTTGGTGTGTGGAACATAACATCTCACACATTTATTTTTCGAAGCGCTGAAGAAGGGATTCTCTTATTTTTCTTGTCTCTCGATTTGGGAAGAACATCACACCATTGCGATAACTTTAATGGCCAGGGCATTCTTGAAGTTCGGACGCCAATATTTGTCCGTCGTTTTTGTCCATGCCGGGAATCGAAACTGGGTCCCCTAATTCTGGAATAAGCCCGCTCTCCCAACTGAGTTACGCGGACTTGTGCTCTCATTGCTATCTGCCTTTATCTCATGTGCGTTCTGCGGATCAGGCACGTATCGAACTTAATAGGCTATAAGCCATCGCTTGTCCCTAATTTAGGGCCATTGGTTTCAGGGAAGGGAGAGAGCCAGTGCCGTAAGACAAAGCACAACATCCATGTCTCACCGGGATTCGAACCCGGACTCCTTTCGGACAAATGAGCAGAAGCCATCGCGTAGACCACTGCGCCACCGGGGCGGAGCGCTGTCGATAAAAACATTGGTGGCTACTTTAAGTATTAAGTTCGAGCAGTAGGGAAATGTTTAACGAAAGAACATTACGAGAAGACTTCGGACGATATTTGATGATTCCGCGCTATGTCTCTTTCCAGTGTTTATAAATAAGTTACGAAGTTCAAAGCTAGTCACTATAGTCTTGTAGATGAGGAACGGTCAGTTAAGCCTAAGATGGCGGTTATTTGTGAAACAATTAAACGGGTTCTTGACGTGATTAAAGGTGAGAGACGCATTCGTGTTCGGGATATTGCCATGGAATTGGATATCAGTAAAGATTCTTTTGGAGAAATTATTCATGAACATATCAACTATCGGAAGATCTGTGAGAGATGGACACCCCGAATGCTTACAGCGGTGCATAAACGCCAAAGGCTAGAAATTTGCAATTAACTGGCGCAGCACTACGATAAGAAGGGTGAGGCATTCCTAGTTACAGGCGATGAAACGTGGATTCATCAGTCCGAACAGGAGACAAAACGGCAAAGTATACAATGGCGTCATCGGAATTCGCCCCCATCAAAGAAGTTCAAAGTTGGTTCGTCGGCATCCAATGCCATGGCTAATGTCTTCTGGGGAAAACACGGTATCCTTCTGATTAAGTACTCGGCAAAAAAATGAAACAATAAATGCGAAGGCCTGTGTGAAGACACTGAGAAAACTTTCGTAGCGTATCCGGAACAAACAGCCAACATTAAGAAACGATCAAGTATTGCTTCAGCATGATAACGCTCTCTCGCATATTATTAAACCAGTGCAAGCATAAATCGCAAAACAGAGGTGGACCGTTCTTCCTCACCTTGCTAACAGACCGGACTTGGCACCTTCCGATTTTCGGTCCTTTGAAAGACAGTCTTCGTGGCCACGACTATGAGAAAATGGACAATTTGCGAGCGGCGGTTCGTCAACGGATTCGCAACACCGTTTGCTAATTTCTCGCAACCGGAATGAATCGACTTGTTGATCGGTGGAAGAAATGCGTTGTGCTGAGCGGAGAATACGTGGAAAAGTAACTTTGACAGTTCGTGTCACTGTATTGCATATGTGAATATCATTAATGCATCCGGTATTTTTTATTTCTCACCTGCAATTGATAGGAACAAAAAATCCGGTTACTTATCGGACACCCTACGTACACAAAGCTGTAGGTATCAAAAGAGACGAGCAAATTGCAAAAAGTTAAACTACACAAAATAGAGGTTATAATGGGTGTCTCAAAAAAGATTGAAACAAGATTGATCACAAATATATACTTTCAATTAGAAAAATACTCAAAATGACGTAAAGACTTACGACATAGTAGTTAAACCCCCTGTGGGTGGCATTTGAATAAAAGTAAAATATATATATATATATATATACAGCCTTGGTAGAAACCAAAGTTCAATTAAAAAGAGTTGCATATATACACTATATTGACAAAAGTCACCGGACAGCCCTTCAAATGAATGGATCCGCTGCGTTGTTAAGATGCGCGATACAGCTGCAAACGGTATGAAAACAAGCCTGCAGGTGACCGCGATCATATCGCCCTATGAGGTTGAGTGAAAATGTCGCAGAACTGACTTTGAGAAAGGAAAGGTTGTTGGATGTTATATTAGTGGGTTCTCCATCAGAGAAACCGAGAGGCGCTTAAACATACCCAAGTCAACTGTTTTGGATGTACTGAATAAGTGGAAGACACATGGCGTGCCTGAAGCAGCAAAACGTACCGGCAGACCAACGAAAATCTGTGATAGAGGACGTCGAAGCATCGGGAGAGTCGTTACAGCTAATCGACGGAATACTGCACAAGACCTCAGTGTACAGGTGAGAAAAATGCTGGAACCTCGGTATGTACACGTACCATTCGCAGAGAACTTCATTCCATGGGTTACCGTTTTTTGTGCGGCTGCTCATAAGCCTTTCATCTGCACTCGGAATGCTGCTCGTCGTTTAGCATGGCATAAAGAACATTTATCGTGGATCATAGATCAATGGAAACGGGTGCTATGGACTGTTGAATCCAGATACACGATCTGTCAGTCTGATTGCCGTGTGTGGGTATGGCGGCAGCCTGGAGAACGCTATTTACCATCGTGTACTGTTCCTACGGTCATATATGGAGCTGGCAGTGTACTCGTGTGGGAGCCTTTTTCGTGGTATGGTCCCGGCCCATTAGTTATCGTGGATAAATCTGTTAACCAGCACCTCTACGTCGATATTCTGGACAATTATGCCCTACTAACTCTGTGGCAATACTATGGAACCGAGCCGTGTTCGTACCAGCAGAATAATGCATCGATGCATAAACCAAAGACTGTTACGTCGTGGTTTGATGATAATTCCGTATCGTGTGTAGACTCGACAGCACAAAGCCTTGATCTTAATCCCATAGAGCACCTATGGGATGAATTAGAGTGCCGCATAAGAAGTTTGGAACCAAGGCCTACTGCAAACAACAGTTAGCGGCAGCATTATGTACTGAATGGAAACGCATACCCATCGAATTGATCCAAAACCTTGTCGAAAGCAAGTCTCGAAGGGTCAGTGCATGCATCAAGGCCAAAGATGGACCGACACCGTACTAATATATGCCAATAAATGCTATGTTCTGTTTCTCTATGAGCTGTCCGTGACTTTTGTCATTATAGTATATATACACTGAAGAGCAATTGAATTAGAGACAGCAGGCGTTACGCAAATGTGTCGCTCTGGGCGGCCCTGTAAACGGAAACGACATGACGCATGCAGCGATCCGACAATATAAGGCGTCATGCGACGGGAATCAGTGAGAGTCGGGCGCAGTATGGGTAAGACGAAGGATCTACGTGCATTTGATCGTGGGCAAATTGTCGGGGACTGACAAATGGGTCACTCCATCTCGGAATTCGTGCAGGCACTAAAATTCTCACGAGCCACTGTATCACGAGTGCACCGTGCGTACATCGAATCCGGTAAAACCATCTCTGCAAGGGCCTACTGCCGTGGACAACAGCGTATGGGTGAGCGGGGTCATCGTCGGCTAGCTCGCATTATAACAGCGGATAGACGGGCCACAGTGCAAGAACTCACTCGGCATTTTAACGCTAGTGCACAAAAACGTGCAAGCAGCCTCACCATCCAGAACAATCGCCTCGATATGGGGTACAGAAGCCATCGTCCCACGAGGGCATCGATGCTCACCGCGCATCACAGGGTGCAAAGATTAGTGTGGGCGCTGGAACATCGCCACTGGACTCTAGACATGTGGAAAATTGTTGCCTGGACTGATGAGTCGAGGTTTACGTTGGTACATGCGAATGGCAGGATACGAGTACGGCGCAAACCACATGAAGCGATGGATCCTTCTTGTCAGCAGGGTACTCTTCAAACTGGTGGGGTTGGAATTCTCGTCTGGGGACTGTTTACGTGGATTGAAATGGGACCTCTGGTACATGTGACATCGTCCCTCACATGTCAACGTTACTGGGATATCCTGGACGACCAGTTGCTCCCGTTTGTGCATCTTCAACATCCCACTGGGGACCTCATCCTGTAACAAGACAATGCAGCTCCCGAATTGTATCCGAATGGTTAGATGAACACTCCACCGACGTGACCTCGCTTCCTTGGCCACTAGGTCAACTGACCTCAATCCCATCGAGCACATCTGTGATGCCATCGAGTGAGATGACCCCCTCCATCAAATCTTCGTGAACTGTGGGCGCTTGTTCAGGGAGGTGGGGTGGATCCGTATGGCTATCCAACGCTTCCGGTGTCTTGTCGAGTCCATGCCGAGACGAATCGCCGCCGTCATCAGGGCGAAAGGTGGTGCTACACGTTACTAGACATGTATCTCTGATTGAATTGCTCTTCAGATTACATATCATTAAAATGTTCTGTGATATTCAGAGGTTAGATCCTCGCAGAAGTAACTCAATGTTGCTCTATCAGGCGTCTCCAATTAGAACGATCACAGCACACAGCTAGAGCTTCATCAACATCCATCACAAGCCGCACACAGGAACTTTTGTACTTGATACTCATTATCTTTTTCTCATGAAAACATTCCTGAATCTGGTCCTGCAATGATTTCATTGGCCTTCCTCTACCTTTCTTTCTTTCTTGCCACTTGGTCTGAATAAATCCTTTTAGTAAGTATATCATCACTCATTCTCTTAACATGTCTAAACCACTTAAGAACATTAGTATCCACCTTACTAACATTTTGCCTCACCTTACAAAACTGCAACACATCTTCATTCCTCACATGATCAGAGCATATCTTAGCACAAACCCCTGTAAATAACGCATCTCCCCAGCACACAAACGACTTCTATTTCTTTTCTGTAGAACCACTGCCATACATAAGAATAGGAACAATTAAACATTCGTGTACAGCTATTCAGGATCTTCTTGGGAACATATCATTCCTGTGAAAATCTGCTAAAGCAGCTATGACGTTTTATGAAGAGTTCACTCGCCTACTAATTTGAACATCCAATTTGTTCTCTCTATCAAACATGCTTCCTAAATATGCAAACTCGCTTACCTGAACAATAACAGTGCGATTTAGACTTATCCTGTATTCAGTACTAACAGTTTCTCGCTCAAAAACCATAACAGTTTTTCTCTTATTTATACTCAGTTCGAAATTCACGCAAACTTCGTAGATCCGGGCCAGCATACTCTGCAACTCGCTTTCGTTCTCTGCCAATAGTACTGTGTCTTCAGCATATTACAATCTACACACACACGAACATTATCACCAAGACATAAACCAGCATTGTCCACTTTGGCATCACGCATGCACGCATCCAATAATACAATTAAACATCCATGCTGACATTACCCAAACCTGTCTGACACCTTCTCCAATACATGCTCTTCTGCCAGCATACATGGCTTCACACTTCTGAGTAGATTCTCAGTGATACCATATTTATTTAGGATCTTCCGCAGAAGAGTCCTATTTACTAGATCATAATCTTTTTCTAAGTCGATGAAGGCAGCAAAAAACTTTCTTACGAACAGATAGATTCTTTTCAATCATCAAACGTAATGCAAATTTTGTATAGTGCAGACCTTACCTGGCTGTGCATGCAGAGTTACTTTCACGAATACAAATGTGTATCGTGGGCAATGGCGAACTCTTCGAACATACGCAACATTACCTATTTATCACTGTGCGCCAGTTTGCCTTTTTTACGCTTTCCAACCGTAGGTTGAAGAAACGTATATGCTCCAGCTTTGTCCGTCCGTCCGCACGATAACTCACGTGAAAATGCTTCGATTTCGACGAAATTTTAGTATATCGTAGGGGACCACCTGGGGACGAACCCTATTGAAAATGGGCGTAGCAGGGTCAAAGCTCAGGACATAGGAGCGGGATCCATTCCATTGCTCTTATGCGTCATAACGTACGTAAACATGGTTCGATTTCGATGAAATGTTAGTATGTAGTAGGGAACCATCTGGGCACGTTCCCTATTGACAATGGGTGGAATGGGGTCAAAGGTCAGCACATAGGAGCGGGATCCATTCCATTGCTCTTATGCGTCAAAACGTACGTAAAAATGGTTCGATTTCGATGAAATGTTAGTATGTAGTAGGGAACCATTTGGCCACGTTCCCTATTGAAAATGGGTGGAATGGGGTCAATGGTCAGGACATAGGAGCGGGATCCATTCCATTGCTCTTATGCGTCATAACGTACGTAAAAATGGTTCGATTTTGATGAAATGTTAGTATGTAGTAGGGAACCATCTGGGCACGTTCCCCATTGAAAATGGGTGGAATGGGGTCAAAGGTCAGAACATAAAAGCGGGATCCATTCCATTGCTTTTAGGCGTCATCACATGCGTAAATACGGTTCGACTTCGAAGAAATTTTAGTATGTGGTAGGGAACCATCTGGGCACGAACCCTATTGAAAATAGGCGAAAAAGGGTCAAAGGTCAGGCAGGGCATAAGAGCGGGATATATTCCATTGCCCTTATGCGTCATGACTTGCGTAAAATTGGTTCGATTTCGATGAAATCTTAGTATGTGTTAGGGAACCACTGGAGACGAACCGTATTGAAAATGGGCGAAATCGGGTCAAAGGTCAGGACACTGGAGTGGGATCCATTCCATTGCCCTTCTGCATCATAACTTACCTAAATAGCTTGGATTGCGACAAAACTTTATCATGTTGTTCCGGAGGTATAGTGAACATGTGCTGTTGAATATTAACGAAATGGGGTCAAAGGTCATTGCACAAAAGCCAGATTTATTCCACAGCCATTATCCACGTAACTTGCGTAAAACTGCTTCTATTGCAACAAAACTTTATCATATTGTTCCGGAGGTATAGTGAACCGGTTCTGTTTAATATCATCGAAATGGGGTCAAAGGTCAGGACACAGGAGCGAGATTTATTCTACAGCCATTATCCACATAACTTGAGTAATAATTTCTGGTATGTTGGAAAGCGTATCATAATCAATGCATTGCATGATTTTACTAACTTGTTTGTTTTAGTTTTGTTTAATGTCATCAAACTGTATTGACATAAGTACGCATTTATGCAATAAATTGTGTGTATTTGCTCATACCTATGCCTGTTACCTTCAAACGTTCACACAAAAGGTCGCGCATTGATTTCGGACATTTTAGGGTATTCAGGTGACAAATCTTCTTATCTGTGTAAAAAAAATGTCGTTTTGTACTAATTAAATGATGCTCTACAACTTTGTAATTGGAAAATTTGCTCTATCTCTTTTCGTTTTCGATTTGCAATAGCTAACTTCCGCATTTCGCTACTAGGGGCGCTGCTATTGGTTGCATTCGTTCGGGCGTAGTCGCTTTACTATACCGTTATCTCACTTGCATAACTGTACCTCTCTCCGTTCGCAAGCTATTCCAAGCTAAACGGACTTTCCTATGCACTCTGTATATGTACGAAAATAATGAAGAAACAGCGTAAAAGTTATAAAAAAAGAGGAAATACACAGTGCACGAAAATAATTACGATAAAAAAAATGTTGGAGGGGTGAAAGATTCAGAATTACCATGAAAAAAAGCTAGGAATATATTTGCGCTTGTTTCCCCAAAAATTTGTCAAAGTCCAATAAATCTCCCAGAAAAAAAAAAAATATTCTGACTGTCACCAGAGAACACCATCGGTTGGTAAGAAAGATATGTGATTTTTTTTTTATTTTAACTGCTATAGATCAGAACATTTCTTGTACATACATGAAAGCTTTTATGAAAACTGAAAAGAGAGTTTTGAAAAAAAAATATTACAAAAGAAGAAGAAACAAAATAAATCTGAAGTTTGTGTACATTTTGAAAAAACGAACGTTTGCTGAAATGAAGTCAGAATAAAGGGAGTCGTAAGTTTGAAATATAACAAAATAATGCTGCTAAGTCACTTTCCTTAAAAATAAATTGAAAGAATAAAATTTCCAGAAACAATAGCGAATTTAGGAATCACGAAAATTGAATGGGAAAGACTCTCACGTTTTAAAATCTAAGTCGAAATAAGGAAATCGGTTCCACATATTAATCACCGCAGTGAGATGCGAAATCTCTTCAACGAGTTAAGAACATATGGTCTGTGAGGCACCATCTTAGTCCTAAAAGGGCCCTGTCACGATCATATCATGCTAGCAATATTCATTTCGTTTCATTCTCCGAAAACACTTCTTTAATGCAACAGTGTTGGTCCGATGACTATCGCATCCGCCTAGACATGCTAGTTACCCAGGTTCGAATCCAGTTGGAAAGGCTACAGATGTTTTATCACTCAAGAGAGTTTCCCAAGAGCCGTGAATTCAAATTCCCTCCGGGAAGGATATCAAAAAAATGGCGGACGCTTGGAAACATAGAATTTCTAAAATAAAAAATCCTCAGACTGTCACCAGAGCGCAGCATCATCGACATAAAAACAAAATTAAAAGGGCGAAATACTGCCGCTTCCTTTCTCCTAAAATTTGGCAAAGTCCAATAAAACTCCCGAGAAAACAAAAAAAAAAAAAAAAATTCCTTCGACTGCCACCAGAGGGGATCACATAAACTTCGAGTTCGGAAACACAATGATGTTGCCATCCCTCAAAATCAAAGATCTATTGAAACAATAAAGTTCCAAACAGCACCGCAAGGGGGCAGCACATAAACATCGACCAA
Organism: Macrothele yani; assembly: GCA_039090855.1. Lineage (NCBI taxonomy): Eukaryota > Metazoa > Arthropoda > Arachnida > Araneae > Macrothelidae > Macrothele > Macrothele yani. The sequence goes on along the minus strand of CM076999.1, from coordinate 12,185,313 downwards.
ACGCACTAGCGCCACCTACGGGTCCGATCCGTGGACAGCAGTGACACGTGGGAAGGAGTCGCAATCGGGGAAAAATGGCACCAGCTCCTTCAAGCCACGTGGGATGCGGGTGGCCTAGTGGTCAACGTTCGTGACTGCCACGAAGAAGACCTCGGGTACCCATGCGACGCCGTGCGTCGCATGGTCACGTTACGCCGTGGGACCCCGGGTACTGGCCCCCGGTAATAAATAAGGGCGTCTTCCTCCCCCTTTCTACTTCGCTTCCGTGTCACTTTCCTATCGGGTACTCTAGCCCAAATCTCCTAGCTTCCTAAGGGTTGTTTAAAACCTGGGGTCAGACATTCCCTTCCTAAAATCCTCTACTATGATCTGATCTGCTCTGTTCTTCAAGCCACGCCCCCAGTGAAGTCTATAGAGAATCCTGCATCCTTCTGCTTTCGGGTATTATCTGACTTACCATAGTAGTATAAAGAACGGGGTCTTGCACCAGGCCCCGTCCTTTTATACTACTATGGTAAATCAGATAATACCCGAAAATTTGAAATTTTCGTCGTCCCGAATCGGGAATCGAACCGGCGTCTCTCTGATAGCTCCTGAGAATGCTAACCACTACACCACTCAGAACGACCAAATTTCAAGTTTCCGATTAATTTGAATGTAGCCATCACAGAATTCGCTAGTCGAAACAACCGTCATTCATGTTTAGCGAATCTGGAGGTTAAGAATTCATCCAGTGATTGCACGGAGGAGCAGATAAACCATGAAAGGAATACGAGATTACACCATACAAAGTCAGATGGTATCCGAAAACTTGAAAATTTCATCATCCCGGAGCGGAAATCGAACCAGCATCTCCCAGATAGCGCCCAAGTATGCTAATCCTAGAAACGCGGGTTCGGTTCCCACTCCACGACGGCGAAATTTTAAAGTTTTTGTATTTTACCATAGAATTATTGTGGGCATTAACAATAATAAAGAGAAGAAGAAAATGTAATAAGTTGTCGTTATGGTGTTTCCTCGTTGCAAAACTTGGCAAAAATTTTAACTCAAGAGCAATAAAATAAAATTTGCAGTACCATTCCCTCTGTTAATATATACATGAAGTCCAGAACTCTGCTGTCGATTGGAAATCACCATTTCTTCGCTTCTTTCGTCTGTAACTTTAAAAAATGTGGCAGCACATTTTAATCGCATTTCACCTCTTTGAAAATGCCTGGCTTTCACTGTAAAACGAACTCCGAGAACGGTGGATTCTTCGCTGTCTGGGTATCGTATAGGTGGATGTGGCCGTAGGTAATCCCTGTTTGCCTTCAAAATAAGAAACAAAATGTACAATGAGGTTCATAATAATTTTACATCAAATACAGTGGTTCACACATTTTTAGAACGTTTTTAATAAGAAATCACATTAAACAAGTTAGTAAAATCATGCAATGCATTGATTACACTTTCCAACATACCAGAAATCATGACTCAAGTTATTACTCCAGTTATGAGGATAATGGCTGTTTAATAAATCTCGCTCCTGTGTCCTGACTTTTGAACCCATTTCGATGATAATCAACAGAACTGGTTCAGTATACCACTGGAACAACATGATTACGTTTTGCCAAAATTGAAGCATTTTTCGGTAAGTTATGACGCATAAGGGCAATGGAATGGATCCCGCTCCTATGTCGTGAGCTTTTATTCCATTTCGTCCATTTTCAACAGGGTTCGTCCCCAAATGGTCCCCTACCACATACTAAAGTTTCATCGAAATCGAACCATTCTTACGCGAGTTATCGTGCGGACGGATTGACAGACGGACAAAGCTGGAGCATATACGCTTCTTCAAGCTACTGTTGGAAAGCGTAAACAAGTTAGTAGAATCATGCAATGCATTGCTTAAGATACGCTTTCCAACATACCAGAAATCATTACTCAAGTTATGAGGGCAATGGCTGTGGAATAAAGCTCGCTCCTGTTTCCTAACTTTCGACCCCATTTCGATGCTATTCAACAGACTTTGTTCAGTATTCCTCCGGAACAACATACCAAAGTTTTGTCGCACTAGAGACATTTTTAGTCAAGTGATGAGGATAATGGCTGTGGAATAAATCTGGCTCCTGTGTCCTGACCTTTGACCCCATTTCGGTTATTTAAACAGAACCGCTTCAGTATACCTCCGGAACAACATACTGAAGTTTTGTCGCAATAGAAGCATTTTTACGTAAGTTATGACGGATAAGGGCGATGGAATAAATCCCGCTCCTATATCCTGAAATTTGACCCCACTTCGTCCATTTTCAATAGGATTCATCCCCAGGTTGTCCCTTACCACGTACTAAAATTTCATCGAAATTGAGCAATTTTTACGCAAGTTATGACGCATAAGTGCGATGGAATGGATCCCGATGCTATGTCGTGACCTTTGACCCCATTTCGTCCATTTTCAAAAGACATCGTTCCCAGGTGGTCCCCGTCCGGAAGGGTATAAAGCACACGGGTGGTGTACGCTCAGCAATTAGGTGAAAGCTATTGCAGGGTGTACATCGGTTTGAACGACGTCGAGTTGCTGCCACCGTGTGAGATGGCCAACAGGCCATCCAGTAGACGACATCTGAATGACTTTTACCCGAGGTCGCGTCATTGGGAAGTTGGAAGAAGGTCGAAGTGTGACTAGTGTAGCCGAGAAGTTCGGGATCGCTCACAGCATCGTTTCACGAGCTTGGAGAGCATTTTAAACGACAGGAACAGCTGTCCGAGAGTTTAGCAGTGGTCGTCCACCAGCCACCACGGCAGTGGACGACCGTTATATTTTCCTACAGGCGAGAAGAGACAGACAGCAGAAAGCGGAAGAAATCGCAAGGCGCATGCAACAGACAACTGGAAGTCCGTTATCGCGTTTTACCGTAGCCAGAAGGCTGCAGAAAGGTGGTCTATTTGCACGACGACCAGTACGGTGTGTGCCATTAAAGCCTTCTCATCGGAGACGGCGGTTTCTGTGGTGCCAGGAACACAAGAACTGGACACATCAGCAATGGGGTCGAGTTCTCTTTACGGATGAGAGCCGATTTATTCTGACGAGCGATTCTGGACGTATACATATCTGGATAGAGCAGGGAACACGCAATCACACCTCTAACACCATCGAAAGGGACCGATTTGGAGGTGGCGGAGTTCTCGTTTGGGGCGGTATCATGCTTGGTAGTTGTACTGACCTCCACATCTTCCAATGAGGTTCAGTCACTGCTGTCCGCTATTGTACCGAGGTTCTCCTGACTCACGTACGTCTGTTTAGAGGTGCTGTGGGTCCTGAGTTCCTCTTCATGGACGACAACGCTACACTTCATCGTACAGTGGCTGTCGCAGAGCTGTTGGAGAGTGAAGATATTCAACGCATGGGTTGAACCGCAAGGTCCCCGGACCTACATCCTATCGAACACGTGTGGGACCTTCTCAGAAGACACTTGGCAGCACGTCACCAGCCGCCAGCGACGATTCAGCAGCTGCGATTGGCGCTACGAGAGAAATGGGCCGCGATGCCTCAACAGCTCCTTGACAACCTCGTCCTCAGCATGCACAGACGTTGTAAATCCTGCAACGCAGTCAGGGGTGATCATATCCCCTACTAAAGACTGGATTTTTCTTGGCAGCCGCCTGTCACATGGACGTTTCTGTCTTCTGTCCAGTTGTGCTAGAAGCTACATTTTCAATAAAGTGCCTTTGTATCCTTTGGATTCCTTGTTTGGATGGTTTTGCTCACTTGTCCCATATTCTTACATCTTGAGGATCTTATGGTATGATTTGAGTCGAATTGGAGCTCTTCTGCATGACGTTATATACGAAAAACCGTCTCGTCCTTAATTTTAGCGCGCCAGTGTATATTTATACCCTTTTTAGTATTGTTAGTGTACTGTATAGTTCTTTAATGGTAATTACAGTATGTTAAGGTGGTTCCACCTAAAATCTGTGTCTTATATTTCCAATGGTAAAACTTCTTTACATATTTTCTTCGCAATTAATGTATTCCCAAGGATGAAAATAGCATGGGATACTCAATACTTGCTAAAGCATAACCATAATAAAGCAATACAGCATTAGTTTGTCTACTGATGTCCTCAATGAAACAGGTCGCGCCATCTATTAACTGGTCTGAACATTACTCAAAGAAAAATGATTAATTATTAATATAATTTTATGCTTTAGTATGTAAGTATCGCATGCTATAACGTAAAGATAGTTTTATCGATGTGCAAATTTTAATCCTTGGGAATGCATTAATTGCGAAGAAAATATGTAAAGAAGTTTTACCATTGGGAACATAAGGTAAAGATTTCAGGTGGAACCACCTTAAAGAATAAGTTTTCTATTAAATTCATGTGAAAACTCCTTATAGTTTTCGTGGCCTTTCAAAAGCTTGGTTCCTTTCTTAATATATGGAGACCAGTGTACATTCGTAAATTCTAGAGATAAACGTGCCCGCTGCTTCTTCCATCTAGTGATATGATTGGCTGACAGGAAAGGACTGCGGAGCAATTTCGAGAGGGGGACTGAAAGAAATATCTAATTATGCACTCAATAAGCTAATAGGCCGGCGCTCGCATTGAAAGTCCACCAGAGGATAAATATTTGAGATCGAGTTTCAAAGGGAGACGAAGGGGGCAATGGTCCTAAATCATTCCGTTTAATTTGAAGCAGCAAAGTTCAATTGCTACTTTCAATTAAGTTTAGAGAAAGCTTTCCGTTTTAATTACGATGCTGCTCCTGGTAAAAATCATTTGCTCCTCGTGTGCAATGCTCTCTATCCCGGTGATCAGGTTTATTCGTGGAAATTCAGGAATTTATGCTTGCTCTAAGGCTACAGAGACACTCTCAAGGTTACCGGTTTTAAAAAAAAAGATAGAGGAAGAAAATCAGGAATGTCATTTATTACGAAACAAGAAACTGTACGTCTTACTAGATATAAATATCTGCAAAATAGTGTTCTACTTAGATTTTTTGTTATTGCTCCCAGACAATGGAATGAAATGTTTTTAATTGCTTTAAACTTCAGGTAGGTTATTCTTTGATGCCATGTCTTGCGGAATAACAATCATACGAACTCTGTAATTCTTTAAATCTCTGTCCCTACAGAAAATCTGCAGATACGTGCAAAAATTTGTGTCAGACGAAAGAGTATGCTTTCATTTAACACTTCGGGGGAAAATACAGGGCGTAAAATACATGAGAAGCCACCTGACATAAACGTTTCATAAATTATGTATTGATACATTGATGGAAAGAAAAATCCCAACACCACGAAAAAATAGTTGTAAAGGATTGAAATGGCGGCAATGCATTTGTATAGGTAACATATTTAATCGATTAAGGTTTCAAGATCATGGCTTATTGTAAGCGCGAGAAGAGCCATTTTAAATGTTAATGCTGGTACATTAATACCCGGTGTCACCGCCAGAATGTTGAATGCAAGCACGCAAACGTTCATGCATTGTGTCGTACAGGTGCTGGATGTCAGTTTGTGGGATGGAGTTCCATGCCTGTTGCACTTGGTCGGTCAATACAGGGACGGTTAATGCTGGTTGGGAGTGACGCTGGAGTTGTCGTCCAATGATGTCCCATACGTGCTCGATTGGTGAAAGATCTGGTGATCTAGCAGGCCACGGCAACATGTAGACACTCTGTAGAGCATGTTGGGTAAAAACAGCGGTATGCGGGCGAGCGTTATCCGGTTGGAAAACACCCCCTGGATTGCTGTTCATGAATGGCAGCACAACAGGTTTAATCACCAGACCGACGTACAACTGTGCCGTCAGGGTACGTGGGATAACCACGAGACTGCTCCTGCTGTCATAGGAAATTGCTCCCCAGACCATAACTCCAGGTGTAGGTCCAGTGTGTCTCGGCCGCAGACAGGTTGGTTGCAGGCGCTCACCTGGCCTCCTTCTAACCAACACACAACCATCACTGGCACCCAGGCAGAAACGGCTTTTTTCAGAAAACACAACAGATCTCCACTCCGTCCTCCAATGAGCTCTAGCTTGACACCACTGACGTCGCAAACGGCAGTGGTTTGGAGTAAGTGGAATGCACGCTACTGGGCGTCTGGCTCGTAGCTGTCCTTCAAGTAACCGATTTGTAACAGTTCGTTGTGTCACTGTGGTGGCAACTGCATCTCGAATTGCTGCCGTAGACGCGGTACAATGCACCACGGCCATACGCCGTACACGGCGGTCTTACTTCTCAGTAGTGCCACGTGGTCGGCCGGAACCCGGTCTTCTTGAGGCAGTACCTTCCCTTGACCACCGCTGCCAACAATCATGCACAGTGGCTACATTCCGGTCAAGTCGTTCTGCAACATTGCGGAACGAAAATCCACCTTCTCGTAGCCCTATTACACGACCTCGTTCAAACTCCGTGAGCTGTTGATAATGGCTTCTTTGTCTTCTTAAAAGCATTCTTGACTAATATCAACACACTACGTCGAATCTCAACGATAACTAACGCTCACGAACGTTACAGCGCGTATTTACAGCAAACCTGCTTTGCATGTTCCGAGGGGCGCTACTAGCGCCATACGTATGCGCCGAGCGCAAAATTTGCATAGACGTCATCTTACAGATGTACTCTCACCGCCTACCAACTGTCGTTTATCTAACACAACCCCTTCTTGGTGTTGGGATTTTTTCCGTCAGTGTATATAGGTCGTACAGTTGTCAGGGTTCTGAATATTCGTCAGAGCTGGAGAACGGCAAGTGTGTTGCCTAAGCATAATGATCTTTGACTTGGCCCACCGCCACTGACTTATATATGTACAGGGTGCCCAGTAAAATTCTTTCTCAGCCCCGTAACTTTCGAACGCTGAGAGCTACAGCCATAAAAATGGGGTCTAGGTATTGTAAAGTGGCTATAGGCTGTTCGGTGAGACCGCCTACAGCGCTTCCTAGCGGCAAAGTCAGGAGTTAACGTGCCGATCTCGAAAACTGTACGAGATATGGGAAAACCGTCAATTACAAAGTTGTAGAACAGATTCGATTTAGTACGAAAAGACACCTTGCGCTCATGAATGCTAAGAATAGAACGCGTTCAATGCTCGTTTGTTTGTTCTCTATATCGAGCACTGTTACGTCACGAAACGCGTTAGAAAGGAGCAATCAGTTATCACTAGACACATTTACTGGCGGTGCTCAACGTACTCTCCGTCAGTCACAATACACATTTGGACTCGAGATTGAATCTCGCGCGCCCTTAAAGTAGCACAGCAATAGATGTATAGTTAAACATAACACCGCTGAAATATGTCAAATATACAAAATTTCTTACCTTGTCTTCTTAATGGACAAACATACTGAAGTACAGAATATAAAGGACATACATATATAACTCTAAGACAAACATAACTCATGCTCCCCTCGTATGTATCCAACGCTGTAAAGGTAAACATACTATGTGAGATAAGCGATGACCTCTGACAGTGGTCTAAGCGATGGCCTCTGATCATTCGTCCGAAAGCGGTCTGTGTTCGAATCCCGGTGAGGCATGGATGTTGTGTTTGTCTTACGTCACTAGCTCTCTCCCTTCCCTGGAACCAGTGACCCCAAATTAGGGACGAGTGACAACTTATAGCCCATTGAGTTGCTCACGGTGGTCGTTAAACCTCCAATAAAAAAAAAGCCACCCCGGTGGCGTAGTAGTCTAAGCGATGGCCTCTGATAACTCGTCCGAAAGGGGTCCGGGTTCAAATCCCGGTGAGGCATGGATGTTGTGTTTGTCTTACGGCACTAGCTCTCTCCCTTCCCTGGAACCAGTGACCCTAAATTAGGGACGGGCGACTACTTATACCCCATTTAGGTGCTCACGGTGATCGTTAAACATCCAATAAAAAAAATAAAAAAGAAGCCGCCCCGGTGGCGTAGTGGTCTAAGCGATGTCCTCAGATCATTCGTCCGTAAGGGGTCCGGGTTCGAATCCCGCCGAGGCATGGATGTTGTGTTTGTCTTACGGCACTAGCTCTCTCCCTTCCCTGGAACCAGTGACCCTAAATTAGGGACGGGCGACTGCTTACAGCCCATTGAGTTGCTCACGGTGGTCGTTAAACCTCCAATAAAAAAAAAATTCCACTCAGCAATGGTATGTTTCGTAAAACCTTCCACGAAACTCCCCTTGACACAAATGTATAATAAACATTGATTAAGTGTCACGGTTAAGACCCAAATCCGAGTCAAAAAATCAAACTCCAAGTGTGTTCAGAAAATCTGTGTAAACAAAGTCAGCTGCTCTTTCCCAGGTACTTTCTAAAGTAATCCAAAAATTAGCAATGTTGAACAAGTGTTTTAGGGAATGTAATGAACAGATGCTAAGAGTCCTCGAGGCTGTTCGGTGGAAAGAAGATCAGATCATATGTAGAGGAATTTAGGAAAGGAGTATCTGACCCTAGGTCTTAAACAACCCTCAGAAATAGGAAGCTAGGAGATTTGGGCTAGAATGCCCGATAGGAAAGTGACACGGAAGCAAGGTAGAAAGAAGGAGGAAGACGCCCTCATTTATTACCGGGGGGGGGCAGTACCCGAGGTCGGACGGCTTAACGTGCCCATCCGACGCACGGCGGGTATTTAGTGGTTCGAACGTTCGAACCAAAATCTAATCTTGAATGAGGAGCCTTGCTGGTCGCCAATGCTATCCAATAAACAAGGACACCCTCATCCGTGCACAGACAGAGGAATGGGATAAATTAACCCAACAGCTGCTTGATAATGTTGTGCAAAGCATGAGACGACGTGTGGAATCTTGCATCGCCCTCCATGGTGGCCATATCCCGTATTGACTTCTTACGCCGGAACGCCTGCGGACGGTAATTGCATTTTTTCACGTTTACGTATTCTGCACAAAATGGCCTGTTTGCCTCTTGAACACGTTCCAAAGCCTTCTGGATTTCAGAGCACAATAAATTGTCTATCTTGTAATGTCCTGGCATTCTGACATTATTTTAGTTCACTTGGCATCCAACCACACTTACTTTTTTATGCGCTATATAGCCGTTTATGATCTGTCCTTAGCAATTGTCCAGCAGTGTAGTTAGCGCGACACTTGGGCGGCGGAAATGACATCACTGGTGGGCGTGGTCAACTTCCGGAAGTGGCGTATAGGGTAAAAAATGGCGGACACCGTGTGCTTCGCCTACTGTTGCCACCGGAAGAAACGTTTCTTCGGCGATGCACACGGGAAGCGCATCAATGACGTCACTTCCGGAAGTTGACCGCAGTCGTCTGTGACGTCACTTCCTACGCCAAAGTGCAGCGCAAACTACTTATTGAGATGCATAGATTAGTATTGGGCTGGTGCGAATGAGCAGAGGAGACAGGCCCCCACCACAACAGAATGGAACCACCCGCAGATGTTGCGGGTATTACGTCACAGAATTACTGTAAATAGCTAGCACGTGTGTGAAGAACAAGGTTCAGGCATGGTTTGTTTGAATGCACGGTGGCTTGCAAAGAAAACCTACAAACGCCGGATTTGAGAGTAATCTTCCTGTACGAATTTAAACTGGGCCATTTTGCAGGACTTGCCGCTCGAAACGTTAATAAAGCGTTTGGGCAGAATACAGCCAACGAACGAACCATTCGGCGATGGTTTGTGAAGTTTTGAAGCGGAGATATGGATCTGCAAAACGAAGCACGTGGTCATCGACCTGTTGCTGTTTCTGAAGATGTTTTGTTACGTGTGGTTAAAGAGCGTACCCCCTAAAAACGTGTCGTGAGATAGCGGCAGAGGAAAGTGTCCTCCACACGACAGTTGTTCTGCGTCTGGCTGCGCTGGGGGAGGTCAAAACGCTGGACACGTGGCTGCCGCATGAGTTGACAACTGCCAGCAAGACTAGGCGTTGGGATATCGCACGTCGATGCCTGCAAGGAATAAACAGGAACCTCTACTGCATCGAATCCTCACCTGCGGCGAGAAGTGGGTCCTTTATGATAATCGGAAACGATCAGCACAATGGTTAAGCAAGGCACTGCCTGCTGGTAAGAATCTTAAGCTACTCTACCTACCAAGAAGATGATGATCCTTTGTCTGGTGGTCCACAGCCAGGATAATCCATCGGAATTTCTTGGCAAATGGGCCAAACTATCACTGCAGAACGTTTTTGTGCGAAAAAGACAGAAGTCGAGAAAGGGCAAAATGCCTAAGTTCTCGAACTCAACCTCGAACTTGATAGAAGACTTCGCGAAGAAAGTGAATTAGCAAAAGAATTAAGCTCACCAAATCCTGAAGTCCAAACAACCAACACGTCGTCGACGTACCTGACGTAAAGAAGTGGTTTTGTGGGGGAAACAGAAATGAGGGTATCCTCTAAGTACTGTTACAAAACCTCTGCAAGCAAGGGAGACGGCGAGGGGGAGGGGACTTATAGGTGTATCTTCCAACTGTCGAAATATGTTCTCCGAATGTATTCACATGTTCGTCAATGGCGAAAGATGTTGCAACGATGAACCCCTCGTCTTTGTCCCCCTTCCTTGGAGAACACTTTTGGGCCAGGTCACGCCTACCAACTATGCTCCTACCCACCGAACTTGATTTGGACTTTGCTTTTATTGCACATGCGCATTAACCGCTATTTTCTTCATCAAAGTATACACTGAAGAGCAATTGAATTAGAGACAGCTAGCGTTACACAAATGTGGCAATGTGGGAGGCCCTGTAAACGGAAACGACGTGATGTATGCAGCGATCCAACAATATCAGGAGTGATTCGACCGGAATCAGTAAGAGTCGGATGCAGTATGGGTAAGACGAAGGATCTAAGCGCATTTGATCGTAGGAAAACTGTCAGGGCACGACTAATGGGTCACTCCATCTCGGAAGTCGTGCAGGCCCTGGAATTTGTACCAACCATTGTGTCACAGGTGCACCGTGAGTACATCAAATCCGGTAAAACCATCCTTGCTAGGGCCAGCTGCCATAGATAACAGCGTGTGGATGAGCGGTGTCATCGTCGGCTAGCTTGCATTGTAACAGCGGATAGACGGCGTACAGTGCAAGAAATCACTCGGCAATTTAACGCTGGTGCACAAAAACGTGTGAGCAGCCACACAATCCAGAACCATCTCCTCGCTATGGGGTACAGAAGCCATCGTCCCACGAAGGTGCCGCTGCTGACCGCACATCACAGGGTGCACATATTAGCATGGGCGCGAGAACGTCGCCACTGGACCCTAGACACGTGGAAAAATGTTGCCTGGACTGATGAGTCGAGATTCACGTTGGTACATGCGGATGGCAAAATACGAGTACCGCGCAAACCACATGAAGCGATGGATCCTTCTTGCCAGCAGGGTACTCTTCAAGGTGGTGGGGGTGGCATTCTCGTTTGGGAACTGTTTACGTGGACTGAAATGGGACCCCTGGTACGTGTGACATCGTCATTTCATAGGTCAACGTTACCGGAATATCCTAGACGACCATTTGCTCCCGTTTGTGCGTCTTCAACATCCCACTGGGTACCTCATCCTGCGACAAGACAATGCAGCTCCCGAATTGTATCCGAATGGTTGGATGAACACTCCACCGACGTCGCCCCGCTTCCTTGGCCAGCTAAGTCACCTGACTTTAATCACATCGAGCACGTCTGGGATGCCATCGAGAGAGATGTTCGAGGCTCTGACCCTCCTCCATCAAATCTTCGTGGACTGAGGGAGCTTGTTCAGGGGTGGTGGATCCGTGTGGCTTCCCAACGCTTTCGGTGTCTGGTCGAGTCCCTGCCGAGACGAATCGCCGCCGTCATCAGTGCGAAAGGTCGAGCTACACGTTACTAGACAGGTGTCTCTAGTTCAATTGCTCTTCAGTGTATAGATATCTCACTTCTGTGCTCACTGCTACACTGTATCTGAGGATGACACCGTTGTGGTGTCGAAAGGTCTTAAACATATACTTATTTTAAGTGTACTAGCAATCATGCCCGTTCTCCGAACGGTGAATCTATAAAGTCATGTTTGAACATAAAATTAAAGAAAGGGAAAAGTAATTAAGGGAAATAAAAGTAATTTAAAATACGTAATTTTTTTACAATTTAGAACAGCGTCGTGATGTCAACGCATACGGTTTCACGTAAAACAGAGCAGGCTTTGGCGCCCTTAATTTCAAATCAAAATTAAAAATTTTCAAAGCATTTCACTGATTCTGACAAAATTATCTTTAAACCTATCAGCATTTTGAAACAGTAAAGCTAAACTACCATTTTGAAACTTTTGGTTTTCAGACTTTTTTCTAGTGTAGAAGTGATAGAAAAATTCAAGCAGACAATGTTTCAAAGCAGCACCGTTTTTTTTTTTTTTTGTGCATTTGGACGTATCCGGACTTTGAGAACTACCAGCATGCCAATTTTCCGATCTCTATGTTATTTAGAAGAGGTCTAACAATTTGCGAAACAAGGAAACAATTCACACGATGTTCCAAAACCGCCATTTGGGGGGGGGGGTTCAGACTTTTCTAGGTATTAAGACCTATCAGCATGCCAATTTTCATCAGATCTTTAGGTGATTTAGAAGTGATCAAACAATTCGTGGACGGTATTTACACAGGTATTGTAGGTATTCACGTATGCCGGCGGAAATTATGAACTTTAAAAGCATCGCTTTGTCACTAAACATTGCGTCATTACCCGTTTGATTGTAGCCTGTTCTCTCACCCAATGAGAAGAGAGCGCTAAAAATAGTTGCATCACCATGGCAGCAGGTCGCGGAACCAGAACTTTCCTGTGTGATTAACGCTGAAGGCGGGGCAAGCCGCTCGTTCTTTTAATTTGCGTCTTTAAAAAAAACGCTTAAAAATCAGAAAATGACTTTTCTTAATGTTTTTTTTTTTTTTTTGGTAAAGAGAGATGATAGTTGTGAGTTCATGCTGAAAAAATTGCAAGGCTAATGTGATTTATAGGATGGCATATATCGGTTTTTAAAATGGATCCCATCGCGAAATAGAAAATTTTGTGAAATTTAAAAATTAAATTTTTCATAAACTAACTCGAAATTTAAAAAAAAAAAAGCCGACGAGCTGCAAATATTCGGCCATAGCGCCATATGCCTACAACGTTCTGTGGCACTGTCGCCGTTAGTTTGTCCGGAACGCGAACTGAAGACACTTTTTTTGCTTACCTTTACTTTGAAATACAATAGCACTTCAAAAATTGCCAGAATCGAACTAGTTAGTAAAATCACGCAAAGCATTGATTATGATATGATTTCGAACATACCAGAAATCATTATTCTAATTATGAGGATAATATCTGCAGAATAAATATCGCTCCTGTGACCTGACCTTTGACCCCATTTCGATTATATTGAACAGAACCGGTTAAGTATACTTCCGGAACAACATGATAAAGTTATGTCTCAATTGAAGCCTTTTTACGTACGTTATGACGCATAAGGGGAGTGGAATGTATCCCACTGCTATGTCCTGACCTTTGACCCCATTACACCCATTTTCAACAGGGTTCGGCCCCTAGGTGGTCTCCTACCACATATTAAAATCTCATTGAAATCGAACCATGTGTACGGAAGTTATGAAACATAATGGCAATGGAATGGATCCCGCTCCTATGTCCTGACCTTTGACCCCATTCACCCATTTTCAACAGGGTTTGTCCCCAGGTGGTCCCCTACCACATATTAAAATTTCATTGAAATCGAAGCCTTTTTACGTACGTTATGGCGCATAAAAGGAGTGGAATGTATCCCACTGCTATGTCCTGACCTTTGACCCCATTTCACCCATTTTCAATAGGGTTCGTCCCCAGGTGGTCCCCTACCCCATACTAAAATTTCATCGAAATCGAACCACTTTTACGTGAGTTATCGTGCGGAAGGACGGACGGACGAACAGACGGACAAAGCTGGATCATATACGCTTCTTCAACCTACTGTTGGAAAGCGCGAAAAACAGTTTATTTCAGCGTCTTCGCCGAACAATTCTCTACAAACGATGTAAATTTAATATTTTTTGTGGTTAATACGTTTTGCCCTGTGAGCTAGAAAACCGCCAGTGTCGCGAAATTTCTAAAACAGCGGCGGCGGCAGTTACCTTTCTTTAGAATAGCGTTACAGTTTTTATTATTAAAGAGTATCGTGTAGGAGAGGGCAATTGTTTTTAATTTAATAGCTTATAACGTAAAGTTCCTTTCGTACTGAAATCTTGTCGTTTTTACGTTATGTCTATATCATTAGGTATGAATACGATGGAACACTTCCTTAATTAAACCTTAACGGCGAGACGAAACATAAGACAAACTCAACTTACGTTAATTGATTTATTCCACCACTATTTCATCAACACAGCATCGCACTTCACATTTTATTTAACAAATCAGTATCCAACACACATCCAACACCCCACACGAGCCACTGTTGTATTGTAGTTTTTATCTATCGTTGTTATCTCATACAGTCATACGCCACGTTCACTTTGACCTCAATTGTGTTGCAAACAGTATTCGTTTGAGAGAGAAGATGTCACGTTAAGTTGTGAAGTATAACTGAGAACAAACTCAAAATGTACATAGGGAAAGAAACAAAAAAATGAAACTTAATTTCGAATATACGTCACAAGCTTTTGGTGCACGAGTTAATTCCTTCATACCTCATACCAGATCAGAGCCGTCATTTCGAAATTGGCGAAGAAGCTGGAAATAATGGGAAGCTTGGTTGACTCGCATACGGCCGGATAACCCCAGATGACGGAGGACACAGCAGAGGATATGAAGCAGCGGTTGTTGGCACTCCACGAAAATGCTATCCCAAGAGACTGGACGATCGTATTCGACATGTCAAAGATCAGCCAAAGAGGCGAAGATTAAGCCGTACTGTATCTCAGTTGTGAACGAGTAAAAGCCACCGGATTTTGCAAAGCGATTGGCATATTATTAATGGTTGGCCAAATTTATCGCTGGAATCTCCACCCTGTTCGTCATAACATGGTTTACTGACCAAACATGGTTCCATTTTTACGGCTATGTAAACTCGCAAAATACACGGGTGTGGGCCAGTGATGATCCCCACGCCATCCAAGAAGAGCTATTTCATCCATTGAAAATCGATGTCTGGTGTGCGGCGTCCCAACACCATATATCATCGGCCAATCGTTTTTAAAGACACGTCGAATACCGACCAATACTTGGAAATCTTTAATGAGTTTGTGAACCACCTGGATGATCAGGAATTTGTGGATGGTTACTATTAACAGGCATGTGCAATGTGTCACAACTCCAATAACAGCAGGGCAGAAATTCGCAGATTTTACCAGGGCAGGATTATCTCCAAAGACCGCTTAGGTCACCCGACCTGACACCCCACAGATTTCTTTATCAGGGGACTTTTAAAAAGCAAGGTTTATGCAACAAGCCAAGGTCGATTGAGGAGCTGAAAGACAACATCACACGTGAAATTTATGCCATCGAAGTTGCTACGCTACATCGCACATTCGCCAATATGGATCGTTGGGTGAATATGTGCCTGGAGGATGGCGGTGGGCACTTCCAAAATCTTCTATGAGACATTCATTTTTGTCTTGGATCAAGGTATGTTTTACATTAATTTCATTCCAATGTGCCTGTGCAGCCGTGAGTTTATTAAACAAGTTAGTAAAATCACGCAATGCATTGATTATGATACGCTTTCCAACATACCAGAAATCCTTACTCAAGTTATGAGGATGATGGCTGTGGAATAAATCTCTTTCCTGTGTCCTGACCGTTGACCCCATTTCGATTATATTCAACAGAATTGGTTAAGTATACCTCCGAAATAACATACTAAAGGTTTATCGCAATAGAAGCAGTTTTACGTAAGTTATGATGCATAAGGGCGATGGAATGGATCCCACTCCTATGTCGTGACCTATGACCCCATATCGTCCACCTTCAACAGGGTTCGTCAATAGTGGTCCCCTACCACGCACTAACATTCCATCGAAATCGAACCATTTTTACTCAAGTTATGACGCATAAAGGCGATGGAATGGATCCCACTCCTATGTCGTGACCTATGACCCCATATCGTCCACCTTCAACAGGGTTCGTCAATAGTGGTCCCCTCCCACATACTAAAATTTCATCGAAATCGAACCACTTTTACGCACGTTATGATTCATAAGGGCAGTGGAATGAATCCCGCTCCTTTGTCCTGACATTTGACCCCATTTCGTCCATTTTCAATAGGGTTCGTCCCCAGGTGGTCCCCTACTACATACTAAAATTTCATTGAAATCGAATCTTGTCCTGACCTTTTACCCAATTTATCCCATTTTCAACAGGGTTTGTCCCGAGGTAGTCCCCTCCCACATACTAAAATTTCATCGAAATCGAACCATTTATACGCGAGTTATCGTGCGGACGGACAGACGAAGCTGGAGAAATTCGCTTCTTCAACCTATGGCTGGATAGCGTAAAAAATAGATGTTCAGTCCCGAGTGAATCGCCCTGTACTACTTGTTCTTACGTGAACATTTTTAAAAATTAAAAAAAAAATGTTTATTTCAAAAATTTTGACACAAGTTTTTGATATTAGTTATGTGAAAATTTTTAAAAATTAAGTAAAAAAATGTTTATTTCAGAAATTTTGACGTTTTTGTTCCTACTTATGTGAAAATTTTTGAAAATTAAAAAAAGAATTGTTTATTTCAGAAATTTTGGCATAAGTTTTTGATATTACTTATGTGAAAATTTCTACATGCAATCGGCGAAAAACTGTGCGTTTAAATACTTTTTACATCCACTATAACTGCTGATGATTTTACTGAGTCGAAAGCCTTTTCTAGAGGTGTGACGAATCCTAAATTTTCTGGAATCCGAAGCCTGGACAGTTTTCGAAACTCGAATCTATCAAATCCTTAATGTAAGAATAACTATAAGAAAAAAAGGGAAAGAAAAGACTTCTACTTAAAATTAAAAGTTTTTAATTGACGCAAAATTTGAAATCTGTGCTTAATGAAAAACAAATTAAAGAATACAATTTAAAAAAAATGTACCCATACTTATAAAGAAGATACAAATGGAATTTAAATAATTTGTAATTTACATTTACTAAATGAAGTGAGTCTTGAGTTTCATTTCCATTTTCTGAATATGATTAGACAAAAAAATATTTGAGTAACAATTCAAATAGCTGTGTACCCACTGTACAAGATTTTCTTCGATTGTTTTCTAATGTCAGAACTCGTCATGCTGACAAAAATTCGAACAAATATCGCTCCAGAACAGTGGTTTCAAACTCAGACACTTGGAAGGGCCAATTTCCAGTTTTGAACTTTACAAAACTGCACCAATGGCTTGGCAGTACAGTGGAATATTATTTCTAATTATCGGTAAATAGTAAAAACAAATGCTTCATCATTCACTGTAAACAATCACCATTACGTAACAATTATTTTCACCTAAATCTTAAAACAATCACTTTTACCAACTGAACACGGCACACAGTACAGAAGATATTACATGTTCTGACCAGAAACTTGGGCTCGCTTTTCTGTCACTAATTTATCGTTATTTGGAAAAGTGTTTACCTTACTTTTAAAAGTGAACACAAGTGACTGTCACTTAAACTACTCCTTTCAAGACATTTTATTAGGTGTGCACCTTAATTATCGGCTCCTATCCGCAAGCGATCATAGAACGCTGGCAAATGCAAATAGCTGTGTGCGATAATGGCTGATTGCAGCGCCATCTAACAGCTTTCCACGCAACCGTAACCGCTCAGAGCTGTAGTGACAGAAGGGACGAAAGTTGACGGTGAAAGCAATGTCGTTCGAGAAGCAACATTTGAGGCACTGCCTCCTGTTCGCGTTTCAGCTGAAAAACAGTGCCCAGCAAAATGACCTGTGCTGCTTTGGGTGCGGCTGCTGTGTCCTACAGTACGTGTAAGAAGTGGTTCCAGCGGTTTAAGCAGGGAAATTTTGATCTCCCTGATGCAGAACTTCCCGGACAACCACAGAAATTTGACGATGAGGAACTGGAGCAACTGTTGAACGTGGATCCCTGTCGCACACAGTCTGAGCTCGTCCAGGAACTCGGAGTAACACGGCAGGCCATTGTAAAGGGCCTGCACAAGCTTGGACGGGTTCACAAAGAGCGCTGTTGGGTGCCCCACCAACTCACAGCTGCGAACTAGTCTAGGCGCTACGATGTTGCTTTGTCCTTGCTCTCCAGATTCAAGAAGAAGGATTTCCTCCACAAGATTTTGGCCTGTGATGAGAAGTGGATCCTCTACGATAATCCTAAGCGGCGCAAATCGTGGGTTTATCCAGGTAATCCTACCACCAGTACCGCCAAACCGAATATCCATGCCAGGAAGTTGTTGCTGTGCATATGGTGGGATCAGCGCGGTTTCGTACACTATGAGTTGCTCAAACCTGGTCAATGCTGAGCGTTATTGTCAGCAACTCCTTCGTGTGAGTGACGCAATGGAGGCGAAAAAGCCATAGACTGGCAAGGGCAGAAGGTCGGTCCTGTTGCTTCAGGATAACGCGCGTCCTCACACCGAGAAAATGACTTTAAACACGATCACCGACCTGGGATGGGAGATTTTGTCCCACCTGGCGTATTCTCCAGACTTCGCCCCGTCGGATTACCACCTCTTTCGCTCCCTGCAACATCACCTGAGTGATACGCACTTCACTTCTGTCGAAGAGGTCCACACAAGTATTGATGACTTTATCAACTCGAAACGACCCTCATTTTTCCGCAGTGGCATTCGGCAGCTCCCTGACCGATGGCTCAAATGTATCCAACACGACGGAAATTATTTCCCTGATTAGGTACGTATTCGATTTGCTATAATTTGCTGTCAGCGTGTCGTGCTCTGTGGCCGAGAATTGAGTTGCACACCTAATACTTGGTTCATTCTGGAAAACAACTGTTCATATTAGTTATGTTGTTCCGGATATAGACATAACACGTGTAACTACGTTATGAATGCTTACGCACTTGTCTTTTGAAACTTACTGGTAAAACTCTGTTAGATTGCAGCTGTTGAATCTTCTTTTCAGAAAAGAATCACACTGAAAGTCTATTGAATCAAGCTGAAGTTCTTCAGGTGCGTTGTCAGCATTATAGGAAAATGGTGACTTGAATATTACTACCTTCAAAAAGTTCTGGAACTTTTTATATTGAAAAAGAATGAGTACAGATATTACCTGTTTCTTTCGAAGTATTTACCCTGTGCAACTATGCATTTTTGCCAGCGCTCATACAAAGATTTAAATGCAGATTGCAAGCCTTCTTTTGCCACATCCTCCAGTGCCTCCGTCGCAGCTCTTCGGAACTTGAGAAGCGTCGCCCCTTAAACAAATTCTTCATTCAGAAAAGAAGGAAAAAGTCACACGGGGTGGTGATCAGGGGAATAAGCTGGTTGTGGAAGAACGGGAATGTGATGCTTATGCAGGTTTTTCGACACCAGGAGGGATCTGTTAGCCGACGCATTATCGTGAGGGAACACCCACGATTTGGACTTCCGAAGATCGGGTCGTCGCGTCTCACTGATTCTTGAAGACGTTTCAGGACGTTGATGTACTTTTCTTTAGTGACTGTACGACCATGTTGAAGGAATTCCTTGTGTACGACCCCCTTGCAATCTAAGAAAACTGTTAACAAGACCTTTCCTATGGAGCGGTCAGCCTTGAACTTTTTTGCTCGTGGTGACGACGGGGATTTCCACACTTTGGACTGTCGGTTGGATTGGGGGTCGTAAACTGTAGTTCGTCTCATCACACTCTCACCGTACGCTGACTTAATCATTTGAAAGTCTCAGCGAACGATTTTCCGAGCAGAACACAAGTATTTTCACTTGAACGTTGTTCAAAATTCGGCATCGTTATCTTCGCGATGGAGAGCCTCGAATGCTTGTAATCACGAACAACGAACGTGCGCTGTACGTGTTGGATCTGGATCAAACCGGTTCTGGCTGGTCGGTCACATCATGCTCTTCGCTTGCTCAGCAGGGAATGGCGGAATTCTCTGACATTTCGCAAATATTCAAAAGGTTCCGGAACTATTGAATGTTATGTTGTTTTAGTTCGTTTTGTTATAATTGTTGTTTTAAGTTCCAGAAAATATTTAATGTTATAATACACTTGAAAAAAGGGTCCGCCAAGTTTTTTAGGTTAAGATTCGAAAGATTCGAATGACGAAAAGAGAGCGGAGATTCAACTTCTCGAATCTCAAATCTTTTTCTAGATTCCCGAGATTTCAGAATTCGAATGGCACACCCCAAGCCTTTTTTTTTTACGCTTTCCAACCGTAGGTTAAAGAAGCATATAACCGATATAGTCACGTTCCTTTCGAGCTCTGTGTTTGTGCCCAGTTTTTGAAAGTATATAGTGAGTGTTTGTTCCTATTTTTGTGTTCCCCTTCAAGAAGAAGATCTGTACATTCTTTTAGCTCAGCTCCCAAGTCGGTGAGTTGCATATTTTGTTTGCATTCAGCGTTTTATTATTTTCGATCAAGCTGATCGATCCTTAAGTTAATCCTCGCCATTTACAATGGCTGGCACTGATAAGGGTGATGTCCACGCCCACATCAGTGATGCTCATTCAACCTCCTCCTCCTCCTCACTCTCAGGAGACCAATCAGCATTTATGCACAGACGTCATACGCATACAAGATGTGACGCGAGACTCCTCTGCAAAAGCTCAAGCTGATATCCCTGCCCAAGAGAGTGACGTCACCTTGACGCACGGCCCTGGTTCATTTGCCGAAGCTATGGATGTGACCGATTGCACGGTTGCGTTGCCTTCAACTGGCTCAACTCAGTTTACCAAGCCGCTACCAGCAATGAGCACTGTATCGCATCCTTCCGCTGCCAACTCTACGTCTCTCACTTACTCCACAGTGACCTCCGGAGCAAGAGTTCCTTCCAAGTTTATTGCTACCGTTTTTCCTGACTCTTACGTCAGTGTTGAGGGTAGTTCTGCCACCACCGATATCCCAGAGGATTCCCCAGCCGGGAAACAATTTTTCTCCACAATGGATTTCGGTGTCTGTTTTGATGCATTACCAGACACGAAACTCAAGGAATATAGTATTGCCCTAAAGAAGATGCTCCCTACAGGAGCTTATATCACTCATATGGCTCGAAAGCCACGGGCCGTATTAGTGTATTTTGCCCGTAAAGAACATGCAGACCTTGTGATGACTGCTGGCTTATCCATCAAAGATGTGCATCTTCTGGCTGAACTTGTGGCACAGCGACCTATCGAGGTCACTTTCCACCCAGTCCCACCTGAAGTCTCAGATGTCGCTCTATGCACTTTACTCAGCAAATTTGGCCGAGTGGTTGGACCAATAACGACCCTTTCGGCGGCGCCCAGAGATTCCGATGACAAATCCATTGCAGGGTTTTGTCGAAGTGCCCGTGTCATATTTCCGTCGGACGATCATCTGCTTGCGTGCCCGAAGATCCTAACCGTACGGTGTGGCCAGCAACGTCGGAGAATCGACGTCATTACCTCCTTGCACTGCACGCTTTGCCATGGCGAAAACCATCTTCGCGTGCACTGCCCACATCAAGTTCCACCGACTCCGACTGGCGCTCCTACAGGTACTGTTCCTACCTCGAAGCGTACTACACCATCTACTTCAGCACAGCAGGCCTCGGAGCCAAGATATGATGAAAAAGTCCGCTTACAGACGTTGGTCAACGCAACGCTCCCACAGCCGCTTCCTCTTTTTCACTAGAGGACTTTCCTACAATTGCCTAATCACTCCCGCAAAGTCGTCGCTCCACCACTGAGTAACTTTCAGAGGGTTTACAACCAGCTATTACCACTGGAACCTCCGAAACAGCTGATGTGGA
Source organism: Macrothele yani (assembly GCA_039090855.1). Classification (NCBI taxonomy): domain Eukaryota; kingdom Metazoa; phylum Arthropoda; class Arachnida; order Araneae; family Macrothelidae; genus Macrothele; species Macrothele yani. Next base: position 12,163,495 of record CM076999.1, on the reverse strand, counting down.
GTCCGTTGGTCCAGAGACGCAGTGTGAGGATGAGACTACCGAGCCTCCACTGAAGCGCCGCGGCTCTGGCCGTAGCAGGCGAGTAGCGAAGAAGCAAAACTCTACTTCACCTCGTTCAACCTCCCTCTCCAGCAGTTCTCCTCGACACACCTCGCCGGCCGAAGTCTCCTTTCCCACTGTCGAAGAGTTCGCTGCATTTCTCCAGACAGCCAATATACCTCCCGTACCACTGTCATAAATTGATCTCCATACATACTTAACGAATCTGACAAGCTACGCAATAGCGCGTGCCTTAGCAGTCAAGAATCCATCGCTTCGCCAACTTGTGCTGGAGCAGATCTTCAATGTGTCACATTTCTGCCGCCAGAATGTTCCCACCCATCCGTGGGCACAAATTTTCTATAATCGTCTCAAGTCTTTTCCTCCAGCTCTGAAAGATCTTCAGCTAGAGGCAAGGAACCCCACAATTCAAGATCGTGTCACTTAATTGCAGGGGATTCGCTTCCCCCTCAGCAACTCTCTAGCATATGAAGACCTCAACCCGTTGGGGGCTGATATTCTCCTCCTTCAAGAGACAAATTGCAAACCATCTACCGTCTATTCTCGATGGCGCCAGTGGAACTTTGTGTTTCATCACGCCTATGGACTAACATCTCATAGCGGTCTTGCCATCGGCATTAGTCATACTCTCAATTCTATTATCACATCTCTCTCTGTGCGAAATATTTGTCGAGATCTCTTACAGCATGCATCCTTTACCATCGCGTCTTCCAGATATCATTTATTCAATATCTATATTCCAAGCACTACAACACATTTATCAGTTCTCTTCACGCGTCTTCGCAGAGCACTCGACCGTATCCCACCGTCAGACCATGTTCTCGTTGGTGGGGATTTTAACTGTACCCTGGATCCTCTTCTGGATAGGTCTTCTACAAATAGAAAGCGCCGCCATGCCCTGGCGAACCTGCTCCAGACAGTTGTCACGAACAACGCTCTTCATGATGTACATCGGCATATTCATCCATGGTCGACTAATTACACTTGGCGCTCCTCTCATGCGCAAAATCCTTTCTTAGCCCGCCTTGACAGGTTTTATGCTTCCAGTACTCTACTTCCTGCCGTGACAGAATCGAGTGTGCATCCCACGGCCTCATCTGACCACTGCGCCATTGCCATCATAGTCCATACTGCACCATTCAAACCCAGGATAATTCGCCCGTGGACATTTGATGATGCACTTCTCTCCGACCCGGCATTCTGCTCTTCGGTCCGGTCATTCCTGACTGACAGACGACCGCAGCTTCAATCTGCACTCTGCGGATTAAATTCTTGGTTGGAGATCAAGCAACAGCTCGTTCTGCATGTCCGAAACTACTCTTTGCAACTAAAGACACTCCAGAACATGCGCCTAGACTATGTTCGTTCAATGCTATCCATGCCCAGTCTCAGTGATCCTCTCTTCTCCTCCTTTCAACAAGAGCTTCGATCTCTTCTCACTCCTCTGGCGCAACAAGCTCTCCGCCGACTTCGTTTGCAACACCTGACGCCGGATGTTCATAACTATGAGTTCCTGACGTCGGTGGAAAACAACCGACGAGCTTCGTCCATACTTCATCATCTACGCCTTTCTTCTGGAGAGGTATCAGATGAGCCGATTGCGCTTTGTTCCCATGTCCGTCAGTACTTCTCCATGAAGTTCAGTGAACCTCCTCAACCATCCTCTGCAGCAATGGATTCTCTCCTTTCTTATCTACCTCAGGTTCCCCCCCCATCTCGCTTCTTCTCTACTCCTTTCCCCCACGCCCTCTGAACTAAACACTACATTCTTTTCTCTGAATTCTAGTGCCGCTCCGGGTCCGGACGGCCTAACCTTTAGCTTTTATAAAACTTTTTCTGCCTCTTCTTCTTCCGTTTCTCCTATCCGCTTTCGCTGCTGCCTTTACTTACTCTCCGTTCCCGAGGGGATTCACAAATGCATATGTTGTCTTTTTCCCCAAAAAAAGGGGATCTCCTTGACTTGGTGAACTGGCGCCCAATTTCCCAACTGAATCTCGACTACAAACTTTATACCAAGCTTCTTTCACAACGACTAAATCCCATCCTCACTTACATCCTCTCCCCTAACCAGACTTACACAGTTCCCGGCCGTTCCCTATCTCACAACATCCATCTCCTGACTGATCTAATTCACCTTGCGCGCTCCCGCTCTGAACCCCTCGCCCTCCTCTCTTTAGACCAACAGTCCGTCTTTCATAATATCTCCCACACTTATCTCTCCGCCACACTTCTCCGATTTGGATTTCCATCTCCGTTTATTTCTCTCCTCACCTCCCTCTACCAGGACGCCAGTTTCCAGGTCAAGTTGCCCACCTTTCTTACAGCACCAATCCTCTTCCGCCGTGGAGTGAGGCAAGGCTGCCCACTCTCCGGTCAACTTTTCGCTATAGCCTTAGAACCTTTTCTCCGCTCCGTTCAACGCTCCTTTCAAGCCACCCTACCGCCACTCATCGCCCGCACGAGACACTATGTCACCACTTTCGTGGCGTATGCAGACGACGTTACCTTCTGTATACGCCTGGATTCACAGTTCTCTTTGCTCCAAAGTCTTTTCGCCGATTACGCCTCCTGCTCCGGAGCTGCGATTAATACAACCAAAAGCACAGGCCTGTGGTGCGGCTCATGGGTTGACCGTTTGGATTCTCCATGGGGAGCGCACTGGTCTTCAGCCTCTCAACGTTTCCTTGTAGTACATCTTGGCGTCCCAGGTGAAGCCTCCAGCACAACGTGGAATACCATCCAGCCACGTCTTCATCGGTCAACTGCGTTTTGGCGAAAAGCGCAGTTCTGCACCTCATATTTTCAACGTGCACGTCTTGCGCAAACCTATCTTCTCTCCATGTGCACACATTCCTGGCTTGCTACTAAATCCCCACTTCTTCGTCTCAATGATATCACTCGCTGCTTCACCTCAGTTATCTGGACCGGACACCACTGGCTCAGTGCCCCCAAACTCAGCCTTCCTCCTGACCAAGGTGGCATTGGCCTAATTGATACACGACTGTACTATCAAGCTCTCCGGATTACTTCGTTCCTCCGTTTTCATACCTCACCTGTTGCCGACGCCGTTACCGCAAGGAATGTCATAACCTCTTCGAGCAACACTAATTTCACTTTCACTTCTTTCATTCTAATGGACCTCCGTACTACCACTCACTCTCGCCTTCCTCCTGCCTTACGGGAGACTCTTACCTTTCTCCGCTCTCTCCCGCTCACTCGATCCCCACCCGATTCCACCACTGAACTCCTTGCCGAACCCCTGTTCTTCTCCTCTCTTCTTCACCCCTCATCTTTCATGCTTCGCCTATCCTTCTTGGCTCCGAGTCGGAGTTGTAACCGTCAAAGACCTTGTAACCTCAGATCTGTCCTGGCGACCCTACGCCAGCCTCCCACCCACCGTTCTACTTTCTCCCTCCTCTCGCTCTGTCTATGACTCCCTACTCTCTACCATCATTGCTAAGTTTCCTCATCTCGCAACCACCACCGGCCTGACCTTTGTTCCTTCCGCCTCCCTCCCCCTTCCTTTCTTTCTTTCAGTCGGCAGATCTACACTTCCACTATCCTCTCTTTCAACCTCAGTTCTCTATTGGTTACTTTTAAAATCCCACTCTCCTTCTCCCCTTCACATCCCTGATGTCTCCCAATCCTCTCTCACCGCTGTCTGGTCTGCCACCCTTTCTCCTCTTTCAGCTCCTCTTGAAATAAACGCTCACTGGCTTTTTCTCCACCTCCGTCTTTCCGTTCCATCCATCCTCCACCGCATGACCATTCTTGACTCACCTCTTTGCCCCTTCTGTGCTCAAGAAGCTGATGTCTCTCACGTTTATATACATTGTGTCATCCTCCTTCCACTACTCCATCTTGCATTTTCCATTGCTCAACGTTCAACCACAACTGATCTTCCTTTCGATGCCTATAAGACACTCTTACTGCAGGTCTCTCCGCCAGTCAAGCTTCCACCCATCTGCTCATATATTTTCATCTTGGTGAAACACGTCATTTACGTATTTCATCAGCGCTGCCGAGATATCTCATCTCCTTATACCATCCACCAAGCTTCTGTAGAACTACTGTGCCACTTTCGGGAGCGTCTCCTCTCAAGACTTCGTCTAGAGAACCTTGTGGCCGTTGCCCAACAGAGAGAACAACATTTCCGTTCCACCTGGTCTCCGGCCGCTTCCTGGTTCGCCGGCATGCCAGCGACGTTGCAACTGACTGTCGGTAGTTTATAACCTCGTTGCTCCTAGCTCTGTTGAACTTCAGTTCAACGTGCATGCTCATCATTGGTTTTCGGAATCAAACTTCAGCATAAAGCTTATATCTTCTAACAAATGTGAATATAATATGCACCATACTGTACAAATGTATATAGTCTTACTTGTTTTCTCTTTGATTATCATTTTTTCTACCAGTGCTAAGACATCGTAATTCTGTTTGCCTTAGGTTTCACATTGTCTACTTTGTCATCTACAGTTCTCCTTTTGTACAGTGCTTCATTATAATATTCTCGTTCTGTTATTTGTCAGCACTATAATATATTTATGCTTCGAGACGAAATGTTTCGACAATCTCTCTTATTGTTCTTGTGCAAAATGCCTGTACCTCTTACCACGAGGCTCCTTTGTGAATCAATACATCGTGCTGTATATAATGTACATAGAATTTTAGAGTTTGTATATTTTACCGTACAATATATGTACCAGGCCGCCCATGTTCGCCTCCTGAACCCAACCTTGTTAATACACTGCCGGACAATTGCTAAATACCGATGACAGTAGCAACGATAGCAACCATAAAATGGAAGGCAGGAAAATGTGGAAATCAGCATAAGTGCGGGATACAGTAAGACGTGCTGTGCGTATGCAAATTTTGGATTGCCAAACTTGTTCGTGACGTCATAGCGCTGATAAGAGACATAAAGGATTTGACGCGTATTGACCGTTGTTGTTCAAACGCTAAGTTGAAAGGGAAAGAATCAATTGACGAACTTACAATTTTCAGTATGTCTTCCCGACATCACCTAGATGATTTTAGGCGTGGCCGTATTATTGGCAAGATTGAAGAAGGGCGAAAAATAACAGATGTTGCCATGGAATTCGACGTCAGCCACAGTGTTGTTTCAAGGCTTTGGAAATCATTTCAAACAAATGGAGAGTGTAGCAAACGTCACGGGGGAGGTCGTGTTCGCAGTATGATACCTGCAGAAGATCGGTACATAGTGCTATCAACAAAAAGACACCGGCGCAGCACAGCTAGTGAGGTAGCAAATCAGTTTATGGCTGCTACTGGCAAGCGGATCTCCCGAAAAACTGTCGCCAGACGTTTGCAGGAAGGAGGACTATACGCCCGCCGTCCTGTTGTGTGCATCCCATTGTCCATACGTCACCGTACCGCCCGTTTGCAAGGGTGCCATCAACATCGCAATTGGACTGATAACGACTAGTCTGCTGTCCTCTTCTCAGATGAGAGTAGATGCAGTCTATCGTCTGATTGTCGACGACAACTGATCTGGCGTGATAGTGGTACTGCATATTGTCCAGCAAACATACAAGAAAGGGACCGATATCCGACATGTAGTGTCATGGTATGGGCTGGCATCATGATCAATGGCCGTACGTCCCTCTATGTGCTTCCAACTGGGACTATGAATGGCCGACGATACATTAATGATGTTCTGCTACCTCATGTTCGCATGTTCCGTGGTGCTGTCGGTGATAGATTCATTTTCATGGACGACAACGCAACATGTCATCGAATAGTCGCTGTCCAGGAGTGTCTTGAGAGCGAGGATATTCAACGTCTCGTATGGCCAGCAGGTTCTCCAGATCTGAATCCCATTGAAAATGTGTGGAATGCTTTGGGGAGGAGTCTTGCTGGTCGCCAATGCCCTCCAATAAACAAGGACACCCTCATCCGTGCACTAACAGAGGATTGGGATAAATTACCCCAACAGCTGCTTTATAATGTTGTGCAAAGCATGACACGACGTGTGGAATCTTGCATCGCCCACCATGGTGGCCATATCCCGTATTGACATCTTACGCCGGAACGCCTACGGCCGGTAATTGCATTTTTTCACGTTTACGTATTCTGCACAAAATGGCCAGTTTGTCCTTTGAACACGTTCCAAAGCCTTCTGGATTTCAGAGCACAATACATTGTCTTTCTTGTAATGTCCTGGCATTCTGACACTATTTTATTTCATTTGGCATCCAACCACACTTACTTTTTTATGCGCTATATATCCGTTTATGTTCCGTCCTTAGCAATTGTCCAGCAGTGTAAAATTGTGTTGAACTGAAGAAGCGTATATACTCCAGCTTTGTCTGTCCGCCCGTCCGCACGATAACTCACGTCAAAATGGTTCGATTTCGACGAAATTTTAGTATGTCGTAGGGAACCACCTGGGGACGATCTCTGTTGAAAATGGGTGAAATAGGGTCAAAGGTCAGGACATAGGAGCTGGATCCATTCCATTGCCTTTATGCGTCATAACTTGCGTAAAAATGGTTCGATTTCGATGAAATTTTAGTATGTCGTAGGGAACCACCTGGGCACGAGCCCTGTTGAAAATGGGCGAAATGGGATTAACGGTCAGGCAGGACATAAGAGCGGGATATATTCCATTCCCCTTATGCGGCATAACTTGCGTAAAAATTGTTCGATTTCGATAAATTTTAGTATGTGGTAGGTAACCATCTGGGCACGAATCTTATTGAAAATGGGCGAAATGGGGTTAAAGGTCAGGACACTGGAGTGGGATTTATTTCATTGCCCTTGTGCATCATAACTTACCTAAAAATGCTTCGATTGCGACAAAACGTTATCATGTTGTTCCGGAGGTATAGTGAACCGGTTCTGTTGAATATTAACGAAATGGGGTCAAAGGTCAGGACACACGAGCGGGATTTATTCCACAGCCATTATTCTCATAGCTTGCGTAAAACTGCTTCTATTGCGACAAACCCTTAGTATGCTATTCCTGAGGTACACTGAACCGGTTCTGTTGAATATCATCGAAATGGGGTCAAAGGTCAGGACATACGAGCGAGATTTATTCCACAGCCATTATCCACATAACTTGAGTAACAATTTCTGGTATGCTGGAAAGCGTATCATAATCAATGCATTGCATGATTTTACTAACTTGTTTTACTCAACAAAAGAACTACACAGTGGGAGTTCATATTCAAAATGCACATGCTTCTAAATGGAGACATTTTCTGTCTGATTTTGCATTGGATAACAAAGTTACATTTCTTCGCCATTTATAATTCAACCCCTATTCTGAGACAAGTGATGTTCGGCAAATTTGATATAGGTAGTCACTTACCGAAACGCCGCTTGAAGCCCCATCAGAAACGCAATATGGATATCGTCTCATAAGGTTAGGAGTCTCGTGATCTAAAGCCTTACATGTGGACTCCGTCTTATTTCGTTAAATGAAGACAGCAGTTTATTCGCTTCAAGTAGATGGTGACCCGTTTCCTCCAAGAGAAGCTTTACTATTCCTTTCGGTTGATATGACCCCGCATTAGTGTATTCCTTGAATGCCATCCGAAAAAGAAGAGACTTACGCGGTACACGTCGACTCCATGCCCTCCAGGGGGATTTTTGTTGACATCGTCGTGTCTGCACTCACGAGCTGCGTAACGAATAGGAAATATCAAGGCTTGCTGCTTCTGCAGGACGATGAAATCTTCTGCGGCATTTTCTGTATATGCTCACAGAAAGCCATTACTGCGTGGATATTTAGTACAGAACGAAGTATTTATGCGGGCAGTCGCTGCGGTGAGGCGCAGTTTAATGCCTCTCGTCACAACGAAGAAATGAAACCCGTCAGAAAGTCGCCGGTAATGACCGAGACGACGCCGGCGATATGTTATTGCTCCTACTGATGTACACTTCCTTATCATTAATATTCGGACGCCTGCATGTCTTCAAAAATATCTTTATTTACAGAAAACTTGATATTGTCTTCAAATAGAAGTCATAGCTCTTTCCACGTTTATAAATAAGTCGCGGAAAAATTCTCATCGGCCGTCACCGGGAATCGAACCCAGGATCTTTTAGTTACGCGCCGGACAGAATTTTTCCGTGACTTATTTCTAAACGTGAAAAGAGCGATGACTTCTATTTGATGATCCTTATTCATGTCAACTGTGTATTTATGATTTCATTCGCCCTCTAGTTATTTGCTAAGTGTTCATTTTTGGTGAATCCCAAGCATTGTGCGAAGCTTCAAAGAAGCAACCTGTCAGATGGTTTGGCAGTTTGTCATATGCGATTCTGGAACATTTTGAGGCCGCTGTGGTACAGTGTAAGCATGTCCGGCGCGTAACTGGAAGGCCTGAGTTCGATTCTCAGTGGCGGCCGATGATAATATTTTCATGACTAACTTATAAACTTGCAAAGAGCGATGACTTCTATTTGATGCTCCTGGTCCACGTCAACTGTTTATTTATTATTCATTCGCCTTCCAGTTATTTGTTAAGTTGCTGCTGATCATCTTTGGTCAATCCCCATCATTGTGCGGGAATCAAAAGAAGCAACGTGCCAGGTGGTTTGGCAGTTTGTCATATGCTATTCTGGAGCATTTTGAGGCCGCTGTGGTGCTGTGGAAGCATGTCCATCGCGTAACCGGAGGACCCTGGGTTCGATTCCTGGTGACGGCCGATGATAATTTTTCCGTGATTCACTTATAAACGTGGAAAGAGCGATGACTTCTATTTGATGTTTCTGATCCACGTCAACTGTGGATTTATTATTCATGATCATGATCATAAGTAGAGGATTTTCGGAAGGGAGTGTCTAACACCAGGTCTTAAACAACCCTAGAAATAGGAAGCTAGGAGATTTGGGATAGGGTGCCCGATAGGAAAGTGGCACGGAACCGCAGTAGAAAGGGGGAGGAAGACGCCCTTTTTATTACCAGGGGGCCAGTACCTGGGGTTCGACGATATTTAGTGGATCGAGCATTCGTACTGGCCTGGGATCGAACCTGAGGTCCTTTCCGTGGTGGTCACGAACGTTGACCACTAGGCCACCCGTGGCCCAATTTATTATTCATTGGCCTTCCAGTTATTTCTTCAGTTGCTGCTGTTCATCTTTGATGAATACCCAGCATTGTACGGGGTTCCAAAGAAGCAACCTGCCATGTGATTCGGCAGTTTGTCGTGTGTGAGTCTGGAGAATTTCGATGCCGCTGTGGTGCAGTGGAATCATATCCGGAGTGTAACTGGAGGACCCTGGGTTCGATTCCCTGTGGCGACCGATGAGATATCTCACTTATAAACGTGGAAAGAGCGATGACTTCTATTTGATGTTCCTAACCCACGTCAACTGTGTATTTATTGATATTTTCTGCTGAAACATTTGGCCCATTTTAACGTTGTCCTGTTTTTGTGGAATACTTGCCACTAGTTATTTTTATAACACTCAGTTCTTTCACCCAGGGGATGCGATGGCATAAGCACTGACATCTGACCATTCGTTCGAGATGGGTCCCGGTTCGAATCCCACTGAGGCATAGATGTTGTACTTGCCTTACGGCGCTGGCTCACTCCCTTCCCTGAAACCAGTAGCCTTAAATTAGGGATGGGTGACTGTTCGTAGCCTGTTGAGTTGCTCACGTTGGTCATTAAACCGTCAAAAAAAAAAAATAGAAAAAAAATCCCCACAGTTTTCCGTCATAGATCAGTGATTGTCCTTCTAACGTAACTTTTGCGCTGAATTCAAAATTGTGTTCAGAATTTTTCTATCCCACGCAGTTTTTGAATGACAACATTTTTCTTTAGTATTGGTTAATGAATTTACACGTGTTTCATCAAACCTAAAATGTACATGAAACGTATTTTTAAAATATTTTTGTCGCATTTTATTTTGAATATAATGTTGGAAAAAAACAATGTAATTAGAAAGGTATTGGCTACCTAAGAGGTGACGGACCGCGTGACTACCACGGAGAAGACCTCGGGTTCGATCACAGGCTGGTTCGAACGCTCCATCCACTAAATATCCGCCGTGCGACCCCGGGTACTGGCCCTCTGGTAATAAATAAGGGAGACTTATTCCACCTTTCTCCTTCGCTTCCGTGTCACTTTCCTATCGGGCACTCTAGCCCAAATCTCCTAGCTTCGTATTTCTAAGGGTTGTTTAAGACCTGGGGTCAGACACTCCTTCCTAAAATCCTCTACATATGATCTGATCTGATCTACAAGAGCATTGTGGGCACGTGAAGCCCTCGGGCCACAGGTACTGGCCCCCGGTAGTAAATAAGGGCGTCTTCTACCTCGCTTCCGTGTCACTTTCCTATCGGGCACTCTAGCCCAAATCTCCTAGCTTCCTATTTCTAAGGGTTGTTTAAGACCTGGGGTCAGACACTCCCTTCCTAAAATCCTCTACATATGATCTGATCTGATCTACAAGAGCATTGTGGGCCCGTTAAGCCCTCGGGCCACAAGTACTGGCCCCCGGTAGTAAATAAGGGCGTCTTCTACCTCGCTTCTGTGTCACTTTCCTATCGGGCACTCTAGCTCAAATCTCCTAGCTTCCTATTTCTAAGGGTTGTTTAAGACCTGGGGTCAGACACTCCTTCCTAAAATCCTCTACATATGATCTGATCTGATCTACAAGAGCATTGTGGGCCCGTTAAGCCCTCGGGCCACAAGTACTGGCCCCCCGGTAGTAAATAAGGGCGTCTTCTACCTCGCTTCCGTGTCACTTTCCTATCGGGCACTCTAGCCCAAATCTCCTAGCTTCCTATTTCTAAGGGTTGTTTAAGACCTGGGGTCAGACACTCCCTTCCTAAAATCCTCTACATATGATCTGATCTGATCTACAAGAGCATTGTGGGCCCGTTAAGCCCTCGGGCCACAAGTACTGGCCCCCGGTAGTAAATAAGGGCGTCTTCTACCTCGCTTCCGTGTCACTTTCCTATCGGGCACTCTAGCCCAAATCTCCTAGCTTCCTATTTCTAAGGGTTGTTTAAGACCTGGGGTCAGACACTCCCTTCCTAAAATCCTCTACATATGATCTGATCTGATCTACAAGAGCATTGTGGGCACGTTAAGCCCTCGGGCCACAGGTACTGGCCCCCCGGTAGTAAATAAGGGCGTCTTCTACCTCGCTTCCGTGTCACTTTTCTATCGGGCACTCTAGCCCAAATCTCCTACCTTCCTAATTATAAGGTTTGTTTAAGACCTGGGGTCAGACACTCCCTTCCTAAAATCCTCTATATATGATCTGATCTGATCTACAAGAGCATTGTGGGCCCGTTAAGCCCTCGGGCCACAAGTACTGGCCCCCGGTAGTAAATAAGGGCGTCTTCTACCTCGCTTCCGTGTCACTTTCCTATCGGGCACTCTAGCCCAAATCTCCTAGCTTCCTATTTCTAAGGGTTGTTTAAGACCTGGGATCAGACACTCCCTTCCTAAAATCCTCTACATATGATCTGATCTGATCTACAAGAGCATTGTGGGCACGTTAAGCCCTCGGGCCACAGGTACTGGCCCCCCGGTAGTAAATAAGGGCGTCTTCTACCTCGCTTCCGTGTCACTTTCCTATCGGGCACTCTAGCCCAAATCTCCTACCTTCCTAATTATAAGGTTTGTTTAAGACCTGGGGTCAGACACTCCCTTCCTAAAATCCTCTACATATGATCTGATCTGATCTACAAGAGCATTGTGGGCACGTTAAGCCCTCGGGCCACAGGTACTGGCCCCCCGGTAGTAAATAAGGGCGTCTTCTACCTCGCTTCCGTGTCACTTTCCTATCGGGCACTCTAGCCCAAATCTCCTAGCTTCCTATTTCTAAGGGTTGTTTAAGACCTGGGATCAGACACTCCCTTCCTAAAATCCTCTACATATGATCTGATCTGATCTACAAGAGCATTGTGGGCACGTTAAGCCCTCGGGCCACAGGTACTGGCCCCCGGTAGTAAATAAGGGCGTCTTCTACCTCGCTTCCGTGTCACTTTCCTATCGGGCACTCTAGCCCAAATCTCCTACCTTCCTAATTATAAGGTTTGTTTAAGACCTGGGGTCAGACACTCCCTTCCTAAAATCCTCTACATATGATCTGATCTGATCTACAAGAGCATTGTGGGCACGTTAAGCCCTCGGGCCACAGGTACTGGCCCCCGGTAGTAAATAAGGGCGTCTTCTACCTCGCTTCCGTGTCACTTTCCTATCGGGCACTCTAGCCCAAATCTCCTAGCTTCCTATTTCTAAGGGTTGTTTAAGACCTGGGATCAGACACTCCCTTCCTAAAATCCTCTACATATGATCTGATCTGATCTACAAGAGCATTGTGGGCACGTTAAGCCCTCGGGCCACAGGTACTGGCCCCCGGTAGTAAATAAGGGCGTCTTCTACCTCGCTTCCGTGTCACTTTCCTATCGGGCACTCTAGCCCAAATCTCCTACCTTCCTATTTCTAAGGTTTGTTTAAGACCTGGGGTCAGACACTCCCTTCCTAAAATCCTCTACATATGATCTGATCTGATCTACAAGAGCATTGTGGGCACGTTAAGCCCTCGGGCTACAGGTACTGGCCCCCGGTAGTAAATAAGGGCGTCTTCTACCTCGCTTCCGTATCACTTTCCTATCGGGCACTCTAGCCCAAATCTCCTACCTTCCTATTTCTAAGGGTTTGTTTAAGACCTGGGGTCAGACACTCCCTTCCTAAAATCCTCTACATATGATCTGATCTGATCTACAAGAGCATTGTGGGCACGTTAAGCCCTCGGGCCACAGGTACTGGCCCCCGGTAGTAAATAAGGGCGTCTTCTACCTCGCTTCCGTGTCACTTTCCTATCGGGCACTCTAGCCCAAATCTCCTAGCTTCCTATTTCTAAGGGTTGTTTAAGACCTGGGATCAGACACTCCCTTCCTAAAATCCTCTACATATGATCTGATCTGATCTACAAGAGCATTGTGGGCACGTTAAGCCCTCGGGCCACAGGTACTGGCCCCCGGTAGTAAATAAGGGCGTCTTCTACCTCGCTTCCGTGTCACTTTCCTATCGGGCACTCTAGCCCAAATCTCCTAGCTTCCTATTTCTAAGGGTTGTTTAAGACCTGGGGTCAGACACTCCCTTCCTAAAATCCTCTACATATGATCTGATCTGATCTACAAGAGCATTGTGGGCACGTTAAGCCCTCGGGCCACAGGTACTGGCCCCCCGGCTAGTAAATAAGGGCGTCTTCTACCTCGCTTCCGTGTCACTTTCCTATCGGGCACTCTAGCCCAAATCTCCTAGCTTCCTATTTCTAAGGGTTGTTTAAGACCTGGGGTCAGACACTCCCTTCCTAAAATCCTCTACATATGATCTGATCTGATCTACAAGAGCATTGTGGGCACGTTAAGCCCTCGGGCCACAGGTACTGGCCCCCCGGTAGTAAATAAGGGCGTCTTCTACCTCGCTTCCGTGTCACTTTTCTATCGGGCACTCTAGCCCAAATCTCCTACCTTCCTAATTATAAGGTTTGTTTAAGACCTGGGGTCAGACACTCCCTTCCTAAAATCCTCTATATATGATCTGATCTGATCTACAAGAGCATTGTGGGCCCGTTAAGCCCTCGGGCCACAAGTACTGGCCCCCGGTAGTAAATAAGGGCGCCTTCTACCTCGCTTCCGTGTCACTTTCCTATCGGGCACTCTAGCCCAAATCTCCTAGCTTCCTATTTCTAAGGGTTGTTTAAGACCTGGGATCAGACACTCCCTTCCTAAATCCCCTACATATGATCTGATCTGATCTACAAGAGCATTGTGGGCACGTTAAGCCCTCGGGCCACAGGTACTGGCCCCCCGGTAGTAAATAAGGGCGTCTTCTACCTCGCTTCCGTGTCACTTTCCTATCGGGCACTCTAGCCCAAATCTCCTAGCTTCCTATTTCTAAGGGTTGTTTAAGACCTGGGGTCAGACACTCCCTTCCTAAAATCCTCTACATATGATCTGATCTGATCTACAAGAGCATTGTGGGCACGTTAAGCCCTCGGGCCACAGGTACTGGCCCCCCGGTAGTAAATAAGGGCGTTTTCTACCTCGCTTCCGTGTTACTTTCCTATCGGGCACTCTAGCCCAAATCTCCTAGCTTCCTATTTCTAAGGGTTGTTTAAGACCTGGGGTCAGACACTCCCTTCCTAAAATCCTCTACATATGATCTGATCTGATCTACAAGAGCATTGTGGGCACGTTAAGCCCTCGGGCCACAGGTACTGGCCCCCGGTAGTAAATAAGGGCGTCTTCTACCTCGCTTCCGTGTTACTTTCCTATCGGGCACTCTAGCCCAAATCTCCTAGCTTCCTATTTCTAAGGGTTGTTTAGGACCTGGGGTCAGACACTCCCTTCCTAAAATCCTCTACATATGATCTGATCTGATCTACAAGAGCATTGTGGGCACGTTAAGCCCTCGGGCCACAGGTACTGGCCCCCCGGTAGTAAATAAGGGCGTCATCTACCTCGCTCCCGTGTTACTTTCCTATCGGGCACTCTAGCCCAAATCTCCTAGCTTCCTATTTCTAAGGGTTGCTTAAGGCCTAGGGTCAGACACTCCCTTCCTAAAATCCTCTACATATGATCTGATCTGATCTACAAGAGCATTGTGGGCACGTTAAGCCCACGGGCCGCAAGTACTGGCCCCCGGTAGTAAATAAGGGCGTCTTCTACCTCGCTTGCGTGTCACTTTCCTATCGGGCACTCTAGCCCAAATCTCCTAGCTTCCCATTTCTAAGGGTTGTTTAAGACCTGGGGTCAGACACTCCCTTCCTAAAATCCTCTACATATGATCTGATCTGATCTACAAGAGCATTGTGGGCACGTTAAGCCCTCGGGCCGCAAGTACTGGCCCCCGGTAGTAAATAAGGGCGTCTTCTACCTCGCTTGCGTGTCACTTTCCTATCGGGCACTCTAGCCCAAATCTCCTAGCTTCCTATTTCTAAGGGTTGTTTAAGACCTGGGGTCAGACAATCCCATCCTAAAATCCTCTACATATGACCTGATCTGATCTACAAGAGCATTGTGGGCACGTTAAGCCCTCGGGCCACAGGTACTGGCCCCCCGGTAGTAAATAAGGGCGTCTTCTACCTCGCTGCCGTGTCACTTTGCTATCGGGCACTCTAGCCCAAATCTCCTAGCTTCCTATTTCTAAGGGTTGTTTAAGACCTGGGGTCAGACACTCCCTTCCTAAAATCCTCTACATATGATCTGATCTGATCTACAAGAGCATTGTGGGCACGTTAAGCCCTCGGGCCACAGGTACTGGCCCCCGGTAGTAAATAAGGGCGTCTTCTACCTCGCTTCCGTGGCACTTTCCTATCGGGCACTCTAGCCCAAATCTCCTACCTTCCTATTTCTAAGGGTTGTTTAAGACCTGGGGTCAGACACTCCCTTCCTAAAATCCTCTACATATGATCTGATCTGATCTACAATAGCATTGTGGGCCCGTTAAGCCCTCGGGCCACAAGTACTGGCCCCCGGTAGTAAATAAGGGCGTCTTCTACCTCGCTTCCGTGTCACTTTCCTATCCGGCACTCTAGCCCAAATCTCCTAGCTTCCTATTTCTAAGGGTTGTTTAAGACCGGGGGTCAGACACTCCCTTCCTAAAATCCTCTACATATGATCTGATCTGATCTACAAGAGCATTGTGGGCACGTTAAGCCCTCGGGCCACAGGTACTGACCCCCGGTAGTAAATAAGGGCGTCTTCTACCTCGCTTGCGTGTCACTTTCCTATCGGGCACTCTAGCCCAAATCTCCTAGCTTCCTATTTCTAAGGGTTGTTTAAGACCTGGGGTCAGACACTCCCTTCCTAAAATCCTCTACATATGATCTGATCTTATCTACAAGAGCATTGTGGGCACGTTAAGCCCTCGGGCCACAGGTACTGGCCCCCGGTAGTAAATAAGGGCGTCTTCTACCTCGCTTCCGTGTCACTTTCCTATCGGGCACTCTAGCACTAATCTCCTAGCTTCCTATTTCTAAGGGTTGTTTAAGACCAGGGGTCAGACACTCCCTTCCTAAAATCCTCTACATATGATCTGATCTGATCTACAAGAGCATTGTGGGCACGTTAAGCCCTCGGGCCACAGGTACTGGCCCCCGGTAGAGAATAAGGGCGTCTTCTACCTCGCTTCCGTGTCACTTTCCTATCGGGCAATCTAGCACAAATCTCCTAGCTTCCTATTTCTAAGGGTTCTTTAAGACCTGGGGTCAGACACTCCCATCCTAAAATCCCCTACATATGATCTGATCTGACCTACAAGAGCATTGTGGGCACGTTAAGCCCTCGGGCCACAGGTACTGGCCCACCGGTAGAGAATAAGGGCGTCTTCTACCTCGCTACCGTGTCACTTTCCTACCGGGCACTCTAGCCCTAATCTCCTAGCTTCCTATTTCTAAGGGTTGTTTAAGACCTGGGGTCAGACACTCCCATCCTAAAATCCCCTACATATGATCTGATCTGACCTACAAGAGCATTGTGGGCACGTTAAGCCCTCGGGCCACAGGTACTGGCCCCCGGTAGTAAATAAGTGCGTCTTCTACCTCGCTTCCGTGTCACTTTACTATCGGGCACTCTAGCCCTAATCTCCTAGCTTCCTATTTCTAAGGGTTGTTTAAGACCTGGGGTCAGACACTCCCTTCCTAAAATCCTCTACATATGATCTGATCTGATCTACAAGAGCATTGTGGGCACGTTAAGCCCTCGGGCCACAGGTACTGGCCCCCGGTAGTAAATAAGGGCGTCTTCTACCTCGCTTCCGTGTCACTTTCCTATCGGGCACTCTAGCCCAAATCTCCTAGCTTCCTATTTCTAAGGGTTGTTTAAGACCTGGGGTCAGACACTCCATTCCTAAAATCCTCTACATATGATCTGATCTGATCTACAAGAGCATTGTGGGCACGTTAAGCCCTCGGGCCACAGGTACTGGCCCCCGGTAGTAAATAAGGGCGTCTTCTACCTCGCTTCCGTGTCACTTTCCTATCGGGCACTCTAGCCGAAATCTCCTAGCTTCCTATTTCTAAGGGTTGTTTAAGACCTGGGGTCAGACACTCCTTCCTAAAATCCTCTACATATGATCTGATCTGATCTACAAGAGCATTGTGGGCACGTTAAGCCCTCGGGCCACAGGTACTGGCCCCCCGATAGTAAATAAGGGCGTCTTCTACCTCGCTTCCGTGTCACTTTCCTATCGGGCACTCTAGCCAAAATCTGCTAGCTTTCTATTTCTAAGGTTTGTTTAGGACCTTTGGGTCAGACATTCCCTTTTTAAAATCCTATACATATGAAAGAAAAAGAAAAAACCCTAAGAGGTGGCGGATCGCGGGTGACCTAGTGTTCAGCGTTCGTGACTGAAACGGGGAAAATCTCGGGTTCGATTCCAGAAGGTACGAACGCTCGATCTACTAAATATCCGGCGTGCGTCGGATGGGCACGTTATGCCGTCGGACCACGGGTAGCCCCCCCGGTAATTAATAAGGCGTTGATTTCGGAATGCACAGTTCTCTGCTTTCTTTACGAACGGATTTCCGGGGGCTTCGTCGGAAACGTTCATTAACTTGGTCAACCGTCTTACCGCTGACGCTAGGCCTACCGGCTCCTCCACGATGTTCCACATTGCCAGTTTCTTTAAACTGTTTCATCCACCGCCTAATTGAATTTGTTGACGGAGGATTACAACCATACTCGAAACGGTACCGTCTTTTAACTTTAATGACAGACTTTAATTCCGCTAGCCATAACAAACACATCGCCTTCTGCTGTACGGATGACATGACTACTGATTGCGCATTTCTCATACAGTCCTCATCAAGCCACACCTAGCGCCATCTATCGGATTCTTTTTTTTTTTATTGGAGGCTTAACGACCACCGTGAGCAACTCAATGGGCTATAAGCAGTCGCCCGTCCCTAATTTAGGGTCACTGGTTCCAGGGAAGGGAGAGAGTCAGTGCCGTAAGACAAACACAACATCCATGCCTCACCGGGATACGAACCCGGACCCCATTCGGACGAATGATCAGAGGCCATCGCTTAGACCACTGCGCCACAGGGGCGGCCTATCGGATTCTTGTAATAACAATTCAGCAAAACAAAAATATAGAAACTGTGTAAGTAATACGTGACATAGAAAAGCAGACAATGCTCATAGTTTTTTTTTTTTTACATTATTTTGTAACGTGTCCAATAATTCTCGGACACCCTTTATATATAAATTGAGTTCAGAATTTATAGTTCAAAGCAGACTTGGCCTGGTCAGTTACGGGTCCGGATTTGGTCGGGTTGGGTCGTGTCCAGGTCCGAAATTTTTGACCCTTTCCAAGTCTGGAAAAAAACATCTGGTTGATACGCGTAAGCTCAGAAACTTTTATTTCTACTCTACGTCAAGAAATTCGGATTCCTAATATAGTTATACTATTTTTAGTAAATACAAGTGAAGTAATAATATTTTTTGATTATGCTGATCATAAAGGGAATAGAATTATGACTTCAAAGCATCGTGTTTCAGAAGTTTCTAAAGAGGAAGTTTACTAACCGTAACAGTAAGGGTTTAATTGTGCTGCAAATATCCTTTCGCAGGCCATTTCCTCCGCCGATCACAAACGTACGTGACTTATCTGTCGTTCCTTGAAATCATTGGCACCCTCCCACAGGGCAAAGAATTCGCTCTAAGTGTTTGTTCGCCGCATATCTGTCCTCAAATCTCCTCCGATAGTAAAGTCACTATGATAGTTTTCACTGCTTTACTGCATAAGAGAATAACGGAGACTATTGATGCGATGATGTCTGATTTGTTTCTTTTTCTTTCTTTTAAGGATTTGAGGGAACAACTTTACTAAGTATTACACATCACATTCCAGCGTCATTCAAAAATAAATAAGATTCGTATCATGCCCGCTTTGTCCTAAAAGAGACATTTTCCCTAGTTTCTTTAAAAAAAAAGCGAAGGTTTAAAGCGTAGTTCTGTCCCAAAAGTTCGAGGTTTAGGAAAGCGGAAGAGTACGGTTGTGACTTAAAGAAATATTTCAAATATGTTCATCCTCGGGAACACAATAATTGTGAAGGAAATGTGTACAAAAGTTTCTCCATTGGAAGTATAGGAAACAAAATTACTTGACATCCACCTTAACGGTTTAGCATAACGGTTTACGGAAACGCTGCTTTTGGGACCGCTTTTGTTTTTCTTTGTAAATTTAGTAAGTGCCATAAGTTTAAAAATGACAAAAGTCCGACCTTCCAAAAATTAACGACAGTAAAAAACAACTCTGAAATTTCGGAATAACCAGCCTTATTTGCTTAGACATGCTATAAAAATTGAAATTTATATGAATTTTCCAGTTGTTATTTCATGTGATATACTTGGAGATCGGGCTGTAGGGCCCCGAGGGCTACTCTGGAAACGAGCGTGGCGAGCCTAGAGGCGCAGCCCCTAGTAACACAAACGAAAGTAAGATATGCCGCCCCGGTGGCGCAGTGGTCTAAGCGATGGCCTGTGATCATTCGTCCGAACGGGGTCCGGGTTCGAATCCCGGTGAGGCATGGATGTTGTGTTTGTCTTACGGCACTGGCTCTCTCCCTTCCCTGGAACCAGTGACCCTAAATTAGGGACGGGCGACTGCTTATAGCCCATTGAGTTGTTCACGGTGGTCGTTAAACCTCCAACCAAAAAAAAAAAAAAAAAAAGTAAGATGATTCAGATATTGCCAAAGAATGCATAGAAAAACGTTTTTTGTACAATTTTCTCTAATGTGGGTCATTAGGACAATGACGTCGGAGGCTCTGGTAGCAGTCTGTCATCATGAGTCTGTCCCATCTGTCTTGACACCTTTCCTCCATCACCTTGATATCTTGATGGAACCTCTCCCCTTGTTCTTCACTGAAATCACCAAGATTATCTGGAAATCTGTCTAAGTGGCTATGAAGAAAGTGTATCTTTAAGCTCCTTTTCGTACCCATATTGTTAAAGTTAGCAAGCATGTTTTGCACCAATTCTTTATAATTTTCTGCTTTGTGGTTTGCCAAAAGTTCTACACAACTGAAACATAACAGCACCAGGCAGATGTTTCAACAGCATTGATACATTTGTTGAAATTCGAATAGTTGATGAGTTTAAGAATTTGAGGAATATCAAAGATCCCTGCTTTAGGTTTTTCAGAACTCAGTCCCAGGAATGATCTACAAATGTATTTGAAGCAATCTCCATCTTTGTCCAAGGTCTTAACAATTTGCTATATCAGTCCAAGCTTGACATGGAGTGGCGGAAGTACGATTTTTTCTTTGTCAACCAATAGCTCGTTAATGACGTTAGCTGCACCTACAGGCATTTTTACCTTGAACGCCATGTCATTGTTTTCCAATGATCTTTCTTTGCCTTATTATCCCACAAGCAGATGAAACAAGGGAACTCTGAGTAATCATGAAACGCGTATAGTGTATGCGTTTCATGGACTACTTGTGTAACCACTTTGCTGCCCGAGCAACACGTTAACCATCTTTAGATCAGCACAAATAAACCACTGGTGCTCATGACAGCAGAGTTTCCGCAAGACCTTTTTGATATTTTCATATTCTTCTTTAAGTTTTGTTGAGTGAGCAATTGAAAGAGATGCATAGAGGTACACATTGCGTAATAAAACACATTTTAAGCTTCTGTTGGAGCTGTACACTGAAGAGCAATTGAATACCTGTCTAGTAACGTGTAGCACCACCTCTCACCCTGATGATGGCGGCGATTTGTCTCGGCATGGACTCGACAAGACACCGGAAGCGTTGGAAAGCCATACGGATCCACGACCCCTGAACAAGCTCCCACAGTTCACGAAGATTTGATGGAGGGAGTAACATCTCTCTCGATGGCATCCCAGATGTGCTCGATGGGATTGAGGTCTGGTGACCTAGCTGGCCAAGGAAGCGAGGTCACGTAGGTGGAGGTCACGTAGGTGGAGTCCAACAATTCGGATACAATTCGGGAGCTGCATTGTCTTGTTGCAGAATGAGGTCCCTAGTGGGATGTTGAAGACGTGCAAACGGGAGTAAATGATCGTCCAGGTTATCCCGGTAACGTTGACCTGTGAGAGACAATGTCACACGTACCAGGGGTCCCATTTCAGGCCACGTAAATAGCCCCCAGACGAGAATGCCACCCCCACCAGTTTGAAGAGTACCCTGCTGGCAAGAAGGATCCATCGCTTCATGTGTTTTGCGCGGTACTCGTATCCTGCCATCCGCATGTACTAACATGAATCTCGACTCATCAGTCCAGGTCACATTTTTCCCACATGTCTAGGGTCCAGTAGCGATGTTCCCGCGCCCATGCTAATCTTTGCACCTTGTGATGTGCGGTCAGCAGTGGTACCCTCGTGGGACGATGGCTCCTGTACCCCACAGCGGGGAGATGGTCCTGGATGGTGTGGCTGCTTACACGTTTTTGTGCACCAGCGTTAAATTGCCGAGTGATTTCTTGCACTGTGGCCCGTCTGTCCGCTGTTACAATGCGAGCTAGCTGACAATGTCCCCGCTCATACACACGCTGTTGTCCACGGCAGTTGGATCTTGCAGGGATGATGTTACCAGATTCCATGTACTCACGGTGCACCCGGGACACAGTGGTTCGTGGAAATCCCAGTGCCTGCACGACTTCCGAGATGGAGTGACCCATTCGTCGGGCCCCGACAATTTGTCCACAATCAAATGCGCTTCGATTCTTCGTCTTACCCATACTGCGTCCGACTCTTACTGATTCCCATCGCATCACTCCTTATATTGTCGGATCGCTGCATTTGTCATGTCGTTTCCGTTTACAGGGCCGCCCACAGCGGCACATTTGCTAAACGCGAACTGTCTCTAATTCAATTGCTCTTCAGTGTATAAGGTTTTCAAAATCTGTGTAGAGTGCCTAACGCAGTGGAAAAATGGAGAAAGGAAATGCTTTCACTTTGATGTACCTATGATGTGGAGAAAGCTTCCAAACCACCATGATAATTTTTACTTTTCTGCTGTGAATGTGAAAGGCTTCAATTACTAAAAGAGACATTAGTGGAAGTATCCTGATTTGGAATCAGCAAGGCGACCTATGCCGCACTGCGAAGACGTTAGTTCAAAATATACTTTATTGGCAAAAACATAGGGAATACAGGCGTACCACATATGGCAAAATAAACAACAAAAACAATGAGCGATACTGATGAAATTTTACAGGTGAATGTGATACGACAGTCAACTAAGGATGACAAAATATTAAAATCGTTAAGAAGGAACAATATATGCTTGAGGAAGATGATGCACAAGCAAAAGTAATGATTAATTAATAAAGCATGTGATGACGTGCAGAGTGAAAGCAGAGCACAAAACAACAGGTAAATATATTTACAAGAACATGGCTGTACAACGCAGTGCACAAAAAGAAGGGAACATGTAAAACACAACAAAAGCATATACTACGATAAAGGTACAGAAGTTCCCACAATCCAGGAAACCACACGATATGTGACAAAAACAATGATAAGTATTACAGAACATAGTGGAAACTTGGGCAAACTCCCCAAGTGAAACACAAGGATACACAAAATACAAACAGCAAGCCGTGCAGTATTGCATCGGTCCAAAAAACAACGACATGGGACGAGCAAAAAATACATGACGTCAAAGAATGTGAAAATGCAAGACAGAAATAAAGTATAAATTAAAAGATGCAACACAATGCAGCAAGAAAAAAACAGAAAGAACAAAGTATCGCAGGGCAATACCTCTCGTATTGCTCCTAGAGAACAAATACACGGTGCGCAACTCAATGAAGGTACAATCAGCAAAAGCAGACACATGAGTGAAGAATAAGTATTAAGGACAGGTGCAACGAAGAAACAAATACAACACGGTACATGCACACGAATTACACAAAAATTGCAGAAAACCCCTACAATACAAATCATAAGCAGTTACATGACAAACACTTAGTAGGCGCTGTGACGAAGCACCAGGAAGAGAGAACACAATATCTCAACTGATGCATTCAGATCTTCGAAGCTGGAAAAAAACAAATAATCAGAAAGAAAGATGAATGGAAGATCCAGTGATTTTGAACCAACCGGTCCCCTGCGCCCAGGTAGACCGGAAAGAGGCTTGAGATTGAGGGTGGAAGCAGCGAAGTTCTCCAGGCGTAGTCGAGACACGATGCGATTCCTAAAAATCGACCGTAAGGCCGCGCCAGCAGAGAGGATACTAGGTGTGGTAGCAGGAGAGCGGAGAGATTGATGATAAAGAAAAACGACATGTTTCACAAGTACGAAGAGATAGGCACAGGCATCCGGCAAAATAGCCGGGGGATGTTTGGTAAGCAATAGCCACTCGTACGCTTGAAAAGGGATGTCTCTGGAGCAAATGGTGCCTACAAGACGAAAGGCAGTATTGAGAAGTGGAAGGAGAACGGGACAGTGACAGTAGACATGAGGAACATCACCTTCAACACCACAAAAGCAGCAGAGAGAAGTAGAAGAAATAGACATGTGAAAGAGAGAAGAAGGAACAGGAAGGCGGCGGTGAAGAAACCGCCAGTGGATGTTTCGCTCTAACGGGGTAGAAAGGGGAAAGAAAGAGGCAGACCAGATAGGCAGCAGAAGAGAAGGAGAAGCGTCAGGAAGACCATGCGGAGAAGTGAGGGGCGCACGAAGGATCGCATAGATAGAGGCAGTGGAAAAAGAAGAAATGGGAGCAACAGAGTCCCGAAAGGGAAGGAAGAAAGGAAGAGAGAGGCTCGGTCCAGAGACAGAAATAAGGCCAGTGTCAGAAACCAGAAGTGGGAAGAGGGTACGGAGAGCGGAGCGAAGAAGGTCATACTCCTCTTCCAAGGTGGAAGAAGGGTCAGGGAAAAGAGAAGAGAGGGGTTTCCAGGTCAAATCGGAAGTTAATAAAGCTTCGACAGTGAGATTTCCTGAGCGGAACCAAGAGGGGAAAAGAAAGTATGGTGAGATCGGGTCCTACCAGTGCGTACCTCACTTCCTGAACTTCCATTATTAGATGTTGAAGAAATGCAGGACTTTCATTTCTACTGCTACCACAGGTGGTAGCAGTAGAAATGAATATAAAGGAAGCTTTCAACACCTTAGCAGTTCTTCCGAAAGGGACTCAATGATCTAATTGGAGAACTCAATCTGTCAAAGCAAGCATCTGAATATTTAGCATCCAGGCTAAAAGATGAGAACTGTCTAAAGCCGGAAGTTAAAATAACAGCTTATCGGACAAGAGAGGGGTAAATTCTTCTTCACTTCAGCCAAGATGAAGAACTTGTATCAGTATACAAGTATACTGATACAAGTTCAATACCATTCCTGGACTTATTCTCCAAATGGAAGTACCGAAACATCGACCAGAAGATTGGCGCCTTTTTTTACACTGAAGAGTAATTGAATTAGAGACAGCTGGCGTTATGCAAATGTGGCGCTGTGGGAGGCCCTGTAAACGGAAACGACATGACGTATGCAGCGATCCAACAATATATGGAGTGATGCGACGGGAATCAGTAAGAGTCGGACGCCGTATGGGTAAGACGAAGGATCTAAGCGCATTTGATTGTTGGAAAATTGGCGGTACCCGACGAATGGGTCACTTCATCTCGGAAGTCTTTCAGGCACTGGGATTTTTACGAGCCACTGTGTCACGGGTGCACCGTGAGTACATCGAATCCGGTAAAACCATCCCTGCAAGGGCCGACTGCCGTAGACAAGAGCTTGTGGATGAGCTGGGTCATCTTCGGCTAGCTCGCATTGTAACAGCGGATAGGCGGGCCACAGTGCAAGAAATCACTCGGCAATTTAACGCTGATGCAAAAATAACGTGTAAGCAGCCACACCATCCAGAACCATCTCCTCGCTATGGGGTACAAAAGCCATCGTCCCACGAGGGTACCGCTGCTGACCGCTCAACACAGGGTGCAAAAATTAGAATGGGCGCTGGAACATCGCCACTGGACCCTAGACATATGGAAAAATGTTGCCTGGACTGATGAGTGGAGATTCACGTTGGTACATGCGGATGGCAGGATACGAGTACGGCGCAAACCACATGAAGCGATGGATTCTTCTTGCCCGCAGGGTACTCTTCAAACGGGTGGGGGAGGCATTCTCGTCTGGGGACTGTTTTCGTGGACTGAAATGGGATCCCTGGTACGTGTGACATCGTCCCTCACAGGTCAACGTTACCGGAATATCATGGACGACCATTTGCTCCCGTTTGTGCGTCTTCAACATCCTACTGGGGAGCTCACGATGCGTGCCATGTGAGGGTGCGCATTGTCCTGTTGAAGCGTGGCCGCTGGCAGGTCCTGCAGGTAAAGGAGGACTACAGGCTCCAAAACGTCGGAGATGTAGCAGTGGCTGTTGAGTGTACCGGCGATGTGGACCAGAGGTATGCGGGTGTCATATTCAATTGCGCCCCAAACCATAACGCCAGGCGACGGACCGGTTAGGCGATGCATAATGCAGTCGTCATACAGTCTCTCGCCGCGGTGCCGCCACACGCGTATCCGACCATCCTGGTGTTGCAGGCAGAAACGAGATTCGTTGGAGAAGACAATGTTGTACGATTACCATTCCAGCCCACTGCCGCCGCACTCGCCTGTGGTGAAACGTCAATGGTAATCGGAGCAATGGCCGCCGTGCGACAAGTCCCCGCTCCTGCAGAAGACGTCGAACGGTACGTGATGGCACAGGTTGTTGCGCAACACACCCTAATTCCTGCGCCATAGTTCGTGATGTGGCGGTGCGAGCCGTCAATGCCCGCCTCACAACATGCCGGTCCTACCGTTCAGTGGGGTGCCGCGACGGCGGCAATCGCTCACGTCCGTACGTCTGTTCCTCCTGCACCCACCGAATCCATACTCGTCTCACTGTGGCTGGATGTCGTCCCACACGGGCGCCGATGTCTCGGTACGATAAACCGCTGTCGCGATAAGCCACTATTCGTCCTCTGTCGAACTCCGAAACGTGTTAAAATGACTGCCGTATTCTGCGACGAGGCATCAGGAAGCTTCCCAGACACACGTCCGGCAGCGCAACACACTTCCACTACTTACACCCGGCCTTCTGTGCATCCTTCTTATAGTGCTTCTTGATGGCGTGCCGGGCGCACATGATTTGCATATGCCCTGCAATGCTAATTGTTTGCATGTCCTCTCGCGGACGACGCATGCTGCGAATTTCAGGCCAATCGGATGCTTCCTTTTTGGTGTTGCATTTTGGGTGGCCAGCAGGGTAAGTGTTCTTGATGCGACAATATAGCCTTAAGTCTCTTAAGATAAACGGCATAAAACTGTTTGTGACATAAACGAGAGGAGAGAACATGCGTTACTTCTTATGAAATCAACGACTCTAAAAGAAGCAAAATGGTAATGTTAAAACGACCAGGGAGAAAGAAAGAAAGAGAGAGAGAAAGAGAGAGCGCGATACCATCATGATTTTTATTTAAAAGGAAAAACAATTTGTATTAGAAATACATGCTATAAATGAAATTAAACAAAGTTACCTTTGATTATGCAATTAAAAAACGCCGTAGCTTCTTTTTTATCGATTAAATTTACTTAGCAGTTTCATTGTCAATTAGATGATATCAAAATGAAAAAAAAATCAGATACAGAACAGAAGAAAAAGTTAGAATATCGAAGAAAATGGATGTGAAACTGGAAGTATAAATTCCTTTGATATATGCATAGGTTTAGCTCAGCAGAGCGTATTTCCTAATCTGTCGTCTAACAAAAATGACAATTCGTAAAAGCTGTTTATGAAAATTAAAAACAAATGTGCGGGTAATTTGGCTCTTGAATAATTAGAACTCTCTGCAGGAGCTTTTTTATAGACGTTTTTTTCTTGTCTTGTAACATAGCAGTCTGGAGAATACTCCCGGTGGGACAAAATCTCCCATCCCAGGTCGGTGATCGTGTTTAAAGTCGTTTTCGCGGTGTGAGGACGCGCATTATCCTGAAGCAACATGGCCGACCTTTTGCCCTTCCCGACGTATGGCCTTTTTGCCTCCATTACGTCACTCACACGAATGAGTTGCTGACAATAACGCTCCGTATTAACCGTTTCACCAGGTTTGAGCAACTCATACAATACAATACAATACAATTATTTATTGCACACATTTAAAACTTACAGTTATATGAAAATTCAATACACCAGGAGGAATGTGAACACACTGGTTGTAAGGCGATTCCCCCTATCAGATGTAAGAAAAAGAATAAAACATACGGCATATATGAAAGCAAGTAAGATGGTTATAACAGAAGCACCACTGTTAGCAGCATGTTTGGAACTACAATTTAATGATAGGGTTGAGATTCGTTATGGAGATCAGGGTGATTTACAATGGAATTTCGCAGAGACAAGGATAACTTTTTGATATTTTCCCGGGATCTGATACTCTCTGGGAGATTATTCCATAGGATAATGGCTTTATACAGTATGCTATTTAAACCATAACAAGTTAGTAAAATCATGCAATGCATTGATTATGATACGATTTCCAACATACCAGAAATCATTACTCAAGTTATGGCTGTGGAATAAATCTCGCACCTGTGCCCTGACCTTTGACCCCATTTCGATGATATTAAACAGAATTGGTTCAGTATACCACCGGGACAACACGAAAACGTTTTGTCGTAATCGAAGCATCTTTACGTAAGTTATGACGCACAAGGACAATGGAATGAATCCCGCTCCTATGTCCAGACCTTTGACCCCAGTTCACCCATTTTCAGTAGGGCTCGTCCCCGGGAGGTCCTCTAGCACATACTAAAATTTCATCAAAATCGAACCCCTTTTTGATTAACGTTATTACGCATAAGTGCAACGGAATGGATCCCTCTCCAATGTCCTGACCTTCAATCCCATTTCCACTCATTTTCAATTGGGTTTGTCCCCAGTTGATTCCCTATCATATACTGACATTTCATCGAAATCGAAGCATTTTTTCTCAAGTTATGGCGCAGGGAAATGGAATGAATCCCGCTCCACTGTCCTGAACGACCTTTAACCCTATTTCATCCATTTTCAAAAGGGTTCGTCCCCAGGTGCTCCCCTATCATAAACTGAAATTTCATCGAAATCGAACCATTTTTACAAGTTATGTCGCATAAGGGCAACGGAATGGATCCCGCTCCGATGTCCTGACCTTTGACCTTATTTCACCCATTTTCAATAGAGTTCGTCCCCAGGGGATCCCCTATCATATACTGAAATTTCATCGAAATCGAACCATTTTTACAAGTTATGGCATATAAGGGCAACGGAATGGATACCGCTCCGATGTCCTGACGTTTGACCCTATTTCACCCATTTTCTACAGGGTTTCGCCCCCAGGTGATTTTTTATCATATACTGAAATTTCATCGAAATCGAACCATATTTACGCAAGTAATTACGCATAAGGGCAATGGAATGGATCCCGTTCCTATGTCGTGACCTTTGACCCCATTAACCCCATTTTCAATAGGGTTCGTCCCCAGGTGTATCAATACCACATACTGAAATTTCATAGAAATCGAAGGATTTTTACGCGAGGTATCGTACGGACAAAGCTGGAGCATATACGCTTCTTCAACCTATGGCTGGAAAGCGTAAATTAAGTCTAACACACGGCTCACATAATTTGTTGTTAGCAACAGATCTTGTGAAGAAAGAATAATCGAGATATTTGATGTCAGATTGAAAAATAGGCTGTTTAAGATGCATTATTTTAAAAAAGGGATGTAAGGTCAGGTGATGCGTAACATCACAGCCTCTCCTTGACAAATGTCAACCCCGCCTTCTCGTGGTACATCCTGTTCCCACTAAAGGGGCTCTGACGACCGCCAATAGCGGTATAACTATACCATCGGGATTGAGGAAATGCTATCCCACACTCACCAACCCGCTTGGCCAGCGTGGTGAGTTATGGCCAAACCCCTCCAAAATGACTCCACAACTTAAATCTTGGCCCTCAGTCTCCGGCAGCTGGAATGTACCTGGCCAAGGCAGCGGCCAGTGCGACATGAAGGCAGAGGGTGCTAAGAATCCCCGGAGGACCGGACTAGGCTGCCATCTGATGCTGACCTTGGCAACGTACAATGGACGCTCCCTATCTTCTGATTCAAGGCTTCTTGAATTGCAAGAGGAACTACAAAGGATCAAGTGGGACATCGTCGGGCTAAGTGAGGTAAGGAGAAAAGGAGAAGATCTCATCGAACTGAAAAGTGGACATCTCTTCTACTATCGTGGGACAGATACTGGCAGAACTAGTGGTGTTGGATTTATAATAAACAAGAAACTGAAGGATAAAGTTGTAGAAGTTGAAAGTTCCTCTGACAGAGCAGCACGACTTGTTATCCAACTCTCGAAAAAATACCAGGCTCAGATTATTCAAACTTATGCACCCACCACAAGTCATCCTGAAGAAGAAATTGAAGAATTTTATGAGGAAATTCGTGATCTAAATAATAAAGGTAAGCAGCACTTGAAGATAATTATGGGAGATTTCAATGCAAAAATAGGGCAACGGCAACAGAATGAAACTTCAGTAGGTAAATTTGGTCACGGCAACAGAAACCAGCGTAGAAATACTCTCGTAGAGTTTGCAGAGGCAGAAGGGTTTTTCATCTTGAACTCCTTTTTCAAGAAAAAGGCCACACAGGAAATGGACAT
Organism: Macrothele yani; assembly: GCA_039090855.1. Classification (NCBI taxonomy): domain Eukaryota; kingdom Metazoa; phylum Arthropoda; class Arachnida; order Araneae; family Macrothelidae; genus Macrothele; species Macrothele yani. The sequence continues at coordinate 12,133,766 of CM076999.1, read as the reverse complement.
GGAGACATCCAAATGGGATGACAAGTGAAATTGATTTTATTATGTGTAACAAAAAATTCGTCATCGAAGACTGCAGTGTGCTAAACAAGTTCAACACAGGCAGTGACCATAGATTGGTGAGATGTAAGATGCACCTCAACACTAAACTCGAACGTAGCAAGCTCATAAGACAAACAAAATGTATTGACATAACCAACCTTAAAAAACACCATAATACCTTCAAGTTAGAACTGAAGAACAGGTTCTCTGCTTTAGAAGGCCTAACATCGGAAGAAGTGGACATTTCTGAAGTTAACAGAAAAGTAACCAAAGCTCTTATGGAAACAGCAACAAAATTAGCTGGGTCTAAGAACAAATTTCATGTGAACAAATTATCAGGAAAAACCAAAATGTTGATGCAAAAAAGAAGAGAGATGAGGACAACTAAAGAAGATGTGACTTCCAAAGTGGAATATATAGAGCTATGCAAGACAGTACGAAAAAGTATCACTGAAGACGTAAGGAAATTCAACTGTGAACTAGTAAGGAAAGCAATTGAAAACAACCAAAGCCTAAAGATAGCAAAGTGACATCTCAGTAAGGGGAAAAAACAGATTATGGCACTGAGAAAAGAAGATGGTTCTGTAACAAGAAATAGAGGCGAAATTTTGACAAGAGTGAAAGATTTCTACTCCAAATTATATGAAAGGGATGATACATGTACTCCAGACATCATGAAAGGTACCAGTACCAGAGTTCTTCCAGTCCTTCCAGCAGAAGTTGCACATGCAATCAAGAACATGAAGCGGGGAAAAGCTCCAGGAGAAGATGGAATTACTGTAGACATCATACAAGAAGCAAGTGGAGAAATCGAAACAGTACTCGCCCAAATTTTCACTCCATGCCTTAATGAAGGGAAAATTCCTGAGGATTGGAACAACGCTACAGTGATCTTGCTACATAAAAAAGGTGACATTGAGGATCTCAGGAACTACAGACCTATCAGCCTCCTATCAGTGGTTTATAAAATCTTCACTAAAGTTCTTTCACACCGCTTGAAGGTGACACTGGACATGGCTCAACCGAGAGAAAACAAGCTGGATTCAGGAGTGGCTACAGCACAATAGATCATATCCACGTACTGATAGAACTAATTGAAAGAGCGAGGGAATATGAGCTTCCATTGTGCATGGCTTTTATCGATTATGAAAAAGCCTTTGATTCGGTGAAACCATCAGCAGTTGCAATGGCTCTGAAATCCTGCGGTATTGAAGATGCATACATTGATATTATTAATAACATCTATGGAAATGCAAGTGCAAAGATTCGGCTGTTTGAAAATACAACACACATAAAAATTGGAAAAGGAGTGAGACAAGGTGACACCATATCTCCGAAGCTCTTTAATGCCACATTGGAAAATGTCTTTCAATCACTGAACTGGGAAAACAAATTGATAAAGATTAATGGAGATTATCTAACCCACTTTCGTTTTGCTGATGACATAGTCATTTTTGCAACTACCCCATCAGAGCTGCAGAGTATGATCCAGGAACTTGCTGACAAGAGTAAAGAAGTGGGATTAAAAATGAACTTTCATAAGACAAAAGTGATGTACAATGCTTTTACAAGAAATGAAGATTTATCGATTGATGGAGAAAAGCTGGAGATAACAGACACGTACGTTTATCTTGGGACAGCAGATATCAAGTGAGGGTCACATTGGTGAAGAAATTAATCGGCGTACAAAACTTGCCTGGAGAGCTTTTGGAATAAACAGCATAATTTTCAAGAGCAATATGCCATTATGTCTTAAAAGAAAAGTGTTTGATCAATGCATCCTTCCAGTGCTTACGTATGGTGCAGAGACGTGGACCTTAGCTAAAAGAGACATACAAAGGCTACAGACAACTGAAAGAGGCATGGAGAGGTGCATGCTTGGTGTAACCAGGTGAGATAAGAAGAGGAACTCGTGGATCCGAAAAATGACAAGAGTGGAAGACATCATGATCAGAGTTAAATCCCTGAAATGGCAATGGGCTGGACATACTGCCAGAAGAACAGACCATCGATGGACAGCCGAAATTTTAGATTGGATTCCAAGGGACAGGAAAAGACCCAGAAGAAGACCACATGGAAGATGGGTGGATGAAATTCGAAAGTATGCGGGAGTGACATGGAAGAGACTGGCACAAGACAGACCGTTGTGGAGGAAACTTGGGGAGACCTTCGTCCAGCAGTGGATTGATAATGGTTGACAATGATGATGATGATGATTTTAAAAACATGATACCTAGTTTTAAGGTAAAAATTTCATGAAATTTTAGAATATTTAGTTTTAGAAATAATGTTTTTTTTTTTTTTTTTTTTTTTTTTTTTTTTGATTGGAGGGTTAACGACCACCGTGAGCAACTCAATGGGCTATAAGCAGTCGCCCGTCCCTAATTTAGGGTCACTGGTTCCAGGGAAGAGAGAGAGCCAGTGCCGTAAGACAAGCACAACATCCATGCCTCACCGGGATACGAACCCGGACCCCTTACGGACGAATGATCAGAGGCCAGCGCCTTGGACCACTGCGCCACCGGGGCGGCATAATGGTTTTGAATGAGACATGTAATCTGTGTTCAGCATAGCGTACGACACCGCGCTGATCCCAACATATACACAGCAACAATTTCCTGGCATGGATATTCGGTTTGGCAGTACTGGTGGTAGGCTGACTTGGATAAACCCACGATTTGCGCTGCTTAGGATTATCGTATAGGATCCAATCTCATCGCAGGTCAAAATCTTGTGGAGGAAAACCGTCTTCTTGAATCTGGAGAGCAACGACATAGCAACATCGTAGCTCCTGGACTTGTTCGCAGCTGTGAGTTGGTGGGGCACCCAACGGCCCTTTTTGTAAATCCGTCCAAGCTTGTGCAGGCACTTTGCAAATGGCTTGCCGTGTTACCCCGAGTTCCTGGGCGAGCTCAGACTGTGCGCGATAGGGATCAGCGTCCAACAGTTGTTCCAGTTCCTGTCCGTTAACTTTCTGTGGCTGCCCCGGACGTTCTGCATTAAGGGGAACGAAATTTCCCTACTTAAACCGCTGGAACCATTTCTTACACGTACTGTAGGACACAGCAGCCTCACCCAAAGCAGCACAGATCATTTGCTCGGCACTGTTTTTCAGCTGAAACGTGAACAGGAGGCAGTGCCTCAAATGTTGCTTCTCGAACGACATTGCTTTCACCGTCAACTTTCATCCCTTCTGTCACTACAGCTGTAAGTGGTTACGGTTGCCTGGAAAGCCGTTGGATGGCGCTGCAGTCAGCCATTATGGCACACAATTGTTTGCATTTGCCGACGTTCTATGATCGCTTGTGGTTAGGGACCGAGAATTAAGTTGCACACTTGATAGACAAAGAATTATAGAATAAACATAGTATTGTATTTTTCTTTTCTTTTGAATAAATTCTTTTTGTATATATGCGGATAATTCAACACTGCCGATTTGAGTTCCATTATTTAGGACACAAATTCAAACATTTGGGATCTTGCAATTAAAATTATTTATCCTTAAATTTACTTAAAATTTATTTATCCTTAAATTTACTGTTATAATTAAAAGTTATAATTTATGATATTTTCAATTTATTGAAATTTATTAATATATATTTATTGGTTCCAAAACATTGACGGTTTAGGAAGCATTACGGATATCAAAACTCAGGATGAAAATTTCCGGAAGATAATTTCATGCGTGATTATCTGTTAATATTTTATTTCACAGATAATGAAAAAACTAATATTTATTTCTAAGACAATTAAAATTAAAATTTATTTCAAAGGTAATGAACATTATAATTTATTTCAAAGAAAATAATAATTTAAGTTTATTCCAAAGGTAATGGAAATTTAAATTTAGTTCAAAGAATGAACATTTAAATTTATTACAAAGATAATGAAAAAACTAATATTTATTTCGAAGACAATTAAAATTAAAATTTATTTCAAAGGTAATGAACATTATAATTTATTTCAAAGAAAATAATAATTTAAGTTTATTCCAAAGGTAATGGAAATTTAAATTTAGTTCAAAGAATGAACATTTAAATTTATTAAAAAGATAATGAAAAAACTAATATTTATTTCGAAGACAATAAAGTTTTAAATTTATTTCAAAGAGAATGAAAATTTCAATTTATTTCAAAGAGAATGGAAATTTAAATTAATTTCAAAAAGAATGAAAATTTAAATTCATTTAAAAACATGAACCTTTAAATTTATTTCAAAGAGAATGAAAATTTAAATTAATTTCAAAGAGAATGAAAATTTCAATTTATTTCAAATAGAATGAAAATTTAAATTCATTAAAAAAGAATATAAATTTCAATTTATTTCAAAGAGAATGAAAATTTCAATTTATTTCAACGAGAATGAACATTTAAATTTATTTCAAAGATAATGGAAATTTAAATTAATTTCAAAGATAATGAGGATTTAATAATTAGGAAATGTACTCTAATTATACTCAAAATAGTATAACTGTTTAAATAATAATGCAAAATTTCTTGGTGTAGTATAAAAATAAAACTTTCTATGCTTTTGAACATCAACCAGATGTCTTTTTCAAGGAAGGTAGCTGTCTACCTTCCTTGAAAAAGCCATCTGGTTGTTGTGCAGAAAAGTTTTATTTCTATACTACGCCAAGAAATTTCAGATTATTAGAATAGTTATACTATTATGAGGATAATGAAAATGTTTATTTATTTCTAAGATAATAAAAATTTTAAATTATTCCAAAGGTAATGAAAATTTAAAATTATTTCAAACATAATGAAAACTTATATTCATTACAAAGATAATGAAAGTTTGAAATTTTTTTTTCATTTCATTTATTGATCTTGCTGTTACATATTAAAATTAATAATTCTAAATAGTTAAGCACAAACATATAAATAACAGCAGGGAAGAGCAAGGAAAAGGTCTCGAGGAGACCTGGCCAGCCTTGATCTCCCTAGGTTTTAGTCAAGACAAGAACATTGATATCACAGCAACAGAGTCAAAAAAGGAAACAAATATCAAATTAAACATCTAAGCATGATATTAAATTGACAGCATATCAAGAGAAAAATAATGTTAAAATAATGAAAAACATGAGTTTCCCCCCTACCAGCTCCTTATTGTATAGATCCCCCGTCACCGAGTATTCACCTGGTAAGTCCCTCGCCTAACCCACCCTCAGTCGAATAATCCCTGTCAATCAACCTCCCATCTTACACTAATGAACGGATATCAGCTATTAAGTAGGTAGTGTTTGAATTTCTCTTTAAACAAATTGAAGTTATTAATAGATATTAATTCTGCAGACGAAGAGTTCCAAAACTCTGGACCAGAATAATCTAGGCTTTGTTTAGTAGTTTGTGCTCTAGGTGTAGTAAGTCTCAACAAAGCTTGGTTAGGAATATTATAACGATACGTAGCAGTATTAATTTCTATGAGCTCTTGTTCAAGGTTCAATTTAATTCGTTTGTATATAACTTTGCCTAAGTTCAAGTGAAACAGTTGCTGCATTGTTAGAATATTATATTTGTTCGGGTTGGGTATATTTTATCAGTGTAGACAACATCATCACCTCCAGTACTACTATTCCAAAATAATAAAAATTTAAATTTATTTCAAACATAATGAAATATTAAATTTATTCCAAAGATAATTAAAGTTTAAATTTATGTCAAAAACAATGAAATTTTTAATTTATTTCAAAGATAATGAGAATTAAAATTCATTTTAAAGAAAACGAAAATTTTAGTTTATTTTACCTCTTTGTCATTAATGTACCACCTTAGTTCTGCTGGTGGATGAAATTTCTTTGCCGTACAGTTGACATTAACGACGTTTCCTTCTTGGTATCGTAATCTTCCACCCGTGATCATCGGTCCATCTCTGTTGTGAACTATGAAAACAGAAATAACAAAATTAAATAACTGAATAACAAGTAATGTAATTATAAATACACCACACTGTGAATACTCAAGAGACGCAAATAGCGTATGAAATCCGTTTATTTTTGCGGCGTAGTAAGTATAAAGATTCCTAGAATATCCTAGAATATCGATTACCCTAACCGACAAGTAAATTCAGATTGCCATTATGAACAGGTCTGATTATATTAGTAAACTTAAAGAATTTGTGGATCAATCGGACTCAATTCTGCTGTCGAGGAATCCTCTGCACAGCATCATACGGAAAGTTCAAGCTGTACCCAGGAACAAAGATCTCCCGGAGACTATTAGGATGTCAGCTAAGCTTCCTCCGGGCCCTACAATCCACCACTCTTTGGACGACTAAAGAACCATAAACCTGGATCTGCCCTCCGACCTATTGTAGCAAAGAACAAATCTCCTACGTACATATTAAAACAATCACTAGCCAAATTCTTATCTGAACGGTTAAAAAACTCCAATTACGTAATCAAGTCAACAAAAGAATTTGGGGAGCGCGCAAGAAACTTCAATATACTTGATAGTGATATAATGGGAAGTTTCGACATAGTGTCTTTATATCCATCTGTACCTACACAGTGTGACAAAGAATTTTTAAGACTGGGACTGTAAAATGAAATAGAAACAAGAAATTATAATTTGTTTTGGTTTGTTATTCAAAATAAGTCCCTCCGGCTTCAATACACTTGTTAAAACGATTTCATAATGATTCGAATGCCTGTTCCAGTTCACTTTGCGGAATTGCCTCCAAACCACGCGTCGAAGCTGTTTGTATGGTCGAAATATCATCAAAATAACACCATTTTAGCTTCATTTTAAGTTTTGGGAATAAAGAAAAATCGTAGTGTGCTAAATAAGGCGAATACGGTGGATGATTCAACACACAGACGTTAGTTTTCGCCCAAAAGCCTACGAACAAAAAGTTAGGTGTGACTGTGTGCATTATCGTGCAACAAACACCAACTGCTTTCATCCCGATATTCTGGACGAATGCGACGAATTCTGCCCATCAAACGCCTCAAATCATTTAAATAAAACTCACCAGTAATTGTTTGTCCACTTGGAACAAATTCTTTGTGGATAATACCCTTACTATCGAAGAATGTAATGAGCATTGTTTTGATTTTCGATGGAACTTTTCTTGTTATTTTGGCTTGTGGCGAGTTTTTTGACTTCCATTCCGCACTTTGTCGCTTTGTTTTAGGATCATATTGAAAATATCATGTTTTATCACCTGTAACAATCGATTTTACGAAGTTGGGATCATTTTCAGCGGCTGAAATGATATCTCTGCAATGTGCACTTCTCCTTGATTTTTGTTCATTGGTTAACGTGTGTAGAATCTTCATGCAGGATGGTTCGAATCGTTTCTTTGTTGATGTTTAAACACTCTTTCATCATTCTTAGTGACGCACATCGATTGCTTGCCACGAAATCACGCACTTTTTTAATAATCTCAGGTGTCCTAGATGAACTTGGTCTTCCGGCACGCTTATCATCTTCTAACGTATCTCTTCCGTCCAATACAGGTTTGTGCCACAGGAAAACATCTGATCTACTTAAACAAAACTCACCGTAAACTTGTTTCATCATTTGGTACGTTTCAGAGGCACTTTTACCAAGTTTTGCGTTAAATTTAATAACAGCCCTTTGTTCCATCTTAATAATTCAACATGAAAAACATTTTACTTCTCTAATGAACGGCCGTTTCGTTTGAGTTATTTTAACAACTGCGCAGTACTTTTGGCAGAAAGCAAGCAGATGGTCACGGTTTATAACGCATTCGCGATTACACTGGTGGCGCCACCGTAGGCTGAAATCTAGCGCCAGTCTTAAAAATTCTTTGACGCACTGTGTATACCAGAGGCCATTGCAAACCTAGAAGAAGTAGTCGACACCTCCCGTGAATTCACACCAACTCAAACAAAGAAAATTGTCGGTGCCTTAAATTTGGTTACTAACCACAACTATTTCAAGTTGGATGGAAACATCTACAAGCAAACATAAGGAGCAACGATGGGTTCACTTCCATCTTCAGTCCTTGCCGAAGCAGTACTTAGACCGCTAGAAGATTTGATCTTTCTAAATTGTATCAAGAAACCCCGAGTGTGGATTCGTTATGCTAACGACATATTCTTCATATGGGAACACGGAGCAGATGAATGAAATGATTTCATGCACAAGATAAACGAACTACACAATACAATAAAGTTCACCGTGGAGCTTGAAGTAGATGGAGCGTTGAATTATCTTGACGTCACGCTCAGAAGAAACAGAACATCCAGCTTCGATTTTGACGTTTATTATAAACCGACTGCAGTACCGAACCTTGTTCCTCCTGATTCGCACTGTCCAAAAGAGTATAAACTTTCTGCGTTTAGAGCATGGCTCTATAGATTATATAACGTATGCAAACCCGACTACCTAAAGAATAAGGAAATTGGTAATAGCAAAGGTCTAAAGGCTGGATATAAGAAAGATGACATAGACAGAATACATAGAACTGTAAGAAATCGTGTAATGTCAGCAATAACAAAATCCTCTAGTAAGACGGTGAGATTCACAGGATCTATCACATATCTTCCAGGTTTTACAAATTGGTTAAAAAATTTATTACGTAAATACAACGTACTGATAGTACTGAAGTCCCTGACTCCGTTATCACATATGATATCAAGTTACAAGGATATACAGTGTGAGAAAGAAAAGGCAGGTGTGTACGCTATACCGTTAGTATACCCTGACAACACGGAAAAGGTATAAATCGGAATGACAAAGCGATCCTTGAACACTAAGTGTAAAGAGCACGTGCGAAGTGTCAACCAGGACATGCAGAATACAGCACTCGCCATGCATTCCTCGGCTACTCCTCAATGGAATAATATTAGAAGAATTGCCCCATACACGAATTTTAAAGAGACTGTCATCAGGGAAACAGGCGAAATCCTATACAGCAAACTAGCGTGCAGTGATATAGTTTCTACTGAACTACCAAGAGCTCGGCATGCATTAATAAAAGATGGAAATACATCGCGACACACCGTATAATTGCGTGATGAAAATTCGTATAATGCGCTCGTGATGTCACCCGCGATATTTCAAAAATCGTTTATCTCAAAAATCGGCTAAACGTGCCTTGATTCTTTCCTCGGACACTGCATCCAGAATTGAAGAAGTCGACAACCTAAGAGATCTGGTCTTTTCCTCCGGCTACAGTGTGCAAGTGATCGAGGACATTATCAAGAACGCCGATGCTGTTTTCTCCAACCCGGGTAGCCGCCATACCAAGCTTTCTCTGCAATACATTATGGTTTTCCCGTATGTACCCGGCCCGACCTACTTCTTGCAGAGCACCTTAAAGAAACTCGGGCTTAGTTTTGGAATACGCTCACCGAGATCGATATCACGCCACCTGATTTCATCCCGGAACACCCATACCTCTCTGACTGATGCGGGAGTGTACTCCATACCATTGGAATACATGGATGGTACCACCAGGTACTACATCGGAATGACAAAACACTCTTTTGCTCTTCGACTTATAAACACAAACGGGACGTCTCGCACGGAGGATTGACAACCGCCATATCCAGAGAAGTGGTTACCCATTCCGCCATCCCGAAATGGGACCAGATAAAGCGAATCGCTCCTTATACTACCGCCAGGGGCACTGCCGTCAGGGAAACCATGGAGAATTTGAGTAACCCTGTAGTTTGCAACGATGACGTCTCATTTGAGCTTCCCCAAATATGGCGCACATTTCTTCACGCTTAGCTTAGTACGTTCTTGTTGACATCTCTCGTTGTCGCATGCTCTCGACGCAACATATCACGTTCTCAAATTCTGTTCATGTTTATTTTATTTAAAACTTTCTATTCTTTGTTACTTTTGCCTTACCTAACCGCGAACAAGTCTGAAGAAGACACCCGTTGGTGTTGAAAGCTTACGCTTTATTCATAACGTTTGTACGTCAATAAACGGATATCTTATTTCTTTTGCATACTGATTATTTGACGTAATTTACCCGAACTTTAGTTTTATCTCGTCTTTGTTCCTTACTTGTTCCAATTCCCAGCATTTTTATGTCTTCCATTGCCTTGAGAAAGCCTCCCAGTGGAGTGCGAAAGATTGGCGAATCTTTATACTTACTAAGCCGCAAAAATAAACAGATTTAATACGCTATTTGCGTCTCTTGAGTGTTGAATAACAGATTCATTTCCTAGCAAACAAAACCTGTCTGGTTTGTTCTGTTTTGATTGAACGACCACAGTGAGCAACCCAATGGGCTAAAAGCAATCGCCCATAGACTAATATAGGGCCACTGGTTCCAGAGAAAAGAGAGAGCCAGTGCCGTGAGAAAGGCACAACATCCATGCCCGAGCCGGATTCGAACACGAACCCATCTCGGACGAATGATCAGTAGCCTTCGCTTTATAGACCACCGCACCATTGAGGCGGCTCATTTCCACTTTTGGACGATAGTGATGAAGCTAAGTGAATATTCGTAGCTCACTACAAACTTTTATAAAAAGCCATTAGCTGAAACCCGTTGTAACCGACGATAAGTTTTTTTTTTTTTTTTTTTTTTGAAAATAATAAACTCATATGAAACATCAAATGTAAACTTTATTGATTGACAAATTCGTTCAACCACTTCAGCACAGACAATAATCCAGGTTCGTGATTTTTTTTTGTGACTGAAGATTTAACGACCACCGTGACCACCTCAATTGGCTGTAGGTCTTCGCTCTTTCCACGTTTATAAGTGAGTCACGGAAAAATTCACATTGGCCACCACTGGAATCGAACCCAGGGTCTTCCAGTTACGCCGGATGTGCTTCCACTACACCACAGCGGCCTAGAATTCCTCCAGACTCACACGTCACTGGAAGACCCTGGTTTCGATTCCCGGTGGCCGCCAATGAGAAGTTTTCCATGACTCGCTTATAAACGTGGAAAGAGCGAGACCTTTGTTTGATGTTCCTGGTCCACGTCAAATTCTGTATTAACTATTCATTCGCGGGCTATAAGCAGTAGTCCGTCCCTAATTTAGGGTAACTCGTTTCAGGGAAGGGAGAGAGCCAGTGCCGTAAGACAAACACATCATCCATGTCTCACCGGGATTCGAACCCGGTTCACGAAACCAGTCGGAATCGACGAATAGTTTCTTTTTTTCCCGGTAGAAGAAACACGTCGGAATCGACGATAAGTTTTTTTATGTTTTTCAAAAGAATAAACTCATATGAAGCGTTTATCAACATCTTTACATAATGGGAAACGTCTTACCGACGTGAATAAACTGGATCGAATTATTCCTCACCGGGATTTGAACCCAGTAGAGGAAACTCGTCGGAAACGACGATAAGTTTTTTTTATTTTAAAAGAATAAACTCATATGAAACGTTCATCAACATCTTTACATAATGGGAAACGTCTTACCTACGTGAATAAACTGGATCGAATGAATGTTAAATTGTATATATATATCACACAGTCCAATGGCGCAACGCAATTGGACTGGATATCTCTGTCGCGACTAGCGTCTAGTCGACAGAGATATCCACATGTATCGAGTTATCTCATTGGCAGCAATAAAACCTGCACCCACCAATTGGCGACCGGCACTGAAACAGCACTTGTTGTTTACAGCGGAACGCTAGAACAGCTCCGCGAGCAATCTATTGTTTTCGATCTGGCAACGCTCAGTAAATATTAAGTTGTCCGTCCATATTACCCTTCGATAGTATTAAAATCAACGAGATAGAAATACATAGAGTGCTTCTGTGATTAGTTCTCTGCGGTGGCAGCTGAAGCCAACGAGGGGAGAGCCCGCCATCTTTGATGAGGTACAAATTCTGTGTGTGTCAAGGAGTCACCTCGGTTCTTTCAGCTGTTCGGCGATCGTGTTATGCTTCATTACAAATTTAGTGTTACAGTTTCGTGAATAATCACAATTATCAGCACATTGTTGATATTTAAAATGCCATAGTACTGCGCAGCTTTTGATTGTAAGAATAAAAGGAACAAGGATTGTGGAACTACATTTCACAAGTAAGCATTTTAAAAATAAGGTTGAGCTGTAAATGCTCAGTTAATCAAACACAAAAAATAAAGCATCTAATCCGTGTAGCTGGTGATTAAACCAGCAGATAAGCCATTTCAATATCTGTGTTATCTTAAGACTTTTATTTCTTATATTTTGTAAACAGTCGTACTCAATGTGAAAACTGAATGATGTTTACTCTGGGAAGCTGAGGTTAACTGTATTTCTATCTCGTTGGGTTCACCACTCCGGATGACGCCATTGCAAATGGCGCCCCAGTGACAAAGCCAACCGGCCCGGTCAAAATGTAAACAAAACTGAATAACGAGATAAAATAACAACTCACCGACTCGTGTGCAAAACAGGAAGAAGGACTGACCTTTAACTTAAGGCTGGTACAAAATAAACAGCACAGGAGAGGTTTAATCACTTACTAGCAGGCCAAAATAGCAGAGCTCGTGACAGCACTTTCCGCCTGCTATGGAAGACAATGGAACTTCATCCAACTGAAGAACTTTTCCAGTGTAATGTGTGTCACAAGAAATTCAAACAGAAAGAATCTTTTATGCATGTAAAGGTTCATGCAAGAGAACAACCTTATGATTCTAACATGTGTTCCAAGCAGCTAAGTGAAAAATGCAGCATCTCGGAGCAGTCTGCTTCAGTCAAGTAAATAAGATCACCAATGTCATATATGCTTAAAACAGTTTGCAAGCAAGCGATATCTTCCCTGGCACATGCTTGTCACACAGGTGATAAGCCATACCAGTGCGATGTATGTTTCAAACAATTTACCCAAAAAAGTCATTTTATAATGCACTTGCCCCTTCACACAGGTGAGAAGCCTCACCAGTGTGATGTATGTTTCGAAACAATTTACTCATGACAGTTCTCTTTCAAAGCACATGCTCACTCACACAGGTGAAAAGCCTCACCAGTGTGATGTATGTTCCAAACAATTTACTCAAAAAAGTGCTCTTTCACAGCATATGCTCATTCACACAGGTGAAAAGCCTCACCAGTGTGATGTATGCTCCAAACAATTTGCTGATAAAAGTGTTCTTTCAAAGCACATGCTCATTTACACGGGTGAGAAACCTTACCAGTGTGATGTATGTTCCAATCAATTTACTCGTAAAAGTCATCTTTCAAAGCATATGCTCATTCACACAGGTGAAAAACCTTACCAGTGTGATGTATGTTCCCATCAATTTACTCGTAAAAGTTATCTTTCAAAGCATATGCTCCTTCACACAGGTGAAATGCTTCAGCAATGTGATGTGTGCCCCAAAAAATTTACTCAGAAAAGTCATCTTTTGAAACACATGCTCTTTTTTTTTTTTTCATTTAAAACTCCCATAAAATATTTGGCGTCTATGTATTTGGAGTGATAAGCTGTGGGATGATTGAGCATTCTCATGGTGATGACCCACGAATATCTAAAATTTTTACCGAAATTGCGGATTGAGTGCAACTGTATTTTTTATTTTCTTTTTTTTTTTTTTTCATTTACTCTATTACCGCTGACTTATATTTCTCTGAAAATTTTGCTCCAAAAAATTTGTTAAATGTCAAAAAATTACGGCATGAGATTTTATTCAACGACAGCAAGCTGCATCCATTAAAATATCATTTTTTTAAAACACTATTGCCGTCAACTAACAATGAAAAGCGATATTTGATACGTTAAAGTTTTAGTCTCATCCCCTAGGTGTTTATAACAACATTTCTGAGTTATATAATTATTTAACATCAAACCATATATTACGAAAACTCCCTTGCTTAACACGGAACGGAAATCGTTCTGTACCTCATCAAACATGGCTGCCACTTGTTTCCGGTGGCTTCACCCGTTCCCCGACGTAAGCGCTCTACGTATTTCTATCTCGTTGATTAAAATCCCATGAAGTTGTCCTTGAATAGGTCTGTTGTATTTTATAATGCCTCAATGGAATTTGTATCGTCCTCTCGTTAACGATGTCGTACGAGATAGAAAAGCATGCATATCATGGTGTGAATGGTACGCTACCCACCCTTGAAATAATAAGGAATCACGAATGGCAATAAATATCGCTGCTTTTTTTTTTTAATTGTCTTTTGCTCCCAAGGTATATAGCGGTAAGATCGTTCATTTTTTTTAGTTCTTTTTCAACATCTCAGTTATAGTTTTCATTTAGTACAAAAATAACACAACGTTATTCATCATGATGAATAAAAAGTAAGAGCAGAATGCAAAGATAACCACCCATAATGTTTGCATTCGAATGTAAACAACAGATGCATTGCCAGATCGAAAACAATAGATTGCTCGCGGAGCTGTTCTAGCGTTCCGCTGTCTTAGCTGTGAGGAATGCACCCGTTTGTGGAAGAATAGCCATTTTTATATTTGGATGTATACTGCAAACAGGTTAAATTGTTCGATTTGTGCCGACAGCCGCCAATGAAGAAACTAATGTTAACTAAGATGTAAACAACCTGTGTCACGACTTCGACGACGTAAACGAACTACAAGTGCTGTTTCAGTGCCGGTCGCCAATTGGTGGGTGCCGGTTTCATTGCTGCCAATGAGATAACTCGATACATGTGGATATCTCTGTCGCGAGACGCTAGTATCTCTGTCGCGAGACGCTAGTAGTCTTCGAGTGTTCGCTATTCCAATAATAACTTTCAAACAAATTCCTGCTCGCGTTATTTTGCACAACGGTTCGCTGAGAAGAGAGACCGGACTTTGGACTATGTGACTCCCTCCATACAACTGCGCGTGATATGTCAAACGCACGCTTCTATCATGTCAGCGATCGGATGTCAACCGCATGCTTCTACCATTGACTTTACATGGGAATTTTGCCGCCCAACAACGTCCAAACCGTTGCCCCAATCTCTTCGTCTGACACATCAACATGATAAAACCTTTATTTTGATACCTCAACCATATGTTTACGTTCAGCCGTTCTCTCACAACTGGTCTTACAGTAAACATTCTTATAGAATCAATATATAGATTTTACCAGAGGTTCGCAACATGTGCGTTGCGACGCCCGAGGGCGTCGCCGGTCTTGGTCCAGGGCGTCTCGACTATAACGAAAAACTAAAATTTATAATTTAAATTGAAACGTAACATGCAAATTTTCAAGATGTTTACTTATTTTACAGACTGAATTGTAAGAAAGAATTTTAAAGAAAAAACAAGACACATCATTTTTCTTGTTGTGAAGCTTGGAGTTCACGGTGGTCGTTAAACCATCAATCAAAAAATATCAAAAGAAGAAAACATGGAGTGAGCTCGTGCGGAACTCGTTCCTCCTGCAGACTGAAAGTGGACTAAGCCAGGCAAGGTCAAGCGATAAAGCCGCCGCACTGTTGGGCGCTTAGTTTACAAAGCAGTCTTCATTCGATACTTATGCAGCGTGTATAAACATTCGTTAGAACTGAGTTGCTGTATTTTAACAACTGTGAACGTGTTGGGGGTCGTTTCATAAGTATTGGCCGATTCGGAGACAAAGAAACAAACAGCAGTAACAGACGACGAAACGCATTTAATTCCAAAAAATTCTGCCCTCGGCAGCAATACACTGTGCTCAACGTGTTCTCAGTGCAAAAATGCCACGGTGCCAGAAACTGGCATCACAGTGGTCCGAGGAATTGCTAACGGTGGAAAACACAGCATCCTTGTTAGCTAACCGTTTGCCCCTCAAGAAGTGGTTCAAATGGTGAAACATGTTAAAGTCTGAGGGGGCCAAATCTTATGAATAAACAGGGTGAGAGAGGACCTCGTACCCCAAGGCGTTCATTTTTCGCATGCTTCCAATAGACACATGCGGTCGTGCGCCATCCTGAAGCAGTATGGGACCCAAACGCTTGGCGAGCGATGGTTGTTTGCTGCATAATTTCTGGTGACATTCGTTCGACTGACGGCAGCACACGTCCGTTGTGATTGTTTGACCTCGCGGCAAAAACTGACAATGAACCACAGTCTTGGAAGTCCATCACACTGAGATCAGAGCCATCTCTGTGTGCAACTCGGGTTTGGACATGTGTTTGGGTGGTTCCCCTTTATCGAGCCACGACGCTGTTTGCTTCCTTTCGTCATAAAGCACCCATTTTTCATCAACCGTAAGGATCCGATGCAGAAAAGGAGCACTGTACTCACGTTTTTGGAGGGCAATGCATGTTTCCAGATGCCGTATCTGCTGCTCTTAAGTGAGTTCGTGTGGGACCTAGGTATCAAGTTTTTAACCTTGCCCATAGCTGCCAGGTGTCTGGAAACTGTCGCTGATGATACGACAAGTTCGACACTGAGCTCATGCACCGTGGACATTGGTTTTTCTTCCACTTTCCGCCTTAAATGTACAGTGTCACACAGAACTGGACGACCGGCTCCTGGCTTATTGTCGATTGCATCATCATCGGCATGGAACTTGGAAAACAGTTTACGGACTGTTCTGTCAGTCGTAGTTCTGACACCCCACACTCTATCGACATTTGCAACCGTTTCGGACTCTTTCCGGCCAAGTTCGAATTCGTGCAAAATCGCTGATCTCACGTCGGGTTGCTCCATCACGTTCCCAACTGCTGAGATCTGTCTGAACTACCGTTTTATACACGTGGACTGAACCGATTCAATTTGCATGGGCGTTCGGTAGTTCCTCCTACGAGGCGTCCCTTGTAACCGGCTATACAAATTCGCGCCAATAAATTATGATCATTCTTAATAAGACAGAGACAATAAAAGCTAATGTATGCAAATATAACAATCACATGGAGTGATAATGTGTATATTAATGTGTGATAATGTGTGTATCAATGTGTGCTAATGTGTGTATTAATGTGTGATAAAGTGTGTATTAATGTGTGTATTAATGTGCGATAATGTGTGTATTGATGTGTGGTCCTGTTCTTTACAAGAAGTGTCCAGACCACTCCACTGCAGTAACTCATGTGAGAATGGGAAAAATCAGAGACCTGTCGCCGACGCAGGCTTAGCGGGATCTACAATTTAGAAATGAAATCACTGGTTTTTCAAATGCAACAATCTTAAAGACGTTTAATCACTGGAAGATACGCTGGCCTTCCATACTCAAAAGCCATATTTCGCGCTAGGTTGTTGATGACTTCTTGCGGTAACATCTCCCACTCTTCCGTCAGCGTTGTCTTCAACTGTTGGACGGTTTCCAATGTATGTTGACGTTCGGCAACGCGATAACCCAGAGCGTCCCACACGTGCCCCATGGGTATTAGGTCGGGGGAACGTGCTGGCCAATCCATCAGCTAAATGTCTTCTCTTTCCAATAGCTCATCAACAGTCACTTTACAATGAGGTGTGGCGTTATCATGAATTAAAACTAAATGCGGGCCAATGGCACCTCGGAACAGAAAAACATGGGGAAACATTACCTAATTAAAGTAGAGCGTACTGGTTACAGTATCTCCTTCCTGTGTCTGAAACTCCATCGATCCAAATGCCACCCCATATGACAACACCTCAGCCGTCATATGATCTTTTCAGGGTGACATCGAGCGCCTACCTGTCGCCAGATTAGCTGACATCATATGTGGTCTTAAACAACCCTTAGAAATAGGAAGCTAGGAGGTTTGGGCTAGAGTGACCGATAGGAAGGTGACAGTGAAGCAAGGTAGAAATAGCGAGAAAGATGCCATTATTTATTACTAGGAGGCCAGTACGCGGGGTCCGACGGCTTAATGCGCCCATCCGACGCACGGCGGATATTTAGTATTTGTAGGGTTTGTACTTGCCTGAGATCGAACCTGAGGATTCTCCGTTGCAGTTACGAACGTTGACCATTAGGTCTTTCGCGGCCCCTAGCTGACATCCAGAATCGCTAGAAAGACAAAGTCTGCAACTCGTTAACAAAGAGTACTGCACCATCTGTTCTGTTGTCCAGATCCTATGTTTTCTGGACCAATGTAAACGGTGTCTCAGGTGAGCAGTTGTTATTGGTACACATCGTACCGTAAGTCGGGCAACCAGTCCGACTTTGTGTAGTCGCTTGGCCACTGTAAACCCCGATATTGTGCGTCCTGTGCATATGTTCACTTGTTTTGCGAGGTTACTTGTTGCCTAGTGGCGATCATTCTTGGCCAGTAGTGCAGAAGATAGCGGTCTTCACTGCTGCTGAGTTTTGCAGGACAAGCACCACCGGTCTTTTGCACATCTGCACTAGTAATCCTCATGGCCGACCACGCACGAGATACGATGCTATGTGAGATACCGAACTGTTGGCCACACATATAACGTTCGACCCTCCCAATTATTCGACCACGATGAAATCACCAAGATGTTCTCGACAGACCATTTCGTCGTCTCAAGCACACAACAAACACAATCAAACGTTTGTAACACATATGCACACTGTCTGGTGACTTCCGTTCAACTGATGCTATTGGACTGCGTGAGCTCATTTTTATTCTCACGTCAAAGCACACGTTATGCTACACTATTACGCATGTGCTTTTGCTCCTGTTCCTAGACACAGTCCTGAGTTAATGTGTGTTTTATTGACCGCATTATTTTACTTTTCCCAATTAATCCGTAAGTTTGGCCCACCAGTGTCCAAAGGTATACGCCGATGTGCCATCACATTTCGACCACCTACCAAATAAACTCCCTTCAGCCCGCAAAGTAGCGTCCACTCGGCGAGACATCGATCCGATGAGGTGGCGATAGGTATTCTGAAGTATTTGGTATCACAATGTCAACAGCATAACCTCTCGTTACCGTACATTTCGGCGTGGTGGTGGTTTAGAGCGAACCCGCTTTTCCATGCCGAACCAGAAATGTTCGATTGGGTTCATGTCACGTGAATTTAGAGGCCAGAGCATTAACAGAATGTCACCAGCATGTTCATCGAACCACTCCTTGACGATTCTGGCAGTGTGACATGATGCATTTTCCTGTTGGTAATGGCCATCACCGCAGGGAGCACACAGTTGCCATGAATGGCTGAACTTTATCCGCAGATATGTTCAGATACCTGACAGCTGTCAAGGACTGTGCTATTGGGATAATGGGGCTAAAAACGTCATAAGAAAACATCGCCCACAGCATAACATCGCCGTCGCCTGTTTCTGCCCAACACTCCATCTAGGTGTCATAGCCTCCGTTGGCAATCGGCGTATCCGTGCTGGCCGCCTACGTGATGCGCCTGGAATCATGATTTGTCAGACCAAGCCACTTTGTTCCAATCATCCGCGGTCCAATCTCGGTTATCTTGGGCACTTTGCTTACGTTTTTGGTGGTGACATGCGGTGAACATGGAGCCCCAGCTGGGTCTTCGGCAACGCAGGCCCATGCGCAGAAGGCATTGCCCTTATCACCATTGTTGTAGCTGCAGGTGATTTGTCGCATTGTGGTCCTGAAGTTGCTGTGAACAATGCGCAGCAGGTTTCGTCGTTTGTCATCTGTGCGTCACTTTTGATACGTACTCACTACAGCGGGACGTAAAAAACCCAAAAGCCGGGCTGTTTCCAATATCGTAGTTCCGAGGCGCCTTCCCAACACAATTTATCCTTTATCAAACTCCGATAAATCGGCAGCTTTTCCCATTCTGACTCCCAACACTCTACTAACCGAAAGCTGGTCCTAGGGTTGTATATACATAGTATACTGCTCTGTGAACTTCACCTGCGCCACTATACGTTCTCCAAGCGTGCTCATTTCTCTTGGCATGAGATGCACATAATGGAATTGCACATGGGTGTTGGTGTGGCTGTAAAACTGAACTTAAAGAAAGCAAACGTCGTGCTGTGAGGAATACTCTACGCCAGAGTAGACCATCCAGCTGGCCGCAACTGATTACTGAATGCTACCAAGGCCTGGAGCATCTCATTTCAGGAGAACCATTTGTACAGAGTTCAGGAATTGGGCTTGAAAGTCGCCTACTCATTCAAGAGCCACTTGTCTCTTCCACAAAAAAACAGAAACATCCGTTTACCGTGGTGCTGAAAATGTTATGAATGAACAGAAAGGCAATCGAAGAAAGTGATTTGGACAGTTGAACCAATCTATGCATTGAATAAATAAAGCCATCGCTCTTTCCCCGTTAAGCAACACACAGCAGCCGAAATATTGTTATTCGGCCGCCGTCGGCCGAATAAATACGTGGCTTTAGTTGAATTCTGAGTGGCTCCATGACAGTCTGGCAAGACACCATTGCAGCCATTGGCGACGATGCAATGGTGTTAAGTGCAGTCGTCGTAACGATCTACGTGCGTGTAGTCCTACGTCGTGCAGCCGTCTGCCAATGGTGCTGGCACTAATCGGACGATGCATGCAGGGCAGCACTGCTCACTGGATATCCGCAATCGTGGCTGTTGGGTCACTCCGCGCATTTCGGACAACCCGTCGGTCCTCTCTCTCTCAGTGGTTCGTCTATGTCTCCCAGACACTTCCTGTTTTCCTCTGCGCGCCTTGCTTTTCCCACTGCCGCAAACAGCGTGCTATAGTGATAAGCGCACGACCGGTATGGCGCGCGATACGGCGGTTAGACCATTCCATTTTCCGGAACCCAACGATTCGTCCCCTCTCCAACTCCACCAACTGCTTGTATAGATTACAAAGATTTGTCCGCGGCATACTTCACTTGCAAAGGATGCAACCAACACAACAGCACGAGTTAGAATGGCAAGCACACGCAACGGGACGACCTTATATAGCGGGTCAGGCACAGCACTACGACACCGCCTTGCTTGTGTAGCATGCGAGGTCGACCGTGATACTCGAATTATGTTCATGTCTGACGATATCAAATCTGCCCACCAAGCTACATTCCTGTCGGTTGCTTCATTCTGGGTTCAAAGAAAAAAATTATTTTAAATTAAAGTGGAAATGTGCTTTTGCATAAGCTTTTGTTCTGTATTTGAGTTATAAAAAATGTTGAGAAGACATCTTCCTCCATAGGTACAAATCGGATCCACGATTCACATGTTAGGACGGTGATGTCACTCAGTGACGTCACGATTATTCGTCTACGAGGAAGGCGGGAAAAGTAAACTTTGGTGTCAATCTGTCTTTTGCATACGTTTTGTTCTGTATTTGAGTTATAAAAATTGTTGACAAGACACCTTCCTCCATAGGTACAAATCGGATCCACGATTCACATGTTAGGACGGTGATGCCACTCAGTGACGTCACGATTATTCGTCTACGAGGAAGGCGGGAAAAGCAAACTTTGGTGTCTATCTGTCTTTTGCATACGTTTTGTTCTGTATTTGAGTTATAAAAATTGTTGACAAGACACCTTCCTCCATAGGTACAGTTCGGATCCACGATTCACATGTTAGGACGGTGATGTCGCTCAGTGACGTCACGATTATTCGTCTACGAGGAAGGCGGGAAAAGCAAACTTTGGTGTCTATCTGTCTTTTGCATAAGTTTTGTTCTGTATTTGAGTTATAAAAATTGTTGACAAGACACCTTCCTCCATAGGTACAAATCGGATCCACGATTCACATGTTAGGACGGTGATGCCACTCAGTGACGTCACGATTATTCGTCTACGAGGAAGGCGGGAAAAGCAAACTTTGGTGTCTATCTGTCTTTTGCATACGTTTTGTTCTGTATTTGAGTTATAAAAATTGTTGACAAGACACCTTCCTCCATAGGTACAAATCGGATCCACGATTCACATGTTAGGACGGTGATGTCACTCAGTGACGTCACGATTATTCGTCTACGAGGAAGGCGGGAAAAGCAAACTTTGGTGTCTATCTGTCTTTTGCATAAGTTTTGTTCTGTATTTGAGTTATAAAAATTGTTGACAAGACACCTTCCTCCATAGGTACAAATCGGATCCACGATTCACATGTTAGGACGGTGATGTCACTCAGTGACGTCACGATTATTCGTCTACGAGGAAGGCGGGAAAAGCAAACTTTGGTGTCTATCTGTCTTTTGCATAAGTTTTGTTCTGTATTTGAGTTATAAAATTGTTGACAAGACACCTTCCTCCATAGGTACAGTTCGGATCCACGATTCACATGTTAGGACGGTGATGTCACTCAGTGACGTCACGATTATTCGTCTGCGAGGAAGGCGGGAAAAGCAAACCTTACCGTCTATTAACCTTCTCCTGTTGCTAGGATATCTCCCACTTCCGCGATGGAAATAGTACTTGAACCCTTTTTCTATAGCTCATAGGTTCACCTTTCAAATAACCAGTGCCTGGCCTACCCAACAAGGATTTCTGCAGTTGTGGTAATCGTCTTTTAAATTGTGGCTGCGTTCCTTCGATGGAAATCATTATACCAAACAGAAATCATCGCTCTTTCCATGTCAATAAGGGAGTCTCAGAAAAATTCTTATCGGACGCCACCGGGAATCGAATCCAGGGTCTTCAAGTTACGCGCCGGACATGCTACCACTGCACCACAGCGGCCTCGAGTTCTCCAGACTCACATGTGATTAACGGCCAAATTACATGGCAGGTTGCTTCATAGAGCCACGCACAATGCTGGTGATTCACCAAAGATGGAAAGCAGCAACTGAACAAATAACTTGGAGGCGAATGGATAATTAATTCAAACACTCGACGTGGATCAACAACACTAAAAAGAAATCATCGCTCTTTCTACGTTAATAAGGGAGTCTCAGAAAAATTCTCATCGGCCGCCACCGGGAATCCAACCCAGGGTCTTCCAGTTACGCGTCGGACATGCTCAATCATTAAGTGACATTTCCCGTACCCTCAGCAGAATAGTGACCAATGCCATCAAGGTACGTGAATTGCTATACAATTGGATCTACGTACTAACTGGATAACTGGGATTCCGTTATATTCAACGCTTTTGCCACATCTTCCCTTCCTTTGCTATATATTGTTTCAACATCGTCGACTGAGTACTACTCTTGCATATTAATAATATCAGAATCTTTCGTTTGTTGGGTCTTCTCCTCGTCCTACTGAATGTGTATCTTCGATTTCGCTCTTTCCCATCTGGAGAAATTCCTAAACTAACAATTAACAGGATAGTTGAATATGACGTGCAATGCAGGTTTGTACATGTCAGGCTCCCCATTCATGTAGTAATATTCCATTTCAAGCTGTTTTCTTCTCCTTGTGCCCTTCTTGCAACCAACTTTCCCTGCCTCGCATGAAATTTCATTCAATTTTCTTTCTTTCCTTGTAAAAAGCCTCAGTTTTTCCCTCCCTTCTTAAATTCTGAGATGTCATTAAGTTTTCTTTGTTGAAAACGAACCAATCACATTTGGATTAGCATTATCCAAGCAAAAATTCATTTCTGTTCGTTAACTCCGGTGTCTCTCTAAATACGAGCTCGTTATAAATTTGTTTGTTTTCGTTTTTTTTTTATTGGAGGTTTAACGACCACCGTGAGCAACTCAATGGGCTATAAGCATTTAACTCTGATTCACATAATGGAGTCAGAAACCTAAGTGATAAAGTTCTGAATCCCATTCAACTAAGAGCCTTGCGACGTGGTTACAAGTTCGCTTACCCTAACCAACGTAAAGTGGACTTATTCAAAACAGTTCCGCAAATTGAAAAAATTCTATATTCACTTCCAATAGAAGATAGGAACTTCGCAAGAATGAAAATCGCAAGGTCTCTTCACAAACACAATCCACGACGGTGTAAAACCACCGAAGAATGCCAGCTTCATGAGGAAATGCAGCAGCTGATTGAATTGAAAAAGGACCCAGATATTGCCATTCTTTTAGCTGATAAAACTAGTCAAGTTGTGCTCTTAAATCAAAGTGATTATATTAAAAAAATGCTCAATGCCATTTCTAGTGTCCCTCATGTAATAGTGAAACGAGACCCCACCAGGGCTACTGCTAGTGCTTTAAGCCGCCTTAAGAACTCTTCAGCTCCTCCGGACTCCTTTTCAAAAGCCTTCAATCCACCCCCCGGCTGCCATGTGCTAGATTTATTTGGTAGATTAAAACTACACAAGGAAGGGTACCCTATTCGTCCTCTTGTATCAGGTTACATTGCCCCCACCCGACCTTTGGAAAAAGCTTTGGCAAGTTATCTCACCAAATTTACAGTGAATTCTTCCTACTCAATAAAGAGCACCACACAAGGTATTGATAGGTTAAAGTCAATTCAACCACTACCAAATTCCTATTTTTTGGCGTCCCTAAATGTAGTTTCGTTATACACGAATGTACCTATGGAAGCTACATTTCAGTTGATTCAGGCTTTGCTCATTGATTCTGACATTCCTGCCAATGATATTGCTTTCATAATGAATGCTCTTCATCTCATTAAAAAGCGTTCATTTTTCAAATTTCAGAACATATTTTACCAACAAACCGACGGGACAGCCATGGGTTCACCTTTATCCGCAGTCTTAGCGGAAATTCTTCTACAGCATATTGAAAATAAAGTCATACAAGAATTCCCACAAAAACCTAGTCTCTATATCCGTTACGTTGATGACATCTTGGTAATTTGGCCATATACCATAAATCAGTTACAGCAGTTTGTCAACGCTATGTCTGCTCAATACCCCTCCATCAAACTCACGATAGAACTTGAAAATAATTTCGTCTTACCTTATCTTGACTTTCAAATTACTCGTACCCCTTCTGACAATTCCCTGTCTTTTGCTGTTTATCGAAAACCTACATCCACACCCACTCTAATTCCGTACAACTCTGCTCACATTTTTCAGCATAAAATTTCTGCTCTGCACTTCCTTTTTAGAAGAGCATATTCACATTCTTCTAGCCATTTCGCCAGAGCTCAAGAACTACAATGGATATCATCCCTTGCTAAAAACTATGGTTACCCGGACAACGTTGTTAGGGGAGTGCACAATAAAGTACGGTTTTCTATGTCAACTGCTTTAATTAGTGAGCAGGTGCCTAAAAAGTATGTTGGATCTGTTGATTTTAATCCACATATTGTAAACCTCCTTACCAATATATGTTCTCGTCATAAAATACAATTTGGAATACGATCATGCAATCTATATACCATTATCCGCAATGATCGTGACAAAATTGACAAAGGGAAAAAATGGGGTGTGTATGTTATTCCTATGCTTGACACTATCTCTGGTGAACTAAACAATCATTATGTGGGTTCTACCAAAAGAAATTTGGATTTGAGATTAAATGAACACAGATATGATCTAAAAATGAATCACCAAAGCACCTCTTTTGCAAGAACCATAAGTGCTGGAAATTCCATCCCAGACTGGGACAACGCTAAAATCATAAACACACCTAACTCTGTTCATTCCTTGTTATTTGCAGAAAGCCTCTATATTTCGGCTTATAATACAAGTTGCTGTAATGACTATTATCCTTATGTTTTACCTGAACCTTGGAGCAATCTTGTTGGGAAGGACAGCACAATAGCAATTGCTTCTGTTAAGTGATCATTGGCTAACTATGCCTTTTTTAGATTGTCTTGTTATCTGGTATATCATGTGACATTGACATTACCTTTCCCATGATGCATCTACTCCACGTACTTAAGACCAGCATGTAGCCACATGGTGAAATTACATCTGATGAAGGTGTCAATGTGACACCGAAAGTGCTCATGTGTTTTTAAACTGTATATAGATTTCATTTTTTAGCTGAATAAATATCATCGTGCAACAAGACGGATTTCTTTTAATATTAGTATTTATGCACGAATTATAGTGTCAAAGTGTCAACCGGGCTATAAGCAGTCGCCTGTCCCTCATTTAGGGTCACTGGTTCCAGGGAAGGGAGAGAGACAGGGCCGTAGCACAAACACAACATCCAAGCCTCATCGGGATTCGATCACAGACTAATGGTCACAAGCCAGCGCTTAGACCACTGCGCCACCTGGGCGGTTATAAGGGGGTTCAACTCTATCGATATAATGTTATTGCAAATAAAAGTTCGTGTTTTTTTTAGCACGTCTTTTGTAAAAAAAGAACGTGCTTCTGTTATCGGTTTGTCCGTCCGTCCGCCTGTACCCACGCTATCTCTGCAACTATTAGTCCGATTTGAAAAATTCTTTTTGTATTGGGAAGCTTGAAATATGCAAATGATGATCCTTTATTTTGTTTTTTTACGATGTACAATTTCGCCGGTAGAGGGCGTAAATGCAGATGATGTCAAATTCAAAAATACGTTTTATTCCACATATTTGCTTCTAAACATCCGATTGAATTTTTTTTTTATCTTTCGATTCCATTTATGTCGAAGAGTATTTTAGATATAGTTACTTTTTCAAATTACGCATAGAGTTTCCGCTAGAAGGCGCTAAAGTAAATTACATTTTTCCCGATAACTCTTCTTCTGTAACTCCAATATGAAAACATTTTTCTTCAGCGGATACATCTCCTGATGGAAAATTGTTTGCACGTAATTTCAAATTTTCGGTAACGAACACTTTGGGCGACAGTGTTAATTTTTGTGTTAATTTTAAGGGTTAATTTTTGCTTCTGATGTATTTGAAATAAAATCGGAGCTTCTAAAATATCGATTGAAAAAATGTTTCCGTGGACTGATGCCACTCACATCGATAAACCTTTTCGGAATATTTTCTCCTTGAAATACTCCACAGTTTCTCCGCCAGGGGGAGTAGATATACATCATATTTTTGTCAATATCTCTACTTCTAGGAGTCCGATTTGAAACATTCCTACTTTTTTGGATAGTGTTTTCCGTGTGACATGTTTTTCATATAATTTCAAAATTTTCAAGTAATTCATAGACTTTCCGCGGGGGCGTAGCAGTAAATTGCGTTTCCCCCTATATCTGTGCTTCTAAATCTCCGATTTGAAAAATTATTTCTGCACCGGATACAGCTCCCGGTGGGAAATCGTTTGCACATAATTTCTAATTTTTGTAAAAAATTAGTTTGGCCACCAGGTGGCGTAAATCGTAATTTCCGCTTCTGTTGTATTTGCAGCAAAATATGAGCTTCTAAATTCTCTATTGAAAAAAACTCGTTTGTTGACGATACTACTCATGTCGACAAACCTTTTAGAAACATTTTCTTCTTAAAATAGTGCATAGTTTTTACGCCAGGGGGCGTAGATGTATATCTTATTTTTGTCAATATCTCTACTTGTAAGTGTCCGATTTGAAAAATTCTTCTTTGTTGGATAGTGTTTCTAGTGTGACACGTGGTTCATATAATTTCAAAATTTTCAAGTAATTCATAGACCTTCCGCTAGGGGGCGTAAATGTAAATTGCGTTTTCCTTTATATCTCTGCTTCTAAATCTCGGACTTTAAAAATTCTTTCTGCACCGCATACAGCTCCTGATGGGAAATAGTTTTCACATATTTTTTAATTTTTGTAAGAAACGGTTTGGCCACCAGGTGGCGTAAATCTTAATTTCCGCTTCTGTTGTATTTGCAGCAAAATATGAGCTTATAAATTCTCGATTGAATAAAAACTCGTTTGTTGACCGATACTACTCATGTCGACAAACCTTTTAGGAAAATTTTCTTCTTGAAAAAATGCTTGGTTTCTACGTCAGGGGGCGTAGATGTATATCTTATTTTTGTCAATATCTGTACTTCTAAGAGTACGATTTGAAAAATTCCTTGTTTGTTGGATAGTGTTTCCGATGCGAAATGTTTGTCTTATAAATTCAAAATTTGCAAGTAAATCATGGACTTTCCGCTAGGGGTCACAAAGGTAAATTGCGTTTTCTGCGTTATTTCGGCTCCTAAAGCTCTGATTTGAAAAATTCTTCCTGTATCGCATACAAGACCTGATGGAAAATATTTTTCACATAATTTCTAACGTTTGGTAAAGAATGGTTTAGCCACCAGGGGTCATATGTGTTAATTTCTGCTTCTGAAGTATTTGTTGCAAAATCTGGGCTCCTGAAAACTCGACTAATTTTTTTTTCTTTGACCGATACCGCTTATATGGATAAACCTTTTGAGAATTCTTTCTTCCTAAAATAATGCATGGTTTTCCCACCAGGGGACGTAAAGTCACATCTTATTTTAGTCGATATCTCTGTTTCTAAGAGTTCGTAAGCTCACGATTACGTTTACAGCAATATCTGAGGGATTAAAAACCCGATTGAAAATCTTCTTTCTTTCGTCAGACCTATTGTTTTCCATACCGGTTCCATTGACTTTGAATAGCTTTGATAAAATTTAATTTGTGTCTGAACGGATATAAAAGACGTTCTTATTACACCCGAAAATTCGGTGTCAAATTTCTTGTTACGTTTTCCAACCGTAGGGTGAAGAAGCGTACACAGTGCGTCAAAGAATTTTTAAGACTGGCGCTAGATTTCAGCCTAAGGTGGCGCCACCAGTGTAATCGCGAATGCGTTATAAACCATGACCATCTGCTTGCTTTCTGCCAAAAGTACTGCGCAATTGTTAAAGTAAATCAAACGAAATGGCCGTTCATTAGAGAAGTAAAATTATTTTCATGTTGAATTATTAAGATGGAACAAAGAGCTGTTATTACATTTAACGCAAAACTTGGGAAAAGTGCCTCGGAAACGTACCAAATGATGAAACAAGTTTACGGTGAGTTTTGTTTAAGTAGATCAAATGTTTTCCTGTGGCACAAACGTTTCTTGGACGGAAGAGAGACGCTAGAAGATGACAAGCATACCGGAAGACCAAGTTTATCCAGGACACCTGAGATTATTGAAAAAGTGCGTGATTTCGTGGCAAACAATCGATGTGCGTCACTAAGAGTGATGGAAGAGTCTTTAAACATCAACAAAGAAACGATTCGAACCATCCTGCATGAAGATTTGGGCAAAACAAAAGTCTGTGCTAAATTTGTTCCACACACGTTAACCAATGAACAAAAATCAAGGAGAAGTGCACATTGCAGAGACATCATTTCCGCCGCTGAAAATGATCCAAACTTCTTAAAATCGATTGTTACTGGTGATGAAACATGGTGTTTTCAATATGATTCCAAATCAAATCGACAAAGTGCGGAATGGAAGTCAAAAAACTCGCCACAAGCCAAAAAACAAGAAAATTTCCATCGAAAAACAAAACAATGCTCATTAGATTCTTCAACAGTAAGGGTATTATCCACAAAGAATTTCTTCCAAGTGGACAAACAATTACTGGTGAGTTTTATTTAAATGTTTTGAGGCGTTTGATTGGCAGAATTCCTCGCATTCGTCCAGAATATCGAGATGAAAACAGTTGGTGTTTGTTGCACAATAATGCACCTAGTCACACCTCACTCCTTTTTCGTAGATTTTTGTCGAAAAATAACGTCTGTGTGTTGAATCATCCACCGTATTCGCCTGCTTTAGCACCCTGCGACTTTTCTTTGTTCCTAAAACTTTAAATGACGTTAAAAGGCTGTTATTTTGATGATATTTCGACCATACAAACAGCTTCGACGCGTGCTTTGGAGGCAATTCCGCAAAGTGAACTGGAACAGGCATTCGAATCATTATTAAATCGCTGTAACAAGTGTATTGAAGCCGGAGGGACTTATTTTGAATAACAAACCAAAACAAATTATAATTTCTTGTTTCTATTTCATTTTACAGACCCAGTCTTAAAAATTATTTGCCATACTGTGTATATGCTCCAGCTTTGCCCGTCTGTCTGTCAGTCCATCTGCCCGATAACTCGCGTAAAGGTGGTTCAAATTTTTTTAAATTTAGTATATGGTAGGGACCACCTGGGCACGAACCCTATTGAAAATAGGTGGAATGGGGTCAAAGGTCAGGACGTAAGAGCGGCATCCATTCTATTGCCCTTACGCGTCTTGCGTAAAAATGGTTCGATTTCGATGAAATTTTAGTATGTGGTTGGAGACCACCTGGGGACCAACCGTGTTGAAAATAGGTGAAATCGTGTCAAAGTTCAGGACATAGGAGCGAGATTTATTCTACAGCCATTATAATCATAACTTGAGTAATGATTTCTGGCATGTTAGAAAACGTATCATGAGCAGTGCATGATTTTACTAACTTGTTTTTTTAACTTTGCCGCTCTGTGACACTCCATGTTTCATTTCCATGAGCAAACACGGGGTTAATACATGCATCGAAGATTTTTCTTTTTAAACACAATAAAAGATCAGACGTTAAATGGGCTTTGTGCATCCAAAAGGCCCAATTACCTTGGATAATGTTTCTATTGATTTCTCTTTCTTGTCTTTCTTTAAAACTGATTACTTACCTAAATAGATGTATTCGTCTACTTTTTCAATTTCTTTTCCTTCTATCAAAATCTTTTCTGTATCCTTTTCTGTATTTTTCATGTATTTAGTTTTTGCTGTGTTCATTGTTAGACCTTTTTTACGCTTTTTAACCGCAGGTCGAAGACGCGTATATGCTACAGTATTGTCCCTCTGTCTGTCTACCTGTCCGCACCATAACTCGCGTAAAAATGGTTCGATTTCGATGGAATTTTAGTATGTGGTAAGGGAAAGCCTGGGAAGGAACTCTATTGAAAATGGGTGAAATGGGGTCAAAGGTAAGGACATAGAAAGGGATCCATTCCATCGTCCTTATGCGTCATATCTAAAAATGCTTCGATTGCGACAAAACTTTGTCATGTTGTTCTGAAGGTATACTGAACCGATTCTGTTTAATATCATCGAAATGGGGTCAAAGGTCAGGGCACAGGAGCCAGATTTATTCCACAGCAATTATCCTCATAACTGGACTAAACATGCTTCGATTGCGACAAAACTTTAGTATGTTGTTCCGAAGGTATACTGAACCAATTCTGTTTAATATCATCGAAATGGGGTCAAATGTCAGGGCACAGGAACGAGGTTTATTCCACAGCCATTATCCTCATAACTTGACCAAAAATGCTTCTACTGTGACAAAACTTTAGTATGTTGTTCTGAAGGTATACTGAACGAATTCTGTTTAATATCATCGAAATGGGTTCAAAGGTCAGGGCACAGGAGCCAGATTTATTCTACAGCAATTATCCTCATAACTAGACTAAACATGCTTCGATTGCGACAAAACGTTAGTATGTTGTTCCGAAGGTATACTGAACCAATTCTGTTTAATATCATCGAAATGGGGTCAAATATCAAGTCACAAGAGCATGATTTATTCCACAGCCATAATCCTCATAACTTGAGTAATGATTTCTCGTATGTTGGAAAGCGTATCATAATCAATGCATTGCATGGTTTTACAAACTTTTTTAAGACTTCCTATCTATACGACCTTTACAATATTCTGCATTTCTCTATTGCTAGTATCTTACAGTGTGTAACAAAAAGTATATAACGAAGTAAATTTCTCCGTCATTTCTGTCCACGCCAGGATTCGAACCCGGATTCCCTCATTCCGGAATAAGTCACTCTACCAATTGAGCTACGCGGACGTTTTATTCTGATTCCTATCTTCCTTTATGACGTGTGCGTCCTTCTGGCAGGTACGTCACATCTCCTGGTACGTTACATCATCTCCCCCTTATTTTTATTTTTTTTTGTCGAAGTGCTGGAGAAGGGATTCTCTTATTTTCCTATCTCGCGGTGTGGAAAATAACATCACACCAATGCGAGATTTTGAACGGTTGGGTCATCAGGATAGTTCGGGCGCCATTATAACGAAGTAAATTTCTCCGTCATTTTTATCCGCGCCGGGGTTCGAACCCGGATCCCCTCATTCCGGAATAAGTCACTCTGCCAATTGAGCAACACGGACGTTTTATTCTGATTCCTATCTGCCTTTATGTAGGGTGCGTCCTTCGGGCAGGTACGTCACATCTCCTGGTACGTTACATCATCTCCCATTTATTTATTTTTTTTTTTTTGTCGAAGTGCTAGAGAAGGGATTCTCTTATTTTCCTATCTCGCGGTGTGGAAAATAACATCACACCAATGCGAGATTTTGAACGGTCGGGTCATCCGGATAGTTCGGGCGCCATTATAACGAAGTAAATTTCTCCGTCATTTTTATCCGCGCCGGGGTTCGAACCCGGATCCCCTCATTCCGGAATAAGTCACTCTACCAATTGAGCTACGCGGACGTTTTATTCTGATTCCTATCTGCCTTTATGTAGGGTGCGTCCTTCGGGCAGGTACGTCACATCTCCTGGTACGTTACATCATCTCCCCCTTATTTTTTTTTTTTTTTTGTCGAAGTGCTAGAGAAGGGATTCTCTTATTTTCCTATCTCGCGGTGTGGAAAATAACATCACACCAATGCGAGATTTTGAACGGTCGGGTCATCCGGATAGTTCGGGCGCCATTATAACGAAGTAAATTTCTCCGTCATTTTTATCCGCGCCGGGGTTCGAACCCGGATCCCCTCATTCCGGAATAAGTCACTCTACCAATTGAGCTACGCGGACGTTTTATTCTGATTCCTATCTGCCTTTATGTAGGGTGCGTCCTTCGGGCAGGTACGTCACATCTCCTGGTACGTTACATCATCTCCCCCTTATTTATTTTTTTTTTTTTTGTCGAAGTGCTAGAGAAGGGATTCTCTTATTTTCCTATCTCGCGGTGTGGAAAATAACATCACACCAATGCGAGATTTTGAACGGTCGGGTCATCCGGATAGTTCGGGCTCCATTATAACGAAGTAAATTTCTCCGTCATTTTTATCCGCGCCGGGGTTCGAACCCGGATTTCCTCATTCCGGAATAAGTCACTCTACCAATTGAGCTACGCGGACGTTTTATTCTGATTCCTATCTGCCTTTATGTAGGGTGCGTCCTTCGGGCAGGTACGTCACATCTCCTGGTACGTTACATCATCTCCCCCTTATTTTTTTTTTTTTTTTTTTTTTGTCGAAGTGCTAGAGAAGGGATTCTCTTATTTTCCTATCTCGCGGTGTGGAAAATAACATCACACCAATGCGAGATTTTGAACGGTCGGGTCATCCGGATAGTTCGGGCGCCATTATAACGAAGTAAATTTCTCCGTCATTTTTATCCGCGCCGGGGTTCGAACCCGGATCCCCTCATTCCGGAATAAGTCACTCTAACAATTGAGCTACGCGGACGTTTTATTCTGATTCCTATCTGCCTTTATGTAGGGTGCGTCCTTCGGGCAGGTACGTCACATCTCCTGGTACGTTACATCATCTCCCCCTTATTTATTTTTTTTGTCGAAGTGCTAGAGAAGGGATTCTCTTATTTTCCTATCTCGCGGTGTGGAAAATAACATCACACCAATGCGAGATTTTGAACGGTCGGGTCATCCGGATAGTTCGGGCGCCATTATAACGAAGTAAATTTCTCCGTCATTTTTATCCGCGCCGGGGTTCGAACCCGGATCCCCTCATTGCGGAATAAGTCACTCTACCAATTGAGCTACGCGGACGTTTTATTCTGATTCCTATCTGCCTTTATGTAGGGTGCGTCCTTCGGGCAGGTACGTCACATCTCCTGGTACGTTACATCATCTCCCCCTTATTTATTTTTTTTTTTTTGTCGAAGTGCTAGAGAAGGGATTCTCTTATTTTCCTATCTCGCGGTGTGGAAAATAACATCACACCAATGCGAGATTTTGAACGGTCGGGTCATCCGGATAGTTCGGGCGCCATTATAACGAAGTAAATTTCTCCGTCATTTTTATCCGCGCCGGGGTTCGAACCCGGATCCCCTCATTCCGGAATAAGTCACTCTACCAATTGAGCTACGCGGACGTTTTATTCTGATTCCTATCTGCCTTTATGTAGGGTGCGTCCTTCGGGCAGGTACGTCACATCTCCTGGTACGTTACATCATCTCCCCCTTATTTTTTTTTTTTTTTTTTTTTGTCGAAGTGCTAGAGAAGGGATTCTCTTATTTTCCTATCTCGCGGTGTGGAAAATAACATCACACCAATGCGAGATTTTGAACGGTCGGGTCATCCGGATAGTTCGGGCGCCATTATAACGAAGTAAATTTCTCCGTCATTTTTATCCGCGCCGGGGTTCGAACCCGGATCGCCTCATTCCGGAATAAGTCACTCTAACAATTGAGCTACGCGGACGTTTTATTCTGATTCCTATCTGCCTTTATGTAGGGTGCGTCCTTCGGGCAGGTACGTCTCATCTCCTGGTACGTTACATCATCTCCCCCTTATTTTTTTTTTTTTTTTTTTGTCGAAGTGCTAGAGAAGGGATTCTCTTATTTTCCTATCTCGCGGTGTGGAAAATAACATCACACCAATGCGAGATTTTGAACGGTCGGGTCATCCGGATAGTTCGGGCGCCATTATAACGAAGTAAATTTCTCCGTCATTTTTATCCGCGCCGGGGTTCGAACCCGGATCCCCTCATTCCGGAATAAGTCACTCTACCAATTGAGCTACGCGGACGTTTTATTCTGATTCCTATCTGCCTTTATATAAGTAGGGTGCGTCCTTCGGGCAGGTACGTCACATCTCCTGGTACGTTACATCATCTCCCCCTTATTTATTTTTTTTTTGTCGAAGTGCTAGAGAAGGGATTCTCTTATTTTCCTATCTCGCGGTGTTGAAAATAACATCACAGCAATGCGAGATTTTGAACGGTCGGGTCATCCGGATAGTTCGGGCGCCATTATAACGAAGTAAATTTCTCCGTCATTTTTATCCGCGCCGGGGTTCGAACCCGGATCCCCTCATTCCGGAATAAGTCACTCTACCAATTGAGCTACGCGGACGTTTTATTCTGATTCCTATCTGCCTTTATGTAGGGTGCGTCCTTCGGGCAGGTACGTCACATCTCCTGGTACGTTACATCATCTCCCCCTTATTTTTTTTTCTTTGTCGAAGTGCTAGAGAAGGGATTCTCTTATTTTCCTATCTCGCGGTGTGGAAAATAACATCACACCAATGCGAGATTTTGAACGGTCGGGTCATCCGGATAGTTCGGGCGCCATTATAACGAAGTAAATTTCTCCGTCATTTTTATCCGCGCCGGGGTTCGAACCCGGATCCCCTCATTCCGGAATAAGTCACTCTAACAATTGAGCTACGCGGACGTTTTATTCTGATTCCTATCTTCCTTTATGTAGTGTGCGTCCTTCGGGCAGGTACGTCACATCTCCTGGTACGTTACATCATCTCCCTTATTTTTTTTTTGTCGAAGTGCTAGAGAAGGGATTCTCTTATTTTCCTATCTCGCGGTGTGGAAAATAACATCACACCAATGCGAGATTTTGAACGGTCGGGTCATCCGGATAGTTCGGGCGCCATTATAACGAAGTAAATTTTTCCGTCATTTTTATCCGCGCCGGGGTTCGAACCCGGATCCCCTCATTCCGGAATAAGTCACTCTACCAATTGAGCTACGCGGACGTTTTATTCTGATTCCTATCTGCCTTTATGTAGGGTGCGTCCTTCGGGCAGGTACGTCACATCTCCTGGTACGTTACATCATCTCCCCCTTATTTTTTTTTTTTTTTTTGTCGAAGTGCTAGAGAAGGGATTCTCTTATTTTCCTATCTCGCGGTGTGGAAAATAACATCACACCAATGCGAGATTTTGAACGGTCGGGTCATCCGGATAGTTCGGGCGCCATTATAACGAAGTAAATTTCTCCGTCATTTTTATCCGCGCCGGGGTTCGAACCCGGATCCCCTCATTCCGGAATAAGTCACTCTACCAATTGAGCTACGCGGACGTTTTATTCTGATTCCTATCTGCCTTTATGTAGGTGCGTCCTTCGGGCAGGTACGTCACATCTCCTGGTACGTTACATCATCTCCCCTTATTTATTTTTTTTTTTTGTCGAAGTGCTAGAGAAGGGATTCTCTTATTTTCCTATCTCGCGGTGTGGAAAATAACATCACACCAATGCGAGATTTTGAACGGTCGGGTCATCCGGATAGTTCGGGCGCCATTATAACGAAGTAAATTTCTCCGTCATTTTTATCCGCGCCGGGGTTCGAACCCGGATCCCCTCATTCCGGAATAAGTCACTCTACCAATTGAGCTACGCGGACGTTTTATTATGATTCCTATCTTCCTTTATGTAGTGTGCGTCCTTCGGGCAGGTACGTCACATCTCCTGGTACGTTACATCATCTCCCCCTTATTTTTTTTTCTTTGTCGAAGTGCTGGAGAAGGGATTCTCTTATTTTCCTATCTCGCGGTGTGGAAAATAACATCACACCAATGCGAGATTTTGAACGGTCGAGTCATCCGGATAGTTCGGGCGCCATTATAACGAAGTAAATTTCTCCGTCATTTTTATCCGCGCCGGGGTTCGAACCCGGATCCCCTCATTACGGAATAAGTCACTCTACCAATTGAGCTACGCGGACGTTTTATTCTGAATCCTATCTGCCTTTATGTAGGGTGCGTCCTTCGGGCAGGTACGTCACATCTCCTGGTACGTTACATCATCTCCCCCTTATTTTTTTTTTTTTTTTTTGTCGAAGTGCTAGAGAAGGGATTCTCTTATTTTCTTATCTCGCGGTGTGGAAAATAACATCACACCAATGCGAGATTTTGAACGGTCGGGTCATCCGGATAGTTCGGGCGCCATTATAACGAAGTAAATTTCTCCGTCATTTTTATCCGCGCCGGGGTTCGAACCCGGATCCCCTCATTCCGGAATAAGTCACTCTACCAATTGAGCTACGCGGACGTTTTATTCTGATTCCTATCTGCCTTTATATAAGTAGGGTGCGTCCTTCGGGCAGGTACGTCACATCTCCTGGTACGTTACATCATCTCCCCCTTATTTTTTTTTTTTTTTTTTTTTTGTCGAAGTGCTAGAGAAGGGATTCTCTTATTTTCCTATCTCGCGGTGTGGAAAATAACATCACACCAATGCGTGATTTTGAACGGTCGGGTCATCCGGATAGTTCGGGCGCCATTATAACGAAGTAAATTTCTCCGTCATTTTTATCCGCGCCGGGGTTCGAACCCGGATCCCCTCATTGCGGGAATAAGTCACTCTACCAATTGAGCTACGCGGACGTTTTATTCTGATTCCTATCTGCCTTTATGTAGGGTGCGTCCTTCGGGCAGGTACGTCACATCTCCTGGTACGTTACATCATCTCCCCCTTATTTATTTTTTTGTCGAAGTGCTAGAGAAGGGATTCTCTTATTTTCCTATCTCGCGGTGTGGAAAATAACATCACACCAATGCGAGATTTTGAACGGTCGGGTCATCCGGATAGTTCGGGCGCCATTATAACGAAGTAAATTTCTCCGTCATTTTTATCCGCGCCGGGGTTCGAACCCGGATCCCCTCATTCCGGAATAAGTCACTCTACCAATTGAGCTACGCGGACGTTTTATTCTGATTCCTATCTGCCTTTATGTAGGGTGCGTCCTTCGGGCAGGTACGTCACATCTCCTGGTACGTTACATCATCTCCCCCTTATTTTTTTTTTTTTTTTTTTTTTTTGTCGAAGTGCTAGAGAAGGGATTCTCTTATTTTCCTATCTCGCGGTGTGGAAAATAACATCACACCAATGCGAGATTTTGAACGGTCGGGTCATCCGGATAGTTCGGGCGCCATTATAACGAAGTAAATTTCTCCGTCATTTTTATCCGCGCCGGGGTTCGAACCCGGATCCCCTCATTCCGGAATAAGTCACTCTAACAATTGAGCTACGCGGACGTTTTATTCTGATTCCTATCTGCCTTTATGTAGGGTGCGTCCTTCGGGCAGGTACGTCTCATCTCCTGGTACGTTACATCATCTCCCCCTTATTTTTTTTTTTTTTGTCGAAGTGCTAGAGAAGGGATTCTCTTATTTTCCTATCTCGCGGTGTGGAAAATAACATCACACCAATGCGAGATTTTGAACGGTCGGGTCATCCGGATAGTTCGGGCGCCATTATAACGAAGTAAATTTCTCCGTCATTTTTATCCGCGCCGGGGTTCGAACCCGGATCCCTCATTGCGGAATAAGTCACTCTACCAATTGAGCTACGCGGACGTTTTATTCTGATTCCTATCTGCCTTTATGTAGGGTGCGTCCTTCGGGCAGGTACGTCACATCTCCTGGTACGTTACATCATCTCCCCCTTATTTATTTTTTTTGTCGAAGTGCTAGAGAAGGGATTCTCTTATTTTCCTATCTCGCGGTGTTGAAAATAACATCACACCAATGCGAGATTTTGAACGGTCGGGTCATCCGGATAGTTCGGGCGCCATTATAACGAAGTAAATTTCTCCGTCATTTTTATCCGCGCCGGGGTTCGAACCCGGATCCCCTCATTCCGGAATAAGTCACTCTACCAATTGAGCTACGCGGACGTTTTATTCTGATTCCTATCTGCCTTTATGTAGGGTGCGTCCTTCGGGCAGGTACGTCACATCTCCTGGTACGTTACATCATCTCCCTTCTTTTCTTTTTTCTTTGTCGAAGTGCTAGAGAAGGATTCTCTTATTTTCCTATCTCGCGGTGTGGAAAATAACATCACACCAATGCGAGATTTTGAACGGTCGGGTCATCCGGATAGTTCGGGCGCCATTATAACGAAGTAAATTTCTCCGTCATTTTTATCCGCGCCGGGGTTCGAACCCGGATCCCCTCATTCCGGAATAAGTCACTCTACCAATTGAGCTACGCGGACGTTTTATTCTGATTCCTATCTTCCTTTATGTAGTGTGCGTCCTTCGGGCAGGTACGTCACATCTCCTGGTACGTTACATCATCTCCCCCTTATTTTTTTTTTTTTTTTTTGTCGAAGTGCTAGAGAAGGGATTCTCTTATTTTCCTATCTCGCGGTGTGGAAAATAACATCACACCAATGCGAGATTTTGAACGGTCGGGTCATCCGGATAGTTCGGGCGCCATTATAACGAAGTAAATTTCTCCGTCATTTTTATCCGCGCCGGGGTTCTATCCCGGATCCCCTCATTCCGGAATAAGTCACTCTACCAATTGAGCTACGCGGACGTTTTATTCTGATTCCTATCTGCCTTTATGTAGGGTGCGTCCTTCGGGCAGGTACGTCACATCTCCTGGTACGTTACATCATCTCCCCCTTATTTTTTTTTTTTTTTTTGTCGAAGTGCTAGAGAAGGGATTCTCTTATTTTCCTATCTCGCGGTGTGGAAAATAACATCACACCAATGCGAGATTTTGAACGGTCGGGTCATCCGGATAGTTCGGGCGCCATTATAACGAAGTAAATTTCTCCGTCATTTTTATCCGCGCCGGGGTTCGAACCCGGATCCCCTCATTCCGGAATAAGTCACTCTACCAATTGAGCTACGCGGACGTTTTATTCTGATTCCTATCTGCCTTTATGTAGGGTGCGTCCTTCGGGCAGGTACGTCACATCTCCTGGTACGTTACATCATCTCCCCCTTATTTATTTTTTTTTTTTGTCGAAGTGCTAGAGAAGGGATTCTCTTATTTTCCTATCTCGCGGTGTGGAAAATAACATCACACCAATGCGAGATTTGGAACGGTCGGGTCATCCGGATAGTTCGGGCGCCATTATAACGAAGTAAATTTCTCCGTCATTTTTATCCGCGCCGGGGTTCGAACCCGGATCCCCTCATTCCGGAATAAGTCACGCTACCAATTGAGCTACGCGGACGTTTTATTCTGATTCCTATCTGCCTTTATGTAGGGTGCGTCCTTCGGGCAGGTACGTCACATCTCCTGGTACGTTACATCATCTCCCCCTTATTTATTTTTTTTTTTTTTTTGTCGAAGTGCTAGAGAAGGGATTCTCTTATTTTCCTATCTCGCGGTGTGGAAAATAACATCACACCAATGCGAGATTTTGAACGGTCGGGTCATCCGGATAGTTCGGGCGCCATTATAACGAAGTAAATTACTCCGTCATTTTTATCCGCGCCGGGGTTCGAACCCGGATCCCCTCATTCCGGAATAAGTCACTCTACCAATTGAGCTACGCGGACGTTTTATTCTGATTCCTATCTGCCTTTATGTCGTGTGCGTCCTTCTGGCAGGTACGTCACATCTCCTGGTACGTTACATCATCTCCCCCTTATTTTTTTTTTCTTTGTCGAAGTGCTGGAGAAGGGATTCTCTTATTTTCCTATCTCGCGGTGTGGAAAATAACATCACACCAATGCGAGATTTGGAACGGTCGGGTCATCCGGATAGTTCGGGCGCCATTATAACGAAGTAAATTTCTCCGTCATTTTTATCCGCGCCGGGGTTCGAACCCGGATCCCCTCATTCCGGAATAAGTCACTCTACCAATTGAGCTACGCGGACGTTTTATTCTGATTCCTATCTTTCTTTATGTAGTGTGCGTCCTTCTGGCAGGTACGTCACATCTCCTGGTACGTTACATCATCTCCCCCTTATTTTTTTTTTTTTTTTTTTTTTGTCGAAGTGCTAGAGAAGGGATTCTCTTATTTTCCTATCTCGCGGTGTGGAAAATAACATCACACCAATGCGAGATTTTGAACGGTCGGGTCATCCGGATAGTTCGGGCTCCATTATAACGAAGTAAATTACTCCGTCATTTTTATCCGCGCCGGGGTTCGAACCCGGATCCCCTCATTCCGGAATAAGTCACTCTACCAATTGAGCTACGCGGACGTTTTATTCTGATTCCTATCTGCCTTTATGTCGCGTGCGTCCTTCTGGCAGGTACGTCACATCTCCTGGTACCTTACATCATCTCCCCCTTATTTTTTTTTTTTTTCTTTGTCGAAGTGCTGGAGAAGGGATTCTTTTATTTTCCTATCTCGCGGTGTGGAAAATAACATCACACCAACGCGAGATTTTGAACGGTCGGGTCATCCGGATAGTTCGGGCGCCATTATAACGAAGTAAATTACTCCGTCATTTTTATCCGCGCCGGGGTTCGAACCCGGATCCCCTCATTCCGGAATAAGTCACTCTACCAATTGAGCTACGCGGACGTTTTATTCTGATTCCTATCTGCCTTTATGTAGGGTGCGTCCTTCGGGCAGGTACGTCACATCTCCTGGTACGTTACATCATCTCCCCCTTATTTTTTTTTTTTTTTTTTTTTGTCGAAGTGCTAGAGAAGGGATTCTCTTATTTTCCTATCTCGCGGTGTGGAAAATAACATCACACCAATGCGAGATTTTGAACGGTCGGGTCATCCGGATAGTTCGGGCGCCATTATAACGAAGTAAATTTCTCCGTCATTTTTATCCGCGCCGGGGTTCGAACCCGGATCCCCTCATTCCGGAATAAGTCACTCTAACAATTGAGCTACGCGGACGTTTTATTCTGATTCCTATCTGCCTTTATGTAGGGTGCGTCCTTCGGGCAGGTACGTCTCATCTCCTGGTACGTTACATCATCTCCCCCTTATTTTTTTTTTTTTTTGTCGAAGTGCTAGAGAAGGGATTCTCTTATTTTCCTATCTCGCGGTGTGGAAAATAACATCACACCAATGCGAGATTTTGAACGGTCGGGTCATCCGGATAGTTCGGGCGCCATTATAACGAAGTAAATTTCTCCGTCATTTTTATCCGCGCCGGGGTTCGAACCCGGATCCCCTCATTCCGGAATAAGTCACTCTACCAATTGAGCTACGCGGACGTTTTATTCTGATTCCTATCTGCCTTTATGTAGGGTGCGTCCTTCGGGCAGGTACGTCACATCTCCTGGTACGTTACATCATCTCCCCCTTATTTATTTTTTTTTTTTTTTTTGTCGAAGTGCTAGAGAAGGGATTCTCTTATTTTCCTATCTCGCGGTGTGGAAAATAACATCACACCAATGCGAGATTTTGAACGGTCGGGTCATCCGGATAGTTCGGGCGCCATTATAACGAAGTAAATTTCTCCGTCATTTTTATCCGCGCCGGGGTTCGAACCCGGATCCCCTCATTCCGGAATAAGTCACGCTACCAATTGAGCTACGCGGACGTTTTATTCTGATTCCTATCTGCCTTTATGTAGGGTGCGTCCTTCGGGCAGGTACGTCACATCTCCTGGTACGTTACATCATCTCCCCCTTATTTATTTTTTTTTTTTTTGTCGAAGTGCTAGAGAAGGGATTCTCTTATTTTCCTATCTCGCGGTGTGGAAAATAACATCACACCAATGCGAGATTTTGAACGGTCGGGTCATCCGGATAGTTCGGGCGCCATTATAACGAAGTAAATTACTCCGTCATTTTTATCCGCGCCGGGGTTCGAACCCGGATCCCCTCATTCCGGAATAAGTCACTCTACCAATTGAGCTACGCGGACGTTTTATTCTGATTCCTATCTGCCTTTATGTCGTGTGCGTCCTTCTGGCAGGTACGTCACATCTCCTGGTACGTTACATCATCTCCCCCTTATTTTTTTTTTCTTTGTCGAAGTGCTGGAGAAGGGATTCTCTTATTTTCCTATCTCGCGGTGTGGAAAATAACATCACACCAATGCGAGATTTGGAACGGTCGGGTCATCCGGATAGTTCGGGCGCCATTATAACGAAGTAAATTTCTCCGTCATTTTTATCCGCGCCGGGGTTCGAACCCGGATCCCCTCATCCTGGAATAAGTCACTCTACCAATTGAGCTACGCGGACGTTTTATTCTGATTCCTATCTTCCTTTATGTAGTGTGCGTCCTTCTGGCAGGTACGTCACATCTCCTGGTACGTTACATCATCTCCCCCTTATTTTTTTTTTTTTTTTTTGTCGAAGTGCTAGAGAAGGGATTCTCTTATTTTCCTATCTCGCGGTGTGGAAAATAACATCACACCAATGCGAGATTTTGAACGGTCGGGTCATCCGGATAGTTCGGGCTCCATTATAACGAAGTAAATTACTCCGTCATTTTTATCCGCGCCGGGGTTCGAACCCGGATCCCCTCATTCCGGAATAAGTCACTCTACCAATTGAGCTACGCGGACGTTTTATTCTGATTCCTATCTGCCTTTATGTCGCGTGCGTCCTTCTGGCAGGTACGTCACATCTCCTGGTACCTTACA
This sequence comes from Macrothele yani, assembly GCA_039090855.1. NCBI lineage: Eukaryota > Metazoa > Arthropoda > Arachnida > Araneae > Macrothelidae > Macrothele > Macrothele yani. The sequence continues at coordinate 12,091,026 of CM076999.1, read as the reverse complement.
TCATCTCCCCCTTATTTTTTCTTTGTCGAAGTGCTGGAGAAGGGATTCTCTTATTTTCCTATCTCGCGGTGTGGAAAATAACATCACACCAACGCGAGATTTTGAACGGTCGGGTCATCCGGATAGTTCGGGCGCCATTATAACGAAGTAAATTACTCCGTCATTTTTATCCGCGCCGGGGTTCGAACCCGGATCCCCTCATTCCGGAATAAGTCACTCTACCAATTGAGCTACGCGGACGTTTTATTCTGATTCCTATCTGCCTTTATGTCGTGTGCGTCCTTTTGGCAGGTACGTCACATCTCCTGGTACGTTACATCATCTCCCCCTTATTTTTTTTTTCTTTGTCGAAGTGCTGGAGAAGGGATTCTCTTATTTTCCTATCTCGCGGTGTGGAAAATAACATCACACCAACGCGAGATTTTGAACGGTCGGGTCATCCGGATAGTTCGGGCGCCATTATAACGAAGTAAATTACTCCGTCATTTTTATCCGCGCTGGGGTTCGAACCCGGATCCCCTCATTCCGGAATAAGTCACTCTACCAATTGAGCTACGCGGACGTTTTATTCTGATTCCTATCTGCCTTTATGTCGTGTGCGTCCTTCTGGCAGGTACGTCACATCTCCTGGTACGTTACATCATCTCCCCTTATTTTTTTTTTTTTCTTTGTCGAAGTGCTGGAGAAGGGATTCTCTTATTTTCCTATCTCGCGGTGTGGAAAATAACATCACACCAATGCGAGATTTGGAACGGTCGGGTTATCCGGATAGTTCGGGCGCCATTATAACGAAGTAAATTACTCCGTCATTTTTATCCGCGCTGGGGTTCGAACCCGGATCCCCTCATTCCGGAATAAGTCACTCTACCAATTGAGCTACGCGGACGTTTTATTCTGATTCCTATCTGCCTTTATGTCGTGTGCGTCCTTCTGGCAGGTACGTCACATCTCCTGGTACGTTACATCATCTCCCCCTTATTTTTTTTTCTTTGTCGAAGTGCTGGAGAAGGGATTCTCTTATTTTCCTATCTCGCGGTGTGGAAAATAACATCACACCAATGCGAGATTTTGAACGGTCGGGTCATCCGGATAGTTCGGGCGCCATTATAACGAAGTAAATTTCTCCGTCATTTTTATCCGCGCCGGGGTTCGAACCCGGATCCCCTCATTCCGGAATAAGTCACTCTACCAATTGAGCTACGCGGACGTTTTATTCTGATTCCTATCTGTCTTTATGTCGTGTGCGTCCTTCTGGCAGGTACGTCACATCTCCTGGTACGTTACATCATCTCCCCCTTATTTTTTTTTTTTTCTTTGTCGAAGTGCTGGAGAAGGGATTCTCTTATTTTCCTATCTCGCGGTGTGGAAAATAACATCACACCAATGCGAGATTTTGAACGGTCGACGGGTCATCCGGATAGTTCGGGCGCCATTATAACGAAGTAAATTACTCCGTCATTTTTTTCCGCGCCGGGGTTCGAACCCGGATCCCCTCATTCCGGAATAAGTCACTCTACCAATTGAGCTACGCGGACGTTTTATTCTGATTCCTATCTGCCTTTATGTCGTGTGCGTCCTTCTGGCAGGTACGTCACATCTCCTGGTACGTTACATCATCTCCCCCTTATTTTTTTTTTTTTCTTTGTCGAAGTGCTGGAGAAGGGATTCTCTTATTTTCCTATCTCGCGGTGTGGAAAATAACATCACACCAATGCGAGATTTTGAACGGTCGGGTCATCCGGATAGTTCGGGCGCCATTATAACGAAGTAAATTACTCCGTCATTTTTATCCGCGCCGGGGTTCGAACCCGGATCCCCTCATTCCGGAATAAGTCACTCTACCAATTGAGCTACGCGGACGTTTTATTCTGATTCCTATCTGCCTTTATGTCGTGTGCGTCCTTCTGGCAGGTACGTCACATCTCCTGGTACGTTACATCATCTCCCCCTTATTTTTTTTTTCTTTGTCGAAGTGCTGGAGAAGGGATTCTCTTATTTTCCTATCTCGCGGTGTGGAAAATAACATCACACCAATGCGAGATTTTGAACGGTCGACGGGTCATCCGGATAGTTCGGGCGCCATTATAACGAAGTAAATTACTCCGTCATTTTTATCCGCGCCGGGGTTCGAACCCGGATCCCCTCATTCCGGAATAAATCACTCTACCAATTGAGCTACGCGGACATTTTATTCTGGTTCCTATCTGCCTTTATGTCGTGTGCGTCCTTCTGGCAGGTACGTCACATCTCCTGGTACGTTACAAGTAAATATAAATAAAATAGATGAAAATAACAAAAATAAAAATAGAAATAGATCACTAGTTTCAACAATCTTCATGCTAGTTTTCCTTAAATTTATTTTGATGACGAGAGCAGTTTATCAGATTAACTCACCTGTGTTTTGGTCAGCAACTTTAGCCTTGTTCGTTGCGACGATTTCGCTTCTGGATCTGTCGAAAGCCTTGGAGATGAAAGCAGTGCACCTGAGTTTCATGGAACCTTTCCAAAAGTGTTCCGGCTGCACCATAAACCTCAAACCCAATCTTGAGCTTTGTAGGCCATTAGCGTGTATCAGGGGACTTAATCGGCTTAAGGACTGCGTTGGAACCTGAAGAGAAACAACACGCCAGAGGTAAATCAATTGCAACTCAAAGAAATAAAGGTTATACAAAGACCCGAGACTAAATCCATTCTTGTGTACACAAAAGGAAAATATATTTACATGTTAAATCTTCCTATAACGACAAGTACGAATCATGAAAAAATTCATAAAGATTGTAGAACTAGGTACTTTTTAAAATACTCTTAACGGGCATTGAATTACACTGGCGGAAAGTGAAAAAAGAACACCAAGAAGGAATTGGTGGACGATCATTAAATTTACATTTGTTAATAGGGTCGAGTTTACGTAGGTGTGATGTTAATTTCAGGACCAACCGGTGAGGCCTTACGCCACAGCACGGCATAACATGCAAATTATCGTCGGTGGTATTTAAGGAGTACGGCTAAGTGAATGTAATCAGTCGTCGGCGTACGGACACGTGCGAAGACCCTGAAGCAGCTGTAATGCCTAGACATGGAAGACGTGTACGATTTCAGAAGTTATCGGACTTCGAGCGAGGTCGTCTAGTCGGACTCCGCCAGGCCGAGTGGTCGTATCGTCGTATTGCTCAGCGAATTAGACGGGATGTATCGGTGGCTGTACGATGGTGGTGTAGATGGTCCGAGGAACATTCCCACACGAGAAGACGTGGAACCGGGAGTCACAGACGGACTGATGAGCGGACCGATCGACGCATAAGAAGAGCGGCGTTGTCAATGAGAACATCCACTGCGACGCAAATCCGAACTGCCGTTGCACCTGAGGTGACTGTGCGAACAATCCGCAACCGTCTACTGGATGCAGGACTACGTGCACGTGTGCCTCTGGCATATGTACCTCTGACTCCAGCCCACCGTCAGGAACGGCTGCAGTGGTGTCGCCAACGTCTGCACTGGAGAACGCAATGGCGATCTGTCGTGTTCAGCGATGAAAGCCGATTCTGCTTGGGAGCCTCCGATGGCCGTATGCGTGTTCTCAGACGCACAGGGCAGCGTCTCCACCCTTTTTGCATCCTCCGGCGACACACAGGGCCTACACCTGATCTCCTGGTGTGGGGAGCGATCTGCTATCGCTCCCGTACACAACTAGAGTTTGTACCGGGTACGTTAAACAGCACCTCCTACATCAACAACATCATTCAGCCAGTTGTTGTGCCATTTGTAAGGTCGGTGCATCGTGGGGTTTTCCAGCAAGATGACGCACGCCCACACACGGCACGTGCAACGCACAATGCACTTCAGGGTGTGAGACAATTTCCATCGCCTGCACGCTCACCGAATTTGTACCCCATTGAGCAGGTGTGGGATTTTATGGGACAACGACTTATCCGGTCTCCACGGCCAGGCACGACCATCCCTGATTTACGCGTCCAGGTTGAGGATGCTTGGAACTCAATACCCCAAACTTACATCGAACATCTGTACGACAGACTCCATGCCAAAATTGCACAGTGTGACGCAGTTCATGGCGGTTCAACGTCATGGTACATGGAAATGTTGTTTTTCAGTTACCAGCAAATACAGCTGTATTTTGCCATAATGTTTTGATCACGTTATCCTCAGTAGTCCGTTATTATGCTGTATAAATTTCGTTGGTATCAGACGTCTCCTTCTTGGTGTTCCTTTTTCAGTTTCCGCCAGTGTATATACAGTCGCATCAAAATAATATGATCACCTCTTTAATAATGGGAATTACCTCCTTTGTCTCGGACGACATCGCCGAGACGGCGTGGCATTGACGCAATCAGGCCCCGGAAGGTTACCGGAGGCACACGTGCCCATTAGAACTGCAGCAGAGCACGAAGGCCCTGGAAATGACGTGGTTATGTGTCGGCACGTCGAACCGTTTGATCCAAATAAGCCCGGAAGTGTTCTATGTGATTGAGGTCGGGCGATTTCGCCAGCCAAGAGAGAACGGAGACATCGCTGTCGTGTTCCTGGATCGAGTAACCCACCGCTTTAGCCACGTGGCAGGGCGCATTGTGGTGTGGTAGACATCATCACTACTAGGGTAGACGTCCAGCATGAAACGATGCATGTGGTTAGCGAGGATGGAGAAGTGGCCATTGCGGTTCAGGGATCTATCCAGTGGTACCAGCACTCCCAGGTTATACCAGGAAAACATTCCCCCAGACATGTACACTACCACGGCCGGCATGTACTTTAATGACAAGCGTGACTGGGTGTTGTGTGTCTGACGCCGTATCCTCCAACCATTCTTTTCTGTGGAGTAGAAACCTTGATTCGTCGGAGCAGACAACTTTCTTCCACTCTTCCACTGTCCAATGACCTAGTCCCATACGAACTACAGGCGTCGTTGCTGATGAGCCTGGGTTATCATGTGCACCTTGACGGAGCGTCGACTCCCGAGACACATGACCTAGTGGTCAACGTTCATGACTGCCACGGGGAAAATCTCCGGTTCGATCGCAGGCAGGAACGAACGCTCGAAGCACTAAATATCCGCCGTACATCGGATGGGCACGTTAAGTCGTCGGGCCCCGGGTACTACCCCCTCCTTCCGGTAGTAAATAAGGGCGCCTTCTACCTCGCTTATGTGGCACTTTCCTATCGGGCACTCTAGCCCAAATCTCTTAGTTTCCTATTTCTAAGGGTTGTTTAAGACCTGGGGTCAGACACTTCCTTTCCGAAAATCCTCTACATATGATCTGATTTGATCTGACATCGCAGACCCATGCGTAACAGCGTTCGCTCTACTGTTATCGGGGACACGTACCTGGGTTCCCCAGCGTTCATTTGTGTGGTCAATGGATGCACTGTTGCGCGTCGATTGCCCTTTACCCTTTGACGGAGGCAACGCTCTCCTCTGAGGTCAATGTCCTTTGGGGCTTCACAGTTATAACGTAACAAGATACTCGGTGTGGCAGCAGTCCATTCTTGGTTCACCTTTTTCAGCGGACCTCGCGAACAGCCCACAGAGTCTCCTGTTTCTGAGATGCTTCCAGCCTTGGCGCGGTTGTGGAAGATCATTCCTTTTTTTAACGTCCGTCAGATCGATGTGCATTCTGTGACGAGCCTGGGCGGGTTCACTGTGATTCCTGAAATGGACATATTATTCCCATGCGACCGTGTAAACCTTAATTCAGTACTAGGTTGGACATTCTATAGCGCGAATTACAGCACCTATGAACTTTGGCACAGTAGGACGTAGTAAATTCCTCCATCATTTTTGTCCACGCCGGGCATCAAAGTCGGGTCCCCTCACTCCGGTGTAAGTCGCTCTCCCAACTGACGTACGAGGACGTATGTTCTCGCTGCTATCTGCCTTTATCTCATGTGCGTGTCGGGCGAACGTGGTGGCCACACCATCCGCCGAAACTGTTCAGAATGCTCCTCGAACTAATTTTGGACAACTTGTGCCCGATTTTGGACTACTTGTTCCCGTGGTGCACTGTCCACTTCGAAATTGCCCTATTTGTTGAGGTAGGGCTGCAAATTATCACACAGCAGAGCAACAAAGCGATTACCGGTTAACAGCTTGGGTTCATGGCCTGATGGGGTCTGCGCCACACCCAAACCGCTACCATCAGCTCGTAACAACTGATAGCGTGACTCATCGGATCATGCCACATGTTTCCACTCTTTCAGGGTCCAATTACCGTATTTACGAACTCAGGTGAGGCGTTGTGTGCCATATTTTGGAGTTAACAAAGAAACTCTGGTGGGTCTTCTCGCATACTTCATGGACGCTAAATTTCACAGTACTGACCTGATGGGTCAGTGCTGCGTAATCTGGTACCTCCTGCCTTGAATGTGGATGTTATTTGAGCCAGTGTCGTTTGTCTGTTAGTATGGACAATCCTGGTCGCAATCCACTGGTCAGGGTCAATATTTACCAAAAGATGCTGTCGACGGTGTCCATGAAGTATTCTCGGTACACACGTGACACCATTGATCGAGGAATGTTGACTGTTGACACAATTTCGGAAATTAAATGTCCCTCTCCGTTTGGCTCCCACTACCATGCCTCGTACAAGCTCCGATAATTCATGTTCCCTTGCCATAACCTTCCTGGTGGTTATTCAGCCTAACTCTCCAGATTACACCTTGCAACTGATAAAAATCGTGCATGCATAAAAGCTTTTATACCACGGCAGCGCCAGTTAACAATTTCCATACTGCTATCCCATGACTTCAGTGTAATCCTTGGAGAACACTCGACATTCAAGCAATATCAAGGGACTCGTTCCGTTCGCACAGTACGTGCTCCACACCATGACACTACTTCCAGTAGCTTGAGTTGCAGTTACAAGGCATGGTGGGTTCATGTCTTCAAGGGGTTCCTGCCAAAATCTGCACACCCTTCGTACAGAACGAGGTGTACTGCGACTGATCGGAATACGTGCCTTTTTTTCAGTCTTCCAGTGTCCAATAAGTATGTTCCTGACACCACTGTAGACGAACTTTTCGATTATCCGCAGACATCAGTGGTTTGCGTATAGGACTCTATAACGAAGTAAGAAGTAAATTTCTCTGTCATTTTAGTCCACTCCGGGGCTCGAACCCGGGTCCCCTTATTCCGGAATAAGTCACTCTACCAATTGAGCTACGCGGACGTTCGTTCTGATTGCTATCTGCCTTTATGTCGTGTGCGTCCTGCTGCCATGTACGTCACAACTCGTCGGACCATATGACTTTTGTCCAGGTACAAGTCACGGTGTTCCTGAAACCACTGTATGCGAACTTTCCTGTTCTTTGCAGAAATCAGTGGTTGCCGTATAGGCAATTAGTCACGTTGTTGCCAATACCGAAACTCTGCAATTCCAAGCGCATAATTCGCTGATATGGATGTGTAAAAGCCTTTATTGAATGCATCGCTCATCTGCTGCCCACAGGAAGTCCTCTTTCTCCGTACAAGCATTCTTAGACATGACTAAACGCTGTACTTTTGAGGTCCTGTTTCTCCGCTCAAGCTTTCTTTTTATGACCAGACACTGTACTTTTGCTTGTAACTTCACTTCTATTACCGGTAATAACTTTCTGTAAAAAATATTTGAATTCAGCGTGAAATTTCCTTTTTTTTTTTTTTTTGGATTGGAAGTTTAACGACCACCGTGAGCAACTCAATGGGCTATAAGCAGTCGCCCGTCCCTAATTTAGGGTCACCGGTTCCAGGGAAGGGAGAGAGCCAGTGCCGTAAGACAAACACAACATCCATGCCTGACCGGGATTCGAACCCGGACCCCTTACGTACGAATGATCAGAGGCCAACGCCTTAGACCACTGCGCCACCGGGGCGGCTGAAATTTCCTTTAACATGATGTTCAGTAAAGAGCAATTGAATTAGAGATAACTGTCTAGTAACGTGTAGCACCACCTTTCGCCCTGATGACGGCGGCGATTCGTCTCGGTATGGACTCGACAAGACACCGGAAGCGTTGGGGAGCCATACGGATCCACGACCCCTGAACAAGCTTACACAGTTCGCGAAGATTTGATGGAGGGGGAACATCTCTCACGATGGCATCCCAGATGTGCCCGATGGGATTGAGGTCAGGTGACCTAGCTGGCCAAGGAAGCGTGGTCACGTCGGTGGAATGTTCATCCCACCATTCAGATACAATTCGGGAGCTGCATTGTCTTGTTGCAGGATGAGGTCCCCAGTGGGATGTTGAAGACGCACAAACGGAAGCAAATGGTCTTCCAGGATATCCCAGTCACGTTGACCTGTGAGAGACGATGTCACACATAACAGGGGTCCCATTTCAGTCCACGTAAACAGTCCCCAGACGAGAATGCCACCCCCACAAGCTTGAAGAGTACCCTGCTGGCAAGAAGGATCCATCGCTTCATGGGGTTTGCGCCGCACTCGTATCCTGCCATCCGCATGTACCAACGTGAATCTCGACTCATCGGTCCAGGCAAAAGTTTTCCACTTGTGTAGGGTCCAGTGGCGATGTTCCCGCACCCATGCTAATCTTACGCACCCTGTGATGTGCGGTCAGCAGCGGTACCCTCGTGGGACGATGGCTTCTGTAGCCTATAGCGAGGAGATGGTTCTGGATGGTGTGGCTGCTTACACGTTTTTGTGCACCAGCGTTAAATTGCCGACCTAGCACGGTGGCCCGTCTATCCGCTGTTACAATGCGAGCTAGCCGACGATGACCCCGCTCAACCACACGCTGTTGTCTACAGAAGTTGGCCCTTGCAGGGATGGTTTTACCGGATTCGATGTACTCACGGTTCACCCGTGACACAGTAGCTCGTGAAAATGCCAGGGCCTGCACGATTTCCGAGATTGAGCGGCCCATTCGTCGGGCTCCGACAATTTTCCCGCGATCAGATGCTCTTAGATCCTTCGTTTTACCCATACTGCGTCCGACTCTTACTGATTCCCGTCGCATCACTCCTAATATTGTCGGATCGCTGCATACGTCATGTCGTTTCCGTTTACATGGCCGCCCACAGCGCCACATTTGTATAACGCCAGCTGTCTCTAATTCAATTGCTCTTCAGTGTATAATATGTATTTCTGACTTTATCATTGCGATGTGTAAGTTGACTTCAAACATCAAAAAGTTGACTCTCAGTCTACTGGTGCAAGACTTTTGGCCACGATTGTAGATATATAGTACTGAATTTGCATGACATTTATCTGTTCTTCACGAATATTAAGGCATTTAAAAGTTTGACAAGTCTGCTATTAAACGAAGCTTCTGGGCGTAAAGTTTCATAATAACTACAGTCGAGTTAAATAATTTAGAAGACATTCTATTTACTCTTGCTTCAGTTTCAAGGTAGGTTGTCTAATATCTCTTTCCGCAATTGTTTCCTTTTCGGAGACATAAGGACAAGAACAGATTTACAACCAACACAGATTTGGATATTTCCGTTAGAATTGAATTACTTCGTCATCTTTGTGGCATGCTCCTTTCCAGAATCGTTTGAATTCAAATATTATTCTATGCGTTTCTGCTGGGTTTGACCAGCTTTCAACAGCGGGAATTAATTTTAAAGTGACGTGAAATCACATTTGTTATGGTGAGTATCTATCAAAGAGGTTTACGAGACAAAATAAATTTTGCGTCGTATTTCCATTGGATGTTTTATGACGAAGAGAGTTTCTCCATCATTTGTATGCCATAGGCGGAATTCGAACCACAACTGTCGTCTCCGCAGTTCCCAGTGCTGTCCACTATACTACATTGGTATGTGCTCTTATTGCTATCTGCCCTTATTTCATGTGCGTCCTGAGGGGCAGGCACTTCACAGTTTCCATGTGTTATAATACACAGTGCGTCAAAGAATTTTTAAGACTGGCACTAGATTTCAGCTTACGGTGGCGCCACCAGTGTAATCGCGAACGCGTTATAAACCGTGACCATCTGCTTGCTTTCTGCCAAAAGTACTGCGCAGTTGTTAAAGTAACTCAAACGAAACGGCCGTTCATTAGAGAAGTACAATTTTTTTCATGTTGAATTATTAAGATGGAACAAAGGGCTGTTATTAAATTTAACGCAAAACTTGGTAAAAGTGCCTCGGAAACGTACCAAATGATGAAACAAGTTTACGGTGAGTTTTGTTTAAGTAGATCAAATGTTTTCCTGTGGCACAAACGTTTTTTGGACAGAAGAGATAACCTAGAAGATGATAAGCATACCGGAAGACCAAGTTCATATAGGACACCTGAGATTATTGAAAAAGTGCGTGATTTCGTGGCAAACAATCAATGTGCGTAACTAAGAATGATGGAAGAGACTTTAAACATCAACAAAGAAACGATTCGAACCATCCTGCATAAAGATTGGCGCAAAACAAAAGTCTGTGCTAAATTTGTTCCACACACGTTAACCAATGAACAAAAATCAAGGAGAAGTGCACATTGCAGAGACATAATTTCAGCCACTGAAAATGATCCAAACTTCTTAAAATCAATTGTTACAGGTGATGAAACATGGTGTTTTCAATATGATCCTAAAACAAAACGACAAAGTGCGGAATGGAAGTTAAAAAACTCACCACAAGCCAAAAAAACGAGAAAAGTTCCATCGAAAATCAAAGCAGTGCTCATTACATTCTTCGATAGTAAGGGTATTATCCACAAAGAATTTGTTCCAAGTGGACAAACACTTACTGGTGAGTTTTATTTAAATGTTTTGAGGCGTTTAATGGGCAGAATTCTTCGCATTTGTCCAGAATATCCAGATGAAAACAGTTGGTGTTTGTCGCACGATAATGCACCCAGTCACCCCTCACTTCTTGTTCGTAGATTTTTGGCGAAAAATAACGTCTGTGTGTTGAATCATCCACCGTATTCGCCTGAGTTAGCACCCTGCGACTTTTCTTTGTTCCCAAAACTTAAAATGGCGTTAAGACGTCGTTGTTTTGATGGTATTTCGACCATACGAACAGCTTCGGCGCGTGCTTTGGAGGCAATTCCGCAAAGTGAACTGGGACAGTCATTCGAATCATTATTGAATCGCTGTAACAAGTGTATTGAAGCCGGAGGGACTTATTTTGAATAACAAACCAAAACAAATTATAAATTCTTGTTTCTATTTCATTTTACAGACCCGGTCTTAAAATTTTTTGACGCACTGTGTACTTCATTTTGCGTCTGGCTTTTACGTCATTTTACAGTATCTTTTTTTATTTATAGCAAAAGGCAGTACGATAAACGCCGCAATGTATTGCAAGACCTAGAAGAATTAAAGGAATGCAATTAAGGGGATCGAAGTCGAGGAAAATTGTCAAAAGGAATCATTTTGTTCCACGACAACGCAACCCCATACGAAGCCGCCGCCACACAGGGGCTTCTTTGCAATTTCAAGTGGGAAGTATCGCCGTATACCCCATACAGTCCTGATTTAGCTCCATGAGATCACCACTTATTCCGAAAAATTGAAATAACAACATTGGGGACGAGCATTTTGCAAATGATACTGAAGTCAAGGGACCTGTGAAAACATGTCTCCGTGAACTAGAAACGAACTTTTACTTTTTCGGTATTGGTAAACTGGTTTCTCATGTTTGCTAAAACTTGACGATTACGTGGAAAAATAAAGGAATGCTGTATATTCCAGAAATTATGCATTTCTCGTTTCTCATTGTTTAAAAAAGTTATACGAAACATGTGTAACTTATTTTTTGATATACGCTTACGTACTTATATCAATATGGGATGTAAGGTCAGGTGATGCGTAACATCACAGCCTCTCCTTGACAAATGTCAACCCCGCCTTCTCGTGGTGCATCCTGTTCCTACTAAAGGGGCTCTGACGACCGCCAATAGCGGTATAACTATACCATCGGGATTAGAGGAAATTCTATCCCACACTCACCAACCCGCTTGGCCAGCGTGGTGAGTTATGGCCAAACCCTTCCGAAATGACTCCACAACTTAAATCTTGGCCCTCAGTCTCCGGCAGCTGGAATGTACCTGGCCAAGGCAGCGGCCAGTGCGACATGAAGGCAGAGGGTGCTAAGAATCCCCGAAGGACCGGACTAGGCTGCCATCTGATGCTGACCTTGGCAACGTACAATGGACGCTCCCTATCTTCTGATTCAAGGCTTCTTGAATTAGAAGAGGAACTACAAAGGATCAAGTGGGACATCGTGGGGCTAAGTGAGGTAAGGAGAAAAGGAGAAGATCTCATCGAACTGAAAAGTGGACATCTCTTCTACTATCGTGGGACAGATACTGGCAGAACTAGTAGTGTTGGATTTATAATAAACAAGAAACTGAAGGATAAAGTTGTAGAAGTTGAAAGTTCCTCTGACAGAGCTGCACGGCTTGTTATCCAACTCTCGAAAAGATACCAGGCTCAGATTATTCAAACTTATGCACCCACCACAAGTCATCCTGAAGAAGAAATTGAAGAATTTTATGAGGAAATTTGTCATCTAAATAATAAAGGTAAGCAGCACTTGAAAATAATTATGGGAGATTTCAATGCAAAAATAGGGCAACGGCAACAGAATGAAACTTCAGTAGGTAAATTCGGTCACGGCAACAGAAACCAGCGTGGAAATACTCTCGTTGAGTTTGCAGAGGCAGAAGGGTTTTTCATCTTGAACTCCTTCTTCAAGAAAAAGCCACACAGGAAATGGACATGGAGACATCCAAATGGGACTACAAGTGAAATTGATTTTATTATGTGTAACAAAAAATTCGTCATAGAAGACTGCAGTGTGCTAAACAAGTTCAACACAGGTAGTGACCATAGATTGGTGAGATGTAAGATGCACCTCAACACTAAATTTGAACGTGGCAAGCTCATAAGACAAACAAAATCTATTGACATAACCAACCTTAAAAAACACCATAATACCTTCAAGTTGGAACTGAAGAACAGGTTCTCTGCTTTAGAAGGCCTAACATCGGAAGAAGTGGACATCTCTGAAGTTAACAGAAAAGTAACCAAAGCTCTTATGGAAACAGCAACAAAATTAGCTGGGTCTAAGAACAAGTTGCATGTAAATAAATTATCAGGAAAAACGAAAATGTTGATGCAAAAAAGAAGAGAGATGAGGACAACTGAAGAAGATGTGACTTCCAAAATGGAATATATAGAGCTATGCAAGACAGTACGAAAAAGTATCACTGAAGACGTAAGAAATTTTAACTGTGAACTAGTGAGGAAAGCAATTGAAAACAACCAAAGCCTAAAGATAGCAAAGGGACATCTCAGTAAGGGAAGAAAACAGATTATGGCACTGAGAAAAGAAGATGGTTCTGTAACAAGAAATAGAGGCGAAATTTTGACAAGAGTGAAAGATTTCTACTCCAAATTATATGAAAGGGATGATACATGCACTCCAGACATCATGAAAGATACCAGTACCAGAGTTCCTCCAGTCCTTCCAGCAGAAGTTGCACATGCAATCAAGAACATGCAGCGGGGAAAAGCTCCAGGAGAAGATGGAATTACTGTAGACATCATACAAGAAGCAAGTGGAGAAATTGAAACAGTACTCGCCCAAATTTTCACTCGATGCCTTAATGAAGGAAAGATTCCTGAGGATTGGAACACCGCTACAATGATCCTGCTACATAAGAAAGGTGACATTGAGGATCTCGGAAACTACAGACCTATCAGCCTCCTATCAGTAGTTTATAAAATCTTCACTAAAGTTCTTTCACACCGCTTGAAGGTAACACTGGACATGGCTCAACCGAGAGAACAAGCTGGATTCAGGAGTGGCTACAGCACAATAGATCATATCCATGTGCTGAGAGAACTAATTGAAAGAGCGAGGGAATATGAACTTCCATTGTGCATGGCTTTTATCGATTATGAAAAAGCCTTTGATTCGGTGAAACCATCAGCAGTTACAATGGCTCTGAAAACCTGCGGTATTGAAGATGCATACATTAATATTATTAATAACATCTATGAAAATGCAAGTGCAAAGATTAGGCTGTTTGAAAATACAACACACATAAAAATTGGAAAGGGAGTGAGGCAAGGTGACACCATATCTCCGAAGCTCTTTAATGCCACATTGGAGGGTGTTTTTCAGTCACTGAGCTGGGAAAACAAGGGGATAAAGATTAATGGAGATTATCTAACCCACCTTCGTTTTGCTGATGACGTAGTCATTTTAGCAACTAGCCCATCAGAGCTGCAGAGTATGATCCAGGAACTTGCTGACAAGAGTAAAGAAGTGGGATTAAAAATGAACTTTCAGAAGACAAAAGTGATGTTCAATGCTTTTACAAGAAATGAAGATTTATCGATTGATGGAGAAAAGCTGGAGATAACAGACACGTACGTTTATCTTGGACAGCAGATATCAAGTGAGGGTCACATTCATGAAGAAATTAATCGGCGTACAAAACTTGCCTGGAGAGCTTTTGGAAGAAACAGCATAATTTTCAAGAGCAATATGCCATTATGTCTTAAAAGAAAAGTGTTTGATCAATGCATCCTTCCAGTGCTTACGTATGGTGCAGAGACGTGGACCTTAACTAAAAGAGACATACAAAGGCTGCAGACAACTCAAAGAAGCATGGAGAGGTGCATACTTGGTGTAACCAGGAGAGATAAGAAGAGGAACTCGTGGATCCGAAAAATGACAAGAGTGGAAGACATCATGATCAGAGTTAAATCCCTGAAATGGCAATGGGCTGGACATACTGCCAGAAGGACAGATCATCGTTGGACAGCCGAAATTTTAGATTGGATTCCAAGGGACAGGAAAAGACCCAGAAGAAGACCACATGGGAGATGGGTGGATGAAATTCGAAAGTATGCAGGGGTGACATGGAAGAGACTGGCACAAGACAGACCGTTGTGGAGGAAACTTGGGGAGACCTTCGTCCAGCAGTGGATTGATAATGGTTGACAATGATGATGATGACTTATATCAATGCTTCCTTCCAGTGCTTACGTATGGTGCAGAGACGTGGACCTTAACTAAAAAAGACATACAAAGGCTGCAGACAACTCAAAGAAGCATGAAGAGGTGCATGCTTGGTGTAACCGGGAGAGAGATAAGAAGAGGAACTCGTGGATCAGAAAAATGACAAGAGTGAAAGACATCATGATCAGAGTAAAAACCCTGAAATGGCAATAGGCTGGGTATACTGCCAGAAGGACAAGCCATCGGTGGATAGCCGAAATTTTAGACTGGATTCCAATTGACAGGAAAAGACCCAGTAGGAAGACCACATGGGAGATCGATAGACGAAATTCGAAAGTATGCGGGAGGAACATGGAGGAGACTGCCACAAGACAGACCGTAGTGGAAAAAACTTGAGGAGACCTTCGTCCAGCAGTGGATTCATAATGGTTGACAATGATGATGATGATGACTTACATCTGATATTTGTCGATATTTCTGCTTCTGAGAGTTAAATTATTTCTTGGTCGGAGTCAGTTTATGATGCGAAATGTTTTGCATATAGTTTCAAATAGTTCTTTGCAGACAAGTGACCCACTAGAGGGCGAAAGAACTCTGTTCCGTTTACAGCACATTTGTAGCAATATCTACGCGTCAAAAAACACGATTGAAAAAAATTCATTTTTGTTCAGACATCTATCTAAAACCAATATTTTGACTGTATTTCCTGTTAATAGTAAAATACAATTGCCCTGCTATAGGGTGTAAATTTTGAATCGGTTCACTCGATATCTCTGCTTCTAAATATCCAGCTTGCACTGAAGTGCCAAAAGTCAGCGGGATAGCAGTATGCAAATTTTTAACTGGCGCTTCCTCTAAAACATTTGCATACTGCTATCCCGCTGACTTTTCTGCCTGAATCTGTTCCTCCCATGGCTTCTTGGGACTTACTCTGCCTTTCTTTCCTGCCACTTGGGTTGAAAATTATGCCTAAATCTGATCCTCCCATGTCTTCTTGGGCCTTCCTCTGCCTTTCTTTTCTGCCACTTGGGCTGGAACGTTTGTCTGAATCTGATCCTCCCAGGATTTCTAGGAACTTCCTCTGCCTTTCTTTCCTGCCACTTGGGATGAAAATGTTTTCTTAGTAAGCATCTCATGACTCAATCTTTCAATATGGCCAAACCACCTAAAAATACACTGCCGGACAATTGCTAAGGACGGATGACAATAGCAACGATAGAAACCATAAAATGAAAGGCAGGAAAATGTGCAAATTAGCATAAGTGCGGGACACAGTAAGACGTGTTGGGCGTATGAAAATTTTGGATTGCCGAACTTGTTCGTGACGTCATAGCGCTGATAAGAGATATACAGGATTTGACGCGTATTGACCGTTGTTGTTCAAACGCAAAGTTGAAAGGGAAAGAATCAATTGACGAACTTGCAATTTTCAGTATGTCTTTCCGACATCCCCTAGATGATTTTACGCGTGGCCGTATTATTGGCAAGATTGAAGAAGAGCGAAAAATAACAGATGTTGCCAGGGAGTTCGACGTCAGCCGCAGTGTTGTTTCAAGGCTTTGGAAATAATTTCAAACAAATGGAGAGTGTAGCAAACGTCACCGGGGAGGTCGTGTTTGCAGTACGACACCTGCAGAAGATCGGTACATAGTGCTATGAACAAAAAGACACCGGCGCAGCACAGCTAGTGAGGTAGCAAATCAGTTTATGGCTGCTACTGGCAAGCGGATCTCCCGAAAAACTGCCGCCGGACGTTTGCATGAAGGAGGACTATACGCTCTCGCCGTCCTGTTGTGTGCATCCCATTGTCCAGACGTCACCGTACCGCCCGTTTGTAATGGTGCCATCAACATCGCAATTGGACTGATAACGACTGGTCTGCTGTCCTCTTGTCAGATGAGAGTAGATACAGTCTATCGTCTGATTGTCGACGACAACTGATCTGGCGTGACAGTGGTACTGCATATTGTCCAGCAAACATACAGGAAAGGGACCGATATCCGACATGTAGTGTCATGGTATGGGCTGGCATCATGATCAATGGCCGTACGTCCCTCTATGTGCTTCCAACTGGGACTATGACTGGCCAACGATACATTAATGATGTTCTGCTACCTCATGTTCGCTTGTTCCGTGGTGCTGTCTGTGATAGATTCATTTTCATGCACGACAACGCAACATTTCATCGAACAGTCGCTGTCCAGGAGTGCCTTGAGAGCAAGGATATTCAACGCCTCGTATGGCCAGCACGTTCTCCAGATCTGAATCCCATTGAAAATGATGTGTGGGATGCTTTGGGGAGGAGTTTTTCTGGTCGCCAATGCCCTCTAATAAACAAGGACACCCTCATCCATGCAGTGACAGAAGAATGGGATAAATTACCCCAACAGCTACTTGATAATGTTGTGCAAAGCATGACCCGACGTGTGGAATCTTGCATCGCCCTCCATGGTGGCCATATCCCGTATTGAAATCTTACGCCGGAGTGCCTGGGGACTGTAATTGCATTTTTTTCACGTTTACGCATTCTGCACAAAATGGCCTGTTTGTCCCTTGAACACATTCCAAAGCCTTCTGGATTTCAGAGCACAATAAATTGTCTTTCTTGTAACGTCCTGGCATTCTGACGTTATTTTTTCACTTGGCATCCAAGCACACTTACTTTTTATGCGCTATATAGCCGTTTATGATCCGTCCTTAGCAATTGTCCAGCAGTGTATTAGTCTCCACCTTGCTAAGAACATTTTGCTTCACATTACACAAATGCAACACATCTTCATTCCTCACATGATCAGAACGTGTCTTCCCACAAAACCCTCGTAAGTAACAATCTCTCCAGCACACAAGCAAAATCCTATGTTTCTTGTGTAGTAAACAGCAGGTTTCACTGCCATCCATCAGAGTAGGAACAATTATACTTTCACACTCAGCCATTCGGGATTCTTTTCAAAATCCATTATTTTTGTTAAAACCTCTTAAAACAGCTATGACTTTAAATGAAGAATTCCCTACTCGCCAACTAAATTCGCCATGTAATCTGTTCTCTCTGTCAAACATGCTTCTTAAATACAAAAACTCATTTACCTGGTCAATCGCTGTCCCAATTATACTTCTCTTGCATTCAGTACTAACAGTTCCTTCATCAAAAACCATAGCTTTGGTTTTTCCCTTATTTATACTCAGCTTGAATTTCATACAAACTTCGTACATCCGGGACAACATACTCTGCAACTCACTTTTGCTCTCTGCCAACAGGACTGTGTCATCAGCATATAGCAATCTGCACACACCGATATCATCAAGACATAAACTTGTATTGCACATTTTGGAATCATGCATGCACGCATCGATAAATACACTCTATTGACAAAAGTCACCGGACACCCCTTTGAAATCAAATGAACGGATCCGCAGCGTTTTTAAGATGCGCGGGACAGCTGAAAATGGTATAAAAACAAGCCTACAGCTGACCGCGATCATATCTCTCCATGTGGTTGAGGGAAAATGTAGCGGTGGGAGAGGACTGACTTTGAGAAAGAAAAGATTGTTGGGTGTTGAATTAGTGGGTTGTCCATAAGAGAACCCGAGAGGCGTTTAAACGTATCCAAGTCAACTGTTTTGGTTGTACTGAATAAATGAAAGACACATGGCGTGCCTGAAGCAGAGAAACGCACCGGCAGACCAAAGTAAATCAGTGATAGAGGATGTCAAAGCCTCACGAGAGTCGTTACAGCTAATTGACGGAGTATTGCATAAGGGCTCGGTGTACAGGTGAGTAACAATGCTGGAGCCTCGGTATGTACACGTACCATTCGCAGAGAACTTCATTCCATGGGTTACCGTGGTCGTGCGGCTGCTCATAAAACTTTCATTTCCACTCGGAATTCTACTCGTTGTTTAGCATGGTGTAAAGAACATCTATCACGGACCGTAAATCAATGGAAACGGGTCCTATGGACTGATAAAATTAAAAAACACGATCTATTAATCTGATGGCTGTGTGTGGGTATGGCGGTAGGCGGGGGAACGCTGTTTACCACAGTATACTCCTCGTCCGGTCAAGTTTGGAGCTGGCAGTGTACTCGTGTGGGGGTGTTTTTCGTGGTATGGTCCCGGCCCATTGGTTATCGTGTACAAGCCTGTTAATCAGCACGTGTACCTCGATATTCTGGACAATTATAAATTGATGATTGGAGGTTTAACGACTACTGTGAGCAACTCAACGGGCTATAAGCAGTCGCCCGTCCCTAATTTAGGGTCACTGGTTCCAGGGAAGTTAGAGAACCAGTGCCGTAAGACAAACACAACATCCATGCCTCACCGGGATTCGAACCCGGACCCTGTTCGGACGAATGATCAGAGGTCATCGCTTAGACCACTGCGCCACCGGGGCGGCAGTAGACAATTATGCCCTACCAACTTTGTGGTAATACTATGGAACCCAACCTCGTTGGTACCAGCGGGATAATGCTCCAAGCCATAAAGCAAGGACTGTTATGTCATGGTTTGACGATAATTCCGTATCGTGTGTGGACTGGCCAGCACAGATCCTTGATTTTAATTCCATAGAGCACCCATGGGGTGAATTAGAGGGCCGCATAAGAAGTTTGGAACCAAGGCCTACTACTAAGCAACTGTTAGCGGAAGCATTTTGTACTGAATGGAAGAGCATACCTATCGCTGTGTTCCAAAACCTTGTCGAAAGCATGTCTCGAAGGCTCAGTGCATGGATTAAGGTCAAAGGTGGACCGACATCGTACTAATGTATGTCAATAAATGCTATGTTGTGTTTCTCTTTGGGGTGTCCGATGACGTTTCTCAATATAGTGTGCATTAAACAGACATGGGTACATTACACAACCTTGCCTGACTTCTGAAGCGGTAGAAAACCATTTTAATACAACACCATTCACTCGTATACAAGATCTACTGCGAGCCTACATGGTTTTCGCACTAGAGATGAGTTCGGGCTCAATTTTAGGAGCCCGGGCCCGCCCGGGTCGATAGGCCTAGAGCCCGAGCCCACACCGCTTTCTTTGATTACATGTGTTTGCTGAGCCCGAGCTCGCCCGGGCCCGGACTCTTCGAAAAAAAATTTTGCTTATTAAGCATTATACACTGGCCAAAGATATGGCCCAAGAAATTTTGCATTTATGCATTATACACTGGCCAAAGATATGGCCCAAGCAAGGATTAGTTTAAAAATCATTAGTTTAAAACGTTTAGTTCAGTTAATCCACTTCACAATATTCATATGTTTTTAGAAATACTGCGCATATAGCCAAATGTTCTAAAATGTGGATTTGAAAATCAATAAATAATCAACGTGCCCTTCGAGCGTATCAGGGGAATCAGTAATTTTGGTAAAAGCTGAAGAAAAGAAATTGTTTAGAAACAAAAAATTCCATTCGTTATTTCTTTTTGATTTCTAAATTTACGCTTATTTTAAATAAATTGCTTTATAAAACGTACAACGCCGTACAGACAGCTGCTAGTGTTTTACATTTTGATTCCAGAAAACTGATCTTTGCAATGGAATTTACATATATGCTAATTGGTAAAGGTAGTTCAGAGTGATGTAGTAGATTATAAAAAAAAGCATTTAGGGAAATTTTCAAAATTAAAAAAAAAAGAACGTAAAAGCATTCCAGACCAAATTATTCTGCATTTTGTAACATTAACAAAGCATTGCGCTTAATAGTATGATAATCACAATATTATCATATGTGTGTGCAGTTTCCAGATCAAGTTCATCATGAAAAGAGAGAGAGAGGGAGAGAGAGACAGAAAGAGAGAGAATTGCATTTAATGCCTCAGCGCTTCAACTTGATCTTTTTTTCTCTAAAATTCGACCTGCTGCAGTAAAAACCAACGTCACCACCAAAATCGCGGCGGTGAGGAAATTTAAAAAAAAAATAACCATACTTCTAACTGCACAATTTTGGAAATTAATACATCATTTTAAAGATAAGATTCTTGCTTTTTAATAAAATACAAAAAATGGGAATGTGATTTTTTTCCCAGTTTTTCGATACCAGACCTCCTTAAACTAATACTTGCTTGGGCCATAGCTTTGGACAATGCAGAATGCAAGTCTTGCTAAGCAAAATTTGTCTTGCAATGGCAGCTAGCTTAGGAAATTGAAAATCCTTCCACCATGGTAACAAATCCATAATGAAATTCAACACGTGTAATTCAACTGGGCTCGGAAATACACGTGCTGAATGAATTACAGTAATGAAATTCAAGACGTGTAATTCAGAGCCCGGGTTTTTCGGTAGTGAACGAATTCTGAGCACGTCCGAACCCGGGCCCGAGCTCATCTCTATTTCGCACTATTAAGTAGATTCCCAGTAACACCATATTCATTCAACACCTTACGCAGAAGTATCGTATTTACTTGGTGGTACGCTATCTTTAAATCTATGAAGGCAACAAAATTTTTTTACCAACAGCAAAAATACTTTTTGATCATCATGCGTAATACACAAATGTGGTTAGTGCAGGCTCTATCATGTACACAGTATGGCAAATAATTTTTAAGACTGGGTCTGTAAAATGAAATAGAAACAAGAAATTATAGTTTGTTTTGGTTTGTTATTCAAAATAAGTCCCTCCGGCTTCAATACACTTGTTACAGCGATTTAATAATGATTCGAATGCCTGTCCCAGTTCACTTTGGGGAATTGCCTCCAAAGCACGCGTCGAAGCTGTTTGTATGGTCGAAATATCATCCATATAACACTCTTTTAACTTCATTCTAAGTTTTGGGAATAGAGAAAAGTCGCAGGGTGCTATATCAAGCGAATACGGTGGATGATTCAACACACAGACGTTATTTTTCGCCAAAAATCTACGAACAAGAAGGGAGGTATGACTGGGTGCATTATCGTGCAACAAACACTAACTGTTTTCATCGCGATATTCTGGACGAATGCGACGAATTCTGCCCATCAAACGCCTCAAAACATTTAAATAAAACTCACCAGTAATTGTTTGTCCACTTGGAACAAATTCTTTGTGGATAATACCCTTATTATCGAAGAATGTAATAACCTTTGTTTTGATTTTCGATGGAACTTTTCTTGTTTTTTTGGCTTGTGGCTAGTCGTTTGACTTCCATTCCGCACTTTATCGCTTTGTTTTAGGATCATATTGAAAACACCATGTTTCATCACCTGTGACAATTGATTTTAAGAAGTTTGGACCATTTTCAGCGGCTGAAATGATGTCTCTGCAATGTGTTCTTCTCCTTGATTTTTGTTCTTTGGTTAACGTGTGTGGAACAAATTTAGCACATACTTTTTTTTATGCCCAAATCTTCATGCAGGATGGTTCGAATCGTTTCTTTGCTGATGTTTAAGGACTCTTCCATCATTCGTAGTGACGCACATCGATTGTTTGCCACGAAATCACGCACTTTTTCAATAATCTCAGGTGTCCTAGATGAACTTAGTCTTCCGGTATGCTTATCATCTTCTATCGTCTCTCTTCCGTCCAAAAAAAGGTTGGGCCACAGGAAAACATTTGATATACTTAAACAAAACTCACCGTAAACATGTTTCATCATTTGGTAAGATTCTGAGGCACTTTTGCCAAGTTTTGCGTTAAATTTAAAAACAGCCCTTTGTTCCATCTTAATAATTCAACATGAAAAAAATTTTACTTCTCTAATGAACGGCCGTTTCGTTTGAGTTACTTTAACAACTGCGCAGTACTTTTGCCAGAAAGCAAGCAGATGGTCACGGTTTATAATGCATTCGCGATTACACTGGTGGCGCCACCGTAGGCTGAAATCTAGCGCCAGTCTTATAAATTCTTTGACGCACTGTGTATAAAATCACTCTGAACATCCCACATTTTCACCTAGATATCGTCCAGAGAAAGGGTATATCAGGTAGAACATAAGAAAGAAATAATTTTATTTTAAACATTCATTATATATTTCTGCAAACTCCATCTAAAAGTGTGTAAGGATCTTTTATATATGCTGTGTCACAAAGTAGTCGAAACTTTGAAACTCAATTATCCAAAGATGAAGCCTAAGTGCATGTTGCACAAAGTTTGAATTGGCTAATAATATTTTGATGTAATCCCGCTTCTTCGTTTTGGGCTTCACATTTGCTATTGAGTGGTGTATAGAGCAATATGAGTAACCTCAGCAAATGTTAAATAATATATTAAAACGTATTTGATGCCGATATAAGGACTTTCGGGACTTCAAAACGGGAATTTTAATTACGCCAGAGATTCTCAAGAGTTGAGAAGTTCGTCAAAACTAAAGCTAAGAAATCGTGAGGTAAAATATTTTCTTCCTCCGGGTTAGAGACCGAAGTATCATCTGTTATTCTGCTACGGTTTTAGATCGCCTGAATAATTATTAACGAAAGAATTCTGCAATTATCAATTAAATCTCATTGCTGAACGGCGAATCCAATTATTATGCGGAAGCAGAATCGTTCTTGATTACTGTTCCGCAGTATCTCCAGTAAGGTGTAAAAATCAATAACGATGAGTGTACGTTGATTAACAGAGAGGAAATCATGTTTGGTTGGAGTAACAGGTCTTCTCGAATTTTCACCAGGCAAATTATTAGTTACTCGAAGCACAACGAATCTCCGCCGACAAACATGTCATTGATAAGTAATTTAAAATTCTATGCACAGATCTAAATATAATCTTCTTGATTGCTTCATATTTATTACGTCAAGAAAGCTATTGCATTTTACAGTGATTATTTGAGATGAGCATATAGCGGAGCAATACGTGAAAATAAGAGGTTGATCGAATTTTTAATTTAAATAATCTCAGAATTCCCTTGCGTGTTAGATTTCGCATACTAATAGTTCCAGTGATTCGTATTCATTATGAAAATGCTTCAGAAAGTTTAGAAAATGAAATTCTTCATGAAGAATTGGGGTGAACACAATGTGGTTCCATCAAGATGTGACGTACTACAGAGGAAAGGCACGTGTCAATACGACTAATTTGCACCAATACATTCCGGCCGCGCAGCTTAGTTGGGAGCGCAACTTACACCGGAGTGAAGGGGCGCACGTTCGATCCCTGTCACGGACAATTTTTTTTTTTTCACATTGGAGCCCAAACGCAAAAATGAACGTACTGGCCTTTGGGTTCTTCGAAAAATGTGTGACGTTTGTTTCACATATCGTGTTGATTTAATGAATACTTTGTTCTTCGCTATACAAAGAAAAAAATAATAAGAGGGAGATGATGTGACGTACTACAAAGGTAAAGCACGTTTCAAGACGACGAATCTTCAGCAATACATTCTTTCCGTGTAGCTTAGTTGGGAGAGCAACTCACTCCGGAGTGAGGGGGCGCGATCACAGCCACAGATATTAACTGATTCGAAAAATATTTCACACAATGCTTAGTGCTGCACTCTCACACTTTTTCCGCACCAGAGCGTTTCGGTCAAAGCATTTGGAGTATTTTTGACCCACGCTACTGTACACAAACGTCACGTCCGCATCACCGTGTTGGCGTTTCGTCCAGCATGAGTGGCAACTTCCCGGTAAAATAGTCCCGTTTCTCTCATCCAAACAATCCTTCCTCGCTCAAAGTCCGTCAGGTGTTCATAATGCAACCTTCTTCTCCAACGGGGCATAGTGAGACACAGGAAACACCCTTTCGACTCAATGTCGGCTCTTCACTTATTGCAACATCTCGTTTGAGCCAGCTCTTTATACCCAAGAATCCTTCATCGCTCAAAGTCCGTCGGGTGTTCATGATGCGAACTTCTTCGGCAACGGGGCACAGTGAGACACAAAAACACCCTTTCGAGTCAATGTTGGCTCTTCATTGATTGTAACATCTCGATTGAGCCAACACTTTATACCCAAGAATCCTTCCTCGCTCAAAGTCATTTCGACTCAACGTGGGCTCTTCACTGATTGCAACATCTCGTTTGAGCCTGCTCTTTATACCCAAGAATCCTTCCTAGCTCAAAGTCCTTTCGACTCAATGTGAGTTCTTCACTGATTGCAGCATATCTTTTGAGCCAGCTCTTTATATCCAAGAATCCTTCCACGCTCAAAGTCCGTCGGGTGTTTTAATGCGACCTTCTTCGGCAACGGGGCATAGTGAAACACAAAGAACACACTTTCGAGTCAATGTTGGCCCTTCACAGATTGCAACATCTCATTTGTGCCAGCTCTTTATACCCAAGAATCCTTCCACGCTCAAAGTCCGTCAGGTGTTTTAATGCGACCATCTTCGGCGACGGGGCACTGTGAGATAGAAGAAACACCCTTTCGACTTAATGTTGGCTCTCTTCATTGATTGCAACATCTCGTTTGACCCAGCTCTTTACACCCAAGAATCCTTCCTTGCTTAGAGTGGGTCAGGCGTTCATAATGTGACTTTCTTCGGCGACGGGGCATAATGAGACACTAGAAACACACTTTCGACTCAATGTGGGCTCTTCACTGATTGCAACATCTCTTTTGAGCCAGCTATTTATACCCAAAAATCCTTCCTCGCTCAAAGTCCGTCAGGTGTTCATAATATGACCTTCTTCGGCGACGGGGCATCGTGAGACACAAGAAACACCCTTTCGACCCAATGTGGGCTATTCACTGATTGCAACATCTCGTTTGAGCCAGCGCTTTATACCCAAGAATCCTTCCTCGCTCAAAGTCCGTCAGGTGTTCATAATGCGACCTTCTTCGGCAACGGGGCATAGTGAGACACAAGAAACACCCTTTCGACTCAATGTGGGATCTTCACTGATTGCAACATCTCTTTTGAGCCAGCTCTTTATACCCAAGAATTCTTCCTTGCTCAAAGTCGGTCAGGCGTTCATAATGCGACCTTCTTCGGCGACGGTGCATAGTGAGACACAAAAAACACCCTTTCGACTCAATGTGGACACTTCACTGATTGCAACATGTTTTTTGAGCCAGCTCTTTATACCCAAGAATCCTTCCTTGCTCAAAGTCGGTCAGGCGTTCATAATGCGACCTTCTTCGGCGACGGTGCATAGTGAGACACAAGAAACACCCTTTCGACTGAATGTGGACTCTTCACTGATTGCAACATGTTTTTTGAGCCAGCTCTTTATACCCAAGAATCCTTCCTTGCTCAAAGTCGGTCAGGCGTTCATAATGCGACCTTCTTCGGCGACGGTGCATAGTGAGACACAAGAAACACCCTTTCGACTCAATGTGGACTCTTCACTGATTGCAACAGTGTTTTTGAGCCAGCTCTTTATACCCAAGAATCCTTCCTTGCTCAAAGTCGGTCAGGCGTTCATAATGCGACCTTCTTCGGCGACGGGGCATAATGAGACACAAGAAACACCCTTTCAACTCAATGTTGGCTCTTCATTGATTGCAACATCTCGCTTCATGTGGTTTACGCCGTACTCGTATCCTGACATCCGCATGTACCAACGTGAATCTCTACTCATCAGTCCAGGCAACATTTTCCCACATGTCTAGGGTCCAATGGCAATGTTCCCGCGCCAATGCTGATTTTTGTACCCTGTGATGTGCTGTCAGCAGCGGTACCCTCGTGGGACGATGGCTTCTGTATACTCCATAGCGAGGAGATGGTTCTGGATGGTATGGCTGCTTACACGTTTTTGTGCACCAGCGTTAAATTGCCGAGTGATTTCTTGCACTGTGGCCCGTCTATCCGCTGTTACAATGCGAGCTAGCCGACGATGACCCCACTAATCCACTCGCTGTAGTCCACGGTAGTTGGCCCTTGCAGGGATGGCTTTACCGGATTCGATGTACTCACGGTTCACCCGTGACACAGTGGCTCGTGAAAATCTCAGTGCCTGCAGGACTTCCGAGATGGAGTGACCCATTCGTCGGGCCCCGACAATTTGCCCACGATCAAGTGCGCTTAGATCATTCGTCTTGCTCATATTGCTGCCGACACTTACTGATTCCCATCGCATCACTCCTTATATTGTCGGATCGCTGCATACGTCATGTCGTTTCCGTTTACAGGGCCGCCCACAGCGCCACATTTGCGTAACGCCTGCTGTCTCTAATTCAATTGCTTTTTAGTGTATATATGCAGGTCAGCAGTCTCAAGTGATCCGATATATTCCCCAGGAATTTATGTCTTAAACGAAGTCTTTCGATCGATAAATGTTTATTTTGATTATGGGTTTGAATACAATTCTGAAATTAAAATTTTTGGTAATTTTACAAAATTTTAAAACTATGGTCAGCAGATGGAATACCATTCCAATGCTATGGTACTGAGTGCTTAGTAATCGTGTGAGTACGAACATGCTTCGGTTCTGCGCTTAGTCACGTTCCTCGGCAAAAAGCTTTGAACATTTTTTTTTTTATTTTTCAGGTTCAAATCTTTGTTTGTTACCTCGTTTGCAGTTGATACAGAGATTTCTAACGTCTTAGCGATTACTCTTCGGCTAGGTGAATTTAATTTAAAGACCAAAGATCCCAGTTTTGGAATAATCGTAAAAGTACGTACATTTTTAAGTACGCCTGTTATAAAAAGAGATCCTGCTTATGTTATCGGTTTGACCGTCCGTCCGTCCGCTTCTGGACACCGTAACTCTGCAACTATTAGTCCGATTTGAAAAATTATTTTTGCACTAGAAAGCTTGAAATATGCTAATGATGATCCTTTCTTTCTTTTCTTTCTTTTTTTGTTTGGCGATGTACAATTTCGCCGCTAGAAGGCGCAAATGCAGATGATATCGAACTCAAAATACATTTTATTCCATATACACTGGCGGAAAGTGAAACAAGAACACCAAGAAGGACACGTCTGATACCAACGAAATTTATACAGCATAATAACGGAATACAGAGGATAACGTGATCAAAACATTATGGCAAAATACAGCTGTATTTGCTGGTAAAATGAAAAATAACATTTCCATGTAACATGGTTAGTACGAGGTTGAACCGCCATGAACTGCGTCACACTGTGCAATTCTGGCATGGAGTCTGTCGTACAGATGTTGGATGTAAGTTTGGGGTATTGAGTTCCAAGCATCCTCAACCTGGACGTGTAAATCGGGGATGGTCGTGGCTGGCCGTGGAGACCGGATAAGTCGTTGTCCCATAAAATCCCACACGTGCTCAATGGGGGACAAATCCAGTGAACGTGCAGGCCATAGAAGTTGTCTCACACCCTGAAGTGCGTGCTGCGTTGCACGTGATATGCGTGGGCGTGGGCGTGCGTTATCTTGCTGGAAAAAACCACGATGGACCGACCTTACAAATGGCACAAAAACGGGCTGAATGATGTTGTTCATGTAGGAGGCGCTGTTTAACGTACCCGGTACAAGCACTAGTTGTGTACGGGAGTGATAGCTGATCGCCTTGTGTGTCGCTGGCGGATCCAAGAAGGGTGGAGAGGCTCCCCTGTGCGTCTGCGAACACGCATACGGCCATCGGAGGCTCCCAAGCAGAATCTGCTGTCATTGCTGAACACGACAGATCGCCATTGCGTTCTCCAGTGCAGACGTTGGCGACACCACTGCAGCCGTGCCTGACGGTGGGCTGGAGACAGAGGTACACATGCCAGAGGCACACGTGCACGTAGTCCTGCATCCAGTAGACGGTTGCGGATTGTTCCCACAGTCACCTCAGGTGCAACGGCAGCTCGGATTTGCGTCGCAGTGGATGTTATACTTGACAACGCCGCTCTTCCTATGCGTCGATCCGTCCGCTCATCAGTCCGTCTGTGACTCCCGGTTGCACGTCTTCTCGTGTGGGAATGTTCCTCGGACCATCTACGCCGCCATCGTACCACCACCGATATTGCCCGTCCAATTCGCTCCACAACACGACGATACCACCCCCCGGCCTGGCGGAGTCCGACTAGACGATCTCGCTCAAAGTCCGATAACTCCTGAAATCGTAGACGTCTTCCATGTCCAGGCATTGCAACTTCTTCAGGGTCTTCGCACGTGTCCGTACGCCGACGACTGATTACATTCACTTCGCCGTACTCCTTAAATACCACCGACGATAATTTGCATATTATGCCGTGCTGTGGCGTAAGCGCTCACCTGTTTTTCCCGAAATTAACATCACACCTACCTAATCTCGACTGCATTAACATATGTAAATTTCATGATGGTCCGCTAATTCCTTCTTGGTGTTCTTTTTTCACTTTCCGCCAGTGTATTTGGGTTCTGAGCATCCGATTAAAAAATAAATCGTTTGTGGACTGATGTTACTCACGTCGACTAACCTTTTCGGAATATTTTCTTCTTAAAATAATGCATGTTTTCTTCGCCAGAGGGCGTAGATGGATAACTTATTTATGTCAATATCTCTACTTGTGAGAGTCCGATTGGAAAAATTCTTTCTCTGTTGGTTATCGTTTCCGGTTGATAATGTTTTTCATATAATTTCAAAACTTTTGAAGTAAATCATAGACTTTCCGCTAGGGTGTTAAGGTACATTGCATTTCTCCCGATATTTCTGTTTCTGAAACTCCGATTTGAAAAAATACTCCTCTATCGCATATAGCTCTTGATGGGAAATGTTTTATTTATTTATTTATTTTTATTTTTTGAATGGAGGTTTAACGACCACCGTGAGCAACTCAATGGGCTATAAGCAGTCGCCAGTCCCTAATTTGCCGCCCCGGTGGCGCAGTGGTCTAAGGCGTTGGCCTCTGATCATTCGTCCGTAAGGGGTCCGGGTTCGAATCCCGGTCAGGCATGGATGTTGTGTTTGTCTTACGGCACTGGCTCTCTCCCTTCCCTGGAACCAGTGACCCAAAATTAGGGACGGGCGACTGCTTATAGTCCATTGAGTTGCTCACGGTGGTCGTTAAATCTCCAATCAAAAAAAAAAAAAAAAAAAAAGTCCCTAATTTAGGGTCACTGGTTCCAGGGAAGGGAGAGAACCAGTACCGTAAGACAAACACAACAACTATGCCTCACCGGAATTCGAACCCGGACCCCGTTCGGAAGAATGATCAGAGGCCATCGCTTAGACCACTGCGACACCGGGGCGGCCGAAATCTTTTGCATATAATTTCTATTAGGTGTGCAACTTAATTATCGACCCCTAACCGCAAGCTACCATAGATTATCGGGAAATGCAAATAGCTGTGTGCGATAAAGGCTGATTGCAGCGACATCAAACAGCTTTCCAGGGAACAGTAACCGCTCGCAGCTGTAGTGACAGAAGGGACGAAAGTTGACGGTGAAAGCAATGTCGTTCGAGAAGCAACATTTCAGGCACTGCCTCCTGTTCGAGTTTCAGCTGGAAAACAGGGCCAAGCACATGATCTGGGCTGCTTTGGGTGAGGCTGCTGTGTCCTACAGTACGTGTAAGAAGAGGTTCCAGCGGTTTAAGCAGAGAAATTTCGATCTCCGTGATGCAGAACGTCCGGGACATCCACAGAAAGTTGACGATGAAGAACTGGAACAACTGTCGGACGCGGATCCCTGTCGCACACAGTAAGAGCTCGCCCAGGAACTCGGAGTAACACGGCAAGCCATTGCAAAGCGCCTGCACAAGCTTGGACGGACTCACAAGTAGGCCCGTTGGGTGCCCCACCAACTCACAGCTGCAAACAACTCTATGCGCTACGATGTGGCCGTGTCTTTGCTCTCCAAATTCAAGAAAAAGGATTTCCTCCACAAGAATTTGACCTGTGATGAGAAGTGGATCCTCTACGATAATCCAAAGCGGCGCAAATCGTGGGTTTATCCAGGTCGGCCTACCACCAGTACCGCCAAACCGAATATCCATGCCAGGAAGTTGTTGCTGTGCATATGGTAGGATCAGCGCGGTGTCGTACACTATGAGTTGCTCAAACCTGGTCAATGCTGAGCGTTATGGTCAGCAACTCATTCGTGTGAGTGACGCAATGGAGGCGAAAAGGCCATACACCGGCAAGGGCAGAAGGTCGGTCCTGTTTGCTTCAGGATAACGCGCATCCTCACACCACGAAAACGATTTTAAACACGATCACCGACTTGGCATTGGAGATTTTGTCCCATCCGGTGTATTCTCCAGACTTCACGAAGTCAGATTTTCACCACTTTCGCTCCCTGCAACATCATCTGAGTGATACGCACTTCACTTCTGTCGAGGAGGTCCACACAAGTATTGATGACTTTATCAACTCGAAACAGCCCTCTTTTTTCCGCAGTGGCATTCGGCAGCTCCCTGATTGATGGCTCAAATGTATCCAACACGACGGGGATTATTTCTCTGATTAGGTACGTATTCGATTTGCTATAATTTGCTGTCAACGTGTCGTGCCTGTGGCCGAGAATTAAGTTGCACACCTAATAATATTTGTTAAAAAATGGTTTTGGCCACCAGGGGACATAAGTTTTCATTTCTGCTTCTGATATCATCATCATCATCATTGTCAACCATTATCAATCCACTGCTGGACGAAGGTCTCCCCAAGTTTCCTCCACAACGGTCTGTCTTGTGCCAGTCTCCTCCATGTCACTCCCACATATTTACGAATTTCATCCACCCATCTCCCATGTGGTCTTTTTCTGGGTCTTTTCCTGTCCCTTGGAATCCAATCTAAAATTTCGGCTGTCCATCTATGGTCTGTCCTTCTGGCAGTATGTCCAGCCCATTGCCATTTCAGGGATTTAACTCTGATCATGATGTCTTCCACTCTCGTCATTTTTCGGATCCACGAGTTCCTCTTCTTATCTCTCCTGGTTACACCAAGCATGCACCTCTCCATGCTGCTTTGAGTTGTCTGCAGCCTTTGTATGTCTCTTTTAGCTAAGGTCCACGTCTCTGCACCATACGTAAGCACTGGAAGGATGCATTGATCAAACACTTTTCTTTTAAGACATAATGGCATATTGCTCTTGAAAATTATGCTGTTTCTTCCAAAAGCTCTCCAGGCAAGTTTTGTACGCCGATTAATTTCTTCATCAATGTGACCCTCACTTGATATCTGCTGTCCAAGATAAACATACGTATCTGTTATCTCCGGTTTTTCTCCATCAATCGATAAATCTTCATTTCTTGTAAAAGCATTGAACATCACTTTTGTCTTCTGAAAGTTCATTTTTAATCCCACTTCTTTACTCTTGTCAGCAAGTTCCTGGATCATACTCTGCAGCTCTGATGGGGTAGTTGCAAAAATGACTACGTCATCAGCAAAACGAAGGTGGGTTGGATATTCTCCATTAATCTTTATCCCTTTGTTTTCCCAGTTCAGTGATTGAAAGACATTTTCCAATGTCGCATTAAAGAGCTTCGGAGATATGGTGTCACCTTGTCTCACTCCCTTTCCAATTTTTATGTGTGTTGTATTTTCAAACAGCCGAATCTTTGCACTTGCATTTTCATATATATTCTGATATATTTGCAGCAAAACCTGAGTTTCTGGAGACTTGACAGAAAACATTCTTTCTGAGCCGATACCGCTCACATCGGAAAACC
Organism: Macrothele yani; assembly: GCA_039090855.1. Classification (NCBI taxonomy): domain Eukaryota; kingdom Metazoa; phylum Arthropoda; class Arachnida; order Araneae; family Macrothelidae; genus Macrothele; species Macrothele yani. The sequence continues at coordinate 12,058,693 of CM076999.1, read as the reverse complement.
TTTCGAGAATATTTTCTTTTTTACGCTATTGAACCGTAGTTTGGAGAGCGTATACGTTCCAGCTTTGTCCGTCTGTCCTTCTGTCTGTCCGCACGATAACTCGCGTAAAAATGGTCCGATTTCGATTAACTTTTAGTATACGCTAAGGGACCACTGGGGCGCAAACCGTATCGAAAATGGAAGAAATGGGGTCAAACATCAGGACATAAGAGCGGGATCCATTCCATTCCTCTTGTGCGCTCATCAGTTGCTTAAAAATGGTTCGATGTCGATGAAATTCTAATATGTGGTAGGAAACCAACTAAGGACGAATTCTATTGAAAATTGAAGAAATGGGGTCAAAGGTCAGGACATAGGAGTGGGATCCATTCCATCGCGCGTATGCGTCATAACTTACGTAAAAATGTTTCGCTTGCGACAAAAATTTATCATGTTGTTCCGGAGATACATTGAACTGGTTCTGTTGAATACCGTTGAAATGGGGTCAAAGGTCAGTGCACAGGAGCGTGATTTATTCCACATCCTTTATCCTCATAACTTGAGAAGAAATGCTTCTATTGCTAGAAAACTTTTGTATGTTGTTCTGGAGATATTCTGAACCAATTCTGTTTAATACCACCGAAATGGGTCAAAGGTCAGCGCCCAAGAGTGAGATTTATTCCACAGGCATTATCCTCATAGCTTGAGAAAGAACTTGAGTAATGTTTCTTTTATGTTGGAAAGCGTACCATAAACAATGAATTGCATGATTTTACTAACTTGTTAAAATAATGCATGATTTTTTTGCCATGACACCTAGATTCATATACTATATTTTACGGTATCTCTGCTTCTAAGAATCCGATTTTAAAAAGTATTTCTTTGTTGGAGAGCGTTTCGGCTGCGTAATGTTTCTCATATAATTTGAAATTTTTCTTAACGCACAAGTCTGCAACCAGAAGACGTAAGTTCTGAATTCAATTTACAGCAATATCTGCGGGATTAAAAACCCAATTGAAAAACCAGATACTACTGTTTTTCATACCGGTTCAATTGACTTCGAATTGTTTTGAAAAATGTATTTCTCGCAGAAAGGATTCAAAAAATGAGCGCATTACACCCGAACGTTTGGTGTCATCTTTCTTGTTGGACATTCGTTTGGTTGTTCTTTCCCTTGTTTAAAACAATGTTTGACTTTTTTTCCTTTCAATTATTTATAATATTGCTCATTTTGTACTTAAAAATTCTAATTCCATGATTTTCACACCAATTTTGAATTACAGAATACGAATATTTTTCTTGGTAAAGAGCAAAAACATAACCATCAATCCACAGCATGTTTACCTGCTCCATTTTCTTAGTAGACGATATTTAACTGCAGCAGATATTTCTTTCGGGTTCGTCGAGCCCGTTGTTAACAGTTTCATTTCTTTGAACTTTGTGACGTATATTCTAAATCAGCTTTTATTTTTAGTTCCTTTTCCTATGTAAATCTGAGTTTGTTCTCTTTTGCACTTTCCGAACTTAACGTTGTATCCTCTCTCTCGCATGAATGAAGTTGGCAACACTTTTGAGGTCAGAGAGAGTAATGTACCCATACAGCACAAAACGTTTCAGATATGTATCAATAATGGTTACAATCTCTCATTTTCGTTACACTTTCAGAGATATCTTACAAATACATTTCAGCAACATTTATTTTGAAACATAAATCTTCGTACATTACGGGGACGTTAAAAATAGCATTCAACGATACTACTGTTTTGTTGTTTCCACTGTACATAATTGCTACTTTGATGTTACATTCCGGCGATATTTAAGGTTTTTGCTTTCGCAACGGCGTGGATGCGCATGCGCATTTATGCCATTTCGCCGTAGCATTCTCGCAGTCGTATTTCCACGTGCTACTGGGATATTCTTTGGTGATACTCTCGTACTCGAGTTAGTTGATTTAATATTCCATCACCTTTTTTTTTTTTTTGTGATTCAAGATCAACTGAAAGTAAGTAATTCTTTTGATTATCATAATTTTTAAATTGTAAAACCCATTTTATAAAATCTAAGTAGATCGTTGTGTTATTGTATTAGTAAACTATACCAGCATATATTTTTTGCTTACTGGACGCTGAGAAATTTCATTTTGGTAGGTATTTAGAGAAATGACGAATTTGATTTTCTTTCTTTTTTTCGCTGAAATTTAGTCTATTCCACATGTATAATAGAAATTCGACACCCTCATTTAGGACCAATTTTTATTTCTTTTGTTATCAATATATAAACGCCGCCACTGTTCCCAATGGACAGCGGACTGCGCTGAACTTTTGAAAACGTAAACAACTCGCAATGCGAGTGATGTTGCTTTTGAAACAGCTGTCGAGTGTAATACACTGGCGGAAAGTGAAAAAGAACACCAAGAAGAAATTGGCGGATGATCATGAAATTTACATATATTAATGGGGTCGAGTTTACGTAGGTGTGATGTTCATTTCGGGACCAACCGGTGAGCGCTTACGCCACAGCACGGCATAATATGCAAATTATCGTCGGTGGTATTTAAGGAATACGGCGAAGTGAATGTAATCAGTCGTCGGCGTACGGACACGTGCAAAGACACTGAAGAAGCTGCAATGCCTGGACATGGAAGACGTGTACGATTTCAGCAGTTATCGGACTTTGAGCGAGGTCGTCTAGTCGGACTCCGCGAGGCCGTGTGGTCGTATCGTCGTATTGTGGACGGGAAGTATCGGTGGTGGCACGATGGAGGCGTAGATGGTCCGAGGAACATTTCCACACGAGAAGACGTCGAACCGGGAGTCATAGACGGACTGATGAACGGACCGATCGACGCATAAGAAGAGCGGCGTTGTCAAGCAGAACATCCACTGCGACGCAAATCCGAACTGCCGTTGCACCTGAGGTGACTGTGGGAACAATCCGCAACCGTCTACTGGTTGCAGGACTACGTGCACGTGTGCCTCTGGCATGTGTACCTCTGTCTCCAGCCCACCGTCAGGAACGGCTGCAGTGGTGTCGCCAACGTCTGCACTGGAGAACGCAATGGCGATCTGTCGTGTTCAGCGATAAAAGCAGATTCTGCTTGGGAGACTCCGATGGCCGTATGCGTGTTCGCAGACGCACAGGGGAGCTTCTCCACCCTTCTTGCATCCGCCAGCGACACACAGGGCCTACACCTGGTCTCCTGGTGTGGGAAGCGATCAGCTTACACTCCCGTGCACAACTAGTGTTTGTACCGGGTACGTTAAACAGCGCCTCCTACATCAACAACATCATTCAGCCAGTTGTTGTGCCATTTGTAAGGTCGGTATATAGTGGTGTTTTCCAGCAAGATAACGCACGCACACACATGTCACGTGCAACGCAACATGCACTTCAGGGTGTGAGACAACTTCCATGGCCTGCACGTTCACCGGATTTGTCCCCCATTGAGCACGTGGGGGATTTTATGGGACAACGACTTATCCGGTCTCCACGGCCAGCCACGACCATCCTCGATTTACGCGTCCAGGTTGAGGATGCTTGGAACTCAATACCCCAAACTTACATCCAACATCTGTACAACATTCTCCATGCCAGAATTGCACAGTGTGACGCAGTTCATGGCGGTTCAACCTCGTACTAACCATATTACATGGAAATGTTATTTTTCAGTTTACCAGCAAATACAACTGTATTTTGCCATAATGTTTTGATCACGTTATCCTCTGTATTCCGTTATTATGCTGTATAAATTTCGTTGGTATATCAGACGTCTCCTTCTTGGTGTTCTTTTTTCACTTTCCGCCAGTGTATTTTTTATTGTGATTTTACAAAGTTTATTAAAACTATAATGTTCAACGTAGTAAATACATAACAGTAATATGATGATGCTACAAATATCTTCCAAATACGCAACATGTTAAAGTTACAAAGACTTTTCACTGTAACGTATCGGTTATGTTTCAAAGTTATGTAACGTTTGAGGACATTTTGACTTAACCGTAAGGTTTCTGAAACATTACTGTTACATTTCGCAAAGTATCTGAAAAGTCTCAATGTTTCAGTGCTACGTACTTGTAACATATACGAAATATTATGTGCTGTGTGGGTATGAATTTGATAAGAACGTTAGATAAAAGGGACAACACAGCAGTTGCTTAGTGTATGTGTGTGTGTAATGTTCAATCGTTGTTAAGATACATTATACGACAAATAATTAAAGTATTACATGTGAAGAGTAAAACTCGCAGTGCTATATTTTGTGGTTCATCAGATATTGCTTTACCAATAAATGTTTGTCGTAAGTTCGACTTCTCTATGAGCTTCGTCCGGCCGTTAAACCTAAATTTGAGCTATTCCGTGTAGCTATTGCATCGTATTCTCATTTAGTTCAACATCTCCTTGGTCATAGTTTTAAACATATCGTGACACTAATCTCGCACACGAAAAAGGGTTACGTTATAACATCTTTTCTGTAATTTCTTTTTATGGTAAACGTTCTAAGAATGTGTGAACATTCGCAACAAAGCGCTGTAAACATTTCACAGATATCATTCAAAACACTTTTATTGCCTAAGAATCTGATACGATATTTAATTTTCAAGACAAATTTCAAAATTTCACTTATAGTTTTTTAAAAGCCCAACAACGTTTTGTGTATTTTAAAATAATGCTTGTTCGTTGCTTGAAAACGGAGATATACAACATAAAGTTTTATCTGATAAAAATGGACAGGAATTTTGAAGATTACAATCCGATTTTTGGCGTAAATGTGACAAGGATGGTAAGTCAGATAATATCCGAAAACTTGAATATTTTCATCGTCCTGGAGCGGGACTCGAACCCGCGTCTCCCAGAAAACGCCCGGGTATGCTAACCACTACTTCACCCAGAACGACCAAATTTCAAGTTTCCGATCAATTTGAATTTAACCATCACAGGATTCGCTAGTCGAAGCAACCGGCATTCATGTTTAGCGAATCTGGAGGTTAAGAATCCTATCCCGTGTTTGCCCGGAGAAGCAGATAAATCATGAAAGAAATACGGAATTACGCCATATAATGCAAATTTTGTAGATGGCAACCCGATTTTTGGCGTAAATGTGACAAGGATGGTAAGTCAGATAATATCCGGAAACTTGAACATTTTCATCGTCCTGGAGCGGGACTCGAACCCGCGTCTCCCAGAAAACGCCCGGGTATGCTAACCACTACTTCACCCAGAACGACCAAATTTCAAGTTTCCGATCAATTTGAATTTAACCATCACAGGATTCGCTAGTCGAAGCAACCGGCATTCATGTTTAGCGAATCTGGAGGTTAAGAATCTTATCCCGTGTTTGCCCGGAGAAGCAGATAAATCATGAAAGAAATACGGAATTACGCCATATAATGCAAATTTTGTAGATGGCAACCCGATTTTTGGCTTAAATGTGACAAGGATGGTAAGTCAGATAATATCCGGAAACTTGAAAATTTTCATCGTCCTGGAGCGGGACTCGAACCCGCGTCTCCCAGAAAACGCCCCGGTATGCTAACCACTACACCACCCAGAACGACCAAGTTTCAAGTTTTCGATCAATCTGAATTTAACCATCACAGGATTCGCTAGTCGAAGCAACCGGCATTCATGTTTAGGGAATCTGGAGGTTAAGAATCTTATCCCGTGTTTGCCCGGAGAAGCAGATAAATCATGAAAGAAATACGGAATTACGCCATATAATGCAAATTTTGTAGATGGCAACCCGATTTTTGGCGTAAATGTGACAAGGATGGTAAGTCAGATAATATCCGGAAACTTGAAAATTTTCATCGTCCTGGAGCGGGACTCGAACCCGCGTCTCCCAGAAAACGCCCGGGTATGCTAACCACTACTTCATCCAGAACGACCAAATTTCAAGTTTCCGATCAATTTGAATTTAACCATCACAGGATTCGCTAGTCGAAGCAACCGGCATTCATGTTTAGCGAATCTGGAGGTTAAGAATCTTATCCCGTGTTTGCCCGGAGAAGCAGATAAATCATAAAAGAAATACGGAATTACGCCATATAATGCAAATTTTGTAGATGGCAACCCGATTTTTGGCGTAAATGTGACAAGGATGGTAAGTCAGATAATATCCGGAAACTTGAAAATTTTCATCGTCCTGGAGCGGGACTCGAACCCGCGTCTCCCAGAAAACGCCCGGGTATGCTAACCACTACTTCACCCAGAACGACCAAATTTCAAGTTTCCGATCAATTTGAATTTAACCATCACAGGATTCGCTAGTCGAAGCAACCGGCATTCATGTTTAGCGTATCTGGAGGTTAAGAGTCTTATCCCGTGTTTGCCCGGAGAAGCAGATAAATCATGAAAGAAATACGGAATTACGCCATATAATGCAAATTTTGTAGATGGCAACCCGATTTTTGGCTTAAATGTGACAAGGATGGTAAGTCAGATAATACCCGAAAACATGAAAGTTTTTATCGTCCTGGAGCGGGACTCGAACCCGCGTCTCCCAGAAAACGCCCCGGTATGCTAACCACTACACCACCCAGAACGACCAAGTTTCAAGTTTTCGATCAATCTGAATTTAACCATCACAGGATTCGCTAGTCGAAGCAACCGGCATTCATGTTTAGGGAATCTGGAGGTTAAGAGTCTTATCCCGTGTGTGCCCTATACCACCACCCAGAACTTGGTCGTTCTGGGTGGTGTAGTGGTTAGCGTACCCGGGCGTTTTCTGGGAGACGCGGGTTCGAGTCCCGCTCCAGGACGATGAAAATATTCAAGTTTTCGGATATTATCTGACTTACCATCCTTGTCACATTTACGCCAAAAATCGGTTTGTAATCTTCAAAATTTGTATTATATGGCGTAATCCCGTATTTCTTTCATGATAAAAATGGATTCCTGTAAAAAAAATTAAATAAATAAGCGGATCTGTCTAAAATTTTTTCCATTATTGTCATCGTAAAGTGATTTCATCTTTAAGTTAAAGAGATGGCTCAATCTTTATAAAAGTATGCCCACGGATTAAAAGAACTGTAAATTGAATACCTTAACAAAGAAGGATTGCGCAGGTTTTTATTAAAAAATATGGCAATGGTAGCAAGAAATTTTTGATTGTTTCTAAGAATATTAAAGATTAAATTTTTTCATCCAAATTTGCTGCACGAGAGGAAACATACAAAACCCTACGAGCTCTCAGGACAGAGCTCAGATCCTTAGGGAGAAAATTAGACAGGAAGGTCGCTATGATTAAAGACATTTCGCTAAGAGGTTCAGGAAAGATGACCAAACGAAAAAAGATCAGTTGATCAACTTTGGAGGAAATCTGTTTAAAAGGCCTTAGGTAAGAATGTTCTCGAACATGCTAGACCTGCCATCCTGAATATATCGTATTAAATGAAAAATACTGCACGTGCAATAAAATATAAACAGGAAAATCATTTATGATGTACGAGCTTCCACACAATGTGATTACATGAGATGTACTAGTAAATGAAAGTAATTAATTTTCATAAGATTGTTTTCCTGGTAAAGAAACGTTCAGGACAACCGACTTAGGTGAGCACGTAATCGATTTTTCTTGTAAGAAAAGAATATCTAGGGAATCAAAAGGGACTTTATGGTCTTGTTCACAGTAACAAGAACAATTGTAGTAATTTCATGAAATTCTGAATGACATCAGTCGAATAAAAGCAAAGTCATACTGGCAGCCATTCAAAGAAATGAAAACGCACCGAATAAAAAATTATGGAATGCTGACTGAAACATGTACATGGCTTGTCCTAAAAGAACTGAGAATGTTTTTTTTTTTTACAAAAGATGTGCAATACTGCGTCCGACATTGGCATGAGTCTCGAAAAAAAAACCGTGGTCATTGTAGAAACCATAACAAACGGCCACATCTGTTCATCAAGCGTGTGTCGTCGCACAGTAGGGTATTTGACCCAAAAATGTGGTAAAAATTATTTTATTGCATTTTTGGCTTTAGAATATATATATGAATCTCGTTTAAGTATATTTCAACTACAAGAATGAAAAAAACATATCGGCTGTTTGAAAATACAACACACATAAAAATGAGAAAGGGAGTGAGACAAGGTGACACCATATCTCCGAAGCTCTTTAACGCCACATTGGAAAATGTCTTTCAATCACTGAACTGGGAAAACAAAGGGATAAAGTTTAATGGAGATTATCTAACCCACCTTCGTTTTTCTGATGACGTAGTCATTTTTGCAACTACCCCATCACAACTGCAGAGTAAGATCCAGGAACGTGCTGACAAGAGTAAAGAAGTGGGATTATAAATGAACTTTCAGAACACAAAAGTGATGTTCAATGCTTTTACAAGAAATGAAGATTTATCGATTGATGGAGAAAAGCTGGAGATAACAGACATATACGTTTATCTTGGACAGCAGATATCAAGTGAGGGTCACATTGATGAAGAAATTAATCGGCGTACAAAACTTGCCTGGAGAGCTTTTGGTAGAAACAGCATAATTTTCAAGAGCAATATGCCATTATGTCTTAAAAGAAAAGTGTTTGATCAATGCATCCTTCCAGTGCTTACGTATGGTGCAGAGACGTGGACCTTAACTAAAAGAGACATACAAAGGCTGCAGACAACTCAAAATAGCATGGAGAGGTGCATGCTTGGTGTAACCAGGAGATATAAGATGAGGAACTCGTGGATCCGAAAAATGACAAGAGTGGAAGACATCATGATCAGAGTTAAATCCCTGAAATGGCAATGGGCTGGACATACTGCCAGAAGGACAGACCATCGATGGACAGCCGAAATTTTAGATTGGATTCCAAGGGACAGGAAAAGACCGAGAAGAAGACCACATGGGAGATCGGTGGATGACATTTGAAAGTATGCGGGAGTAACATGGAGGAGACTGGCACAAGACAGACCGTTGTGGAGAAAACTTGGGGAGACCTTCGTCCAGCAGTGGATTGATAATGGTTGACAATAATAATGATATGACAAAATATACCGTACTCAAAAATCTATATTAATACCGTGAAATATTTTATCATTTGTTTTTAAATCTGAAAACCTAATGCAACTATATCACACACTGGCTAACGTTGTGGTCATGACAAGTGTTATCGATTAACTTCCAGGCATTCCGAATTAGGAACATATAACAATACGAATTAGAGGAGAAGCATCATTTGAGGATTGTTCAAGATTAGTCGGAAATTTGCATGAGTTTGTCTACATATAGGCACAGTATCGTTTTCCTGATGTTCTCAACATCAGGAGGTTAATTCTCCCTATTTCGATTTCGTGTAATCTTAATAGCATATTACCTGTTCGCCACACATCATGAGTTGTATAAATGTTTCGACGGTTTCGCGAGCTCTTCGTCTCTGCGGGTGTCCGTGGAATAGAAGTCGTCAACTGAGGATAGAACTCAGATGTTTGGAAGTTACGGGATTCGACGGTAAAGTGACCGTCACTTTGATTCGCAAATAGAGGAGTGCGCTATTCAATGGTAATGATGAGAAATCCTTAAATTCACACTGAAATACAGATTCCTGACCGATATCACCTAATCCGCATATCTCTACTGTTATAATTCGAACTTATCTTCACAATTAACGCTGATATTGATGCGTATTGAAACTACGATGCTTCGTGTCGTAGACACGACATTACAGTTAATTCAATGTAATTGACGATCAAATTTAGAAAGCGTAAATTAATATCACTTTCTTTTCATTCCACGATACCATACTACAGATGACGTTCAGAAAATAATGCCTACCTCAGGGGTGCACAACCTTTTAACACCTACAGGCCAATTTCACATTAATTGAACAATGGCGGGCCGCAGGGGATAACCCCCAGCAAAAGTTTCCAAAAAATTCCTCAAAAAAATATTAAAATAAAATAAAAGCTAGAAAAAGAAGTGCACAGAAATGAATTATTAAGCAAAACAATTTACTTGCTTAAAAAAATGCAGCTGTCGCCAAAACCTTTTTTTTTTTTGTATGTCTCTAGTGAGATATATGACATTGTTTTTTATCAAATTGAAACAAAGCTCATAATTGTATTTTTCTATATAGAACTCCCAACGTTCGATACAGCTATGCCAACTTTTAACACGTTATTTAAACACGTCTCCGTAAAAATTCTTCAGGGATTCTCAGAACCATTTCATCCTAGCAGCACCAACATCTTCGCCACAGGTGAACTGAATTTCTTTCAGATGTATCTTCAGGGGGAGGGGGGAATACAGGTAGGCTCAGTACTGATTGCGCGGTCAGTTTGGAACGTCTGACTACGACTTGCAGACCGGAGAGTTGAAATGAGGTAGTCGAGTATGGTTTCAAAGTGTTTATTTAATTTGTTATAGCCTACACAGGTCTATGATATAACAAGTTAATAAATCATGTAATGCATTGATTATGATACGCTTTCCAACATGCCAGAAACCATTACTCAAGCTATTACTCGAGTTATGAGGATAATGGCTGTGGAATAAATCTCGCTGGTGTGCCCTGGCCTTTGACTCCGTTTCGATGATATTAAGCAGAATTGGTTCAGTGTACCTCCGGAACAACATGATAACGTTTTGTCGCAATCGAAGCATTTTTACATAAATTATAACGCATTAGTGCAATGGAATGGATCCCGCTCCTATGTCCTGACCTTCGACCCCATTTTGGGCCTTTTCAATAGGGTTCGTCCCCAGGTGGTCCGCAACCATATACTTAAAATTTCATCGATACCGAACCATTTTTACGCGAGTCATAGTGCTGACGGGCAGATAGAGAGACAAACGGACAAAGCTGGAGCATATACGCTTCTTCAACCTACGGTTGGAAAGCGTAAAAAAGTAGCTTACGTAATTTTTACAAATAATGCTGGATACATTGCCAACACAATGCAGATCGATACACGAATTACCCAACGTGGTGCTTTGTCTTCTTGGGCTTCTATCATTCCTCATTTGCCGCCCCGGTGGTGCAGTGGTCTAAGGCGTTGGCCTTTGATCATTCGTCCGTAAGGGGTCCGGGTTCGAATCCTGGTCAGGCATGGATGTTGTGTTTGTCTTACGGCACTGGTTCTCTCCCTTCCCTGGAACCAGTGACCCTAAATTAGGGACGGGCGACTGCTTATAGCCCATTGAGTTGCTCACGGTGGTCGTTAAACCTCCAATCAAAAAAAAAAAATCATTCCTCATCACTCGCTCTTGCCTCTGGTATTAATTTTCTCCCCTTTTGCTTTCGTTCATTCTGTGGATTCCGCAGCAATGTCGAAAATGTTAACCCGTTCACACAAAAACATTTTTTTTAATTTAAGTTTAAACCACTGCGATATGTTCGCTATATATTTATATATATATATGTATATATATATATATTGTTGAGAGCTTTAAAACGATACCACGCACAGTCGTTTTGCACTCACGGTTGTCGAGATAAACCGCGATATTGCCAAAAGTGTTGACCGGAACGATACCACATACAGCCGTTTTGATATCACGGTTGTCCTGATAAAACCGCGATATTTTCAAAAGTGTTCACCGGTTCACAAGAAAGCAATTTTGAAAATGTTCAGTTTAAACCATTGCGAAATGTCCTTTGTATATTTGAATAGATTTCGTCGAGAGCTTTAAAACGATACCACGCACAGTCGTCTTGCGCTTACAGTTCCTGTGGCGAACTAAGTCGCGGAGGCACACCCAGAAATATTGCATCACCTCCCGCGCACAGGGAGCGAGGGGAGCGTCGCGTGCGCCTTGTATTTTGCAGTACCGGATTCGGACGCCATGCTGTTTGCGAATATGCTAAGACGATTACGGCACGTATTTTTAACGCTATAATGATTTCAATTGGGACCCATTTTTGTCACAGGCCGTAAGACGTCCTATACTATCCGCGGAGTTAGACGTAGTCGTCCGTCAAAAGCAGGAATTGGATGGCGCCAAATCTGGGCTGTAAGTTGGGTGTTCAACAACTTCAAACAAAAGGGTTTGGGCGTTTTCGTGTTGCAGGAACATTGACTTTTCTCCCCGCACGCTGTTTATTCTTTGCTTTAAGCATTTCAGGGCACCCATGTACAGCCCAGGTTTTGCGCTGTACGTGCGTGATTTGGTTGTCGTATCATTGAGCAAGTACTCCTCACGAATGGTACATTGATGAATGGTACTCCTGATGAATGTATCATTGACAAGGTACTCCTGATAAATTGGACACTGATAAATGGTACATTGATGAATGGTACTCCTGATGAATGATGAATGGTACTCCTGATGAATGTATCATTGAGCAGGTACTCCGGGTGAATGATGAATGGTACTCCTGATGAAAGATGAATGCTACTCCTGATGAATGATCAATGGTACTCTTGATGAAAGATGAATGGTACTCCTGATGATTGAAGAATGGTACTCCTGATGATTGAATAATGGTACTCCTGATGAATGTATCATTAAGCAGGTACTCCTGATAAATGGTAAATCGATTAATGGTACTTTTGATGAATGATGAATGGCACTCCTTATGAATGTATCATTGAGCAGGTACTCCGGGTGAATGATGAATGGTACTCCTGATGAACGATTAATGGTACTTCAGATGAATGTATCATTGAGAAGGCACTCCTGATTAATGATGAATGGTACTCCTGATGAATGATGAATGGTACTCCTGATGAATGATGAATGGTACTCCCGATGAATGCATCATTGAACAAGTACTCCTGATGAAAGATGAATGCTACCCCTAATGATTGAAGATTGATCCTTTCGTGTTGCAGGAACATTGACTTTTCTACCCTGGTGCTCATTGAGCAGGTACTCCTGGTGAATGATGGATGGTACTCCTAATGAACGATGAATGGTGCTCCTGATGAACGATGAATGGCACTTCTGATGAATGTATCATTGAGCAGGCATACCTGGTGAATGATGAATGGTACTCCTGATGAAAGATGAATGCTACTCCTGATGAATGGTGCATTGATGAATGGTACTCCTGATGAATGATCAATGGTACTCTTGATGAAAGATGAATGGTACTCCTGATGATTGAAAAATGGTACTCCTGATGATTGAAGAATGGTACTCCTGATGAATGTATCATTGAGCGGGTACTCCTGATGAATGGATGCCTCTGCCGTCCCAGAACACAATAAGCCTGAACTTACTGGCAGAATTTTGAGTTTTGATTTTTATTTTTGCTCGAGAAGAACATAGGTATCGGTATTCTAGTGATTGATTTTCATTTCTGGGATTTAATGGTGAACCCAACTCCCATCACCAGGCTCAATACTTTGGAGAAAATTATTTCCATATTTTGATAGCGAGCAAGCAGCCTTTAGTATACGCGGTACCCAACAAGCACGCACTTTTTTTATGCTAATACGTTAATAATGTCATTGACACTTGTGAAAACACAAACTCCACGCTCGCTCACTACGGAGTACGTTGCTGTCCCGACAAAGCTACACGAACGGAATGTATCGCTGCAGATTTGTCGTCTTGACACGTGTTTTACCTCTGTAGTACGCCACACACTTCTTAAACTAACGTACAATGTACGTGCTATGGTTCTGTGAGTTATTCTTCGATTTTCCCTGATGAGCTCGCCGACTTTTTGCCTGTTCAAATTGCAAGTTGCGATTATGGGCTTCCCTCTTCGCGGTTGATCCTTTACTGGCAAAATTCCTGCACTGTTTTTTTTTATTTTCTTTCCCGCCGACGGACAGTACGTATGTCCAAAGTTCCAGAACTATAAACTACGTAAGTTATAATCTAGTGTGAATTTCATTGGGAGATACATATTCATGAGTTAAAAACTCTATATCTGATCATTGTTTGACACCGGTCGACATAGTTAAGAAAGAGTCATCCATTTTAAACACAATTAAATACGAACAAGTAGATGTATGGTTTCAACATCGCTTTGATGTGCCTCGAGGACAAATATACAAAAGAACAGAAAAATACATGGCAAAGTAAAACCACAAAAGTCTCGGAGCTGAGTCGAGCGGTAGAAGGCGGTCCGTAAAAGGCAGAGAAGGCATCACAGAAGACACGGAGCACATCGGTGGCACAAAGCAGGCTGAACATCATTGGAGGTGGTCGAAGGCGGGTACAACACGAGAAAAAGCACACAAGAAAGAGTCTTTGAGCGGGAACGTTGAAGTCTTCAAAGCGGGAAATCAACGTCCCGGAGACCGGGAGCAGCGGGAGAAGCAAAACACTAGGAACGGTAGGCGACGTAAGGCAATCTGGCATTACAAGGAACCAACGCGAGGCTCCTCGGAAAAGCCAGGCAACATCACGGAAGAACCACAGAAGGAACGGAGTGGCACGAACGCAAGTCGATGTATGGAGTGTAATTACACAATAAAATGAAACTAATGGCGTGAAGAATCGTTTGTCGTCTAACTGGTTGCTTTGAACAGCATTCGGACGAAGCAAATTATATTTTTGTCATGTTCCAGTCATTCGACTTAGTTTCTTCTGTGGAAAATATCAGTAATTGGGTGCCCAGGGACGGCGCCAGAAATCTTTCAACGGGGGGTGGGGGTACTCTAGGGTGGGCGCTTTAAAATCTGGGGGGGCTAGTTATGATTCATATATACACTGCTGGCCATCCAAAATGCAACGCTAAGAAGGACACGAGACAGCAAAGCCAGATTTACTGGACACATAACAACAGATACAAAGATGAAACGATTGAGCTTACAGGCCCGTGCGACTTGCGGAACACGCAGACATCAATAGTTCGTGTGGCCTCAATGGCTGGCAATAACGGCCGCTACACGCTGCGGCATCGAAAGAAAGAGGCTTTAGATGTGGGCTTAGGGTATGTCAGTCCAGGCTGCTTCCACACGTTTCCACAATTCATCAGGCGTAGCCGCGGGTGGTGCTTGCTGGGCCACTCGGTTGCCGATCAGCGACCAGACGTGTTCGATGGGCGACATACCGGGAGAGCAGGCTGGCCACGGCAGCAGTGACATCTAGTAGGCCGTGAAGAATTGTTGCACGATGCGTGCCACGTGCGGGCGCGCATTGTCCTGTTGAAACGTGGCCGCTGGTAGGTCCTGCAGGTAAGGGAGGACTATAGGCTCCAAAACGTCGGAGATGTAGCGGTGGCTGTTGGGTGTACCGGCGATGCGAACCAGAGGGGTGCGGGTGTGATATCCAATTGTGCCCCAAACCATAACGCCAGGCGATAGACCGGTGTGGTGATGTATAATGCAGGCGTCATAAATTCTCTCGCCGCGGTGCCACCACACGCGGATCCAACCATCGTGGTGTTGCAGGTGGAAGAGGGATTCGTCGGAGAAGATAATGTCGTGCCCTTCCGTAGTCCTGGTGCGGTTTTCAATGGCCCACTGCCGCCGCACACGCCAGTGGTGTAACGTCAACGGTAATCGGAGCAATGGGCGCCGTGCGACAAGTCCCGGCTCTTGCAGACGACGTCGAAAGGTACGTGCTGACACAGGTTGTTGCGCAACACACCCTAATTCCTGCGATACCGTTCGTGATGTCGCGGTGCGAACCGTCAATGTCCGCCGCACAACATGCCGGTCCTCTCGTTCGGTGGTGTGCCGCGGCTGCGGCAATCGCTCACGTCGGTCCGTCCGTTCCTCCCGCTCCCACCGAATCCATACTCGCCTCACTGTGGCTGGATGTCGTCCCACACGGGCGCCGAAGTCTCGGTACGATAAACCGCTGTCGCGATAATTCACTATTCGTCCTCTATCGGACTCCGAAACGTGCTGAAATTAATTCCGTATTCTGCGACGAGGCATTAGGAAGTTTCTCACGCACATGTCCGGCAGCACAACACACTTCTACTACTTACACCCAGCTTTATGTGCACCCTTCTTATAGTGCTTCTCGGTGGCGTGCCGGGCGCACTTGATTTGCTTTTGCCCTGCAATGCTGATCGTTTGCATGCCCTCTTGCGGGCGACGCATGCTGCGAATTATAGGCCAATCGGCTGCTTCCTTCTTGGTGTTGCATTTTGGGTGGCCTGCAGTGTAGATATATAATTAAAGTCAAGAATTTTCAAAAACCGCCGTTGCTGAACATACACAAAGCTTTTCCTTGACTTCCGTAGAACATGCATCACTTCGAAGTGTGGCAACCGATGACTCTGCGCTACTTGATTTCATTTTCTTATAAGAGGTCCACGACACCAAGTAAGTTTTGTGGGTCAATCTGTTCTAGCATTTTTTTAAAGCCGAATCCTTTTCAAGAGCTTTTTGTTTTTCAATTGTTGTAACCTCGCTGAGCGAAGGTGACCTCTTGTTTTTCCTCGTCCGAGGAAAACTTTCTACACGGAAAACAAAAGGCGGAATCTCTCTTTATACTATATATGCAAGCCATGGAAACATGTTATACTAATATGTCTGGAAGTTTCTTTGTTCTTTACCGTATTTTTCCTGTGGGAAGTGTTTTAATACACGTTGTTTGGGTTGATCCGAAAATGAAGTGGCTATATCAAGCTCTCCGAGTTCAACATTTTTTGTCTTGCGACCACGTGGTCCTTCCGGTGTTTTATTTTCACAAACATTGCGTTCATAAAAAAATTCCATTGAATCACTACAAGCACCTAAAGAATCCTCGTTGATTCCTAATGATTCACCACACGCTGTTGATGAAGTTGTAGCCGTCTGATAACCATTATCCGCTTTGTAAACACTCTCGCTTAATTTACTTTTCTTCTTCTGATTAACACTTGTTCCAAAAAATCATGGATTGGTCGTTTTGCGGACATGTTATTTCAAAGTTCGGTTTGGGAAGAAATACCCCACTTTCATGTATCACGCACAATACGTGCAAAAAAAAAAACTAAATCAAGCAGGGAAAATGAGACTGTTCATCAAGAACGAGAAAGAAAACGAGTGTAACTACTCACTAGTCAAGAGAAATTTCGCGCACTGTGTGGTGGTGACTGACGCCGATCATTGTCTGCTGTTTTCGACGATCGTGTAAATGCCCACTACTTGTCATTGACTGCGAGGGCGCCAGGGCGGTGATGGGATTGGCAGAGTGATGCTTATTCAACTTTTCAACACAGTGGCATGAGCCCAGGCATGGGACTAACGATGCTCTTTGAACTTCCGATCGGTCTTCGACCTCTGTGTGCCAAAGCGGAAGCGCAACATATAAGTAAGGTTGCCAGTCTGAGTCATGGATCGTGTTTGGAGGAACATAATTGCATAATGCTACCCTTCTCCCATTGCCAAAGAAGAACATACAGCGTTAATAAAGTGTACTACATTTTCTTCATTTATAAAAAATTATATAGGGGGGGGGATGCCGGGGGAGGGGGTCACCAAAATTTTGGGTGGGCCATAGTCTCATCCGCCTATCAGAATGTACCTGTAGAACAATATCATCATGTAGCTTTTTTTTTCTTTAAGGTTTAACGACCACCGTGAGCAACTCAAAGGACTATAAGCAGTCTTCCGTCCCTACTTTATGGCCATTGATTCCAGGGAAGGGAGAGAGCGAGTGCCGTGAGACAAACACAACGTCCATGCCTCACCTGGATTCGAACCCGGACCCCATCTTGGACGAATCGTCAGAAGCCAGCGCTTAGACCACTAAGCCACCGGGGAGGCATTAGTTGAATCGATACAACACTGAATCGAGGCTGTTTAGAAGGTAAAAGCTGGTCCAGTACTTTACTAGGTGTTCTTAATAATTTGGCAATTCACTGTATTTCGGATCTTTCTTCTCCGAAAAATGATTTTTGTCTTCTGTTTCTTGATTCTCTGACTGCGTATTGAAGAATATTTGAATTTAAAGCTGCAGGAGGCTATTTGTTCAGATATAAAAGATATGCATACATTAAAACATCAATACAAATTGCATTTCTTTGTCAACATTTCTGAATATTTAATCGTCATATGCATAACTCATACAAAGCGAAGTTTTAATATTATTATTGCACTGATTTATCGCTATTTCTTTGTCAGACAACATTAAGATTGTATGGGTATTGTGTTGAGAAATTTGATTGAATTCCTACTTTTATTATTACGTTTACTATTCTTCTGACACTGCTGCAATATTTGCTGAATTCATAACTTTAATACGTGTTTAGAGAGTGAGCACTAAGATGTGTACAAAACGTGTAGTGAATTGAGAAACTTCTAGCGTCATAAAGAGCTTTAAGAGCTTTTATTTTATTGCGAATCATACGTCTGCATGTGAAGAGCATGAAGAACACGTTCCCTTTTGTGCTAATAAAGGCAGTTGATGTTTTTTTTATGCAAACGTCCTCTCTGTCAGATCAAAGGACAACAAAGCCTTAAAAGGTGTCTCGCGATAAAAATTAAATTCTGTTAGCCGTCTAATTTCATCGTCGGGTCCTTTTGAAAGTTTATTTCCTAAGTAGTCTCAACAATGCGAAGAATAATTGATCTTCTTCGCATAGACAACCAACAAGAAAAGGACTCCCTAAAAGTGAGTAAGATAAATGTGTCTCAACTTTCATGAGATAGACGAAGCAACACAAGGCACAGCAGCAAAATAAAAGCCATTGTAAAAAATGTTCTTCGAAATATTAAAAGCAGGTTTTTCATTATTTAGAGTGCTTCCGTCTCTGATATGAAAGAATCCTTCAAGAGCATCATCGAGAAATATCCATAGGGGTTTGAAAAAGACAGAAACAAGGAAACTAGAAATTTCTATGATTTATATTTACGTTTCGATGAGATTATGGTCGAATTTATTACATATTCGTTTGGCAATTTTTTTTTCTCACGGCCTTTTTTGGCGAATGATTGAACTTTTGAATATGTGCTATTCTCATTTCTTTTTAGTTATATTTCTGCCTATACGTCGAAAGGGATAAATTTAATAATAGTGCCAGTAGAGGCATAAAACATCAATTGCGTCTAAGACGGACCTTTCGGCATCACTTAAAATTTATTCGGCTTTAAAGAACCTCTGCAGTGATCTGTGAAACATTTCTATTTGGCTTAAAATGATAAAATGAATTCCGAAGGAGACGTAACAATTCAGCAACAGTCGCTTTTATTTGTTCAGTTCCTAACAAGGCTGCAGGTGGGCAGACCGGAGGTTGTTCTCCCGTGCAGCGCTTACTCGAATTTAAACTTCCGTTTTGGTACCTGCTTTCTTATATAAATTTTGGTTTATTCTTGTTAATCATTTTATACTCTTAACGCTACATTCTCTCTCTCGCCATATACGTGTTGGGACAACTTGACGACAGGTCAAGAGAATGAGGTATGCGAACGAGAAGTAAAAGAGTACTGTATTCATGGGATGGGTGAGAGTGACATGTTTTTTAAGGAACTTTGATTCGACTCATTGACGCTGAATGTTACGCTACCTTTCTCGATAAATCTGAATTGCTTGTCGATGGTAGGTGAGACTTTATGTTTCCGATTACTCTAAGTCACGAGCACTTCATAGTAGATTTATTACGAATTGGAGTTACGTTTTGCATGGTGGCTGGCCTATGTGAGCAAGCAGAGGACCAATAAAAAGGTGGAGGACATGAGACAACATTTGAATTAGACATTACTTCATCTCAGTTGGACTCAAAACCAATTGAGATCAGTACTCTCCAGAGATGAGTCCCGATTTCCTTCCACTGTGCCTTGAAGAATTCACGAAGGAGGCCTTCATGCTAGGCTCTGCGTGCCTCTCATCGCCGTCAGAGAGTGAGAATATTTGAATTGGACAATACTTCATCTCAGTTGGACTCAAAACCAATTGAGATCAGTACGCTCCACGGATGAGACTCTATTTCCTTCCACTGCGCCCCAAAGACTTCAGGAAGGAGGCTTTCATGCTAGGATCTGCGTGCCTCTTATTCCCGTCAGAGCGTGAGAACATTTGAATTGGACAATACTTTCGCGACAGTTGGATTGAAAACTAATTAAAATTAGTACTTGAAGGTTTCACGAAGGAAGTCATCATGCTAGGCGACCGAAGGAGGCCTTCCTGCAAGGCTCTGCGTGTCCTTTATCCCCGTCAGAGAGCGGGAACTTTTGAATTGGACAATACTTCACGTCAGTTGGACTGAAAACCTTTTGATATCAGAAATCTTCAGAGAGGAGTCCAGATTTGCTTTCCGGTTTCCTGAAGAACTCACGAAGGACATCTTTATGCTAGGCGACCAGCACTCTGTGTGCCCCTTATCCCCGTCAGAAAGCGACAACATTTGTAGTGGAAAATACTTCACGTTAGTTGGACTGAAAACCAATTGAGATCAGTACTCTTCACAGATTAGTCCAGATTTGCTTTCTTGTGCCCTGAAGACTTCACCAGGGAGGTCTTCATGTCAGTCGACAATTATTATGCGTGATTTTTTTCCCCAATCATAGAGCAAGAACATATGAATTGGACAATACTGCACGTCAGTTGGGATCATAATTATTTGAGATCAGTACTCCTCACAGATGAGTACAGATTTGCTTTCCGGTGCCCTGAAGGCTTTACGAGGGTAGTCTTCATGTTAGACAACCAGCACTGTGTGAGCCATACACCCTGTCACTGGAGGAAACGTTTAAATTGTGCAAGACTTCACGTCAATTGGACAAAATACCAACAGCGGTCAGTGCTCTTCTCAGATGAGTCTATATTCGGTTTACTGAGCACTTCCAGGTGCGCCATGATCTGGAGAGAATGAGGGACACTCTATATTTCCTCTATGACTAGAGAAAGAGACACTTATAGCTGTAGCGTTTTAGTTTGGGGTGGCATATCGATAGGTAATCGCACAGAGCTCTATGTGCTTCCGATGGGGACCATGAATATCCGACGCTCTAAGGTTAATGTTCTGGACCCATATGTTTGCACTTAAGCACTTGCCATAGGAGATAAATGTCTTCTACAAGACTATAACGATATTCCTCACCTTGTGAAAGTGGTAGTGCAAAATACTCAAGACGATACCGGATATTATTGCATGTATATATTCTTCAGCCAGGTCTCCCGACCTTTATCCGATAGAATATATCTGAGATGCTCTAGCGTGAGATATTGCTATCCTCAACCCCCCTTTCGCAAGACCTGGAAGGGACTTATACAAGATTTTCGGGAACAATCGTCGTTGCTAACTTCTGATCTCTTTGACACCCTCAACAGCATGAAACATCACCACTAGTATGGGCCTTAAGCTGGACTGTTTACGGGTGAAATAGTTTCTCATGGTGGTCGTTAAATTCCGAACAAAAGGGTTCATCGAAGCTAATAACAGCGCGATGATGTAACGTATATCTTTGTACACGTTTGAGTCACATTATTGTGACCACCAGCTAATATCCAGAGAAACTGCCGTGTGCAGCGCGGACAGCAGCTAGATGGGCTAGGAGTGACTCAATAAGGTGCCGGAAAGTGTTCTCAGGTATGTGGAGCCATGCTGACTGCACTGCATCTGACAGCTGCTGGAGGGTGCTTGGTGGAGGATCTATGGATCAAAGGTCCCACAGATACTCATGGCGCCCTTCCAATCACACTCGCGAACATTTCTAGCTGTGTGACACGTCGCATTGTCGTGCAGGAAGATCCCATCCGCCCCAGGGAAGACAATCAGCATGTATGGGTGTACGTGGTGGTCTGCAAGGATGGGTTTATAACGAATTCGGTACATAGTGCCTTCCACAGGTATGAGTGGACCCAGAGAATGCCACGAAAACATTCCCCAGAATCTAATGCTGCCCCTACTAGCTTGTGTTCTGCCAACAATGGTTGAAGAGTGTTTGTTCTCCGCAGTTTATTGTTCTATACGTCAACGTCCGTCCGTTCGATGAGGAAGAAAATGGGACTCATTGCACAAGGCAATCCTTTGCCAATCAGCGGAGGTCCGATTCCGATACTGCCGTGAAAATGTAAGACTTTTCTGCCGATGCACCTTCTTTAGCATAGGTTCAGTGACCATCCGTCTGCATCGGAGCCCCGTATGCAGCAGAGTTCGCTGAACTGTCGTTTTAGACACACTTCCGGTAGCACCCCTGGTTCATTCGGCGAGTGAGTTGCTCCACTGTAGCGTGTCGATCGGCCCTTAGTCATCTTCGAAGTCGACGTTCACCTCTCATATCAATGGCACGTGGTGCTCCGCAGTTTCCACTTCGCTTTTTAGCAATGGTGCCATTTTTTCAATCACGATACACTTTAATCATTGCAGCCCATTCACAAACGGCTATGTTTCAGAAATATTGCCACCCTTGGCCTGAAAGCCGATAATCATCCTTTTTTGCAAATCTGTTAAATCGCTCCTTTTATCCATGACAGCAAGGAGTGATACATTTTCAAATTGCCTACAGCACACCTTATATACGCTCCAAGCCAGCTCCCGACACGTGCTTTCTTTCATTTTCTATGCGCTGTTGAAGACAAAAGTAGGAGGTGGTCACAATAATGTGACTCGACTGTGTATTTATTTTCGATTTTGTGTTTCTCATGTACCTATCGTTATTTACATTTCATATTTAGGGCCACATCGGGTCCTCCACGTTTTCCTGTACGCTTTGGCAACAACTGGAAGCTACCCCAGTAGCACACTGACATTGCCCAACGGTTGGCCCAAATGATATTTTTGCGTCGGCAGCGTTGGACGAAGGTTGCGTTGTTTATCGAAGATTGGCCAACGGTTTTTCCAACCACACATGACCAACCATTTATCAACAAATGACCACTTAACGGTTGTCCGATGGTTGTCCGATGGTTGTCCAAGAACACATGACCAACCATGGTTGTCCAAGAACACATGACCAACCATGGTTGTCCAAGAACACATGACCAACCATGGTTGTCCAAGAACACATGACCAACCATGGTTGTCCAAGAACACATGACCAACCATGGTTGTCCAAGAACACATGACCAACCATAGTTGTCCGAGAACACATGACCAACCATGGTTGTCAAAGAACACATGATCACATTGGATGTCCAACAACACATGACCAACCATGGTTGTCCAAGAACATATGATCACATTGGATGTCCAAGAACACATGACCAACCATAGTTGTCCGAGAACACATGACCAACCATGGTTGTCCAAGAACACATGACCAACCACAGTTGTCCGAGAACACATGACCAACCATGGTTGTCCAAGAACACATGACCAACCATGGTTGTCCTAGAACACATGACCAACCATGGTTGTCCAAGAACACATGACCAACCACAGTTGTCCGAGAACACATGACCAACCATGGTTGTCCAAGAACACATGACCAACCATGGTTGTCCAAGAACACATGATCACATTGGATGTCCAAAAACACATGACCAACCATGGTTGTCCAAGAACACATGATCACATTGGAAAACTGTTTGCAACAGTTTTCCAATGTGGGTCCAACCGTTGAACCAACACATATCCAATTGTTGGCCGCCTCGTCGCCTCGTCGCTGGGCCGACCGTTGAAAGCCCACGGTTGGTCCAACATAATATTGCTACGTGGGTAGTCGCTAAATAAAAGTTGATTCTCTTAGTGGGGCAACATATCGTCCAACGTTGAGTTAAATTCATTCTTCTGAGTATGAAAAGAAGAATACGTTGTCCTCCTTCGTCTGAGAATGCAGGTTATACTAATTCATCTGGGAGTGACGTAAACGCATGGGTTTGCACTCATTAGTCTAAGAGTGGCAAGTTATACTCATTAATATGAGAGTAACGAAGAGGAATGAGTTATACTCATTCGTCTACGAGTGACAGGATATATAAATTTGTCTTGCCTGAGAGTGACAAGTTACACTCATTCGTATGAGTGTCACGAAGACGAATGAGTTATACTAGACGTCTGAGAGGGACGAAAAACTCATTTGTCTCAGAGCTACAGGTTATATTAATTCATCTGAGAGTGATGAAAACGAATGAATTATACTTAGTTATTCAAGAGGAGCGAAGAACACGTTTGACTAAAAGTGAAAGGTTTTACTCATTCTTCTGAGAGTGATGAAGACGAAAGGGGTGTACTCGTTCGTCTGAGAGTGTCAGTCCATACATATTCATCTGAGAGGGGCGAAGACGAATGAGGTATATTCATTCCTTCGTCTGAGACTGACAAGTTATAATCGTTGATGTGTGAGTGCCCAAAGCGAATATTATATTCAAACTTCTGAGAGTGATGAGCACATTTGTCTGAGAGTGACAGGTTGAATGAGTTACACTCATTCTTCTGAGACTGACAAGTTATAATCATTCATGTGAGAGTGACGAAGGTGAATTATTTGTACTCAGCTGAGAGTGAAGAACTCATTCGTCTGAGAGTGATGAAGAAAAGAGATGTGTACTCATTCATCTGAGAGTGACAGTTCATACTCATTCATCTGAGAGGGGCAAAGACGAATGAGGTATATAAATCCATTTGTCTGAGACTGACATGTTATAATCATTCATGTGTGAGTAACGAAAGCGAATGAGTTATACTCAACCATCTGAGAGTGACGAACACATTCGTCTCAGAGTGACAGGTTTAATGAGTTATACTCATTCTTCTGAGACTGACAAGTTATAATCATTCATGTGTGAGTGCCGAAAGCGAATGAGTGGTACTCAACCATCTGAGAGTGACGAACACATTCGTCTGAGAGTGACAGGTTGAATGAGTTGTACTCATTCTTCTGAGACTGACAAGTTGTAATCATTCATGTGAGAGTGACGAAGATGAATTAGTTATATTGAGACATCTGAGAGTGACGAACCCATTCGTCTGAGACTGATGAAGAAAAGAGATGTGTACTCATTCATCTGAGAGTGACAGTTCATACTCATTCATCTGAGAGGGGCAAAAACGAATGAGGTGTATTCATTCCTTCGTCTGGGACTGACAAGTTATAATCATTCATGTGTGATTAACGAAAGCGAATGAGTTATACTCAACCATCTGAGAGTGACAAACACATTCTTCTGAGAGTGACAGTTTGCAGCCATTTGTCTGAGCATGACGAACTCATTTATCTGAGAGAGATAGGCTATACTGATTCATCTTAAAGCGACAGGTTATGCTTATTCATCTGAGAGTAACGAAGACGAATAAGCTATATCATTCGTCTGAGAACGACAAGTTATAATTATTCATCTGGGAGCGACAAATGCGAATGCTCTATAATCATTCATCTGAGAGTGACGAAGATGTATGGGTTATTATCAGTCGTCTGAGAATGACGATGACGAATGGGTAGTTCATCTGAGAGTGATGAAAACCGATGAGTTATACTCAGTCATCCAAGAGGGACAAATAACTTATTTTACTCATAGTGATAGGTTATAGTCATTCACCTGAGAGTGATAAACACGAATTATACATACTTGCGAGGAACTCATTTGTCGGAAAGTGACGAATTATGGACATTCATCTAAGAATGACGACCGCGAATGAGGTATATTCATTCATCTGAGAGTGACGTATGCAAATGAGCTATACTAACTCAGCTGAAAGTGATGAAAACGAGTGAGTTATACTCATTCGTCTGAGAATGATAAAGACGAATGTGCGATACTCATTCGTTGGAGAGTGACAGGCTATTTTCATTCTTCTGAAAGGGAAATTGTATACTAATTCACCTAAGAGTGGCGAAGAACTCTTTGTTATGAGAGGGACAAATTATACTCATTCAGCCGAGATGGATTAAGAAAAGTGAGTTATACTCATTTATCAGGGAGTGGGGAAAGATTATAACCTACTGTTGTTAAGTTAAAAGTGGAATATGAAGCAAGAACGGAATAAAAAGTTGTAGGTTAAGTCATTTCATTAGCTTTTTTACGCTCTCCAACCGTAGGTTAAAGAAGCGTATATGCTCCAGCTTTGTCCGTCTGTCTGTCCATCCACATGAAAACTCACGTAAATATAGTTCGATGTGGATGAAATTTTAGTATGTGGTAGGGGACAACCTAGTGAGGAAGCCTATTGAAAATGGACGAAATGGGGTCAAAGGTCAGGACATAAGAGCGGGATCCATTCTATCGCCCTTATGCATCATAACTTATGTAAAAATGCTTCGATTGCGACGAAACGTCATCATGTTGTTCCAGCGACGTACTGAACCGGTTCTGTTTAATATCATCGAAATGGGGTTAAAGGTTAGGGCACAGGAGCGAGATTTATTCAACAGCCATTATCCTCATAACTTGACTAAAAATGCTTCTATTGCAACAAAACTTTAGTATGTTGTTCCGGAGGCACACTGAACCAATTCTGTTTAATATAATCGAAATTGGGTGAAAGGTCAGGGCACAGAAGCGAGATTTATTCCACAGCCATTATCCTCATAACTTGAGTAATGAATTCTGGTATGTTGGAAAGCGTGTCATAATCAATGCATTGCATGATTTTACTAACTTGTTTGTTTCCCCCGACGTTAGAGTTTTCTTCTAAGTACTAGAGTTCAGTTATTCTACAGGAACAAGCTAGTAAAAACTGAACATCTTTAAAATATTACACGGAAGTAACTTATATTTCTATGAAATATTATTTTGGAGTTTACTCGCAAAGTCGATCGATAAATTCCTGATGGGCTCTGGATTTAAATTACGTAGCTTATATTCGTTCTTAGGGAATATTTTGGGAGACTGCTTTGGGAAATTCACAGTGCCGCCCAATTTACTCGAGGGATGCAACCCCCTTTAATAATTGAAATTAGAGTCTGTTTCGAACTTGATATTTGCTTTGACTACACGCTGAATACTTTCATCTCCTTTATCCAATAGACACACTGTTTACCCGGGCGCATCCCTAGGTAGAACGTAAAGAAGATTATAAGTGAGTCATGAACGGCTTTGCGTTGCGAATTTCAGATTTCGCCTGCTGAAAATGCTTTTGAAAACTTCATTGAAGGGTTGTTTGTTCCTAATACCAAAAGCGGTGTTAATCCTAAACTCAAAAGGACACTATGAAACGATGTGTGATGTTTCTAATGCATATCTTCCATCTTTTTATAAGTTACATGTACGTATACCTGTATTTCACAGATAGTACTGATTATAAGGAACCGTGTGCTACGTTAAAAGTTCAGAATTTGCCTATTAGTGAATAAAGTAATAATGATTATTCTAAAGCCGCCCCGCCCCGGTGGCGCAGTGGTCTAAGCGATGGCCTCTGATCATTCGTGCGAACGGTGTCCGGGTTCGAGGCATGGATGTTGTGTTTGTCTTACGGCACTGGCTCTCTCCCTTCCCTGGAACCAGTGACCCTAAATTAGGGACGGGCGACTGCTTATAGCCCATTGAGTTGCTCACGGCGGTCATTAAACCTTCAATCAAAAAAAAAAAAAAAAAGATTATTCTAACGCATGTGCTTTGGAGAAAGGAAAGGGGACAACAATTGTATAAGGGAAGCGTATACAGGGAGTTTTATAAGCGTTGTCAAGAGGTTATATTTCTTATTTCTTCTGCGGTTTGTCGTAGACATACTATAACGAAGTAAATTTCTCCGTCATTTTTGGTCTACGCCGGGATTCGAACCCGGATCCCCTCATTCCGGAATAAGTTGCTCTACCAATTGAGCTACGCGGACGTTTTATTCTGATTCCTATCTGCTTTTATGTCGTGTGCGTCCTTCTGGCAGGTACGTCACATCTCCTGGTACGTTACAATACCCCCTATCTGGTCGAAAGCATCAGGATAATTATGTATTAGGTGTACAAATAAGTTTTAAAGCATTTTTTGTGTGACGTATACCGCTAATTTACATATCCGATATTCCACCCGCGTTGTTGTCATGTGACCGTAATTGATCCAGAGTATAAAATGTGACACAGAAGTTTGTCCAACAGTCAAATTCACTTGCACATCGGTAGGTGAAAGATGGCAAGCAATGCTGAATTTATACGACGCTGCATTCCTTACGAATTTCATCAAGGAAAAAGTGCTGCAAAACATCTGCGTCGATCTGTTCTGTTCTGTGGGAGAATATTGCATCGAAAAGCACGTGTGAGTTTTGGTTTAGACGGTTTAAAGATGGTGATTTTGATGTTAGAGATCGAGAACGTAGCGGCGCCCGGCAGAAGGTTACACACGAGGAACTGCAACCACTGCTGGATGAAGATTCTCCTCAAACGCAAAAAGAACTGACTGGACAACTTGGGATGACTCATAAAACCATTTTCAATCGTTTACGCGTGATGGGAAAGATTCAGAAGGAAGGAAAATGGGTGCCACATGACCTGAGCTAGAGGAACAAGGATGAGCGTGTCATGAAGTGTTTGAATCTGTTGAATAAACAACACAGAAAGTCTTTCCTGTAGAAAATCGTTACGGGTAATGAAAAGTGGATATGGTACGACAATCTCAAACGCAAAAACACTGGGTAGACCTCGGTGAAGCAATTGATTTCGACACCGAAGCGCAATATTCACTCCAAAAAAGATCTGCTGTGCATTTGGTGGGATATGAAGGGTGTGCTTTATTATGAACTATTGGAACAGGTTCAAACTGTTACTGCCGTTCGCTACAAGCAGCAATTGCTGCGATTAAACCAGGAAATCTGTCGGAAACGTCCATTCACAGGCAAACGATTGCGTCCCGTGAAATTACTGCAGGACAACGCTTGGCGCGAAATCGGGCAAGAAAACGTTATTGGCGCTTGGCTAGGAAGTTTTGGAGCACCCGTCGTATAGTACCGACATAGACCCTTCAGACTATCATTTGTTCCGATCGATGCAACATGATTTGTCTGCTGTGCGGTTCCGGACATGTGACGAAGTGCAAAAATGGGTTGACGACTTCATCGCGTCACACGACGAAGTATTCTTCACGTGGCTGGAATCCGTCAGCTGCCCGAGCGATGGCGGAAGGTGATAGATAATGACGGCGCATATTTTGATTCGTAAAGGTATTGTTGTTTTCTCTCAATTTGCATGTTGCGTTGTCTTAAAACGCTTTAAAACTTATTTGTACACCTAATACTTATCCATAAGCTCCCTGTAACAAGAAAGAACAAAGAGGGTGATCCGTTCGAGTAGGCATAATTTTAAAATGCTGTGGTATAGCTTCTAACAGATATAATAAGTCAGTATTTATCAAAAACTACTAGGAGTTTACCTAGGCCTCTACCTCACCACCTTAGCGGACGAGGTAGAGTCCATACCGGATGCTCAATTCCACCAGAGTGGAAAGAACAAGCCCTAAAGTTGAAGAAGCGTATATGCTCCAGCTTTGTCCGTCTGTCAGTCCGTCCGCACGATAATTCGCGTAAAGATGGTTCGATTTCGACGAAATTTTAGTATGTGGTAGGAGACCACCTGGGGAAGAACCCTATTGAAAACGGTCGCAATGGGGTCAAAGGTCACGACATAGGAGCGGAATGCATTCCACTGTCCTCAAGCATCATAACTTGCGTAAATATGGTTCGATTTTAATGAAATGTTAGTAATATATCGTAGGGGAAAACCTGAGGACGTACCCTATTGAAAATGGGTGAAGTGGGGTCAAAGGTCAGGACATAGGAGCGTAATTCATTCCATCGCGCCCTTATGCGTCATAACTAACGGAAAAATGCTTTGATTGCGACCAAACTTTGTCATGTTGTTCCGGAGTTATACTGAACCACTTCTGTTTAATATAATTGAAATGGGGCCAAAGGTTAGGGTACAGTAGCGAGATTTATTCCACAGCCATTAACTTCATAAGTTGACTAAAAATGCTTCTATTGGGACAAAACTTCATCATGTTGTTGCGGAGATATACTGAACCAATTCTGTTTAATATCATCGAAATGGGGTGAATAACTGAACCAATTCTGTTTAATATCATCGAAATGGGGTGAATAAATCTAGCACAGGTGCTAGATTTATTCCACAGTCATTATCCTCATAACTTAACTAAAAAAGCTTCTATTGCGACAGAACATCGACATGTAGTTCCGGAAGTATACTAAACCAATTCTGTTTAATATCATCGAAATGGAGTCAAAGGTCCCCCCGACATAGGAGCGGGATCCATTCCATTGCCCTTATGCGTCATAACCTGCGTAAATATGGTACGATTTCGATGAAATTTTAGTATGTCGTAGGGGACCACATGGCAACGAACCCTATTGAAAATGGGTGAAGTAGGGTCAAAGATCAGGACACAGGAGCGGGATTTATTCCATCGCGCCCTTGTGCGTCATAACTAACGGAAAATGCTTCGATTGCGACAAAACTTTATTATGTTGTTCCGGAGGTTGTGACGTATATTCCAAATTAACTTTCCTTTTTAGTCTCTTTCCCTATGTAAATCTTGAGTTTTTATGTTATTCTTCACTCTTAACGTGCTATCTTTCTCTCAAACGAATACGTTTGGCAACACGATTGAGGTTCAATGAACGTGACGTATGCCTGAGTTTTGATAAGAACAAGAGATAAAAACGACGACCAATCTATGGCTTGAGAGCGTTGTAAGATAGCGATTATTACGAGCGTTGGGTTGTAAACTGATTATTGACAGGAGTGTTGTGATAATGTGTGGTGTGTGGAGAGTTTACTGCAACATGCCATGTTACGATGTGTTTGCTACATCCTGAATACAGCATCTTTTTCCGTAAGCTTGACTTCTGTTGTTTACATGTTTCGTCTAGCCGTTAATGTTTCTTTCATTTAGGAACTATTTCTTAGTATGTTGATGTTTTAAAATAACGTGGAAGTAAGACAAGACTACTTCGTCGTTATAAGGTATACTGAACCACTTGTGTTTAATATAATCGAAATGGAGCCAAAGGTCAGGGCACAGGAGCGAGATTTATCGACTAAAAATGCGAGATTTATTGACTTATTGACCAATAGAAGCATTTTTAGTTAAATATATCTTTAGTTTATTGACTAAAGATATATTTGACTAAAAATGCTTCTATTGCGACAAAACTTCATCATGTTGTTCCGGAGATATACCGAACCAATTCTGTTTAATATAATCGAAGTTAGGTCAAAGGTCAGGGCACTGGAGCGAGATTTATTCCACAGCTATTATCCTCATAACTTGACTAAAAATGCTTCTATTGCGACAAATCTTCAGTATGTTGTTCCGGAGGTATACCGAACCAATTCTGTCTAATATAATCGAAATTAGGTCAAAGGTCAGGGCACAGGAGCGAGATTTATTCCACAGCTATTATCCTCATAACTTGACTAAAAATGCTTCTATTGCGACAAATCTTCAGTATGTTGTTCCGGAGGTATACCGAACCAATTCTGTTTAATATAATCGAAATTAGGTCAAAGGTCAGGGCACTGGAGCGAGATTTATTCCACAGCTATTATCCTCATAACTTGACTAAAAATGCTTCGATTGCGACAAACCTTCAGTATGTTGTTCCGGAGGTAGACTGAACCAATTCTGTTTAATATAATCGAAATTAGGTCAAAGGTCAGAGCACTGGAGTGAGATTTATTCCACAGCTGTTATCCTCATAACTTGACTAAAAATGCTTCTATTGCGACAAACCTTCAGTATGTTGTTCCGGAGGTATACTGAACCAATTCTGTTTAATATAATCGAAATTAGGTCAAAGGTCAGGGCACAGGAGCGAGATTTATTCCACAGCCATTATCCTCATAACTTCAGTAATGATTTCCGGTATGTTGGAAAGCGTATCATAATCAATGCATTGCATGATTTTACTAACTTGTTTCTTCACTGAAGGCACTGTACGATCAGGACCATAGGTGGGCATAGTACAGATCTTCTTTTTATCGCAACTGCACAAAGATGTTAATTTTCAGCAAGACGGGGCTCCACCTCACTGGTCACTGGAAGCCAGGAACTTCCTCAACAACACATTCAACGACAACTGATGTAGCCGCGATGACCTCATACCATGGCCTGCACACTCGCTAGATCTCACTTTCCAGCTTTCTTCGTGTGGGAGTTTGGGAAGAACATCGTCTGCGCACAACGACCTCAAAACGTGGAGGACTCGAAGGTGAAAATTTCTACAGTTTTTGCACAAATCGCGCCGCAAATGTTAGAAAACACGTGGCAAGAACTGCCTGTTTGGCGAGGGAATTATACGAATTGACTGGCCAGCATGTTCCCCAGAAATGAACACCTTCGAACATGTGTAGGACGCTCTGGGGAGAAGGACTTCTGCTCGATTAACCTCTCCACAAACAGTCCCGCAATTGGAAAATGCTCTTCTGCACGAGTAGGATGGAATTTCCGAATATCTCATTAATACTTTGACTGACTCCATACCTCACAGGTATGCAATATTGTTTTCTGTCAGAGGAAACCATAAACAGTATGAAATCCAATTTTCTGGCAAAGAATTTACCTTTATTTTCATTTTTATGGTATGTTTATAAATATGCATTTTTGCGTTTGTCTCCTGAAAAGTTATTAAATTTATATTACTAATTTTTTCGGCTATGATTTTATTCTGACACAGCGTACTACACAGTGCGTCAAAGAATTTTTAAGACTGGTGCTAGATTTCAGCCTACGGTGGCGCCACCAATGTAATCGCGAATGCGTTATAAACCGTGACCGTCTGCTTGCTTTCTGCCAAAAGTACTGCGCAGTTGTTAAAGTAACTCAAACGAAACGGCCGTTCATTAGAGAAGTAAATTTTTTTCATGTTGAATTATTAAGATGGAACAAAGGGCTGTTATTAAAATTAACGCAAAACTTGGTAAAAGTGCCTCGGAAACGCACCAAATGATGAAACAAGTTTACGGTGAGGTTTGCTTAAGTAGATCAAATATTTTCCTGTGGCACAAACGTTTTTTGGACGGAAGAGAGACGCTAGAAGATGATAAGCATACCGGAAGTCCAAGTTCATCTAAGACACCTGACATTATTGAAAAAATGCGTGATTTCGTGACAAACCATCGATGTGCGTCACTAAGAATGATGGAAGAGTCTTTAAAAATCAACAAAGAAACGATTCGAACCATCCTGCATAAAGATTTGGGCAAAACAAAAGTCTGTGCTAAATTTGTTCCACACACGTTAACCAATGAACAAAAATCAAGGAGAAGTGCACGTTGCAGAGACATCATTTCAACAGCTGAAAATGATTGAAACTTCATAAAATCGATTGGTGATGAAACATGGTGTTTTCAATATGATCCTAAAACAAAGTGACAAAGTGCGGATTGGAAGTCAAAAAACTCGCCATAAGCAAAAAAAAACAAAAAAAACAAGAGAAGTTCCATCCAAAATCAAAACAATGCTTATTACTTTCTTCGATAGTAAGGGACTCACAAAGAATTTGTTCCAAGTAGACAAACAATTACTGGTGAATTTTATTTAAATGTTTTGAGGCCTTTGATGGGCAGAAATTGTCCCATTAGTCCAGAATATCGAGATGAAAACAGTTGGTGTTTGTTTCACGATAATGCACCCAGTAACACCTCACTTCTTGTTCGTAGATTTTTGGCGAAAAATAACGTCTGTGTGTTGAATCATCCACCGTATTCGCCTGATTTAGCACTCAGCGACTTTTCTTTGTTCCCAAAACTTAAAATTACGTTAAAAGGGTGTTATTTTGATGATATTTCGACCATACAAACAGCTTCGACGCGTGCTTTGGAGGCAATTCCGCAAAGTGAACTGGAACAGGCTTTCGAATCATTAGTAAATCGCTGTAACAAGTGTAATGAAGCCGGAGGGACTTATTTTGAATAACAAACCGAGACAAATTATAATTTCTTGTTTCTATTTCATTTTACAGACCCAGTCTTAAAAATTCTTTGACGCACTGTATATGTCTGTAGTTCCTATTCCAACCTCCGAAGTTTTCCGTCACATAGTTTTCATACAAAAGTACGATATCCCCTAATTGTTTCGAACATTGCAGTTGGGTTAGGTATTTCTTTCTGTCATTTTTCATTTACTGTCTCTTCTATTTTCGCAAATTATATCTGCATCAGTGTTTCTCCTAACGGTACTTGCAAGCTTATTCTGCTATTTAACACTTACCTCCTACATCCATAACGCGACACACCACCTCGTGTGCAACGCCGGTAAAAGAGTGTTGAAGCATGTTTTTTTTTTTTTTTTTTTTTTGGGGGGGGGGGGTTGGCGTGTCAGTTGTGACATTATTTCAATTCTCACAGTTCCCACTGGGCTTTTGTTCTATTGTTATATCTCAAGAAAGTCTTTCGAAAGGATCGATAAATTCGCTTCTTCTGAAAAATTACCTAATGGCTGTTGTAGCCTGTTTGAAAACCCATCCGACTAAAAGAATAAGTAAATTGCGCTCATTGACATCTGTGATGAGAATGATGAGCTTCATCTTTTAAGCCCATAATGAGGGAAATAAATCCTAAATTCCTGAGTATTTCTTTTTTTCGCAGTATATGCTCAATGTTTTGCAATTCTTGATGTTGATAGTTTTCGTACCTCATTCGAAGCTTTTCTCTTTGACATCTGTCGCTTCACCCCAAACGAAATTTTGAGCCACTTTCAAAAACTCTCTAATCATTCTTTTGAAGCACACAAGGACCTCTTTTCGATTTTTTTTTTACCGGATGCATCTCTTGCTCGTGTTTTAGCATAGGGCCTGAAATTGGTACTATACCGTGCAAATTAATTGGGACAAGCTATTTTATTCTCAGAATTGTAATGTGATCGCCAGTTGATGTCGGAAACCCACGTAAACCGGTTTTATCAGCTGTCAGGTGGTGTGACTGTTAGAACTTGATAGTAAGAATGTGGTTTGACCGGTTATAAACAGGAAATAGGCACTTCAGCTTCAGTTGTGCGCTTTCGTGTGTGACAGGTGGATGTTAGTTTTTGCTCTCCGTGAGTACGTGTTGCTTTTGTGTATTCAAAAATGGATATTTCCCCAAGGAAGCGTGCAAAAATAATTACTCTGAAGGATCACACTTCCATGACAGTGAGAGATATCGCTTCTGCAGTTGGTGTAGGCAAATCAAGTGTACAAAGACTGCTTACGCGATACAATGCATCTGGATCATCGTCTCCAAAAAGGAGAGGTGAATGTGGAAGAAACCGAAAAACAACTCCACGAACCGATAAATATCTAATCAGAAATAGTAAAATGAATAAAAAAAAACAAGCACCGACTTTTAAAGAGATTTATTGGCTAGTGGTTGTGATGCTAATGATTCAACTGTACGCCGTAGGCTTCTGGAAGTTGGCCGGAAGGCAAGAAGACCAACGAAAAAACAATATTTAAATGCGAAAATGAAGATAAAACGTTAAGCATGGGCCAAAAAATATAAATCATGGACTGCTGACGACTGGAAAAAGGTAATTTTCAGTAATGAAACTCATTTATTTGTGCAGGGTTACCAAGCAAATGTCGTTAGACGTAGCAACTCTGAACCCTTAAGACCTGAGCATGTCAAACAAACTGTAAAAACACCCTCCGAAACAGATGTTTTGGGGTTTTTCCCATCAAATAGCACTGGAAGCTTAGTTCCTCTTCAAGGTATGATGAATTCAGTCAAGTACGTAGAAATATTACAGCGTAGGATTGTCCCATTCTTGCAAACTTTTGACGGGACATTTCAACATGACTTGGCCCCATGTCACAATTCGAAATTGGTCAAGCTGGAAAATCAAATTCATTTGCTTGATTGGCCTGGAAATTCATCAGACTTAAATCCCATAGAAAACTTGTGTACTATTTTGAAGAGACGTTTAGGTAAAATGGACTGTACAACCAAAGAACGCATGGTAACGAATGCTATAAAAGTGTGGTTCCACGATTATGAGGTCAAAAATATGTTCACTCAATTAGGGAGTCAATGCCAAAACGAATTCAAGAGGTCATTTCTACTAAAGGAGGACATACTTCATACTAATACAGGTATTTATCAGTGTATATTAATACATAGAATGATATAAAGGCATAGTTTTGGAAAAAAGAGTGATGTTTTACTTTGTCTCAATTAATTTGCACAGTATAGTAATTTCTTGATCTTGCACAAACAAACCATTTCAGAACAATTTTGCTTCAATCGAATATCCTGGCATCATAATGTAAAAGACGTCTGTATCCATAACAGAGTTGGTCAAAATCGTAATTGAATTAATCGGTAATGCATTACAGCGTAATGGTAATAGGTACAAGAACTTAGCGTTACCATTACATTGTAATGATGATTTGGTTATTAGAAGTACATGGTAATCGTAATGGCATGTAGCAGCTACCCATTATAATCATAATGGTTAACTATATGTTGGTAATTAACCAATAACTTATGGGTAACAACACAACGTGAATAAACCAGCAACCAGTACACCCTTACACGTTGTGTATGTTATTTGACAAGTATTCCACTCCTCGGATCTCAAATGCGTGTATGTAGGTATTGGAGATTGTACGTGTATGACATGAGTAAGTAAAGTGATTTAAATAAAATAATACATATGAAGTTAGTACGAATGGAATGTTTATTTCGGTTAGAGAATAGCACAAAAATGAAAGAAAGGTCAATGCCGTTGCATGGGATCTTAGTCTTCAACAAAAAACAATTCACTGAAGCACACAAAAAAAAAACAGTCAGGAAATAACAAATTGTGCATTAAACGCCAATGGAAACCATTCTGAGACACTTCACTGGTGTGCAAAAATTAAGGACGAAGAGGAAAAATTAGCACAACAGCGGAACGAGCAGGCAGAACGGAACGAAAGACCACTCAGGAGATATACTACAGTCCGGTACGGTAGGGCATGCGCATATATGCAGCATGACGTAGGGAAGGGGGTCGGTAGGATAGATATAAAGCACACGGGTGGTGTACGTTCAGCAATTCGGTGAAAGTTATTGCACGGTGTACATCGGTTTGAACGACGTCGAGTTGCTGCCACCTTGTGATATGGCCAACAGGCAATCCAGTAGACGACATCTGGATGATTTTACCCAAGGTCGCGTCATTGGGAAGTTGGAAGAAGGTTGAAGTGTGACTAGTGTGGCCGAGGAGTTCGGGATCTCTCACAGCATCGTTTCACGAGCTTGGAGAGCATTTCAAACGACAGGAACAGCTGTCCGAGAGCTTAGCAGTGGTCGTCCACGAGCAACCACGGCAGCGGACAACCGGTATATTGTCCTGCATGCGAGAAAAGACAGACGGCAGACAGCGGCAGAAATCGCAAGGCACATGCAACAGACAACTGGACGTCCGTTATCGCGTTTTACCGTGGCCAGGAGGCTGCACAAAGGTTGTCTATTTGCATGACGACCAATACGGTGTGTGCCATTAACGCCTGCTCATCGGAGACGGCGGTTTCTGTGGTGCCAGGAACACAAGAACTGGACACATCAGCAATGGGGTCGAGTTCTCTTTATACATGAAAGCCGATGCAGTCTGACTAGCGATTCTGGACGTATACACACCTGGAGAGAGTAGGGAGCACGCAATCAAACCTCCAACATCATCGAAAGGGACCTGTTTGGAGGTGGCGGAGTTTTCGTTTGGGGCGGTATCATGCTTGGTAGCCGTACCGACCTCCACATCTTCCAAGGAGGTTCAGTCATTGGTGTCCGCTATTGTACCGAGGTTCTCCTGCCTCACGTGCGTCTGTTTAGAGGTGCTGTGGGTCCTGAATTCCTCTTCATGGACGACAACGCTACATCTCATCGAACAGTGGCTGTCGCAGAACTGTTGGAGAGTGAAGATATTCAACGTATGGATTGGCCCGCAAGGTCCCCGGACCTAAATCCAATCGAACACTTGTGAGACCTTCTCGGGAGACGCTTGAATGCACGTAACCAGCCGCCAGCAACAATTCCGCCGCTGCGATTTGCGCTTCAAGAGGAATGGGCCGCGATGCCTCAACGGCTCCTTGACAACCTCGTCCTCAGCATGGACAGACGTTGTAAATCCTGCAATCCAGTCAGGGTTGATCATATCCCCACCTCAAGACTGGATTTTTCTTGGCAGCCGCCTTTTACATGGACGTTTCTGTCTTCTGTCCAGTATGTGCTCGAAGCTACCTTTTCAATAAAGTGCCTTTATATCCTTTGGATTCCTTGTTTGGACGGTTTTGCTCACTTGTAACATATTCTTACACCTTGGGGTTCTTACGGTATGATTTGAGTCGATCTGGAGCACTTCTGCACGACGTTACATTCGAAAAACCGTCTCATCCCTAATTTTTGCACGCCAGTGTACATCACTGGAAATGGAAGGAATGAAAGGTCTGATTGCTACCAGATATGGCAACCACAAAGTGAACTACGAGTACAACAGAAAACATGAGCAACTAGAACATCACAAAGTAAAGAAATGACAAATCCTCATTGTAAATTAGAATATCTAGGTGGCTTATCGCAAAACAAGGTAGGAGTTTCCTATTCCCTAATCCCTAGTTTGTTTTAGGTCTTTTTCTTCATACGTAATGCTTGCTTTTAAAGCTACCCTTTTTTCAAACATTTAATCCGAAAGCCTATTAGCTTTGCAGTAATTGGTAATAGTAGCGTATGAGAACAACCGTTCGACGTGTGCTGAGAAGGGCAGAGGTGTACTATACTGCGGAAACAGATGTTTTACCGCTTTATAATTATGTAATACGTAAATCTCCCGGTTCTTCGAGGCTGAAATGTGTATAGGTGATTTCAGCTTTCCTTGTTGGATGTTTGTTTTCACTGTCATTTTCAGAATCATAATCAATAAAGAAAAAAATCATCTTTGACTTGGCGACTGGTAGAAGGTGCATGTAATTATTATTTGCAAATTGTGTCATTTCATTACCAAATAATTCCATTGCGTTCGAATGTTATCATTAAACAATTGAATTATATCCTCTTCATTGTAATGCATTACATATTAAGTCCATTACCTTGTGCAAACCATACTCGGGATTACCTTGTAATGCATTACCTGTTACTGCATTACCTTGTAATGAATTTCACGTTAGTTGTAATCCGTACTTCCATTACTTTGTAATGCATTCCTTCCCAACTGTGCTCCATAAGTCAAATTTCACGTTAGTTGTAATCCGTACTTCCATTACTTTGTAATGCATTCCTTCCCAACTGTGCTCCATAAGTCAAATTTCACGAGTTTGAATAGTTTTTCTTCAAATCGACGCATGTAGATTTCATATAACGTACACTGTAGTGCCAGAAAAACCTGGTATAGACGCGCTTATGCAAAATACACAGCAACGTCACCTATGCGCGTTCTCGGTTGCGTCCACCAGTGCGTATATAAAGCGATAGACTAACGATTTAAGCGATTTTCAGTGCGGTGTCATAGTTGGCGCTCGTGAGATGGGCCATAGTATTTCGAAGGTAGAAACGAAGTTCGGATTTTCACGGACGACCATTGCAAGGGTGTACCGTGACTACAAGATTTCCGGCAAAACCTCCAACATACGATACCAGTGTGACCGTAAGAAGACATTGGGTGAACGTGACCATCATCCGCTATCCAGAATCGTTTCACGCGACACTCTCGCAGGTATCATCGGAATTCAACGCTGGAGCCTCAACAAGCATCAGCGTCCGGATCGTGCAACGTACCCTGCACGATATGGGCTTTGTGAGCCAACGTCCAACTCGAGTGCCCTTGATGGGTGCACGACACAGAGCTATGCGCCTCTCTTGGGCACGGCAACACCGCCTCTGGACACTTGATGACTGGAAACAAGAAGCCTGGTCTGACGAGTCACGTTTCCAACTGTATCGGGCAGATGAAAGGATTCGTGTGTGGCGCAAACCCCATGAAATCATGGATCCCGCCTCTCAACAGGGAACTGTACTGGCTCGTGGGAGGTCCGTAATGGTATGTTGTGTGTTTAGCTGGACTTCACAGGGACCCCTGGTACGTCTAAAAACGTCTGTGATCGGCCAACGCTATGTGCGCATGCTTTCTGATAAGGTACAGCCGTTCATGTCATTCATGCTGATGGGTTGGGCCTGTTCCGACAGGACAATGCACCTCCACAGAAGCGTCGGGACGCCACATTATGGTTAGAGGAGCATTCATCTGAGTTTGGGATGTTGCCATTCACACCCAAGTGCCCATATCGGAACGTGAAAGAACACATATGGGATGCCATGCAACGCACTGTCGAACACAGGAATCCGAATCCTCGGAATATACCCCAATTGTGGAACGCTCTGCAGGAAGTATGGTGTGCATTGCCTACAGCATATTTCCAGAAGCTAGTGGAGTCCATGCCCCGTCGTATTTCTGCAGTCCTGAGCTCCCGTGTGGGGCTTAACAACTATTAGACTGGTGTGCCAGTTTTTCTGGCACTTCAGTGTAGGTGACAGTGGTTTGTCCATGGTTAGATTTTCTGTCTGTTCATAAAACGTTCCACGGAATGTGAAACTCTTCTGTATTATGCAAACGTCTACTAATCTTTTTATTTCTTCTACTTCAGGTTGGCTGTAATGATTCTCTATAAGACTTGATTTTAGAGATTCCAGAGCTCCTTTTACTGGAACATTGGTGAACATAGATACCACATCAAGGGATAAGTAAGCGTAACTGACGGAGTTTGAATAAGGCCGTATCGTCGGAATGAGAGAGGCAGGGTGGTCGGCCCACCGAATGGGCCGCCATTTGGACCGGTCGTTCATTACGGTGTGATCGTGTTGAGAGCAATGGACAGGGAAGGCACCCAGACACGGCGGACTGGGTCTGGACGACCCAGACACACCACCAACAGAGAGGAACGTGGGATCGTGAGAGTGGCACGCACAGATGCAACGACGTCCTTGTCCAACATCCAGAGACACGTGGCGGATGTACAAGGGACTCCTGTGTCAGCCAGAACCGTTTCCAGACGCCTGGCAGATGTGAATCTCCAATCTCGATAGCCCTTACGTTTAATGTTATTAACAATTGACCACCATCGGCGTCGATTGCAGTGGTGTCCGCAGCTAGTAACGTGGAATGGTATGAACTGGCGACGTATAGTGTTCAGCGACGAATCCCGCTTCTATATGGGAACGGACGACCACCGTGTCAAGATGTGGAGGACAGCAGGTGAGCGCTACAATCCCAACCTCACTGTACAGCGGCATACCTCCCGAACTGCAGGAGTAATGGTCTAGGTATCCACCGCGTATGAAAGCCGGACTTCCCTCGAATCAGTCCGAGAAACGTTGATCGCCCTGCGATACGTACAGGAAATCCCGCGGCCCTATGTTCTGCCATTCCTGGCGGGGCGGCCCGGAGCCATTTTCTAACACGATAACGCCAGTCCGCACAAGGTTCGCGTTTCTCAAGATTGTCTGCGTCACGATTCAATGTTTCTGTGGTCTGCTAGATCATCTGATCTCTCGCCTATCGAGCACGCGTGGGACCAGATATGACGCCAGTTTTCTCCATGTCCCAGTGTTCGTGATTTACAGCGTCAGTTTCAAGACGTGTGGACTAATCTGTTTCAGGACAACATACGGCGTTTCTTTGTCTTCATGCCGGACCATATCACCGCATGTATCCGAGTATGAGGTGGTCCGACGCGGTACTAACGCAGACCGGAATGTCTACCGTATGTAAACCGTCCTGCTGCTGAGATATTGGGATCACTTCTGTCCTTGGTATGTATGACCTCACTACTAAAATCTCATTTCAATCCGAAGCTTTCTTCTTCGTGCGCGGATTTTTAAGACACTGAGTATATTTACGAATGCGTGATGGCAAGATCAACAATTCTGGTTTACATCTTGGTAGTATCGTATCCGTATGTGCAGATTGCTATATGCTGATGACGCAGTCGTTTTCGCATAGAGCAAAAGTGAGTTGCAGAGTATGTATTACCGGATGTACGAAATTTGCATGAAATACAAACTCAGTATAAAAAAGGGAAACAAGAAAGTTATGGTTTTTGAATGAGTCATTAGCACTGAATGTAATATACACTGCTGGCCACCCAAAATGCAACACCAAGAAGGACACGAGATGGCACAGCCAGATTTACTGGACACATAACAAGAGATACAAAGATGAAACGATTGAGCTTACAGGCCCGTGCGACTTGCGGAACACGCAGACATCAATAGTTTGTGTGGCCCCCATGGCTGGCAATAACGGCCGCTAGACGCCGCGGCATCGAACGAAAGAGGCTTTGGATGTGGGCTTGGGGTATGTCGGTCCAGGCTGCTTCCACACGTTGCCACAGTTCATCAGGCGTAGCCGTTGGTGGTGCTTGCCGGGCCACTCGGTTGCTGATCAGCGACCAGACGTGTTCGATGGGCGACATATCGGGAGAACAGGCTGGCCACGGCAGCAGTGACATCTAGTAGGCCGTGAAGAATTGTTGCACGATGCGTGCCACGTGAGGGCGCGCATTGTCCTGTTGAAACGTGGCCGCCAGCAGGTCCTACAAGTAAAGGAGGACTACAGGCTCCAAAACGGCGGAGATGTAGCGGTGGCTGTTGAGTGTACCGGCGATGCGTACCAGAGGGGTGAGGGTGTCATATCCAATTGCGGCCCAAACCATAACGCCAGGCGACGGACCGGTATGGCGATGCATAGCGCAGGCGTCATACATTCTCTGGTCCCGGTGCCGCCACTCGCGAATCCAACCATCGAGGTGTTGCGGGCAGGAGCGGGTTTCGTCGGAGAAGAAAATGTCGTGCCATTCCGTAGTCCAGGTGCGGCGTTCAACGGTCCGCTGCCGCCGCGCTCGCCGGTGGTGTAACGACAATGGTAATCGGAGCAACGGACGCAGTGCGACAAGTCCCCGCTCCTGTAGACGACGTCGAACGGTACGTGCTGACACAGGTTGTTGCGCAACCAACCCTAATTCCTGCGCTAACGTTTGTGATGTGGCGGTGCGAGCCGTCAATGCCCGCCGCACAACATGCCGGTCCTCTCGTTCGGTGGTGTGCCGCGGCTGCGGCAATCGCTCACGTCGGTCAGTCCGTCCCTCCTGCACCCACCGAATCCATACTCGCCTCACTGTGGCTGGATGTCGTCCCACACGGGCGCCGATGTCTCGGTACGATAAACCGCTGTCGCGATGAGCCACTATTCGTCCTCTGTCGAACTCCGAAACATGCTGGAATGACTGTCGTATTCTGTAACGAGGCATCAGGAAGCTTCCCAACGCACAGGTCCGGCAGCACAACACACTTCCACTACTTACACCCCGCCTTCTGTGCATCCTTCTTATTGTGCTTCTCGGTGGCGTGCCGGGCGCATATGATTTGCATATGCCCTGTAATGCTAATCGTTTGCACGTCCTCTCGCGGGCGACTTATGCTGCGAATTTCAGGCCAATCGGATGCTTCCTTCTTGGTGTTGCATTTTGGGTGGCCAGCAGTGTAATATAAGTCTAAATTGCACAGTGATTGACCTGGTGAATGAGTTTGTGTATTTTGGGAAGCACGTTTGACAGAGAGAACAAATTGAATGGTGAAATTAGTAGGCGAGTGAATTCTTTATTGAAAGTTATAGCTGCTTTAGAAGGTTTTCAAAGGAATGATGGGTTCTCAAGACAGTCCCGCATGGCTGTGTATGAAAGTGTAATTGTTCCTACTCTGATGTACTACAGAAAAAAGCACAGGAGTCATTTGTGTGTTGGAGAAATGCGTTACTTACGAGAGTTATGTGTCAAGACACGTTCGGATCATGTGAGGAGTGATAATGTGCTGCAGTTGTGTAGTGTGAAGCAAATTGTTGTTAGCAAGGTGGAGACAAATATGCTTAGGTGGTTTGGCCATGTTGAAGGAATGAGTGATGAGACGCTTACTAAGAAAATTTTGGGGGAAAGAAAGGCAGAGGAAGGCCAAGAAAGTCATAGGAGGATCAGATTCAGGAGTGTCTGCATGAGAAAAAGAATTTGCGTGTGAAGTATAGAAGGTCTTGTGTACGTCGGGTGATAGATGTCAGTGAAACCCGCGTTGTGCGTCAAAATCGATGTAAATGGAGAAGTTTGATACGACAACAGTAAGTAAATAATCTGTTAAAAATGTATCTGGTAAATTGCATTTCTTTGTGGAGTGTTATATGGAAATATCTATATATTATTTCTAAAAGGTTTTTTTACTGTGAGTC
This sequence comes from Macrothele yani, assembly GCA_039090855.1. Taxonomy (NCBI): domain Eukaryota; kingdom Metazoa; phylum Arthropoda; class Arachnida; order Araneae; family Macrothelidae; genus Macrothele; species Macrothele yani. The sequence goes on along the minus strand of CM076999.1, from coordinate 12,014,834 downwards.
CTATTTTGAGAGAACGGCTGAACGTAAAGATATGGTTGAGGTACTAAAATAAAGGTCTTACGATGTAGATGCACCAGTCGATGAGAAAAATGAGATTGGGGCAACCGTTCTGGCGTTGTGGGGCGGCACATTTCTCATTTAAAGTCATTGAGAGAAGCGTGCGATTGACATTCGATTGCCTGCGATTGACTCACGCGCTGTTGAAGGCTGATGGTTCGAGGGACTGAGAAAGTCCAAAGTCCAAAGTCTCTTTTCTGAGCCAATCGTTGCGCAAAAATAACGCTAGCATGCGTAGGTATCAAAGTTCTTCTCATCGGAACAGCGAACACTCACGAAGACCTTATTGCGTTATGCCGTTGGACTGTGTGATGTATATAAACAATTTAATATTCATTCGATCCAGTTTATTCACGTAGGTAAGAAGTTTCCTATTATGTAAAGATATAAATGAAAATTACCTTGACCATTGTTAGTGAAAATATTACGGGGACTGCTTACAGCCCTTGAGTTGCTCACAGTGGTCGTTAAACATTCCGTCAAAAAAAAAAAAAAATCACGAACCTGGACTATTGTCTTTAATGAAGTGGTTGAATGAATTTGTCAATCTAATAAAGTTTACATTTGTTGTTTCGTATGAGTTTATTCTTTTCAAACAAACAACAACAAAAAACCTAACCGTCGATTCCGACGGGTTTCGTCCAGTTTAAACTTTAATTAAATTTTAACTTCGGTTATTTTGGTGGGCGCACGGCAGCTTGATAAATTCACCCTCAGTTAGAAAGGCGCTCAACAGATCTTGAAAAGTCATTCTTTCACGGACTAGAACCTCCCACGAACAAAAGGAAGGACACCTCTCCCTCCTCCCTGTCGTTGGACACCACTCTCCTTCAGAGAGAGACCACTGGAGAAAATTCGTCGGTAAGCAATTAAGGGCATTCAACTTCTTACGCCAAGGGCACAGAGTGTGAAAGAAATTTGAACCCGTCAGTCAGGCATGTAGTGACGAAGGGATAAGAACTGATTTGGCGGGAAAAACGTGGAGAATGCCGTCCATAACACTCATTTCCCGCTGGAAGTAGATACCATTTATTTCGACTAACCAATATTACCCTTTTCTTCCCCAATCTGAAGAATAAAGATATGAACGGACGAAATCATTTGTCATTCCATTGCATTTGCATACCTGCCAACTACCACGGAATGTCCGTAGTTTCTACGGATTTTGTTGTCTGACTACTGAACTACGGTACTCACAGTCAAAAATACGGGTTCTAGGAATTGTAATTTTTTTTTTCATTTTTATATTATTTTATGACATGCATGAGATTCGTAAGCGCATTCACGTAATTCTGCTTTTTTGTCATCATTTAGATCATTATCAAGAACGATGCAAAACTGAAGATAATTTTTGGAATGGAGGGGGGGACGATTTTCGTGTTTCAAAAATTTCGAAAACGGATAAAAAATTTTTGCCGTACTCATGTTTTTTTTTCTCCCGATGTTGTCTTTGTGTCCAGTATTCCTGTTAAATATTATTTTATTAAATAAATATTTGTATCTCAGCTTGGAACTGCATTATGTTGAATACATTTTGGAATTTTATTGTCCCTGTGTGTATAATTTAATGTAAGAAGATGCCCTTCTGAGTACGTTTAGCGATTCTCCCCCTTGTCACTGAATCATCATCATCATCATTGTCAACCATTATCAATCCACTGCTGGACGAAGGTCTCCCCAAGTTTCCTCCACAACGGTCTGTCTTGTGATAGTCTCCTCCATGTCACTCCCGCATATTTACGAATTTCATCCACAAATCTCCCATGTGGTCTTTTTCTGGGTCTTTTCCTGTCCCTTGGAATCCAATCTAAAATTTCGGCTGTCCATCTATGGTCTGTCCTTCTGGCAGTATGTCCAGCCCATTGCCATTTCAGGGATTTAACCCTGATCATGATGTCTTCCACTCTCGTCATTTTTCGGATCCACAAGTTTCTCTTCTTATCTCTCCTGGTTATACCAAGCATGCACCTCTCCATGCTGCTTTGAGTTGTCTGCAGCCTTTGTATGTCTCTTTTAGTTAAGGTCCACGTCTCTGCACCATACGTAAGCACTGGAAGGATGCATTGATCAAACACTTTTCTTTTAAGACATAATGGCATATTGCTCTTGAAAATTATGCTGTTTCTTCCAAAAGCTCTCCAGGCAAGTTTTGTACGCCGATTAATTTCTTCATCAATGTGACCCTCACTTGATATCTGCTGTCCAAGATAAACACATGTATCTGTTATCTCCAGTTTTTCTCCATCAATCGTTAAATCTTCATTTCTTGTAAAAGCATTGAACATCACTTTTGTCTTCTGAAAGTTCATTTTTAATCCCACTTCTTTACTCTTGTCAGCAAGTTCCTGGATCATACTCTGCAGCTCTGATGGGGTAATTGCAAAAATGACTACGTCATCAGCAAAACGAAGGTGGGTTAGATAATCTCCATTAATCTTTATCCCTTTGTTTTCCCAGTTCAGTGATTGAAAGACATTTTCCAATGTGACATTAAAGAGCTTCGGAGATATGGTGTCACCTTGTCTCACTCCCTTTCCAATTTTTATGTGTGTTGTATTTTCAAACAGCCGAATCTTTGCACTTGCATTTTCATAGATGTTATTAATAATATTAATGTATGCATCTTCAATACCGCAGGATTTCAGAGCCGTGGTAACTGCTGATGGTTTCACCGAATCAAAGGCTTTTTCATAATCGATAAAAGCCATGCACAATGGAAGTTCATATTCCCTCGCTCTTTCAATTAGTTCTCTCAGTACGTGGATATGATCTATTGTGCTGTAGCCACTCCTGAATCCAGCTTGTTCTCTCGGTTGAGCCATGTCCAGTGTTACCTTCAAGCGGTGTGAAAGAACTTTAGTGAAGATTTTATAAACCACTGATAGGAGGCTGATAGGTCTGTAGTTCCTGAGATCCTCAATGTCACCTTTTTTATGTAGCAGGATCATTGTAGCATTGTTGCAATCCTCAGGAATCTTCCCTTCATTAAGGCATCGAGTGAAAATTTGGGCGAGTACTGTTTCGATTTCTCCACTTGCTTCTTGTATGATGTCTATAGTAATTCCATCTTCTCCTGGAGCTTTCCCCCGCTTCATGTTCTTGATTGCATGAGCAACTTCTGCTGGGAGGACTGGAAGAACTCTGGTACCTTTCATGATGTCTGGAGTACATGTATCATCCCTTTCATATAATTTGGAGTAGAAATCTTTCACTCTTGTCAAAATTTCGCCTCTATTTCTTGTTATAGAACCATCTTCTTTTCTCAGAGCCATAATCTGTTTTCTTCCCTTACTGAGATGTCCCTTTGCTATCTTAAGGCTTTGGTTGTTTTCAATTGCTTTCCTCACTAGCTCACAGTTGAATTTCCTTACGTCTTCAGTGATACTTTTTCGTGTTGTCTTGCATACCTCTATATATTCCACTTTGGAAGTCACATCTTCTTTAGTTGTCCTCATCTCTCTTCTTTTTTGCATCAACATTTTGGTTTTTCCTGATAATTTGTTCACATGCAACTTGTTCTTAGACCCAGCTAATTTTGTTGCTGTTTCCATTAGAGCTTTGGTTACTTTTCTGTTAACTTCCGAAATATCCACTTCTTCCGATGTTAGGCCTTCTAAAGCAGAGAATCTGTTCTTCAGTTCTAACTTGAAAGTATTATGGTGTTTTTTAAGGTTGGTTATGTCAATACATTTTGTTTGTCTTATGAGCTTGCCACGTTCCAGTTTAGTGTTGAGGTGCATCTTACATCTCACCAATCTATGGTCACTACCTGTGTTGAACTTGTTCAGCACACTGCAGTCTTCGATGACGAATTTTTTGTTACACATAATAAAATCAATTTCACTTGTCGTTCCAATTGCATGTCTCCATGTCCATTTCCTGTGTGGCTTTTTCTTGAAAAAGGAGTTCAAGATGAAAAATCCTTCTGCCTCTGCAAACTCAACGAGAGTATTTCCACGCTGGTTTCTGTTGCCGTGACCAAATTTACCTACTGAAGTTTCATTCTGTTGCCGTTGTCTTATTTTTGCATTGAAATCTCCCATAATTATCTTCAAGTGCTGCTTACCTTTATTATTTAGATGACGAATTTCCTCATAAAATTCTTCAATTTCTTCTTCAGGATGACTTGTGGTGGGTGCATAAGTTTGAATAATCTGAGCCTGGTATCTTCTCGATAGTTGGATAACGAGTCGTGCAGCTCTGTCAGAGGAACTTTCAACTTCTACCACTTTATCCTTCAGTTTCTTGTTAATTATAAATCCAACACCACTAGTTCTGCCAGTATCTGTCCCACGATAATAGAAGAGATGTCCACTTTTCAGTTCAATGAGATCTTCTCCTTTTCTCCTTACCTCACTTAGCCCGACGATGTCCCACTTGATCCTTTGTAGTTCCTCTTCCAATTCAAGAAGCCTTGAATCAGAAGATAGGGAGCGTCCGTTATAGGTAGCCAAGGTCAGCATCAAATGGCAGCCTAGTCCGGTCCTCCGGGGATTCTTAGCACCCTCTGCCTTCATGTCGCACTGGCCGCTGCCTTGGCCAGGTACATTCCAGCTGCCGGAGACTGAGGGCCAAGATTTAAGTTATAGAGTCATTTTGGAGGTGTTTGGCCATAACTCACCACGCTGGCCAAGCGGGTTGGTGAGTGTGGGATAGCATTTCCTCTGATCCCGATGGTATAGTTATACCGCTATTGGCGGTCGTCAGAGCCCCTTTAGTGGGAACAGGATGCACCACGAGAAGGCGGGGTTGCTATGATGTAAATTTTGAGTGTAGCATCACTGTTACATTTCTGTTTCATAAGAAGCTGCCCTTCTGGGTATGTTTAGCGGCTTTCTTCCTTGTCACTGTATTGTTCTGTACATATGATATGACAATTTTGCATTGCATTACTGTTCGATTTCTGTTTTTTTTTTTTTTTTTTTTTTTTGTAAAGTTTCCCTCCTGGGTCCGTTTAGCGTATTTCTCTCTTGTCACTGCATAGTTCTCTACATATAATAAGTATTTGTGCTTAATTGTTTCTACCGTTTATGTCATATTTCTAAATACTGTTGCACCTGTTAGTTCCTTCTCACACATGGTCTTTTCTGTGAATTAGTACCTTGTGCATATTTAATCTTGAGTATGGTAGTAATGCTTAATTGGAATTTGTGAATAGTATAGAATCATGTCTTTTCTTGTTTACAATACTGTAGTATACATTTTCATTTGCATCGCTCGTGCTTTATTGTCTGCCTCTCCTTCGCCCTTTGTGGCGAAATAATTTTGTGATTTTAACAATATTGTGTTTTACGTTTCACTGGAACTTTCCAGTTGATGTATATACCACTGTATTTATTGGCAGAATTCTACTATCATGTACATAGAAATGCTATTTTTATTTGAAGAATAAAGACAATTTTGAAATGTGGGCAACAATTTGCGAAAGCGGAACTTAGACGCCGCGAAAATTTCTTCGTAATCTTCAGTCATAAGATTCTTCCGCGAATTCGAGGAATTCCGCTATTTTCGTTATCATTTTGGTCCTTTACGAGATCAATGTACGATTAAACAGAAATTTGTGGAAGAGAAGGGGGGGGTGATGAGGAGATGTTCGTCGGAGGACGGATTTCCATCTTCACGAAACTTTCTAAAACGGAAAGTTGACGGAGTTCGAATTTTGTTTCCGTAATCGTTATTTCTTTTTTCTCGCGATGTTGACACTTTCCAGTATTATTGTTAAATTGTAACATTTTGCTGTATAAATATTTTTATTTCAGCTTGAAAGTAGGGGAGAAATTTCCAAAACTGGAAGTACGACGGACCAATGATTTCTCCCGTAATCATACCCCCCCCCCGCGAGTTGTTTCGACTCTCCTGCGTTGTTAAATACCCCGGTCACATAAGTTTTTGCTTTTAAGCTTGATAAGGGAGGGGGAAATTCCCGAAAACTGGAGTAACGAAGTTGGAAAATTTGTAAAAGTTGATGCATTTTTTACAAATTTTGGTTTTTCTGTCTATGAAGCGTTGTGGAATTCTGAAGGCATCAGACTGATTGTAATTGGTGGAAATTTCGAACTTAAATCTCGCAATGTTACCTATCCTGCCTTCGCCAGGAGAATCAGCTTTGTGTTTTGCAAGTGTTAAGTTTTTTCATTAGTGTCCTTGTTTGCTGTAACGTTTTGTTGTGGTGCGTATTTCTTTTTCACAAAGACATGGATCGTTTTGTAAGAAAGTGTCTCTATGCCGCGCAATAATACTAGTTACTACTGATAAGGTTCTTGCCAATGTTGGCAGGTATGCATTTGTTTAACTACTTATTTATTTGCTTCCTTGCTCCAATGACAGGAACGTGAAACGATACTTCTGGTAAGTAGGCTTCCACCACAAAACCCAAAATTAAACTAGGATAAGCCGCCAACGGTTACCGATAACTCGGGTACACTTGGAGAATTTTGAGCGAAGCTATTGCACAATCTAAGCTCATTAAGGCGTCTAATATAACAAATTCTAAACTTCGAATGCCTAAAATTTATGACTTCCAGAACAAAAGTATGAAACATTCTAAAATTTATCATGAACTATTTTCCTTCACGCCTTCACGTTGGTTGTGATCAAGTTGCATGTAAACGCATGCGGAAAGACACACGCAGATCGGGAACCACGTTTTCCATTTTGTATAAAGAAAGACAGACACACATACACAAACTTCCTTTTATCATTATAGATAAAGCAAGTGCTGAGCTAACAGACGGAGTCTTTCCGTTTCTACGTTTTTTAATTGAAACGCCGTTTTTAAATAAATGTTAGTGAGCCGACTTTCGTGAAACGGTTCAAGTAAAAAACCATCTTCTTTTAATTTTAATTCCTCAATGACACGGAATTTCGGGAATTGGATGGCGTCAGGACCTGACCAAGGACGATGTCTAATCGCAAGCCAAAAATCACGGTGATCGGATGTGTCATGTCGTAGCAATGTCCGAACAACTAATTATCCCGAGTCACGTATAGAGAGCGGATTTTTTTATTAATAAAATTGGTCAGTTTTTTAATGGTCATTACTTTTGTACGACACGACCAATGACCATGATACCATCCCCATATCACTCGCCATGTCCTTCCCTTTCTCTGCGGCAAGTGTCACCGCGATCTGCTGAAGATTTTTGGAGGAGATAGGTAACAAACGGTTGTGGCCTAGTGGTCAACGTTCGTGACGGCCACGGAGAAGACCTCGGGTTCGATCCCAGGTAGGTACGAACACTGGAACCACTAAATATCTGCCGTGCGTCGGATGGGCACGTTAAGCCGTCGGACCCCGGGTACTAGCCCCCGGTAATAAATAAGGACGTCTTCCTCCCCCTTTCTACCTCGCTTCCGTATCACTTTCCTATCAGGCACTATAGCCCAAATCTCCTAGCTTCCTATTTCTAAGGGTTGTTTAAGACCTGGTGTCAGACACTCCCTTCCTAAAATCCTCTACATCTGATCTGATCTGGTAACAAACGACCCCTTCTCAAAACCCGGAAGCCTCCGCTAAACATGCAAGTTTTTGGACGATTATTCCTCAATGGCACGGAATTTCGGGAATCGGAAGGCGTCAAAACCTGACCATGAACGATGTCCAATCGCATGCAAAAAAATCGTGGTGATCGTATGTGTCATATCGTACCTATACCCGAACAACTAAATGTCTCGAGTCCGTAAAGAGAGCTCCGCTCAACAAGTCCACAGGAGCTAACCTCTGAATCTCAGAGGAGATCTTAATGATATGTATGTATGTACCATAGACTCATACATAGGCATAGTACAATCACCTGTACAATAATTGAGCAAAGCTCTCTATACGCGACTCGAGACAATTCGTTGTCTGGTCGTAGGCACCAGATGACACATCCGATCACCGTGATTTTTTGCATGCAATTGGGCATATTCCATGGTCAGGTTTTGACGCCTTTCGATTCCAGAAATCCCGTGTCATTGAGGAATAATCGTCCAAAAACATGCTTTTTTGGGGTTTTTTTCAGGGTTTTGAGAAGGGGTCATTTGTTACCTATCTCCTCCTAAGATCTTCAGCAGATCGCGGTGACACTTGCCACGGAAAAAGGAAAGGACACGGTGAGTGACATGGGGTTGGTAACATGGAGATTCGTCGTGTCGTATAAAAATAATGACCATTGGAAAACGACCAATTTTAATAAAAATTGAAAAAAAATCCGCTATGTTGCGAGTGACCTCATTTTATTTTTAACTTAAGTGAACTGAATTGTATATGTGAACTCAACTCAAGTAAACTGCATAGCAGTGAATCAGAAACATCGTAAAGGTTTCCCGAATCATATAGCGTTTTGGTTCTGTTTGGATTGTGTGTGGCGAGCAATATGGCGTCAATGACGTCATTTGTCGGTTCGTTGAGTCTTGATCATTAAATTTGTTTACATTCGATAGTCGCAATTAATATCTCGTTTTTTTTTCTTCTTTGATAATCATAAATGCCACGTCGAGAGAGGCTGAACAAGTGAAAAGTGTTGCTGATATTCATTATTTTCAACCTCCTACTCGGCCTAGTCTTGACCGACAAAGTAGAGAGGCTGCCCGCAAGGCTGTGACACGCATTCAGCAATCTCATTGTGTTCGTACGCGGCAACGTTTAGAAACTGATGAAAATTTTGCCGACGAATTTGTTAACGTTTTAGATAGAAATAATTTTCTTGAATGCGCATCGTGTCATGGCTTATACCTCCCAGACGCTCTTCAAAATAACAAATGACGAAAATGCCATAAATACCCTACAAAATATACACGTGAAAACAATATGATGCTGGCTGAATTACCTCCTGATCTTTGTGCACTCACTGTGTTAGAAGAAATGCTAATCGCACGCGTTCAACCTGATCTAAAAGTATACCAATTGCGTGCCTGTGGTTCAAACGGCCAGTATCGGTATCGAGGCAACGTAGTTAACATAGAACAAAATGTTCAGGACATAGCTGATTCTCTCCCGCGAATTCCGTCAAATATCAGTGTTGTACTTGTGAATAAGCAAGGGGCTCAGGTTTAGAAGGATTTCCGGGTACGTCGTCAAAAAGTACTAAAAGCTTTACAGTGGCTTCGGCAACAAAATAATTTTTACCGTGATGTACGCATTGACAATGATGCGCTGCAGTCATTGCCTGGGGACGGAGACATTTCTGAATCGCTGTATCATGTTCACAGTGGCGGATTCGTTAACGAAGAGTTTGACAGTGATGTGAAACTGAAACGCTTTTACCTTTGCATGAGCGCCAACGACAGGAACAAATTGTTCGCAACATTGTGAGTTAGCCAACATCAGGCAACACCCCAGTCAGTGAATTTACGTTTCATGGATATACTCCGATGGCCTTCCCATACCTGTTTCCTCACGGCAAACCTGATCGCATCGATAGAACTCGAGCACCAGAAAACACGTCAACATTTCGACAGTGGGCTGATCATTTAATGCTTTACCGATAGCAGCGATTCGCTCAAGATCCTAGATTCAGATATCTTATTCTTAACACAATTCAACGCCAAGAAGCGACTCAACGAGGATCTATTTTTGCCAAAAAAAAAAAATTGATTTCAGCGGAACTCTTAGAGGAGCTCAGAAATGAAGTTTTAACTAACCCCAGATCAATAAAAAGCCTTTTGTTCTGGGGCTCTAAAATACGTGGATCAAATCCGTATTGGTACCAACGACAATAGGAACTTAAGGCTGTCTTTGAATGAGTGTAACAGAAATTCTGTCCTATATCTGTAATGCAAATTCTTTTGTACACATTTTCTCGAAAACTATTACTTTGTAGAGTTTGCAATTTTGCGCACATATCAAAACGACTCATAGCTAACACGTGTCGCAGTTATTTTTCCGAAAAGATTTTTAATTTTTTTTTTAAATTCAGTTTATCTGACTTGAAAGTATTCGAATTTGGCGCTAGATGGCGCCAGAAGTTAGCTTGGCAGTGCGGAAGAAACGAAATCTCTCATTTCTGTCTGATTTTGTTAATTATCTAGGCCAAATAGAAATCAAAGAATGGGCACTGAAGTGAGATTGGAATCTTGCCTTTTATAGATCATCTTAAATTCTACTGTACGTTCATTTTCTGAAGAGAAAATGTGTACATTTCCAGAAAACACTTCAATTTGAGACAGAAACTACGCCTACCTGCTAAGTTCCACCTCCAAACAATGTCATTGGTTAAAACGTAACAGGGCGTGTTTTGTCTTTTTCATGTGGAGCCAACGAGAGACCGCTTCCATTCTGAATATGGTAAGGTCTTCAGTCATTTGCTGACGCCAGCTTCTGGGACAATCCCTCAAGACGTAAAACCCACGCCCAAGGAGCCATATTTCGCGCCATCTATCGCAGAAGATGAAGCCTAACACTCACTCAAAGACAGCCTTAAAGCAAGGGTTAATCAACTTGGTGTTCCTACGCTCTTTATAACTTTTAGCGCGGTAGACCTCCATTGGAAATGTTTACAACGCCATTTCCAGATATCTGCTCAAGATATTGCGAACCTGTCTGAATCGCAACGAAATAATGTAATACAAAAACATCTCACTCTAAATCCAATGGTTGCAGATGATTATTTTAGTTTTCGAGTTAAATCTTTTATGGAGATTATAAAAATCTCCATAAAAGATCTGGAAGTCATACATTTTACGCGTTCGTTTTTCTGAATTTGTTATAATAGACGCCTTAATGAGCTTGCATTTTGTAATAGCTTCGCTCAAAATTTGCTAACTGTACCTAGTTATCGGTTACTGTTGGTGGATTTTCCTAGTTTAAATACCTTGTTTCTTACGGTAACACAATATTTAATAGCTGGTGCGCAGAACGGGCGAAGGGAGAAGCTACACAATATCTAAAATTCATGCGATGTGCAATCCACAATATCTGATCTCGGTGCATAAAGTAATCGATCTCGTATAGATCAATATCAATATCAGTTTCGTAACAAGCACAATGTGCGCCCCCACCCCCCACCCCCGCAAGATTTACTTCAGCAGGGCCTGATTTACGCCTAGGCACGCAAGGCACATGCCTAGGGCCCTCAAATTGAAAGGGCCCCAAAATCTTGGTTAAAAAAAAAAACTTTCCATTTTACAAAATATTTATACGTGGGTAGATGCGATGTGGAGTAACTACATATAAATCGCTGGCAAAATACAAGCAAGTACTGGCAATATAATATGTGACATTTCTAGTTAATATCAGTAACATTTTCCAGATAATTTGGGGAAGGTTTTTGTGTGAGATTAAACAAAAAAATGTCGTGTTGTGTAATAAAAACTAGCAGTATGTGTATGTTTGTAATTATGGCTTACTAAGATCAACTATATACTTCAATTTCAAAAACTGCATGGTTCTGAAGCAAATTTTAAATATTTTGTCATTTTAGCTCCCAAAAGTTATATTTGAAAAACCTTTGGACATAATTTGGTCAGGGTTTGGATCCCCCAAACCTCTCTCTTAAATACACCCCTGGTTAATATGGTAATAGTATAGTTTAGACACACCTGGCAAAAATTCCAATGTCCAATTGAATCTTACCCGTCATATGGCTTTGTCACACACAACTGTTTCATCGATGAAGGTTCAAGTCTTTTCAGATGCAAATCAGTAGGACAGCATAAAAATCTAGGAGAAAACAATATTTTTACCAGGTACTACCGTAATTTAATGTCATTCTTATAAATGTATTGTGTTTATTAAATTATTACGCTGAATTGTAATAGTCGCTTAAAATCGTCACACTACCTACTCGACTCCGTAGAGTAAATGTCGAGTGGAGGGGGCGACGTTTTGGGTTGCGCCTGGGGCCCAATTCTGTGTAAGTCGGGCCCTGTACTTCAGTACTCCTAAGCACAGCAATTTTCCCAGTTTTCGCGGTGTATATGTGTGGTGGTTTGGGGGGGGGGGGGGTAGGTTAAGAAATCAGGGAGAGTGTCTGTAAAAGTAATGATGGTACTTAGAGCACTGTAGTTTCAACTTTTTTAAATAATACTGTAGATTTGACAATACGTGTAATTGCTTTGTCCCAAATTAAAATAAATCACTTGAAGAAATCACCCTCTTACACATAGCGAATTTGCGGCTGCTGTCAATAAATGTTGACGCCTGTCGTGCACGTAATCCTAGGTAAGTGGCTGTTTTTCGACATCCTCCACGGGGAATCCCACTGTGGCCTCGCGCTTTTCCTAAGCAGCGCAGAGAGAAGGCGATTGGAGAGCGATCGTATTATTTACAGCCCATTGCATAGCAATCGTATTACAACCCGAAGTCAAAGAGCCGAACACTTACAATCTGTAGGACATTCAGTGTTTTAAAAGTGAAACTAAGCATTTATTTAGGCAAAGCTAAATATATCTTAAAACAAAATTTAAATCTTTGGGTTAATTATTGTGCGTCTTCGAATGTTTTCATAAAACTGTAACTGACAGCTGCAGTAAGCCCCTTCGTTGCCACGGTATATTCAGAAGCGTTCACTGGTTCACAAGAAAAACAGAATTTAAAATGTTCAGTTCAAACCACTGGGAAATGTTCTTCGTATATTTGAATAGATTTCGTCGATAGCATTAAAACGATACCACGCACCGTCGTGTTGCGCTTACGGTTGCCGAGTTAGGCTGAGTCAAACGTTGCGGCACCCCCAGAAATATTGCATCATCTCCCCGCGAACAGGGAGTGTCGCGCGCACGATCTATCGCGCAATACGCGAATTGGACTCCATGCTGTTTACGAATATGCTAACGCTATTAGTATGCGGCACGTATTTTTAACGCTATAATGATTTCAATTGGGACTTATTTTTGTCAGAGACGGTCGGCCGTTAGTCGCCCCGTAGTATCCGCGGAGTTAGACGTAGTCGTACGTCAAAATATTAATAATAATGATGATAAGAGGGTGATTACGTGATGAACTACAGAGGTACAGCACGTGTCAGGACGACACATCGGCAGCGATACATTCCGTCCGTGTAGCTTAGTTGGGGGAGAAACTTACTCCGGAGTGTTGGCCGAGTGTGCAACTGCAACGGAAAGGATCTCAGGTTCGATCCCAGGCAAGTACTAACGCTCGATCCACTAAATATCCGCCGTGCGTCGGATGGGCACGTTAAGCCGTCGGACATCGGGTACTGGCCCCCCGGTAATAAATAAGGGCGTCTTCCTCCCCCTTTCTACTTCGCTTCCGTGTCACTTTCCTATCGGGCACTCTAGCCCAAATTTCTTAGTTTCTAAGGGTTGTTTAAGACCTGGGGTTAGACACTCCCTTCCTAAAATCCTCTACGTATGATCATCATCACTATTGAGTGAGGGGGTCGCGGATTTATCTCCGTCTGGGACAAATTTATATTTTCGCACTCCCTATAAGCTGGCTGTACTGTATTTAAATTTGATGGAATGGAAAGTTTTATTTGAATTCCTTTTTTTTTTTAATGTCTTTATTAATGTAAGCGTGCTTTTGAAAATTATATCGAATAGTTTATAATTTGCATCCTGGAAGCCGGTTAAAATTCCTCATCTTTTAAGCCGGTTCATATTAAACGGTCGGATAGAGTGAAAATGAAATATCTCTCAAGCTGAATATAATGAGATTATAATGAATTTTGGGGGGATATAATAAAATCGTAAAGAACATTATTCGTTATTTGTAATGAACTTATAATGGCGCTAAGTTAATAAGAAATGGCTTTTCTAATACTGAGCTTTACTTTCGCACTAAAGTCATCGCGAAGGCATTGTGCGAATTAAGTTAGAGGTCTCGTAATGAAGGCAAATTTTACTATATTAGCAAAGTGAATGAAGCCAATTAATGCTCATGGAAAATGTGATGCTGTGACAGTGATAAGTGATAGGAATAATGAGATTATTATTACGAAAGGGCTCGCGATCCAATGCTACGGAGTGATCCTGATAATGTGCTTGAATTCGTAATGAGTTAATATTTTTATTTTTTTTTTTTTCATTGTGAATTTTCCGAATAAGCGTGGTTCTTATTTTCATCGCATAATCTCTTTTAACGATACGTGCATTTTTAAGAGCAGTTTTAAAACCGACGCTCTTCTTGTCTTCCTGTTGTTCATAAAACGTCGGAGCTTCCAAGTAAAAAAATTTAGATGTACGGAAGTGATTTTTCTTTTTTACGCTTTCCAACCGTAGGTTGAAGAAGCGTATATGCTCCAGCTTTGTCCGTCTGTCCGCACGATAACTCACGTGAAAATGGTTCGATTTCGACGAAATTTTAGTATCTGGTAGGGGACCACCTGGGCACGAACTCTATTGAAAATTGGCGGTCAAAAATCAGGCAGTGCATAAGAGCGGGATTTAATCCATTGCCCTTATGCGTCATAACTTGCGTAAATATGGTTCGATTTCGATGAAATTTTAGTATTTGGTAAGGAACCACCTGGGGACGAACCCTGTTGAAAATGGGCGAAATGGGGTCAAAGGTCAGGGCATAAAGCTGGAATCCATTCCATTGCCTTTATGCGTCATAACATGCGTAAATATGGTTCGATTTCGATGAAATTTTAGTATGTGGTAGGGAACCACCTGGGCACGAACTCTGTTGAAAATGGGCGAAATGGGGTTAAATTTCAGGCAGGAAATAAGAGCGGGATTTGTTCCATTGCCCTAATGCGTCATAACTTGCGTAAAAATGGTTCGATTTCGACGAAATTTTAGTATGTGGTAGGGAACCACTGGGGCCGAACCCTATTGAAAATGGGCGAAATGGGGTCAAAGGTCAGGACACTGGAGTGGGATTCCATTCCATTGTCCTTGTGCATCATAACTTACCAAAAAATGTTTCGATTGCGACAAAACGTTATCATGTTGTTCTGGAGGTATAGTGAACCGGTTCTGTTGACTATCAACGAAATGGGGTCAAAGGTCATTACACAAAAGCCAGATTTGTTCCACAGCCATTATTCTCATAACTTGCGTAAAACTGCTTCTATTGCGATAAAACTTTAGTATGTTATTCTTGAGGTGTACTAAACCGGTTCTGTTGAATATCATCGAAATGGGGTCAAAGGTCAGCACAGAGGATCAAGTACTATTCCGCAGCCATTATCCTCATAACTTGAGTAATGATTTCAGGTATGTTGGAAAGCGTATCATAATCAATGCATTGCATGATTTTACGAACTTTTTTGTATTGTTTCAGCTTTATGTTGCAAAGCTACAGTTGTGTAAAATCCCACCTACGTTTATTTTATTCCGTTCTTTGTCATCGCCCGGAAAGAAACATTTTCTTTTATATTTCTCTTTGTTGACGCAACCGTGCTTATCCGTTTCATCAGCAGAATTTTACAGATGCGCGCTTATTTTCCCCAAAGGCAGTTGCTTCCTAACAAGGGCTGCTTCCGTTTTTAGCAATGCCATTAATTGACCTTTGACCCGAGCAGTATGGTGTCTCTTACATTATTTCGGATGTTAAATATTCCCCATTCAAACCGCGTATTATTTTTTTCAGTTCTTTTTGTTTATTTCTTTCAAACATTAAGTCCCTTCCTTCTTTTTCAGCAGGTTTTTTGTAAAAAAAGATGATGCTTATGTTATCAGTTTCCAGGAGCGAATCCAGAAGTTTACTCCACAGAAGGGGGTTTTTCGGTTAAAAAAGGGGGGCAGAAGCCATTATAAAGTTGTTGTTTTTTATATAACGTTAGTATATACACTGAAGAGCAATTGAATTAGAGACAGCTGGGGTTATACAAATGTGGCGCTGTGGGCGGCCCTGTAAACGGAAACGACATAACGTATGCAGCTATCCGACAATATAAGGAGTGATGCGACACGAATCAGCAAGAATCGGACGCAGTATGGGTAAGACGAAGGATCTAAGCGCATTTGATCAAGGGAAAATTGTCGGGGCCCGACGAATGGGCCACTCCATCTCGGAAGTTCGTGCAGACACTGGGATTTTCACGAGCCACTGTGTCACGGGTGCACCGTGAATACATCAAATCCGGTAAAACCATCCCTGCAAGGGCCAACTGCCGTACACAATAGCGTGTGGATGAGTGGGGTCATCGTCGGCTAGCTCGCATTGTAACAGCGGATAGACGGGCCACAGTGCAAGAAATCACTCGGCAATTTAACGCTGGTGCTCAAAAACGTGTAAGCAGCCACAACATCCAGAACCATCTCCTCGCTATAGGGTACAGAAGCCACCGTCCTACGAGGGTACCGCTGCTGACCGCACATCACAGGGTGCAAAGATTAGCATGGGAGCGGGAACATCGCCACTGGAACCTAGATATGTGGAAAATTGTTGCCTGGACTGATGAGTCAAGATTCCCGTTAATACATTCGGATGACAGGATACGAGTACGGCGCAAATCACATGAAGTCACGGATCCTTCTTGCCAGCAGGGTACTCTTCAAGCTGGTGGGGGTGGCATTTTCGTCTGGGGACTGTTTGCGTGGACTGAAATGGGAACCCTGGTACGTGTGACATCATCCCTCACAGGTCAATGTTACCGGAATATCCTGGACGGCCATTTGCTCCCGTTTGTGCGCCTTCAACATCCTACTGGGGACCTCATCCTGCAACAAGACAATGCACCATGCCATCGCACCCGAATTTTATCCGAATGGTTGGATTAACACTTCACCAACGTGACCCTGCTTCTTTGGCCAGTTAGGTCACCTGACCTCAATCCCATCGAGCACATCTGGGATGCCATCGAGAGAAATGTTCGAGGTTCTGACCCCCCTCCATGAAATCTTCGTGAACTGTGGGAGCTTGTTCAAGGGTCGTGGATCCGTATGGCTTCCCAACGCTTCCGGTGGCTTTTCGAGTCCATGCCGAGACGAATCGCCGCCGTCGTCAGGGCGAAAGGTGGTGCTACACGTTACTAGACAGTGGGTATCTCTAATTCAATTGTTCTTCAGTGTATACAGGGTTACAAGGAAAGTTCTTGATCAGGCCAATATCTTATGAACTATGGCAGTTAGCGATTTATTTATTGTGCCATTGTATAGGAAACCTCCTATGGCGCACACAATAACACCACGAAAGGAACCCCTCACCCCCTTTGGGTGGGTAGGTGGGGGGTTTGAGGGGATATCGTGTGCCATTTTGCAGATAGTGCAAAAAAGTCAATTGCAAACTTGTTCACAGAGACAAAAATAGTACATAAACGTTTTTTTTCCATAAAAAAAGATGGAAGGGGATTCTCCAAATCCGAAAAAAGCGGAAAGTTACCTGAGTCGTTATGTCCGAAGCATATTTGCATGAATTTCAAATGTGCTTTCTTCTCTGTCGTCATCATGCAAAAACGATATGCGTGGTCGGTATGCCAACACTTCGTGAACCAGTGAAAGTCAAAAGTTTGCCATGTACGCAAGTTAATTTGATGTACATAGAGTTTTCCTATTGGATGAGTGTTTCGTCACTTAATGCTATTTCTCCTTGTCTCAGTGTATTTTTTACTGTATTGGACATCAAAGTCTGATATTGAAGATGTCAAGGAACTGCGTTGTATTTCAGAACAAGAACTGTTGATAAAGGTTTCCAGGAAAGCTTTTCCTTTGTCCTTTCATTTACTTAGAACTTACCAGTTTAGATAAGTTCTAAGTAACAAGTTCTTGTCTAAATACTCTGTCGTAACTTCCGGATGTTGTGATTTTCTTTGGGCCACATTCCCGGGCCCTTTTTTGTTCATATTCCGGTCCCCTTTTGCTCACATTCCGGTCCCCTTTTGTTCACATTCCGGTCCCCTTTTGTTCACATTCCAGTTCTCTTTTGTTCAAATTCTGTGTCCCCTTTTGTGTTAAGCTACATTTGTTCTAAAGAGGAAAGTTATTTTATTTTACTTGACATTATTTTTAGCAGCGAATTCCTCCTGTCTTGTGTATTTAACCCATGCATAAGTACATTATATCCTCATAGTGTTGCTCTTCTTCTCCTTTTTTTTCAAATATCTGATAAATTTTGTACGCGTATAATTCTTATTTTTTTCCAACATAACGAATTTTTAATGTCTTTCTCGGACTTTTGTTTGAAGGAGTTTAGCGTATGTTAAAATGAAAGATTACACATAAATTATTTCTTCCTATTCATGGGAATGGAATTTGTGTATTTCATGGCTGTCTGCACTCTCGATTCTTTGTGTGCTAGTGCAGGAATTTTGCTACGAAATGAGTTTCTATAAATACATGACAGTAGCTGACTATTTCTCGTAGTTCAATAATGATTATTTATATATTTTTCTTCCGACGGTAATCCTCGTTGACGTGACATTTCATTAGGAAATTAGTTCGCCTCTCTACAAATGACCTTTTTTTCTTAACATCTTCTAAAATCACACGATGGCGATAGTGACGTCTTCAGCTTTCACTTCATGTTGGGGTTGCTTCGGTTGCCAGCTGCGGGCCACCAGTGGCACTTGATTGGATGCCCGCAATTCACGGCGATGCTGCATGGCCATCAATCGCTGCCAACTAAAGGCGCTGCTACCAACGGACTGCTACCGTGCAGTGAGCAGCAGATTTCTCCAGCAATGACCCATCACTGCCAGCTGGTGACCAGCAGTTTCCCAACACTTGTTCTTTTTTGCTGGGAGCGTCTGACTGGGGATGGGGGACCTTGACATGCTCGGCGTCCGACGCCTCGCGCGTCCTCTATGCGCAAACGGGCATTACTGTCTGGACGACCGACTTACATCCAGGGACAGAGGAGGCATTTTGCCATTTGCTTAACGAAATTAAAGTTTAAAAACACTACTACCTAACCATTGTGCAGAGAAAAGGGCTGCATATCTATGGATATACGGAGAAGGCAATTGAACTTCCGATTTTGAACTTAAATTTCTCGTCAAACAAAAGGGAAAATGCTCTCGTCTTTTATTTTTTGTAATGTCTAACAGTGATTATGGAATGGGAAAGAATTCGTTTTTAGCGAAATTCAAGTTCAAAACGCGATATTTCGCGATATTGGCTTTTCTAACTTACTAAAAAATCTTTATTTCACTTACATCATAACTTTTAAACGTGTTTCTCAAAAACTCCTTTGTTTCGCTTTCATCACGTTTAGTTTGCAAGCACCAAATGTTCCCTTAAGATAATCCATTCTCTTTTCTCCCTTGTTTCTGCAATCCGTTTGAATTACAATGCAGCGTAGAAGTTTTTTTCCTTTTCCTGCTTTTTTTTTTTTGTGTGATAAGTCTGATTACTGCTCTTTTCCCCCACTTTCTTTATTCCAGGTTTGCGTTTGATTAATAGCTTTCGTATTTTTACGTTTCCTTGCCCTCTTTCGTATCTTAAGCTTAATAATTCACCTGCCACCACAACCATTTTTCTTTGATGTTCAGTAGTTGCAGTTAGATATATCTAGCTCATGGTTTTTAATTATTTTTTTTTAATTTGTTAGCATTATCCTCACATATCAGCTTTTCTGGAACTTCAAATATCAAAAACGAAAAAAAGAAAAATCATCTCCCAATCTGTATTACTACAAAATTTACAGTTGCTTTTCCTAACATTTTGGTTTAAATTTTTCGTTGTTACAGACATAATGAAATGGATATTCATTTTTATTCCCTTCTTTGTTGACAAAAACCATCTGAGAATGTTGTAATACGACTTGTTTTTGCCTTTTTTGCTTTAATCTTCTGATGTTTTCAATGCATCAAGTTCAGAATTTTTTTGTTTTTTTTTTGTTGTAGTTTTCTGGAGAGAATGGTATCGGAGCTATACAAAAGTTGCTTTAACAATTGAAGGATTACTCTAATAACAACCAAACCGATTTCTTTAACATTGACCTTTAAACCAGTGTTTCCCAATCGCCGATCGCCGAGGAACGAGTGAATTTATTTATTTTTCTTTTGAACCGAAATGGAGTTCATAGTTGGAAAAGGGTCGATGGAAACGGGTCAAAATTTTTAATCCTGGACCCGGACAAATCTGCCTTGAACTATAAATTCGAATATATCATCATCATCGTTGTCAGTCATTATTGATTCAACGCTGAATGAAGGTCTCCCCAAGTTTCTTCAACAACGGATGGTCTTGGGCCAGTCTCCTCCATCCACTCATCTCCCACGTGGTCCTCTTGGTCTTTTCCTGTCCATTGGTGATCAGCCTAAAACTTTGGTTGTTCATCGGTGGTCCGTTCTCCTGGAAACATGTCCAGCCCATTGTCATTTCAGGGATTTTACTCTAATCATGATTGCGCAACACACCTTAATTCCTGCGCTAACGTTCGTTCCACATGCCGGGCCACTCGGTTGCCGATCAGCGACCAGACGTGTTCGATGGGTGACATATCGGGAGAACAGGCGGGCTACGGCAGCAGTGACACCTGGTGGGCCGTGAAGAAGAGACGAGCGGCTGCTTATATGCTTTCTATTAAAGTCCTTAAATTAGAGACGAGCGGCTGCTTATATCCTTACAAAGAAAGCACTTATTTAAGGAATTTTTACAGTCGGAAATGTTCCATCAAATACGTCACCTGGGGACTGGTTGGTGAAAAATGAAGAAAATAAAAATATGCACACCCATGCGTAGAAATCTTATGACACGTCACAATTCGAGAATGTTGGCGCGCAGTCACACCATCTGTCTCGTTACGTCCCGCGTTGTGTGTGGATCCTATTAAAGTTTTATGACGTCATACTCTTGCGAGCAGATGGTCGCGATTCCGATCTGCCTCATATGATGTCTTCCGCTCTTGTCATTTTCCTTATCCACGACTTCCTCTTCTTATCTCTCCTGGTTACACCAAGCATGCATCTATTCCTGCTGCTTTCAGTTGACTGCACGACCAACTACAAATTTTAACGTCAGATATTTGTTCATACTGTAATACCTCTGGCTCAACCATTCATATCTACTCTCAATGTTCTCTACTCTCGCCACTCTTTAATTTCATGTTTAGCATCACTTCATCCGTCTGTACTACTGCAAACAATCTTCGTGACTACATGTTTCTGCCTGTCCATGACCCTATAACTACACGCCGAAGCCCATTATCCGCCTTTTTAGCACGTCTTTTGTAAATAAAGATCGTGCTTATGTTATCGGTTTGTCCGTCCGTCAGTACCCACGATATCTCTGCAACTATATTAGTCCGATTTGAAAAATTATTTTTGCATCGGGAAGCTTGAAATATGAGAATGATGATCCTTTATTTCGTTTTTTTTTTCGATGTAAAATTTTGCCGCTAGAGGGCGTAAATGCAGATGATGTTGAATTCAAAAATACGTTTTATTCCACATATTTGCTTCTAAACATACGATTGAAAAAATTCTTTTACCTTTTGATTCCATTTGTGGCGAAAAGTAATTTAGATATAGATACTTTTTTTCAAATTACGCATATATTTCCCGCTAGGCGGCGTAAAAATAAATTACATTTTCCCCGATAACTCTTCTTCTAAAGCTCCGATTTGAAAACAAATTTATTCAGCAGATACACCTCCTGATGGAAAATCTTTTGCATATAATGTCAAACATTTGGAAAAGAATACTTAACCCACCAGAGGGCGTAAGTGTTAATTTTTGCTTCTGATATATTTGCCATAAAATCTGAGCTTCTAAAATATCGATTGAAAAAATTATTTCGTGGACTGATGCCACTCACATCGATAAACCTTTTCGGAATATTTGATTATCAAAATATTCCACAGTTTCTCCGCCAAGGGGCGTAGAAGTATATCTTATTTTTGTCAATATCTCTACTTCTAGGAGTCCGATTTGAAGAATCCCTTCTTTGTTAGATAGCGTTTTCAGTGTGACATGTTTTTCATATAATTTCAAAATTTTAAAGTAATTCATAGACTTTCCGCTAGGGGGCGTAGAGATAAATTGTCTTTCCCCTTATATCTCTGCTTCTAAATCTCTGATTTGAAGCATTCCTTCTGCACAGGATACAGCTCCTGATGGGAAATCGTTTGCACATAATTTCTAATTGCTGTAAAATAATAGTTTGGCCGCCAGGGGGCGTTAATCCTCATTTCCGCTTCTGATGTAATTGCAGCAAAATATGAGCTTCTAAATTCTCGATTGAAGAAAACGTCGTTTGTAGACCGATACTACTCATGTCAACAAACCTTTTAGAAACATTTTCCTCTTAAAATAATGCATGGTTTCTACACCAGGTGGCGTAGATATATATTTTATTTTTGTCAATATCTCTACTTCTAAGAGTCCTATTTGAAAAATTACTTCTTTGTTGGATAGTGTTTCCGATGCGAAACGTTTTTCCTATTAATTGAAAATTTTCAAGTAAATCATAGACTTTCCGCTACGGGGGCGCAAAGGTAAATTGCTTTCCCCCTATATCCCTGTTTCTAAATCTCCGATTTGAAAAATTCTTTCTGCACCGGATACAGCTCCTGATGGGAAATCCTTTGCACATAATTTCTAATTTTTGTAAAAAATGGTTTGGCCACCAAGTGGCGTAAGTCTTAATTTCCACTGCTGATGTATTTGCAGCAAAATATGAGCTATTAAAATCTCGATTGAAAAAAGTCGTTAGTTGACCGATACTACTCATGTCGAGAAACTTTTTAGGAACATTTTCTTCTTGAAATAATGCATGGTTTCTACGCCAGCGGATGTAGATGTATATTTTATTTTTGTCAATACTTATACTTCTAAGAGTCCGATTTGAAAAATTCCTACTTTGTTGGATAGTGTTTTCGATGCGAAATGCTTTACCTATAAATTCAAAATTTTCAAGTAAATCATAGATTTTTCGCTAGAGGGCACAATGATAAATTACGTTTTCTGCCTTATTTCTGCTCCTTAAAGTCCGTATTGAAAAAGTATTTCTGTATCGCGTACAAGACCTGATGCAGAATATTTTTCACATAATTACTAATGTTCGGTAAAGAGTGGTTTGGCCACCAGGGGGCATACGTGTAAATTTCTGCTTCTGATGTATTTGTGGCAAAATCTGGGCTCCTGAGAAGTCGATTAATATTTTTTTCTCTTGGACCGATACCACTCATATGGATAAACCTTTTGAGAATACTTTCTTCCTAAAATAGTGCATGGTTTTCCCACCACGGGGCGTAAAGTCACATATTATTTTGGTCGATATCTCTGTTTCTAAAAGTTCGATTTGAAAAATTATTTCTGTGTTGCAGAGCGTTTCCGGTGCGAAATGTTTCTCATATAAATTGATGTTTTTCTTAACGCACAAGTCTGCAACCAGAGGGCGTAAGCTCACGATTCCGTTTACAGCTATATCTGAGGGATTAAAAACCCGATTGAAAAACTTCTTTCTTCCGTCAGATACTATTGTTTTCCATACCGGTTTCATTGACTTTGAATAGCTTTGATAAATTTAATTTGCGTCAGAACGGATTCAAAAGACGTGCTTATTACACCAGAAAATTCGGTGTCATGTTTCTTGTTCTTTATTCTCAATAAATCTGCAATTTATAATTTCTTTCTTAATCATGTCTAAAGTAATCAACCTCTACCACTTCGCACCGCAAGAAAACTACTTCTTCAATTACGCATTCAGCTCATATCGAGATTACAACTCGAAACTGTTCAACTTTTGAATTTTCATTCCTCGTGGAAGACTTCTACTGGTTGCATACCTGTTCACCGCAATCGCATTCGTGTTAGAAACTAGAACATCGTACCTTCAGTTCTTTTCACCGTTACGTATGCTTCATTTAATATGTTTGTTCTGAATCAAATATGACTTCTAAAGCATCCTTTTTGAAAATGTTCCTTTCATCGTTTCATCAAGTATCACATTATGCTATTTTATATCAACTGACTTACTTTTGCGACGTTTATACTCAGCATTTGCAGTTTAGTATCTGTTTTTCATTTAAGTTAGCTTATTCACGTATATTATTCCTATTGTACAATGGAAATAAGTTATTGTTTGTAAAAATGTCAGAACTTCCAGATTCTCATCATAACAGTCGTGCAATGAGAATTCCCTGTGTTCTACTGCTCTCATGGTTTGCAGGTGTGTATGGATGACTTTTCAGCACTCGATGGTTTCTTCTTTTTGTTTAAGTGGCTTGAGTGCTTGACCTACTTTCGCGCTTGTAACACGTATTAAGAAAAACATTCGCTCATAGCTGCTCAAAATTTTATCTTTATTTTAAATGGGAGATTAATGTTTCAACGGACTTAATTCCTCAGCTTATATAAATCATGATTTTATCTTTTCATGTATTATCATTTATTTAATATTTTAAGCTGACAATGCGTTATGTATATTTTAGCTCACTAGCATAATAAAGTATTATGGCTTCACTTGTCTGAAGTCTTTGTAACTCTTCTTTAGTCAAGGACTACGTCTCGGTTTCGTACGTAAGCGTTGGACGGACGCATTGATTAAACACATTCCTTTTAAGACATAATGGCCTATTGCTCTTAAAAAGTGTACTGCTTCTTCCAAAAACTCTACAACCAAGTTTTATCCGTCGATTAATTTCTTCATCAGTATGAACGTTGCTACATATCTCTTGTACAAGGTAAACGCAGGAACCGGTTATCTCCAGCTTTTCCCCATCAATCGATAAATCTTCATTTCTTCTAATAGATTTTACTTCAGTTTTGTCTTCTAAAAGTCCATTTTTAATCCAACCCTTCTCAGCAAGTTCTTGTATCATACTTTGCAGCTCTGAAGTATTATTTCAAACACATCTGAAGGGTTCCTTGATATATTTTGTTCTCTTTTCAAAAATAAAATGGAAATCAAACCGATCAAAATTGGGTCAGGAACAACCCGACACGTTTGACACCCGTTTCCATCTCTGATGGAGTCAAAGTAAGAAGAAATCTAGATCGAAATTATTTTTAACACCTGCTGTGGAAGACTAAACGAAGCTTGGATCGCTAATCTCTTCACAGAAATTCTGAACTCCTGCAGGCTAACTCACCAGGAAAAGGAAAGCTTTGTAGAACTTCTTTCTGATGCCAGTCTGGATTAAAGGAAACTTGTATCGCTAATCTCTTCACAGAAATTCTAAACTCCTGCAGGCTAACTCACCAGGAAAAGGAGAGCTTTCTTGAACTTCCTTCTGATGCCAGTCTGGATTAAAGAAACTTGGATCGCTAATTTCTTCACAGAAAATCTGAACTCCTACAGACTAACTCTTCAGGAAAAGGAAAGCTTTGTTGAATGTTTTCTGATTCCAGTCTGGATTAAAGAAACTTGGATCGCTAATTTCTTCACAGAAGATCTGAACTCCAGCAGGATAAGTCACCAGGAAAAGGAAAGCTTTGTTTAACTTCCTTCTGACGCCAGTCTAGATTACCGGAAACTTGGATCGCTAATCTTATCTCAGAAGATCTGAACTATTGCAGGCTAACTCACCAGGAAAAGGAAAGCTTTGTTTAACTTCCTTCTGATGCCAGTCTAGATTAAAGGAAACTTGGATCGCTAATCTCATCTCAGAGGATCTGAACTCTTGCTGGCTAACTCACCAGGAAAAGGAAAGCTTTGTTTAACTTCCTTCTAATGCCAGTCTGGATTAAAGGAAACTTGGATCGCTAATCTCTTCTCAGAAGATCTCAACTCCTGCAGGCTAACTCACCAGGAAAAGGAAAGCTTTGTTGAGCTTCCTTCTGATGCCAGTCTGGATTAACGGAAACTTGGATCGCCAATCTCTTCACAGGAGACCTAAACTCCTGCAGGCTAATTCACCAGGAAACGGAAAGCTTTGTTGAGCTTCATTCTGATGCAAGTCTGTATTAAAGACTACTTGTATTGCTAATCTCTTCACAGAAGATCTCAACTCCTGCAGGCTAACTCACCAGGAAAAGGAAAGCTTTGTTTAACTTCCTTCTGATGCCAGTCTGGATTAAAGGAAACTTGGATCGCTAATCTTTTCTCAGCAGATCTCAACTCCTGCAGGCTAACTCACCAGGAAAAGGAAAGCTTTGTTGAGCTTCCTTCTGATACCAGTCAGGATTAAAGGAAACTTGGATCGCTAATCTCTTCACAGAAGATCTGAACTGCTGCAGGCTAACTCACCAGGAAAAGGAAAGCTTTGTTGAACTTCCTTCTGATGCCAGTCTGTATTAAAGAAAACTTGCATTGCTAATCTCTTCACAGAAAATCTCAACTCCTGCAGGCTAACTCACCAGCAAAAGAAAAACTTTGTTGAACTTTCTTCTGATGCCAGGCTGGATTAAAGGAAACTTGGATCGCTAATCTATTCACAGAAGATCTGAACTGCTGCAGTCTAACTCACCAAAAAAAATGGGCCGCAGGTGGCCAAGTGGGCAACGTTCGTGATTGCCACGGAAAGGGCCTCAGGTTCGATCCCAAGCAGGTACGAACGCCCGATCCACTAAATATCCGCCGTGCGTCGGATGGGCACGTTCAGCCGTCGGACCCCGGGTACTAGCCCCTGGTAAAAAATATGGGCGTCTTCCTCCCCCTTTCTACTTCGCTTCCGTGTCACTTTCCTATCGGGCGCTCTAGCCCAAATCTCCCAGTTTCCTGTTTCTAAGGGCTGTTTAAGACCTGGGGTCAGACACTCCCTTCCTACAATCCTCTACACATGATAATGATCATGATCACCAAGAAAAGGAAAGCTTTGTTGAACTTCCTTCTGATGCCAGTCTGGATTAAAGAAAGCTTGAATCGCTAATCTCTTCACAAAAGATCTGAACTCCTGCAGGCTAACTTACCAAGAAATGGGAAGCTTTGTTGAACTTCCTTCTGATGTCGGTCTAGATTAAAGGAAGCTTGGATCGCTAATCTTTTCATAAAAGATCTGAACTCCTGCAGGCTAACTTACCAAGAAATGGGAAGCTTTGTTGAACTTCCTTCTGAGGTCATACTAGATTAAAGGAAGCTTGGATCGCTAATCTCTTCACAAAAGATCTGAACTCCTGTAGTCTAACTTAGCAAGAAATGGGAAGCTTTGTTGAACTTCCTTCTGATGCCAGTCTAGATTAAAGGAAGCTTGGATTGCTAATCTCTTCACAAAAAATCTGAACTCCTGCAGGCTAACTTACCAAGAAATGAGAAGCTTTGTTGAACTTCCTTCTGATGCCAGTCTAGATTAAAGGAAGCTTGGATCGCTAATCTCTTCACAAAAGATCTGAACTCCTGCTGGCTAACTTACCAAGAAATGGGAAGCTTTGTTGAACATCCTCCTGATGCCAGTCTAGATTAAAGGAAGCTTGGATCGCTAATCTCTTCACAAAAGATATGAACTCCTGCAGACTAACTCACCAGAAAAAGGGTAGCTTTGTGCAATTTCTTTCTGATGCCAGTCTGGTATGGATATCAGAGCGGAGATTATGCAGACTTATTCAGTCCAACAGACGGGTAACACTTCGTCTGATTATAGACAATCTGAATCAGGGCCTCTCAAGCTGAGTGGAGAGTAGGCGGACTTGTTTAGTCCAACAGACGAGCAACACGTCGTCATATTACAGATAATCTGAATCAGGGACCATCCGATAGCCTCTCAAACTAAACGGAGAGTAGGCAGACTTGTTCAGTCCAAAAGACTGCCAACGCTTCGTCAGATTACAGATAATCTGAATCAGGTACCAAGTCCTATAAATCTCAAACTGAGAGGAGAGTAGGCAGACTTGTTCAGTCCAACAGACGGACAAACAACACTTCGTCATATTGCAGATAATCTGAATTAGGGACCAAGTTCGATGGCCCCTTCAGCGTACAATTTGCCCCACATTACATCGTATGGGCAAAAGAAGCAGACGTCTGTACGTAAGTCATTGGTCTCTTCCGCGAAGGAGGAGAAACTCCTCCTGTTGGCTCAGGAACACAAGAATTGGACAATTAATAAGTGGAACAGGGTAATGTGTTCCGTGAATCAAGTTTACAATTACGCCATGCAGATGGAAGGGTGAGGACATCGAGAAAGCAGAACCCAAGCATGAAATGGACTCATATTAGCCGATCACTACACAAAACGACCGATCGAATACTTATTATTATAGAATGTATATTCGCTGAAGCTAATGTAAAAGTCAAAATGAAATCATACAGAAGCGACTTCTTTTAATGAAAATATCCTTACCTCTTTCCCATTAATGTACCACTGAAGAAAGGAAGGCGGTTTGGATGGACCCGACATGCACGTGACATTGACGTCATCGTTTATCCTATATTTTGCTTTGGCTCCTAAGATGCTAGGTCCTCCGTCTGGTAACACTGCAAAATAAAAATAAAAAGTTAGTAAAATCATGGAATGCATTGATTATGATACACTTTCAAACATGCCAGAAATCATTACTCAAGTTATGAGGATAATGGCTTTGGATTAAATCTCGCTTCTGTGTCCTGACCTTTGACCCCATTTCAATGATATTAAACAGAATCGGTTCAGTATGCCTCCGGAACAACATACAAATGTTTTGTCGCACTCGAGGCAATTTTAGGTAAGTTATGACGCATAAGGGCAATGGAATGGATCCCGCTCACATGTCCTGACCTTTGACCTCACTTCGCCCATTTTCAATAGGTTTCGCCTCCGGGTTGTCCCCTGCTACATACTAAACTTTCATCGAAATCGAACCATTTTTACGCGAGCTAACGTGGGGACAGACAGGCAGACGGACAAAGCTGTATCATATGCGCCTCTTCACCCTACGGTTGGAAAGCCTAAACAAGATAGTAAAACCATGCAATGCATTGATTATTATACGCTTTCCAACATACCAGAAATCATTACTCAAGTTATTACTCAAGTTATGAGGATAACGGCTGTGGAATAAATCTCGCTCCTGTGCCCTGATCTTTGACCCCATTTTGCCCATTTTCAACATGGTTTGTCCCCGGGTAGTTCCCTACCACATACTAAAATGTCATCGAAATCGAACCAATTTTACACAAGTTAAGACGCATAAGGGGATGCCGCTTCTATATCGTGACCTTTGACTGCACTGCGCCCATTTTCAACAGGGTTCGTCCACAGGTGGTACCCTACCACATACTAAAATTTCATCGAAATCGAATCATTTTTACGCACGTTATGACGCATAAGGCCAATGGAGTGGATCCCGCTCTTATGGCATGACCTTTGACCCCATTTTGCTCGTTTTCAATAGGGTCCGTCCACAGGTGGTCCCCTACCACATACTAAAATTTAATCGAAATCGAATCATTTTTACGTAAGTTATGACGCATAAGGCCAATGGAGTGGATCCCGCTCTTATGGCATGACCTTTGAACCCATTTTGCTCGTTTTCAATAGGGTCCGTCCACAGGTGGTCCTCTACCACATACTAAAAATTTTCATCCAAATAGAATCATTTTTACGGAAGTTATGAGGCATAAGGGCAATGGAATGGATCCCGCTCTTATGTCATGATGTTTGACCCCATTTTGTCCATTTTCAATAGGGTTCGTCCCCAGAAATCACATACTA
Organism: Macrothele yani; assembly: GCA_039090855.1. Lineage (NCBI taxonomy): Eukaryota > Metazoa > Arthropoda > Arachnida > Araneae > Macrothelidae > Macrothele > Macrothele yani. The sequence continues at coordinate 11,985,433 of CM076999.1, read as the reverse complement.
AAATTTCATCGAAATGGATCCATTTTTACGCGAGTTAGCGTGCGGATAGACAGACAGACAGACGGCAAATCTGGAGCATATACGCTTCTTCAACCTACGGTTGGAAAGCGTAAAAAGACAAGACAGTTAATCACCATTTCTTTACTAAAACATTTTGTAACATTGAACAAAATACGCTGATAATCTGAATCAAAATATTACTTTTATTATGTGCGTAATTAAAGCAAATCTGAGAAATATTTCATTGTAAACGTAATTTAAGCTGCGATACATTAGTCTCGATAAAGGAAAGTTGGCATCGCACGTTTCCCCTTTAGTTAATTACGAATATTGTACAATATTCCCGAGAGATTTGTACACCATAAAATATTTTTTTGAAATTCACTAGTCACTTTTCTTGTTTCCTTTCGTTAATTAACGAAACATATTCCTGATGCAATTTTTTCCGTGAAATGACGGAAAGAAACTTGAATTTCACCGATTTTTCGTACGCCAGGAAAATTAGGAATTTTCAGAAATCTCTCCCAATTCCTTTCTTTTATTGATGGTAAATTGCCATTTTTAGCATGTCTTTTGTGAAACAATTAGTAAAATCATGCAATGCATTGATTATGATACGCTTTCCAACATACCAGAAATCATTACTCAAGTTATGAGGATAATGGCTGTAGAATAAATCTCGCTCCTATGACCCGACCTTTGATCACATGTCGATTATATGCAACAGAATTAGTTCAGTATACCTGCGGAACAACATACTAAAGTTTTGTTGCAATAAAAGCATATTTAGTCAAGTTATGAGGATAATGACTGTGAAATAAATCTCGCTCCTGTGCCCTGACCTTTGACCCCATTTCGATTATATTAAACATAATTGTTTCAGTATACCTCCGGAACAACATACTAAAGTTTTGTCGCAATAGAAGCATTTTTAGTCAAGTTGTGAGGATAATGGATGTGGAATAAATCTCTGTCTTGTGCCATGACCTTTGACCCCATTTTGATGATATTAAACATAATTGACTCAGTATACCTCGGGAATAACATACTAAAGTTTTGTCGCAATAGAAGCATTTTTAGTCTAGTTATGAGGATAATGGCTGTGGAATAAATCTCGCTCTTGTGTCCTGACCTCTAATCCCATTTCGATGATATTCAACAGAATTGGTTCAGTATACCTCCGGAACAACATCCCAGCAAAAACACAAGTGCTGGGAAACTGCTGGTCACCAGCTGGCAGTGATGAGTCACTGCTGGCTGAAATCTGCCGCTCACGGCCCGGTAGTGGTCCGTTGGTGGCAGCGCTATCAGTTGAGGAGCCATTGATGGCCCTGCAGCATCGCCGTGAACTGCGGGCCTCCAAGCAAGTGCCACTAGTGGCCCGTTGCTGGCAACCAATGCAACCCCCCAACAGCAGGTGGAAGCATCGGGACTGCGCATGCGCAGAAACAACACTTGCTGTGTCTCTCATGGTACCAGTTAGTTGAAGACGACGCTATCGCCATTGTGTTATTTTAGTGGATGTTAAGAAAGAAATCCATATGTGGAGAGGCGAATTAATTTCCTAATGAAATTTTACGTCGACGAAGATATCAGATAAAGCCGTGAAATACTAGATTACAGCCATGAAATACACCCACTCTATTCCCATGAAAAACAAAATTCATGGTATGGAGTGGATGAATAACAAGAAAAACTTTGAAACCGCTTGAAACACATATCCTGGAAAACCATTAAAATAGCGTTTTTTTGGAAAAAAAAGAAGAATTATACGCGTACAAAATTTATTAATTATTTGAAAGAAAAAAAAAGCAACGCTATGTTTTGTACTCATCCATGGGTTGAATACACAAGACTGGGAGGAATTCGCTTCTAAAAATAACGAGAAGTAAAATAAAATATCTTTTACTCTTTAAAACAAATGTAGCTTCGGACAACGGAAACGAAAGACACAACGTTAAAAATGTAACAGAATGTGACATGAACCCGGGTAAATATATATTTCTTCAACAATCTCTTTTCAAGACGGCAAGGACAGTACAAAACTTTGGAAAGCGACTCTAAGTATGTACACGCCTTGAAAATGATTGAAGTTCCCTTAAGGTAAAAAAAAACTATCGTTACGTTGAAAAAATTAATTTATCAATTGTATGAAACTGACTTTTATGAAAAATACCTCGCAATATTATAAAATGAAAGAGGGAAGCATTCGATTACAAATTCCATACCAAACAGATAGCTTCCAGCACGTACCTGAGCGTCGTGAGCTAGTCCGGTCGGTAGCGAGCGCGGCTTCCATGCAAACGGCCAAGGACCGAATCTAGTCTGATGCAAACGGCGTTTTTCTGGTCAGTCGAGAAAATTTCCCCAGTGCAGTGCGTTAATTCACAAGCTTCGTAAGGGTTGAAAAAAAAAATTGTAGATTTAGGAAACTGCGGTTATCCTTGCTTTTTTTATTATTATGGCTACTACTGGGAAATTGGCGGACAAGATTCGGCAAGCCACCAGTTACGTCACCTGGTTGCTGGCTGCCACTAACGGCCCACTAGTGAACCACATTAGGCTAGCCATCATTTCTGGCACGTGCTTGCAGGGCCACTGAAGGGCCACTTGTGGCAGCTACTGCCTGTGATGGACCACTGATGGCTCTGTTGTGGCATATGACAACTGATAGGGTGCCAACTGTTGGCCAGCTGTTGGCCTGAACTGCTGGCTCTTTTGTTGGCCGCCCGGACATTTTATTGACGGTTCGGCAGCGGCAACATAGTACTGGGCCATTGCTGGCAGTGCTGGCTGCCAGCAATGGCCCACTGCTGGCCCAGCAAGACTGTTTTTGCTGGGATACTAAAGTTTTGTCGCAATCGAAGCATTTTCACTTACGTTATGACGCATAAGGGCGATGGAATGGATCCCGCTCGTATGTCCTAACCTTTAACCTCGTTTCACCCATTTTCAATAGGGTTCGCCCCCAAGTGGTCCTCTAACACATACTAAATTATCATCGAAATCGAATCATTTGTACGCGAGTTATCGTGCAGACAGACTGACGGACTAAGCTGGAGCCTTACGCTTCTTCAATCTACGATTGGAAAGAGTAAAAAGCATTCGGACACCACAATAGTTTGGACAAATATCTTGATTATCGCTATTAGTAATTGGTCCAGCTTTATCTTGTATGACAGAGGCAACATGTCAAGGCATATTGTCAACCAATTTCCAGTAGGTCTCAACGGGAATGGCTCTTCACACGTCCCGCAAATCAGCTACCAGAGTGGAGCGCGAAGACGGTCGCTGTGATCGATCTCATATCCGTCGCTCCATTATATCCCAAAGGAGTTCTATGTGATTGAGCAGGCCAGTCTCTAACAATTCCACCTCATTTTCAAGTAACCAGTCCTGCACACACCTTGGAGTGTGGCAGGCTCGATGGTGTTGGAAGAAAAAAGGGTCATTTCCATAATACTGCCATATTGTTCGTAGGGCAGAATTATCCAGTACGTCAAGGTTCAGTTCAGAGTTCGTAGTTTGTTGTACACTGAAGAGTAATTGAATTAGAGATACCTGTCTAGTAACGTGTAGCACCACCTTTCGGCCTGATGACGGCGGCGATACGTCTCGGCATGGACTCGACAAGACACCGGAAGCGTTGGGAAGCCATACGGATCCACGACCCCTGAACAAGCTCCCACAGTTCACGAAGGTTTGATGGAGGGGGTTAGAGCCTCGAACATCTCTCTCGATGGCATCCCAGATGTGCTCGATGGGATTGAGGTCAATTGACCTAGCTGGCCAAGGAAGCGAGGTCACGTCCGTGAAGTGTTCATCCAACCATTCGGATACAATCCGGGAGCTGCATTGTCTTGTTGCAGGATGAGGTCCCCAGTGGGATGTTGAAGACGCACAAACGGGAGCAAATGGTCGTCCAGGATATCACGGTAACGATGTCACACGTACCAGGGGTCCAATTTGAGTCCACGTAAACACTCCCCAGACGAGAATGCCACACCCATCAGCTTGAAGAGTACCCTGCTGGCAAGAACCATCCATCACTTCATGTGATTTGCGCCGTACTCGTATCCTGTCATCCACATGTACCAACGTGAATCTCGACTCATCAGTCCAGGCAACATTTTCTCACATATCTAGGGTCCAGTAGCGATGTTCCCGCACCGATGCTAATCTTTGCACCCTGTGATGTGCGGTCAGCAGCGGTACCCTCGTAGGACGATGGCTTCTGTACCCCATAGTGAGTAGATGTTTCTGCATGGTGCAGCTGCCTACACGTTTTTGTGCACCAGCGTTAAATTGCCGAGTGATTTCTTGCACTGTGACCCGTCTATCCGCTGTTACATGGCGAACTAGCCGACGATGGCCCCCACTCATCCACACGCTGTTGTCCACTGCAGTTGGCCCTTACAGGGATGGTTTTACTGGATTCGATGTACGCACGGTGCACCCGTGACACAGCAGCTCGTGAAAATCCCAATGCCTGCACGACTTCCGAGATGGAGTGACCCATTCGTTGGGCCCCGACGGTTTTCTCCACGATCAAATGCGCTTAGATCCTTCGTTTTACCCATACTGCGTCCGACCCTTACTGATTCCCGTCGCATCATTCCTTATATTGTCGGATCGTTGCATACGTCATTTCGTTTCCGTTTACAGGGCCGCCCACAGCGCCACATTTGCATAACGCCAGCTGTCTCTAATTCAATTGCTCTTCAGTGTATAATAACCAACGGGACAGGTCCCATTCATGAAAAACAACTCCATACCTTGATGGAGCCTCCGCCGAACTTAACAGTTGGAAGAACACACACTGTTAAAAAATCTACTTAAAAATGAGAACCTGAACCTACTCGGTTTTTTTTAAGTGCAATCATATCGTAAACGAGTACATGCTCAAATACAAGTCCCCATACGTACTTACAAAGGACTGTGTCGATAAATATAAATATAATCTTGCATGACTTCATTTTAGATATTATAGATTCCAACAGAATTTTTTTAATAAATGTGTAATGTGACACACATAAATAATTAGTACAACAAAGTCACTGATCACAAGTAATTTAATTATGCATAATTGTGTACGTTTTTACATTAACTATACTTGTGTCAATTTCATAAATAATATATTGTAGCTTCATCACAATATTTGTCATAAAATAGTGCGGCCCATTTTCCCAGAATGTAACAACGAGTGTATCTGTTATCCTAGATGTGCCACGAATGATATGATCCCAGTTGATTCTATGAATAAATGAGTATGTATGGAGTACACGTATTCCAAACTTGAAAGAGAGCCGCGGATGGCTTAAAGGTTAGAGATTCAGACTACTGATGGAGGGACCCCAGGTTCAAACCTAGTCTGGTAGTGTGATTTCCTAACAATCGCTGAATATCTGACGAGCACGTTAAGTGACGGCCCCCAAGTATTAATACACTGGTTAAAGTTCCTAATGCCCATCTAATTTCTATGTACAAAGTCGTACGCTGGCGCCATCTAGTGTGTTCTCTCTCACTTACGAACTATTCTGTCAGAATCGCTAGATTCGCTCTAACTTCTTCCAATTTCTGTGTCCAGCCAGAAAGGTGACAGAAGCTGGATGAAGTTAGAGCATGAGGATTTCTTTGAGTACATAAACTGGATCAAGTTAGAGCATGTGGATTTCTTTGAGCACAGTAACTGGATGAAGTTAGATATATCGATTTCTTTGAATACATATATTTGAAATATATGTACTGAAAAATGAGTACATATATTTCAAATTATAAATACCACTCACAATTGATTCCCTGTATGTAGTCAAAAATGAGTATGTGTCTTTTTCAAAAATGAGACACAAGTACTAGGAGCGATTATAAGCCCAGAATGTACTCAAAAAAGAGTACATTTTGCTTATTTCTAAGTACCAATTTTAAGAGTGCATTCCGACGAAAGTCGTTAGTACATATATTTGAAATACCGCTCACAATTGATTCCCTGTGTGTAGTCAAAAATGAGTATGTGTCTTTTTCAAAAATGAGACACAAGTACTAGGAGCGATTATAAGCCCAGAATGTACTCAAAAAAGAGTACATTTTGCTTATTTCTAAGTACCAATTTTAAGAGTGCATTCCGACGAAAGTCGTTAGTACGTATTCACTCACAATTGATTCCCTGTATGTAGTCAAAAATGAGTATCTTTCTCTTTAAAAAATGAGACACAAGAACTCGGAACTATAACAAGCCCAGAATGAACTCCAAAACGAGTACATTTTGTTTATTTCAAAGTACTAATTTTAAGAGTGCATTCCGACGAAAGTCGTTAGTACATATATTTGAAATACCACTCACAATTGATACCCAAAAGATTTCTACTCCAAATTATATGAAAGGGATGATACATGTACTCCAGGCATCATGAAAGGTACCAGAGTTCTTCCAGTCCTTCCAGCAGAAGTTGCACATGCAATCAAGAACATGAAGCGGGGAAAAGCTCCAGGAGAAGATGGAATTACTGTAGACATCATACAAGAAGCAAGTGGAGAAATCGAAACAGTACTCGCCCAAATTTTCACTCGATGTCTTAATGAAGGGAAAATTCCTGAGGATTGGAACAACGCTACAATGATCTTGCTACATAAAAAAGGTGACATTGAGGATCTCAGGAACTACAGGCCTATCAGCCTCCTATCAGTGGTTTATAAAATCTTCACTAAAGTTCTTTCACACCGCTTGAAGGTAACACTGGACATGGCTCAACCGAGAGAACAAGCTGGATTCAGGAGTGGCTACAGCACAATAGATCATATCCACGTACTGAGAGAACTAATTGAAAGAGCGAGGGAATATGAACTTCCATTGTGCATGGCTTTTATCGATTATGAAAAAGCCTTTGATTCGGTGAAACCATCAGCAGTTGCAATGGCTCTGAAATCCTGCGGTATTGAAGATGCATACATTAATATTATTAATAACATCTATGAAAATGCAAGTGCAAAGATTCTGCTATTTGAAAATACAACACACATAAAAATTGGAAAAGGAGTGAAACAAGGTGACACCATATCTCCGAAGCTCTTTAATGCTACATTGGAAAATGTCTTTCAATCACTGAACTGGGAAAACAAAGGCATAAAGATTAATGGAGATTATCTAACCCACCTTCGTTTTGCTGATGACATAGTCATTTTTGCAACTACCCCATCAGAGCTACAGAGTATGATGCAGGAACTTGCTGACAAGAGTAAAGAAGTGGGATTAAAAATGAACTTTCAGAAGACAAAAGTGATGTTCAATGCTTTTACAAGAAATAAAGATTTATCGATTGATGGAGAAAAGCTGCAGATAACAGACACGTACGTTTATCTTGGACAGCAGATATCAAGTGAGGGTCACATTGGTGAAGAAATTAATCGGCGTACAAAACTTGCCTGGAGAGCTTTTGGAAGAAACAGCATAATTTTCAAGAGCAATGTGCCATTATGTCTTAAAAGAAAAGTGTTTGATCAATGCATCCTTCCAGTGCTTACGTATGGTGCAGAGACGTGGACCTTAGCTAAAAGAGACATACAAAGGCTGCAGACAACTCAAACAAGCATGGAGAGGTGCTTGCTTGGTGTAACCAGGAGAGATAAGAAGAGGAACTCGTGGATCCGAAAAATGACAAGAGTGGAAGACATCATGATCAGAGTTAAATCCCTGAAATGGCAATGGGCTAGACATACTGCCAGAAGGACAGACCATCGATGGACAGCCGAAATTTTAGATTGGATTCCAAGGGACAGGAAAAGACCCAGAAGAAGACCACATGGAAGATGGGTGGATGAAATTCGAAAGTATGCGGGAGTGACATGGAGGAGACTGGCACAAGACAGACCGTTGTGGAGGAAACTTGGGGAGACCTTCGTCCAGCAGTGGATTGATAATGGTTGACAATGATGATGATGATGATGATGTAGTCAAAAATGAGTACGTCTCTTTTTCAAAAATGAGACACAAATACTCGGAGCGATTATAAGCCCAGAATGTACTAAAAAACGAGTACACTTTGCTTATTTCTAAGTACCAATTTTAAGAGTGCATTCCGACGAAAGTCGTTAGTACGTATTCACTCACAATTGATTCCCTGTATATAGTCAAAAATGAGTATCTGTCTTTTTCAAAAATGAGACACAAGAACTCGGAACTATTATAAGCCCAGAATGTACTCAAAAACAAGTAGATTTTGCTTATTTCTAAGTATCAATTTTAAGAGTGCTTTCCGAAGAAAGTCGTTAGTACGTATAGTTGAAATACCACTCATAATTGATTCCCTGTATGTCGTCAAAAATGAGTATGTCTTCTTCAAAAATGTGACACAAGTACTCGGAACTGTTACAAGCCCAGAATGTACTCAAAAACGAGTGCATTTTGCTTATTTCTAAGTACCAATTTTAAGAGTGCATTCCGACGAAAGTCGTTAGTACATATATTTGAAATATTTGTACTCAAAAATGAGTACATATATTTCAAACTAGAAATACCACTCACAATTGATTTCCTGTATGTAGTCAAAAATGAGTATGTCTTTTTCAAAAATGTGACACAAGTACTCGGAACTGTTACAAGCCCAGAATGTACTCAAAAACAAGTAGATTTTGCTTATTTCTAAGTATCAATTTTAAGAGTGCTTTCCGAAGAAAGTCGTTAGTACGTATAGTTGAAATACCACTCATAATTGATTCCCTGTATGTCGTCAAAAATGAGTATGTCTTCTTCAAAAATGTGACACAAGTACTCGGAACTGTTACAAGCCCAGAATGTACTCAAAAACGAGTGCATTTTGCTTATTTCTAAGTACCAATTTTAAGAGTGCATTCCGACGAAAGTCGTTAGTACATATATTTGAAATATTTGTACTCAAAAATGAGTACATATATTTCAAACTAGAAATACCACTCACAATTGATTTCCTGTATGTAGTCAAAAATGAGTGTCTTTTTCAAAAATGTGACACAAGTACTCGGAACTGTTACAAGCCCAGAATGTACTCAAAAACAAGTAGATTTTGCTTATTTCTAAGTACCAATTTTAAGAGTGCATTCCGACGAAAGTCCTTAGTACATATATTTGAAATATTTGTACTCAAAAATGAGTACATATATTTCAAAGTAGAAATACCACTCACAATTGATTTCCTGTATGTAGTCAAAAATGAGTATGTGTGTTTTTCAAAAATGAGACACAAGTATATTCGGAGCGATTATAAGCCCAGAATGTACTCAAAAACGAGTACATTTTCCTTTTTTCTAAGTACCAATTTTTAAGAGTGCAGTCCGATGAAAGTCGTTTGCCGGAAATATCGCCAAATTCAAACAAGCCCATCAGATTGGAAGAGTGAAAAGCGTAATCCATCACTGCAAAGAGCCGGTTTCCATTTGCACACAGTGCAGGAACGGCGGGTGACATAGCACTCCAAGTTTAGCTTCGCATTCACCGTAGTGATGTGTGGCATGTGTGCCGCTACTTAACTATAAGAACCCACACTGTGCAAATATCAGCGAATAGTTAAGGTATTAACCGACCCATTACAAGCACTTCACACTGCAGCAGAGATGCAAACTGCAGAGCAGGAACGGGAGTTTTTATTATTTCTTACCATTTCAATTCTGTCGCGTTCCGTCAGTCTGTTCGGCCTTCCTGAAAGAATTTTTTTTTTGGCTGTACTTGCACATCCTGCTTCAATCTCGTCACAACACCAGTTACAGTGGATCTTTATATGTTTAGTCGAGTCGATTTTATATGACTAAACATACTCGTATAAAATATTAGTATATATTAATATACGATTTACATATAAATATAAGACTTTATATATTATATACACTACCTACCAACAAGTAATTGGACACACCTGCAATCGACGATATCTGCGGTCCTGATACACGTCACGGCCGCCACCGTTAAATGTCGTGTGGGAAACATCAACGCAACCAGTCGCATGCAAGATGCCACTCAGTTCGGAGCTCCCTGATTTCGAGAAAGGTGTAATCGTCGGGTATCACAGAAATGGTCGATCCATACGTGACATATCCAGCAAGTTGAAGTACCCAAAATCTACAATGGCCTACGTGATTGGCAAGTGGAAAATGAGAGGTGACTCTCGGAATGTGCCCCGACCCGGCAGACCCATAAAACTGGGAGTTAGAGACCGACGGGTGCTGGCCGGAGAAATTCGGAAGAACCACACAAAATCGATGGGCCACATCCGCGAGGAGTTTCAACAGGCATCCTGGAGTGTTCCTTCGATGAATATCATCCGTAAGGAAGCCCATATTCTCGATTATCATGGACGTGCTGCCGCCCACAAGCCTTTGATCACCAAGTCCAATTGCGCATTTAACGAAGTAAATTTCTCCGTCCTTTTTGTCCACGCCGGGGTTCGAACTGGGGTCCCCTCATTCCGGAATAAGTCGCTCTGCCGATTGAGCTACGCGGACGTTCGTTCTGAACTGCTATCTGCTTTTATGTCATGTGCGTCCTGCCGGGCAGGTACGTCACACGCTGCTCGGCTAATGTGGTGCAAAGAACGTCGACAGTGGACCTTTGAACAGTGGAAACAGGTTCTCTGGAGAGACGAATCAAGGTTTACCCTCTACCGTTCGGATGGCAGGGTCTGTGTTTGGGGTCTGCCTGGAGAACGCCTCCTGCCGGAATATATTGTGCCAACTGTGAAGTTCGGCTGCGGTGGAATTTTTATATGGGGGTGTTTCTCCTGGCATGGCACGGGACCCTTGGTTGCAATTCCTGGTACACTCAACGCCGAGACTTACTGCACCATTTTGGATGACCATGCTCTTCCTACGTTGTGGCAGTTTTCCGGGGTGGACACATGTTACTTTCAGGATGACAATGCCACCTGTCATGTTGCGAGGTCCACCATGGCTTGGTATGGTGACAATGGGGTTAATCGAATGGACGGGCTTGCGCAGTGCTGGGACCTTAACCCTATCGAGCACCTCTGGGACGAGTTGGAGCGTCGACTAAAGGGGTGCCCCCACCGTCCGAAATCGGTGAAGGAACTAACCTGTCTTCTCCAACCCGAGTGGAAGAAAATACCGCTAGCCCTCGTACAACGCCTGGTTGAGAGTATGCCCCGGAGCGTCGCAGCTGTTATCGCCCCTCGTGGAGGCTCCACCAACTATTGAAGGTGAATAAACTCCGTTTTCCTTTGTTATCACAGGCGTCCAATTACTTGTTGGTAGATAGTGTATAAATATAAGATTTTTAATAACAAATATAAGATGTTATTGATAATAAAATATAGATTTTATTAATAATGGAATCTTATATTATTATATTGGGTATATAAATAGGTTTTGAGGGATTTGAGGTGAACAAAACACGTTGTTGGAGAACAGAAACAATATTTTAATATTAATCGAAGTATGCTCCTTCTGAAGCTTCAACTTTACCCCATCGTTCGGGCAGTGAACGTATGCCCCGAAAAAAGAATTGCGGTTCCTTGGAAGAGATCCAGTTGTCCAGCCAATTTTTCATGTCTCCATAAGAACTAAACCGTTCTCCAGAATGTGCTGACTGCATCGACCGGAACAAATGGTAATCCGATGGCGCAATATCTGGCGAATATGGCGGGTGGGGTAGAACTTCCCAGTCCAAGTCGGATCCTTCTAAGTACTTTTTCACAAGGCGAGAAACATGTGGTCTTGTGTTTTCATGCTGTAAGATTACTTTGTTCTGTTTATTCTCCCATTCCGGCCGTTTTTGCGTGAGAGCTCGTTTTAAATGCATTGATTGGGTTCGATACCGACCACCAGTAATAGTTCCCGACGGTATCAGCAGTTCATAGTGGATCACACCCTTCTGGTCCCACCAGATACACAGTATTGCCTTTGAACCATGGATATTGCGTTTTGGCGTTGAAGGACCTGGTTCACCTGGCTTCAACCATGCTTTCTGCCGTTTAGGGTTATCGTACCATACCCATTTCTCGTCGGCAGTAATAATACGATGCTAAAAACCTTTCTTTTTGCCTTTGAAACAGCAATTTGCGATTGGTTTTTCGACGTTCATGGTCTCTTTCCCGCAAATCATGTGGAACCCAATACCCTTCGTTTTGCACCATTCCCATGGCAGCTAAATGTTGTGAAATGCATGGTTGACTAACATTTAATGCTGCTGCTAGTTCTTTTTGGGTCTGGCATGGATCCTCTTCGAGTAAAGCTTCAGATTCGGCATCAGCAATTTTTTGGGGTGGTCCAGAAGATTCTTTATCACTGACATCGAAATCGTTCCTTTTGAATCGTCTAAATCAATACTCACATGTTTTTAAGGATGAGGAATGTTCACCATAGATTTCTGACATTAAACGATAGCTGTCGGCAGCACATTTCTTGACAATAAGGTAATGCACTAACGCCTCCCGCAAATGCTGTTTTGTCGGGACGACAGTTGCCATCTTCCATCGAGTAAAACAAATACGTCTTCTCACCTCAATCAAACGTCGTATACTGACTCTGACAGCTGGCGTCTCGTACTGCGATATCGCAGTGTCGCCACCTTAAAATACATGCGAGCAGTATTAAGTACGACACCGAAAGGAAATCCCTCAAAACTTATTTATATACTTAGGATTTTATAAAATCTCACATTTATTATTAATAATATATATATATATATATATATATATATACTGAAGAGCAAAACTGAAAAATAAAGGAAAAACTTTAGAATTTAAAACGAAAGTTGCAAGATAACCTGAAGATCAAAACGCGCAACGCAGCAGTTTTGAAAATTCAGAATTCACATTTTATTAAGAAGAGACCTAAGCAAAAAAATACATATATATCTTTGACTCATACCAAGTACAACATAGAAAAAGCTATGTATCTCTGCATTTAGAAATAAGCAGTCCAAGAAAATACAAAACTCGAGTATAAACTACACTCCAAAAGGCTGCATACTAAAATTAAAAATTAGAAATAAAAATAAGAGTGAATTGTAAATAAATAGAAAATGAAAAAAAAACACAAATAAAAAAATAGTAATAAAAAATAAAAAAATAATAAAACTTTTCAACTAGAATTTGCGCATGAGCTGCTAAATAATAAATTGAAATTAGTTACTGAAGAGCAAAACTGAAAAATAAAGGAAACACTTTAGAATTTAAAACGAAAGTTGCAAGATATATATATATATATATATATATATATTATTAACAACAAATATATATATATATATATATATATATATATATATCATCATCATTATCATTGTCAACCATTATCAATCCACTGCTGGACGAAGGTCTCCCCAAGTTTCCTCCACAACGGTCTGTCTTGTGCCAGTCTCCTCCATGTCACTCCCGCATACTTTCGAATTTCATCCACCCATCTTCCATGTGGTCTTCTTCTGGGTCTTTTCCTGTCCCTTGGAATCCAATCTAAAATTTCGGCTGTCCATCGATGGTCTGTCCTTCTGGCAGTATGTCCAGCCCATTGCCATTTCAGGGATTTAACTCTGATCATGATGTCTTCCACTCTTGTCATTTTTCGGATCCACATGTTCCTCTTCTTATCTCTCCTGGTTACACCAAGCAAGCACCTCTCCATGCTTGTTTGAGTTGTCTGCAGCCTTTGTATGTCTCTTTTAGCTAAGGCCCACGTCTCTGCACCATACGTAAGCACTGGAAGGATGCATTGATCAAACACTTTTCTTTTAAGACATAATGGCATATTGCTCTTGAAAATTATGCTGTTTCTTCCAAAAGCTCTCCAGGCAAGTTTTGTAGGCCGATTAATTTCTTCACCAATGTGACCCTCACTTGATATCTGCTGTCCAAGATAAACGTACGTGTCTGTTATCTCCAGCTTTTCTCCATCAATCGATAAATCTTCATTTCTTGTAAAAGCATTGAACATCACTTTTGTCTTCTAAAAGTTCATTTTTAATCCCACTTCTTTACTCTTGTCAGCAAGTTCCTGCATCATACTCTGTAGCTCTGATGGGGTAGTTGCAAAAATGACTATGTCATCAGCAAAACGAAGGTGGGTTAAATAATCTCCATTAATCTTTATGCCTTTGTTTTCCCAGTTCAGTGATTGAAACAAATTTTCCAATGTGGCATTAAAGAGCTTCGGAGATATGGTGTCACCTTGTCATACTCCTTTTCCAATTTTTATGTGTGTTGTATTTTCAAATAGCAGAATCTTTGCACTTGCATTTTCATAGATGTTATTAATAATATTAATGTATGCATCTTCAATACCGCAGGATTTCAGAGCCATTGCAACTGCTGATGGTTTCACCGAATCAAAGGCTTTTTCATAATCGATAAAAGCCATGCACAATGGAAGTTCATATTCCCTCGCTCTTTCAATTAGTTCTCTCAGTACGTGGATATGATCTATTGTGCTGTAGCCACTCCTGAATCCAGCTTGTTCTCTCTGTTGAGCCATGTCCAGTGTTACCTTCGAGCGGTGTGAAAGAACTTTAGTGAAGATTTTATAAACCACTGATAGGAGGCTGATAGGTCTGTAGTTCCTGAGAAAATTTGGGCGAGTACTGTTTCGATTTCTCCACTTGCTTCTTGTATGATGTCTACAGTAATTCCATCTTCTTCTGGAGCTTTTCCCCGCTTCATGTTCTTGATTGCATGTGCAACTTCTGCTGGAAGGACTGGAAGAACTCTGGTACCTTTCATGATGCCTGGAGTACATGTATCATCCCTTTCATATAATTTGGAGTAGAAATCTTTCCCTCTTGTCAAAATTTCGCCTCTATTTCTTGTTACAGAACCATCTTCTTTTCTCAGTGCCATAATCTGTTTTTTTCCCTTACTGAGATGTCCCTTTGCTATCTTTAGGCTTTGGTTGTTTTCAATTGCTTTCCTTACTAGTTTACAGTTGAATTTCCTTCCGTTTTCAGTGATACTTTTTCGTACTGTCTTGCATAGCTCTATATATTCTACTTTGGAAGTCACATCTTCTTTAGTTGTCCTCATCTCTCTTCTTTTTTGCATCAACATTTTGGTTTTTCCTGATAATTTGTTCACATGCAATTTGTTCTTAGACCCAGCTAATTTTGTTGCTGTTTCCATAAGAGCTTTCGTTACTTTTCTGTTAACTTCAGAAATATCCACTTCTTCCGATGTTAGGCCTTCTAAAGCAGAGAATCTGTTTTTCAGTTCCAATTTGAAGGTATTATGGTTTTTTTAAGGTTCGTTATGTCAATACATTTTGTTTGTCTTATGAGCTTGCTACGTTCGAGTTTAGTGTTGAGGTGCATCTTACATCTCACCAATCTATGGTCACTGCCTGTGTTGAACTTGTTTAGCACACTGCAGTCTTCTATGACGAATTTTTTGTTACACATAATAAAATCAATTTCACTTGTCGTCCCATTTGGATGTCTCCATGTCAACTTCGTGTGTGGCTTTTTCTTGAAAAAGGAGTTCAAGATGAAAAACCCTTCTGCCTCTGCAAACTCTACGAGAGTATTTCCACGCTGGTTTCTGTTGCCGTGACCGAATTTACCTACTGAAGTTTCATTCTGTTGCCGTTGCCCTATTTTTGCATTGAAATCTCCTATAATTATCTTTAAGTGCTGCTTACCTTTATTATTTAGATCACGAATTTCCTCATAAAATTCTTCAATTTCTTCTTCAGCATGACTTGTGGTGGGTGCATAAGTTTGAATAATCTGAGCCTGGTATCTTCTCGAGAGTTGGATAACGAGTCGTTCAGCTCTGTCAGAGGAACTTTCAACTTCTACAACTTTATCCTTCAGTTTCTTGTTTATTATAAATTCAACACCACTAGTTCTGCCAGTATCTGTCCCACGATAGGGAGAAGAGATGTCCACTTTTCAGTTCAATGAGATCTTCTCCTTTTCTCCTTACCTCACTTAGCCCGACGATGTCCCACTTGATCCTTTGTAGTTCCTCTTCCAATTCAAGAAGCCTTGAATCAGAAGATAGGGAGCATCCGTTATACGTAGCCAAGGTCAGCATCAGATGGCAGCCTAGTCCGGTCCTCCGGGGATTCTTAGCACCCTCTGCCTTCATGTCGCACTGGCCGCTGCCTTGGTCAGGTACATTCCAGCTGCCGGAGACTGAGGGCCAAGATTTAAGTTGTGGAGTCATTTTGGAGGGGTTTGGGCATAACTCACCACGCTGGCCAAGCTGGTTGGTGAGTGTGGGATAGCATTTCTTTTAATCCCGATGGTATAGTTATACCTCTATTGGCGGTCGTCAGAGCCCCTTTAGTGGGAACAGGATGTACCACGAGAAGGCGGGGTTGACATTTGTCAAGGAGAGGCTGTGATGTTACGCATCACCTGACCCCTTACATCCCTAACAACAAATATATATATATATATATATTATTAACAACAAATATATAATCTCATAGAAATATAAGTTTATATACATATATAATAGTATATTTTTATTCAACCCCTCCTTCTCGTGGTGAATCCTGTTCCCACTAAAGGGACTCTGACGACCGCCAATAGCGGTATAACTATACCATCGGAATTAGAGGAAATTCTATCCCACACTCACCAACCCGCTTGGCCAGCGTGGTGAGTTATGGCCAAACCTCTCCAAAATGACTCCACAACTTAAATCTTGGCCCTCAGTCTCCGACAGCTGGAATGTACCTGGCCAAGGCAGCGGCCAGTGCGACATGAAGGCAGAAGGTGCTAAAAATCCCCGGTGGACCGGACTAGGCAGCCATCTGATGCTGACCTTGGCTACGTATAATGGGCGCTCCCTATCTTCCGATTCAAGGCTTCTTGAATTGGAAGAGGAACTACAAAGGATCAAGTGGGACATCGTCGGGATAAGTGAGGTAAAGAGAAAAGGAGAAGATCTCATTAAACTGAAAAGTGGACATCTCTTCTACTATTGTGGGACAGATACTGGCAGAACTAGTGGTGTTGGATTTATAATAAATACGAAACTGAGGGATAAAGTTGTAGAAGTTGAAAGTTCCTCTGACAGAGCTAATGCACGACTCGTTATCCAACTCTCGAGAAGATACAAGGCTCAAATTATTTAAACTTATGCACCCACCACAAGTCATCCTGAAGAAGACATTGAAGAATTTTATGAGAAAATTCGTCATCTAAATAATAAAGGTAAGGCAGCACTTGAAGATTATTATGGGAGATTTCAATGCAAAAATAGGACAACGGCAACAGAATGAAACTTCAGTAGGTAAATTCGGTAACGGCAACCGAAACCAGCGTGGAAACATTCTCGTTGAGTTTGCAGAGGCAGAAGGGTATTTTACCTTTAACTCCTTTTTCAAGAACAAGCCACACAGGAAATGGACAAGGAGACATCCAAATGGGACGACAAGTGAAATTTATTTTAATATGTGTAACAAAACATTCGTCATAGAAGACTGCAGTGTGCTAAACAAGTTCAACACAGGTAGTGACTATAGATTGGTGAGATGTAAGATGCATCTCAACACTAAACTCGAACGTGGCAAGCTCATAAGACAAACAAAATGTATTGACATAACCAACCTTAAAAAACACCATAATACCTTCAAGTTAGAACTGAAGAACAGATTCTTTGCTTTAGAAGGCCTAACATCGGAAAAAAGGTGATATTTGTGAAGTTAACAAAAAAGTAACCAAAGCTCTTATGGAAACAGCAACAAAACTAGCTGGGTCTATGAACAAGTTGTATGTGAACAAATTATCAGGAAAAACCAAAATGTTGATGCAAAAAAGAAGTAGGATGAGGACAACTAAAGAAGATGAGACTTCCAAAGTGGAATATATAGAGTTATGAAAGACAGTACGAGAAAGTATCACTGATGACGTAAGGAAATTTAACTGTAAACTAGTGAAGAAAGCAATTGAAACCAGCCAAAGCCTAAAGATAGCAAGGGGACATCTCAGTACAGGAAGAAAACAGATTATGGCACTGAGAAAAGAAGATGGTTCTGTTACAAGAAATAGAGGCAAAATTTTGACAAGAGTGAAATATTTCTACTCCAAATTATATGAAAGGGATGATACATATACTCCAGACATAATGAAAGGTACCAGTACCATAGTTCTTCCAGTCCTCCCAGCAGAAGTGGCACATGCAATCAAGAACATGAAGCGGGGAAAAGCTCCAGGAGAAGATGGAATTACTGTAGACATCATACAAGAAGCAAGTGGAGAAATCGAAACAGTATTTGCCCAAATTTTCACTCGGTGCCATAATGAAGGGAAGATTCCTGAGGATTGGAACAACGCTACAGTGATCCTGCTACATAAAAAAAGGATCTCAGGAACTACAGACCTATCAGCCTCCTATCAGTGGTTTATAAAATCTTCACTAAAGTTCTTTTACACCGCTTGAATGTAACACTGGACATGGCTCAACCCAGAGAATCAGCTGAATTCAGCAGTGGCTACAGCACAATGGATCATATCCACGTACTGAGAGAACTAATTGAAATAGCGAGGGAATATGAACTTCCATTGTGCATGACTTTTATCGATTATGAAAAAGCCTTTGATTAGGTGAAACCATCAGCAGTTACAATGGCTCTGAAATCCTGCGGTATTGAAGATGCATACATTAATATTATTAATAACATCTATGAAAATGCAAATGCAAAGATTCGGCTGTTTAAAAATACAACACACATAAAAATTGGAAAAGGAGTGAGACAAGGTGACACCATATCTCCGAAGCTCTTTAATGCCACATTGGAAAATGTCTTTCAATCACTAAACTGGGAAAACAAAGGGATAAAGATTAATGGAGATTATCTACCCAACCTTCGTTTTGCTGATGACGTAGTCATTTTTGCAACTACCCCATCAGGGCTACAGAGTATGATCCAGGACCTTGCTGACAAGAGTAAAGAAGTGGGATTATAAATGAACTTTCAGAAGACAAAAGTGATGTTCAATGCTTTTACAAGAAATGAAGATTTAGCGATTGATGGAGAAAAGCAGGAGATAACAGACACGTACGTTTTTCTTGGACAGCAGATATCAAGTGAGGGTCACATTGATGAAAATATTAATCGCCGTACAAAACTTGCCTGGAGAGCTTTTGGAAGAAACAGCATAATTTTCAAGAGCAATATGCCATTATGTCTTAAAAGAAAAGTGTTTGATCAATGCATCCTTCCAGTGCTTACGTATGGTGCAGAGACGTGGACCTTAACTAAAAGAGACATACAAAGGCTGCAGACAACTCAAAACAGCATGGAGAGGTGCATGCTTGGTGTAACCAGGAGATATAAGAAGATGAACTCATGGATCCGAAAATGACAAGAGTGGAAGACATCCTGATCAGAGTTAAATACCTGAAAATGGCAACGGGCTGGACATACTGCCAGAAGGACAGACCATCGATGGGCAGGCGGAATTTTAGATTGGATTCCAAGAGACAGGAAAAGATCCAGAAGAAGACCACATGGGAGATGGGTGGATGAAATTCGAAAGTATGCGGGAGTGACATGGTGGAGACTGACACAAGACAGACCGTTGGGGAGGAAACTTTGGGAGACCTTCGTCCAGCAGTGGATTGATAATGGTTGAAAATGATGTCGACGATGATGATATGATAATATATATATAATAATATATTATATATGACGAAATATGTATGATATAAAATAAATATATTATAATATATAAAATATTATATTATTATATTATTATAAGATTATATATTTAAATATATGATCTTAAAAAAATATTTCTTATATTATTATAAATTAATATAAAATTATATTTTACATATATTTATAATAATATAAGAAATATAATTATGAGATTACATATTTAATATATATATATATAACCTTATAATAATGTTTAGTATATTATTATAAATATATAATCTTATAATAATATTTCTTATATTAATTTAAATATATGATCTTATTATAATATTTCTCATATTATTATAAATATATAATCTTATAATAATATTTCTTACATTATTATAAATATATAATCTTATAATAATATTTCTTACATTATTACAGATATGTAATCTTATAATAATATTTATTGTATTATTTTAAGTATATAATCATATAATAATATAAGATTTTATTGACAATAAATCTTATATTTTTATAAGATTTTATAAAATTTTATGTTTTTATATTTAATAATAAATATAATATTTTATTAAATATAAGATTTTATTAATAATATATAAGCATAAGATCTTTGAATACTTAGTCGATTTGACTATCACCAGTTTCAGTAGATTTTTATATGATTTTTATATGTTTTTCTTTTTATTACTAAAACGACATTCTGTGATCAGCCCACGGTGGAACTCTGAAAGTTCACGTCCACGCGGCGTATTTGCGTGGACGAGTAGTGTACTGATCGACCCATTACAAGCATTTACTACTACAGCAGAGATGGAAACGGCAAAGCAAGAATGGGATTTCCCAACATTCCTTACCATACCTCTTATGCCGCGTTCCGTCATTTTATGCCGCCTTCCCGAACGTTTCTCTCCTGTAGTTACACCGTTCTGCTTCCATCTTTTCACGAGATCGCTTACAGTCGATTTCGGTATGTTTAGTTTAGCTGCAACCACCTTGTGGACACGTTACGCAAATGACCTCCAAATGACCATCAAACGATGGAACACCGAAAGTTCACGTCCGCGAAGGCATATCCGCTTGAAAGTTAATGATAACACTACAAAACATCTCAGCTTTATAACGTACCTCCCCGCACACAGCGCACCTTCCTGCGCAACCGTTGTTTCTTGTACTCATGCAAATATTTGCTAGTCTACAAATACTTTGATAATAAAATCTATATAATCCTGGGTATCTCCCTGCAAATAGCGGACCCTCCGAAAAAGATAATTAAAGCACATGCATTCCAGGGAGAAAAAATGGCGAATTTCCGCTACCAAATATTTGTTTAGATCTTTTGGAAGGAAATGAATTACCTTTTTTCTCTCCAGATCCCCATTGAAAAAAAAAACAAAAAAAACTATTGGACTCTGGTTTCAATATGGCAGGCATTTTCTTAGAAGTGGCAAAACTGCTTCTTTCAAACAAAATGAAATATTCGTTGTCAATCCAGAAGAGAATTTTGAGGCCATTTTTGAATTAATTAAGTGCCTAAACAGTGAAGGTAACACAAAAGATTTCATTACGATCGATGAAGATTTGTGTATCAAAGAAGCAACGAACAATGTGCGCGAAATCTTTGCTATAAAAACATTCAATGAAAATTATTTGGTTCAGGAAACATTTGTTGCAGTTTTAGAAGAGGCGCCTAATTATTTTAAAGACGCTCTAAAGTGTAGAGTTAAAAATGTTTTTTTGGAAAACAAAGGAGGTTTAACGAAATTGAGGAACATAAAATTAAATTTTGAAAAACATGCTGCGAATTGCCAAAAACGACAAAAAAAAACCCCACACTTTTTTGCAAATTTTTTTCATCTGAAAATTGTACGTGCGTTTTTAAACTCATGGTGTAACATATTTAATTATTACGTACGTATGTTTAAACGCTCACGGAAATACTTACACTGTATATAATGTAAAGAGTGTCCCCTAAGTCCGGACCCATAGGAGTTTCTCACATCTGTGTTTCTTCTTTTACAGGTAAACCATGTCGCCGAGTACGCAGGAACAAATTGATGTTATATTGTTGTTTCACCAATTGATGTTATATAAAACAGAAGTCATCGCACTTCCCACGTTTAGAAGTGAGTCACCAACAATTCTCATTGGCTGAATTCCTCCAGACAACAAACACTAACTACCAATCCAATCGGCAGAAGCAATATGCCATTTGGTTTGGCAGTTAGTGTATGTGAGTCTGGAGGAATTCGTGGCCATTGTGGTGCAGTGGAAGCATATCCGGCGCGTAACTGGAAGACCCTGGGTTCGATTCCCGGTGGCGGCCAATGAAAATTTGTCCGTGACTGGCTTATAAACGTGGAAAGAGCGATGTCTTCTGTTTGATGTTCCTAGTCCACGTCAAATGTCAGTATTAATTATTCATTCGCCTTCTAATTATTTGTTCACTTGCTACTTACCATCTTTGGTGAATCCCCAGCATTGTGCGGGGCTCCGAGAAGCAATCTGCCAATTGGTTTGGCGGTTAGTGTATGTGAGTCTGGAGGAATTCGAGGCCATTGTGGTGCAGTGGAAGCATATCCGGCGCGTAACTGGAAGACTCTGGGTTCGATTCCCGGTGGAGGCCAATGATAATGTTTCCGTGACTCACTCATAAACGTGGAAAGAGTGATATCTTCTGTTTGATGTTCCTAGTCCACGTGAAATGTCTGTATTAATTATTCATTCGCCTTCTAATTATTTGTTCAGGGTGCTTATAATCTTTGGTGAATCCCCAGCATTGTGCGCGGCTCCGAGAAGCAATCTGCAAATTAGTTTGGCAGTTAGTGTATGTGAGTTTGGAGGAATTCGAGGCCGTTGTGGTGCAGTGGAAGCATATCCGGCGCGTAACTGGAAGACGCTGCGTTCAATTCCCGGAGGCGGCCAATGAAAAATTTTCCGTGACTCACTTATAAACGTGGAAAGAGCGATGTCTTCTGTTTGATGTTCCTAGTCCACGTCAAATGTCTGTATTAATTGATGTTATTTTGTTGTTTCATCAATTGATGTTATTTTACATGGTGTGCCGTGAGTCCGGACCCATAGGACTTTCACACATTTGTGATTCTTCTTTTACAGGTAAACCATGTCGCCGAGTACGCAGAAGCAAATTGATGTTATATTGTAGTTTCATCAGTTGATGTTATTTTATCAAACCGAAATCATCGCTCTTTCCACCACCGGAAATCGAACCCGGTGGCGGACTTACGCGCCGGACATTCTACCACTGCACTACATGCTACCGCTGTGGTGCAGTGGTAGCATGTCCGGCGCGTAACTGGAAGAGCCTGGGTTCGATTCCGGTGGCGGCCAATGAGAATTTTTTCGAGACTCACTCTTTAACGTTCAAAGAGCGATGAATTCTGTTTGATATGTCTGATCCACGTCCAGTGTTTGAATTAATGATGTTATTTTACATAGTGTGCCGTGAGTCCGGACATATTGGAGTTTCTCACATCTGTGTTTCTTCTGCTACAGGTAAACCATGTCGCTAAGTACGCAGGAACAAATTGATGTTACTTTGTTGGCTAAGACCCGAAGTTACAGAAAAATGGCTCAAGAATTCAACAAGAGGCATCCAAGCCTCAAACCAATCACACACGGGATACGCAGAACTGGTCACATTGCAATTTCAGTGTCATAAAAATGTTGTAAAAAAACAAATATTCTGCTGCCATATTTCCCACTACTTGAGCAACTATTGTTCACAAAATATTTTTTTTAATATTTAATTTTCAACAAGAAATTTAGACATTTCCATGATTTAAAGGCCAAAGCGGAGAACTGGCACCCGGAGAAGTGGCCACCGAAGAACTAGCCACAAAAAGTTTTAAGGGGCTGTATAAATATTGCGTTTTCGACCGCTTTGTGACCACCTCCCCAGAGATTGGTTACCTGAGTCACATAAAGTTTCCGTAATTTTGTATTTTCTTAATTGCGATATTTAATGTAATTCTTCCTAAAAAATTGTTAAAATCTACATCTCAATAAAAGAATTTCAAGGTATATAAACCACAGCTCAAAAAATTATCTGTGGGCATGTGCAAACTCAGAAAACCTGTCCCGGGAGGCGTCTAATACCAAAATATAAAATATAAATAATTTCTGGTTCGACATGGAGATTTTCAGCGTTTGCCAATTAAAACTACAAATTATCTGAGGGCACGTGCAATCACAGAAAACCTGTCTGGGGGCGGGAATGGGCGTAAAACCTAAAATATAAAACATCAGAATTTGTATCCCAAACGGGAGATTTTCAACTTTCAGCGTTTATTGTCACTACAACTCAAAAAATTCTCTGCGGGCATATGCAAAACCAGGAAAACTGTCGGGTGTGGGGTGTGGCGGGGAGGTATTGCTGAAAATGTAAAATTTAAGGAAGTTCTGGTCCGTTTGGGAGGTTTTGAGCGTTTACAAATTACAACCCAACAAATTATATAACAGCGCGTGCAAACTCAGAAATCGCTGTCTTGACTTAATACCGAAAAAAATAATGTAAAGAATTTGTAACCCAATCGGGAGATTTTCGACGTTTACAAATTATAACCCGAAAAATTATCTGACGGCGCGTGCAAAAACAGGAAACCTGTCGGGAGGCGGAAGGAGGGCTTAATACCGAAAATATAAATTATAGAGAATTTTCGGTCCGATCCGGAGATTTTTAGCGTTTACTAACTACAGCTCAACAAATTCTCTGCGGGCATGTGCTAACGTAGAAAACCTGCCGGTGAAGGCTTAATACCCCAAAGGTTTTCTGCGTTTACACGCGCCGCCAGGTAATTTGTTTAGTTGCAATCTGACAATGGTGAAAATCCCCCGATTGGAGTACAAATTCTTAAAAAAAAATTCGGTATTAAGCCCCCTTCCCCTTCTCCTTCTCGACAGACAGATAATTTCTAGAGTTTTAGTTAGCAAACGCTCAAAACCTCCCAATCGGACAGAACTGCCTTATATTTTATATTTTCAGCATAACCGCCCGCTCTCCCCCGACACTTTACCTGGATTTGCACATGCCCGCAGAGAATTTGTTAAGTTGTAGTGTTTGTAAACGCTGAAAAACTCTCGTTTGGGATACAAATTCTTTGTTTTATATTTTCTGTCTTAAGTCCCCCCCCCCCCTCGTTAGATTTCCTGTGTGTGCCGGTGCCCGTAGATACGTTGCAGAGTATTAGTTAGCAAACGCTGAAAATCTCCGAATCGGACCAGACATTCTTTGTATTTTATGTATTTGGTATTACTCCAACCATGCCCGCAAAGAATTTGTTGAGCTGTAGTTCTTAAACCGCGAAATTCTTTTGTTGAGCTGTAGTTCTTAAACCGCGATATTCTGTTGTTGAGCTGTAGTTCTTAGACCGCGAAATTCTTTTGTTGAGTTCTAGATTATAAATATTTTTTTATAAAGAATTATATTAAATATCGCAATTAAGAAAATGCGAAATTACGGAAACTTTATGTGATTCAGATAACCAACCTCTGGGGACGTGGCCACGAAGCGATCGAGAACGCAATTTATTTTCGAGTGTATTTTCTTCCACTCGGCTTGGAGAAGACAGGTCAGTTCCTTCACCGATTTCGGACGGTGGGGGCACCCCTTAAGTCCACGCTCCAACTCGTCCCAGAGGTGCTCGATAGGGTAAAGCTCCGGGCTCTGCGCAGGCCAGTCCATTCGATTAACCCCATTGTCACCATACCAAGCCATGGTGGACCTCACAATATGACAGGTGGCATTGTCATCCTGAAAGTAACATGTGTCCACCCCGTAAAACTGCTGCAACGTAGAAAGCTCATGGTCATCCAAAATGGTGCAGTAGGTCTCGGCGTTGAGTATACCAGGAATTGCGACCGTGCCATACGAGGAGAAACACCCCCATAGCATAATTCAACCGCCACCGAACTTCACAGTTGGCACAATACATTCCGGTAGGAGGCAATTTGCAGGTAGACGCCAAACCCAGACTCTGGCATCCGAATGGTAGAGGGTGAACCTTGATTCATCGCTCCAGAGAACCTGTTTCCACTGTTCAACGGTCCACTGTCGACGTATTTTGCACCACGTCAGCCGAGCTGTGCTATTGGACTTGGTGCTCAATGGCTTGTGGGCGGCAGCACGTCCATGATAACCGAGCAGATGGGCTTCCTTACGGATGGTATTCATCGAAAGAACACTCTCGGATGTCTGTTGAAACTCCTCGCGAATGTGGCCCAACGATTTGGTGCGGTTCTTCCGAATTTCTCTGGCCAGCACCCGCCGCTATCTAACTCCCAGTTTTTTGGGTCTGCCGGGTCGGGGCACATTCCGACAGTCACCTCTCATCTTCCACTTGCCAATCACGTAGGCCACTGTCGATTTTGGGTACTTCAACTCGCTGGATATGTCACGTATGGATCGGCCATTTCTGTGATACCCGACGATCACACCTTTCTCGAAATCGGAGAGCTCCGAACTGCGTGGTATCTTGCATGCGACTGGTTACGTTGTTGTTTCCCACACGATATTTAACGGCGGCGGCCGTGACGTGTATCAGGACCGCAGATATCGTCGATTGCAGGGGTGTCCAATTACTTTTTGGTAGATAGTGTAGCTGCTCCTTGGTAGTTCTATTTCAGCAGTGTGCGTAAATTGCAGAGCCGCCTGATCTTTCTGGATATCCGGCAGCCGGAACATTTCAGGACGAAACGAATTGGTCAAAGAAATTGTACGATTATACTATAGAAAAAGATATATATCTTTCTTTTCCCGAGTTGAAAAAAAAAACGTCGGTTAATTGCAAGGGAAAGACGAGGAGGTGTGGAAAAGGTGATTTTTTTAATTAATGCCTAAACGGATTAGTCACATTTTTCGGGCTCGTTCAGGCCCAGGCTCTGCCTGGCAATATATAATTCGGGCTCGGGCGGGCAAGGGCTGACATATTTCGGGCTCTTAAAATTGAGCCCGAACTCAAAACTGGTCCCCACAACATCAGATCCCCTGTTACAAAGCATATCCACCAATGTCGGGCTAGTATTCAATTATCAAGGTACAAACAATATCCCTTGTCTAGTAGATCATTACTAAGTTCAAGAACAATTCTTGAAGCTATACTCTCTTCTGAATGGTTCTGACCGTATACAGTATCCTTGCCAGTATTAACAGTGTACTTCCAAACATATCCTGAACTACACTCACGCAGTTTGTACAGCTTCATGCCAGATCTGTGGGGTTTTGAGGGTATGTACTGTACCCAACCCAGTCGACCCCTTCAGAGGAGAGGTAATTCATCTACACAAACATTTTTCTCAGGAGTATAGATGGAGGAAAATTTGTTTTGGAGAAGGTTCAGGATTGGCTGTAATTTGTAGAATTTCTCTTACTAATGCGGTAGACTCTACGGCCACGTCTTATGCCGTCAATCCTAAGAGAAATCCGCGAGAATTTTTATGATCGACTAATGCCGTCATACCTACTGCAGTCATACCCCCCCCCGTTTGATTCGGTGAAACCATCAGCAGCTACAATTGCTCTGAAATCCTACGGTATTGAAGATGTATACATTAATATTATTAATAACATCTATGAAAATGCAAGTGCAGAGATTCGGCTGTTTGAAAATACAACACACATAAAAATTAGAAAGGGAGTGAGACAAGGTGACACCATATCTCCGAAGCTCTTTAACGCCACATTGGAAAATGTCTTTCAATCACTGAACTGGGAAAACAAAGGGATAAAGATTAATGGAGATTATCTAACCCACCTTCGTTTTGCTGATGACGTAGTCATTTTTTGCAACTACCCCATCAGAGCTGCAGAGTAAGATCCAGGAACTTGCTGACAAGAGTAAAGAAGTGGGATTATAAATGAACTTTCAGAACACAAAAGTGATGTTCAATGCTTTTACAAGAAATGAAGATTTATCGATTGATGGAGAAAAGCTGGAGATAACAGACACGTACGTTTATCTTGGACAGCAGATATTAAGTGAGGGTTACATTGATGAAGAAATTAATCGGCGTACAAAACTTGCCTGGAGAGCTTTTGGTAGAAACAGCATAATTTTCAAGAGCAATATGCCATTATGTCTTAAAAGAAAAGTGTTTGATCAATGCATCCTTCCAGTGCTTACGTATGGTGCAGAGACGTGGACCTTAACTAAAAGAGACATACAAAGGCTGCAAACAACTCAAAATAGCATGGAGAGGTGCATGCTTGGTGTAACCAGGAGAGATAAGAAGAGGAACTCGTGGATCCGAAAAATGACAAGAGTGGAAGACATCATGATCAGAGTTAAATCCCTGAAATGGCAATGGGCTGGACATACTGCCAGAAGGACAGACCATCGATGGACAGCCGAAATTTTAGATTGGATTCCAAGGGACAGGAAAAGACCCAGAAGTAGACCACATGGGAGATGGGCGGATGAAATTCGAAAGTATGCGGGAGTGACATGGGGGAGACTGGCACACAGACCGTTGTGGAAGAGGCTTGGGGACACCTTCGTCCAGCAATGGATTGATAATGGTTGACAATGATGATGATGATGACCCACAGTAGAAGTCTAACGCGAAAACGTCATATCCAGTTAACGGGTTAATTTGCGTACTAGGGTGGCCTACTCTGGAAAATAAAGGAAAAAACCTGTATATAACTCAACCCCTAAACAGTCTTTCGTTCCCATATTCTCTTCAATTTTAACATCCTCAGAGAGAGAGACGGAACCAATTTAGCCGACAAACGTACTGTCGCTTGCATAAATCACAGCTCAAGAGATTCCAAGGTGATTAGAGACGTGTTTGCGAGAAAACCAGTGCGAACGAATGCCTGCACATTTGAGTCATTACATCAGCCAATTCTCCTGCTACTTTCCACAGATTGTTCCCTTGATTTCGAATTCCGCCAAGGGATCTCACTGATAAGAGGAAAGCCTTGATCCGCTCCAAAACGATTAATCTTAATCGTAATCAGAAGTGTCAGAAGAACAAGAATAATGGGTTATGAATGATTCTCATACTGTCATGGACTTAAAAATAAATTATACAAAACATGCTGCGCGTAAGGGATACATGCACTAAGGAAGACATTTTTTAAGCTTGACGTTGAAAACCGATTTATTTTAATATTGAACGAATACGTCAGGGGAAGGATTGATCATAAAATGCTAAAAATGTAGGAATCTTGATGAAAAGGTATATACACGGTCGAATCATATTATTGTGACCACCAGCTAATATCCAGAGTAACCTATGAGAAGTTATGAGGAGAAGAAACCTCCTCCGCCAGAATAGCCAAGATTCATGCTATATTTTATCCACAATATGCAGTCTGGCTAGAGAACTTCGAAATCAGTTCGAAAATTGAAATTTAACAGTTAATCAAACCTCAAGTATCCCGCAAATATCTCGCATTTCCGGAATGTTTTCTTCATATAGATACGGAAAAGTGAGAACGGATTTTTTCGCTTGATAACGGAAAGGAACGGCTGAAAGGTTTTTGAAAATTCAGAATTTTCCGTTAACACATCTTAAAAACAGAAATTTACTGTCAATATATGAAAGAAATTCCGGAAAATTCAGAATTTTCCGTTACAGCATCTTAAAAACAGAAATTTACCGTCAATATGAGAGAGGAATTCGGAAAAGTTTCAGGAAATTCAGAATTTTCCGTTAGCATATTCTAAAACCAGAAATCTCCCATCAATATGAGAAAGCAATTGTGGAAATGTTTCTGAAAATTCAAAATTTTCCGTTAGCAAATCTTTAAAAAAGCAATTTACTGTCAATATGAGAAAGGTATTACGGAAAGGTTTCAGAAAATTCAGAATTTTCCGTTAGCACGCCTTAAAACCAGAAATTTACCGTCAATATGAGAGAGGAATTCGGAAAAGTTTCAGGAAATTCAGAAATTTCCGTTAGCATATTCTAAAACCAGAAATCTCCCATCAATATGAGAAAGCAATTGTGGAAATGTTTCTGAAAATTCAAAATTTTCCGTTAGCAAATCTTTAAAAAAGCAATTTACTGTCAATATGAGAAAGGTATTACGGAAAGGTTTCAGAAAATTCAGAATTTTCCGTTAGCACGCCTTAAAACCAGAAATTTACCGTCAATATGAGAGAGGAATTCGGAAAAGTTTCAGGAAATTCAGAATTTTTGGTTAGCATATTCTAAAACCAGAAATCTCCCATCAATATGAGAAAGCAATTGTGGAAATGTTTCTGAAAATTCAAAATTTTCCGTTAGCAAATCTTTGAAAAAGCAATTTACTGTCAATATGAGAAAGTTATTACGGAAAGGTTTCGAAAAATTCGAAATTTTCCGTAAGCACATCTTAAAAACAGAAATTTAATGTCATTATGAAAAAGGAATTGCGGAAAGTTTTCTCAAAGTACAGAAATTTCCTTTAACAAATCTTAAAATCAGAAATTTACCGTCAATATGAGAAAGGAATTGCGGAAAGGTTTCGAAAAATTCAGAATTTTCCGTTAGCACGCCTTAAAACCAGAAATTTACCGTCAATATGAGAGAGGAATTCGGAAAAGTTTCAGGAAATTCAGAAATTTCCGTTAGCATATTCTAAAACCAGAAATCTCCCATCAATATGAAAAAGCAGTTGTGGAATTGTTTCTGAAAATTCAAAATTTTCCGTTAGCAAATCTTTAAAAAAGCAATTTACTGTCAATATGAGAAAGGTATTACGGAAAGGTTTCGAAAAATTCGAAATTTTCCGTATGCACATCTTAAAAACAGAAATTTAATGTCATTATGAAAAAGGAATTGCGGAAAGTTTTCTCAAAGTTCAGAAATTTCCTTTAACAGATCTTAAAATCAGAAATTTACCGTCAATATGAGAAAGGAATTGCGGAAAGGTTTCGAAAAATTCAGAATTTTCCGTTAGCACGCCTTAAAAACAGAAATTTAGCGTCAATATGAGAAAGGTATTTCGGAAAGGTTTCTGAAAGTTCAGAATTTTCTTTTAACAAATCTGAGAAACAGAAATTTACCGTTAATATGAGCAAAAAATTGCGGAAAGGTTTCAGAAAATTAAGAATTTTCCGTTAACACATGATGTGTCGCCATTTTCCAGCTTCTGAAGAGGAGACCCGGTCATCTCATTTTCAGAAAGGAAAATAGGCTCCCATCACGCATCTTGATTCCCTTCGTGACAAAATGAACAAAAAAGGGAAAAGAATGGTGCGCAGTTTTTTTTTATTTTTACCATTGACACCCAAAAGTTTTAGTAAGGAACTTGAAACAATTTTCTATGTCTTCTGAAGTTTTTAGTTCATTTTCCTCGGGAAGTCAAGAAAAATGTTATGAAATTCTTTAATTTCCATTCAATCTTCGAATTCTTTTTTCCCTTATCGTTTCCTCAATTTTATTTTTGAGTGCTAGAATATTTTTGCTATGTGTGTGTATGTTGGGTGAAGTGCGGGAATGATATGTACGTGTATGTTCTTTGATTTGTTGTTCTGGGATCGTATGTTTTTCGTTTTTGGTATGCCGAGATTAAAACTTACATGTGATTCCTTGCATATTGTTTTAAATGTTGTCAATCTTGTTTGTGTGGTAGTATTCGTATGCATATCTTTATATATTTTTCTCCTTTCTTTTTGTACACCACGCAAAATGAGCTCAGCGTGTGATTCAAGGAGAGGCGATATTCATTTGTATATATGACAGCGTAAATTAAAGTTAAAAGTGTGAATCGTGCGATAACGTTTTCAGCGGTAAAGCTACTCCATAATATAAAAAGCAAGAATGATTTTATAATACTTTTTTGTCTCTGTTCCTATCCATTTCTACTTGAAATGCTGGTTTTGTAAGATAATATTTTCATCTGTCTGCCTATGTGTATATATTTTAAAAATTTGTAAAGTTTATGGGACCATCCAGGCTCAAAGTCAAACGGGAAGGAAAAGTTCGGTAAACGGTAAAAATACCCATGAAAACTGAAAAGCGGAAAAATGCCCCCGGAAAAATACCCCCGGAAGAAATACCCCCAGAACAACGGTTCACTGTAAACTGCCACACAGGAACACTGATGTGCGGCAGTGTCCTGGGTGGCAATTTACCGGCAAACCCTGCCACACATCTTTCAGCAACTTGGCCACAAAAGTTCAAAATGGGGGGGCTATAAAGATTGCCATTTCTGGGCCTATATTGAGAACTGAATTGGGAACTCCAAATGAATTTCGCGAAAACGTTCCATGTAAGCCAAGCGAGAATTGTACTTTAATTTGAAGAAATAAATTGCCGAGGATCCGAGGTACACTTGGTGAGGGGTGGGGGTGGGGTGGGGGTGGCTCAACCACCAACTTCCGTAATTTTATATTCTGGACCTCTAGAGTAAGTCAGTGTATCCTCGATGTTACCCCTGAATAGCTCTTAGAAACTAGGGGGGGTTGCCCCGCCCTCCTGAAAATTTGTGGTGTACAGAATCATTATATAAAGCATGGTACTAATGTTTACAGCTCTACGTCCATTTTAACATTTTTGGGGAAGCCCCCCCCCAAGCTCGTGGACTTCGCGGACATTTCAAGGGGAACTTCCTGGATACACTAGTAGACTCCAGCGGCCCAGAATATAATATTACGGAAGTTCAGGGTAGAGCACCCCCCCCCCACAACGAAGTGTACCTCGGCAATTTATTTCTTCAAATTAAAGTACAATTCTCGCTTGGCTTATATGGAACGTTTTCACGAAATTCGTTTGGAGTTCCCAATTCAGTTCTCAATATAAAACCAGAAACGGCAATCTTTACAGACCCCCCACCCCCTTGAACTTTTGTAGTCAAGTTGCGGAAGATGTGTGTCAGGTTTGCCGGTAAATTGCCACCCCGGAACACTGCCACATATCAATGTTCCTGGGTGGCAGTTTACAGTGAACCGTTTGTTCTGGGGGTATTTCTTCCGGGGGCATTTTTTCCGCTTTTCAGTTTTCAGGGGTATTTTCTCCGGGGGTATTTTTTCCGGGGGTATTTTTACCTACATCCGAAAAGTTCGTTGTTGAATAACACGCCGTTTTTTTTTTTTTTCTATTTTCACTTTCTTTGCTAGAGAATCGTTTCAGCAGAGAAAGCTCTGCTTCAAAGAATTCTATTTTTAGAGCAACTTCGACCAGCGGAGGTTACTTTGAATGGAAAGGTCACGGCAACGTATTTTGCTGACCTTGGGGGGTTCTCAGAATTTTGGTGTACGTGAGGACGAGCGCAAGTTGTGCAACCTTCCTATTGGTCCGTCGCGCTGTCGCTGGGAGCCCACCAGCCAATTAAAGCGTGGGTCACCAGTTGAGGGGGTCTCTCGTAGAAAACGTTTCACTCACTCTCTCGTTCTCGTTGTCAACTGCACAAGTATCTGAAAAACAGCGCTGAAAAGAAAAAGAAATGAAGTTAAGTTAACATCCATGGCCCGACACCTCCTGGGTCAACTACAAGTTGAAGTGGCGAGAATCCAGCTATACTCCAGGAAGCAGGGGATACTAAGAGTTCGTAGCATGCCCCTTCCACTCCCTCCTCGCCTGCTAAATTCGGCAGCAAGCTTGACTACCGCTCGAAAGCTCCGCCGTGTTTCCATCTTCCCTCACAGCCTTTTAGATCGCCTACCTTGGTCGAAGAATATTTGGGACAGTCAGCTGTCCTGGTGAGAAACTGGAATCTTCAAAGGAACTGTATTTCCTTCGTGCCTACCACTGAAAGGACTTTGTTCCTTCGCGCACACTACGCCACTCGGCCAAGGTAATGTAAAATTTATTTTCGTTGTAAAACATAACGCCGAGTGGCTTCAGGTGATGGTCAAAGAAAATAATAATGAAAGAGAAGATTCTGAAGTAGTCCAAGAGCAAAAATCCTCGGACTGCAATTGAACTATGCCATTGTTTGGATGTGGTAAAGGAAAAAGAAAGGAATAAATTACATATAAATATATTAGTGCATAAACGTCTAGCAACAAACATTTTTTTAAGCAATGTAAAGTAAAGAAGAGAGTGGAACACGTCCGCAGTGGGAAGTTTTACGGGGAAAGGCAGTGGAGGAAGTACACTGGCGGAAAGTGAAAAAGAACTCCAAGAAGGAATTGGCGGACGATCATGAAATTTACATATGTTAATGGCATCGAGTTTACGTAGGTGCGATGTTAATTTCAGGACCAACCGGTGAGCGCTTACGCCACAGCACGGCATAATATGCAAATTATCGTCGGTGGTATTCAAGGAGTACCGCGAAGTGAATGTAATCAGTCGTCGGCGTACGGACACGTGCGAAGACCCTGAAGAAGCTGCAATGCCTGGACTTGGAAGACATGTAGGATTTCAGCAGTTATCGGACTTTCAGCGAGGTCGTCTAGTCGGACTCCGCGAGGCCGGGTGGTCGTATCGTCGTATTGCGGAGCGAATTGGACGGGAAGTCGTGGTGGTGGTACGATGGTGGCGTAGATGGTCCGAGGAACATTCCCACACGAGAAGACGTGGAACCGGGAGTCACAGACGGACTGATGAGCGGACTGATCGACGCATAAGAAGAGCGGCGTTGTCAAGCAGAACATCCACTGCGACGCAAATCCGAGCTGCCGTTGCAGCTGAGGTATCCGAGCTGCCGTTGCAGCTGAGGTGACTGTGCGAACAATCCGCAACCGTCTACTGGATGCAGGAATACGTGCACGTGTGCCTCTGGCATGTGTACTTCTGACTCCAGCCGTCAGGAACGGCTGCAGTGGTGTCGCCAACGTCTGAACTGGAGAAAGCAATGGCGATCTGTCCTGTTCAGCGATGAAAGCAGATTCTGCTTGGTAGCCTCCGATGGCCGTATGCGTGTTCGCAGGCGTACAGGGGAGCGCCTCCACCCTTCTTGCATCCGCCAGCGACACACAGGGCCTACACCTGGTCTCCTGGTGTGGGGAGCGATCAGCTATCACTCCCGTACACAACTAGTGTTTGTACCGGGTACGTTAAACAGCACCTCCTACATCAACAACATCATTCAGTCCGTTGTTGTGACATTTGTAAGGTCGGTCCATCATGGTGTTTTCCAGCAAGATAACGCACGCCCATACACGGCACGTACAGCGCAACATGCACTTTAGGGTGTGAGACAACTTCCATGGACTGCACATTCACCGGTTTGTCCCCCATTGAGCACGTGCGGAATTTTATGGGACAACGACTTATCCGGTCTCCACGGCCAGCCACGACCATCCCCGATTTACGCGTCCAGGTTGAGGATGCTTGGAACTCAATACCCCAAACTTACATCCAACATCTGTACGACAGATTCCATGGCAGAATTGCACAGTGTGACGCAGTTCATGGCGGTTCAACCTCGTACTAACCATGTTACATGGAAATGTTATTTTTCACTTTACCAGCAAATACAGCTGTATTTTGCCATAATGTTTTGATCACGTTATCCTCTGTATTCCGTTATTATGCTGTATAAATTCGTCTCATTCTTGGTGTTCTTTTTTCACTTTCCGACAATGTAATTTAATTTTTTTTTCCTGATGGATGCAGTGTGATGTATCAGTGTAATAACAAATTCTCTTTTTTTAGCTTTAGTTGGCCATTATGATGATCAAAAGTCTTTATTTGTGGGTTTGTGTAAGAAAAGTAGGGAATCTATAAATCTAATTTTTGGGAGTTAAAGAAAAAAGGAGAGGGGAGGGGGCGCTGAAACTACTTCATTTCTCCTCATTTTTTTTAACTAATTTGTGCAAGTCAGCAGGGATAAGTTCATATACAGTGTGCAATATAAATGAGGAATATTTAAGTGTTGAACCGTGATGTACACTGAAGTGCCAGAAAAACTGATACACCAGTCTAATACTTGGTAGGTCCCCAAGGGGTTCGCAGGACTGCAGAAATATGACGGGGCATGGACTCCACTAGCTTCTGGAAACATGCTGTAGGCAATGCACATCATACTTCCTGCAGAGCGTTCCACAATTCGGGTTGTATTCCGAGGTCTCGGATTCTTTTGGTCGGTAGCGCGTTACATGGCATCCCAAATGTGTTCTATCACATTCAGATCTGGGGACTTGGGTGGGAATGGCAACACCCCAAACTCAGATGAACGCTCCTCGAATCATAATGTGACGTCCCGACACTTGTGTGGAGGTGCATTGTTCTGTTGGAACGGGCCCAACCCATCAGCATGAATGCAGGACGTGAACGGGAGTACCATATCAGAAAGGATGCGCATAAAGGATGATATCAGAAAGGACGCGGCCGGTCACAGACGCTTGTAGACGTACCAGGAAGGTCCCAGTGAAGTCCAGCTAAGCACACTCCATACTATTACTGATCCCCCACCAGCCGGTACAGTTCCCTGTTGACAGGGACCCATGACTTCATGGGATTTACGCCACACACGATTCCTTCCATCTACCTGATAAAGTTGGAAACGATGCTCTCAGACCAGGCTACTTGTTTCCAGTCATCAAGTGTCCAGTGGCGGTGTTGTCGTTCCCAAGCGAGGCGCATAGCTCTGTGTCGTGCACCAATCAAGGAGACTCGAGTTGGGCGTCGGCTTCCAAAGCACAAATCTTGCAGGGTACGTTGCACTGGCCGGATTGTGATGCTTGTTGAGGCTCCAGCATTGAATTCCGGTGATACCTGCGAGAGTGTTGCACGCCTATCGCGTGAAACGATTCTTGACAGCCGACGATGATCACGTTCACCCAATGTGTTTTTACGGCCACACTGGTATCGTAGGTTGGAGGTTTTGCTGGAATTCGTGTAGTAACGGTACACGCTTGCAATGGTCTTCCGTGAAAATCCGAACTGCGTTTCTACCTCTGAAATACTATGGCCCATCTCACGAGCGCCAACTATGACCCCGCGTTAAAAATCGCTTAAATCGTTATTACTTGTCATTCTCATGCCGAAAACAGCTCTGACAGCTGGCAAGGATATCTATATCTTTATATACGCACTGACGGACGCAACCGAGTACGCGCATAGGTGACGTTTCTATACATTTTGCATAAACTCGTCTGTATCTGTTTTTCTGGCACTTCAGTGTATATCATCATCATCATCATTGTCAACCATTATCAATCCACTGCTGGACGAAGGTCTCCCCAAGTTTCCTCCACAACGGTCTGTCTTGTGCCAGTCTCCTCCATGTCACCCCTGCATACTTTCGAATTTCATCCACCCATCTCCCATGTGGTCTTCTTCTGGGTCTTTTCCTGTTCCTTGGAATCCAATCTAAAATTTCGGCTGTCCATCGATGATCTGTCCTTCTGGCAGTATGTCCAGCCCATTGCCATTTCAGGGATTTAACTCTGATCATGATGTCTTCCACTCTTGTCATTTTTCGGATCCACGAGTTCCTCTTCTTATCTCTCCTGGTTACACCAAGTATGCACCTCTCCATGCTTTTTGAGTTGTCTGCAGCCTTTGTATGTCTCTTTTAGTTAAGGTCCACGTCTCTGCACCATACGTAAGCACTGGAAGGATGCATTGATCAAACACTTTTCTTTTAAGACATAATGGCATATTGCTCTTGAAAATTATGCTGTTTCTTCCAAAAGCTCTCCAGGCAAGTTTTGTACGCCGATTAATTTCTTCATCAATGTGACCCTCACTTGATATCTGCTGTCCAAGATAAACATACGTGTCTGTTATCTCCAGCTTTTCTCCATCA
The DNA here is from genome assembly GCA_039090855.1 of Macrothele yani. NCBI lineage: Eukaryota > Metazoa > Arthropoda > Arachnida > Araneae > Macrothelidae > Macrothele > Macrothele yani. Next base: position 11,948,199 of record CM076999.1, on the reverse strand, counting down.
ATCGATAAATCTTCATTTCTTGTAAAAGCATTGAACATCACTTTTGTCTTCTGAAAGTTCATTTGTAATCCCACTTCTTTACTCTTGTCAGCAAGTTCCTGGATCAGTGTATATATAAGCGTGAAAGTATGTACATATTTTACTACGAATTAGGAATTATAGGATAGTACCAATATGTATTAGCGAAACGTATCATGTGCTTTGAATCCCAGTGCCTTTGGATATTGTCAGTTAAGCCGAAATGGTGCCTAGAAAGTGTTTTTTTACTGGCTTGGTCTTTTATTCTAATTTTGCCAAAGATGTTGAAGTAATGAAATAAGCGTGCACTCTTAATATCCTGTTTTTTAGTTTTGCTAGCGTAAAAATATTTGTTCTACCAAATTATGATTTCAATAACGTATAAGAAAATTTGTTGATATCGTTTTGGCAGTTTGTGTATTTGTGTAATGTTTACATAACACCAGTGATATCAATAGTACTTTTGTGAAAGGCCAAAATAGTAATGATTAGAAAGTGTTACACTCAATTTGTAATTGAAATTCAGTAATTCTTGAGCCTATCATTTCCACTTGTAAATAAAGGGGAACCCAATGGGTTCTTCAAAAACCTAAAATCTAAGTGGCAGTAATTTTATTGAGTAAAAGGGTTGTTTCTAAACTGTTTTTTTACAACTTGTTATCACCTCAGCCTAGCCTGAGGGTGGAATCGTTCCCAGTTCTTATTGTGTCATAAATTCTGTGTCCTGAGATCACCGCCAGAACGAGTACAGGGTCACTTTGATTACTTTGTGATACACATTTCTTACACATGTGACAATAATACCTTTTAGCACTTTCAGATTCTCGATTTTACAATCACAAGTAACACAAGCAGTAAATAAGCATTGTTGAAAAAATTTCCTTCTTTGATGTACACTGAAGACCAATTGAATTAGAGACAGCTGGCGTTACGCAAATGTGGCGCTGTAGGCGGGCCTCTAAACGGAAACGACATGACGCATGCAGCTATCCGACAATATAAGGAGTGATGCGACGAGAATAAGTAAGAGTCGGACGCAGTATGGGTAAGACGAAGGATCAAAGTGCATTTGATCGTGGGCCAATTGTCGGGGCCCGACGAATGGGTCACCCCATCTCGGAAGTCGTGCAGGCACTGGGATTTTCACGAGCCACTGTTTCACGGGTGCACCGTGAGTGCATCGAATCCGGTAAAACCATCCCTGCAAGGGCCAACTGCCGTGGATGAGCGGGGTCAACGTCGGCTAGTTCGCATTGTAACAGCGGATAGATGGGCCACAGTGCAAGAAATCACTCATGAATTTAACGCTGGTGCACAAAATCGTGTAAGCGTCCACACCATAAAGAACCATCTCCTCGCTATGGGGTACAGAAGCCATCGTCCCACGAGGGTACCGCTGCTGACCGCACATCACAGAGTGCAAAGATCAGCATGGGCGCGGGAACATCGCCACTGGACCCTAAACATGTGGTAAAATGTTGCCTGGACTGATGAGTCGAGATTCACGTTGGTACATGCGGATGGCAGGATACGAGTACGGCGCAAACCACATGAAGCGATGGTTCCTTCTGGCTAGCAGGGTACTCTTCATGCCGGCGGAGGTGGAATTCTCGTCTGGGGACTGTTTACGTGGACTGAAATGGGACCCCTGGTACGTGTGACATCGTCCCTCACAGGTCAACGCTACCGGGATATCCTGGACGACCATTTGCTCCCGTTTGTGCGTCTTCAACATCCTACTGGGGACCTCATTCTGCAACAAGACAATGCAGCTCCCGAATTGTATCCGAATGGTTGGATGAATACTCCACCGACGTGACCTCGCTACCTTGGCCAGCTACGTCACCAATTTCATCGAGCACATCTCGGATGCCATCTACATTCCATCGAGAACATCTCGGATGCCATCTCAATTCCATCGAGCACATCTCGGATGCCATCGAGAGAGATGTTCGAGGCTCTGACCCCCTCCATCAAATCTTCGTGAACTGTCGGAGTTTGTTCAGGGGTCGTTGATCCGTATATCTTTCCAACGCTTCCGGTGTCTTGTCGAGTCCATGCCGAGACGAATCGTTGCCGTCATCAGGACGAAAGGTGATGCTTCACATTACTAGACAGGTATCTCTAATTCAATTGCTCTTCAGTGTATATCCATATAATTATCTTATCGTGTTACCAAATTCATCTACTAATCTCCCAAATTTGAAAATAGTAAATATTTAATTACAATGATTATGTCACATGTTATAGTGTAAGAAAATTCATATAAATCATTTGGTGCTCTGTGACCAGGACATTCTGTATTTTACAAGTAGATGCTGAAATAACTACAAATCACACATCTTAAAAACAGAAATTTAACGTCAATATGAGAAGGAACTGCGGAAATGTTTCTGAAAGTTCAGAAATTTCCTGTCGTAACGAAAAATCTGTGAAATTCAGATCCGTTTCCCTCATTTCACGGGACAGGTTGTTTCAAAAATATGCTTTGTTAATTCACGAAAGAAATTACGGAAAGTAGCTCGTAAATTCCAGAAAATTACTTACAGTGTGGCAAACGATAACTCTGGCCGTCCTACGTGTAAGTGAAATACCAGATATTCTTTCATAAAATGTCGTCTTAGTGTTTTAAAAATTTACTGGTATACATCTAACGCAAAACAATATTAAATTTATATTTTATCGAATCGAATGTAAGTTTAGAAAACAAATGCGAAAAAAGTGGCTTTCTCGGCACTTCTTTTATATAAGAATACAGAATTTCCTTTTCACGAATGCATAAAAAACAGCCTTCACGTAGTGTATGAGAACAACATCGAGAAAGCGGGATATGCGAAAAATAGATTGAATCTGAAAGGAAATTTTTCACAAATTAAATTACACTTCCATGAAGTAACAAGAAAGGTGTTTAAAATTTCTTATTTTCAAAATTCACAGCGCAAATAAGTGTGAAAAGATATAACCTATTAAGTGTGTGAGATAAATACTACGTATTCTGATTTAAAAGAGTGGTGTTAAATAAGCAACGAACTTGCATCTAGTCTATTTATTAGAAATAAAACGTTTACTTTAGAGGAAGCAAACTTCATATTTTCTCGACTTCAATATTTATGTTTTATTTGATATTGGGCATTAAATATATATCTACCAGTGTCGGGAGTTTTGCGAGTATATATCCTAAAGCGTTTTGTGTCTTTGTTTTAAATTTGAAATTCCGCAAAACAACTAACATTTCTGCATGCAGAAACACGTTATTTAAGCCTTTTCCATTCCCACGTGTTATGTCTACTCATTTTTTATTCATTTCTGTCTCGTTTACTAAAGACGTTTCCTTCCACAATCCAAAACTGTTCTTTAAATGTTTTTAGGCTTGTATTTCTTTAACATAAACGCACCGGACAAAATATAATGGAATTTAAACTTTGTTTTTTATTACGGTGTTGTATCAACACCTGCGTTAATTACAGCTATAATTCTCTTCGGCATGCTATCAATATGCGTATCAAGTTTAGTTCACTCCATGCTCAAACGATCTTTTAATTCCGTTCCCCGTGGATGTTAAGATATTTGTCATATCGAGGCAAACGTTTCTGCATGCCATCCTCATAGAAGTCTGCCCCATGGGTTCTACATATCTTAAACGACTTTTCAACATGTTCCCCGTTGATGTTAAGTCATTTGTCATATCGTGGCACAAGTTTCTGGATACCCTCCTCATAAAAGACTGCTCCCTTTATTCTTTTTCTTTTTTTTTAATTTTTTTTTATTGGAAATTTAACGACCACCGTGAGCAACTCAATGGGCTATAAGCAGTCGCACGTCCCTAATTTAGGGTCACTGGTTCCAGGGAAGGGAGAGAGCCAGTGCCGTAAGAAAAAAACAACATCCATGCCTCACCGGGATTCGAACCTGGACCCCGTTCGGACGAATGATCAGAGGTCATCGCTTAGACCACTGCGCCACCGGGGCGCCTCCCTTTATTCTACATACTTTAAACGAATTTTCAACATGTTCCCCGTGGATGTTAAGTCATTTGTCATATCGTGGCACACGTTTCTAGATACTCTCCTCATAGATGTCTGCCCCCTGGATTCTACATACCTTAAACGACTTTTCAACATGTTCCCCGTGGATGTTAAGTCATTTGTCATATCGTGGCACACGTTTCTGGATACCCTCCTCATAGATGTCTGCCCCCTGGATTCTACATACCTTAAACGACTTTTCAACATGTTCCCTGTGGATGTTAAGTCATTTGTCATATCGTGGCACACGTTTCTGGATACCCTCCTCATAGATGTCTGCCCCCTGGATTCTAAATACCTTAAACGACTTTTCAACATGTTCCCCGTGGATGTTAAGTCATTTGTCATATCGTGGCACACGTTTCTGGATACCCTCCTCATAGATGTCTGCCCCCTAGATTCTACATACCTTAAACGACTTTTCAACATGTTCCCTGTGGATGTTAAGTCATTTGTCATATCGTGGCACACGTTTCTGGATACCCTCCTCATAGATGTCTGCCCCCTGGATTCTAAATACCTTAAACGAATTTTCAACATGTTCCCCGTGGATGTTAAGTCATTTGTCATATCGTGGCACACGTTTCTGGATACCCTCCTCATAGATGTCTGCCCCCTGGGTTCTACATACCTTAAACGAATTTTCAACATGTTCCCCGTGGATGTTAAGTCATTTGTCATATCATGGCACACGTTTCTGGATACCCTCCTCATAGATGTCTGCCCCCTGGATTCTACATACCTTGAACGACTTTTCAACATGTTCCCCGTGGATGTTAAGTCATTTGTCATATGGTGGCACACGTTTCCTGGATACCCTTCTCATAGATGACTGCTCCCTGGGTTATACATACCATAAACGACTTTTCAACATGTTCCCCGTGGATGTTAAGTCATTTGTCATATCGTTGCACAAGTTTTTGGATACCCTCATCATTGAAGTCTGCCCCCTGGGTTCTACATACCTTGAACGACTTTTCAACATGTTCCCCGTGGATGTTAAGTCATTTGTCATATCGTGGCACAAGTTTCTGGATACCCTTCGTATAGAAGTCTGTCCCCTGGGTTCTACATACCTTAAACGACTTTTCAACATGTTCTCCGTGGATGTTAAGGCATTTGTCATATCGCGGCACATGTTTTTGGATACCCTCATCATTGAAGTCTGCCCCCTGGGTTCTACATACCTTAAACGACTTTTCAACATGCTCCCCGTGGATGTTAAGGCATTTGTCATATCGTGGCACAAGTTTCAGGATACCCTCATCATAGAAGTCTACCCCCTGGGTTCTACATATCTTAAACAACTTTTCAACATGCTCCCCGTGGATGTTAAGGCATTTGTCATATCGTGGCACAAGTTTCTGGATACCCTCCTCGTAGATGTCAGCCGCCTGGGTTCTACATGCCTTAAACGACTTTTCAACATGTTCCCTGTGGATGTTAAGGCATTTGCCATGTCGTGGCACAAGTTTCTGGATACCCTTCTCATAGATGTCTGCTCCCTGGGTTCTACATACCATAAACGACTTTTCAACATGTTCCACGTGGATGTTAAGTCATTTTTTATATCGTTGCACAAGTTTTTGGATACCCTCATCATTGAAGTCTGCCCCTGGGTTCTACATACCTTGAACGACTTTTCAACATGTTCCCCGTGGATGCTAAGTCATTTTTCATATCGTAGCACAAGTTTCTTGATACCTTCCTCATAAAAGACTGCTCCCGTTATTCTACATACCTTAAACGAATTTTCAACATGTTCCCCGTGGATGTTAAGTCATTTGTCATATCGTGGCACACGTTTCTGGATACCCTTTTTATAGAAGTCTGTCCCCTGGGTCCTACATACCTTTAACGACTGTTCAACATGCTCCCCGTGGATGTTAAGGCATTTGTTGTATCGTGGCACAAGTTTCTGGATACCCTCCTCGTAGATGTCTGCCCCCTGGGTTCTACATACCTTAAACGACTTTTTAACATGTTTCCCGTGGATGTTAAGTCATTTGTCATATCGTGGCGCAAGTTTCTGGATACCCTCTTCATAAAAGACTGCTCCCTGGATTCTACATACCTTAAACGACTTTTCAACATGTTCCCCGTGGATGCTAAGGCATTTGTCATATCGTGGCACAAGTTTCTGGATACCCTCCTCATTGAAGTCTGCCCCCTGGGCTCTACATACCTTAAACGACTTTTCAACATGTTCCCCTTGGATGTTAAGTCATTTGTCATATCGTACCACAAGTTTATGGATACCTTCCTCATTGAAGTCTGCCCCCTGGGTTCTACATACCTTAAACGACTTTTCAACATGTTCCCTGTAAATGTTAAGGCATTTGTCATATCGTGGCACACGTTTCTGGATACCCTCCTCATAGATGTCTGCCCCCTGGATTCTAAATACCTTAAACGAATTTTCAACATGTTCCCCGTGGATGTTAAGTCATTTGTCATATCGTGGCACACGTTTCTGGATACCCTTCTCATAGATGTCTGCCCCCTGGATTCTACATACCTTAAACGACTTTTCAACATGTTCCCCGTGGATGTTAAGTCATTTGTCATATCGTGGCACAAGTTTCTTGATACCCTTCTCATAGATGACTGCTCCCTGGGTTATACATACCATAAACGACTTTTCAACATGTTCCCCGTGGATGTTAAGTCATTTGTCATATCGTTGCACAAGTTTTTGGATACCCTCATCATTGAAGTCTGCCCCCTGGGTTCTACATACCTTGAACGACTTTTCAACATGTTCCCCGTGGATGTTAAGTCATTTGTCATATCGTTGCACAAGTTTTTGGATACCCTCATCATTGAAGTCTGCCCCCTGGGTTCTACATACCTTGAACGACTTTTCAACATGTTCCCCGTGGATGTTAAGTCATTTGTCATATCGTGGCACAAGTTTCTGGATACCCTTCGTATAGAAGTCTGTCCCCTGGGTTCTACATACCTTAAACGACTTTTCAACATGTTCTCCGTGGATGTTAAGGCATTTGTCATATCGCGGCACATGTTTTTGGATACCCTCATCACTGAAGTCTGCCCCTGGGTTCTACATACCTTAAACGACTTTTCAACATGCTCCCCGTGGATGTTAAGGCATTTGTCATATCGTGGCACAAGTTTCAGGATACCCTCATCATAGAAGTCTACCCCTGGGTTCTACATATCTTAAACGGCTTTTCAACATGTTCCCCGTGGGTGTTAAGGCATTTGTCATATCGTGGCACAAGTTTCAGGATACCCTCATCATAGAAGTCTACCCCCTGGGTTCTACATATCTTAAACGACTTTTCAACATGCTCCCCGTGGATGTTAAGGCATTTGTCATATCGTGGCACAAGTTTCTGGATACCCTCCTCGTAGATGTCAGCCGCCTGGGTTCTACATGCCTTAAACGACTTTTCAACATGTTCCCTGTGGATGTTAAGGCATTTGCCATGTCGTGGCACAAGTTTCTGGATACCCTTCTCATAGATGTCTGCTCCCTGGGTTCTACATACCATAAACGACTTTTCAACATGTTCCACGTGGATGTTAAGTCATTTTTTATATCGTTGCACAAGTTTTTGGATACCCTCATCATTGAAGTCTGCCCCCTGGGTTCTACATACCTTGAACGACTTTTCAACATGTTCCCCGTGGATGTTAAGTCATTTTTCATATCGTAGCACAAGTTTCTTGATACCTTCCTCATAAAAGACTGCTCCCGTTATTCTACATACCTTAAACGAATTTTCAACATGTTCCCCGTGGATGTTAAGTCATTTGTCATATCGTGGCACACGTTTCTGGATACCCTTTTTATAGAAGTCTGTCCCCTGGGTCCTACATACCTTTAACGACTGTTCAACATGCTCCCCGTGGATGTTAAGGCATTTGTTGTATCGTGGCACAAGTTTCTGGATACCCTCCTCGTAGATGTCTGCCCCCTGGGTTCTACATACCTTAAACGACTTTTTAACATGTTTCCCGTGGATGTTAAGTCATTTGTCATATTGTGGCGCAAGTTTCTGGATACCCTCTTCATAAAAGACTGCTCCCTGGATTCTACATACCTTAAACGACTTTTCAACATGTTCCCCGTGGATGCTAAGGCATTTGTCATATCGTGGCACAAGTTTCTGGATACCCTCCTCATTGAAGTCTGCCCCCTGGGTTCTACATACCTTAAACGACTTTTCAACATGTTCCCCTTGGATGTTAAGTCATTTGTCATATCGTACCACAAGTTTATGGATACCTTCCTCATTGAAGTCTGCCCCCTGGGTTCTACATACCTTAAACGACTTTTCAACATGTTCCCTGTAAATGTTAAGGCATTTGTCATGTCGTGGCACATGTTTCTGGATACCCTCCTCATAGATGTCTGCTCCCTGGGTTCTACATACCTTAAACGACTTTTCAACGTGTTCCCCGTGGATGTTAAGGCATTTGTTGTATCGTGGCACAAGTGCATGGATATCCTCCTCATAGAAGTCTGCCGCCTGGGTTCTACATACCTTAATCTAACATATTCTCCGTGGATGTTAAGGCATTTGTCATATCGTGGCACATGTTTATAAATACCCTCCTCTTAGAAGTGTACCCTCTGGGTTCTAAATACCTTAAATGACTTTGCAACATGCTCCCCGTGGATGTTAAGGCATTTGTCATATCGTGGCACAAGTTTTTGGATACCCTCCTCATAGATGTCTGCCCCCTGGGTTCTACATACGTTTAACGACTTTTCAACATGTTCCCCGTGGATGTTAAGGATTTTGTCATATCGTGGCACAAGTTTCTGGATACCTTCATCATAGAAGTCTGCCCCCTGGGTTCTACATACTTTAAACGACTTTTCAACATGTTCCCCGTGGATGTTAAGTCATTTGTCATATCGTGGCACACGTTTCTGGATACTCTCATCATTGAAGTCTGCCCCCTGGGTTCTACATACTTTAAACGACTTTTTAACATGTTTCCCGTGGATGTTAAGTAATTTTTCATATCGTGGCACAAGTTTCTGGATACCCTCCTCATAGATGTCTGCCCCCTGGGTTCTACATACGTTTAACGACTTTTCAACATGTTCCCCGTGGATGTTAAGGCATTTGTCATATCGTGGCACACGTTTCTGGATACCCTCATCATTGAAGTCTGCCCCCTGGGTTCTACATACTTTAAACGACTTTTTAACATGTTCCCCGTGGATGTTAAGTAATTTTTCATATCGTGGCACAAGTTTCTGGATACCCTCCTCATAGATGTCTGCCCCCTGGGTTCTACATACGTTTAACGACTTTTCAACATGTTCCCCGTGGATGTTAAGTCATTTGTCATATCGTGGCACACGTTTCTGGATACCCTCATCATTGAAGTCTGCCCCCTGGGTTCTACATACTTTAAACGACTTTTTAACATGTTCCCCGTGGATGTTAAGTAATTTTTCATATCGTGGCACAAGTTTCTGGATACCCTCATCATTGAAGTCTGCCCCCTGGGTTCTACAAACCTTAAAAGAATTTTCAACGTATTCCCCGTGGACGTTAAGGCATTTTTTGTACCGTGGCACAAGTTTCTGGATACTCTCCTCATAGAAGTCTGCCGCCTGGGTTCTACATACCTTAATCTAACATATTCTCCGTGGATGTTAAGGCATTTGTCATATCGTGGCACATGTTTATAAATACCCTCCTCTTAGAAGTTTACGCTCTGGGTTCTAAATACCTTAAACGACTTTTCAACATGCTCCCCGTGGATGTTAAGGCATTTGTCATATCGTGGCACATGTTTCTGGATATCCTCTTCATAGAGGTCTGCCACTTGTGTTTTCACCCACTATTCATTAATGGTCTTTGGGTCATGAAACAGATGGATGGCATGTAATCCTTTCAAGTGGTGGAATAAGTAATAGTAATTAGGCGCCAAGTCCGGGCTGTGGAGAGGGGGGATACCTGCTCTAATAGAAATTGTGTGACCAGGATTTGCCTGGCAATCGCGGCATGCGGCTTTGTGTTGTCATGGAGAAAAACAACTCCATTTCTCAGCATGCCGCACCGTTTAATTTGAACTACGTGTCGTAACTTTCTCAGTGTCTCGCAATAAGCAGTCGAGTTTACTGTCGTGTCTTTACGCTGGAATTCCACGAACAAAATTTCTTTCCTGTTTGAAAAAGCCCTGCTCATGGCTTCCGTCGTTGACATCGTCTGTTGGAATTTTTCTTTCGTCGACGAGCCAGTGTGTTTCCATTGAAAGGACTGGTCTTTCGATTCAAGTGCGATGTGAACCTTCCTCCGCCCTCCGCCTCAAAAATTCCAAAGCGGATCCCATTCGCTTCGTTTTGTACTGTTCCGTCAAAATGCTTGCCACCCAACTTACACACACATTGTAGTACTGAAGCTTTACTGTAGTAATTGTGTGCAGTAATGATTTCAAAACTTTAGGAACATATTCTAAAACAGGGGTCGGCAAAAAATTTTTTGTAAGGGGACAAATAGTAAATACGCTATCTAACAACAAGTAATTGGACACCCCTGCAATCGACGATATCTGCGGTCCTGATACACGTCACGGCCGCCGCAGTTAAATATCGCGTGGGAAACAACAACGCAATCAGTCGCATGCAAGATGCCACGCAGTTCGGAGCTCTCTGATTTCGAGAAAGGTGTAATCGTCGGGTATCACGAAAATGGCCGATCTATACGTGACATATCATGCGAATTGAAGTACCCAAAGTCAACAGTGGCCTACGTGATTGGCAAGTGGAAGATGAGAGGTGACTGTCGGAATGTGCCCCGACCCGGCAGACCTATAAAACTGGAAGTTAGAAACTGACGCGTGCTGGCAAGAGAAATTCGGAAGAACCGCACCAAATCGAAGGGCCACATTCGCGAGGAGTTTTAACAGGTATCCGGGAGTGGTTTTTTTCATTTTATGAATACCATCCGTAAGGAAGCCCATTTGCTTGGTTGTCATGGACGTGCTGCCGCCCACAAGCCTTTGATCACCAAGTCCAATAGCGCTGCTTGGCTAACGTGGTGCAAAGAACGTCGACAGTGGACCGTTGAACAGTGGAAACAGGTTTTCTGGAGCGACGAATCAAGGTTTACCCTCTACCGTTCGGATGGCAGGGTCTGGGTTTGGCGTCTGCCTGGAGAACGTCTCCTGCCGGAATGTATTGTGCCATTTGTGAAGTTCGGCGGCGGTGGAATTATGCTATGGGGTGTTTCTCCTGGTATGGCACGGGACTCTTGTTCGCAATTTCTGGTAGACTCAACGCCGAGACCTTCTGCACCATTTTGGATGACCATGCGCTTCCTACGTTATGGCAGTTTTACGGGGTGGACACATGTTACTTTCAGGATGACAATGCCACTTGTCAATTTGCGAGGTCCACCATGGCGTGGCATGGTGACAATGGGGTTAATCGAATGGATTGGCCTGCGCAGAGCCCGGACCTTAACCCTATCGAGCACCTCTGGGACGAGTTGGAGCGTCTACTTAAGGGGTGCCCCACCGTCCGAAATCGGTGAAGGAACTGACCTGTCTTCTCCAACCCGAGTGGAAGAAAATATCGCTAGCCGTCGTACAACGCCAGGTTGAGAGTATGCCCCGGAGGGTCGCAGCAGCTGTAATCGCCGCTCGTGGAGGCTCCACCAACTATTGAAGGTGAATAAACTTCGTTTTCCTTTGCTATCACAGGTGTCCAATTACTTGTGGGTAGATAGTGTATATTAGGCTCTGCTTGCCAAGTGCTAAACTCGAGGATATACTGTATATGCAGGGTTTTTTTTACTTGTTATTTAAGTAGCCTACTTTGATATAACATAACAATAATAATAAGTAGACTATAACGTATATTCTAAATTAACTTTCCTTTTTAGTTTCTTTCCCTATGTAAATCTTGAGTTTGTTCTCAGTTATACTTCACACTTAACGTGATATCTTTTCTCTCGAACGAATACTGTTGGCAACATAATTGAGGTTGAATGAACGTGACGTATGCCTATTATTAGATAAGAACCAGAGATATAAACTACGATAAAACAGTTGCTTGTGGAGCGTTGTGGATCGATTAATATAGAGCGTTGTGGAAGGCAGCGTTGTTGGTGTGTTTAATGTGGAGTGTTGATACCGATTTGTTACGTGAAGTGCTACATCTGTGCTGGAGAAATAAAGCATCATTTCCGTAAATTTGACTTCTGTTTTTAAATGTTTCGTCTGGCCGTTAAGGTTTAATTTAGGAACTTTTTCATCGTATGGTGATGTTTTAAAATAACGTAGCAGTACGAAAAGACGTTTACGTTATAGAATGTTTTGCCATAAACACCACACATCAAAAGCATGAAAATTAAAGATAATCACGAAAATATAAGATGAAAATTAAAGACATGAACTGATTATTTGAATTTTGTTCCAAATACAATTAACCAATTCACGTCAAATTTCGTAACTTGGTGCAATGAAATGTGTTTCAAATACGGAGGAGTACAGTCATATAGGAACAGATAAACGCGTGCTCCAAATATGCAACCCCAACATTTGGTGGACGTATTGAATACAAAACCTATCGTTTGTATGGAATGTGACCGTATCTACAAATAATACAGGCTTGTTGAGCACATTGTTTAAATATCTATAGCTGATATGGAAACCGACAGTATCCAGAGTAATGCAGGCTTGGAACGGTTAGAACATTGAGCAAGTGGAAATCAAACTGCTATTGACGAGTGAAAGACATCTTGATATCTGGAAGGTTCAGAGAAGAGGCCGGAGAACAGCGTGAACCTTCTCAAACGTATTCCAGGGGTGCTTAATGGGACGTAGGTCTAAAAAAATGCAAACCTCTCAATTGTATGTATAATTGATAGGCACCGCACACGTTAACACTAGGGAAATGGGCGTTGATATCCATTAGGATGTTATAATAGACAAAAAAATAACGTAATAAAAATAATAAGTAGACGAAAAATAATGATAAGTAGACCAAAAAATAACGTAATAATAATTTTTATGATAGTTGCCTTCCTGTGAATTGTGAATATTGTGAAAATCCTCCAAATACGTAGCGTCAGTGAATAAAGAAAGACATCGCTCTTTCCACGTTTAGCAAAGCACAGCACCCGAAAAATTGTTATTCTTCCGCCGCCGGGGAATTGAATCCCTCGTCTCCATCTGGCGGGCATAAACGGCACTGGCTACATCGCATATATATCTCGCCCTTTTAACTGGTGGGCATTAACAGCACTGGCTATATATCATATATCTCGCCCTTTGGATTTAACTGCTATAATTAAAATATAGCCAGTGCCGTTAATGCCCACCAGATGGAGACGTCTCAGTAGCTGAGCCCATCTTACTGATTTAAGATGTCAGAAGCTGACTTAAAAATACACATAGCACCGTGGATTGTTGGCCACCGTGGTGTAAAGCTAACGCGCTCGGCTAGATATCGAGAGATCCGGGATTCAATTCCCCGGCAGCGGCTGAATAACAATTTTTCGGTTGCTGTGCGTTGCTTAACGTGGAAAGAGCGATGTCTTTGTGAATACTGTGTCGAGTGCTTAGTCTGGTAAACACGACTTATATTGCACTCTTTTAGTGTAGCTATAGTGTCACTGCACAATAAACACAATGCTTTGTCACCTAATTCGGTAACAAAATAATTCACACTCCACTCTGCCTTAAAAGCACGACATTTGAACTCATCTCTTCTGGTTTTGACAGTGCCATGATGGATATGCGAGGGTAATCAAACAACAACAAAATGTCGGAGAACAGCGTTACACGTGGCACTGGAAACGCCGCCGAATTATAACTGCGTGGCGTCGTGACTGGTGGCATATACGAGTCGTCGTACAGGCGTACGCTTATCACATCAACCTTTCGCTGCCCTGTGCAGTTTTCCCTCAGGGTTGTTGTTTGACCATTTTTCACGCCAGTCCAGACGCACTTAACTGCGCTCACTCGCGTAGAACGTACCAATTCAGCTGTTTGGGAAATCGAGGCACACGAGCACCCGCAAAATGTCCGTTTTCAAAGACGGAGATATCCACCAGTTTGCTCATCACGCTCCGAACTTTACTACCTACTGCTATACTTGCAGTCTATATATGCTACGTTGGCCAACTAATCGCGCCCTCTCGGAAATCACGTGATCAGCGGGCCGAGAACACTTTTGATTGGTGTAGTCATTAAAAGATTGATCGCTCGGTGTATACGGTGTACACCTATTCTTCATCTCCTATTTATGTACCATTGTTCCTTAAAAAATAATTTTATTTTGTAATTACTAGGTAAAAACGAAGTGGAAAATTGGAGATCTCCATCACGAAGAGAAAAGAAACGTCAGATATTTCGAAAACGATATTTCTAATTACATTAAATACGATCCAATAAATTGCTCTCCATTTCGTTTTGCGACTTCTGCTCTTCAGAACGGAAAACAAAACAAGGAGTTAATACTTCATCGAAGCAAATAAAAGTGTTCAATAAAGGGGGTAAAAAAAGACATGTAATTATGTTTGCTGTATTCGGTAAATTACGAGAATCGATAAATGTAGCTGTATGAAAATACATAAATACATTCAGATATGGATGCCCGTAAATTGACGTCATCAGGAAGGGATCACACAAGCCCACTCGAACGAGACATAAAAGACATTTTCGGTAACAATAGGAGCATCGAATTTCCGAAATGTAAACTAATTCTATTAGGTAATTTATCACAAATTAAATAACACGCCAGCCAAGTAACAACAAACGAGTTTAAAGTTCCGTATTTGCATTCCTTCGTGGAAGCTTCCTCTTATTTATTAAGCATATCCCATGTCTATTACGTATTCCGTTTTCATCGACGGCTTTCCAATAAAACAATGTGCATGCATCGCTCTATTTTATTTATTTTGAATAAAACATTTCCCTTGAGCGACTGCACTTCATATTTCGTTGACGTGAATATTTACGCTTTACTGACAATTGAACATAATAAATACTTCCTGCTTCAGGCCGGAGTTTCCCGACAGGATAATATAAAATATTGTCTTCAGTTTTGGTAAGCTGAAAAAAATAAAAAGAAATCACACGTTTTTATTGTAAATTTCATTTCGGAAGGCAGCTAGAAAAAGAATGGCTCTTCTTCAGCAAATTCTGCCTTTTGGGAATCAGTTTCTCCCGTCAAAGTTGGAATGTTTGCTTGCATTATATTCTTGTTGTTTTTATTTTTATAACATCTTATTGTTCAATAAAAGTGAAGTATTCTCGACAAAAGCTGAGCATTTTCCTTAAGGGTAAAAAAAAAAAAAAAAAAAATAGCACAAATGCTTTTACGAGGCAGATCTTTACGAGAACGCATTTAAGTTCGCTTTTGTTCTGTGCAAAAACATCGTTTCGGTTGTAAAACTCATTTGAAATGTGTTTAACCTTTTATTAACGGGAAATGAATTTTGATGCGTGTCGTTTCAATTTTTGCGTGCACTCCGTTCATGTATATTTGCTTTAGAAACTGAGGTAAAAGTAATCGCATTTTCCATCCCAAAAGTTAGAATTTATGTAATTCACTTTAAAGCTTGTTTCAAACGTACTAAACATCAGTTTCCTGTTACAAAGATGAGAATATGGATTTGGTGAACCGTAACTCAATATAAACTTAGTGGTTAATGCACCAGAACCAGTAGAACAATTTGCGGAAGTTAATTGTAAAAATGATATTAGTACTGAGATTCAGAGACGTATATTTTCCGCAAATACAAAGGCCTTTTCATAAAAACTGAGCCGCCCCGGTGGCGCAGTGGTCTAAGGCGTTGGCCTCTGATCATTCGTCCGTAAGGGGTCCGGGTTCGAATCCCGGTGAGGCATGGATGTTGTGTTTGCCTTACGGCACTGGCTCTCTCCTTCCCTGGAACCAGTGACCCTACATTAGGGACGGGCGACTGCTTATAGCCCATTGAGTTGCTCACGGTGGTCGTTAAACCTACAATAAAAAAAAAAAAAAAACTGAGAATAACTTTTTTGAAGTGGCAACAGTGCGAATGGGAAAAATAGCCATGCAGAAGACTTACTGCATTAAGGAAGTATTTATGGTGACAGTTACTAGCTGTGGCAGGCGATTCTGGTTTTGTTATTGCGCAGTTGTTTAAGATACGTCTGCATTTCGCCATACAGCTACGGAGGTGAGTGATTCAGAGTTAAGAAGTAAATGCGTTGTGCGATAAACGTTTGCTATCGTTTGGGTAAATCGGCTCCAGAAACAGTTGATTTAATGAAACAAGTTAGTAAAATCATGCAATGCATTGATTATGATACGCTTTCCAACATACCTGAAATCATTACTCAAGTTATGAGGATAATGGCTGTGGAATAAATCTCCCTTCTGTGTCCTGACCTTTGACCCCATTTCGATGATAGTCAACAGAACCGGTTCAGTACACCTTACGAATAACATACTAAAGTTTTGTCGCAATAGAAGCAGTTTCACGCAAGTAATGAGAATAATAGATGGGGAATCAATCTTGCTTTTGTGCAATGACCTTTGACCCCATTTCGTGGATATTCAACAGAACCGGTTCACTATACCTCCGGAACAACATGATAACGTTTTGTCGCAATCGAAACATTTTTTGGTAAGTTATGATGCGCAAGTGTCAACCGGCAATGGAATGGATCCCACTCCAGTGTCCTGACCTTTGACCCCATTTCGCCTATTTTCTATATGGGTTCGTCCCCAGTGGCTCCCTACCACATACTAACATTTCCTCGAAATCGAACCATTTTTACGCAAGTGTTATGACGCATAAGGGCAATGGAACAAATCCTGCTCTTATGTCCTGCCTGACCCTTGACCCTATTTCGCCCATTTTCAATAGGGTTTGTGCCCAGGTGGTGCCCTACCAAATACTAAAATTTCATTGAAATTGAACCATATTTACGCATGTTATGATGCATAAATGCAATGGAATGGATTCCACTTTTATGCCCTGACCTTTGATCCCATTTCGCCCATTTTCAACAGGGTTCGTCCCCAGGTAGTTCCTTACCAAATACTAAAATTTCATCGAAATCGAACCATATTTACGCAAGTTATGACGCATAAAGGCAATGGAATAAATACCGCTTTTATGCCCTTGCCTGACCTTTGACACCTTTCGCCCATTTTCAATAGGGTTCGTGCCCGGTGGTTCCCTACCACATACTAAAACTTCATCGAAATCGAACCATATTTACGCATGTTATGACGCATAAAAGCAATGAAATGGATCCCGCTTTTATGCCCTGACATTTGACCCCATTCCACCCATTTTCAATAGGTTTCGTTCCCAGGTGGTTCCTTACCACATACCAAAATTTCATCGAAATCGAACCATTTTTACGCAAGTTATGACGAATAAGGGCAATGGAATAAATCACGCTCTTATGCCCTGCCTGACCTTTGATCCCAATTTGCCAATTTTCAATGGGGTTCGTGCCCAGATAGTTTCCTACCACATCCTGAAATTTAATCGAAATCGAACTGTATTTACGTATGTTATGACGCATAAAGGCAATGAAATGGATCCCGCTCTTATGGCGTGATCTTTGACCCCACTTCACCCATTTTCAATAGGGTTGGTCCCCTGGTGGTCCCCTACCACATACTAAAATTTCATCGAAATCGAACCATTTTTACGTGAGTTATCGTGCCGACAGACAGATGGACGGACGGACAGACGGACGGAAATAGCTGGAGCATATACGCTTCTTCAACCTACGGTTGGAAAGCGTAAAAAAAGCTTACACACGTAAATGCTTGGGTGAGTCAACGGTTTTTAAAAGGCGCCATGATTTCAAAAAACGGAGTTTGTCGGCAGACCTCGGTCCTAGGTTTGGTCGACCTGAGAGTGTTGTTACGGAGCGTATTGTTAACACTGTTTGGGCAGTCCTGCAAGAAGATCGACGAATGACGTATTAAGACATGGCGGCGTCAACTAATATTTTAAAAACTTCGGCATTCCGCATTCTACGCGACAAATTACAGCTCAATCATGTGTGTTACGGATGGGTACCTCATCACCTGACGAGAGAACAATTGCTAACAAGAGTTCAGACGTGTCATTCGTGGAAACAAATTATTGCAAAGATCTCAGACTTCTGAACACAGTAATAACTGCCGATGAAACATGGGCCCACTATTTCGATCTCCTCACGAAGCAAGCAAAGAGTGTCTCTAAGCACAAAGGCTCGCCTCCTCCGAAGAAAGTCCGCCAAATCAAATCATCTAGGAGGGCGATGATGATAATATAAATTTTGAAAATGACAATCCGATTTTTAGCGTAAATTTGACAAGGATGGTAAGTCAGATAATATCCGAAAACATGAAAGCTTTGATCGTCCTGGAGCGGGACTCGAACCCGCGTCTCCCAGAAAAACGCCCGGGTATGCTAACCACTACACCACCCAGAACGACCAAGTTTCAAGTTTCCGATCAATTTGAATATAAGAATCACCGGATTCGCTAGTCGAAGCAACCGGCATTCATGTTTAGCGAATCTGGAGGTTAAGAGTCTTATCCCGTGTTTGCCCGGAGAAGCAGATAAATCATGAAAGAAATACGGGATTACGCCATACAATGCAAATTTTGAAGATGGCAACCCGATTTTTGGCGTAAATGTGACAAGGATGGTAAGTCAGATAATATCCGAAAACATGAAAGCTTTGATCGTCCGGGAGCGGGACTCGAACCCGCGTCTCCCAGAAAACGCCCGGGTATGCTAACCACTACACCACCCAGAACGACCAAGTTTCAAGTTTCCGATCAATTTGAATATAAGAATCACCGGATTCGCTAGTCGAAGCAACCGGCATTCATGTTTAGCGAATCTGGAGGTTAAGAGTCTTATCCCGTGTTTGCCCGGAGAAGCAGATAAATCATGAAAGAAATACGGGATTACGCCATATAATGCAAATTTTGAAGATGGCAACCCGATTTTTGGCGTAAATGTGACAAGGATGGTAAGTCAGATAATATCCGAAAACATGAAAGCTTTGATCGTCCTGGAGCGGGACTCGAACCCGCGTCTCCCAGAAAACGCCCGGGTATGCTAACCACTACACCACCCAGAACGACCAAGTTTCAAGTTTCCGATCAATTTGAATATAAGAATCACCGGATTTGCTAGTCGAAGCAACCGGCATTCATGTTTAGCGAATCTGGAGGTTAAGAGTCTTATCCCGTGTTTGCCCGGAGAAGCAGATAAATCATGAAAGAAATACGGGATTACGCCATACAATGCAAATTTTGAAGATGGCAACCCGATTTTTGGCGTAAATGTGACAAGGATGGTAAGTCAGATAATATCCGAAAACATGAAAGCTTTGATCGTCCTTAAGCGGGACTCGAACCCGCGTCTCCCAGAAAACGCCCGGGTATGCTAACCACTACACCACCCAGAACGACCAAGTTTCAAGTTTCCGATCAATTTGAATATAAGAATCACCGGATTCGCTAGTCGAAGCAACCGGCATTCATGTTTAGCGAATCTGGAGGTTAAGAGTCTTATCCCGCGTTTGCCCGGAGAAGCAGATAAATCATGAAAGAAATACGGGATTACGCCATATAATGCAAATTTTGAAGATGGCAACCCGATTTTTGGCGTAAATGTGACAAGGATGGTAAGTCAGATAATATCCGAAAACATGAAAGCTTTGATCGTCCTGGAGCGGGACTCGAACCCGCGTCTCCCAGAAAACGCCCGGGTATGCTAACCACTACACCACCCAGAACGACCAAGTTTCAAGTTTCCGATCAATTTGAATATAAGAATCACCGGATTCGCTAGTCGAAGCAACCGGCATTCATGTTTAGCGAATCTGGAGGTTCAGAGTCTTATCCCGTGTTTGCCCGGAGAAGCAGATAAATCATGAAAGAAATACGGGATTACGCCATATAATGCAAATTTTGAAGATGGCAACCCGATTTTTGGCGTAAATATGACAAGGATGGTAAGTCAGATAATATCCGAAAACATGAAAGTTTTGATCGTCCTGGAGCGGGACACGAACCCGCGTCTCCCAGAAAACGCCCAGGTATGCTAACCACTACACCACCCAGAACGACCAAGTTTCAAGTTTCCGATCAATTGGAATATAAGAATCACCTGATTCGCTAGTCGAAGCAACCGGCATTCATGTTTAGCGAATCTGGAGGTTAAGAATCTTATCCCGTGTTTTCCCGGAGAAGCAGATAAATCATGAACGAAATACGGGATTACGCCATACAATACAAATTTTGAATCGGGAACTTGATACTAGGTCGTTTTGGGTGGTCTAGTTTTTAGCATACCAGGGCGTTTTCTGGGAGAATCGGGTTCGAGTCCTGCTTTAGGACGATGAAAATTTTCAAGTTTTCGGATATTATCTGACTTGCCATCCTTGTCAAATTTACGCCAAAAATCGGATTGTCATCTT
Organism: Macrothele yani; assembly: GCA_039090855.1. NCBI lineage: Eukaryota > Metazoa > Arthropoda > Arachnida > Araneae > Macrothelidae > Macrothele > Macrothele yani. The sequence continues at coordinate 11,927,722 of CM076999.1, read as the reverse complement.
CAAAATTTGTATTATATGGCGTAATCCCGTATTTCTTTGATGATAATTTTTTTTATCATAAAGGTGTAGTTCACCAGCATACCTTTTCTCCACAAATTACGGTCAGTGCGGAGTATTGCATTTCAGTCTTGAAACGTCTGGGACGACACATATCCATTAAGCGACGGGAACTGGTGGACAAGTGGAGCCAACCCCATAATAACGCTATCCAGCATGTGGCTGCTTGCGTTCAACAGTTTCTTACGAAATGCAGTATTGAAATCATGCCACAGCATGGCTACAGCCCTGATCTCGCCCCGTGCGATTTCTGGTTGTTTCCAACAACGAAGGAGAATTTCCGTAGCGCAACATTCAACACAGATGCTGACGTTATTCAAGCTGTACAGGGGTCGCTAAAGCAGCTCCTACAAAATACCTTTGCCACAGGCTTTGAAAAGTGGACTGAACGACAGGACCGTTGCATTTCATCCCAGGGAAGATACTTTGAGAAAGAATAACATATATTTTGGTGTGCCTATACTTCTTCATGATTTTGCTGTCAGGTTTTATGGAACTGCCGTTACAGATGCTTCTGTGGGCTTAGGAAAAGCTTAAAGTCACATCTCATTTCAAGAAAGGCAAAGATGAGGATGTACAAAGTATTTGTAAGACCAGCATTAACTTATGCCTCTGAAAACTGGGTATTATCAATGGCAGGTGAAAGATTGCTGGGTCTGTTCGAAAGAAGATTTCTTAGATGTATTTTTAGAGCAGTGCAAGAGAATGATGTGTGAAAGAAAAGATACACTGGCGTGCAAAAATTAAGGACGAGACGGTTTTTCGAATGTAACGTCGTGCAGAAGTGCTCCACATCGAATCAAATCATACCATAAGATCCCCAAGTTGAACGAATATGAGACAAGTGAGCAAAACCGTCCAAACAAGGAATCCAAACGATACAAAGGCACTTTATTGAAAAGGTCGCTGCGACCACAACTGAGAAGCGTCCATGTGACAGGCGGCTACCAAGAAAAATCCAGTCTTTAGTAGGGGATATGATCACCCCTAACTGCGTTGCAAGATTTACAGCGTCTGTCCATGCTGAGGACGAGGTTGTCCAGGAGCTGTTGAGGCATCGCGGCCAATTCCTCTTGTAGCGCCAATCGCAGCTGCGGAATCGTTGCTGGCGGCTGGTGACGTGCTGCCAAGTGTCTCTCGAGAAGGTCCCACACGTGTTCGATTGAATTTAGGTCCGGGGACCTTGCGGGCCAATCCATGCGTTGAATATCTTCACTCTCCAACAGCTCTGTGACAGCCACTGTACGATGAGGTGTAGCGTTGTCGTCCATGAAGAGGAACTCAGGACCCACAGCACCTCTAAACAGACGTACGTGAGGCCGGAGAACCTCGATACAATAGCGGACACCAGTGACTGAACCTCCTTGGAAGATGTGGAGGTCAGTACGGCTACCAAACATGACACCGCCCCAAACGAGAACTCCGCCACCTCCAAACCGGTTCCTTTCGATGATGTTGGAGGTGTGATTGCGTATTCCCTGCCCTCTCTATATGTGTATACGTCCAGAATCTCTCGTCAGACTAAATCGGCTCTTATCCGTAAAGAGAACTCGACCCCATTGCTGATGTGTCCAGTTCTTGTGTTCTTGGCACCACAGAAAGCGCCGTCTCCGATGAGCAGGCGTTAATGACACATACCGTACTGGTCGTCGTGCAAATAGACCACCTTTGTGCAGCCTCCTGGCCACGGTAAAACGCGATAACATAACAGACGTCCAGTTGTCTGTTGCATGTACCTTGCGATTTCTCCCGCTGTCTGCCGTCTGTCTCTTCTAGTCTTTAGGACAATATATCGGTCGTTCGCCGCCGTGGCTGCTCGTGGACGACCACTGCTAAACTCTCGGACAGCTGTTCCTGTCGTTTGAAATGCTCTCCAAGCTCCTGAAACGATGCTGTGAGAGATCCCGAACTCCTCGGCCACACTAGTCACACTTCGACCTTCTTCCAACTTCCCAATGACTCGACCTCAGGTAAAGTTATCCAGATGTCGTCTACTGGATTGCCTGTTGGCCATATCACACGGTGGCAGCAACTCGACGTCGTTGAAACCGATGTACACGGTGCAATAGCTTTCACCGAATTGCTGAGCGTACACCGCCCGTGTGCTTTATACCCTTCCGACATTTCCACCCCCAACCCCCTACGTCATGCTGCATACATGCGCATGCCCTACCGTACTGGACCCTAGTCTATCTCCTGAGTGGTCTTTCGGTCCGTTCTGCCTGCTAGTTCCGCTGTGATGCTAATTTCTGCTCTTCGTCCTTAATGTTTGCACACCAGTATACAACGATGAAATATACTGATTAGTTAATTGCCAGACATTATTAAATGCATAAAAATAAATAGATTATGTTGGGTTGGATACATTATACTCGTGGATAGTAGTAGAACACATAAAAATATATTTAATGCTAAGCCAGGAGGAAAAATAAAAATTGGAAGACAATTAAAATGTAAAGATGGAGTGATGCAAGATATTAAGGCTTTAGGAGTTGAAAATTGAGGGGTTTCGCTTTGAATAAGGAAGGCTGGCACAGAGGTTTCTGAAGAATGCCAGGGCCCACATAGTGCTGTACTCGCCATGTGCGTTCAAGTCCCTAAACCCCATGGTAACCATGGGCGCATTCTACTTCTGATGAGGACAAACTGCTGTGGGAGTAGCAGGTAAAGCCCTCTACAAAACACAAACACGTGACATCAGACAGACGAGTTCCCTTCGTTTGTGACGTCACTCTCAAGTTACATGGCCTGATACGCCGCTGTCGTGTTTGATGTCACACATGACAGCGTTGGAAACCAATCGGGAGCCTTGGCTGCCGCGTGACGTCACTAAAAGGCGGAACTCTTCTTTCTAATGGCATGGTCTTGCATATTTTAGGCTGCTTTGGTAGCAGGGGTCTAACCGAGTCACCAACTCTCAAGCGGTTTTAGAAAAGGGGGTCCCTGAACGCCTCTTATACATTCAAACCGCACAGAAGGTTAATCAATAGCTAAGTGTAAATTGTCCCATTGTTCTTAACACTACTGAGTATGCTACGAGAGGTAGAAGCACACTCAATAGTGTTGATGATAATTTTCTTTGATAATAAAGGTGTAGTCTACCAGCATATATTTTCCTTACAAATTACTGTCAGTTCTGAGTATTACATTTCAGTCTTGAAGCGTCTGCGAAGACGTATATTGATTAAGCGACCGGAACTGGTGGGCAGGTGGACCCTACCCCATGATAACGCCATCCAGCATGTAGCTGCTTGTGTTCAACAGTTTCTTACGAAACGCAGTATTGAAATCATGCTACAGCCTGCCTACATTCATGATCTCGCACCGTCTGATTTCTGGTTGTTTCCAACAATGAAGGAGAAGTTCCGTGGTGCAACATTCAACACAGATTCTGACGTTATTCAAGTTGTACAGGAGTCGCTAAAGCAGCTTCCACAAAATGCCTTCGCTTTATGCTTTCAAAAATGGACTGAAAAATGGGACGGCGCCCAGGTGGCGCAGTGGTCTAAGCGATGGCTTATGATCATTCGTCCGCACTGGCTCTCTCTCCCTTCCCTGGAACCAGTGGCCCTAAATTATGGACGAGCGACTGCTTATAGCCCATTAAGTTGCTCAAGGATGTCGTTAAACCTCCAATTAAAAACAAAAACAAAAAAGAATGGGACCGTTGCATATCATCCTACGGAATAACGTATGTTCTGCTGTATCTACACTGAAGAGCAATTTAATTAGAGATACCTGTCTAGTAACGTGTAGCACCACCTTTCGCCCTGATGACGGCGGCGTTTCGTCTCGGCATTGACTCGACAAGACACCGGAAGCGTTGGGAAGCCATACGGATCCACGACCGCTGAACAAACATCAAGCTCCAACAGTTCACGAAGATTTGATGGAGGGGGAACACCTCTCATGGTGGCATCCCAGATGTGCTCGATGGGATTGATGTCCAGTGACCTAGCTGGCCAAAGAAGCGAGGTCACGTCAGTGGAGTGTTTATCCAACCATTCGGATACAATTCGGGAGCTGCACTGTCTTGTTGCAGGATGTTTGTGTGTCTTCAACATCCCAGTAGGATGCTGAAGACGCACAAGTGTGACCAAATGGTCGTCCAGGATATCCCGGTAACGTTGACCTGTGAGGGACGATGTCACACGTACCAGGGGTCCCATTTCAGTCCACGTAAACAGTCCCCAGACGAGAATGCCACCCCGCAAAGTTTGAAGAGTACCCTGCTGGCAAGAAGGATCCATCGCTTCATGTGGTTTCCGCCGTACTCGTATCCTGCCACCCGCATGTACCAACGGGAATCTCGACTCATCAGTCCAGGCAAAATTTTTCCACTTGTGTAGGAACCAGTGGCGATGTTTGCGCACCCATGCTAATCTTATGCACCCTGTGATGTGCGGTTGGCAGCGGTACCCTCGTGGGACGATGTGTTCTGTACCCCATAGCGAGGAGATGGTTCTGGATGTTGTGATTGCCTACACGTTTTTGTGCACCAGCGTTAAATTGCCGAGTGATTTCTTGCAATGTAGCCCGTCTATCCGCTGTTACAATGCGAGCTAGCCGACGATGACCCCGCTCATACATACGCTGTTGTTCACGGCAGTTGGCCCTTGCAGGGAGGGTTTTACCGGATTTGATGTACTCACGGTGCACCCGTGACACAGTGGCTCGTGAAAATCCCAGTGCCTGCAGGACTTCCGAGATGAAGTGACCCATTCGTCGGGCACCGCCAATTTTCCAACAATCAAATGCGCTTAGATCCTTCGTCTTACCCATACGGCGTCCGACTCTTACTGATTCCCGTCGCATCACTCCTTATATTGTTGGATCGCTGCATACGTCATGTCGTTTCCGTTTACAGGGCCGCCCACAGCGGCACATTTGCATAACGCCAGCTTCTCTAATTCAATTGCTCTTCATTGTGTATTTCTATATTTTATGCGATTTTACTCTCAGTTTTTATGGAACGGCCGTTGTAGGTATTTACTGTTCAAGGAGAAAACGAGGAAACGGGGAAACGAATAGACTCTATATATTCGATCACAATTTGTCGTCAATTCTAGTGAAGAGAGCTTTCGGCAGAAGTAAATTCTACTGCTATAATTCCGTTTCTGTAGCATTTTCTTCCCATGAGAGCGAACGAGAAAGTTTTTGTTTGTAAATCCTGTGAAATGTGAGAAGAGAAGCTTCATAGAACCGAGCTAAAACTAAGGGATTTCAAATATCTAGGGATTGCCAATTCATTGAAAGAAAGCAAATGAGAAGAAAAAATGCGCTTGAATATATATACACACCAAAATAAGGAAATGAGGAGAAACAATATCCGAATAACAAAAAAAATATTTCTATCACACATGTATTGAGCAACGGAAAAGTGATGGGAAATAAATATTAAGGGAAAACAAATTTCGCCAGAAAAGAGGAGGACTTTGATTCACGGAAATTTTATTTGAATTTTATAATCGTAGCAGAAATCAAAGCAGGGAATTGTGCTGTTTCAGTGATTTTTCCATAGTTACACTGCGTGACATAGCAATGCCACAACATGAAAGAAAGCGTGAAATGAAAATAAACTTATTATTTTTGTAAATGATTGTGGGATTATTGGCCACTGTAAGATTGCTAGTCTGCAGGTTATAAAAACTTATTATAAATTTGCAAACATATGTTCCTTTTTAGAGCAGAGCAGACGAAATCGGCATGTACACTATATTGACAAAAGTCACCCGACCCCCTTCAAAAGCAAATGAAAGGATCCGCTGCGTTTTTAAGATGCACGGTACAGCTGAAAATGGCCGCCCCGGTGGCGCAGTGGTCTAAGCGGTGGCCACTGATCATTCGTCCGTAAGGGGTTCGGGTTCGAATCCCGGTGAGGCATGGATGTTGTGTTTGTCTTACGGCACTGGCTCTCTCCCTTTCCTGGAACCAGTGACCCTAAATTAGGGACGGGAGACTACTTATAGCCCATTGAGTTGCTCACGGTGGTCGTTAAACCTCCAATCAAAAAAAAAAAAAAACAGCTGAAAATGGTCACACTTGGCAATATCGTCCACTGACTTCTGTGGACTCAGAGTTATCTTCTGGCAATATCGTCCATTGAATTCCGTGGACTCACATTTATCTTCTGGTAATATCATCCACTAACTTTCGTGGACTCACACTTATTTTCTGGCAACATCATCACTGCTTCAGGTGTGTGTGTGCCGAGCTGCTTTTAGCATGTGACACCCTGTAGTTGTGGATAAGTAAATAAATGAAGAAAACGACATTTACATAATGATTGTATTTTCAAGTGACAATTAAATGGCTGTTGTGTTAAATGCCACCAGATGACGCCATCTCAGTTGCTGAGACCATCAATACGTATTCGTGTAGTCAGATGCTGACTGATATACCATGCATGGCGCTGAGAATTGTTGGCGCTGTAGCGTAAATTCGAACGCACTCGACTAGTTATCGAGAGTTCTGGGGTTCGATCCCAGTGGTGCCGGAATACAATTTTTCAGTCGCTATGCGTTGTTTAATAAATAACGTGGAAAGAGCGATGACATCGTCCATTCACATTATCTCCACGTATTTGATATATATTAACCATTTCTATCGCCCTTTGAATTTATCAGCCACAATTAAATGGCTGTTGTGTTAAATGCCACCAGATGACGCCATCTCAGTTGCTGAGACCATCAATACGTATTCGTGTAGTCAGATGCTGACTGATATACCATGCATGGCGCTGAGAATTGTTGGCGCTGTAGCGTAAATTCGAACGCACTCGACTAGTTATCGAGAGTTCTGGGGTTCGATCCCAGTGGTGCCGGAATACAATTTTTCAGTCGCTATGCGTTGTTTAATAAATAACGTGGAAAGAGCGATGACATCGTCCATTCACATTTTCAAGTGTCTTCACTTTACCGATACCAGAAAACCCGCAGGGGCTTTTTAACGACACCATTTAATTTGCAAAATAATCTAATTAAGGCAAGTCCTTTGGGGTTTTCTTTTCTCGATTTCGTAGTAGACGCGTGAAAACGTAGAAAGTCTCGTTACGTAGTTTTATTAATTTTCCAGGACTCAGTGAATAATGCCACTGCTTTATTAATGATTCCGAAAGCACGCAGTATAAAATCTGAAAAGCAGTTCAATAAATTACTCAGAAGTTGCACTTCGCGTCAAGTTGGTGGTGTTTCTTTTTCAGTCTGCCAAAACGCAAAAAGAACAGTAACAATGCTTTCAACTGAGTGGAGCGCAAATTTAACATTACGGAAAAATGCATTAATCATATGTTACAAGGATGTTTGAAATGATACGATGAGATATTCCCTTGAATATTTATCTAGAGTATCAGAGAACTTCACCATTCGCCCGCTCTAGTAATGATATATCGGATACCGCTACTATGAGTTCTAGTAATATATCTCCCCGTCTGTAAAACGTGCCCGCCCTAAAATTTGGTTTGCAGTGTCAGTAATAATGGCAGGAAGAAAGATCGTTTAGTGCCTGCTTCTATCAGGATCACATTAATCTGAGAAAACAAATTCAATAATCTCTCTACTGATTTTCGGATTCTTTTTCCTTGAAACAAAGGGGATCAAGCATTTTCAATAGCTACTTCCTTCTTTTCCTGTTTTGGAATTCTCCGTTCACTTCATGCAATGTAAGAATAAAATGTACTAGCTATGAATTTAATGTTCCTCATTACATGAACGATGGAAGAAATGGCAACTGATATAAAACAGTTGCGAAAAAATGTGATTCAATGGAACAAAAACATTTATTATTATTGGTTGTTGCACCAGATTTCTTCTTCGTCCTTTTTTTTTATTCTGAATCTTAGATCTTGCATGAGTCCCAAAGGATAGCGGAAATACTTTCTCGTGAAGAAGAAAGTTCACTTTAATTCATAAGAGTGTAATCTTGAGGGAAAGTCTTCTCACGTGAAAAATAAGAAAATAAATCTTGTGCTGAAGGAGGCATTTTAATTATAAACATTTCTAGAATGTTCTCATATCAAATAATAATAGAAAGGCCTCATTGTAGAAGCAAACTCGTGCAACAACAAAATATTAAATTCGCAGATTGTAGTTTATGAGGAAGAATTTCAGAAGGAAAACATTTCGTCAGCGAAGTCTAAATATTCTAATTCTAAAAGAAACGAAATATATAATCTCTAGAAATTTATATTATTTAAAGAACAACAAGAACACTTTGTCCGAGAATGAAGATATATCACGTCTTCGTTTGAAAGAATCCAGTGTTCCTGCAAAAGTAGTTTATTTAAAATAACAGGATATTTCTGAAGTCTAGAGTAGAAAGAATGCTTTAGAAAGAATGAATACCTTGCGTTCTGTTTTCATTCTTGAATAAAAATAAAATCCACAGAGTACTTTAGCTCTCTTTGTAGATAATTAATGGTACGGATCTTTCGCAAGCCAAGATAATTGTGGGTGTAAAATGAAGCCAGTGGTTCGAGAGTATACATTTACGAGGGTTGTACCGAAAGTAATACAAAAGGGGACATAGCTTTTTTATTAATTGGCAGAGGTCGTTCAAAGTGCACGTGTGGTAGAGTAACTCTTCCTGTATAGTAATCCTTCTTCTTCATTGCAGGTAAATACGAGGGTTGTACCGAAAGTAATGCAAAAGTGGACATACGCTTTTTATTAACTGACAGAGGTTGTTCAGATTGCACATGTTGGTAAAGTAACTCTTCCTCTATAGTAATCGTTCTTCTTCATTGCAGGTAAATACGAGGGTTGTACCGAAAGTAATGCAAAAGTGGACATACGCTTTTTATTAACTGACAGAGGTTGTTCAGATTGCACATGTTGGTAGAGTAACTCTTCCTGTATAGTAATCCTTCTTCTTCATTGCAGGTAAATACGAGGGTTGTACCGAAAGTAATGCAAAAGTGGACATACGCTTTTTATTAACTGACAGAGGTTGTTCAGATTGCACATGTTGGTAAAGTAACTCTTCCTCTATAGTAATCGTTCTTCTTAATTGCAGGTAAATACGAGGGTTGTACCGAAAGTAATGCAAAAGTGGACACACGCTTTTTATTAACTGAAAGAGGTTGTTCAGATTGCACATGTTGGTAGAGTAACTCTTCCTGTATAGTAATCCTTCTTCTTCATTGCAGGTAAATACGAGGGTTGTACCGAAAGTAATGCAAAAGAGGGCATAACTTTTTAATAACTGACAGAGGTCGTTCAAATTGCACATTTTGGAAGAGTAACTCTTCCTTTATAATAAATTTTCTTCTTCAGTGCAGGTAAATACGAGGGTTGTACCGAAAGTAATGCAAAAGTGGACATACGCTTTTTATTAACTGACAGAGGTTGTTCAGATTGCACATGTTGGAAGAGTAACTCTTCCTCTATAGTAATCCTTCTTCTTCATTGCAGGTAAATACGAGGGTTGTACCGAAAGTAATGCAAAAGTGGGCATAACTTTTTATTAACTGACAGAGGTTGTTCAGATTGCACATGTTGGTAGAGTAACTCTTCCTCTATAGTAACCCTTCTTCTTCATTGCAGGTAAATACGAGGGTTGTACCGAAAGTAATGCAAAAGTGGGCATAACGTTTTATTAACTGACAGAGGCCGTTCAAATTGCACATTTTGGAAGAGTACCTGTTCCTTTATAATAAATTTTCTTCTTCAGTGCAGGTAAATACGAGGGTTGTACCGAAAGTAATGCAAAAGTGGACATACGCTTTTTATTAACTGACAGAGGTCGTTCGAATTGCACATGTTGGTAGAGTAACGCTTCCTCTATAGTAACCCTTCTTCTTCATTGCAGGTAAATACGAGGGTTGTACCGAAAGTAATGCAAAAGTGGGCATAAATTTTTATTAACTGATAGAGGCCGTTCAAATTGCACATTTTGGAAGAGTAACTCTTCCTGTATAGTAATCCTTCTTCTTCATTGCAGGTAAATACGAGGGTTGTACCGAAAGTAATGCAAAAGTGGACATACGCTTTTTATTAACTGACAGAGGTTGTTCAGATTGCACATGTTGGTAGAGTAACTCTTCCTGTATAGTAATCCTTCTTCTTCATTGCAGGTAAATACGAGGGTTGTACCGAAAGTAATGCAAAAGTGGACATACGCTTTTTATTAACTGACAGAGGTTGTTCAGATTGCACATGTTGGTAAAGTAACTCTTCCTCTATAGTAATCGTTCTTCTTAATTGCAGGTAAATACGAGGGTTGTACCGAAAGTAATGCAAAAGTGGACACACGCTTTTTATTAACTGAAAGAGGTTGTTCAGATTGCACATGTTGGTAGAGTAACTCTTCCTGTATAGTAATCCTTCTTCTTCATTGCAGGTAAATACGAGGGTTGTACCGAAAGTAATGCAAAAGAGGGCATAACTTTTTAATAACTGACAGAGGTCGTTCAAATTGCACATTTTGGAAGAGTAACTCTTCCTTTATAATAAATTTTCTTCTTCAGTGCAGGTAAATACGAGGGTTGTACCGAAAGTAATGCAAAAGTGGACATACGCTTTTTATTAACTGACAGAGGTTGTTCAGATTGCACATGTTGGAAGAGTAACTCTTCCTCTATAGTAATCCTTCTTCTTCATTGCAGGTAAATACGAGGGTTGTACCGAAAGTAATGCAAAAGTGGGCATAACTTTTTATTAACTGACAGAGGTTGTTCAGATTGCACATGTTGGTAGAGTAACTCTTCCTCTATAGTAACCCTTCTTCTTCATTGCAGGTAAATACGAGGGTTGTACCGAAAGTAATGCAAAAGTGGGCATAACGTTTTATTAACTGACAGAGGCCGTTCAAATTGCACATTTTGGAAGAGTACCTGTTCCTTTATAATAAATTTTCTTCTTCAGTGCAGGTAAATACGAGGGTTGTACCGAAAGTAATGCAAAAGTGGACATACGCTTTTTATTAACTGACAGAGGTCGTTCGAATTGCACATGTTGGTAGAGTAACGCTTCCTCTATAGTAACCCTTCTTCTTCATTGCAGGTAAATACGAGGGTTGTACCGAAAGTAATGCAAAAGTGGGCATAAATTTTTATTAACTGATAGAGGCCGTTCAAATTGCACATTTTGGAAGAGTAACTCTTCCTTTATAATAAATTTTCTTCTTCAGTGCAGGTAAATACGAGGGTTGTACCGAAAGTAATGCAAAAGTGGACATACGCTTTTTATTAACTGACAGAGGTCGTTCGAATTGCACATGTTGGTAGAGTAACGCTTCCTCTGTAGCAACCCTTCTTCTTCATTGCAGGTAAATACGAGGGTTGTACCGAAAGTAATGCAAAAGTGGGCATAACTTTTTATTAACTGACAGAGGTTGTTCAAATTGCACATTTTGGAAGAGTAACTCTTCCTTTATAATAAATTTTCTTCTTCAGTGCAGGTAAATACGAGGGTTGTACCGAAAGTAATGCAAAAGTGGACATACGCTTTTTATTAACTGACAGAGGTCGTTCGAATTGCACATGTTGGTAGAGTAACGCTTCCTCTGTAGCAACCCTTCTTCTTCATTGCAGGTAAATACGAGGGTTGTACCGAAAGTAATGCAAAAGTGGGCATAACTTTTTATTAACTGACAGAGGCCGTTAAAATTGCACATTTTGGAAGAGTAACTCTTCCTTTATAATAAATTTTCTTCTTCAGTGCAGGTAAATACGAGGGTTGTACCGAAAGTAATGCCAAAGTGGACATACGCTTTTTATTAACTGACAGAGGTCGTTCGAATTGCACATGTTGGTAGAGTAACGCTTCCTCTGTAGCAACCCTTCTTCTTCATTGCAGGTAAATACGAGGGTTGTACCGAAAGTAATGCAAAAGTGGGCATAACTTTTTATTAACTGACAGAGGCCGTTCAAATTGCACATTTTGGAAGAGTAACTCTTCCTTTATAATAAATTTTCTTCTTCAGTGCAGGTAAATACGAGGGTTGTACCGAAAGTAATGCAAAAGTGGACATACGGTTTTTATTAACTGACAGAGGTCGTTCGACTTGCACATGTTGGTAGAGTAACGCTTCCTCTGTAGCAACCCTTCTTCTTCATTGCAGGTAAATACGAGGGTTGTACCGAAAGTAATGCAAAAGTGGGCATAACTTTTTATTTACTGACAGAGGCCGTTCAAATTGCACATTTTGGAAGAGTAACTCTTCCTTTATAATAAATTTTCTTCTTCAGTGCAGGTAAATACGAGGGTTGTACCGAAAGTAATGGAAAAGTGGACATACGCTTTTTATTAACTGACAGAGGTCGTTCGAATTGCACATGTTGGTAGAGTAACGCTTCCTCTGTAGCAACCCTTCTTCTTCATTGCAGGTAAATACGAGGGTTGTACCGAAAGTAATGCAAAAGTGGGCATAACTTTTTATTAACTGACAGAGGCCGTTCAAATTGCACATTTTGGAAGAGTAACTCTTCCTTTATAATAAATTTTCTTCTTCAGTGCAGGTAAATACGAGGGTTGTACCGAAAGTAATGCAAAAGTGGACATACGCTTTTTATTATCTGACAGAGGTCGTTCGAATTGCACATGTTGGTAGAGTAACGCTTCCTCTGTAGCAACCCTTCTTCTTCATTGCAGGTAAATACGAGGGTTGTACCGAAAGTAATGCAAAAGTGGGCATAACTTTTTATTAACTGACAGAGGCCGTTCAAATTGCACATTTTGGAAGAGTAACTCTTCCTTTATAATAAATTTTCTTCTTCAGTGCAGGTAAATACGAGGGTTGTACCGAAAGTAATGCCAAAGTGGACATACGCTTTTTATTAACTGACAGAGGTCGTTCGAATTGCACATGTTGGTAGAGTAACGCTTCCTCTGTAGCAACCCTTCTTCTTCATTGCAGGTAAATACGAGGGTTGTACCGAAAGTAATGCAAAAGTGGGCATAACTTTTTATTAACTGACAGAGGCCGTTCAAATTGCACATTTTGGAAGAGTAACTCTTCCTTTATAATAAATTTTCTTCTTCAGTGCAGGTAAATACGAGGGTTGTACCGAAAGTAATGCAAAAGTGGACATACGCTTTTTATTAACTGACAGAGGTCGTTCGACTTGCACATGTTGCTAGAGTAACGCTTCCTCTGTAGCAACCCTTCTTCTTCATTGCAGGTAAATACGAGGGTTGTACCGAAAGTAATGCAAAAGTGGGCATAACTTTTTATTAACTGACAGAGGCCGTTCAAATTGCACATTTTGGAAGAGTAACTCTTCCTTTATAATAAATTTCCTTCTTCAGTGCAGGTAAATACGAGGGTTGTACAGAAAGTAATGCAAAAGTGGACATACGCTTTTTATTAACTGACAGAGGTCGTTTGAATTGCACATGTTGGTAGAGTAACGCTTCCTCTGTAGCAACCCTTCTTCTTCTTTGCAGGTAAATACGAGGGTTGTACCGAAAGTAATGCAAAAGTGGGCATAACTTTTTATTAACTGACAGAGGCCGTTCAAATTGCACATTTTGGAAGAGTAACTCTTCCTTTATAATAAATTTTCTTCTTCAGTGCAGGTAAATACGAGGGTTGTACCGAAAGTAATGCAAAAGTGGACATACGCTTTTTATTAACTGACAGAGGTCGTTCGAATTGCACATGTTGGTAGAGTAACGCTTCCTCTGTAGCAACCCTTCTTCTTCATTGCAGGTAAATACGAGGGTTGTACCGAAAGTAATGCAAAAGTGGGCATAACTTTTTATTAACTGACAGAGGCCGTTCAAATTGCACATTTTGGAAGAGTAACTCTTCCTTTATAATAAATTTTCTTCTTCAGTGCAGGTAAATACGAGGGTTGTACCGAAAGTAATGCAAAAGTGGACATACGCTTTTTATTAACTGACAGAGGTTGTTCAGATTGCACATGTTGGTAGAGTAATGCTTCCTCTGTAGCAACCCTTCTTCTTCATTGCAGGTAAATACGAGGGTTGTACCGAAAGTAATGCAAAAGTCGGCATAACTTTTTATTAACTGACAGAGGCCGTTCAAATTGCACATTTTGGAAGAGTAACTCTTCCTTTATAATAAATTTTCTTCTCCAGTGCAGGTAAATACGAGGGTTGTACCGAAAGTAATGCAAAAGTGGACATACGCTTTTTATTAACTGACAGAGGTTGTTCAGATTGCACATGTTGGTAGTGTAACTCTTACTCTATAGTAACCCTTCTTCTTAATTGCTGGTAAATACGAGGGTTGTAACGAAAATAATGCAAAAGTGGGCATAACTTTTTATTAACTGACAGAGGTTGTTCAGATTGCACATGTTGGTAGAGTAACTCTTCCTCTATAGTAACCCTTCTTCTTCATTGCAGGTAAATACGAGGGTTGTACCGAAAGTAATGCAAAAGTGGGCATAACTTTTTATTAACTGACAGAGGCCGTTCAAATTGCACATTTTGGAAGAGTAACTCTTCCTTTATAATAAATTTTCTTCTTCAGTGCAGGTAAATACGAGGGTTGTACCGAAAGTAATGCAAAAGTGGACATACGCTTTTTATTAACTGACAGAGGTCGTTCGAATTGCACATGTTGGTAGAGTAACGCTTCCTCTGTAGCAACCCTTCTTCTTCATTGCAGGTAAATACGAGGGTTGTACCGAAAGTAATGCAAAAGTGGGCATAACTTTTTATTAACTGACAGAGGCCGTTCAAATTGCACATTTTGGAAGAGTAACTCTTCCTTTATAATAAATTTTCTTCTTCAGTGCAGGTAAATACGAGGGTTGTACCGAAAGTAATGCAAAAGTGGACATACGCTTTTTATTAACTGACAGAGGTCGTTCGAATTGCACATGTTGGTAGAGTAACGCTTCCTCTGTAGCAACCCTTCTTCTTCATTGCAGGTAAATACGAGGGTTGTACCGAAAGTAATGCAAAAGTGGGCATAACTTTTTATTAACTGACAGAGGCCGTTCAAATTGCACATTTTGGAAGAGTAACTCTTCCTTTATAATAAATTTTCTTCTTCAGTGCAGGTAAATACGAGGGTTGTACCGAAAGTAATGCAAAAGTGGACATACGCTTTTTATTAACTGACAGAGGTCGTTCGAATTGCACATGTTGGTAGAGTAACGCTTCCTCTGTAGCAACCCTTCTTCTTCATTGCAGGTAAATACGAGGGTTGTACCGAAAGTAATGCAAAAGTGGGCATAACTTTTTATTAACTGACAGAGGCCGTTCAAATTGCACATTTTGGAAGAGTAACTCTTCCTTTATAATAAATTTTCTTCTTCAGTGCAGGTAAATACGAGGGTTGTACCGAAAGTAATGCAAAAGTGGACATACGCTTTTTATTAACTGACAGAGGTTGTTCAGATTGCACATGTTGGTAGAGTCACGCTTCCTCTGTAGCAACCCTTCTTCTTCATTGCAGGTAAATACGAGGGTTGTACCGAAAGTAATGCAAAAGTGGGCATAACTTTTTATTAACTGACAGAGGCCGTTCAAATTGCACATTTTGGAAGAGTAACTCTTCCTTTATAATAAATTTTCTTCTTCAGTGCAGGTAAATACGAGGGTTGTACCGAAAGTAATGCAAAAGTGGACATACGCTTTTTATTAACTGACAGAGGTTGTTCAGATTGCACATGTTGGTAGTGTAACTCTTACTCTATAGTAACCCTTCTTTTTCATTGCAGGTAAATACGAGGGTTGTACCGAAAGTAATGTAAAAGTAGGCATAACTTTTAATTAACTGACAGAGGTCGTTCAAATTGCACATGTTGGTAGTGTAACTCTTACTCTATAGTAACCCTTCTTCATTGCTGGTAAATAAAGGGTTCCAAACAGAAGAAACGAGCGGTCATTGAGTTCTTGATAAAGGAAATGTGCTGGCTATCTGACATCTACAGAAGGCTACAGAATGCCTTCGGAGATGACACCATTAACAAGAGCAGTGTGCACAGATGGATGAAGAAATTTAAAGAAGGGGAAAGCAGCATTGAAAACAAACCACGAAACATAATCTGCAACCTCTCCCACGAATTGTCAGGTAGTGGATGAATTGATTCGCGTGGAGAGACGAGTCACAATCCGTGAGCTTGTTGCACAACTGGACTGTGGTCGCAATGCCATACATAAGATGGTGGAAGACTTGGGCTATCGGAGAGTGTGTGCAAAGTGGGTACCTCGGCAGTTGACACCACATTTGAAGAAGAGAAGAGTGGAAGTTGATCTGCTGAATGCGTTTGAAGCCAATGAAGACACCTTCTTTTCGATCTGGTGACAAAGGATGAAACGTGGGCTTATCTTTACGATCCGAAACCGAAGTATGGAATGGCGTCACACCTCTTCACCAAAGCCTCAGTACAAGAGCCAGCAAACAGCACAGAAAATCGTGGTGACTGTTTTTTGGGAGGACAGTGGTGTCATTCTCTTTGGTTTTCTGGAAGGTGGGATCAGCGAGAAGTATGTTGAGACACTCAAGAAGCTTAGAGAAGCCATAAGGAGGAAGAGACCGAACAAGAATCCGAAAGGATCCACATTCACCATGACAATGCGTGATCACACACGTCTTTGGCAACGAATCAGTAGATCAGCAAATTAGTCTGGTTGGTGGTCCCCCATCCACTGTACAACCAAGATCTGGCGCTCTCCGACTTCCACCTGTTCGGTCAAATGAAGGACAGTCTTTTGTGACAAGGATTTGATGACACGGACGAGGTGAAAGTGGCTGTGAAGAAGATGGTACAACAGTCCACACCTGAATGTTTTCAAAGAGGATTCGAGAGTTGGGTTCAACGATGGTGCCAATGCATCGCTTGTAATGAAGGTTATGTTGAGTGGTACCTTTGCATAAAGAAAGAGTGATTGTAGCAACATGTGCAATTTGAACGACCTCTGTCAGTTAATAAAACGTTACGCCCAGTTTTGAATTACTTTCTGTACAACCCTTACATTTACGTACAACACATGCGCACCACTCTCACGACCACACATAGACACAGTCCTGTACATACTAATTTAATTAAGACATTAATAGAAACCATTAATATAATTCTATTAATATAATTACACATACTTATTATACGGGGTGATTCATAAAGAATTCTGTAAAACAGTAACAGTTGACGACACGGACCACGACTGCAAACCGTTGGGTAGATCTACTCATAAAGTTTGTGCCCGCTACTGACGGAAGTGACGTAGGCGACAGCGCGCGTATCACGTGACTCTTCAGTCAAAATGGCAGTGTCTGCAGTGGAGTGTTCTTGAATTGAGCAAAACGGAATCTGTACATGAATTAGTTGTTAATATTAACAAAAGTAAATTAATGATTTTCTCTAATTCACAAGATTCACATTTATACGATTTACAGATTCTGATGAATGGAGTCAGGATTAATACGGTCTCAACACACTCTTATCTAGGTACAACTATACACAATGATTTGAAATGGAACATTTCAAATCTAGGTACAACTATACACAATGATTTGAAATGGAACATTGAAAAATTAAGTAACAAAATTTCTAGAAATATCGGAATGGTCAGTAGTGCTTTGCCAAACTTAAAACCAAAAATATTAATTTCTATATATCATACTTTAATTCAAACACACATTAAATATTGCATTTTAACCTGGGGACAAACCACACAATATAATATTAATAAACTACAGGTACTGCAAAATAGATTTATAAGACTAATAGATCTTAAAACATCAAATAATTTTCAACCAGTCTTATATCATTCATCATCATTGTCAACCATTATCAATCCACTGCTGGACGAAGGTCTCCCCAAGTTTCCTCCACAACGGTCTGTCTTGTGCCAGTCTCCTCCATGTCACCCCTGCATACTTTCGAATTTCATCCACCCATCTCCCATGTGGTCTTCTTCTGGGTCTTTTCCTGTCCCTTGGAATCCAATCTAAAATTTCGGCTGTCCATCGATGATCTGTCCTTCTGGCAGTATGTCCAGCCCATTGCCATTTCAGGGATTTAACTCTGATCATGATGTCTTCCACTCTTGTCATTTTTTGGATCCACGAGTTACTCTTCTTATCTCTCCTGGTTACACCAAGTATGCACCTCTCCATGCTTGTTTGAGTTGTCTGCAGCCTTTGTATGTCTCTTTTAGTTAAGGTCCACGTCTCTGCACCATACGTAAGCACTGGAAGGATGCATTGATCAAACACTTTTCTTTTAAGACATAATGGCATATTGCTCTTGAAAATTATGCTGTTTCTTCCAAAAGTTCTCCAGGCAAGTTTTGTACGCCGATTAATTTCTTCATCAATGTGACCCTCACTTGATATCTGCTGTCCAAGATAAACGTACGTGTCTGTTATCTCCAGCTTTTCTCCATCAATCGATAAATCTTCATTTTTTGTAAAAGCATTGAACATCACTTTTGTCTTCTGAAAGTTCATTTTTAATCCCACTTCTTTACTCTTGTCAGCAAGTTCCTGGATCATACTCTGCAGATCTGATGGGCTAGTTGCAAAAATGACTACGTCATCAGCAAAACGAAGGTGGGTTAGATAATCTCCATTAATCTTTATCCCCTTGTTTTCCCAGCTCAGTGACTGAAAAACACCCTCTAATGTGGCATTAAAGAGCTTCGGAGATATGGTGTCACCTTGTCTCACTCCCTTTCCAATTTTTATGTGTGTTGTATTTTCAAACAGCCTAATCTTTGCACTTGCATTTTCATAGATGTTATTAATAATATTAATGTATGCATCTTCAATACCGCAGGTTTTCAGAGCCATTGTAACTGCTGATGGTTTCACCGAATCAAAGGCTTTTTCATAATCGATAAAAGCCATGCACAATGGAAGTTCATATTCCCTCGCTCTTTCAATTAGTTCTCTCAGCACATGGATATGATCTATTGTGCTGTAGCCACTCCTGAATCCAGCTTGTTCTCTCGGTTGAGCCATGTCCAGTGTTACCTTCAAACGGTGTGAAAGAACTTTAATGAAGATTTCATAAACCACTGATAGGAGGCTGATAGGTCTGTAATTCCTGAGATCCTCAATGTCACCTTTTTCATGTAGCAGGATCATTGTAGCGTTGTTCCAATCCTCAGGAATCTTCCCTTCATTAAGACATCGAGTGAAAATTTGGGCGAGTACTGTTTCGATTTCTCCAGTTGCTTTTTGTATGATGTCTACAGTAATTGCATCTCCTCCCGGAGCTTTTCCCCGCTTCATGTTCTTGATTGCATATGCAACTTCTGTTGGGAGGACTGGAAGAATTCTGGTACTGGTAGCTTTCATGACGTCTGGAGTACATGTATCATCCCTTTCATATAATTTCGAGTAGAAATCTTTCACTCTTGTCAAGATTTCGCCTCTATTTCTTGTTACAGAACCATCTTCTTTTCTCAGAGGCATAATCTGTTTTCTTCCCTTACCGAGATGTTCCTTTGCTATCTTTAGGCTTTGGTTGTTTTCAATTGCTTTCCTCACTAGTTCATAGTTGGATTTCCTTAAGTCTTCAGTGATCCTTTTTCGTACTGTCTTGCATAGCTCTATATATTCCACTTTGGAAGTCACATTTTCTTTAGTTGTCCTCATCTCTCTTCTTTTTTGCATCAACATTTTGGGTTTTCCTGATAATTTGTTCACATGCAACTTGTTCTTAGACCCAGCTAATTTTGTTGCTGTTTCCATAAGAGATTTGGTTATTTTTCTGTTAACTTCAGAGATGTCCACTTCTTCCGATGTTAGGCCTTCTAAAGCAGAGAACCTGTTCTTCAGTTCCAACTTGAAGGTATTATGGTGTTTTTTAAGGTTGGTTATGTCAATAGATTTTGTTTGTCTTATGAGCTTGCCACGTTCAAGTTTAGTGTTGAGGTGCATCTTACATCTCACCAATCTATGGTCACTACCTGTGTTGAACTTGTTTAGCACACTGCAGTCTTCTATGACAAATTTTTTGTTACACATAATAAAATCAATTTCACTTGTCGTCCCATTTGGATGTCTCCATGTCCATTTCCTGTGTGGCTTTTTCTTGAAGAAGGAGTTCAAGATGAAAAACCCTTCTGCCTCTGCAAACTCAACGAGAGTATTTCCACGCTGGTTTCTGTTGCCGTGACCGAATTTACCTACTGAAGTTTCATTCTGTTGCCGTTGCCCTATTTTTGCATTGAAATCTCCCATAATTATTTTCAAGTGCTGCTTACCTTTATTATTTAGATGACAAATTTCCTCATAAAATTCTTCAATTTCTTCTTCAGGATGACTTGTGGTGGGTGCATAAGTTTGAATAATCTGAGCCTGGTATCTTCTCGATAGTTGGATAACGAGTCGTGCAGCTCTGTCAGAGGAAATTTCAACTTCTACCACTTTATCCTTCAGTTTCTTGTTAATTATAAATCCAACACCACTAGTTCTGCCAGTATCTGTCCCACGATAGTAGAAGAGATGTCCACTTTTCAGCTCGATGAGATCTTCTCCTTTTCTCCTTACCTCACTTAGCCCCACGATGTCCCACTTGATCCTTTGTAGTTCCTCTTCCAATTCAAGAAGCCTTGAATCAGAAGATAGGGAGCGTCCATTGTACGTTGCCAAGGTCAGCATTAGATGGCAGCCTAGTCCGGTCCTCCGGGGATTCTTAGCACCCTCTGCCTTCATGTCGCACTGGCCGCTGCCTTGGCCAGGTACATTCCAGCTGCCGGAGACTGAGGGCCAAGATTTAAGTTGTGGAGTCATTTTGGAGAGGTTTGGCCATAACTCACCACGCTGGCCAAGCGGGTTGGTGAGTGTGGGATCGAATTTCCTCTAATCCCGATGGTATAGTTATACCGCTATTGGCGGTCGTCGATAAAGCAATTATATGATTATAACTTAGAAAAAATGTATAAAAGAATTAAAAATGGTATACACAATGATATAATAAAGCTAAATATACATACTCATTACCACAATACTAGGAATAGATCACTACTAATTCCAATGTTCCCACAAACTGAGAAACTTAAAATGAATATAAATTATAGTGGCCCAAAATTCTGGAACTCATTGCCCCAAGAACTAACATCAATTAATAATTTTAAGTTATTTAAAATAAAACTGATGGCTTATCTTATGAAATAATTAGTAAACAATAGAAAATTTCGACTAAATGGAAGAAATGTGGGTTAGTATGATTATAAAGTGAGGTGCAAACGTTATTTATTGTGTATTTATAAATATATATGTGATTATGCAGTGAGGTGTATATGATACTTGTTTGTTTAGATATAATGAAGACTGTTGTTGAGGGAACACATTGTTATATGTGTTGGTTGTGAGCAAGTACGTGTACCTACCATATATGTGTGTTGGCTTGCCTTTTCTGTTAAGCTTTGTTTTTTGTATTCTGGGGAGAGGAGGGCTTTGACAGGCCTCACGGCCTTTTCCCTCCTTTTCCTAGTTGCTGTAGTGGCAACTGAAAGAATAAATAAATGAAATGAAATAAATGAAATGAAATAAATGAAATGAAATGAAGGCGTTTTGTGTTCTTGAATTGAGCAAAACGGAATCTGTACCTATTGTGCACCGGCATTTTCGATCACGATTCAGAAAAGAACCTCCAACCAGAAAATCTATCTACGATTGACATGAAAAATTTGAAACTACTTGCTGTTTGTGCAAACGTAAAAGTCCTGGACGACCGCGTGTATCAGAAGAAGTCGTCGATAGTATTTGCACCGCCATTCAACGAAGCCCGGGAAAATCAACGCGAAGGGAGAGTCGTGAAGTGCAGATTTCACAGCCCACTGTCTGGAGAATTTTGAGAAAGAAGCTGAAAATGATTGCATACAAAGTGCAGATGTTGCAAAATCTCACTGATCTCGACAAGACAAGCGCTTTGAATTTTGTGCCGAAATGCAGCACGGTTTTGAAAATGACGATTTTGCCGATCATTTAGTTTTCACCGATGAAGCTACATTTCACGTGAGTGGTCAGGTAAACAAGCACAATGTTCTTTTTTGGGGAACGGAGAATCCCAGATTTACAGTGCAATTCTCCTAAGGTAGATGTGTTCTATGCTGTGTCCAAAACGGAAGTGCAAGGCCCCTTCTTTTTCACGAGAAAACTGACACAGGAAGCTCTTTTCTGGATATGTTAAGTCTTTGGTTGATGCCACAGTTGCAGAACGACCGTGACAACTTTATTCTCCAATTGGATGGTGCACCACCACACTGGTCAGGCGATGTGCGAGATCATCTCGATGAACATCTTCCTCACCGATGGACTGGACGAGCCGCGGACTACAACATACTACTGACCCAATGACCACCCAGAAGTCCTGACTTAATACCTTGTGACTTTTTCCTGTGGGGTTACGTAAAGGACAAGGATTCACCCCTCCCCTTCCTATTGATCAAGCGAAGCTGAAACAGCGTATCACAGACACTATCACTGCACTTGATTCAGATATTTTACTTCGCGTTTGGGCGGAAATGAATTACCAGCTCGATGTGTGTCGTGTGACTAAGGGTGCACACATAGAACATCTGTGACTGTCTCTAAAAAAACTTGAAACATTTCCCTACAATTCTGTTACAGGTAACATAAAATATCTTACATTGTTCTTGTTTTATAGTGCGTTGAAACTGTATACTTCTTTATGAATCACCCTGTAATAATATAATTAATATAATGAAATATGTTTTATAATAAAATATAAAATAATTTTTACAATTAATTGCATATTGTTATAATATTTATAGTAAATTATTTTTATAAATAATTATTATAAAAATAATGTAATATTTGTAATATATTTATAAAAATAATATAATATTTGTAATATATTTACAAAAATAATACAATATTTATATTATATTTATAAAAATAATATAATATTTAAAATGAAATATTTCTAAAAATAATATTAATATTTATAATACTATTTATTGTTTAATTTTTATATTATAATGATAATTTTTGAAACTTATTTTAATAAGTTATTTTTATAATAAACTTTTTATATTATTTTTAACATTATTTGCTTTAAACTATTATTATAAATATTAATATAATGAAATATTTTATATATTTACCGCAGTTAATATAATATATATTTACAATTAATATAATTCCATTAATATAATGCCTGACAGCGAACTTTTGTGGATTAATGAATGTTAGTTTCCTAAAACCAACGAAAGAAGATATGTGAGTCATAAAAGTAAATATTTACTAAACTGTGATGGCAATTCTATTTCGACTGCATAGGTTTTTTTAAAACAATACTCATTATTAAATATTTACTAAACCGTGATGGTAATTCTATTTCGACTGCATAGTGTTTTTAAAACATTACTCATTATTAAATATTTACTAAACTGTGATGGCAATTCTATTTCGACTGCATAGTTTTTTTAAAACAATACTCATTATTAAATATTTAATAAACTGTGATGGCAATTCTATTTCGACTGCATAGTTTTTAAAACAATACTCATTATTAAATATTTACTAAACCGTGATGGCATTAAATTTCAACTGCATACTTTTTTTAAAACAATACTCATTATTAAATATTTACTAAACTGTGATGGAAATTTTATTTCGACTGCATAGTTTTTTTAAAACAATACTCATTATTAAATATTTACTGAACTGTGATTGCAATTCTATTTCAACTGCATGTTTTTTTAAAACAATACTCGTTATATAATATTTACTAAACTGTGATGGCAATTCTATTTCGACTGCATACTTTATTTAAAACAATACTCATTATTAAATATTTACTAAACTGTGATGGCAATTTTATTTCGACTGCATAGTTTTTTTAAAACAATACTCATTATTAAATATTTACTAAACTGTGATGGCAATTCTATTTCGACTGCATGTTTTTTTAAAACATTACTCATTATTAAATATTTACTAAACTGTGATGGCAATTCTATTTCGACTGCATAGTTTTTTTAAAACAATACTCATTATTAAATATTTAATAAACTGTGATGGCAATTCTATTTCGACTGCATAGTTTTTTAAAACAATACTCATTATTAAATATTTACTAAACCGTGATGGCATTAAATTTCAACTGCATACTTTTTTAAAACAATACTCATTATTAAATATTTACTAAACTGTGATGGAAATTTTATTTCGACTGCATAGTTTTTTTAAAACAATACTCATTATTAAATATTTACTGAACTGTGATTGCAATTCTATTTCGACTGCATGTTTTTTTAAAACAATACTCGTTATATAATATTTACTAAACTGTGATGGCAATTCTATTTCGACTGCATACTTTATTTAAAACAATACTCATTATTAAATATTTACTAAACTGTGATGGCAATTCTATTTCGACTGCATGTTTTTTTAAAACAATACTCGTTATATAATATTTACTAAACCGTGATGGCATTCCATTTCAACTGCATACTTTTTTTAAAACAATACTCATTATTAAATATTTACTAAACCGTGATGGCATTCCATTTCAACTGCATAGTTTTTTAAAACAATACTCATTATTAAATATTTACTGAACTGTGATTGCAATTCTATTTCGACTGCATGTTTTTTTAAAACGATACTCGTTATTAATATATTATACACATTTAGACGAACGTAAGTATCGATCCTGACACCGATAAAATATCATGTAGCTAGGAAAGTCCATGTGCGCATTCGCAAGCTAAAATCTGACCTCAAGATAAAAAGAAAAGATGAATCGCAGGTGTGTTGGAGACGAGGCTTTTTTTTTTTTTTTTTTATGATGAGAGGTTTAACGACCACCATGAGCAACGCAGTGGGCTGGGCTATAAGCAGCCGCCCGTCCCTAATATAGGGTCACTGGTTCTAGGGCAGGGAGAGAGCCAGTACCGTAAGACAAACACAAAATACATGCTTCCCCGGGATTCAAATCCGGGCCCCTTTCGGACGAATGGTCAGAGGCCATAGCTTAGTCAACTGCGCCACCCGGGCGGCTCAGCATTTGGTAACTTTTGTTCTAGGACAGCTGTTCTCAATCTGGGCTCTTCGCCCCGGTGGCGCAGTGGTCTAAGCGATGGCTTCTGACCATTTCTCCGAAGGGGTCTGGGTTCGAATTGGGGGCTCAGAGGCATGGATGTTTGTGTTTGTCTTTCGACCCTGAGTCTCAGTATGTTACTTATCCAACACTGGTTATCTGTGTACATTGGCCATTTAGCATACTGTAAAATCCATGTATGATGTATACTTCTTCACAACGTGTTACATGACCAACACTGGTTATATCTGTGTAAATTGATCATTTGGTATGCTGTCAACCATACAGAATTTGTACTTGTTTCTGTGAAACATCTGTATCCTGTTTATGTCTGCCTGTTTGACATGTGGGTACCACCACGTACAATAAATCATTTTTTTAAACCTCCACCCAAAAAAAAAAAAAAAAAAAAAGGAGAAAAACAATCTGTGCTCCGAGAAGAAATGTTGAGTTGTAAACCCATACTCTGCTACACTATCTACCAACAAGTAATTAGACACCCCTGCAGTCGACGATATCTGCGGTCCTGATACACGTCACGGCCGCCGCCATTAAATATCGTGTGGGAAACAACAACGCAACCAGTCGCATGCAAGATGCCACGCAGTTCGGAGCTCTCTGATTTCGAGAAAGGTGTAATCGTCGGGTATCACAGAAATGACCGATCCATACGTGACATATCCAGCGAGTTGAAGTACCCAAAATCGACAGTGACCTACGTGATTGGCAAGTGGAAGATGAGAGGTGAGTGTCGGAATGTGCCCCGACCCGGCAGACCCACAAACCTGGGAGTTAGAGACCGACGGGTGCTGGCCAGAGAAATTCGGAAGAACCACACCAAATCGATGGGCCATTCCGCGAGGAGTTTCAACATGCATCCGGGAGTGTTCTTTCGATGAATATCATCCGTAGGGAAGCCCATCTGCTCGGTTATCATGGACGTGCTGCCGCCCACAAGCCTTTAATCACCAAGTCCAATAGCGCTGCTCGGCTAACGTGGTGCAAAGAATGTCGACAGTGGACCGTTGAACAGTGGAAACAGGTTCTCTGGAGCGACGAATCAAGGTTCACCCTCTACCGTTCGGATGGCAGGGTCTGGGTTTGGCGTCTGCCTAGAGAACGCCTCCTGCCGGAATGTATTGTGCCAACTGTGAAGTTCGGCGGCGGTGGAATTATGCTATGGGGTGTTTCTCGTGGTATGGCACGGGACCCTTAGTCGCAATCCCTGGTAGACTCAACGCCGAGATCTACTGCACCATTTTGGATGACCATGCGCTTCCTACGTTATGGCAGTTTTACGGGGTGGACCCATGTTACTTTCAGGATGACAATGCCGCTTGTCATGTTGCGAGGTCCACCATGGCTTGGTATCGTGACAATGGGGTTAATCGAATGGACAGGTTTGCGCAGAGCCGGGACCTTAACCCTATCGAGCAGCTCTGGGACGAGTTGGAGCGTCGACTTAAGGGATGCCCCCACCGTCCGAAATCGGTGAAGGGACTGACCTGTCTTCTCCAAACCGAGTGGAAGAAAATACCGGTAGCCGTCGTACAACGCCTGGTTGAGAGTATGCCCCGGAGGGTCGCAGCTGTAATCGCCGCTCGTGGAGGCTCCGCCAACTATTGAAGGTGAATAAACTTCGTTTTCCTTTGCTATCACAGGTGTCTTATTACTTGTTGGTAGATAGTGTATGTCAGAAAAGCCAATCTGACATCGCAGCAACATGAATGCTTGATTGATTTAACAGTAGATTCTGTGATGAAAGAGAATATTATACCTAAGAAGTCACTATCAGAAATTTGGTGTCAGTTAAAAGTCGAATGTAAAGTTTTGTCAGATAAAGCGAAAAGCATCCTTTTTTGCCCTTTCGAACAACTTACTTATGTGTATCAAGATTCTGTGCCTATGTTGCTACTAAAATAAAATACAGATCCCGCCCGAGTGCAGAGTCAGATATTCGGTTGCATCTGTCCCAGATTTAACCAGATATTGCGCAAACCAAAAGAGTCCCGTCCGTTTAATTAGAATCTAAGCTCCCGGGTTGTGCTTTAGTTTTTTTTTTCGATGCCAAGTGACATTTTTGGTTTTGCAACTGTAAAAATGATTTTAAATACTACATCTATGTGGGCAACATATTGTGGATTTACAACACCTGTTTTGAATTCATTCTCAAATGTGGTTCCTTACTTTATGCTTTTTGGTGTTGTTTTTCGTTTATGCAGTTAAGTAAGTTCCTTAGTTCTCTGAAATTAGGGAAGAAAATAACAATTCGAATGAGGTATAGCCTGATTAATGAGTGAAATACGGGATTACACTAATGTAGAATAAAAATTTGGAAGATGTGAATCCGTTTATTAGTGTAAATATGGCACAGATGTTAAGTCAGATAATATTTTAAAAATTTCGTCGACCCGCTCCGACACACAACGAAATTTCCAAGTTTCCGGATATTATCTGACTGAACATCCATATCATGTTTGAAAACGCAAGTTTGTCCGTGACGGGCATCAAACACGTGTCTCCCTCACTCCGGAGTAAGTCGATCTCCCAACTGAGCAATTCCGACATGTGCTCTCACAGCTATCTGTCTTTATCTCATGTGCGTCCTGCGAGGTAGGTACGTCACATCCCCCCACCTCCAAAGAAAAAAAGAGGGCCGAGGGTTTGTCCCACGTATCAGCTGGGACCATGTGTCGCTGGTGGCAGGCATCCCATGAAGAACGTTTATTTGAGAAATCCCAGACAATTTGTTGTGTGGAACGTAACATCACACTCATTTATTTTTTCGAAGCCCTAAAGAAGGGTTTCTCATTTTTTCCTGTCTCGCGGTGTGGAAATAACATCGCACCATTGCAAGAAACTTCACAGCCGGGTCATCCTGGAAATTCGGGAGCCAATATAACGTACAAGTTTGTCCGCGCCGGACAAACTACCCGGGTCCATTCACTCCGGAGTAAGTCGCTCTCCCAAGCGCGAGCTACTCGGACGTATACTCTCGCTGCTATCTACCTGTATCTCATGTGCGTCCTCCGGGATAGGCTCGTCACACGATCTCCCGACTTAGCTACGTGGACAGAATGTCTCGCAGAAGATTTGTCGTCTTGATACTTGTTTTCACCTCTGTAGTACGTCGAAACGAATTGCGGATAGGTTTATGACAATTCGGAATTTTTCTGGCGTACTAAAAATCCGTGAAATTCAGAGTTTTCCTCGTCATTTCACGGAAAATGGTTGTATCAGAAACATGCTTCGTTAATTCAAGAAAGAAATCGTGGAAAGTGGCTCGTGAATTTCAGAAAAAGTTTTTACAGGGTGAATTTCTAATTTCTTTTAAAGATCTGGGCACTCTCTATAATTAAGAACATTATAAAAGCTTACAAATTTTGAATATGACAACTCGATTTTTGGTGTAAATGTGACCAGAATGGTAAGTCAGATAATATCCGAAAACTTGAAAATGTCATCGTGCTGGAGCGGACCCGAACCCGCCTCTCCCAGATAGCTCCCGGGTATACTATCCACTACACCACCCAGAACGACCAAGTTTCCGATTAATTTCAATATAACCATCACAGGATTCGCTAGTCGAAGCAACTGGCATTCATGTTTAGCGAATCTGGTGGTTGAGACTCGGTCGTTCTGGGTGGTGTAGTGGTAAGCATACCCATGCGCTATATGGGAGACGCGGGTTCGAGTCCCGCTCCAGGACGATGCAATTTTCAAGTTTTCGGATATTACCTGACTTGCCATCCTTGTCACATTTACACCAAAAATTTGTATTATATGGTGTAATCCTGTATTTATTTCATGATTATAAAAGCTTACCTGCGAATTAAGGTATTTCTAACTGATGTGTGAAGCAATTGTCCGCGACGCAACTTCATAATTTTTTTCCGATATCAGTCACTACATGGATAAAACGCTGAAGAAACTGCACCGAATACAGTGTAGTTTAGATTGAAGAATGTTTCAACACAGTTGACAGATTATATTTCACGTTTGTGCAGTAGGTTACACTTTACGAAATAAACCACTTGCAGCTTATTGTTCGTTACTTATACACCGAACTTTGTACTTTCAAGTTTTATAACAAAAAAGAAATGATGTATCACTATGATATATTACCAGCTGTGCTATACTATATTTTCAGCACAGCAATAGAACGCTTGGGACCTGAACAACGTTAATCCTCAATCCTACAAGTCTTGCATCTAAAATTGGTAAACTGATTGGAAGTATTCTGGGTCACGGCACAAACAAAGGATGTCAAACAAACGCGCTAAATTAACAGGGATTTAGAATAATCTCATCATTCGACAAAGTTCTAGTGTTTCGTACAGTGCACAACAAAGTTAGGGAAAGGATCCCAATATCAAACACTAGGTGAATTTTTGGTTAATTTCTGAAAACAAATTTTAACAGCGAAGAGATTTTGATATGCAGGTCACATATTTTTCAAAACGCATTTTCTGACACATTGTTGTCGTCGGATATAATATTTCTTATCATCGCAATTAATAATATTTAAAATGTTCCTATGTTTGAAAATATCATCGATACATCTCACCCAAGCCAAAAACACCCACTGATTGCTTAACAATTATTAAAATACATAAAATATTCCGCATTTAACTGTACTGTAGTCGGCTTTGGTTCGGAATTATGATTTTTTTTAAATAACACGTTTTCGTTTCATTTGAACAAAAAAAAAATGAAGAGGAAGAGACAGAGAGAGAAAGAGACAAAGAGAGGCAGAGATTGAGAAAGAGAGAGAGCGAGACAAAGAGAGGCAGAGATTGAGAAAGAGAGAGAGCGAGAAAAAAAGAAACAAAGAGGCCGAGAGAGGCAGGTACAAAGAGAAAGAGAGAGACAGAAAGAGAGAGGGAAAAGACAGAGGGAGACAGAAACAGAGAAGGGTGGGGAGAGAGCAAGATAGAGAGAGAGAGACAGAGAGAAAAAGAGACAGAGGGTAAAAGAAAGAGAAAGACAGAGGAAAACAGACGGAGAGGCAGGCACAAAGAAAAAGAGAGAGACAGAGAGGAAGAGAGAGAGAAAGGGAGATACAGAGAAAGGGAGAGGCAGAGACAGAGGGAGAGAGGGGAAAAGAAAGGGAAAGAGAGAGACAGAGAGGAAGAGAGAGAGAAAGGGAGAGACCGAGACAGAGAGGAAAAGAGAGAGAAAGGGAGAGACAGAGACGAAGAGAGAGAGAAATGGAGAGACAGAGAGAGAGAGCAAGCAAGAAAGAGGATAGAGACAGAGTGGAGCAGAGAGAGGCAGGCACCAAGAGGAAGAGAGAGAGAGACAGAGGGGCATAGAGAGAGAAAGAAACAGAAAGACAAAGAAAGAGAGAGGAAAACAGACAGAGAGGCAGGGACAAAGAAAAAGAGAGAGACAGAGATTAAGAGAGAGAGAAAGGGAGAGACAGAGGGGCAGACAGAGACAGAGAAAGGGAGAGGCAGAGACAGAGGGAGAAAAAGAAAGGGAAAGAGAGAGACAGAGAGGAAGAGAGAGAGAAAGGGAGTGACCGAGACAGAGAGGAAGAGAGAGAGAAATGGAGAGACAGAGAGAGAGCAAGCAAGAAAGAGGGGAGAGACAGAGGGGAACAGAGAGAGGCAGGCACCAAGAGAAGAGAGAGAGACAGAGGGGCATAGAGAGAGAAAGAAACAGAGAAAGACAGAGAAAGAGAGAGGGAAGAGACAGAGAGAAAGAGAGAGACAGAAACAGAGAGGTGCGGAGAGAGAGAAAGATTGACAAAGATGGATAGAGAAAAAGAGAAAAAGGGAGAGGGAGAGAAAGAGACAGAGACAGACTGAGAGAAAGAGACAGAGAGAGAGGAAGGGAGAAACAGAGAAAGGTGCTGTTGTGTGTGTGGTGGAATATGCATGGAGTGCTGTACTTCGAACTGTTGAAACCGGGCGAAACAATCACTGCACAACGATATAGCGATCAGTTAATGAAACTGAATGCCGCAATTGAGCAAAAACGCCCAAGGACAAGTAAAGGCCGCCGCCCAGTCATCCTGTTACACGATAATACCAGACCACATGTTGGTACCACCACAAAATCAACCCTTGAGCAGTTACACTGAGAGGTTTTACCGCGCACAGCTTACTCCCCGGACATTGCACCCTCAGACTTTCATCTGTTTCGCTCTATGCAACATGCCCTAGCCCAACAGCAGTTCAACACAGTTCCAAAAATGGAAAACTATTTCTTCACAGCGTTCTTCAGCTCAGAACTGGAGTCCATCTATCACAAAGGCATTCATTTGTTGCCTGAAAAATGGCAAAATGTCATTGATGCTAACGGCCAATATTTTGTTGAATCAATGTGTATTGGTTTCCTGATTGTTTCTGTATCCTATCTCCTTAAAACGGCGGAAACTTTTGCATACCTCTAATAGATAATTATTAAAACAAGGTAATCCGTAAATACGAACGTGGATTTGTTGCTTATTTGAAGGAAGAAGTGCAAAAAGCTTTGTGTAGTTATTGCGTGGTGGACAGACAACATCTTGTAGGAAAACATTTAAGTACAAGTCTCCATTCATTATTAGGTATAATAATTAGAGCTGTAAATAAGATAAAATCTAATGCCAATGATGATAGAAGGTTTCGACAGCTGTGCCAGGAGCAATTTATTAGGTTACGTTTACACACGGAAGTTCGATGGCTCTCAAAGGGTACATGTTTGTCTGGTTTTGTAGCATTATATGATAGTGTCATACAGTTTCTTGAAAGTAAGGCTGGTCTCTGTCAACAATTAAAAACAGTAAAGAATGATGCCTCTTTTTTGGCACACATTTTCAAGAGATTTAATGAAATTAAGTTGCAGCTTCAAGGAGCTAATATAACTCTTATCAGTTGCAAAAATATTGGATCATAATTCATCGAAAACTTGATCATAATCTTTTGAAGAGAGAATTTCCTCAGTTTCCCGAATTGTTATCAATACAAGATGATGTAACTCCAGAGGAGATTGAAAGGTTCAGTTAACCTCCTCAACGAACTTAAATTGGATATGGAAAAACGTTTTAAAGATATATAACAAAGTGAATTTCTCTGTCATTTCTGTCCACGCCAGGATTCGAACCCGGATCCCCTCATTCCGGAATAAGTCACTCTACCAATTGAGCTACGCGGACATTTTATTCTGATTCCTATCTGCCTTTATGTCGTGTGCGTCCTTCGGGCAGGTACGTCACATCTCCTGGTACGTTACATCATCTCCCCCTTATTTTTTATTTTTTTCGAAGTGTTGCAGAAGGGATTCTCTTATTTTTCCTATCTAGCGGTGTGGAAATAACATCACACCAATGCGAGATTTTGAACGGTCGGGTCATCCGGATAGTTCGGGCGCCATTATAACGAAGTGAATTTATCCGTCATTTCTGTCCACGCCAGGATTCGAACCCGGATCCCCTCATTCCGGAATAAGTCACTCTACCAATTGAGCTACGCGGACGTTCTATTCTGATTCCTATCTGCCTTTATGTCGTGTGCGTCCTTCGGGCAGGTACGTCACGTCTCCTGGTACGTTACAGATATTTTGAACTTGAAGGTGTATGACTCGATGACAAATCCTTTTATTGCAAATTTTGCTGAGGTTGACATAACTTGCAAAGGAGAACTATTAGAACTTAAGTATGATGAAAAGATCAAATATAATTTCGATAGTGGTGGATACAAAAAGACTTTATTAAATTTAAAAATTGTCAACGTTATATCCAAATATGTGGAAAATAATATTTTATTGATACCTTTCCCTACCTCATATTTTGTAGCATCAGGCAATAGTGCTGTTAATCACATTATAACCAAACAGAGAAACCGTCTGAATAACACCGAAGCTGGCCGGTGGCGCAGTGGTCTAAGCGATGGCCTCTGATCATTCGTCCGAACGGGGTCCGGGTTCGAATCCCGGTGAGGCATGGATGTTGTGTTTGTCTTACGGCACTGGCTCTCTCCCTTCCCTGGAACCAGTGACCCTAAATTAGGGACGGGCGACTGCTTATAGCCCATTGAGTTGCTCACGGTGGTCGTTAAACCTCCAATCAAAAAAAAAAAAAAATAACACCGAAAGAGGAGACCTTAAAATTTTGAAGATGACAATCCGATTTTTGGCGTAAATGTGACAAGGATGGTAAGTCAGATAATATCCGAAAACTTGAAACTTTTAATCGTCCTGGAGCGGGACTCGAACCCGCGTCTCCCAGAAAACGCCCGGGTATGCTAACCACTACACCACCCAGAACAACCAAGTTTCAAGTTTCCGATACTTTTGAATATAACCATCACAGGATTCGCTAGTCGAAGCAACCGGCGCGTTCTGGGGCGTTTTCTGGGAGACGCGGATACGAGTCCCGCTCCAGGACTATGAAAATTTTCAAGTTTTCGGATGTTATCTGACTTACCATCCTTGTCACATTTACGCCAAAAATCGGATTGTCATCTTCAAAATTTGTATTATATGCCGTAATCCCGTATTTCTTTCAGCAGACCTTCGTTTGTTACTTACGAAAATCGAACCAGATAACAAATATCTAGTCTCGCATCATCAGCCTCAATGATCTCATTAATAATTAATTGAAGGTAATTTCAATAAATGTTATTGTTTTCACATTCAACTTTCATTTTCTTCAATTTAAGCACCTACCTCACTAGTAGACGCTGTATCGATGGAGATGCAGAAATTCATTAAACTGAAATTATATATGTATAAACATACAGAAAGTGTAATTAAAAAGATAAATTAAAGCACATAGTTTTAACTAACCCTCCCTTCTAAAAATTACTTCGCCCTTGCTCTAAATTAAGTTATTGTGGCACCTGTGGGCGGTAAGGAAATTTTACCATCAACAAAGATACAAAAGTAGGCGGTAAGGAAATTTTACCATCAACAAAGATACAAAAGTGAGCAGTAAGGAAATTTTACCATCAACAAAGATACAAAAGTGGGCGTTAAGGAAATTTTACCATCAACAAAGGTACAAAAGTGGGCGGTAAGGTAATTTTACCATCAACAAAGATACAAAAGTAGGCGGTAAGGAAATTTTACCATCAACAAAGATACAAAAGTGGGCGGTAAGGAAATTTTACCATCAACAAAGATACAAAAGTGGGCGTTAAGGAAATTTTACCATCAACAAAGGTACAAAAGTGGGCGGTAAGGAAATTTTACCATCAACAAAGATACAAAAGTAGGCGGTAAGGAAATTTTACCATCAACAAAGATACCAAAGTAGGCGGAAAGGAAATTTTACCATCAACAAAGATACAAAAGTGGGCGGTAAGGAAATTTTACCATCAACAAAGATACAAAAGTGGGCGGTAAGGAAATTTTACCATCAACAAAGATACCAAAGTAGGCGGAAAGGAAATTTTACCATCAACAAAGATACAAAAGTAGGCGGTAAGGAAATTTTACCATCAACAAAGATACAAAAGTCAGCAGTAAGGAAATTTTACCATCAACAAAGATACAAAAGTGGGCGTTAAGGAAATTTTACCATCAACAAAGGTACAAAAGTGGGCGGTAAGGAAATTTTACCATCAACAAAGATACAAAAGTAGGCGGTAAGGAAATTTTACCACCAACAAAGATACAAAAGTGAGCAGTAAGGAAATTTTACCATCAACAAAGATACAAAAGTGGGCGGTAAGAAATTTTACCATCAACAAAGATACAAAAGTAGGCGGTAAGGAAATTTTACCATCAACAAAGATACAAAAGTAGGCGGTAAGGAAATTTTACCATCAACAAAGGTACAAAAGTAGGCGGTAAGGAAATTTTACCATCGACAAAGATACAAAAGTGAGCGGTAAGGAAATTTTACCATCAACAAAGATACAAAAGTGAGCAGTAAGGAAATTTTACCATCAACAAAGATACAAAAGTGGGCGTTAAGGAAATTTTACCATCAACAAAGCTACAAAAGTGGGCGGTAAGGAAATTTTACCATCAACAAAGATACAAAAGTGGGCGGTAAGAAATTTTAACATCAACAAATATACAAAAGTGGGCGGTAAGAAAATTTTACCATCAACAAAGATACATAAGTGGGCGGTAAGGAAATTTTACCATCAACAAAGATACAAAAGTGAGCGGTAAGGAAATTTTACCATCAACAAAGATACAAAAGTGGGCGGTAAGGAAATTTTACCATCAACAAAGATACAAAAGTTGGCGGTAAGG
The DNA here is from genome assembly GCA_039090855.1 of Macrothele yani. Classification (NCBI taxonomy): domain Eukaryota; kingdom Metazoa; phylum Arthropoda; class Arachnida; order Araneae; family Macrothelidae; genus Macrothele; species Macrothele yani. The sequence goes on along the minus strand of CM076999.1, from coordinate 11,892,525 downwards.
AAATTTTACCATCAACAAATATACAAAAGTGGGCGGTAAGAAAATTTTACCATCAACAAAGATACATAAGTGGGCGGTAAGTAAATTTTGCCATCAACAAAGATACAAAAGTGAGCGGTAAGGAAATTTTACCATCAACAAAGATACAAAAGTGGGCGGTAAGGAAATTTTACCATCAACAAAGATACAAAAGTGGGCGGTAAGAAATTTTACCATCAACAAAAGTACAAAAGTGGGCGGTAAGGAAATTTTACCATCAACAAAGATACAAAAGTGGGCGGTAAGAAAATTTTACCATCAACAAAAGTACAAAAGCGGGCGGTAAGAAAATTTTACCATCAACAAAGGTACAAAAGTGGGCGGTAAGGAAATTTTCCATCAACAAAGATGCACAAGTGGGCGGTAAGGAAATTTTACCATCAACAAAGATACAAAAGTGGGCGGTAAGAAAATTTTACCATCAACAAAAGTACAAAAGCGGGCGGTAAGAAAATTTTACCATCAACAAAGGTACAAAAGTGGGCGGTAAGGAAATTTTCCATCAACAAAGATGCACAAGTGGGCGGTAAGGAAATTTTACCATCAACAAAGATACAAAAGCGGGCGGTAGCTATAAAAATGTTGACCACCCTTTATGAGGGCAACAATGTTTTAAAAAATGTAAGTTGTAATGATTGAAGAAATTAGTACGACACCTTAATCTACGTATCTTAATTTATTTTTCAACAGAATCCTCGTTTCTTTGGACAACTTTTATCCATCGTTCTGGCAGCACAGTTGGAAACGGGTCAAACATTTTGGACCAGGAGCAGACCCGGACAAATCTGCTTTGAACTATAACAAGCACTATATCGACAAAAGTCACCGGACACCACGTCAAAAGCAAATGAACGGATCCACTGCGTTGTTAAGATGCGCGGTACAGCTTCAAAGATTATAAAACAAGCCGGCAGCTGACCGCAATCATATCACACTGCGAGGTTGAGTGAAAACGTCACGGCAGGAGAAAACTGACTTCGAGAAAGGAAATACTGTTGTGTGTTATATTAATGCGTTGTCCATAAGAGAAACCGAGAGGCGCTTAAACATACTCAACTCAACTGTTTTAGATGTACTGAATAAGTGGAAGAAACATAGCGTGCCTGAACTAGCAAAACGAACCGGCAAACCAAAGAAAATCAGTGATTGAGGACGTCGAAGCCTCAGGAGAGTCGTTACAGCTAATCGACGGAGTACTACATAAAACCTCAGTGTACAGGTGAGTAAAAATGCCGGAACCTCGGTGTGAACACGTACCATTTTCAGAGAACTTCATTCCATATGTTACCGTGGTCGTGCGGCTGCTCATAAGCCTTTCATCTCTATTCGGAATGCTACTCGTCGTTTAGCATGATGAAAAGATCATTTATCGTGGATTGTAGATCAATGGAAACGGGTACTATGGACTGATGAATCCAGATACACGATCCATCAGTCTAATGGTCATGTGTGGGTATCGCGGCAGCCGGGGGTACACTATTTGGCACAGTGTACTGTTCCTACGGTCAAGTTTATAGCTGACAGTGTACTCGTGTAGGGGTGTTTTTCGTGGTATGGTTTCGGTCCATTGGTTATCGTGGACAAACCTGTTAACCAGCACGTCTACTTCGATATTTTGGACAATTATTCTCTGCCAACTCTGGAACCGAGCCTTCTTAGTACCAGCATGTTAATGGACCGAGCCATAAAGCAAAAACTATTACGGCGCGGTTTAACGATAATTCCGTATCGTGCGTGGACTGGCCAACACAGAGCCCTGATCTTAATCCCATTGAGCACCTACGGGATGAATTAGAGCGCCGCAAAAGAAGTTTAGAACCAATGCCTACTACTAAGCAACAGTTAGCGGTGGCATTGTGCACTGAATGGAAGCGCATGCCTATCACTGTGTTCCAAAACCTTGTCGAAAGCATGTCTCGAAAGTTCAGTGAATGTAATAATGCCAAAAGGTACAACGACACCGTACTAATGTATGCCAATAAATGCTATGTTGTATTTCTCTTCTAAGTGTCCTGTGACGTTTGTCAATATAGTGTATATAGAGCGTTCAAAAAGTTTCTCCGCATTCGATATCTTAGGTTATATGGAAATCAAACAAATGTATCTTAGGAACGTATGATTTACTCACTTACTTAGAGGAAATGTTGAAACCTTCGTCCTTCATTTGCAAGACATAACCTTCCTGAGTTACATATGTTTTCAGACGCATCTGTGTGACACAAAAGGTCCCTCCGCAGTAATGTTAAGGATGCTCCACGTAATTTTAATGTCAACATTTTTGAATTAAGCAACTTGTATGTTTAATTTCAGTTTTTGGTATTTTCTTAATAGCATATGAAGCTTCAAAATATGCCATTTCAGTATGTCCACTCCCAGACTAGATAAATGAGCTCGACTGGGGACCGAACGATGGCGCAGGTGAAGTTCACAGAGCAGCATATACACTAATAAAATGGTTTTGTTAATTTTTTGTTGAATTTGTTGTTGAATTTGCAAAATTATTTTGTTGAAAATTATTGTTCATTTAACAACATTTATTGTTATCACGACAAAACGTTTTGTTCGTTTAACAAAACGATTAGTTCGATTTTGGGGAATTTGTTTGCTCCGACAAAACATATTTTTATCATGACAAAATGTTTTGTTGCTGCAACAAAACCTGTTGTTATTGCAACAAAACTTATTGTGTCACGATAACAATATGTTTTGTTGGGTCAAACAAATTCTCAAAAATCGACCTAATCATTTTATTAAACGAACAAAACGTTTTGTCGTGGTAACAATGCATTTTGTTAAATCAACAACAATTTTCAACAAAATAATTTTGCAAATTCAACAAAAAATTTTGTTGACTGTATATCGGCAATTTTTTTTTATTTATTCAACAAAATGTTTTTCTCAGTGTATTCAACCAGAGGGCCGGCTTTCGGTCTGTAAACTGTTCTGAGTAAGAATAGGAAAAGCTGCCTATTTATCGGATATTGATAAAGGACAAATTGTGGTGGCACCTCGGAATTACGATCTCGGAAACGGCGTGGCTTCTAGGTTGCTCACGTGCCGCTGTAGTGAGTACGTATCAAAGGAAGTGCACAGATGGTCTGACAACGAACGGTTGCCCTACCTTGTGTCACCCGCACCTTATTGATGCCACAGGGGGGAGCGGAGACTGTCGCGCATCATTCAGAGCGACAAATCACTTGCAGTTACGACAATGGTGATCAGGGAAATGTGTCACAGCACACAGTTCATCGCAACCTTCTGCGCATGAGCATGCGTAGCCGAAGACCCAGGCTGGTACCCAAGCTCACTGCACTTCATCGCTAACATCGTATGACATGGGCCCAAGATCGTCGAGATTGGACAGTGGATGATTAGAAGAAAGTGGCCTGGTCTGACGAATCAAGATTATTGGTACATCAGGTAGACGACCAGTTAATGCCCTGGCCTCCGGATTCTCCTGACATGAACCCAAAACGAACATTTCTGGTTCGACTAGGGAAAGCGTGTTTGCGCAAAATCACCACCAATGCACGGGAACTGGAGGACCTGCTGTTGACATTATGGCACCAGATGCCCGAGGACACCTATCGCCACCTCATCGAATTGGTGCCTTGCAGCGTGGCCGCTGTTTTTTCGAATAAAGGCCGTTGTTTTGGTCTAAAGTGGCCTTTGGCCCGATGATTTACGGACTAAGGTGATAAGAACAACTTATGATAACGATGACAGAAAAACTACAGAACATGACAGAACAACTACAGAACATGACAGAACAACGACAGAACATGACAGAACAACGATAAGAACAGAACAATGACATAACAACTACAGAAAATGACAGAACAACGACAGAACATGACAGAACAACGATAAGAACAGAACAATGACATAACAACTACAGAAAATGACAGAACAATGACATAACAACTACAGAAAATGACAGAACAACGATACAGAACAAAACAACGAACAACGATAGAACAACGAATTTACGGACCAAGCTGTTAAGAAAGGACCACAGATGAGAACAATATGACAGAACAGCGGTATGACATAACGCCGATAAGAACAACATCACAGAACAACGATAAGAACAACTGATTTACGGTCAAAAGTGATAAGAACGGGCCAAGGTGATAAGAACAACAACGAACAACTGAGATTTACGGACCAAGGTGATAAGAAAAACATGATTTACGGACCAAGGTGATAAGAAAAAAATGATTTACGGGCATAGGTGATAAGAACAACTTATCACCTTGGTCCGTAAATCATGTGGCCGGGTTAAAGTGGCCGCTGTTTTGCGGGCCTTTTTTGTGGCCGCTGTTTTGCGGGCTATGAATATCGGTGTAGAGGAAAAAATATTTAATATTATATTCTGGAATATTACACAGCTCCTTAATCTCAAAGACTACAATCTTGTGACGATTATACGTATTACGAGAACACAACGTAGTTTGTCACAAATATTTATTTTTTCAAGTCGACCATGGTTTCGCTGGGTATTGACCTAGCTTCATCAGGACGAATGACATGTAAATATTCAAATTGCATATGATATCATAAACGGTGTTTACATCCACGAGTTTTGGTTAGTTGCTTCCACGCGCTTGATAGAAATGGGGTGGGTGCCATGGCATTAACAAGTTGCGAAGACTTCTAATATATATGGAAAGCTTCCAAAATATCACGTTTGGTGGTCGAATCTGGCTTGTCAATTAGTTTTGCTTCTTCAAAGAGAACTTTATGGTCTCGTAACAGTGCTTAGCCATCGATGACTTCTTCAGGTCACAGTTCAGAATGTAGATCTTGTGCTCCTTCAATCGAAATCGCAAGGCAAAGGTCTGTTCTATATACGAAGCACCACATTACCATGGAATTTGCTAAATTCCCAAGTTTTTGTCTTCAAGATAGTCCTTAGATCCTAAAAAGTTCATTTTGTTTATGGGTTTAAAAATTACTTTAAAATTAAAGGTCTTGGGAAATTTTTGAAATTTTGAAAGCAATGTCACGGGAAAATGGAACAATGGCAAAATTCTGTCGTAGTGGGGCATCACAGGAGTTAACGTGGAGATAGACTTCGGTTTCCGGAATTTTGTTAGAGCCTTGTCTATAATGGAAGGGTATACACTGAAGAGCAATTGAATTAGAGATACCTGTCTAGTAACGTGTAGCAGCACCTTTCGCTCTGATGACGGCGGCGATTCGTCTCGGCATGGACTCGACAAGACACCGGAAGCGTTAGGAAGCCATACAGATCCACGACCCCTGAACAAGCTCCCACAGTTCACGAAGATTTGATGGAGGCAGGTCAGAGCCTCGAACATCTCTCTCGATGGCATCCCTGATGTGCTCGAAGGGATTGAGGTCAGGTTACCTAGCTGGCCAAGGAAGCGAGGTCACGTCGGTGGAGTGTTCATCCTACCTTTCGGATACAATTCGGGAGCGATGGCACGGTGCATTTTCTTGTTGCAGGATGAGGTCCCCAGTGGGATGTTGAAGACTCACAAACGGGAGCAAATGGTCTTCCAGGATATCACGGTAATGTTGACCTGTGAGGGACGATGTCACACGTACCAGGGATCCAATTTCAGTCGACGTAAACAGTCCCCAGACGAGAATGCCACCCCCACCAGCTTGAAGAGTACCCTGCTGGCAAGAAGGATCCATCACTTCATGTGGTTTGCGGCATACTCGTACCCTGCCATCCGCATGTACCAACGTGAATCTCGACTCATCAATCCTTGGCAACATTTTTCCACATGTCTAGGGTCCAGTGGCGATGTTCCAGCGCCCATGCTAATCTTTGCACCCTGTGATGTGCGGTCAGCAGCGGTACCCTCGTGGGACGATGGCTTCTGTAACCCATTGTGAAGAGATGGTTCTGGATGGTGTGGCTGCTTACACGTTTTTGTGCACCAGCGTTAAATTGCCGAGTGATTTCTTGGATAGCCGACGATGACCCCGCTCATCCACACGCTGTTGTCCACGATAGTTGGCCCTTGCAGGGATAGTTTTACCGGATTCGATGTATTCACGGTGCACCCGTGACACAGTGGCTTGTGAAAATCTCAGTGCCTGCACGACTTCCGAGATGGAGTGACCCATTCGTCGAGCTCAGACGATTTGCACACGATCAAATGCGCTTAGATCCTTCGTCTTACCCATACTGCGTCCGACTCTTTTTGATTCCCGTCGCATCACTCCTTATTTTGCCGGATCGCTGGATACGTCATGTCGTTTCCGTTTACAGGGCCGCCCACAGCGCCACATTTGCAAAACGCTAGTGCCGCTCCGGTGGCGCAGTGGTGTAAGGCGCTGGCCTCTCATCATTCGTCCGTAAAGGGTCCGGGTTCGAATCCCGGTCGGGCATGGATGTTGTGTTTGTCTTACGGCACTGGCTCTTTCCCTTCCCTGGAACCAGTGACCCTAAATTAGGGACGGGCGACTGCTTATAGTCCATTGAGTTGCTCACGGTGGTCGTTAAACCTCCAAACAAAAAAAAACCGCTAGCTGCCTCTAATTCAATTGCTCTTCAGTGTAGGGTGATATCATATTTAATTTGAATATTTACGTGCCATTTGTTCAGATGAAGCTTGGTCAATACCCAGCAAAACCATGGTCGATTTTGAAAAAAATAATTATTTGTGATAAACCACGTCTTAATGCGTATTACATTGCTGTTGAACAAGATTCCTTTTATGGACTTAAGTGAAAAGGTCCCAGTGAAGGAAACTGGGTTTGAACTTAATATCAATCGAAAAAACTTCTATAGTGAGATAGAAAAATAATAGTGCAAAAACATAGTTCTGCCCCTTTCTAATCACTGACGATTTTGAGCAGAACAGAACCCAAAAAAAAAAGCAATAACCAGACCATAAGGGCCTCCCACCGGTAGGCGTTTTTTATTTTCCATTAGCGGATAACTTTTTGTTGGCGGATGTGGATAATAACCGATACGCGAAATGGCCAAGTAGCTCCTTGCGTGGGTGAAAAGTACCTCCTCGGGTGAAAGAAACGAAGTCTGGTAAGCGGTCACGCGATCCGATCGTCTGTATCTCTCTTGCGCATCACGCTTCGCTGGTTTGGGAGAGTCTACATTCTTTGTCAAGCGCAGGTGGCCTCTTCCCAGGGTCACTAGGCTTCGAGCTCCTTAAACTCCCCACTCCACCATCATTTCAGTCACCATCGCAGTCCCACCCGCCATATTGTTTTACGACGTGGCGCAGAAGACGTAGGTTGTTAGTTCCGTCGGGTTCTCCCATGATCGGTCTCAGCCTGCATCCTTTTATCACATCAAACAAGATGTCAGTGTCACAAATTTTATTCAACACGCACACGATAATTGTGCATGGTATAAAAATTATTAAAGTGTATTTTTTACTTACTCGCAGAAAAGGAAACTAGAGATGTTTAAGCACTCAGGATCAGTAGCGCACGCAGAAATTACCCCGGGGGTGGAGGCGTGGGCCGTGGCACACAGAATTTTCCCAAGATTGGGGTGACTCCCATAAATTTACCGGGAAAAAAGGTCAGGTGCCATAACGATTAACAAACTAGTAAAATCATGCGATGCATTGATTATAATACGCTCTCCAACATACCAGAAATCATTACTCAAGCTATTACACAAGATATGAGGATAATGGCTGTGGAATAAATCTGGGTTATGTGCCCTGACCTTTGACCCCATTCCAATGATATTCAAGAGAATCGGTTCAGTACACCTCCGGAACAACACACTAAAGTTTTGTCGCAAAGGAAACATATTTAGTCAAGTTATGGGGATAATAGCTGTGGAATAAATCTCGCTCTTGTGTCATGACCTTCGACCCCCATTTCGATGATATTAAACAGAATTGGTTTAATATGCCTCCGGAATCCGGCAAGGTCTTCGACATACTAAAGTTTTGTCGCAAAGGAAGCATATTTAGTCAAGTTATGAGGATCATGGCTGTGGAATAAATATCGGTCCTGTGCCCTGAACTTTGATCCCATTTCGACGATATTCAACAGAACCGGTTCAGTATACCTCCGGAACAACATGATAAAGTTTTGTCTTCATCGAAGCATATTTAGTCAAGTTATGAGGATAATGGCTGTGGAATAAATCTCGCTCTTGTGTCCAGACCTTCGACCCCCATTTCGATGATATTAAACAAAATTGCTTTAATATACCTCCGGAACCCGGCAAGGTCTTCGACATACTGAAGTTTTGTCGCAAAGCAAGCATATTTAGTCAAGTTATAAGGATAATGGCTGTGGAATAAATATCGGTCTTGTGCCCTGAACTTTGATCCCATTTCGATGATATTCAACATAACCGGCTCAGTATACCTCCGGAACAACATGATAAAGTTTTGTCTTCATCGAAGCATATTTAGTCAAGTTATGAGGATAATGGCTGTGGAATAAATCTCGCTCTTGTGTCCAGACCTTCGACCCCCCATTTCGATGATATTAAACAAAATTGCTTTAATATACCTCCGGAACCCGGCAAGGTCTTCGACATACTAAAGTTTTGTCGCAAAGGAAGCATATTTAGTCAAGTTATGAGGATCATGGCTGTGGAATAAATATCGGTCCCTTGCCCTGAACTTTGATCCCATTTCGACGATATTCAACAGAACCGGTTCAGTATACCTCCGGAACAACATGATAAAGTTTTGTCTTCATCGAAGCATATTTAGTCAAGTTATGAGGATAATGGCTGTGGAATAAATCTCGCTCTTGTGTCCTGACCTTCGACCCCATTTCGATGATATTAAACAAAATTGCTTTAATATACCTCCGGAACCCGGCAAGGTCTTCGACATACTGAAGTTTTGTCGCAAAGGAAGCATATTTAGTCAAGTTATAAGGATAATGGCTGTGGAATAAATATCGGTCCTGTGCCCTGAACTTTGATCCCATTTCGATGATATTCAACATAACCGGCTCAGTATACCTCCGGAACAACATGATAAAGTTTTGTCTTCATCGAAGCATATTTAGTCAAGTTATGAGGATAATGGCTGTGGAATAAATCTCGCTCTTGTGTCCAGACCTTCGACCCCCATTTCGATGATATTAAACAAAATTGCTTTAATATACCTCCGGAACCCGGCAAGGTCTTCGACATACTAAAGTTTTGTCGCAAAGAAAGCATATTTAGTCAAGTTATAAGGATAATGGCTGTGGAATAAATATCGGTCCTGTACCTTGAACTTTGATCCCGTTTCGACGATATTCAACAGAACCGGTTCAGTATACCTCCGGAACAACATGATAAAGTTTTGTCTTCATCGAAGCATATTTTGTCAAGTTATGAGGATAATGGCTGTGGAATAAATCTCGCTCTTGTGTCCAGACCTTCGAACCCCATTTCGATGATATTAAACAAAATTGCTTTAATATACCTCCGGAACCCGGCAAGGTCTTCGACATACTGAAGTTTTGTCGCAAAGGAAGCATATTTAGTCAAGTTATAAGGATAATGGCTGTGGAATAAATATCGGTCCTGTGCCTTGAACTTTGATCCCATTTTGATGATATTCAACATAACCGGCTCAGTATACCTCCGGAACAACATGATAAAGTTTTGTCTTCATCGAAGAATTTTTAGTCAAGTTATGAGGATATTGGCTGTGGAGTAAATCTCGTTCCTGTGCCCTGACCTTTGACCCAATTTTTTCATATTCAACAGAACCGGTTCAGTGTACTTCCGGAACAACATGATAACGTTTTGACGCAGTCGAAGCAATTTACCGTATGTTATGACGCATAAGGGCGATGGAATGGATCCTGCTCCTACGTCCTGACCTTTGAACCCATTTCGTCCATTTTCAATAGGGTTTGTTCCCAGGTTCTCATCTACCACATACTAAAGTTTCATCGAAGTCGAACCATTTTTACTAGAATGGTTCGACTTCGATGAAACTATAGTATATAGTACTCAAATTATCGTGCGGACAGACAGACAGGCGGACAAAGCTAAATCATATGCCCTTCTTGAACCTACGGTTGAAAAGCGTAAAAAAGGAGGTTGACTTTTCTATATATGCATATTCTTATCCAGTTACTGGTAATGTCACAGTACAAGGAAGTTAAACGATTAGTAGAAGCAGTAGATGATATTATTCTTCTGGCTAGATTTTACTAAATTTATTTAATAGAACTATTCCCTTATAATTAAGTTACGTTATAATTATATCATACATAATTAAGAAGTACAGGGTGCCTCAAAAAGAATGACCCGATTTCTAAGTAATATATTTGATAAGGCAAAAGTGGGATATTTACGAAACAAAGAGCCAAGTATGAAGGAAGGTCTAAAGTTTCACTCACCCCAATTACAAATGCTCAATGTGCCGGCCAAATGCTCAATGTGCCGGCTAAATGCTCAATGTGCCGGCCAAATGCTCAATGTGCCGGCCAAATGCTCAATGTGCCGGCCACCTGCTGCACAAACAACATCAAGCCGATAGCTGAATTCATCCCAAACGCGTCGGAGAGTGTCTTCAGTCACAGAACTTACCAAGGCTGTGATTCTCGTTCGGAGCTCATCTAAGTCTGCTGGTTAAGGGGTATATAAACACGGTCTTTTACGTATCCCCATAAAACAAAGTCACATGATGTGATGTCTAGAGATCTCGGAGGCCAAGCGTGTAGTGCCAAGTCATGGGGTCCCCCTACGTCCAATCCAACGCTGAGGCAATATGTCGTTTAGAAACCGACGAACTAAGAGGTTCCAATGTGGCGGTGCGCCGTCCTGCTGCAAAATATAATCTTCAGAGTCGTCCTGCAGCTGTGGAAGCAGCTAGTCCTTCAGCATTGTAAGATAGGTGTTGCCCGTAACCGTGTTGTCCGCAAAAAGGAAAGGGCCATAAACCTTTCTAACAGAAACCGCGCAAAAACTCATTCAGTTCTGGTGAATGACGTTCATGTTGGAGAGTTTCATGTGAATTCTCCAGTCCCCATATTGCGGCGTGAAACTTTCTCGCTTACATCAAAGGTTGCTTCATCGCTAAAAATCAACCTTAGTACGACGGTGTCGTCCTCCACGTCCTCTAACAGAGCTGCATAAAAATCTTTTCGTTGTGTTTTGTCACCTCCACGAAGAGCTTGCACCAGTTGCAAATTGTACGGTTTCAGCAGCAAACGTCGTTGTAAAACACGCCAAACAGTTACACGAGGGATGGCAAGTTCGCGGCTCGCACGACGAGTAGACTTCCGTGGGCTTCGCTGAAAAGCCTCGTGAATTCCTTGCACATTTGTCGCTGAGGTGGTTGGTCGTCCGGGACTCTTTTCCTTACATACACGCCCTGTTTCTTCAAATTATCGATACCAACCACGAATGTTTTTGCCCACTGGTGGAGCACTGCCGTAACGCCGTTTAAACGCACGCTGCACCGTAATCACGAACTTGGTCTTCCTATATTCGAGCACACAAAACGCCTTCTGTTGCCTCAACGCCATCGTCTCACTCACTAAGCGTAGCGGCTGTTTGGACATTCGTGCTGCCATCTAGCGGTAGTCATAGCAAACTCTGGGCAACGCCCGTAGACATGATACGAGTAGCATTCATCGGTGGTTCGTGGTTGCCGAGGTATCCACTTTTCAAATCGGGACATTCTTTATGAAACACCCTGTAAATATAGATCGGGTATCGTGATTTTTGTTTTAAATTTCGGCGCAATAATTTTACGCTCTGTCAGGACAGGGGCATCCCCCTTGGGTACATCACTGCTCAGGATACACACAGAGCACATTTTCAGTCCTGCGCAGTAAACATGAGCGCGAAACCCTTTTTTAGTCCCCAGTCCAGCCCGGGCTCGTTATATCATTATTTATTACCGTCCCGGGTTTGAACATTTCTGCAAAATTTCGCTATGTGAATATGTATATTTTCTTGATCATATAAGAATGTTAGTGCTTCCCGCTGATGTCGTCAGCCTCCCCCACCGAAAAAAGAGAGAAAGAAAAAGTAGTATAATTATTGGGTCGGTGCGAATGCAATGTCCGGCACGAGCGAGCAGTGGAGATAGGCCCCCACCACAGCGGAATGGAACCACCCACAGGTGTTGCTGGTATGAAGTCACAGAGTTACTATAAATAGCTACCACGTGTGTGAAGAATAAGGTTCAGGCATGGTTTGTTTGTACGTAACGTGGCTTGCAAAAGGAAACATGCAGACGCCGGATTTGAGAGTCATCTTCCTGTATGAATTTAAACTGGGCCATTCTGCAGGACTTGCCGCTCGAAACGTTAACAAACCATTTGGGGAGAATACAGCCAACGAACGAACCATTCGGCGATGGTTTGTGAAGTTTTGAAGCGGAGATACGGATATGCAAAACGAAGAACGTGGTCATCGACCTGTTGCTGTTTCTGACGATGTTCTGTTGCGTGTGGTTGAAGCGCACCCCCGAAAACGGTGTCGTGAGATAGCGGCAGAGGTAGGTGTCCACCACACGGCAGTTTTTTGGTGTGTGTCTGAGCTGGGTAAGGTAAAAAAGTTGGACGTGCGGCTACCGCATGAGGTGACAATTGCCAACAAGTCTAGACGTTTGGAAGTCTGCACGTCGCTGCATGCCAGGAATAACCTCTACTGCATCGAATCGTCACCTGCGACGAGAAGTGGGTCCTTTCTGATAATCGGAAACGATCTGCGCAGTGGTTAAGCAAGGCACAGCCTTCTGGATGGCATCCTAAGCCACCCCTACACACCAAGAAGATGATGCTCCTTGTCTGGTGGTCCACAGCCGGGATATTTCATCGAACTTTCTTGGCAAGAGTCCAACCCATCACTGCAGAACGTTATTGTGCTGAATTACACCAGATGCACAGGAAATTGTAGCAGAAACAACCGGCTTTGGTCGACAGACATGGAGATCTTCTGCTCCAGGACAACGGCCGCCCTCATGTCGCAAAATGAACGATGCTGACACTAAATGCCTTGGGCTATGAAGCACTGTCTCATCCTGTCTATTCCCCAGACTTGTCTCCGACAGACTATCATTTGTTTCGTCGCCTGGAGTACTTCCTGTCCGGGAAACAGTTCACGACAGACAACGAGGTTCAACGTGCAGTTGATGGTTTCTTCGAATGCCAGCTACAAGACTTTTTTCGTTCCGTGATCATGGCCTTGCCGGATAGATGGCAACTATGTATCGATACCGAGGGGCATTATTTTGCCTAGGTAAGCTGTCCTACCTTTCCGTTCCCTCCGTCCACGTGTGCTGCTCTTTTGCCGGACATTTCATTCTCACGAACCCAATATATACTAATGATCCAAATTTCTTGGCGTAGAATGGAAATCAGTTTCTAAGCTTTCGCACATCAACCAGATGGCTTTTTTCAAGGAAGGTAGACAGCAAACTGAATTATACAGGGTGAGCTAAAAGCCACTGTGCATCTGGCAAGTCAATACACGTACAAAAACTACAAGCGTAGCTGCTACAATAAATGCTGGAAATGAACCCCCCTCCTGTATGTAGACATGCATCTGAATATGTTCTCAAAGACACGTATGAGGTCCAACGGAGAAATGTTGCTGATTACTGTGGTGCCGGCTTCCTGTAGTTCCTGCAGAGAACGGGGATTCTTCTTGTAAACAGAGTTTTTCAGTAAACTCCATACAGTAATCACAATAATCTGGAGGTGTGAGATGGGGCGAACGTGGTGCCCTACAGGTGATGGTCGTGGACATAATCTGGAAGTGTGAGATCAGATGCGTCTACGGTGCGTCAATGCCTTACGTGTGCTGCCGTACGGCACACCTATTTGTTTTGTCAATTTCCGAACCGATTACTTTGGACTTTTACTGATCCGAAAGGAAATATCCTCTCCCCTTTTCCTTTGTTAAAACTCGCGGACTACCGCTTCTTGGAGCATCTCTCACTGATCCCGTTGTAAGAAACTTTTCAATTAACGGCTTCACTACATTGCGATGGGGCTCTTCACCATCGGGAAATGTTTCTCTGTACTTACGTTTCACGTATATTCACCTCCACTACGGAGAACGCCCATACAGCACAAAACGTTTCAGATATGTATCAATAATGTTACACTCTCTCATTTCGTTACAGATACACTGCTGGCCACCCAAAATGCAACACCAAGAAGGAAGCATCCGATTGGCCTGAAATTCGCAGCATGCGTCGCCCGCGAGAGGACATGCAAACGATTAGCATTGCAGGGCATACGCAAATCATGTGCGCCCGGCACGCCACGGAGAAGCACTATAAGAAAGGGTGCACAGAAGGCGGGGTGTAAGTAGTGGAAGTGTGTTGTGCTGCCTGACCTGTGCGTGGGAAGTTTGCTGATGCCCCGTCGCATAATACGGCAGTCATTCCAGTACATTCCGGAGTTCGACAGAGGACGAATAGTGGCCTATCGCGACAGCGGTTTATCGTACCGAGACATCGGCGCCCGTGTGGGACGACATCCAGCCGCAGTGAGGTGAGTATGGATTCGGTGGGTGCAGGAAGGGGGACGGACCATCGTGAGTGATTGCCGCAGAAGCGGCAATCGCCACAGAACGAGAGGTCCGGTATGTTGTGCGGCGGGCATTGACGGTTCGCACCGCCACATCACGAACGTTAGTACAGGAATTAGGGTGTGTTGCGCAACAACCTGTGTCAGCACGTACCGTTCGACGTCGTCTGCAGGAGCGGGGACTTGTCGCACTGCACCAACTGCTCCGATTACCATTGACGTTACACCACCGGCGAGTGCGACGGCAGTGGGCCGTTGAACGCCACACCTGGACTACGGAATGGCACGACATTGTCTTCTCCGACGAATCACGCTTCTGCCTGCAACACCACGATGGTCGTAATCACGTGTGGCGACACCGCGGCGAGAGGCTGTATGACGCCTGAATTATGCATCGCCATACCGGTCTGTTGCCTAGCGTTATGGTTTTGGGGCGTAATTGGATATGACACCCGCACCCCTCTGGTACGCATCGCCGGTACACTCAACAGCCACCGCTACATCTCCGACGTTTTGGAGCCTGTAGTCTACTCTTACCTGCAAGACCTGTCAGCGGCCACGTTTTAACAGGACAATGCGCGCTTTCACGTGGCACGCATAGTGCAACAATTCTTCACGGCCCACCAGATGTCACTGCTGCCATGGCCAGCCTGTTCTCCCGATATGTCGCCCTTCGAACACGAATGGACGCTGATCGGCAGTTCCGGTGTTCACAGAACAACGCCACTCGGCACAATGGTTCATTAAGGTCCCTGTCCTCTACCGCTACTCGCGCATCCGCGTGCTGCCATCTGTTGGCGAGCTACGTAACTAGTCTAGGAACTTTTCCCTCGCACTTTATATCATAAAAGAATAAAAAAGTCTACTTACCATATACTCTCAATTCCTTTTCGTCTAGTACAGTCTGAAATGAGGGAGCTTCCGCAGAAACTTCGCATCGGTACGATCCCTCAGAATGCAGGTCACTTTTATTTAAGCGGATGCTTGGGCCGTGTTGAAAATCAGACTGCAAACGGAAAAAGAAATACAATTTCTATGTTTCTAAATACAGATTTACAAATATACTTTCTTAAAGAAGCGTGCATATTCATGATACAAAAATAACATATTTTACAAAATACGACAAACTATGCTTTCGGAAATTTTAGTTTTTCATACATACTTAAGGTTTCCGAAAAGCGAGATATTTCATTTTTTCCATAATGGGAAATGGGAATGAAACAAAATTTCACACATGGATGAAACCATTGATGATGTTCAAAGGAAAAAAAAATCCGCTGATGCAGAATGACAATGCTGCCGCTCAAAAACCAATTCTAGTTTCAAGATGGCGGCCACTCTGCAAATCTGTTCTAAACAAGCATTTACACTATATTGACAAAACTCACCGGACACCAAGAGGAGAAACACAACATAGCATTTATTGACATACATTAGCACGGTGTCGGTCCATCTTTGGCCTTCATGCATGCACTGACCCTTCGAGACATGCTTTCGTCAGGTTTTGGAACACAGCGATAAGTATGCGCTTCCATTCAGTACATAATGCCGTCACTAGCTGTTGCTTAGTAGTAGGCCTTGGTTTCAAACTTCGTATGCGGCGCTCTAATTCATCCCATAGGTGCTCTATGGGACTAAGTGGGACTATGATCAGGGCTATGTGCCTGTCAGTCCACACACGATACGGAATTATCGTCAAAGCAAGCCGTAACGGTTCTTCCTTCATGGCTCGGTGCATTATCCTGCTGGTACCAACAAGGCTCGGTTCCATACTATTGCCACAGAGTTGGTAGGGCATTATTGTCCAGAATATCCAAGTAGACGTGCTGGTTAAGAGATTTGTCCGCGATAACCAATGGGCCGGGACCATACCACGAAAACCACCTCCACACGAGTACACTGCCAGCTCCAAACTTGACCGTAGGAACAGTACACTGTGGTAAATAGCATTCCCCGGTTGTCACCATACCCACACACGGCCATCAGGCTGATGGATCGTGTATCTGGATTCATCAGTCCACATGACTCGTTTTCATTGATCTACGGTCCACGATAAATGTTCTTTACACCATGCTAAACGACGAGCAGCATTTCAAGTGGAGATGAAAAGCCTATGAGCAGCCGCACGACCACTGTAACCCATGGAATTAAGTTCTCTGCGAATGGTACGTGTACATACCGAGGTTCCCACTTTTTTACTCACCTGTACACTGAGATCTTGTGCAGTACTCTGTCGATTAACTGTAACGACTCGCCTAAGGCTTCGACGTCCTCTATCACTGATTTTCTTTGGTCTGCCGGTACGTTTTGCTGCTTCAGACACGCCAAGTGCCTTCCAAATATTCATTACATCCAAAACAGTTCACTTTGGTACGTTTAAACGCCTCTCGGTTTGTGTTATGGACAATCCCCTAATATAACATCCAACAATCTTTCTTTTCTCAAAGTCAGTTTTCTCCCTCCGCGACATTTTCGCCCAACCTCACAGTCCGATATGATCGCGGTAAGTTGCAGGCTTGTTTTTATACCGTTGGCAGCTGTACTGCGCATCTTAACAAGGCAGCGGATCCAGTCATTTGCTTTTGAAGAGGTGTCCGGTGACTTTTGTCAATATAGTGTATGCTGTGTATTTCTCATTAAGCGTCACGGTAAATATCACCACATCATCATGCTGCACAGCAAATATTCACACATCTTCATAACGAGTTTCCAACAATATAAATAACGTTTAAAAAATAATAATATCTTTCTTAAATGTTTTTTTTCAATAACCCCTTCTCTGGACTAAAGTCGCAAGATAACATGGCATTTCTTAAAATTGGTAGTGATGTTTGATTCATGGACGTTGTGGCGTGCCCGACATAAAGACAGATAGCAGCGATACCGAACGTCCGCGTAGCTCAATTGGTAGAGCGACTTATTCCGGAATGAGGGGACCCGGGTTCGAGCACCGGCGTGGACAAAACTGACGGATATATTTTCTTCGTTATAATGGCGCCCGAACTTCCCGGAGGACCCGGCCGTTCAAGATCTCGCAATGGTGTGATGTTCTTTCCCCACCGCGAGATACGAATAATAAGAGAATCCCTTCTCCAGCGCTTCGAAAAGTGAATGTGTGTGACGTTGGATTCCACACACCAGATTGACTGGGAGTTCTAAAGTGCACGTTCTACAGCGGATGGCTACCTGCAACTATTCATGGTCAAGGCTGACCCATGGGCCATGCTCCCGGCCCTCTTCCGGGGGGGGGGGAGATGAGACGTGCCTGCCCAGCAGGACGCACACGACATAAAGGCAGATAGCAGCGACAACGAACGTCCGCGTAGCTCAATTGGTAGAGTGACTTATTCCGGAATGAGGGGACCCGGGTTCGAACCCGGCGTGGACAAAAATGACGGAGAAATTTACTTCGTTATAGCGTACTGATACCCCCGCAACCACGGCAGTGCGAGCGTTCCTTACGGCTAAGAAGACTTTCAGGATAAGCCGAAGGAGTTTCCAAAATTTATGCTATGTCATGTGAAACTGGTTAAAGGAATAGCAACGAATCTTTGACGACAGCTTTAAATAAAGTATTAAAAAGAAATGCATTTTGTTTTTTAATAAATAATTAAAATCATTAAGAAATCATTTCCATTTAGCTTATTACAATTTGGTGACGAGAAAGCAGCTATTCCAGAGGAATTGAAGCCTCCTTTTCACTGCCATAACAATAGTACTATACTGTGCAAAATAATTGGGACAAAGTAAAAAATCAGTATTTTTTCCAAAACTATGCCTTTATATCATTCTATGCCTTCATATACACTGATAAATAACTGTATTAGTATGAAGTATGTCCTCCTTTAGCAGAAATGACCTCTTGAATTCGTTTTGGCATTGACTCCACTAATTGAGTGCACATAGTTTTGACTTCATAATCGTGGAACCACACTTTTATAGCATTCGTTATCATGCGTTCTTTGGTTGTACAGTCCATTTTACCTAAACGTCTCTTCAAAATATTCCACACGTTTTCTATGGGATTTAAGTCTGCTGAATTTCCAGGCCAATCAAGCAAATGAATTTGATTTTCCAGCATGAAATTCTTGACCAATTTCGAATTGTGACATGGGGCCAAGTCATGTTGAAATGACCCGTCAAAAGTTTGCAAGAATGGATTGTAATATTTCTACGTACTTGGCTGAATTCATCATACCTTGAACAGGAACTAAGCTTCCAGTGCCATTTGATGTGAAAAAAAAAACCAAAACATCTGTTTCAGAGGGTCTTTTACAGTTTGTTTCACAGGCTCAGGTCTTAAAGGTTCACAGTTGCTTCGTCTAACGACATTTGCTTGGTAACCCTGCACAAACAAAAAATGAGTTTCATCACTGAAAATTACCTTTTTCCAGTCGTCAGCAGTCCATGATTTATATTTTTTGGCCCATGCTAAACGTTTTATCTTCATTTTCGCATTCAAATATTGTTTTTTTGTTGGTCTTCTTGCCTTCCGGGCAATTTCCAGAAGCCTACGGCGTACAGTTGAATCACTAACATCACAACCACTAGCCAACACATTTCTTTGAAGGTCGGTGCTTGTTTTTTTTTGTTTTTTTTATTCATTGTACTATTTCTGATTAGATAATTATCGGTTCGTAGAGTTGGTTTTCGTTTTCTATCACATTCATCTCTCCTTTTTGGAGACGATGATCCAGATGCATTGTATCGCGTAAGCAGTCTTGATACACTTGATTTGCCTACACCAACTGCAGTGGCGATATCTCTCACTGTCATAGAAGTGTGATACTTCAGAGCAATTATTTTTGCACGCTTCCTTGGGCAAATATCCATTTTTCAATACACGAAAGTAACACGTACTCACAGAGAGCAAACACTAACATCCACCTGTCACACACGAAAGCGCACAAATGAAGCTGAAGTGCCTATTTCCTGTTTAAAACCGGTCAAACCACATTCTTACTATCAGGTTCTGACAGTTTCACCACCTCACAGCTGATAAAACCGGTTTACGTGGGTTTCTGACATCAACTGGCGATCACATTACAATTCTGAGAATAAAATAGCTTGTCCCAATTAATTTGCACGGTATAGTACCTATACATGCACACCGAAAAGCGATTCCATTATGACCACTGCCCGTCTACAGAAATGAGCGCGCCTGGAGAACGAACGGTGGCGCGGGTGAAGTTCACGGAGCAGTATATACCCATATACGGGGTCTGGTTCATTTGCCCGACCTTTACTCCACCGAAGGGTTATTTAACCGAAAATCACTTCACCGAAAAGGTTGTTTCACCGAAAGATCACTTGATCGAAAAATTCATTTCACCGAAGGGTCAATTGATCGAATGATACATTTCGCCGAAGGGTCACTTGATCGAAAAGTTCATTTCACCGAAAGGCCTCTTTACCTAAAAGTGCATTTCATCGAAAGGCCGTTTCACCGAAAGGTCAGTTTATCGAAAACTTTGGGTTTCATTACAGGATCTGTTGAAGCATGGTACAAATTTGGCAGACAGACCACCGAAACGTTAGGGTATTATACTCAAATTGCACTTTTGATTTCTCCGTGTCACAAAGAACGCAAAGACTTAGTTTTAAGACACATCTTTTTTTATAAGACAATAGGCATCGGCTTAGACCTTTTTAGCAAATTTTAATCATGTTCATAAGGTTTACATAAAAGTCATGTTCAGTACTCATATTCGTAAGGTTTACATATAAAATTAATAATGTTGCACATTTTTTCAAGCAAAAAGAATCAATGTATATTAGAACAAAGTCCTCTACTAGTCCTCTGTTACACACGTTGTAGTATATGAGCTTATAAAAGACAAGTTGACTTCAATGATAATTGAATATTTATATCTGAACCTAATTTTGACAGGGATGTAGTCAGTACAATAAACGCATATGGATGTCTCTTACAACCGACCGCTGAAGATGGACACAGAGTAGCCTGAAACATGTCCGGGCGAGCGAGCGAGGAAGGACTTGTTGACTTTTTAAATCTTTTAATCTTGATACTTCGAAATAGCTTGGCACAAAACAGCGAAATGTTTCATCTGCTGAAATTCTGGCTGCGTCGACGTAATCTAGTTTTGAGAATAGTCTCGAATTAGTTTAACGCATCACCCCTTCTTTTAAAATTGTGCTGTTCGTGTTTATGTTGAACTTTGAACGTGGAATACCTTTAATGATGTGGTGCAACAGTGGACATCAGACAAGCAGCATGATTGATTGCAAACCAGAGGGACTGAAGCCGGAGTACGGTGAGCACAATATGTGTTGCTCCATATATCTCATTGCTGATTTTTATGTCTCACTGGATATAACTTACATCAGCTTTCAGCATTTAAATGTAAATATATTGTACGTGTAGAAATATTCTTAGGTTCAGACATAAATATTCCATTATAATTGAAGTCAACTTTTCTTTTCTAAGCTCATATACTACAACGTGTGTAACAGTACTATAGAGGACTTTGTCCTAATATTCATTACCTATCTCCCATGTATTTTATTGTTCAAATATATGTATGTATAGACAGAACTTCTACTAAAACGAATTAAGTTTAGGGCTCTGCTTAGGCCTTTTAGCAAATTTTAAACGCGCATGCTCATATCCATAAGGTTTACCTAAAAAGTCAAGTTAATAATGTTGCAAATTTTTTCAGGCAAAAATAATAAATTTTAGGGACCTAATTCTCGACTTGAGCCTTTTTAGCAAATTTTAACCGTGCGTGCTCATGTTCATAAGGTGTACATAAAAAGTTACTTTACATTTTATGTAATGCTTATGAATATGAGTAGGGTTTAAATCTGTTAAAATGGCCTGCATCTAGGCCGACCGTCAAAAAATTAATGTCTTGTGGTTGAGTAAAAGTGGAACACTATTTACTTGATTTTCTTTGTATCCCTTATGAATATGAGCTCGGTGGTTTAAAATTTGGCAAAAAGGAACAGATCTAGGCCCTTTGATTAATGTTGTGTTTCGAAAAACCTACTCATGGCTAGGTGTTTCATAGAAATTAAAAGTGTAATTTTTATACAATCCGATAATGTTTAGGTGGCCAGTTTTACAAAATCCCGCACCACACACTCCAACAGATCTCTAACAACAAAATTCTAAGTTTTCGATAAACTGACCATTCGGTGTAATGATCTTTCGATATAATGAACTTTTAGGTAAAGCAATCCTTCGGTGAAATGAACTTTTCGATTAAATGTACTTACGATGAAAATGACTTTTAGTTGAATTGACCTTTCGGTGAAATGAACTTTTCGATTAAATGTCTTTTCGATGAAAAGAACTTTTAGGTGAATTGACCTTTCGGCGTAATGAACTATTTGATTAAATGTCTTTTCAATGAAAAGAACTTTTAGGTGAATTGACCTTTCCGTGAAATGAACTTTTCGATTAAATGTCTTTTCGATTAAAATAACTTTTAGGTGAATTGACTTTTCGGTGAAATGAATTTTCGATTAAATGTCTTTTCGATGAAAAGAACTTTTAGGTGAATTGACCTTTCGGTCAAATGAACTTTTCGATTAAATGTCCTTTCGATGAAAAGAACTTTTAGGTAAAGCAATCCTTCGGTGAAATGATCTTTCGATATAATGAACTTTTAGGTAAAGCAATCCTTCGGTGAAATGAACTTTTCGATTAAATGTCCTTTCGATGAAAAGAACTTTTAGGTGAATTGACCTTTCAGTGAAATGAAATTTTCGATTAAATGTCTTTTCGATGAAAAGAACTTTTAGGTAAAGCAACCCATCGGTGAAATGATCTTTCGATATAATGAACTTTTAGGTAAAGCAATCCTTCGGTGAAATGATCTTTCGATATAATGAACTTTTAGGTAAAGCAATCCTTCGGTGAAATGAACTTTTAGGTAAAGCAATCCTTCGGTGAAATGAACTTTTAGGTAAAGCAATCCTTCAGTGAAATGAACTTTTAGGTAAAGCAATCCTTCGGTGAAATGAACTTTTCGATTAAATGTCCTTTCGATGAAAAGAACTTTTAGGTGAATTGACCTTTCGATGAAAATAACTTTTAGGTAAATTGACCTTTCGGTAAAATGAACTTTTCGATTAAATGTCTTTTCGATGAAAAGAACTTTTAAGTAAAGCAATCCTTCGGTGAAATGATCTTCCGATATAATGAACTTTTAGGTAAAGCAATCCTTCGGCGAAATGAAATTTTCTATTAAATGTCCTTTCGATGAGAAGAACTTTTAGGTGAATTGACCTTTCGGTGAAATGAACTTTTCGATTAAATGTCTTTTCGATGAAAAGAACTTTTCGGTAAAGCAATCCTTCGGTGAAATCATCTTTCAATATAATGCACTTTTTTTTTGGATTGGAGGTATAACGACCACCGTGAGCAACTCAATGGGCTATAAGCAGTCGTCCGTCCCTAATTTAGGGTCACTGGTTCCAGGGAAGGGAGAGAGCCAGTGCCGTAAGACAAACAAAACATCCATGGCCGACCGGGATTCGAACCCGGTTCCCTTACGGACGAATGATCAGAGGCCAGCGCCTTAGACCACTGCGCCACCGGGGCGGCCATGAACTTTTAGATAAAGCAATCCTTCGGTGAAATTAACTTTTCGATTAAATGTCCTTTGGATGAAAAGAACTTTTAGGTGAATTGACCTTTCAGTGAAATGAACTTTTCGATTAAATGTCTTTTCAATGAAAATAACTTTTAGCTGAATTGACCTTTCGGTGAAATGAACTTTTCGGTCAAGTGACCATTCGGTGAAATGATCTTTCGATAAAATGAACTTTTAGGTAAAGCAATCCTTCGGTAAAATGAACGTTTCGATTAAATGTCATTTCGATGAAAACAACTTTTAGGTGAATTGACCTTTCGGTGAAATTAACTTTTCGGTCAAGTGACCATTCGGTGAAATGATCTTTCGATGAAATGGACTTTTAGGTAAAGCAATCCTTCGGTGAAATGAACGTTTCGATTAAATGTAATTTGGATGAAAAGAACTTTTAGGCGAATTGACCTTTCGGTGAAATGAACTTTTCGATCAAGTGGTTTTCGGCGAAGTGATTTTCGGTCAAGTGACATTTCGATCAAATGAACCATACCCGTATTTATACAACCAAAGATCGGGCTTTAGGTTAGTAGACTGTTTGGAGTCAGAACGGAAAAAGCTGCCGTTTCTTCTGAGTTTGATAAAGGGGCAGCTTTTCCCTTTATCAAACTCCAAAAAGCGTAGTCTGGTGCTTCGGAGTACTTTAACCTTAAAAAGTATGGATTTTTCTAATTTCTATCTTTTTGTATTTCACCATTTTAATTTTCTTTTCAAATTTTTAAGTGTAAAAATTTCGGTACTATTGTATTGGGATTGTAAATGACTTGTGGTTGACTTTATTGCTATATATATAAACGCTATATCAGCAAAAGGCCTCGGACACCCCTTCAAAAGCAAATGAACGAATCCGCTGTGTTCTTAAGATGCGCTGTGCACCTGCAAACGGTATAAAAACAAGCTGACCGCGACCATATCGCACTGTGATGTTGAGTTAAAATGTCGCAGAACTGACTTTGAGAAAGGAACGACAGTTGGGTTTTATATTAGTGGGTTGCCCATAAGAGAAACCGAGAGGCGTTTAAACATACACATGTCAACTGTTTTGGATGTACTGAATAAGTGGAAGACACATGGCGCGCCTGGAGCAGCAATGTTACCGGCAGACCAAAGAAAATCAGTGATAGAAGACGTCGAAGAGTCAAGAGAGTCGTTACAGCTAATCGACGAAGTACTGCATAAGACCTCAGGGTACAAGTAAGTAAAAATGCTGGAACCTCGGTATGCACACGTACCATTCGCAGAGAACTTCATTCCATGGATTACCGTGGTCGTGTGGCTACTCATAAGACTTTCATCTCCACTCGGAATGCTACTCATCGTTTAGCATGGTGTAAAGAACATTTTTTGTGGACCGTAGATCAATGGAAACGAGTCCTATGGACTGATGAATCGAGATACACGATCCATCAGTTTGATGGCGGTGCGTGGGTATGGCGGCAGCCGGGGAACGCTATTAACCACAGTATGTTGTTCCTACGGTCAAGTTTGGAGATGGCTGTGTACTCGTGTGGGGGTGTTTTTCGTGGTATGATCAGGGCCCAATGGTTATCGTGGACACACCTGTGAACCATCACGTCTACCTCGATATTCTGGACGATTTTGCTGTGCCAAGGCAATACTGTGGAACCGAGCTTTGTAAGTACCAGCAGGATAATGCATCGAGCCTTAAAGCATAGACTGTTACGGCGTGCTTTGACAATAATTCTGTACCGTGTGTGGACTGGCCAGCACAGAGCCCTGCTTTTTATTCCATAGACACCTATAGGATGAATTAGAGCGCCGCATAAGAAGTTTGGAAACTAGGCCTACTACTAAGCTACAGTTAGCGACAGCATTGTGTACTAAATGGAAGCGCGTACCTATCGCTGTGTTCCAAAACCGTGTCGAAAGCCTGTCTTGAACGGTCAGTGCATGCATTAAGGCCAAAATGGACCGACACCGTACTAATGTATGTTGTGGTTCTCTCCTAGGTGCCCGGTAACTTTTGTCAATATAGTGCCTGTATATACACTGAGTGGACACTTTATTATGACCATCCCCTCAGTACTTCGTTGGGCCACCTTTTGCCTTTAATACTGCGTCGATTCTTCGTGGAACGGACTCCACGAGATGTTGATAGGTGGTTTGTGGAATCTGAGACCATGCTTGATAAATAGCACTTTCCAGGAGTGTGATATTGCAGGGTTGTGGATCCAGCTGTCTGATGGCTTGTTCAACTTCGTCCCACAAATTCTCAATGGGGTTGAGATCTGTAGATTGTGGGGGCCACCTAAGCAAAGTAAACTAACCAGCATGTTCCTTAAACCAATCCTGTACAATACGAACACTACGGCAGGACGCATTATCTTGATGAATGTAGCCATCGCCATTAGGATAAACCATCCATATGAGAGGATGCACTTGGTCCGCAACGATGTTTAGATATGGTGTACCAGTCAGACGTTGATCAACACAAATTAAAGGGCCCAATGCATGCCAGGAAAACATTTCCCAAACCATAACGTTGCCTCCACCAGCTTGAAAAGTTGTAGCAGTGCATTTGGGGTCCATTCTTTCGTGCTGTTTCCGCCAAATTCTCACTCGCCCATCGGCATGGTGTAACTGAAAACGTGATTCATCGGACCACATAATTTATTTCTAATTATCGAATGTCCAATCCTTGTGCTCCTGTGCAAACTGGAGACGTTTTCTCTTTATAACTCCAGAGAGCAAAGGTGTTCGAACAGGCCTTCGGCTGCCATATCCCATTCGATGCAGTTTACGGCGAACAGTGCGTGCAGAGATCATTTGTGAGGATCCTTGATTAAGATGGTCTGTAATTTGCTGCACTGTTGTCCTTCTTTTGTCTGTTACCAGTCTGGACACTCTCCGTTCCGCCCGAGCAG
This sequence comes from Macrothele yani, assembly GCA_039090855.1. NCBI lineage: Eukaryota > Metazoa > Arthropoda > Arachnida > Araneae > Macrothelidae > Macrothele > Macrothele yani. Next base: position 11,866,511 of record CM076999.1, on the reverse strand, counting down.
TCATTAGTCGATGACGACCACACGTTGCACGTAGAGACCCAGTTATTTGGCTGACAGTCCAGTCTTTAAACACTTTAACAACAGCTGTTCTGGAACATTTCACGAATGAGGCGGTTTCGGTGTACTCACTCCATGGCTCAGAGCTCCTACAATCATCCCACGTTGAAAGTTCGTCAAATCGCATTTTTAACTCATCTCGTGAACCAAAAATCACATCTACTACTGTCGCAAGCACTAAGCTTTCCCTTTTTATACTAGCCTCGCCCTGTGGTGGCAACAGCGTGCAGCCATAGCTCATTTGCTTAAAACTGTCAGGTGGTCATAATAAATTGGCCACTCAGTGTGTATATATTTTTTAAGTATTATTAATTATTTGAACATCTTTTATTTTTTGTTATTACTTATGACAAACTTTCTTAAAATGTGTTTACATCCTCTGTATCTGATTCTTTTCTACGACGATGCTACTTTGAATACGTCTGGTTTACTGCGTTTCCTTACTATTCTATTCAATTTTATAACACACTAGGTGAAAGGTCGTTAATGATGACGGGGAAAACTAAGATATTTAGAGTAATTTTTTAAATCATTTATTTATTGAATATCTCTTTGATCACAGCATGTTTCGTGAACGTTTGTTCAACATCGAGAATCTTATTTTGATATGGAGTGTCACAAACATACATGGAACAATGTTTAGTCAAAGTGAAACTATATATGTTCCAAATGTGAAAGTACGTTTTTGAACATTACAAAAACTGAAAAAATTATATTGGTTATTGGTTGAGACAAAGATTTGACAACTAAAATAGGCAGGCATCAGGAGTTACCACCAATGTGGTGCAAACGTTCAAACAAAGGAAATTATATTGTTTTAAAGGATTCTATTCAAGTTTTGTAGTTTCATTATGTTCTCATTCTCACAACGTATACTCACTGCTTTTCGGATACTCTATAATCAAAAAGGAACTTTCTAGAAGTCCTGCAACTTAAGGAATTTTCTGTACTTTGAAGAACAGCTGTTACGAAGCGTTTTAATTGGAAAACCTGCATTGCGTATTGTTCCAAGAACACATAATCTTTCTTTTGCAAACGTTAACATCAATTTGCTTTGAAGCTGTACACAACACGCGGGTAAAGTGAAATGCTTCAACCCTTTCTGCAGCGAAAGCAACATGTACGTCAAAAGAGCGATGTACCATCCTTTTGAATAGAACAAAACGTGTTTGTTACGCTAATGAGGAAATAAACAAATAGTAGTGATAGCGGGTTATGCCAGGCATAAACCGAGAATGTCATTCAAGCTTCTGTTGTAAGCGTGTTTCTTCATGTGATCACTCAAAATGACGGACGAACACGAGAATGCACAAAGGCTTCGACATAAATTTAGGAGCATATAAATTGGATAATATGCGAGACCTACTCTTCAACTTAACTGAGGTCATGTTAAATAAAGCTGTCATGATGCTTAACCTAATTAAATTTAAACTCGAAGGAGAGACATAGGGACAACACCGGAATAATTACTCGTAGAAATTATTTAAAATAAAGTGAAAGTCATGTCGGGACCAGGATGACAAAGATGAAGCTTTGCTGAGAGTCGAAACTCTGGAATTTGCTCAATGCCCTGAGGAAAGAAATGGTAAAGGAACACACTACTGACGTTACTCCGTATTAAATGATGCTGATGATATGGATCACAGATTCTCTAAGGAGAGCTCATGCGTTCGACGAGATGTAGCCGTCAGGAATTTTTACTTGTCTGACATATCGTCTCGTTAATTCCTGTCGTCGTAATTATTCTCTGAATAAGCAGAGAGGTGATCCCAACTAAACGGAGCGACGATGTATTTCGTAATCATACAGTCGAGGCCAAAAGTACTGTACCAGTAGGCCGAAAGTCAATTTTTGATGTCTGAAGTCAACTTATACAGCGTAATGAAAACGTCAAGAATACATATATATACTGGCGTGCAAAAATTAAGGACGAGACGGTTTTTTGAATGTAACGTCGTGCAGAAGTGCTCCACATCGACTCAAATCATACCATAAGATCCCCAAGAAGTAAGAATATGGGACAAGTGAGCAAAACCGTCCAAACAAGGAATCCAAAGGATAGCTTCGAGCACAACTGGACAGAAGACAGAAACGTCCATGTGACAGGCGGCCGCCAAGAAAAATCCAGTCTTTAGAAGGGGATATGATCACCCCTGACTGCGTTGCAGGATTTACAACGTCTGTGCATGCTGAGGACGAGGTTGTCAAGTAGCTGTTGAGGCATCGTGGCCCATTCCTCTTGTAGCGCCAATCGCAGCTGCAGAATCGTTGCTGGCGGCTAGTGACGTGCTGCCAAGCATCTCCCGTGAGAGTCCCACACGTGTTCGATTGGATTTAGGTCCGGAAACCTTGCGGGACAATCCATGCTTTGAATATAATCATTCTCCAACAGTTCTGCGACAGCCACTGTACGATGAGGTTCTGCGTTGTCGCCCATGAAGAGGAACTCAGGACCCACAGCACCTCTAAACAGACGCACGTGAGGCAAGAGAACCTCGGCACAATAGCGCACACCAGTGACTGAACCTCCTTGGAAGATTTAGAGGTCAGAACGGCTACCAAGCATGATACCGCCCCAAACGAGAACTGTCGGAGGTGTGTTCGCGCGTTCCCTGCTCCCTCCAGATGTGTATACGTCCAGAATCGCTCGTCAGACTAAATCGGCTCTAATCCGTAAAGAGAACTCGACCCCATTGCATATGTGCCCAGTTCTTGTGTTCCTGGCACCACAGAAACCGCCGTCTCCGATGAGCGGGTGTTAATGGCACACATCGTACTGATCGTCGTGCAAATAGACCACCTTTGTGCAGGCTCCTGGCCACTGTAAAACACGATAACGGACGTCCAGTTGTCTGTTGCATATGCCTTGCGATTTCTCCCGCTGTTTTCCATCTGTCTCTTCTCGCCTGAAGGACAATATACTGGTCGTCCGCCGCCGTGGCTGCTCGTGGACGACCACTGCTAAACTCTCGCACAGCTGTTCCTGTCGTTTGAAATGTTCTCCAAGCTCGTGAAACGATACTGGCGAGCGATCCTGAACTCCTCGGCCACACTAGTCACACTTTTACCTTCTTCCAACTTCCCAATGACGCGACCTCGAGTAAAGTCATCCAGATGTTGTCTACTGAATTGCCTGTTGGCCATATCACACAGGGGCCGCAACTCGACGTCGTTCAAAACGATTTACACCGTGCAATAGCTTTCACCGAATTGTTGAGCGTACACCACCCGTGTGCTTTATACCCTTCCCACACTCCCCCTCCCCCTACGTCATGCTGCATATATGCGCATGCCCTACCGTAGAATTCCTTAGTGGTCCTTCGGTTCGTTCTACCTGCTCGTTCCGCTGTTATGCTAATTTCTCCTCTTCGTCCTTAATTTTTGCACACAAGTGTGCATTATTTGAAAGGAAATTGTATGCTGAATTCAAATATTTTTACAGAATGTAATTACCCGTGATAGAAGTGTAGTTAAAAGCAAAAGTACAGCGTCTAGTTACAAAAAGCAAAAAAATAGGGGAATTTGTGAAGTTAGTGTACAATGCATTTAACGTAATATTTCTGTACAGTACATTATTGAGTCACGCACCCCCTTAGCGATGTGGCACGCTAAAATTCCAGGAACCAGTCACGCACCCCCTTAGCGATGTGGCACGCTAAAATTCCAGGAACCAGTGACGTACCCCCTTAGCAATGTGGCACGCTAAAATTCCAGGAACCAGTGACGTACCCCCTTAGCGATGTGGCACGCTAAAATTCCAGGAACCAGTCCCGCACCCCCTTAGCGATGTGGCACGCTAAAATTCCAGGAACCAGTCATGCACCCCTTTAGCGATGTGGAACGCTAAAATTCCAGGAACCAGTCACGAACCTCCTTAGCGATGTGGCACGCTAAAATTCCAGGAACCAGTCACTTACCCCCCTTAGCGATGTGGCACGCTGAAATTCCAGGAACCAGTCATGCACCCCCTTAGCGATGTGGCACGCTAAAATTCCAGTAACCAGTCACGCATCCTCTTAGCGATGTGGAACGCTAAAATTCCAGGAACCAGTCACGCACCCCCTTAGCGATGTGGAACGCTAAAATTTCTGGAACCAGTCACGCACCCCCTTAGCGATGTGGCACGCTAAAATTCCAGGAACCAGTCACGCACCCCCTTAGCGATGTGGCACGCTAAAATTCCAGGAACCAGTCACGCACCCCCTTAGCGATGTGGCACGCTAAAATTCCAGGAACCAGTCACGCACGCCTTTAGTAATGTGGCACGCTAAAATTCCAAGAACCAGTCACGCACCCCCTTAGCGATGTGGCACGCTAAAATTCCAGGAACCAGTCACGCACCCCTTAGCGATGTGGCACGCTAAAATTCCAGGAACCAGTCACTCACCCTTTTAGCGATGTGGCACGCTAAAATTCCAGGAACCAGCACGCTAAAATTCCAGGAACCAGTCACGTACCCCCTTAGCGATGTGGCACGCTAAACTTCCAGGAACCAGTCACGCACCCCCTTAGCGATGTGGCACGCTAAACTTCCAGGAACCAGCCACGCACCTCCTTAGCGATGTGGCACGCTAAAATTCCAGGAACCAGTCACGCACCCCCTTAGCGATGTGGCACGCTAAAATTCCAGGAACCAGTCACGCACCCCTTTAGCGATGTGGCACCCCAAAATTCCGGGAACCAGCCCGCACCCCCTTAGCGATGTGGCACGCTAAAATTCCAGGAACCAGTCAGGCACCCCCTTAGCGATGTGGAACGCGAAAATTCCAGGAACCAGTCACGCACCCCTTAGCGATGTGGCACGCTAAAATTCCTGGAACCAGTCACGCACCCCCTTAGCGATGTGACACAAAGCACTGTCCTGTTAGCAGACACAGTCAGCACCAGGGTAAACTTCCAACATGTAGGGATGCATGTGGTCAGCAAGGATGGACATGTAGCCATTGGCTTTCAGGTACCCATCCAGTGGTACCAGTGGTACCAGCGGTCCCAGGTCATGACACGAAACACATCCCCCAGACATGCGCAAAGCCACTTGACCGACAAGATCTAGGTGTTGGTTCTCGTGTGTCTGACGCCGCATCGTCACCGCCCGACATTTCTATGGAGAAGAAGCCTCGATTCGTCGGAGAAGGCAACGCTTTTTCCACACCTTCGACTATCAAATTGAAGTAGTCCCATGCGAAATGCGGCGCCATTACCCATGGAGATGGGTTAACATGGGGGGCTTCACGCAGCGTTGAATCCGGAGAGACATGCTCAACAGGGTTCACTCTATTGTGATCGGGGGACACGTACCTGGGTTCCCCAGCGTTCATTTGCGCGGTTAATTGCTGCACAGTGCGGCCTATTGGCATCTTCCACTAGACTGAGGCGACGTTCTCCTCTAGGGTCGATAGCTTTAGGGGCTCCACAGTATGGTGTCGGAAGGTACTCGATGTTTCAGAGGTCCTTTGGTACATCCTTACGAATAGTCCACGGAATCTACTGTGTCTGATGTATCAGAGGTCCTTTCTTGGTACATTCTTACGAACAGTCCACGGAATCAACTGTGCCTGATGTTTCAGAGGTCTTTTCTTGGTACATCCTTACGAACTATCGACGGAATCTACTGTGTCTGATGTTTCAGAGGTCCTTTCTTGGTACATTCTTACGAACAGTCCACGGAATCTACTGTGTCTGATGTTTCAGAGGTCTTTTCTTGATACATCCTTACGAACTATCGACGGAATCTACTGTGTCTGATGTTTCAGAGGTCTTTTCTTGATACATCCTTACGAACTATCGACGGAATCTACTATGTCTGATGTTTCAGAAGTCTTTTCTTGATACATCCTTACGAACTATCGACGGAATCTACTGTGTCTGATGTATCAGAGGTCCTTTCTTGGTACATTCTTACGAACAGTCCACGGAATCAACTGTGCCTGATGTTTCAGAGGTCTTTTCTTGGTACATCCTTACCAACTATCGACGGAATCTACTGTGTCTGATGTTTCAGAGGTCCTTTCTTGATACATTCTTACGAACAGTCCACGGAATCAACTGTGTCTGATGTTTCAGAGGTCTTTTCTTGATACATCCTTACGAACTATCGACGGAATCTACTGTGTCTGATGTTTCAGAAGTCTTTTCTTGATACATCCTTACGAACTATCGACGGAATCTACTGTGTCTGATGTTTCAGAGGTCTTTTCTTGATACATCCTTACGAACTATCGACGGAATCTACTGTGTCTGATGTATCAGAGGTCCTTTCTTGGTACATTCTTACGAACAGTCCACGGAATCAACTGTGTCTGATGTTTCAGAGGTCCTTTCTTGGTACATCCTTACGAACTATCGACGGAATCTACTGTGTCTGATGTTTCAGAGGTCCTTTCTTGGTACATTCTTACGAACAGTCCACGGAATCAACTGTGCCTGATGTTTCAGAGGTCTTTTCTTGGTACATCCTTACGAACTATCGACGGAATCTACTGTGTCTGATGTTTCAGAGGTCCTTTCTTGATACATTCTTACGAACAGTCCACGGAATCAACTGTGTCTGATGTTTCAGAGGTCTTTTCTTGATACATCCTTACGAACTATCGACGGAATCTACTGTGTCTGATGTTTCAGAGGTCTTTTCTTGATACATCCTTACGAACTATCGACGGAATCTACTGTGTCTGATGTTTCAGAGGTCTTTTCTTGATACATCCTTACGAACTATCGACGGAATCTACTGTGTCTGATGTATCAGAGGTCCTTTCTTGGTACATTCTTACGAACAGTCCACGGAATCAACTGTGTCTGATGTTTCAGAGGTCTTTTCTTGGTACATCCTTACGAACTATCGACGGAATCTACTGTGTCTGATGTTTCAGAGGTCTTTTCTTGATACATCCTTACAAACTATCGACGGAATCTACTGTGTCTGATGTTTCAGAGGTCCTTTCTTGGTACATTCTTAAGAACAGTCCACGGAATCAACTGTGCCTGATGTTTCAGAGGTCCTTTCTTGGTACACCCTTACGAACAGTCCACGAAATGAGATGTTTCCACCCTTCGCACGGTGGCCGATGATCATTCCTCTTTGAACGTCCGTCGAATCACCACCTCTGTTCATTGTGCTCACGTGATGCACTATGGCTCATCTGTCCTGGCCGGCCGCTTACATCTCAGCGTGGTGGACCTTGTCACGTGCACTCTGTGACGCCGGTGACTGTGATTCCGAGGGTGACCGTGATTCCGAGGGTGACTGTGATTCTGAGGGTGACTGTGATTCCGAGGGTACTCGTATTATTCTGATACGAGCGTGCATATTTTGATTGGGTACATTTTGAAGAAAAGTAAAATTAGAAAACAAGAAAGATGACACCGAATTTTCGGGTGTAATAAGCACGTCTTTTGAATCCATTCTGACGCAAATTAAATTTATCAAAGCTATTCAAAGTCAATGGAACCGGTATGGAAAACAATAGATCTGACGAAAGAAAGAAGATTTTCAATCGGGTTTTTAATCCCTCAGATATTGCTGTAAACGGAATCGTAAGCTTACGAACTCTTAGAAACAGAGTTATCGACAAAAATAAGATGTGACTTTTCGTCCCCGAGTGGGAAAACCATGCATTATTTTAGGAAGAAGGTATTCTCAAAATGTTTATCCATATGAGCGGTATCGGTCCAAGAAAAAAAAAATTAGTCGAGTTTTCAGGAGCCCAGATTTTGCCACAAATACATCAGAAGCAGAAATTAACACTATGTCCCCTGGTGGCCAAACCATTCTTTACCAAACATTAGAAATCATGTGAAAAATATTTTCCATCAGGTCTTGTATGTGTTAAAGGAAGAATTTTTCAAATTGGAGTTTTAGGAGCAGAAAACGCAATTTACCTTTGTGCGCCCTAGCGGAAAGTCCGTGATTAACTTGAAAATTTTGAATTTATAGGAAAAACATTTCGCATCGGAAACACTTTCCAACAGAGAAGGAATTTTTCAAATCGGAATTTTAGAAGTAGAGATATTGACACAAATATGATATACATCTACGCCCCGTGGCGTAGAACCCGTGCATTATTTCAAGAAGAAAATGTTTCTTAAAGGTTTTTCGACATGAGTAGTATCGGTAAACAAACGACTTTTTTTTTCAATCGAGATTTTAGAAGCTCATATTTTGTTGCAAATACATCAGAAGAGGAAATTAAAAATTTCGCCACCTGGTGGCCAAACCATTTCTATTACAAAAATTAGAAATTATGTGAAAACGATTTTCCATCAGGAGCTGTATCCGGTGCAGAAAGAAAATTTCAAATCGGAGATATAGAAGCAGAGATATAGGGGGAAACGCAGTTTACCTTTTCGCCCCCTAGCGGAAAGTCTATGAATTACTTGAAAATTTTGAATTTATAGGAAAAACATGTTATACTGAAGCACTATCCAAAAAGAAGGATTTTTTTAATCGGACCCCTAGAAGTCGAGATATTGACAAAAATATGGTATACATCTACGCCCCCTGGCGTAGAAACCATACACTATTTTAAGAAGAAAATGTTTCTAAAAGGTTTGTCGACATGAGTAGTATCGGTCTACAAACGACGTTTTATTCAATCGAGAATTTAGAAGCTCATATTTTGCTGCAAATTCATCAGAAGCGGAAATTAAGATTTACGCAACCTGTGGCCAAACCATTTTTTTACAAAAATTTGAAATTATGTGCAAACGATTTCCCATCAGGAGCTGTATCCGGTGCAGAAATAATTTTTCAAATTGGAGATTTAGAAGCAGAGATATAGAGAGAAACGCAATTTATATTTACGCCCCTAGCGGAAAGTTTATGAATTATTTGAAAATTTTGAAATTACATGAAAATCATGTCACACGAAAAACACTATCCAACAGAGAAGGAATTTTTCAAATCGGACTCCTAGAAATAGAAATATTGACAAAAATAAGATATACATCTACGCACCCGGGCGAAAAAGCTGTGGAATATTTTAGGAAGAAAATATTCCGAAAAGGTTTATCGATGTAGTGGCATCAGTCCACGAAAGAATTTTTTCAATCGATATTTTAGAAGCTCAGATTTTATGGCAAATACATCCGAAGCAAAAATTAGCACTTACGCCCCCTGGTGACTAAAGTATTCTTTACCAAAAATTCGAAATTATATGCAAAAGATTTTGCATCGGGAGATGAATCAGCTGAATTTTTTTTTCAAATTGGAGTTTTAGAAGAAGAGCTATCTTGAAAAATGTAATTTACTTTTACGCCCCCTAGTGGAAAATCTATGCGTAATTTGAAAAAGTAACTATATCTAAAATACTCTTCGACATAAATGGAATGGAAAGATGAAATAATTTTTTCAATCGGTTGTTTAGAAGCAAATATGTTTAATAAAACGTAATTTTGAATTTGACATCATCTGCATTTACGCCCTCTAGCGGCGAAATTGTACATCGTAAAAGAAAACGAAATAAAGGTTAGCATACCTAGGCGTTTTTTGGGAGACGCGGCTTCGAGTCCCGCTCCAGGACGTTTAAAATTTTCAAGTTTTCGGATATTATCTGACTTACCATCCTTGTCACATTCACGCCAAAAAATCGGATTGTCATCTTCAAAAATTAACGAAATAAAGGATCATGATTCGCATATTTCAAGCTTCCGAATGTAAAAAGAATTTTTCAAATCGGACTCATAGTTGCAGAGATACCGTGGGTACAGACGGACGGACAAACCGATATCATAAGCACGATCTTTTGTTACAAAAGACGTGCTAAAAAGTATTTTACCATTATGTCTTAGAAGAAAAGTGCTTCAAAAGTAAGTCCTTTCCAATCCTTACTTAGGCATCAGAGACATAAAGAATTTCCCTATTCCGCTTTCTGCTGCAACTGGTTTTCGCAGTGATTCACTTTTACCCAAAGTGTTTTGGTAAATGGTGGTGACATTTATTTATCGGATATTTGGTTTAAATTGAAAGACGGTTCATATAAATGTTTTGCAAAACTCCCGTATTCCATGGGGGAATCATTTATTACATTTCTATTTTTATTGTTTCTTGCAGTTTTAACTTAAATAGCGCTCCCTTCATTTTCTCCGTTTCCAATGGTCTTTAATTAAACGTGTGCCAATGACACCTTTAAATTATCTCATCAATTCTAAATGAGTCATTCGAATCAATAACCAACTTGGTAAAGATATCAAATTGCCGCGATAAGTAGCAAACGTACGAGTAGATAACCCTGAAGGAATAAATGAACTGAATTACACTTTTTAAATACGACAAATGTTTTCCCGGTCAATCGCTGTAATAATACGATTGTGCGTGGGTAATTCTTTAAAGTTCAAACACATGTGCCCGGTAACTGAATTTGAAACTTTCATTCAACACATGTTTGGACCTGCTTTAGCCCCAATTATAGAACTGCTTGGTGGATATTACACTTCGTTTATCGATCACCATGAGCGACTCAAAGGGCTAAAAACAAAGTCCCGTTCTGAATTTGAGCCTACCCTTTCCAGGGAAGACAGAGCTTTCCCCATCGGACAAGGTTCACACTGCAGTTGTACTCTGTTAAAAACAAGAAAGATGACACCGAATTTTCAGGTGTAATGAGCAAGTCTTGTGAATCCGTTCTGACGCAAATTATATATGTACACAGTGTGGCAAAGAATTTTTAAGACTGGGTCAGTAAAATGAAATAGAAACAAGAAATTATAATTTGTTTTGGTTTGTTATTCAAAATGAGTCCCTCCGGCTTTAATACACTTGTTACAGCGATTTAATAATGATTCGAATGCCTGTTCCACTTCACTTTGCGGAATTGCCTCCAAAGCACGCGTCGAAGCTGTTTGTATGGTCGAAATGTCATCAAAATAACACCCTTTTAACGTCATTTTAAATTCTGGGAATAAAGAAAAGTCGCAGGGTGCTAAATCAGGCGGATACGGTGGATGATTCAACACACAGACGTTATTTTTCGCCAAAAATCTACGAACAAGAAGTGAGGTGTGACTGGGTGCATTATCATGCAACAAGCACCAACTGTTTTCATCCCGATATTCTGGATGAATGCGACGAATTCTGCCCATCAAATGCCTCAAAACATTTAAATAAAACTCACCAGTAATTGTTTGTCCACTTGGAACAAATTCTTTGTGGATAAATACCCTTACTATCGAAGAATGTAATGAGCATTGTTTTGATTTTTAATGGAACTTTTCTTGTTTTTTTGGCTTGTGGTGAGTTTTTTGACTTCCATTCCGCACTTTGTTTTAGGATCAAATTGAAAACACCATGTTTCATCACCTGTAACAATTGATTTTAAGAAGTTTGGATCATTTTCAGCGGCTGAACTGATGTCTCTGCAACGTACACTTCTCCTTGAATTTTGTTCATTGGTTAACGTGTGTGGAACAAATTTAGCACGGACCATCCTGCATGAAGATTTGTTTTGCCCAAATCTGATTTGTTTTGCCCAAATGAAGATTTGTTTTGCCCAAATCTTCAAGCAGGATGGTTCGAATCGTTTCTTTGTTGATGTTTAAAAACTCTTCCATCATTCTTAGTGACGCACATCGATTGTTTGCCACGAAATCACGCACTTTTTCAATAATCTCTGGTGTCCTAGATGAACTTGGTCTTCCGGTATGCTTATCACCTTCTAGCGTATCTCTTTCTTCCAAAAAACGTTTGTGCCACAGGAAAACATTTGATCTACTTAAACAAAACTCACCGTAAACTTGTTTCATCATTTGGTACATTTACGAAACACTTTTACCAAGTTTTGCGTTAAATTTGGTAACAGCCCTTTGTTCCATCTTAATAATTCAACATGAAAAAATTTTTACTTCTCTAATGAAAGGCCGTTTCGTTTGAGTTACTTTAACAACTGCGCAGTACTTTTGGCAGAAAGCAAGCAGATGGTCACGGTTTATAAAGCATTCGCGATTACACTGGTGGCGCCACCGTAGGCTGAAATCTAGCGCCAGTCTTAAAAATTATTTGACGCACTGTGGATTGTGCACCATGTTTTACATGTACTAGTACTTCATGGGGTACTAGATCAACACTGGCTCTCTCTTTGTACATTGATCATTTGACATACTGTGTACTATGTTTAATATGTACTAGTTATATATGTGTTATTTGATCAAAACTGGCTTTCTCTGTGTACTTTGATCTTTCGACGTACTGTGTACCATGTTGGTTATGTACTACTTATCTATGAGTTACCTGATCAACACCGGCTTTCTCTGTATATTTTTATCATTTGACATACTGTGTACCATATTTGACATGTACTAGTTCTTCATGTAGTACTAGATCAACACTGGCTTCCTCTGAGTACATTGATCATTTGACATACTGTGTGCCATATTTGCTATGTACTAGTTCTTCACGTGTTACTACATCTACACTGGCTCTCTCTGTGTACGTTGACCATTTCACAAACTGTGTACCATGTTTGCTATGTGTACTAGTTCTTCACGTGTTACTAGGTCAACACTGGCTCTCTCTCTGTGTACATTGATCATTTGACATACCGTGTACCATGTTGGCTATGCATTAGTTGTTCATGTGTTACTAGATCAACACTGGCTTCCTCTGTGTACATTCATCATTTTACATATTGTGTACCATGTTTGACATGTACTAGTTCTCTTTGTGTTACTAGATCAACACTGGCTCTCTCTGGGTTCATTGATCATTTGACAAACCATGTACCATCCCTGCTATGCACTAGTTCTTCGTGTGTTACTAGATCAACACTGGATCTCTCTGTCTACATTGATCATTTGAATAACTGTGTACCATGTTTGCTATGTACTAGTTCTTCACGTGTTACTAGATCTACACTGGCTCTCTCTGTGTACGTTGACCATTTCACAAACTGTGTACCATGTTTGCTATGTGTACTAGTTCTTCACGTGTTACTAGGTCAACACTGGCTCTCTCTCTGTGTACATTGATCATTTGACATGCCGTGTACCATGTTGGCTATGCACTAGTTGTTCATGTGTTACTAGACCAACACTGGCTTCCTCTGTGTACATTCATCATTTTACATATTGTGTACCATGTTTGACATGTACTAGTTCTCTTTGTGTTACTAGATCAACACTGGCTCTCTCTGGGTTCATTGATCATTTGACAAACCATGTACCATGCCTGCTATGCACTAGTTCTTCGTGTGTTACTAGATCAACACTGGATCTCTCTGTCTACATTGATCATTTGAATAACTGTGTACCATGTTTGCTATGTACTAGTTCTTCACGTGTTACTAGATCTACACTGGCTCTCTCTGTGTACGTTGACCATTTCACAAACTGTGTACCATGTTTGCTATGTGTACTAGTTCTTCACGTGTTACTAGGTCAACACTGGCTCTCTCTCTGTGTACATTGATCATTTGACATGCCGTGTACCATGTTGGCTATGCACTAGTTGTTCATGTGTTACTAGACCAACACTGGCTTCCTCTGTGTACATTCATCATTTTACATATTGTGTACCATGTTTGACATGTACTAGTTCTCTTTGTGTTACTAGATCAACACTGGCTCTCTCTGGGTTCATTGATCATTTGACAAACCATGTACCATGCCTGCTATGCACTAGTTCTTCGTGTGTTACTAGATCAACACTGGATCTCTCTGTCTACATTGATCATTTGAATAACTTTGTACCATGTTTGCTAGGTACTAGTTCTTCATGTGTTAGTAGATTAACACTGGCTCTCTCTCTGTACTTTGACCATTTAACATATTGTGTACCATGTTTGAAAATGTCTATACCGTATTTGTCTCCCTGTATATGTCAATGTATTTTGCCAACAAAGTAAAATAAATAATTGAATTTTTTACTTAAACCTTCAATAAAAAAAACGTAGTCCAAAGTTACGTTCCAAAAAAAGGGTCCAAAAATTAAGGGAAACTTTGTTTAGGGGAAATTTCAGCAAAATTTTCCAGCGATGTGTTGATGAGACTAGTGCTTAAATTGGCGTATCGCTCTAACAATATTTCTAAAGAGCTCCGTGGGGTTTGTCTGATTTCATGTGGTATGAAGAATTTTGAATTTAATTGGGGTATCATTCAGCCAATTAGGAGAATAAAATTGCATAAAATTCAGAATGATTTTCTCGTAAGCTCTCGAAGTAACGTCGAGTGTGCTACGCACCAGAACTTTCTCAGAAGCATTCGCGAAATATTCACAGCCTCTTCTCTTAGAAGAGAAAATGCTTAACATTCACCGAAAGGCATGCGTTATTATGAAACTCGGGGTTGCTGTAGAAATTTGTGTACCGGAAAGGTATGTAAACAATTCAGTGGATTAACAAATTATTTTGCGCAACTTTACGAAACTAAGAACTGCATAATATTACAACTGATTTTCAAATAAAGGAGTACGTTGTTCAAGATGTGCAGTAAAACTCCGTTTCTAACCAGCGACCCGCACTCACGTGGGAGTGTGTGCTACAAAAATTATGAAAAATCCTTCTGCATATTTACTTTGTAGATATTTATGAAACAGCATGCATGTAAATGGTTCATTTTAATCCATTTTGGTGAAACAAATAAAAATATATGGCAAAATGGTTTTTTATCTCCTTGATTTGGCAATGTCTTTCAATCATTAAACTGCAAAAACAAAGATACAAACTCAGACTAAAAATAGAGGATTTTCAGACATTTTTAGAACATTTTTAATAAGAAATTACATAAAATAAAAGAAATTCAAATATTTGAAACTGGCAACAGTGTGTTAGATGAACACAAAAGAAACATCTGCTGCAGTTGAATATCATCTGCTGAGAAAATAGAGCACGTAAACAAGCTATGGATAGGAGCTTATGCGTTTGCTAATTACGAAGCATTGCTATTTATTTGCTATTGAAGATGACTGGACTGCGTGCTGCAGATCCATGTGTACACTATCTACCAACAAGTAATTGGACACCTGTGATAGCAAAGGAAAACGAAGTTTATTCATCTTCAATAGTTGGTGGAGCCACCACGAGCGGCGATTACAGCT
The DNA here is from genome assembly GCA_039090855.1 of Macrothele yani. Taxonomy (NCBI): domain Eukaryota; kingdom Metazoa; phylum Arthropoda; class Arachnida; order Araneae; family Macrothelidae; genus Macrothele; species Macrothele yani. The sequence continues at coordinate 11,851,432 of CM076999.1, read as the reverse complement.
GCGACATACTCAACCAGGCGTTGTACGACGGCTAGCGGTATTTTCTTCCACTCGGCTTGGAGAAGACAGGTTTCAGTTCCTTCACCGATTTCGGACGGTGGAGGCACCCCTGAAGTCGACGCTCCAATTCGTCCCCTGTTTGAAAAGGTGCTCGATAGGGTTAAGGTCCTGGCTCTGCGCAGGCCAGTCCATTCAGTTAACCCCATTGTCACCATACCAAGCCAAGGTGGACCTCGCAACATGACAGGTTGCATTGTCATCCTAAAAATAACATGGGTCCACCCCGTAAAACTGCCACAACGTAGGAAGCGCATGGTCATCCAAAATGGTGCAGTAGGTCTCGGCGTTGAGTCTACCAGGAATTGCGACCAAGGGTCCTGTGCCATACCAGGAGAAACACCCCCATAGCATAATTCCACCGCTGCCGAACTTCACAGTTGGCACAACACATTCCGGCAGGAGGCGTTCTCGAGGCAGACGCCAAACCCATACCCTGCCATCCGAACGGTAGAGGGTGAACCTTGATTCGTCGCTTCAGAGAACCTGTTTCCACTGTTCAACGGTCCACTGTCGACGTTCTTTGCACCACGTTAGTCGAGCAACGCTATTGGACTTGGAGATGAAAGGCTTGTGGGTGGCAGCACGTCCATGATAACCGAGCAGATGGGCTTCCTTACAGATGGTATTCATCGAAAGAACACTCCCGGATGCCTGTTGAAACTCCTCGCGGATGTGGCCCATCAATTTGGTGCAGTTCTTCCGAATTTCTCTGGCCAGCACCCGTCGGTCTCTAACTCCCAGTTGTGTGGGTCTGCCGGGTCGGGGCACATTCCGACAGTCCCCTCTCATCTTGCACTTGCCAATCACGTTGGCCACTGTTGATTTTGGGTACTTCAACTCGCTGGATATGTCACGTGTGATCGGCCATTTCTGTGATACCCGACGATTACACCTTTCTCGAAATCAGAGAGCACCGAACTGCGTGGCATCTTGCATGCGACTGGTTGCGTTGTTGTTTCCCACGCGATATTTAACGGCGGTCGACCGTGATGTTTTTCAGGACCGCATATATCGTCGATTGCAGGGGTGTCCAATTACTTGTTGGTAGATGGCGTAACTGTCCTACAGCTCTGTTTTTGCCATCATGGGTATCATTCATCTGTATCATTATGTCCATAAAATTTCAGTTCAATCCCATGCTTCCTATTTGGTGCGCAAATTTCATTATCCGTGAGTGTATATCAGAAGATTAGTTTGCACGCCGTTGTCGTTCTCTATTTAAGCGATGTTTTCGTTCAGCTTTTTCTTCTTCCATGTTGTTCTACGATGAAGAAGTTCAACGGAACCAATAATTAATTAAATTTTCATCACAGAGAATCAAATTTAAGCCTGCAGTTACGTTCTCACAATTTTACTTGTTCCTTTTTTACGCTTTCCAACCGTACGTTGAAGAAGCGTTTATGCTCCAGGTTTGTCCGTCCGTCTGTCTGTCCGCTCGACCGCAGTCCGCACGATAATTCACGTGAAAATGGTTCGATTTCGACGAAATTTTAGTATGTGGTAGGGGACCACCTGGGGACGAACCCTATTGAAAATGGGTGAAACAGGGTCAAAGGTCAGGACATAGAAGCGGGATTCATTCCATTGTTCTTATGCGTCATAACTTGCGTAAAAATGGTTCGATTTCGATGAAATTTTTGCATGTAGTAGGGCACTACCTGGGGACGATTCCTATTGAAAATTGGTGAAATAGGGTTAAAGGTCACGACATAGGAGCTGGATCCATTCCATTGCCTTTATACATCATAACTTGCGTAAGAATGGTTCGATTTCGATGACATTCTAGTATGTATGTGGTAGGACACCACCTGAGGACAAACCTTATTGAAAATGGGTGAAATAGGATCAAAGGTCAAGACATAGGAGTTGGATCCATTCCATTGCCTTTATGCGTCATAACTTGCGTAAAAATGGTTCGATTTCGATGACATTTTAGTATCTGGTAGGGAACCACCTGGGCACGAACCCTATTGAAAATGGGCGAAATGGGTTTAAAGGTCAGGCAGGGCATAAGAGCGGGATCCATTCCATTGCCTTTATGCGTCATAACATGCGTAAATATGGTTCGATTTCGATGACATTCTAGTATGTGGTAGGGAACGACCTGGGCACGAGCCCTATTGAAAATGGGCGAAATGGGGTTAACGGTCAGGACACTGGAAAGGGATCCATTCCATTGCCTTTGTGCATCATAACTTACCTAAAAATGCTTCGATTGCGACAAAACATTATCATGTTGTTACGGAGGTACAGTGAACCGGTTCTTTTGAATATCAACGAAATGGGGTTAAAGGTCATTGCACAAAAGCAAGATTTATTCCACAGCCATTATTCTCATAACTTGCGTAAACCGACTTCTATTGCGACAAACCTTTAGTATGCTATTCCTGAGGAATACTGAACCGGTTCTGTTGAATATCATCAAAATGGGGTCAAAGGTCAGGACACAGGAGCGAGATTTATTCCACAGCCATTATCCGCATAACTTGAGTAATGATTTCTGGTATGTTGGAAAGCGTATCATAACCAATGCATTGCATGATTTTACTAACTTGTTAAAAAGTAAAATAACGCTGATTCCTTTTTAGGAACTTACCCAGCAATTTTATTCCTTTTTATGAAATTACTCTGCAATGCAAAGAAAATGAAATAAAACACGACATAACACCTACGTAACAGAACAAACGTCGCAGACAGTTCTTCGAGCACGTGCGTGTTGCCACAAATCAAGTCGTTACTAACTTTATTTACTTCCCGGTAAGTCTCGTTCATTTTACGTATCGTGCAGTACTGGTGAGCTTAGTTCCAATTTCAGCCACCGGATCAAAGCAGACGCCGCTGCAAGTACTGAATGACATCAGAGCGTAAGGGACAGACGTAGCCTGTTAAATAGGTTCAGTTTCTATAAATGCGTATAACGTACAAGTTTGTCCGCGATGGAATTCTAATCCGTATACCCTCACTCCGGAAGAAATCGATCTCCCAACTGAGCTACGCTGACAGTGCCCGGCGTAGCTCAGTTGGGAGAGCGACTTAGATATCTGCCTTTATCTCATGTGCACCCTGAGGTGCTGGGATGTCACATCTGCCCCCTTCCCCTAAAGATGGCCGTGGTCAGCCGGAACCATGTGTCACTGTAGACAGTCATCCCATGAAGAACGTGCTTTTGAGAAATCACAGACAATTTAGTGTGTGGAACGTAATATACACTGATTTATTTTTTCGAAACACTGAAGAAGGGATTCTCATTTTTTCTGTTTATCCGTGTGGAAAGACCATCACATCATGGAGAGAAATTTAACAGCCGGGTCATCCTGGAAGTTCGGGCGCAAACTCGATGTGGCATCGATCCAGAAGGGCTTACTCAGGCTCTCCTTCCCAGCCAATAATGCATAGTGAAATCTGGAAATGCCACTTCATTTTGAATACTTCTTTTTAACCACTTTTTCTCACAGTAGCACAATTCATAGCGTTCTTTCACTCGACAGGCTGCTTCATTTCGTAGCGCGCTACAGATGAAGTTCCAAAAGTCACGGAATACGCACTTAATATCCTGTAGGACCTCCTCTAGCCGGTAGAAGTGCAGCAACTCGACGTGGCATCGATTCCAGAAGTGGCCAGAAGACTTCTGGAGGATGTTCAAATATGCCGTCCGAACAGGCGCCCACAGTTCCCTGTTATTTGTAGGTGCAGGATCTTGGGTGCGATTGGACCTTTCCACCACGTCCCATAAGTGTTTTAATATGCTCGTGTCGGGCGAACGTGGTGCCTAAATTCATCCGTCGGAACTGTGCAGAATGCTCCTCGAACCAATTTTGAGCAACTTGATCAAGATGGCATGTTGTATTGCCCACCTGGAAAATTCCATCTTTGTTGAGGTACGTAAAGGTCACACAGCAGAGTAACAAAGCTGTTACCGGTTAATGGCGTGCTTACGAGGACCAGAGGAGCCAACGCGTGTCACGTAAAGACATTCCACACATGTAAGAACACCACCACCAGTTTGCACACTGAATTGTTGACAGCTTGATTCCATGGTTTCACGGGGTTCTACGCTTACCCAAACCCTATCATCAGCTCGTAACAACTGGTTGCGTGACTCATCAGACCACGTGACATGTTGCTAGTCTTCCAAGGTTCAATTACCGTGTTCACGAGCCCAGGTGAGGCGCTGTGTCCGATGCCGTGGTGTTAACAAAGGCACTCTGGTGGGTCTTCTGCTCCCATACCCCATTGACGCTTATTTACGCTGCACTGACCTGATGGATATGTCTGTGGTACTTCCTGCATTGAGTGGGGATGTTATTTAGGCCAGTGTTGCTTGTCTGTTAGCATGGACAATCCAGGTCCGCTTGTAACAACTGGTAGCGTGACTCATTGGACCACGCCACATGTTGCTATTCTTCCAGTGTCCAATTATCGTGTTCACTAGCCCAGGTCAGGCGATGTGTCCGATGCTGTGGTGTTAACAAAGACACTGTGGTGTGTCTTCTGCTTCCATACCTAATGGACGCTAAACTACGATGCACTGGCCTGACGGATATGTCTCTGGGAGCTCTGCATTGATGTGGATGTTATTTAAGTCCGTGTTTCTTGTCTGTTAACATGGACAATCCAGGTCAGTTTGTAACAACTGTAGCGTGACTCATTGGACCACGCCGCATGTTGCTATTCTTCCAGTGTCCAATTTTCGTGTTCACTAGCCCAGGTGAGGCGCTGTGTCCGATGCCGTGGTGATAACAAAGGCCCTCTGGTGGGTCTTCTGCTCCCATACTCTATGGACGCTAAATTACGCTGTACTGACCTCATGGATATGTCTCTGGTACATCCTGCATTGAGTGTGGATGTTATTTCAGCCAGTGTAGCTTGTCTGTTACCATGGACAATCCAGGTCAGCTTGTAACAACTGTAGCGTGACTCATTGGACCACGCCACATGTTTCTACACTTCCAGTGTCCAATTATCGTGTTAACGAGCCCAGGTGACGCTAAATTACGCTGCACTACTGACCTGGTTGATATGTCACTGGTACGTCCTCCATTGAATACGGATGTTATTGAAGCCAGTGTTGCTTGTCTGGTAGCATGGACAATCCAGATCAGCTTGTAACAACTGGTAGCGTGACTCATTGGACCACGTCACATGTTGCTGCTCTTCCAGTGTCCAATTACCGTGTTCACGAGCCCAGGTGACGCTAAATTACGCTGCACTGACCTGATGGATATGTCACTGGTACGTCCTGCATTAAATATGGATGTTATTGAAGCCAGTGTTGCTTGTCTGGTAGCATGGACAATCCAGATCAGCTTGTAACAACTGGTAGCGTGACTCATTGTACCACGTCACATGTTGCTACTCTTCCAGTGTCCAATTATCGTGTTCACGAGCCCAGGTGAGGCAAATGATTCCGATGCCGCGGTGTTAACAAAGGCATTCTGGTGGATCTTCTGCTCCCATACCCCAAGGACGCTAAATTACGCTGCACTGACCTGATGGATATGACTCCGGTACCTCCTGCATTAAATGTGGATGTTGTATGAGCCAGTCTCACTTGTCTGTTATCATGGACAATCCTCGTCAGACGCCGCTGGTCACGGTCATTCAGCACCCGTGGTCAACCACTGCACTGCCCACGGTGGGTGGTAATCCCTTGCATGTGGTATTTTCGCCGGACACGTGACACCGTGGATCGAGAAATGTTGAATGTTCGCACAACTTCGGAAACTGAATGTCCCATCCGTCTGTCTCCCACTCGTTCAAACTCCGACAATTCACGTTGGCTTGCCATATTCCAATTGGTTGTTGTTCAACCTTACTCGCGATATTACCCCTCGCAACTGATAAACATAGTTCCGTGCGTCGAAACTTTTTAACGACGACAGGGCCAGTTAAAAATGTTCATACTGCTATCCCATGACTTTTGGCAGTTCAATGAACACTGAAGAGCAATTGAATTAGAGACAGCTGGCGTTATGCAAATGTAGCACTGTGGGCGACCCTGTAAACGGAAACGACATGACGTATGCAGCGATCCCACAATATAAGGAGTGATGCGTCGGGAATCAGTAAGAGTCGGACGCAGTATGGCTCATTCGAATGATCTAAGCGCATTTGATCGTGGGCAATTTGTCGGGGCCCGACGAATGGGTCACTCCTACTCGGAAGTCCTGCAGGCACTGGGGTTTTCACGAGCCACTGTGTCACGGGTTCACCGTGAATACATTGAATCCGGTAAAACCATCCCTGCAAAGGGCCAACTGCCGTGGATAACAGCGTGTGGATGAGCAGCGTCATCGCTGGATAGCTCGCATTGTAACAGCGGATAGACGGGCCACAGTGCAAGAAATCACTCGGCAAATTAACGCTGGTGCACAAAAACGTGTAAGCAGCCATACCATCCAGAACCATCTCCTCGCTATGGGATACAGAAGCCATCGTCAAACGAGGGTACCGTTGCTGACCGCACATCACAGGGTGCAAAGATTAGCATGGGCGCGGGAACATCGCCACTGGACCCTAGACATGTGGAAAAATGTTGCCTGGACTGATGAGTCGAGATTCACGTTGGTACATGTGGATGGCACGATACGAGTACGGCGCAAACCACATGAAGTGATGGATCCTTCTTGCCAGCAGGGTACTCTTCAAGCTGGTGGGGGTGACAATCTCGTCTGGGGACTGTTTGCGTGGACTGAAATGGGACCCCTGGTACGTGTGACATCGTCCCTCACAGATGAACGTTACCGGAATATCCTGGACGACCATTTGCTCCCGTTTGTGCGTCTTCAACATCCCACTGGGGACCTCATCCTGCAACAAGACAATGCAGCTCCCGAATTGTATCTGAATGGTTGCATGCACACTCCACCGACGTGACCTCGCTTCCTTGGCCAGCAAGGTCACCTGACCTCAGCCCATCTGGGATGCCTTCGAGAGAGATGACCCCCCTTCATCAAATCTTCGTGAACTGAGGGAGCTTGTTCAATGGTCGTGGATCCGTATGGCTTCCCAAGGCTTCCGGTGTCTTGTCGAGTCCATGCCGAGACGAATCACCGCCGTAATCAGGGCGAAAGGTGGTGCTACACGTTACTAGACAGGTATCTCTAATTCAATTGCTCTTCAGTGTACATTACTCTGTTTGTAGCGATGCTACCAGTCATGCTACTGTAGAAACGCTAATTGTAGAGCATGTAATTGCAGATTGAGACTTCAGGTAAAATTATCAACGGGGTCTCCTGCACAAAAAGGATTAACCATGAATTCATCAAAAGCGTGATAATGCATGTTTCTATTTAAGCATTGCGATGTTTCCTTTCCTCAAAAATCTTCACCAGAGAAAATATTTCGGGGATCGGAAAGTTAACGTCCCTCAGATAAATGGCGAGAGAAGGGGAAATATTAAACTGTCAGCGATGAGAAGAAAACATGGTGATCGGCCGGACCAAGAGATAACAACATAATAAAATATACACAAGCCAAGAGAGGGAAAAATGTGTTTACATTCATAACATGGACGAAATGACGCCACAAAACTGCCTGGAGACATGCCAGCAAAGTTCGTTTCCTCCCGTACGTGGCGCTGCTGCTCCATTGATACACAGATGACAAAGTTACACCAACAGTCAACTCTGCAATAGGTCATAGCAGTAATGATCATGAAACAAAAACAAGGAACGAAAGAAAGATGCATTCTCTATTTTTGATCGACGCCTCGTGGTTCTCTTACTTGGACAATACGTGTAGAAATTAAATAATATTTTGCGCAATTTTTGTGCGCGTAGCTTGCACAATATAAACAAAATACCTCCGATTTCGTTACTGTATTAAAGTTAATATTTATTTCAGAAACCAAATGGCTTATTAATCATCGCATAATTCTGAAAGGGTTTTGCTAAATATGATATAAGAATCAAACAGGCACAGAAGCAACTGTGCCGTAAGCTACAACGTAGAACTACATCAATTGCAAGGTCGTTTTATTTCAAACGTCGGAAAACTTTATTTCGCAACCCCCCCCCTCCCCCCAAAAAAATATAACAATCAAATCAATAATGTATTCGCCGCTAGCATTTACAACTGCTTCCCATCATTCCACAAGTTGTTCGATGCCTCGATGATAGAAATCTGCAGGTCGTGACCCGACGAAGTAGTACAACCACGTCCGCAATTCCACGTCATTATTGAACGACACGCCGCGCAATTCGTTGGAAAGCGATCCAAACAGATGAAAATCGGATGGAGCCAAGTCCGGATAATATAGCGAGTGCGGTAGACTTTCCCAATAGAGCACTTGAATGACGGTTTTGGTCATATTGGCGATGTGGTGCTTAGCCTTGTCGTGTTGCAGCGAAACACCGTATCGCCGATCGGGTCGCTTTTGTTGCATTGCCCCGTGGAGTCGATCCGTTTTCTGAGCATACACTGCTGGCCACCCAAAATGCAACATCAAGAAGGACACGAGATAGCAAAGCCAGATTTACTGGACACATAACAACAGATACAAAGATGAAACGATTGAGCTTACAGGCCCGTGCGACTTGCGGAACACGCAGACATCAATAGCTCGTGTGGCCCACATGGCTGGCAATAACGGCCGCTACACGCCGCGGCATTGAACGAAAGAGGCTTTGGATGTGGGCTTAGGGTATGTCGCTCCGGGTTGCTTCCACACGTTGCTACAGTTCATCAGGCGTAGCCGCAAGTGGTGCTTGCCGGGACACTCGGTTGCCGATCAGCGACCAGACGTGTTTAATGGGCGACATATCGGAACAATAGGCGGGTCACGGCAGCAGTGACACCTGGTGGGCCGTGAATTACTGTTGCACAATGCGTGCCACGTGCGGGCGCGCATCGTCCTGTTGAAACGTGGCCGCTGGCAGGTCCTACAGGTAAGAGAGGACTACAGGCTGCAAAACGTCGGAGATGAAGCGGTGGCTGTTGAGTGTAACGGCGATGCGTACCAGAGGGGTGCGGGTGTCATATCCAATTGCGCCCCAAACCATAATGGCAGGCGATAGACCGGTATGGCGATGCATAATGCAGGCGTCATACAGTCTCTCACCGCGGTTCCACCACACGCGGATCCGACCATCATGGTGTTGCAGGCAGAAGCGGGATTCGTCGGAGAAGACAATGTCGTGCCATTCCGTAGTCCAGATGCTGCGTTCAGCGGCCCACTGCCGCCGCACTCGCCGGTGGTGTAACTTCAATGGTAATCGGAGCAATGGGCGCCGTGCGACAAGTCCCCGCTCCTGCAGACGACGTCGAACATTACGTGCTGATACAGGTTGTTGCGCAACACATCCTAATTCCTGCGCTAACGTTTGTGATGTGGCGGTGCGAGCCGTCAAAGCCAGAAGCACAACATGCCGGTCCTTTCTTTTGGTAGTGTGGCGCGGCTGCGGCAATCGCTCACGTCGGTCTCTCCGTCCCTCCTCCACCCACCGAATCCATAGTCGTCTCACTGTGGCTGGATGTCGTCCCACACTGGCGCCGATGTTTCGGTACGATAAACCGCTGTCGCGATAAGCCAGTATTCGTCCTCTGTCGAACTCCGAAACGTGCTGGAATGACTGCCGTATTCTGCGACGAGGCATCAGGAAGCTTACCACGCACAGGTCCGGCAGCACAACACACTTCCACTTCTTACACCCCGCCTTCTGTGCACCCTTCTTATAGTGCCTCTCGGTGGCGTTTCGGGTGCACCTGATTTTCGTATGCCTTGCAATGCTAATCGTTCGCAAGTCCTTTCGCGGGCGACGAATGCTGCGAATTTCAGGTGAATTGCATGCTTCCTTCTTGGTGTTGCATTTTGGGTGGCCAGCAGTGTATATACAGTACGGGCAGATGATGATGCATATGAATATCACAGTATGCTATGACTGCGTCAGAAAGTAACAAAGGATTGATCTGTATGTACATGGGATGAGCGCAATTAACAAGATGAATATGACAGATATATTTACAGAGCAAATAAAATATGCTATAATAAGCAGAAGCGTCATAACAGGACAGCACTACGGCTGTAATGTACGTAGAATAAAGAAGTAAAACTACGGAGCGGGCTATGTACAACATATGCAAAAGCAGTATATCAATGGTGCAAACATAGAAATATAGACTGAGTAGCCACTTTATTATGACCACCTGTCATTTTAAGCAAATGAGCTATGGCTGCACGCTGTTGCCGCCAGAGGGCGAGGCTAGTATAAAAAGAGAAAGCTTAGTGCTTGCGACAGTAGCAGAAGTGATTTTTGGGTTACGAGATGGGCAAAAATTGCGATTTGACGGACTTTCAACGTGGAATGATTGTAGTAGTTCAGAGCCATGGAGCGAGTATCACCGAAACCGCCGCATTCGTGAAATGTTCCAGAGCAGCTGTTGTTAAAGTGTTTAAAGACTGGACTGTCAGCCAAAAAACTGGGGTTCTACGTGCAACGTGTGGTCGTCATGGACTAGTGACGGCTCGAGCGGAACGGAGAGTGTCCAGACTGGTAACAGACAACAGAAGGGCAACAGTGCAGCAAATTACAGACCATCTTAATCAAGGATACCCTCAAATGATCTCTGCATGCACTGTTAGCCGTACACTGCACCGGATGAGATATGGCAGCCGAAGGCCTGTTCGAACACCTTTGCTGTCTGCAGTTAACAAGAGAACACGTCTCCAGTTCGCAAATGAGCACAAGGATTGGACAGTCGATAATTGGAAACAAATTATGTGGTCCGATGAATCACGTTTTCAGTTGCACCATGCCGATGGCCGAATGAGAATTTGGCGGAAACAGCACGAAAGCATGGACCACAAATGCATTGCTACAATCCTTCAAGCTGGTGGAGGCAACGTTATGGTTTGGGGAATGTTTTCCTGGCATGCGTTGTGCCCTTTTATTCGTGTCTGACTGGCACATCATATCTAAACATCGTTGCGGACCAAGTGCATCCTGTGATGTGGATGGTTCATCCCAATGGCGATGGCTACTTTCAACAAGATAATACGTCCTGCCATAGTACTCGTATTATACAGGATTGGTTTCAGGAAGAGGCTGGTGAGTTTACTTTGCTTAGGTGGCCCCAACGATCTCCAGATTTAAACCCCATTGAGAATTTGTGGGATGGAGTTGAACGAGCCATCAGACAGCTGGATCCACAACCCTGCAATCTCACACTCCTGGAAAGTGTTATTCATCAAGCATTGTCTCAGATTCTACAAACCACTATTAACATCTCGTGGAAACGATGCCACAAAGAATCGACGCAGTATTAAAGGCAAAAGGTGGCCCAACGAAGTACTGAGGGTGTTGGTGATAATAAAGTTGCCACTCCGTGTGTAAATGGTGTAGACTAAAAATAAAGCGATCAGCGCCAGGGCTGAAAAAGGTACAGTACAAAATATAGGTTAACGTAAACACAGTGCGATGTACATCATACAGGTGGTATGTAAACTGTTATACCAACAAATACAAAAGAAATGGAAACAGATTGGTGTCGGAAGCATAGATACATGTCCAAACTTTTGTAAAGAACACGATGCAAGTAATACAAATAAAAGACGTACAAATCTGGACAAAAGTATGGATAAACAATATAGTGCAAAGTTGAAATAAAACTGTGTATCGAAAAACAGTCAAAGCAATGATAAATATGACTGTAGGCAGATAGGCTGAACCAGAAGGTTGTGTGAGGAAATCAGCAGAGAGTTCTTATAAGAAGAATCAAACAATAAGTGGCCCCAGCAGTGAATTGCGATGTAATTTGCGACAACGGGGCACTCCGGGAGGATGTTACGATACTTGCCAGACGCCGCTGTCCATAAACGTCCAGTGCTTTTCTATGGCCACACGGGTCTTGCACTCTGGATGTTTTTCCTGTGTTTGTCTAGTCCAGGTACACCTTTGAAATTATTGACCATTTAAATACAAATTCTACGGCAATTTCCGGGATGAAGTGACCCATCTCCCAGGCGCCAGTTATCATACCACGTTCGAAATCGCTTAAATCCTGAATTGCTGCCATCTGAACTACGAATGCTAGTACTTGGGCTTGCGGAGATATCTGTCTCTGTATTGACGTCGTTTCTGACGATACCATTTATCGCATGGGTGTAGTGGCAAGTAATAGAAATGGCAGCGCCCTTCCCAGTTTTTGTTTGGGCACCTCAACGTCTCTAAATGAAATGCCGCCACGGTAGCGCAGTTATCTAAGCGATGGTTTCTCATCATTCGTCCGAGATGGGTCCAGGTTCGAATCCCGGTGAGGCATGGATGTTGTGATTGTCTTACGGCACTGGCTCTCTCCCTTCCCTTGAACCAGTTACCCTTAATCATTGACGGACGACTGCTTACAGCGCATTGAGTTGCTCACTGTGGTCGTTAAACCTCCAATAATAAAAAATAATAAATAAATGTGCACAGATATTGACACTGTTACACAGATATAAACATATTGATCAAGTAACACGTTGCTGGCGCAGTGTTCTAAGTGATGGCTTCTGATCATTCGTCCGAAAAGGGTCCGGGTTCGAATCCCGGTGAGGCATGGATGTTGTGTTTGTCTTACGGCACTGGCTCTCTCTCCTTCCCTGGAACCAGTGACCCTAAATTAGGGACGGGCGACTGCTTATAGCCCATTGAGTTGCTCACGGTGGTCGTTAAACCTCCAATCAAAGAAAGAAAGAAAGAGGTATGGATGTTGTGTTTCTCTTACGGCACTGGCTATTTCCCATCCCCGGAACCAGTGACCATAAATTAGGGACGGGCGACTGCTTATAGCCCATTGAGTTGCTCACGGTGGTCGTTAAACCTCCAATAATAAAAAATAATAAATAAATGTGCACATATATGGACACTGTTACACAGATATAGATATATTGATCAAGTAACACATTGGCCACCCCGGTGGCGCAACGGTCTAAGCGATGGCTTCGGATCATTCGTCCGAAAAGGGTCCGGGTTCAAATCCCGGAGAGGCATGGATGTTGTCTTTCTCTTACGGCACTGGCTCTCCCCTTCCCTGGAACAAGTGACCCTAAATTAGGGACGGGCGACTGCCTATAGCCCACTCAGTTGCTCACGGTTGTCGTTAAACCTCCAATAATAAAAAATAATAAATAAATGTGCACAGATATGGACACTGTTACAGAGATATAAACATATTGATCAAGTAACACATTGGTGGCGCAGTGGTCTAAGTGATGGCTTCTGATCATTCGTCCGAAAAGGGTTCGGGTTCGAATCCCGTGAGGCATGGATGTCGTGTTTCTCTTACGGCACTGGCTATCTCCCTTCCCTGGAACCAGTGACCCTAAATTACGGACGGGCGACTGCTTATAGCCCATTGAGTTGCTCACGGTGGTCATTAAACCTCCAATAATACAAAATAATAAATAAATGTGCACAGATATAGACATATCGATCAAGTAACAGATTGGCCGCCCCATTGGCGCAGTGGTCTAAGCGATGGTTTCTGATCATTCGTCCGAAAGGGGTCCGGGTCAGAATCCCGGTGAGGCATGGATGTTGTGTTTGTCTTACGGCACTGGCTGTCTCCCTTCCCTGGAACCAGTGACCCTAAATTAGGGATGGGCGACGGTTTATAGCCCATTGAGTTGCTCACGGTGGTCGTTAAACCTCCCATCAAAAAAAAAAAAAAAAAAAAGAACAGCCTTTCAATTCAACGTAGGCCCAACACTGAGCCACCTTCTTCTATTCCCAAATGACGGTGGCTCAGTGCTCAGCCTACGTTAAATTGCAAGGCTGTGCTACTTGGGTATAGACATACTGATCAACTAATACATTGGACGCCCCGGTGGCACAGTGGTCTAAGCGATGGCTTTTGATCATTCTTCCGAGATGGGTCCGGGTTCGAATCCCGGTGAGGCATGGATTTTGTGTTTGTCTCACCGCACTGGTTCTCTCCTTTCCCTGGAACCAGTGACCCTAAATTAGGTACGGGCGACTGCTTATAGCCCATTGAGTTGTTCACGGTGGTCGTTAAACCTCCAATAATAAAAAATTATAAATAAATGTGCACAGATATAGACAGTGTTACACAGATATAGGCATATTGATCAAGTAACACATTGGCCGCCCCGGTGGCGCAGTGGTCTAAGCGATAGCTTCTGATTATTCGTCCGAAACCAGTCGGGGTTGAAATCTCTGTTAGGCATGGATGTTGTGTTTGTCTTACGGCACTAGCTCTCTCTTTTTCCTGGAACCAATGGCCCTAAATTAGGGACGGGCAATTGCTTATATATAGCCCATTGAGTTGTTCACGGTGGTCGTTAAACCTCTTATAATAAAAAATAGTAAATAAATGTGCGCAGATATAGACATATTGATCAAGTAACACATTGGCTGCCCCGGTGGCGCAGTGGTCTAAGCGATAGCTTCTGATTATTCGTCCGAAACCGGTCGGGGTTGAAATCTCTGTTAGGCATGGATGTTGTGTTTGTCTTACGGCACTAGCTCTCTCCCTTCCCTGGAACCAGTGGCCCTAAATATGGGAAGGGCGACTGCTTATAGTCCATTGAGTTGTTCACGGTGGTCGTTAAACCTCCAATAATAAAAAATTATAAATAAATGTGCACAGATATAGACAGTGTTACACAGATATAGACATATTGATCAAGTAACACATTGGCCGCCCCGGTGGCGCAGTGGTCTAAGCGATAGCTTCTGATTATTCGTCCGAAACCAGTCGGGGTTGAAATCTCTGTTAGGCATGGATGTTGTGTTTGTCTTACGGCACTAGCTCTCTCCCTTCCCTGGAACCAGTGGCCCTAAATATGGGAAGGGCGACTGCTTACAGTCCATTGAGTTGTTCACGGTGGTTGTCTCACGTGATGAAAAATCTCTTCAAACACGGAATAAAACAGACATGTCTGCCGCAGTGGAGAAAGCGGCGTGTGTGTTTTGGTTTTTTAGAACAGTTCAGTGTCAGTTCAGAACGTAGTGAAAAAGAACGCCGCCGACACAAAGGCGCATCGAACAATGAGTAAATAAATTCAAAACAACAGGAAGTGTCTTGAAGGGCAAAAGCACTGGGAGGCCTTCCATTTCGGACGAAAAGGTGGAAAACATGCGTACGGCTTATCTGAGGAGCCCGAAGAAGTCCATCCACTTCGCCAGTCGTGAACACGAAGTGCCGAGAGCAACGGTTCGCAAGGTGGTGGCTAAACGACTCCTCCTACATGCGTATAAAGCGCAGTTAGTGCAAAAACAGCGACCTAATGATCAATCACGTGGAAAAGCTTTTGCGGTAGACATTCTTAATGGCATTGACGAAGACTCTAACGACCTTTCACGGATCTGCTCCAGCGATGAGTCGACATTCAATGTTTCTGGCTCAGTGAATAAACATAACTGCCGAATCTGGGGCACGAGAAATCTCAATGTGGTCGTAGCCAACAAGAGAGACAGCCCGATGGTTCATGTTTGGGCTGACCTAATGGAAGACAGAGTGATAGTGCCCTTTTTCTTCGCTGAGCCAACCGTTACTGGAATAACGTAGCTGGGCATGTTAGATCAATTCGCAATTCCACAGCTCTAGGATATTAAAAACATCATTTTTCAGCAAGATGGGGCGCCTCCGCACTGGTTTTTGGATGTACGCGTATCTTTAGACCACCATTTTCCAGTGAGTTGGATTGGACTTGTCGATCCAACTGCATCACCCCCCCCCGTTCTTCTGATATTACCCCATGTGATTTTTTTAGGGGAGGGAGGCTTTACTAAGAACACTGTGTACAAGAAAAGGTCACATCCATCACTGATCTCAAAGAACGCATTACTGCACCCTTCTTCCTTGTTACACCTAACATTCTGCAGCGAACGTGGGTGGAACTGGACTATTGCTTAGACATCCTGCGAGCAACGAAGACCAACTGACATTTTCTTTTAAACTTTCACAGTTATCATGTGTTTTGACATTAAAAGTAAGTTGTTATTTGCAATTTTTTTCAATACCATACTAAAACTGTATATTTTATTTATGGACACCCTAGTGGGAGAAGTGACCTATTAAGATTTATTGAGTGACCCAACTCTTTTTGTGGTACTTTGGCTGTTTCATTTTGACACCTTATTTTTCACTTGGTTCTGTATGCGGTCGTTTCTGTCGGAATCAAGTGTTTCTCACGGATTTTCATCAAATTTCGTAGCATTACTTCACGCATTTCATTAGTTATCGCGAGTTTTCTGGGATTGTTTTCTTAATTTCTGGAAACCGGTGTACAAAACTGCTCAGACCCCGGTGGGGCAGTGGTCTAAGCGACGATTTCTGATCGTTCGTCCGAGATGGGTCTGGGTTCGAATCCCGGTGAGGCATGCATATTGTGTTTGTCTTACAGCGCTGGTTCTCTCCCTTACCTGGATCCAGTGACCCTAAATTAGGGACGAGTGACTGTTTATTGCCCACTGAGTTGCTCACGGTGGTCGTTAAACCTCCAACAACAACAAAAAAGTTAGTAAAATCATGCAATGTATTGATTGTTATACGCTTTCCAACATACCAGAGATCATTACTCAAGTCATGAGGAAAATGGCTGTGGAATAAATCTTTCTCCTGTCTCCTAACCTTCGATCCTATTTGGATGATATTTAACAGAACCGCTTAAGTATACTTCCCAAAGAACATGATAACGTTTTGCCTCAATCGAAGCAGTTTTAGTCAAGTTATGGCGCATAAGGTCAATGGAATGGATCCCGCTCCAGTGTCCTGACCTTTGACTCCATTTCGTCCATTTTCAACAGAGCTCGTTTCCAGGTGGCTCCCTGCCACATACTAAAATTTCATCAAAATCGAACCATTTTTACGCAAGTTATGAGGCATAAGGTCAACAGAATGGAATGGATCCCTCTCCTATGTTCTGACCTTCGACCCCATTTCGACCATTTTCAATAGGGTATGTCCCCAGTGATTCCTTTCCACATACTAAAATTTCATCCAAATTGAAACATTTTTACATAAGTTATGACGCATAAGGGAAATGGAATGGATTCCTCTCCTATGTTCTGACATGTGACTCCATTTCGACCATTTTCAATAGGGTTCGTCCCCAGGTGGTTCCCTACCACATACTAAAATTTCATCGAAATCGAACAGCTTTGTCCATCCGTCCGTCTGTCTGTATGTCGCACGATAACTCGCGTCAAAATGGTTCGATTTCGATGAAATTTTAGCATGTGGCAGGGGACCATATGGGAACGAGCCCTATTGAAAATGGACAAAATGGGGTCAGGACATAGGATCAGAATCCATTCTGCTGTTGTTATCCCATATTATTAAAGGAGCAATTCTTGTATGTAAATTTTATTATGAAAACGGCTCTAAGGATTTTGATGAAAGTCGTTAGCCTACCGTTTTCTGGCACTAGAGATCGATTTGGCTTGATCTCGACTTTAGGAAAATTTGTTTAGTCGGTTAAATATCCACCCCGAATTACCACGTTTTTAGTGTCATGGCGTCGTACCATTAATGTTACCCATGCTTAGAAATCTTATGACGTCACACTCTCGCGATTGAGATGTTAGCGCGCGGTCACGCCATCTTTCTCATTACGTCACGCGTTATGTGTGGATCCTATTAAAGTTTTATGACGTCACACTCTTGCGAGCAGATGGTCGCGATTACTATCTGCCTCATTACGTCACGCGTTGTGCACGTATGCCCGTCCGCACGATAACTCGCGTAAAAATCTTTCGATTTCGATGAACTTTTAGTATGTGGTAAGGGAACTCCTGGGGAGGAACTCTATTGAAAGTGAACAGAATGGGGTCAAAGGTCAGGACATAGCAACGGGATCCATTCCACTGCCGTTATGCGTCATGACTAACGTAAATAAATTTTCGATTTCGATGAAATGTTAGTATGTGATAGGAGACCGTCTGGGGACAAACCCTGTTAAAAATGGGCGAAATCGGGTAAAAGGTCAGGACATAGGAGCGGAGACTTCCATCGCCATTATGCGTCATAACTTACGTAAAAAATTCTTCGATTTGGATGAAATGTTAGTATGTTGTAGGGGCCTGCCTGGGGACGAATCTTATTGAAAATGGGTGAAATGGGGTCATAGGTTAGGACACAGGAGCGGGATCTATTCCATAACCGTTATGCATCATAACCTACGTAAAAATGCTTCGTTTGCAAGAAACTGTTATCATGTTGTTTCGGAGGTATACTGAACCGGTTCTATTGAATATCATCGAAATGGGATTAAAGGTCAATACACAAGACCGAGATTTATTCCACAGCCATTATCCTTATAATTTGAGTGATAACTTGAGTAATGATTTCTGGTATGTTGGAAAGCGTATCATAATCAATGCATTGCATGATTTTACTAACTTGTTACGTAAGATATGACGCATGAGGGAAACGGAATGGATCCCTCTCCTATGTTCTGACCTTTGACCATATTTCGACTATTTTCAATAGGGTTCGTGCCCAGGTGATCCACTACCACATGCTAAAATTTCATTGAAATCCAACCATTCTTACGCGAGTTATCGTGCGATAGGCGGACAAAGCTAGAGCGTATACGTTTCTTCAACGTACGGTTGGAAAGCGTAAAAAAAAAATGGGCCGAATCATTTCCCGACAAAGATAATGCAAAGAAATCCTAAGAAATTGTGTGGAAAAGGTGGGCGCAGGAAATTTAAAAGCCAGACAGAAAAGCTATATATAACTTTTCCTTTCTGTTACAACCTCCGTAAATGCATGCGAAGCTATTATCTCAACCAGATACCCAATTAGCTACATCTGACTAATTTATCAAAGGCACGTTTTTCTATCGTCCTTGAATTACGGCGACATGCATTTTCACTGCTGTCGCAACATTTTTTGGTGTGTTATTTTCTGTTGGAAATAAATTTATCCATCGTAACAACGAACAAATGTGCCTCGCTATGCAATTTCCTTTATCGCGTTGGAGTTGCTTATGAGAATAATATTCAAATGAAGATTTTAATATTCTAAAGACCCACCATTTATTCGCTGGGAGAATAGCAGCAAGCAGAAAGCACACACAATTCAATCTCACGGTGAAGAGAGTCTTTAAAATTAGCAACATTTGTTAGAACAGGAAAATGATGTTACCAAGTGACTTAACCTTGGACATCCCCACCGGCGACTCACAGCTTCGAGAAAAGAAATCCTTTATCTCATATGAACAACTACAACAACGAATGGACAAATTAATACACATAGTGCCGCAATTAAGTAATGACACTGAAGCGATGGCTTCTGATCATTCATCCGAAAGGGGTCCGGGTTTAAATTCGGGTAAAGCATGGATGCTGTGTTTGTCGTAATGCATTGGCACTCTCTCTTCCCTGGAACCAGTGATCCTAAATCAGGGACGGGGAGACTACTTATAGCCCATTGAGTTACTCACGGTGGTCGTTAAATTCCAACAACAAAAAAAAGCCCACCGGTGGCGCAGTGGTCTAAGCGATGGCCTCTGATCATTCGTCCGAAAGGGGTCCGGGTTCGAATCCCGTGAGGCATGGATGTTGTGTTTGTCTTACGGCACTAGCTCTCTCCCTTCCCTGGAACCAGTGGCCCTAGATTAGAGACGGGCGACTGCTTATAGCCTACTGAGTTGCTCTGCTCACGGTGGTCGTTCAACCTTCAATCAAAATTAAAAAAAAAAAAATACGGGACTGGAAGGCATGGGGCCGCACCGGTAGCGCAGTGGTCTAAGCGCTGGCTGATTATCATTCTTCCGAGATAGGTCCGGGTTCGAAACCCGGTGAGGCATGGATGTTGTGTTTGTCTTACGGCACCGGGTCTCTCCCATCCCTGGAACCAGTGGCCCTAGATTAGGGACGGGCGACTATTTTTTTTTTTTTTTTTTTGATTGGAGGTTTAACGACCACCGTGAGCAACAATGGGCTATAAGCAGTCGCCCGTCCCTAATTTAGGGTCACTGGTTCCAGGAAAGGAAGAGAGCCCCGTAAGGCAAACACAACATCCATGCCTCACAGGGATTCGAACCGGTCCCCTTTCGGACGAATGATCAGAGGCCATCGCTTAGACCACTGCGCCACCGGGGGAGGGGCGCGACTTTTTATATACTAAGAAAAACGTTTTGTTAATTCAGCAAACAATTTTGTCGGTATACAGTCAACAAAAAATTTCTTTGAATTAGCAAAATTATTTTGTTGAAATTTGTTGATTTAACAAAATTTATTGTTATCGCGACAAAACGTTTTGTTCATTTAACAAAATGATTAGGTCGATTTTGGGGAATTTGTTTGATCCAACAAAACATATTGTTACCATGAAAAAATGTTTTGTTGCTGCAACAGAACATATTGTGTCACGATAAGAAAATGTTTTGTTGCAGCAACAAAACATTTTGTCATGGTAACAATATGTTTTGTTGGATCAAACAAATTCCCCAAAATCGACCTAATCATTTTGTTAAATGAACAAAACGTTTTGTCGCGATAACAATAAATTTTGTTAAATCAACAAATTTCAACAAAATAATTTTGCTAATTCAAAGAAATTTTTTGTTGACTGTATACCGACAAAATTGTTTGCTGAATTAACAAAACGTTTTTCTTAGTGTATAAAAAGTCGCCCCGGTGGCGCAGTGGTCTAAGCGATGGCCTCTGATCATTCGTCCGAAAGGGGTCCGGGTTCGAATCCCGGTGAGGCATGGATGTTGTGTTTGTCTTACGGCACTGGCTCTCTCCCTTCCCTGGAACCAGTGACCCTAAATTAGGGACGGGCGACTGCTTATAGCCCATTGAGTTGCTCACGGTGGTCGTTAAACCTCCAACCAAAAAAAAAAAAAAAAAAAAAAACTCATTTATCACCTATGCGGCGGCAACATTGTTTGCGACAGAATTGCGCTGATGAATTTTTACGCTGTGCATGACGTCATTCTGTTGAAACAAATTGTCACTCCTCCGTTACAGAATAGAAAGCCAATCAGCACACCGGAGAAAAAAATTAGTCAACCCTTGCCGAACTTACCTAATAACTGGTGACATCGAAGAATGAGCATTGAACATCGATTTGCAGCCACTCGTTCTTCAATTGGTCCCGCAGTTCCGTCAGAGTACGTGGGTGTTTCTTCTGGCGTTTCACTTTCTGTTTCAAATGATCCCACAGATTTTCAATAGGATTTAAATCTGGGGATTTGGCGGGCCAGTCGATGCGAGACAGTGTTGCTGATTGTTCGTTGTGCCACTCAGACGCAGTTTTAGCTTTGTGCACACTGCAGTTATCGTCTTGGAAGACAGGACTGGCAATGTGATGCTGCTCCTGGAGATGTAGGACAAACGGGAACACTTCGTCATTCAGAATGCGGAGCTTTGCATGCTGGTTCAAATTCATCGTCACTGCAACGAGAGAGCCCATTTCGTGGTACCAAAAACATTCCCAAAAGCATCACCGAACCCCCTTTAGCTTGAACAACACCTTCGACACAATCAGGATTAAAGGCTTCATTAGGCCTGCGATGCACTCGTCGTCTCCCACCATTGGAGTACAAATCAAAACGAGACTCGTCAGACCAAATTACTCGTTTCCAATCCTCTGCAGTAAAGTTTTGGTTATTCTGATTCCACTGATAACGTGGGACTTTGTGACTTGGTGTTAAAAGTGGCCTCTTCCGAGGTACTCTGCTCCAAATGTCCATCGCATGCAGTTCTCGTCTCAATTTCCTTTCGGAAATTGGTTGGAGAAGAGGACTTTCATCGGCTGTTTGGAGCAAATCGTTGCCCGGTTTAAAACCGATTTGCAGTTACTAGGCGTGAAAAATGGCGGAGGTCCCTGTTGGTGAGAATCGTTTTCCTGCTACGTCACCGAATTTGAGTTGACAGTTGTTTGTTGACCCGCCGGACAGTATGTTTCCACACCAACAAATTGGGCGACTTCATTCACTTAATGTCCGTGGCAAGGGCCACACACGATGACATCTGTAAGTCATAAAAGCTGTCTACGTACGATTAAAAATTATCCCCGCTGATACTATAGACTAGTTTAAAAAACTTTATTCACAAGTAAAAGCAAAGTTAAAACCGAGATCTTTCGGGATCCCTTGATCCCATCATCAGGCTTAAGGCCATAAAGAACACCAAGTGGTCCACTTACACACAGTGCGTCAAAGAATTTTTAAGACTGGGTCTGTAAAATCAAACAGAAACAAGAAATTATAATTTGTTTTGGTTTGTTATTCAAAATAAGTCCCTCCGGCTTCAGTACACTTGTTACAGCGATTTAATAATGATTCGAATGCCTGTTCCAGTTCACTTTGCGGAATTGCCTCCAAAGCACGCGTCGAAGCTGTTTGTATGGTCGAAATATCATCAAAATAACACCCTTTTAACGTCATTTTAAGTTTTGGGAACAAAGAAAAGTCGCAGGGTGCTAAATCAGGCGAATACGGTGGATGATTCAACACGCAGAAGTTATTTTTTGCCAAAGATCTACGAACAAGAAGTGAGGTGTGACTGGGTGCATTATCGTGCAACAAACACCAACAGTTTTCATCTCGATATTCTGGACGAATGCGACGCATTCTGCCCATCAAACGCCTCAAAACATTTAAATAAAACTCACCAGTAACTGTTTGTCCACTTGGAACAAATTCTTTGTGGATAATACCATTACTATTGAAGAACGTAATGAACATTGTTTTGATTTTCGATGGAACTTTTCTTGTTTTTTTTTTTGGCTTGTGGCGAGTTTTTTTACTTCCATTCCGCACTTTGTCGCTTTGTTTTACGATCATATTGAAAACACCATGTTTCATCACCAGTAACAATCGATTTTAAGAAGTTTGGATCATTTTCAGTGGCTGAGATGCTGTCTCTGCCATGTGCACTTCTCCTTGATTTTTGTTCATTGGTTAACGTGTGTGGAAGAAATTTAGCACAGACCTTTGTTTTGCCCAAATCTTCATGCAGGATGGTTCGAATCGTTTCTTTGTTGATATTTAAAGACTCTTTCATCATTCTTAGTGACGCACATCGATTGTTTGCCACGAAATCACGCACTTTTTCAATAATCTCAGGTGTCCTAGATGAACTTGGTGTTCCGGTATGCTTATCATCTTCTAGCGTCTCTCTTCCGTCCAAGAAACGTTTGTGCAACAGGAAAACATTTGATCTGCTTAAACAAAACTCACCGTAAACTTGTTTCATCATTTGGTACGTTTCCGAGGCACTTTTACCAAGTTTTGCGTTAAATTTAATAACAGCCCTTTGTTCCATCTTAATAATTCAACATGAAACAAATTTTACTTCTCTAATGAACGGCCGTTTCGTTTGAGTTACTTTAACAACTGCGCAGTACTTTTGGCAGAAAGCAAGCAGATGGTCACGGTTTATAACGTATTCTCGGTTACACTGCTGGCGCCACCGTAAGCTGAAATCTAGCACCAGTCTTAAAAATTCTTTGACGCACTGTATATACAATCAGGTTTGACCCATGATGCAACGCAGTAGGCGTTGACTTCGGTCAACATAGCAAATCAAAACGATCAAAAGTTCGAAGGTATGAAATATTATACAATATTGTCCATATTGGTGCCAAGCATACTTTTTTCCATATGTGAGGAATGAATGACGGAAGTTCTGAGTTACAGCATAAAGGCCCATATGAATGGATATATAGGCTCTCGGAGAGGAAAACATTTCCCCTAGTTACTTTAGAGCTCAAAACCACGGCGTTCTTCCAGTCGGGTATTTTTCCCTCTTGGTCCACAGTTTCAGTTAGTGCTGTGTTGGTGGAGCCTGACCTCAAGTAATATTGGTGTTCTGATAATCGGACTTTTAAAGTCCTGCGTGTCGAACCTATATAATATTTCCCATCCTCTGGATTATTAGGGATGACTAAAGGTATGCGGTATACACCGGGTCTAGATAGATCGGGAATCACGTCACGATCAGTTCTGATAATAGAAAAGATGTAACGAGTCGAGACTCCAAAACCAAGACCATATTTCTTGCATGTCTTTCTAAGGATTGTCACAAGTGGTTGAGAAAACTCAGACTTGCCAATATACCGTAAAGTTGTTTTGGGGTTAGTTAGGGTAGTGGATCGAGTTCGTTGAACTATATTCATGAAGAGTCCGAAGTACGAATCCGGGTACCCAAAGGAGCGGGCCATAGTCCGAATGTACTTACGTTCATTGTCCAGGGCCCCGGGTGAAGACGAATGAGAAAAGCTATCAACGGGGATAATTTTTAATCGTACGTAGACAGCTTTTTTTCGAAACGTTGCTGAAGGAATTCTGATTAATTCCTGACGATGTGGAGAAGAAAAGTTTCTCATTTTTCGAAGCGAAGAAGGAATTCTCATTGATTTCTGATGATGTCTGGAAGAAGCATCACGCATTTTTCGAAGCGCAGACGGAATTATCATTAATTCCTAATGATGACTGGAAGGAGCATCACACATGTTTCGAAGCGAAGAAGGAATTTCTATTAATTCCAGACGATGTGTGCAAGGAGCACCACACATTTTGGAAAAGTTGAATAAGAAATTATCATTAATTCCAGAGCATATATGGAAGAAGCATCACACATTTTTGAAGCTTTGGAGAGGAATTCTCATAAATTCTAGACGATATATGAAAGGATCATCACATTTTTTTTGAAGTGTTGCAAAAGGAACCCTCATTAATTGCAGACAATATGCGGAAGGAGAATCACACATGTTTGAAGAGGTAAAGGGGGAATTCTCATTAATTCCAAACGATATGTGCAAAAAGCATCACACATTTTTGAAGCGTTGAAAAAGGAATTCTCTCTAATTCCAGACGATGTGTGGAAAAAGCATCATACATTTTAGAAGCGCTTAAAAAGGAATTCTCATTAATCCCAGACGATGTGTGGAAGAAGCGTCACACATTTTTCAAAGCGCAGACGGAATTATCATTAATTCCTAATGATGACTGGAAGGAGCATCACACATGTTTCGAAGCGAAGAAGGAATTCTCATTAATTCCAAACGATGTGTGCAAAGAGCATTACACATTTTGGAAGAGTTAAGAAATTATCATTAATTCCAGAGCATATATGGAAGAAGCATCACACATTTTTGAAGCGTTGGAGAAGAAATTCTCATAAATTCTAGACGATATATGAAAGGATCATCAGATGTTTTTTGAAGTGTTGCAATAGGAACCCTCATTAATTGCAGACAATATGCGGAAGGAGAATCACACATGTTTGAAGAGGTAAAGGGGGAATTCTCATTAATTCCAAACGATATGTGCAAAAATCATCACACATTTTTGAAGCGTTGAAAAAGGAATTCTCTCTAATTCCAGACGATGTGTGGAAAAAGCATCATACATTTTTGAAGCGTTGAAAAGAGATTTTCATTAATTCCAGACGACGTGTGGAAGGAGCATCACAAGTTTTTGAAGCGTTGAAGAAGAAATTCTCCTTAATTCCAGACGATATGTCGATGAAGCACCACACAATTTTGAAGTATTTAAGGAGGAATTCTCATTGATTCCAGACGATTTGTCGAAGGAGTATCACATATTTTTTGAAGCGCTGAAGAAAGAATTGGCATTATTTCTAGATGTCTGCAATTAACAAAACAACGACTTTTTTCGAAGAACCCAACGGCTAATTGATCGATTTCCACAAACAGGCGCCAATGTAAAAACACAAATTTGCCGGGTGCGGAATCGAACACCTCACCCTTCTGCGCCGAAGCCGAATGCTTTCCCAATTAAGCTACGCTGACGAAATCTATCGCTGCAAATTCGCCGATTTTACCCGTGGTTCACCCCCGTAGTACGTAAAAATATAATAATAGGAATAAATTACTAAGAAAAGTTCGTGAAGTTCGATTTCCACAATCTTTTTGTCTCTGCTTCAATGAAAGCCAACAGTTTTAGTTAGAAATACCTGTTATTGCTATGGAGTCGGGTTACTCCAGTTTACGCTAGCGGAAATCTATCCTCCGTTTGTAATTAGCTCCTAGTGAATATAATGCGTTCGAAAATGAGTGCCACATACACAGAAATTTTGTAATCACGACACGTGATTACTGATCAGAAATCTCGTAACGAGGCACCGGAGTATCGCCGGACAATCCACCTGGCAAAAGGGTTCTACGATTTTCAATTATTGGCTGAACCCACTTATGAAAGGATACAGAGGACTTCTGTGAGAACATCCGCTTTCAACACGCCGCGTCCTTCCTAATTCCACTATGAACCTGCGCTAATTCTGCTCTGATCAAACTTCTGCTGCGAAACTCGACATGCGTTTCACAGAACCATTGAAAACTTATTACGATAATGACGGGATAAGCCCATTTTTACAACATTTCCATTAAATTTACTGATTTTATTTAATTATAAAACTCTCTGTAGAGTCAGTAAATCTTAGTAATGCCTTCTTAAACAGAATAACTTTATTTTAGTAAAGTCGATATTTAAACAATGACTCAAATGAGCGCGTATTAACATGTTTCGAGGATTCCTTCCGGAAATACAGCAAAACCTCGATTTTACACTTATCAGGGAACCAGCTTCTAAAGTCGTACAATGCGGGAATGTGTAAAACCGAGGTCGAGGTAAAATTAATTTTACAGGCATGCATAATGGGTGCAAAAAAAAAATGTACACTAATAGTACTATACTGGCGTATAGTATTTATTGTAGCCCCATTTATGTAAGAACCAAAAAATGTAGTATAACTACGAAAGTAACTGTGATGTTGGTTTGGAAAAAAAGGGCAATTTCCTGCTTCTTTCTATTTTTAGTGGTTAACTCAAGCAAAGCTTTTTTAATAATTGAAAGGCCTTGCAAGAGTTTTTCTTGAGAATCGTTCCATGGGAAAAAAAATCTTTCACAAATTGTTATCTATTTAATGCTGCCCATACAGCACAAAACGTTTCAGATGTGTATCAATAATGTTACAGTCTCTCATTTTCGTTACACTTTCAGAGATACCTTTGTGACGTATATTCTAAATTAACTTTCCTTTTTTTAGTTTCTTTCCCTATGTCAATCTTGAGTTTGTTCTCAGTTATACTTCACACTTAACGTGATATCTTTTCTCTCAAAACGAATACTGTTGGCAACAATTGAGGTAGAATGGATGTGACGTATGCCTGTTATGAGATAAGAACCAGAGTTATAAACTACGAGACAACAGTTGCTAGTGTGGAGTGTGGAGCGTTGAATGTGGTTGATACTGGTTTGTTATGTAAACTGTGAAGTGCTATGATGTATTAGTAAAAACATCTGGAATAAAGCCAATTTCCGTAAGTTTGACTTTTGTTGTGCGTTACCCTCGGGAACCCAAGGGTTCTTACCACTTGGGCGATAGAATGACTCATCGGTCTTGCTACGAAAATGCGTCCACGTCAGTCGCTCAGTTACCACGTTTACCCATGTTCGTCGATTGCGATTCACTGCTGGGAGGCCCTACTGTCCGCCTATTTATCGCCTGCGCTCGGTTAGGGTCTATTCCATTCTGCACAGGGGATGCGCATGTCAAGTACCTATCACCTCTATGTTTAATGTTTTATCTACTAAGTGTACAACGATGCAAGTAATACGCCGCTTGAAAACAAATAAAGTGTCTACGGCACTTTGATTAAAAAAATCCACGTAGCTTTCAGGTGAGATTTGGGGAATTACAAGAAATTAAACCTATATAGTAGGCTACGTCTGTCCCTAGCGTTCTGACGTCATTCAGTACTTTTTTTTATTGCAGGTTTTTGTAACATAGACATCCATATTATCAGAAGTGAAGTTCAGTAGCCATTTTAGAAATAGGGAATTGTAATCATTTTCCTTTAATTCCCGCCATTTTGTTGAGTAGGGCGACGGTTGTTCAAGAGCGCTTTTTCTCACGCGTCCCTTCAAATGAGGGGTGTTAGATTTATAGTTTCGTCGATGTGAGAAGAGTAGAACAGGACATTATTGCTCTTCAGCCGTCTCAGGCGATTGAGTAAGAGAAGAGGGGGCAGCGAAGGCAATAACAGATATTTGCGTTTTTCAGACAGGACGCATTTTAGGGTGTGGCCGCGCTTTCTAGGAATGCGTTGGTCTTCACTTCGGCGAAGGGACAGTTTTGTAGGGGTGTACTTCAAAATTGTGTGGTGCTTCATCGACATATCGTCTGGAATTAAGGAGAATTTCTTCTTCAACGCTTCAAAAACTTGTGATGTTTCTTACACACATCGTCTGGAATTAATGAGAATTCCTTCTTCAGCGCTTCTAAAATGTATGATGCTTTTTCTACACATCGTCTGGAATTAGAACGAATTCCTTTTTCAACGCTTCAAAAATGTGTGATGCTTTTTGCACATATCGTTTGAAATTAATGAGAATTCCCCCTTCAACTCTTCAAACATGTGTGATTCTCCTTCCGCATATTGTCTGCAATTAATGAGGGTTCCTTTTGCAACGCTTCAAAGAAATGTGATGATCCTTTCATATATCGTCTGGAATTAAGGAGAATTCCTTCTTCAACGCTTCAAAAACGTGTGACGCTTCTTCCACACGTCGTCTGGAATGAATGAAAATCTCTTTTCAACGCATCAAAAATGTGTGACGTTTTTCCCACACATCGTCTGGGATTAATGAGGATTCCTTCTTTAAGCGAGAAGAGAAGCGACTCGGTGGCATGAAGAAGGAGATTTTTAGCGAGGTGCAAAGAGCTCGCGAGTTCGGGGAATGAAAATAAGTAGGAAGCAATGAGGCCGATGATTACAGAGACAGAAGGTGATCCGAGGTGTTAATAAAACAATGGAAGCACGAAAATGACGGACAAAAGATTGGTGACATTCCTCGCAACATCTAAGTAAAAATCTTCCTCAGTGCATGAGCAAAACTTAACTTTAGTCGATTTTCTATACTTAGTATTTTATTTACCTGCATCTGCCAGGAAAAATACGGGTTAAAGCCCCAATACAGAACTTGCGGTAAACGAAGCGTCAAACGAATCCTCCACGCAGGGCGCTGCAATATCAGTCAGCATCAAGCCCTTTAGCATTTTACCACCACCCTGAGAAACTCAATGGGCTATAAGTAGTCGCCCGTCCCTAATTTAGGGTAACAGGTTCCAGGCAAGGGAGAGAGCCAGTGCCGTAAAACCAACACAACATCCATGTCTCACCGGCATTCGAACCCGGAACCCTTTCCGACGAATGATCAGAGGCCATCGCTTAGACCACTGCGCCACCAGGGCGGTCATTCAGTACTTGGAGCGCCATCTGCTTTTATCCCTTGGCCGAAACCGGAACCGAAACCGGAACTAAACTCATCGCTATCGCACGATACGTAAAATTAAGGAAAAATACCGGAAAATAAAATTAAGTTAGTAAGACAAACGACTCCATCTGTGACAACACGCACTTGCTCGAATAACTGCCTGCGACGTTTGTTCTGTTTCGTAAGTGTTATATCGTGTTTTATTTCATTTTCTTAGCATTGCAGAGTAATTTCATAAAAAAGAATAAAATTTCAGAGAAATTTCACGAAAAGGTAATAGCGTTATTTTATTTCATAAAAAGGAACAACCAAAATTGTAAAAAAATAGTGCATGCGTAGTTTTAATTCACTGTGATGCAAATTTAAGAAATTATTGGTTCCGTGGCATTTTTCTTTGTAGTACAAGATGGAAGAAGATAAAGCTGAAAGAAAATGCCACTTAAATAGAGAACGACAATGGCGATGGCGCGCAAACCAATCTTCTAATACTTTGCAGTACAAGATGGAAGAAGATAAAGCTGAAACAAAACGTCGCTTAAATAGAGAACGACAATGGCGATGGCGCGCAAACCAATCTTCTAATACTTTGCAGTACAAGATGGAAGAAGATAAAGCTGAAACAAAACGTCGCTTAAATAGAGAACGACAATGGCGATGGTGTGCAAACCAATCTTCTAATAGTTTGCAGTACAAGATGGAAGAAAATAAAGCTGAAACAAAACGTCGCTTAAATAGAGAACGACAATGGCGATGGTGTGCAAACCAATCTTCTAATAGTTTGCAGTACAAGATGGAAGAAGATAAAGCTGAAAGAAAACGTCTCTTAAATGGAGAACGACAATGGCGATGGCGCGCAAACCAATCTTCTAATACTTTGCAGTACAAGATGGAAGAAGATAAAGCTGAAAGAAAACGTCTCTTAAATAGAGAACGACAATGGCGATGGCGTGCAAACCAATCTTCTAATACTTTGCAGTACAAGATGGAAGAAGATAAAGCTGAAAGAAAATGTCACTTAAATAGAGAACGACAATGGCGATGGCGTGCAAACCAATCTTCTAATACTTTGCAGTACAAGATGGAAGATAATAAAGCTGAAACAAAACGTCGCTTAAATAGAGAACGACAATGGCGATGGCGTGCAAACCAATCTTCTAATACTTTGCAGTACAAGATGGAAGAAGATAAAGCTGAAAGAAAACGTCACTTAAATAGAAAACGACAATGGTGATGGCGTGCAAACCAATCTTCTAATAATTTGCAGTACAAAATGGAAGAAGATAAAGCTGAAAGAAAACGTCACTTAAATAGAAAACGACAATGGCGATGGCGTGCAAACCAATCTTCTAATAATTTGCAGTACAAAATGGAAGAAGATAAAGCTGGAAGAAAACGTCGCTTAAATAGAGAAAGACAATGGCGACTGCGTGCAAACCAATCTTCTGATCCCTTGCAGTACAAGATGGAAGAAGATAAAGATGAAAGAAAACGTCTCTTAAACAGAGAACGGCGATGGCGACTACGTGCAAACCAATCTTCTAATACTTTGTACACTGGTGTGCAAAAATTAAGGACGAAGAGGAGGAATTAGCATAAACAGCGGAATGAGCAGGCAGAACAGACCGAAAGACCACTCAGGATATAGACCAGGATCCGGTACGGTAGGGCATGCGCATATATGAAGCATGACGTAGAGAGGAAGGGGGTGTCGGTAGGGTATAAAGCACACTGGTGGTGTACGCTCAGCAATTCGGTGAAAACTATTGCACAGTGTACATCGGTTTGAACGACGTCAAATTGCTGCCACCGTGTGATATAGCCAACAGACAATCCAGCAGATGACATCTGGATGACTTTACCCGAGGTCGCGTCATTGGGAAGTTGGAAGAAGATCGAAGTATGACTAGTGTGGCCGAGGAGTTCGGCATCGCTCACAGCATCGTTTCACGAGCTTGGAGACCGTTTCAAACGACAGGAGCAGCTGTCAGAGAGTTTAGCAGTTGTCGTCCACGAGTAACCACGGCGGCGGACGACCGGTATATGTCCTACAGGCGAGAAGAGACAGACGGCAGACTGCGGGAGAAATCGCAAGGCACATGCAACAGACAACTGGACGTCCGTTATCGCCTTTTACCCTGGCCAAGAGGCTGCACAAAGGTGGTCTATTTGCACGACAACCAGTACGGTGTGTGCCATTAACACCTGCTTATCGGAGACGGCGGTTTCTGTGGTACCAGGAACACAAAAACTAGACACATTAGCAATGGGGTGAGTTCTCTTTACGGATGAGAGCCGATTTAATCTGACTAGTGATTCTGGACGTATACACATCTGAAGACAGCAAGGAACACGCAATCACACCTCGAACATCATCGAAAGGCACCGGTTTGGAGGTGGCGGAGTTCTCGTTTGGGGCGGTATCCTGCTTGATAGCCGTACTAACCTCTACATCTTCCAAGGAGGTTCAGTCACTGGTGTCCGCTTTTGTACCGAGGTTCTCCTGCCTCATGTGCGTTTGTTTAGAGGTGCTGTGGGTCCTGAGTTCCTCTTCATGGACGACAACGCTACACCTCATCGTACAGAGGCTGTCGCAGAACTGTTGGAGAATGAAGATATTCAACGCATGGATTGGCCCGCAAGGTCCGCGGACCTAAATCCAATAGGAACACGTGTGGGACCTTCTCGGAAGACGCTTGGCAGTACGTCACAAGCCGCCAGCAACGATTCCGCAGCTACGATTGGCGCTAGAAGAGGAATTGGTCGCGATGCCTCAACAGCTCCTTGACAACATCGTCCTCAGCATGGACAGACGTTGTAAATCCTGCAACGCAGTCAGGGGTGATCATATCCCCTACTAAAGACTGGATTTTCTTGCCAGCCGCCTGTGACATGGACGTTTCTGCCTTCTGTCCAGTTGTGCTCGAAGCTACCTTTTCAATAAAGTGCCTTTGTATCCTTTGGATTCCTTGTTTGGACGGTTTTGCTCACTTGCCACATATTCTTATATCTTGGGGATCTTATGGTATGATTTGAGTCGATGTGGAGCACTCCTGCAAGACGTTACATTCGAAAAACCGTCTCGTACCTAATTTTTGCACGCCAGTGTACATATGTTGCTTTAACCTGGCCTATAAAGAAAAAAATCTCAGACAAATTGCAAAATACAAAACGTAAAATGTAAAGACCTCTGCTAATTATAAGACTTCAAGATAAAATAAGGAATACAGATGTGAGATCCAGAAAAAAGGTTTTTAGACATACACTATAATTACCAAAGTCACCGGACATCTAGAAGAGAAACACAACATAGCATGTATTGACATACATTAGTACTGTGTCGGTTCACCTTTGGCCTTAATGCATGCACTGACCCTTCAAGACATGCTTTCGACAAGGGTTTAGAACACAGCGATACGTACGCGCTTCCATTCAGTACACAATGCTGCCACTAACTGTTGCTTAGTAGTAGGCCTTGGTTCCGAATTTCTCATGCGGCGCTCTAATTCATTGCATAAGGGCTCTATGGGATTAAAATCAGGGCTCTTTGCTGGACACTCCACAAACGATACGGAATTATCATAAAACCGCGCCGTAACAATCCTTGCTTTATGTCTCGGTGCATCATCCTGCTGGTACCAACAAAGCACGGTTCCATAGCATTGCCACATAGTTGGTATGGTGTAATTGTCCAGAATATCGAGGTAGACGTGCTGGTAAACAGGTTTGTCCACGATAACCAATAGGACAGGACCATAACACAAAAAACACCTCCACACGAGTACACTGACATCTCTGAACTCCACCGTAGGAACAGTACACTGTGGTAAATAGCGTTCTCCCAGCTGCCGCCATACCCACACACGGCCATCAGACTGATGGATCGTGTATCTGGATTTATCAGTCCATAGAACCCTTTTCCATTGATCTACGGTCCACGATAAATGTTCGACCAGCCGTCCGAGTGGATATGAAAGGCTTATGAGTAGCCGCACGATTACGGTAACACATGGAATAAAGTTATCTGCGAATGGTACGCTTGCGTACCGAAGTTCCAGTATTTTTACTCACCTGTACATTGAGGTCTTGTGCAGACCTCAATGTACAGGTAAATAAAAATAAACTTTCTCCTGAGGCTTCGACGAAATGTACAGGCGAGTAAAATAACGACTCTCCTGAGGCTTCCACGTCCTCTATCACTGATTTTCTTTGGACTGCCGGTATACTGTTTCAAGCCGGCCATGTGTCTTCCACTTATTCAGTACATTCAAAACAGTTGACTTGGGTACGTTTAAACGCCTCTTGGTTTCTCTTATGGAGAATCCACCATATAACACCCAACAATCTTTCCTTTCTCCAAGTCAGTTCTCTCCCTCCGCGACATTTTCACTCAACCTCACGGTACGATATGATCGCCGTCAGCTGCAGACTTGTTTTCATACCTTTTGCAGCTGTACCGCGCATCTTAAAAACACAGCGGATCCGTTCATTTGCTTTTGAAGTGGTGTCCGGTGACTTTTGTCAATACCGTGTAGCTGAAAGGATACTCAATTTAAAATGGAAATTGGCTAGCCATATAGCAAGAATGGAAAATAGCAGATGGATTAAATTAATAACAGACCATATAAAGGAAAGAAATGAGTAGCAAGGCCAGAGGGAAGATTAATGGGTGATATTAACAAAACTATAGGAAAGCGGTTGAAGAGACAAGCCCAAAACATGAACATTTGGAAAGAGATAAGGGAAACTGTGACGTGCCTGCTCCGCAGGACGCACACGACATAAAGGCAGATAGCAGCGAGAACGAACGTCCGCGTAGCTCATTTGGTAGAGCGACTTGTTCCGGAATAAGTGGCCTCGGGTTCGATCTCCGATGTGGACCAAAAATGACGGAGAAATTTACTTCGTTATAATGGCGCCCGAACTTTCCGGATGACCCGGCTGTTCAAAATCTCGCAATGGTGTGATGTTGCATTCCACACCCCAGATTGACTGGGAGTTCTCAAGTGCACGTTCTACAGCGGATGGCTGCCTGCTAGGACTCATGGTCACGGCTGACACGTGGGCCATGCCCCCTGCCCTCTTTCGGGGAGGGGGGCGGGGTTAGGAGATGTGACGTGCCTGCTCCCCAGGACGCACACGACATAAAGGCAGATAGCAGCGAGCGCGAACGTCCGCGTAGCTCAGTTGGTAGAGCGACTTGTTCCGGAATAAGTGGCCTCGGGTTCGATCTCCGACGTGGACCAAAAATGACGGAGAAATTTACTTCGTTATAATGGCGCCCGAACTTTCCGGATAACCCGGCTGTTCAAAATCTCGCAATGGTGTGATGTTCCTTCCACACCGCGAGATAGGAAAAATAAGAGAATCCCTTCTCCAGCGCTTCGAAAAATAAAAGTGTGTGATTTTGCATTCCACACACCAGATTGACTGGGAGTTCTCAAGTGCACGTTCCACAGCGGATGGCTGCCTGCAAGGTGTCATGGTCACGGCTGACTCGTGGGCCATGCCCCCGGCCCTCTTTCGGGGAGGAGGGGTAGGAGATGTGACGTGCCTGCTCCCCAGGACTCACACGACATAAAGGCAGATAGCAGCGAGCACGAACGTCCGCGTAGCTCAGTTGGTAGAGCGACTTGTTCCGGAATAAGTGGACTCGGGTTCGATCCCCCGGCGTGGACCAAAAACGACGGAGAATTTTACTTCGTTTTAAAACCTATAGCCTCAGTCGGCTGTAAAAAGGGTTGTATGTGGAAGAAGAAGAAGACACTTCCGTGGCAGTTTTGCTTGATATGCACTAAAAAATTATCATAGCTCTTTGCTCTCCTTCGAAACTTCTGGCACGCTCCACTCACACAGTCTTACTACAAAACACGAAAACTGCTGCGTCACCCGGCTTGAAAATTTCTCCCGCGATTACAGCACACTCTAGCGGTCAAAATTGCAAACGCATTTGTTACTTTTATTCTGAATTCTTAACTAGCACCCTGTGCTTGTCAGGAATTTCTAATTTTGGAACAGTTGAGCTTTGGCAATATCAAATTTTGTTTGAAAACGGTGGTTTTTAGGTAAGAGCAACAACTATTAGGCTTTTCTAGCGGAATTGTATTACATCCATACTATGCATTTCCAGCAGACTTTCCTCAAAAACAGATTATGGCAATAGGATGAGCGGCTTCACATTATTTCAAGGTGAACATAGCATGGGAACAGCTTACGAGAGCAAAATGTCTTTTTCTCCTTTCAACGAATCCCAAAGGGAAAATTTTAATCCATTTTTCAGTAAAGTGCAAGTATATGGTAACTACAGAATTGTTATACAGCTTTTTGCGAAAAAAACTTTACAGGGTAAGAGGCTTAAATATTGCCCGAATTATTAACCCAATACCATTAAACCACATTAAAGAAAATAAAAAGGCGGAAGAATTAAATGAAATACAGCTAGGTGCATGAATGTAGGAATTATAAAGTGACTAACATTTTGATGTTTTCATTTTACGAGACGGACAGTCGCCGGAAAATGCTTTCGCATGATTTTATAGAGGGTATTCAGAAAGTAAAACTTCCATATTTATATGCAAACCCAGTGGAAAGGTATCAAATTGAAAGAAAACAAGTACCAAATTCAGAATTTCTGCTTTAATTCAGATATTTAATTTTTCTTCATGGTTTCTTTATAATAAAATATGTACAACGACAGTTTTATGAAAACCGAGATTAAAACCAAACAAATTGAAGAAATATAGGCAGAGCAAAATATACACTAAAGAGCAATTGAATTAGAGACAGCTGGCGTTATGCAAATGTGGCGCTGTGGGTGGCGCTGTAAACGGAAACGACATGACGTATGCAGCGATCCGACAATATAAGGAGTGATGCGACGGGAATCGGTAAGAGTCGGTCGCAATATGGGTAAGACGAAGGATCTAAGCGCATTCAATCATGGGCAAATTGTCGGGGCCCGACGAATGGGTCACTCCATCTCGTAAGTCGTGCAGGCACTGGGATTTTCACGAGCCACTGTATCACGGGTGCGCCGTGAGTACATCGAATTCGGCAAAACCATCCTTGCATCATGGGCCAACTGCCGTGGACAACAGCGTGTGGATGAGCGGGGTCATCGT
The DNA here is from genome assembly GCA_039090855.1 of Macrothele yani. Lineage (NCBI taxonomy): Eukaryota > Metazoa > Arthropoda > Arachnida > Araneae > Macrothelidae > Macrothele > Macrothele yani. The sequence goes on along the minus strand of CM076999.1, from coordinate 11,815,048 downwards.
CGGCTAGCTCGCATTGTAACAGCGGATAGACGGGCCACAGTGCAAGAAATCACTCGGCAATTAAACGCTGGTGCACAAAAACGTGTAAACAGCCACACCATCCAGAACCATCTCCTCGCTATGGGGTACAGAAGCCATCGCCCCACGAGGGCACCGCTGTTGACCGCACATCACAGGGTGCAATGATTAGCATGGGCGACGGAACATCGCCACTGGACTCTAGACATGTGTAAAAATATTGCCTGGACTGATGAGTCGAGATTCACGTTGGTACATGCGGATGGCAGGATACGAGTACGGCGCAAACCACATGAAGCGATAGATCCTTCTTGCCAGCAGGGTACTCTTCAAGCTAGTGGGGGTAGCATTCTCGTCTGGGGACTGTTTACGTGGACTGAAATGGGACCCCTGGTACGTGTGACATCGTCCATCTCAGGTCAATTTTGCCGGGATATCCTGGACGACCATCTGCTCCCGTTTGTGCGTCTTCTACATCCGACCTCATCCTGCAGCAAGACAATGCAGCTCCCGAATTGCATCCGAATGGTTGCATGAACACGCCACCGACGTGACCTTGCTTTTTTGGCCAACTACGTCACCTGACCTCAATCACATCGAGCACATCTGGGATGCCATCAAGAGAGATGTTACCCCCTCCATCAAATCTTCGTGAACTGCTGGAGCTTGTTCAGGGGTCGTGGATCCGTATAGCTTCCCAACGTTTTCGGTATCTTGTCGAGTGCATGCCGAGACGAATCGCTGCCGTCATCAGGGCGAAAGGTGGTGCTACACGTCACTAGACAGGCATACCTAATTCAATAGCTCTTGAGTGTATGTTATTCTTTCTCCAAGTGTCTTCCCTCTGATGATACGCAACGGTCCCATTGTTCAGTCCACTTTTCAAAGCATGTGGCGAAGTTATTTTGTGGAAGCTGCTTTAGCGACCCCTGTACAGCTTGAATAACGTCCGCATCTGTGTTGAATGTTGCTCCACGGAACTTCTCCTTCATTGTTGGAAACAACCAGCAATCGCACGGTGCGAGGTCAGGGCTGTAGGAAGGTTGTGGTATGATTTCAATACTGCATTTAAAGAGTCGAACAGAAGCAGCGACATGTGTGCGGGCGTGATCGTGGTGTAGTATCCACTTACCCACCAGTTCCGGTCGCTTAATCGATATGTGTCGCTTCTAGACTGAAATTTAATACTCAGCATTGACAGTAATTTGTGGGGGAACGGCTTGCTGGTAGACTACACCTTTATGATCAAAGAAGATTATCATCATCACCTTCCCTGCTGATTTGGTTTGGCGGACTTTTTTTTGGAGGAGGCGAGTCTCTATGTTTCCAGACACTCGCTGAGTGCTTGGTGACGGGGTCGAAATAGTGAACCCATGTTTCATCGACAGTTATTACTATGTTTAGAAAGTTTGGATCCTTTGCAATCATTTGTTTCCACTCATGATACGCCTGAACTCTGGCTAACAATTGTTCTCTCGTCAAGTGATGAGATGCCCATCTGGAATACACACGATGCAGCAGTAATTTGTCGCATAGAATACGGAATTTCGATATCTTTGAAATATTAGTTGACCCCGCTATGTCTTCACACGTCATTCGTCGATCTTCCTGCAGGATTCTTCAAAGAGTGTTGACAATTCGCGCCGTAACAGCACTTTCAGGTTGACTAGGCCTACGAGCGAATTCCGCAGACAAACGCCCTTTTTTGAAATCATGTTCCCGTCTAAAAATCGTTGAGTTACCAAAACATTTAGCTTTGTAAACCCTTTTCATTAAATCAGCTGTTTCTGAAGCCATGTTACCCAAACGTTAGCAACATTTCATCGCAAAACGCATTTCACTACTTAACTGAATCCCACTCCTCCATAACTGCATGGCGAAATGGAAACGCATCTTAAACAACTGCGCAATAACAAAGCAAGAATAATCTTCCACGGCTAATAACTGCTGCCACAGATACTTCCTTAATTCAGTTAGTCCTCTGCGAGTTTAATTTTTCCCATTGCACTGTTGCCAGTTCCAAAATAAATTATACAGACATTTGACGTGGACCAGGAATAATCAAACAAAAGTCATCGCTCTTTCCACGTTTATAAGTGAGTCACGGAAAAATTCTCATTGGCGGCCACCGGAACCAGGGTCTTCCAGTTACGCGCCGGATATGCTTCCACTGAACCACAGCGGTCTCGAATTCCCCCAGACTCACACACACACACACTAACTACCAAGCCAATTTGGCAGGTCTCTTCTTGGAGCCCCGCACAATGCTGGGGATTCGCCAAAAATGGTAAGCAGTCTTTGAACAAATAATTAGAATGCGAATGAATAATAAATACAGATATTTGACGTGGACCAGGAACATCAAACAAAAGTCATCGCTCTTTCCACGTTTATAAGTGAGTCACGGAAAAATTCTCATTGGCGGCCACCAGGAACCAGGGTCTTCCAGTTACGCGCCGGATATGCTTCCACTGAACCACAGCGGTCTCGAATTCCTCCAGACTCACACACACACTAACTACCAAGCCAATTTGGCAGGTCGCATCTAAGAGCCCCGCACAATGCTGGGGATTCGCCAAAAATGGTAAGCAGTCGCTGAACAAATAATTCGAATGCGAATGAATAACAAATACAGACATTTGACGTGGACCAGGAACATCAAACAAAGGTCATCGCTCTTTCCGCGTTTATAAGTGAGTCAAGGAAAAATTCTCATTGGCGGCCAACGGGAATCGAAACCAGGGTCTTCCAGTTACGCGCCGGATATGCTTCCACTGAACCACAGCAGTCTCGAATTCTTCCAGACTCACACACACACTAACTACCAAGCCAATTTGGCAGGTCGCTTCTCGGAGCCCCGCACAATGCTGGGGATTCGCCAAAGATGGTAAGCAGTCTTTGAACAAATAATTAGAATGCGAATGAATAATAAATACATACATTTGACGTGGACCAGGAACATCAAACAAAGGTCATCGCTCTTTCCACGTTTATAAGTGAGTCACGGAAAAATTCTCATTGGCGGCCACCGGGAATCGAAACCAGGGTCTTCCAGTTACGCGCCGCATGTGCTTCCACTGAACCACAGCGGTCTCGACTTCCTCCAGACTCACACACACACTAACTACCAAGCCAATTTGGCAGGTCGCTTCTTGGAGTCCCGCACAATGCTGGGGATTCGCCAAAGATGGTAAGCAGTCTTTGAACAAATAATTAGAATGCGAATGAATAATAAATACAGACATTTTACGTGGACCAGGAACATCAAACAAAAGTCATCGCTCTTTCCACGTTTATAAGTGAGTCACGGAAAAATTCTCATTGGCGGCCACCGGAACCAGGGTCTTCCAGTTACGCGCCGGATATGCTTCCACTGAACCACAGCGGTCTCGAATTCCCCCAGACTCACACACACACACTAACTACCAAGCCAATTTGGCAAGTCCCTACTTGGAGCCCCGCACAATACTGGGGATTCGCCAAAGATGGTAAGCAGTCTTTGAACAAATAATTAGAATGCGAATGAATAATAAATACAGACATTTGACGTGGACCAGGAACATCAAACAAAAGTCATCGCTCTTTCCACGTTTATAAGTGAGTCACGGAAAAATTCTCATTGGCGGCCACCGGAACCAGGGTCTTCCAGTTACGCGCCGGATATGCTTCCACTGAACCACAGCGGTCTCGAATTTCCCCCAGACTCACACACACACACACTAACTACCAAGCCAATTTGGCAGGTCCCTTCTTGGAGCCCCGCACAATGCTGGGGATTCGCCAAAGATGGTAAGCAGTCTTTGAACAAATAATTAGAATGCGAATGAATAATAAATACAGACATTTGACGTGGACCAGGAACATCAAACAAAAGTCATCGCTCTTTCCACGTTTATAAGTGAGTCACGGAAAAATTCTCATTGGCGGCCACCGGAACCAGGGTCTTCCAGTTACGCGCCGGATATGCTTCCACTGAACCACAGCGGTCTCGAATTCCCCCAGACTCACACACACACACACTAACTACCAAGCCAATTTGGCAAGTCCCTTCTTGGAGCCCCGCACAATGCTGGGGATTCGCCAAAGATGGTAAGCAGTCTTTGAACAAATAATTAGAATGCGAATGAATAATAAATACAGACATTTGACGTGGACCAGGAACATCAAACAAAGGTCATCGCTCTTTCCACGTTTATAAGTGAGTCACGGAAAAATTCTCATTGGCGGTCACCGGGATTCGAAACCAGGGTCTTCCAGTTACGCGCCGGATATGCTTCCACTGAACCACAGCGGTCTCGAATTCCCCCAGACTCACACACACACACACTAACTACCAAGCCAATTTGGCAGGTCCCTTCTTGGAGCCCCGCACAATGCTGGGGATTCGCCAAAGATGGTAAGCAGTCTTTGAACAAATAATTAGAATGCGAATGAATAATAAATACAGACATTTGTCGTGGACCAGGAACATCAAACAAAGGTCATCGCTCTTTCCACGTTTATAAGTGAGTCACGGAAAAATTATCATTGGCAGCCACCGGGAATTGAAACCAGGGTCTTCCAGTTACACGCCGGATATGCTTCCACTGCATCCAAAGGCGTAACTGGAAGGCCCTACGTTCAATTCCCGGTGGCGGCCAATGATAATTTTTCCGTCACTCACTTATAAACGTGGAAAGAGCGATGACCTCTGTTTGATTTCCAGAAAAAATTACTCTCAATTTTTATGGAACGGCCGTTGTATCTAATTCACATATTTTATTTTTTCCTCACGGTTGATACCGACATGACAACGTATAACAAATTTGAAATCACGTCTCTGTAAAATCTTCTGGTTGCTCTGGAAACTATTTCTCGAAGAGGCTTGAACATTTTCGTCACAGGTGAACTGAATTCCTTTCAGATTTCTCTTGAGAGAAGAAAGCAACCAGAAGTCCGACGGTGCTAAATCTGGACTGTAGGTAGGGTGTTCAAGAACTTCGAACTCAATTTTCTGTATCACCTCTGAAGTGAAAGCACTGGCGCGGTGTTTGGCGTTGTGGTGTTGCAGAAACCCAGCATTTTTTTCTCCACGCACAGGATTTATTCTCTACTTTAGCATTTTTAAAGTGGTGGACGTAGGCTCAGAGTTGATAATCGTACCTACGACCATATACTCCTAATGAATAATGCCTGTGTAGTCCCAGACCCAAAGGCGGAAACGGGTCAAAAATTTTGGACCCCAACCCGACCCCGATAAACCTGCTTTGAGCAATAAACTCGAATCTATAATATCGTCATCAATGTCAATCGTTATCAATACCCTCCTGGATGTAGGTCTCTCCCAGTTTCCATTTCTGTAATGCTCCCATACTTCAGTCGGTAGCCAACAATCATTCCTTTTTCAAACTCTGTTAGGTCACGTCCTTTTCCCATTCCCAATATTAGTGGTTTCTGTAATGCTACCATCCTTAAGTCCATAGCCAACAATCATTTCCTTTTCAAGCTGTGTTAGGTCACGTCCCTTTCCCATTTCTACAATATTAGTCGTTTCTTAAATGCTCCTACCCTTCAGTCGGTAGCCAACAATCATTCCTTTTTCAAACTCAATTAAGTCACGTCGTTTTCCCATTTCCACAATATTAGACGTTTCTGCAATGCTTCTACCCTTCAGTCGATAGCCAACAATCATTCCTTTTTCAAACTCAATTATGTCACGTCCTTTTCCCATTTCCACAATATTAGACGTTTCTGCAATGCTTCTACCCTTCAGTCGGTAGCCAACAATCGTTCCTTTTTCAAACTCAATTAGGTCACGTCCTTTTCCCATTTCCACAATATTAGTCGTTTCTGCAATGCTCCCACCCTTCAGTCGGTAGCCAACAATTATTCCTTTTTCACAGTCTGTTAGGTTACGTCCTTTTCCCATTTCCACAATATTAGTGGTTTCTGTAATGCTAACCATCCTTAAGTACGTAGCCAACAATCATTCCCTTTTCTAGCTGTGTTAGGTCACGTCCTTTTCCCATTTCTACAATATTAGTGGTTTTTGTAATGCTACCATCCTTAAGTCCGTAGCCAACAATCATTCCCTTTTCTAGCTGTGTTAGGTCACGTCAATTTCCCATTTCCACAATATTAGTCGTTTCTGCAATGCTCCCACCCATCAGTCGGTAGCCAACAACCATTCCTTTTCAAACTCTGTTAGGTCACGTCCTTTTCCTATTTCCATTATATTAATCGTTTCTGTAATGCTCCCACCCTTCAATCGGTAGCCAACAATCATTCCTTTTTCAAACTCAATTAGGTCACGTCCTTTTCCCATTTCCACAATATTAGTGGTTTCTGCAATGCTTCCACCCTTCAGTTGGTAGCCAACAATCATTCCTTTTTAAAACTCTGTTATGACACGTCGTTTTCCCATTTCCACAATATTAGTAGTTTCTGTAATGCTACCATCCTTAAGTCCGTAGCCAACAATCATTCCCTTTTCAAGCTATATTAGGTCACGTACATTTCCCATTTCTACAATATTAGTCGTTTCTGTAATGCTCCTACCGTTTAGTCGGTAGCCAACAATCGTTCCTTTTTCAAAGTCTGTTAGGTCACGTCCTTTTCCCATTTCCACAATATTAGTGGTTTTTGTAGTGCTACCATCCTTAAGTCCGTAGCCAACATTCATTACCTTTTCGAGCTGTGTTAGGTCACGTCCCTTTCCCATTTCCACAATATCAGTCGTTTCTGTAATGCTCCTACCCTGCAGTCGGTAGCCAACAGTTAAGGTCCACGTTTCTGCACCATACGTAAGCACTGGAAGGATGCATTAATCAAACACTTTTCTTTTAAGACATAATGGCATATTGCTCTTGAAAATTATACTGTTTCTTCCAAAAGCTTTCCAGACAAGTTTTATACACCGATTAATTTCTTCATCAATGTATAAAATTTCATCGGTCCATAATATAATATAATATAATATAATATAATATAATATAATATAATATAATATAATATAATATAATATAATGTAATATAATATAATTTCTTGAAGCTCTTCTGGAATCAGAAAGGTTGTCGCCTGTGATATAATACAACGGTCACAGTACCAGTTCCCACAATACGAAGTGCAAATTTTATTAAATCCTAAATATGTTGCTTATTTCAAGAATCGTAATCCTCAAATGATTGGTGTGAATTATGCTAATGAAACGCTTTAACTTCTGAAATATTTGTTGAGCGCCACGAATTAATGATGCCAAACAAATAAATATTTCTAAAGAAAATCTACCACTCAGATGAAAATAAGTGTGCCACAAAAAGCTGCCGATTAGGTAATTCTACGGTAAGAATCGTTGTGTACTCATGCCTTAGAAGAACACTAATCGTTTGTTTGATACAAAACAAGGTTCAAAGGTCTTAATCTCTGTGATCGAACCCGGAGAAAGTTTTTCGACAAGGAATAATATTGCGAAAGTAACCGTTTTAAATGCCTAACTGTACGCGTTAATTACCCTTGTGTATTCGCCAGATGCCAGCAGAATAGAGTTTTGAAGAATGTCTGTTTACTTCTGCTAAGTTGAACAAGATCAGTGAATTGTCGGAGCGTTAAATTTTAGTTATTTGTCTATCTCGATTTGGCAGCAAAGCGCGCTTAAAGCTCTTTTTAATTACGTGTTCTTGGCAACGGGCATGTTGTCCAATAAAGTCACTGATCGATAGCATGGTGAGCTCTGCGTCGGTGACAAATTGTTCGAGATTACGCTAACGATAAAAAGAATTGTAAACTCGTTACGACAGTGTTTAATTGGCTTTTATTTAACGTCGCGTGAAAGTTTCGAATAAACCGATAACATCGTCAGCGCTCCTTCGATGTGATGATATCCGGGATTGTGAAAAAGTGCGGTTAAGTGTATCAAAGGGGGGAATCTGCGAAGGAAGGCTTAAATTATCGAAAATGACGAAACAAAGATTCACTGAGTATTTTCTGCCGTGATGATCGGCGAAAATAGGATAATGCTTCGAAGTCTGCATGCAAGATATTTAAAAAACAGTAGCTTTTAATAGCATTGTTTTCCAAAGAGCAGCTGTATATTTTTTTAATCGAATACTCAGAGGAATATGAATGCCCAAATAATGCTACACGGATTTCAGAGCGATGTAAAAACATAGTACGTCCAAATTGAAATATTTTTATAAATACAGACGATGTTCACACACTTTTTAGAACTTTTTTTATAAGAAATTACGGAAAATAAAAGAGTTTCACAAAATTGAAACTGGTAACAGCCTATTTGATGGCCACGAAAGAAACATGTGCTGAAGTTTTATATCGTCTGCTAAGAAAATGGCGTACGTAAACAAGCTGTGGAGAGAAGGTTATGTTTTTGCTCTTTGTGAAGAAAAATATTCGCATTCTGTAATTAAAAAACACTTTAAAAATTATGGAATTAGCATTTATAAATGTAAAGTAAGCGACATTTATACCTAAAACACAAGGCCTTTTCTTTCTACAATCCGTCAGCGCCACCCACTGGAGCGATTTTCATTATTTCTTTTTTTTAAATAAAAGCTACTGACCCACAGATTTGTCACTGCTAATTATTGTTGTCTTAAGTATTTTTTTTTTTTTTTATGTTACCATGGCATTTTCCTTTGCACAATCCGCCAGTTCGTTATTCCGGCGTTTGTTCTCGCTTCAGTATATAATGAATAACACTTCTGCTACTACTAAGCTGATTGCTAATTATCGTGAATATAGCTTCCTTCAATTATAATGTAATTAATTCAGCTTCTTCTAAGCTAACGCTTCTTCTAATGGTTGTTGTGTTATTAATTATGAATAAACTTTCCTGCTAGTAGTGTAGTAATAATAATGAACAAGCTTATAACTGGTAGTAATGTTGTAGTAGTAATTAAGATGAATAAAGTCTGATGCTGGTTGTTACTAATAACACTAAATGAAATAAACCTAACAGCCAGACAGAGATCTGACAAAAACTATGAACTGAGAAAAACGTACTTACAAAAAATTCTTTATTAGTGAGACTTCTGGCTCTCACATAAACGAAGATCTCTTTATACAGCAACACCTTTCTGACACATAAACCACAGCTCACTTCGTACAACAACAGCTCACTCTACGCACATCAACAAAAAGCTCTTTTCCACATAAACAAACGCTCTCCCTATACAACAACAAACTCTCTCCCTACGTATCGCTGAACGCGCCTATTTATACTGGCTACCACCACGTCATGACTTACACTCATTGCCAGATCTCATTCAGCGGGTGAAATAACATCTCGTTCAGTAAGAAGATAATTTACATAGTAAAATAAAATAACCAGAGATAGTAAAAATCAAAAGGAAAGTGAATATAGAGTATACGTTACAAGTACATGCAGCGCCATCTGTCTATCTGCGGTGGTCGGACTTGGAACGAAGCCCCCGCTATCAACTACGTAGTTCTAATTATCCGAATTGGTTCAGTAGTTTTCGAGATTTGTAAAAACAATTCCTTATGTTATCGTGAACTACTTTCTTTCACGTTGGGTGAACTACTATCTAATGCCCCCTGATGTGTCATCAAAAGTCCCCTGATGTGTCGTCAAAAGTCCCCTGATGTGTCATCAAAAGTCCCTTGATGTGTCACCAATAGACTAGTGTGTAATTAAAGTTAAGAAAAGATCAGGTGGTATGTGAACAAAGCAGAACAACACACGGGAATTCGGGAACTACTTGAAAGCCTGCTGATTCGGTAATATATCCAAAAATAATAAAAAATAATAAAAAATGAACAAAATAGCCTATGTCCACCGGAAAAAAATGAGCTTCCCAACGGTGAAATAATTATGCAAATCGGTTCTGTAGTTTTCGAGATTACCTCTAACACACAAACAAATTTTCTCTGTTTATATATTAGTATAGATTATATAATGATACCAAGAAAAATTGTTAAAACCCAACTAGTAAAATAAAACCCTTCTTCTAATCCCACTGTGTGGTTATCTAGAAACGATATCATTTCCGGTCACTGAAAGAATACGTCAATTCTTAAATGCTTACCCGTCAACGACGGGTAAGCACGACGGTTACGCAAAATAGTGGCACTAAAAATGGCACCAAAATTTAGCAAATAACCAAATTTTAGTATTAAAAAAGAATTTCATTTATTAAATATCAAGCAGTTATTAGGATGAATATATATATTACGTTTATATGTTTATAATCATCATCACTGTCAACCATTATCAATCCACTGCTGGACGAAGGTCTCCCCAAGTTTCCTCCACAACGGTCTGTCTTGTGCCAGTCTCCTCCATGTCACTCCTGCATACTTTCGAATTTCATCCTCCCATCTCCCATGTGGTCTTGTTCTGGGTCTTTTCCTGTCCCCTGGAATCCAATCAAAAATTTCGGCTGTCCATCCATGGTCTGTCCTTCTGGCAGTATGCCCAGCCCATTGCCATTTCACGGATTTAATTCTGATCATGATGTCTTCCATTCTTGTCATTTTTCGGATCCACGAGTTCCACTTCTTATCTCTCCTGGTTACACCAAGCATGCACCTCTCCATGCTGCTTTGAGTTGTCTGCAGCCTTTGTATGTCTCTTTTAGTTAAAGTCCACGTCTCTGCACCATACGTAAGCACTGGAAGGATGCATTGATCAAAAACTTTTCTTTTAAGACATAATGGCATATTGCTCTTGAAAATTATGCTGTTTCTTCCAAAAGCTCTCCAGGCAAGTTTTGTACGCCGATTAATTTCTTCATCAGTGTGACCCTCACTTGATATCTGCTGTCCAAGATAAACGTACGTGTCTGTTATCTCCAGCTTTTCTCCATCAATCGATAAATCTTCATTTCGTGTAAAAGCATTGAACATCACTTTTGTCTTCTGAAAGTTCATTTTTAATCCCACTTCTTTACTCTTGTCAGCAAGTTCCTGGATCATACTCTGCAGCTCTAATGGGGTAGTTGCAAAAATGGCTATGTCATCAGCAAAACGAAGGTGGGTTAGATAATCTCCATTAATCTTTATCCCTTTGTTTTCCCAGTTCAGTGATTGAAAGACATTTTCCAATGTGGCATTAAAGAGCTTCGGAGATATGGTGTCACCTTGTCTCACTGCTTTTCCAATTTTTATGTGTGTTGTATTTTCAAACAGCCGAATCTTTGCACTTGCATTTTCATAGATGTTATTAATAATATTAATGTAAGCATCTTCAATACCGCAGGATTTCAGAGCCATTGTAACTGCTGATGGTTTCACCGAATCAAAGCCTTTTTCATAATCGATAAAAGCCATGCACAATGGAAGTTCATATTCCCTCGCTCTTTGAATTAGTTCTCTCAGTACGTGGATATGATCTATTGTGCTGTAACAACTCCTGAATCCAGCTTGTTCTCTCGGTTGAGCCATGTCCAGTGTTACCTTCAAACGGTGTGAAAGAACTTTCAGTGGAGATTTTATAAACCACTGATAGGAGGCTGATAGGTCTGTAGTTCCCGAGATCCTCAATGTCACCTTTTTTATGTAGCAGGATCATTATGGCGTTGTTCCAATCCTCAGGAATATTCCCATCATTAAAGCATCGAGTGAAAATTTAGGCGAGTACTGTTTCGATTTCTCCACTTGCTTCTTGTATGATGTCTACAGTAATTCAATCTTCTCCTGGAGCTTTTCCCCGCTTCATGTTCTTGATTGCATGTGCAACTTCTGCTGGGAGGACTGGAAGAACTCTGGTACTGGTACCTTTCATGATGTCTGGTGTACATGCATCATTCCTTTCATATAACTTAGAGTAGAAATATTTCACTCTTGTCAAAATTTCGCCTATATTTCTTGTTACAGAACCATCTTCTTTTCTCAGTGCCATATTATGTATATATACGTATATAAATTGAGTTTCGAATTTATAGTTCAAAGCAGATTTGTCTGGGTCAGGTACGGGTCCGACATTTTTGACCCGTTTCCAACTCTTGGCCGATACTACTCACGTCGGTGAAACTTTTCGAAATCCTTTTCTTCTTAAAATAATGCATTGTTTCTCCGTCAGTGGAGTTAGATGCATATCTTTTATTTGTCGGTATCTCTGCTCCTAAGAGTCCGATTGGGAAAATTCCTTCTTTGTTGGAGAGCGTTTCCGCTGCGAAATGGTTCTCGTGCAATTTACAGTTTTTCTTAACGCACAAGTCTACCGCCAGAGGGCGTAAATTCACGATTCTGTTTACAGCAATATCTGCGAGATTAAAACCCCGACTGAAAAACTTCTTTTTTCGGTCAGGTACTACTTCCTTCCGTACCGGTTAAATTGAATTTGAATGGCTTTGATAAATTTAATTCACGTTAGAATGGTTTCCAAAGACGTGCTTTTTACACCCGAAAATTCGGTTTCATCTTTCTTGTTTATGTCTTTTACAGCACAAAAATGTGCTAACGACTATTCTGGATGTGAAGAGAATGAAATCTTAAAAACAAACACTATCTTCGCGTTAAGGTGGACGCCAAGTAATTTTGCTTCCTATACTTCCAATGAAAAAACGTCTGTACACATTTTCTTCACAATTAATGCGTTCCCAAGGATGAAAATTTGAACATCGATTAAAATAACTTCATATTATAACTTGGAATACTTAATACTTTCTAAAACATAACCATAATTATATTAAAAATCAATAACTTTTCCTTTGGTGGTGTTAAAACCAGAAAAAAGATGGCGGGACTTGTACTTTGATGACGTCAGTAGACAAACAAATGTTGGACTGCATAATTATGGTTATGTTTTAGAAAATATTAAGTATTCCAAGTTATAAAACGAAACTATTTTAATCGATGTACAAATTTTCATCCTTGGGAACGCATTAATTGTCCAGAAAAAATATGACGCGACCTGTACTTTGATGACGTCAGTAGACAAACTAATGTTGGATTGCATAATTATGGTTACGTTTTAGAAAATATTAAGTATTCCAAGTTATAAAATGAAGCTATTTTATTTGATTTTCGAATTTTCATCCTTGGGAACGCAGTAATTGTCCAGGAAAAAGATGGCGCGACTTGTACTTTGATGACGTCAGTAGACAAACAAATGTTGGGTTGCATAATTATGGTTATGTTTTGGAAAATATTAAGTATTCCAAGTTATAAAATGAAGCTCTTTTAATCGATGTTCGAATTTTCATCCTTGGGAACGCAACTATTGTAAAGGAAAAAGATGGCGCGACATGTACTTTGATGACGTCAGTAGACAAATAAATGTTGGATTGCATAATTATGGCTATGTTTTAGAAAATATTAAGTATTCCAAGTTACAAAATGAAGCTATTTTAATCGATGTTCGAATTTTCATCCTTGGGAACGCATTAATTGTCCAGGAAAAAGATGGCGCGACATGTACTTTGATGACGTCAGTAGACAAACAAATGTTGGATTGCATAATTATGGTTATGTTTTAGAAAATATTAAGTATTCCAAGTTATAAGATGAAGCTGTTTTAATCGATGTTCGAATTTTCATCCTTAGGAACGCATTAATTGTCCAGGAAAAAGATGGCGCGACATGTACTTTGATGACGTCAGTAGACAAACAAATGTTGAATTGCATAATTATGGTTATGTTTTAGAAAATATTAAGTATTCCAAGTTATAAAATTAAGCTATTTTAATCGATGTTCGAATTTTCATCCTTGGGAACGCATTAATTGTCCAGAAAAAAGATGGCGCGACCTGTACTTTGATGAGGTCAGTAGACAAACAAATGTTGGATTGCATAATTATGGTTATGTTTTAGAAAATATTAAGTATTCCAAGTTATAAAATTAAGCTATTTTAATCGATGTTCGAATTTTCATCCTTGGGAACGCATTAATTGTCCAGAAAAAAGATGGCGCGACCTGTACTTTGATGAGGTCAGTAGACAAACAAATGTTGGATTGCATAATTATGGTTATGTTTTAGAAAATATTAAGTATTCCAAGTTATAAAATGAAGCTATTTTAATCGATGTTCGAATTTTCATCCTTGGGAACGCATTAATTGTGAAGAAAATGTGTACAGAAGTTTTTCCATTGGACCTATAGGAAGCAAAATTACTTGAGGTCCACCTTAACTTCAAAATTCCTGAAGACCGACGCTGACGTGACCTTTGACCTCTTAATTTTTATCATTACATCAGATTTTTTCCAATCCAGATGCACTCTCTTGAGATGTGACTGTACATCTCCTCTGTGAAGCGATTGAGGTAATAAAATTTTCATGAATAATGATTCTGATTTTTGTCTCCTCTAACGTATCTTAATCTTTTCTAATCCTGTCTAAACTTTGTCACCTCCATTTATGCAGGGGATCATTTTCTCGTTAGTTCTACAGCTGGAAGGGTGTAATTATCTATTGCGTAGCTCAAGGAAAGAACTCGTCAGCAAGCAACACTTTGTATCTTTCTTGATGGTAAACTTTCTGTAGACGCAATTTGATATGACCTTTGACCTTTTGATATCTAGCCTTAAACCACATTTTACCCACTCCACTTGAAGTCTCTTTATGAACGACTGTAAATCTTCTCTGCAAGAAGAGTGATGTCATAGATTTTTGGTGAATAACGACTCTGATTTTTTGCCTTCACTAAAATGTCTTTATCATTTCTAATCTTCTCTTCGCTTCGTCGCATCCATTTTCACAATATTTAATTTTGTACATCTTCAACAGCGCAAAATCCGTTATCAACTGTTCCGCAGATGAAGAGAATGAAATCGTAACCCATACACCACAAACCGTTTCAGTTATTTATCAATCATGTTACAATCTCTCATTTTCGTTACACTTTCAGACATATTTTACAATTACTTTTCGGCAACATCTATTTTGGAACATAATTCTTTGTACATTACGCTTACATTAAAAATAACATTCACCGATACTACTGTTTCATAGTTTCCCCCATTGTACGTACCCCAGTAGCACACTGACGTTGGCCAACGGTTGGCCCAATGATATTTTTGCGTCGGCAGCGTTGGGCGAAGGTTGCGTTGTTTATCGAAGATTGGCCAACGGTTATTCCAACGACACATGACCAACCATTTATCAACAAATGACCACTTAACGGTTGTCCGATGGTTGTCCAATGGTTGTCCAATGGTTGTCCAACAACACATGACCAACCATGGTTGTCCAAGAACACATTACCAACCATGGTTGTCCAAGAACACATGACCAACCATGGTTGTCCAAGAACATATGATCACATTGGATGTCCAACAACACATGACCAACCATGGTTGTCCAAGAACACATGATCACATTGGAAAACTGTTTGCAACAGTTTTCCAATGTGGGTCCAACCGTTGAACCAATACATATCCAATTGTTGGCCGCTGAGTCGCCTCGTCGCTGGGCCGACCGTTGAAAGCCCCACGGTTGGTCTAACATAATATTGCTACCTGGGTAATTGCTACCTTGATGTTACATTCCGGCGATATTTCGGAATTTTGGTTTGGCAACGGCGTGGATGCGCATGCGCATTTATGCCATTTCACGTAAGCACTCTCGTAGTCGTATTCCCATGTGCTACTGGGATATTCTTTGGTGATACTGTCGTACAAGAGTTAGCTAGTAAGGGTACACTAGTGTCCGTCCTCATGTTTTGCACGTCAGTGTATAATATCTTAGTACGTCTGTTGGTTTTGAATCAGTAAAAAAGTCTCAATAAAAGTAGTTGTTAGTTTGTAAAGGCGGAATTTTTTTTTTGATATATTGCGATATTTAACGACTACGCAAGTTTAAAAAAATAGTGTAAGATATGCATTAAAAGGTACATTTCGTTCATTAATTATGAAGAAATTTAAGTCGTCCTAATGAAAAATAATATGATCTATGGAAAAAAATTATGTATTTTTATTAAATAACGTATTCGCAAAGCATTTAGAAAAAATAGATTAAGATATGCATTAAAAGGTACATTTCGTTGTTTAATAATGAAGAAATTTAAGTCATCCTACAGAACGCTGTAAGTGCGAGGCGACCCGTGGTGGAGTGGGATAATACATCTGCCTAGAAATCAGCTGGACAGCTTAGCCTGATATTGGAGGATTTGTATTTCCTTGGAAATAAATCGTGACGTCACACCGTAAAAATTTCTTCATGGCGGAAATCAGAATGGCGTACAAAAGATATCCGTGGACCATGTGGGGATGTAAAAAAATGGCGAACAACATAGCACACCAAATGTTATGGTTGAACACAAAGAAAAAATACCGGACAAAAGATGTTCGGGAAGATCATGGATGACAAAATGGCTGCAACTGACACTGACCAGGAATCGTCCACATCTATCCTTGAGGCAGTACATGGACGACTGAGGATTGTCATGGACATGAAATACACTGCTGGCCACCCAAAATGCAACACCAAGATGGAAAGGAGACAGCAAAGCCGGATTTACTGGACACATAACAACAGATACAAAGATGAAACGGTTGAGGTTACAGGCCCGTGAGACTTGAGGAACACGCAGACATCAATAGTTCGTGTGGCCCCCATGGCTGCCAATAACGGCCGCTACGCGCCGCGGCATCGAACGAAAGAGGCTTTGGATGTGGGCTTTGGGAATGTCGATCCAGGTTGCTTCCACACGTTGCCACAGTTCATCAGGCGTAGCCGCGGGTGGTGCTTGCCGGGCCACTCGGTTGCCGATCAGCGACCGGACGTGATCGATAGGCAATATATCGGGAGAACAGGCTGGCCACGGCAGCAGAGACACCTGGTGGGCCGTGAAGAATTGTTGCACGATGCGTGTCACGTGCGGGCACGTATTGTCCTGTTGAAACGTGGCCGCTGGCAGGTCCTGCAGGTAAGGGAGAACTACAGGCTCCAAAACGTCGGAGATGGTGCGGTGGCCGTTGAGTGTACCGGAGATGCGTACCAGAGGGGTGCGGGTGTCATATCCAATTGCGCCCCAAACCATAACGCTAGGCGACGGACCGGAATGGCGATGCATAATGTAGGCGTCATACAGTCTCTTGCCGCGGTGCCGCCACACGTGGATCCGACCATCGTGGTGTTGTAGGCAGAAGCGTGATTCGTCGGAGAAGAAAATGTCGTGCCATTTCGTAGTCCAGGTGAGGCGTTCAACGACCCACTGCCGCCGCACTCGACGGTGGTGTAACGTCAATGGTAATCGGAGCTATGAGCGCCGTGCGACAAGTCCCCGCTCCTTCAGACCATGTCGAACGGTGCGTGCTGACGCAGGTTGTTGCGCAACACACCCTAATCCCTGCGCTAATGTTCGTGATGTGGCGGTGCGAGCTGTCACTGCCCGCCGCATAACATGCCGGTCTTCTCGTTCGGTGGTGTGCCACGGCTTGCGGAAATCGCTCACGTCGGTCCATCCGTCCCTCCTGCACCCACCGAAACCATACTCGCCTCACTGTGGCTGGATGTCGTCCCACACGGGCGCCGATGTCTCGGTACGATAAACCGCTCTGTCGCGATAAGCCACTATTCGTCCTCTGTCGAACTCCGAAACGTGCTGGAATGACTGCCGTATTCTGCGACGAGGCATCAGGAAGCTTCCCACTCACAGGTCCGGCAGCACACAACACACTTCCGCTACTTACACCCCGCCTTCTGTGCACCCTTCTTATAGTGCTTCTCGGTGGCGTGCCGGGTGCACATGTTTTGCCTATGCCCTGCAATGCTAATCGTTTGAATGTCCTCTCGCGGTCGACGCATGCTGCGAATATCAGGTCAATCGGATGCTTCCTTCTTGGTGTTGAATTTTGGGTGGCCAGCATTAAATATAAAAAAAGTAACATGAAGTTGTGATGATGAAGTTACAAAGGCCTTTCACTGTAACGTATCGGTTATGTTTTAAAGTTATGTAACGTTTGAGGACATTTTGACGTGACAGTAAATTTTCTGAAACATTACTGTTACTTTGCGCAATGTATCTGAAAAACTCAATGTTTCAGTGCTACGTACCTGTAACATGTACGAAATATTCTGTGATGTGTGGGAAAAAACCAACACTTTCTTCTCTTGTCGCACCAGTAGCGCAGTGGTTTAAGCGATAGCTTCTGATTACTCGTCCGAGTTGGGTTCGGGTTCGAATCCCGGTGAGGCATGGATGTTGTATTTTTCATACAACACTGACATTCTCCTTTCCCTGGAACCAGTGACCCTAAATTAGGGACAGGAGAGAGTGCTTATAGCCCCCTGAGTTGCTCGCGATGGTCGTTAAACAACCAATCAACTTTTTTTGCTTTGACCATAAAATTCCTGAACACGGAAGCTGACTTGATATTTCATTTCCTAATATTCACCATTATACCCGATTTTACCCTCTTCAGTTGCACTCTCTTGTTGAGTGACTGCAAATCTCTGCAATCGAGGGATGTAATAATGTTTTCATAAATATGACTGATTTTTGTCTCAAACCAGCGACAATTTAAGACATTCAGGTGACACCCCACTTTCGTCAGAAAATAGGGTAGACTTAGAAGACTTAATCAAGAAAACAAAAGCGAAGCGTGCGAAATCCGGTTTTATTGTTAAATATTAACAAGTTAGTAAAATCATGCAATGCATTGATTGTGATAAGCTTTCCAACATACCAGAAATCATTACTCAAGTTATGAGGATAATGGCTGTAGAATTAATCTCGCTCCTATGACTCGACCTTTGACCCCATTTCGATGATATTCAACAGAATCGATAAAAGTACATTATCGGAACAACGTGAAAAGTTTTGTCTCAATTGAAGCATTTTTACGTAAGTTATAACGCATAAGGGAAATGGAATGGATCCCGACCCTATGTCCTGACCTTTGACCCCACTTCACCCATTTTCAATGGAGTTCTTTCCCAGGTATTCCTTTACGACATACTAAAATTTCATCGAAATCGAACCATATTTATGCATGTTACCACGCATAAGGGCAATGGAATGCATCCAAACTTCACCCATTTCAATAGAGTTCGTCTCCAAGTGGTCCTCTACGACATACTAAAATTTCATCGAAATCGAACCATTTTTACGCGAGTTATCGTGCGGACAGACGGACAACGCTGAAGCATATACGCTTCTTCAACCTACGGTTGGAAAGCGTAAAAAAGACAAAAGTCGTGTCAACTTACAGCCTTAGAGATTTAATAATTAAAGAGGACGGAGGTCATAGAAAATTTTATTCTCTTGGGCTCCAGGATGGATAACGATAGGTAGTATGATGAAGAAATAAGGTGGAAACTAACCCTATAGAGAAAGGCAGTGACAAATTTAGAAAAGGTTATGAAGGATAAAGATATTTTAGTGACAACGAAGATAAGAACTGTTAAAGCAATTATCTACACTGGCGGAAAGTGAAAAAAGAACACCAAGAAGAAGACGTCTGATACCAACGAAATTTATACAGCATAATAACGGAATACAGAGAATACCGTGATAAAAACATTACGGCAAAATACAGCTGTATTTACTGGTAAACTGAAAAACAACATTTCCATGTAACACGGTTAGTACGAGGTTGAACCGCCATGAACTGCACCACACTGTGCAATTCTGGCATGGAGTCTGTCGTAAAGTTGGATGTAAGTTTGAGGTATTGAGTTCCAAGCACCCTCAACCTGGACGCGTAAATCGGGGATGATCGTGGCTGGCCGTGGAGACCGGATAAGTCGTTGCCCCATAAAATCCCACACGTGCTCAATGGGGGACAAATCCGGTGAACGTGCAGTCCATGGAAGTTGTCTCACACCCTGAAGTGCATGTTGAGTTGCACGTTCCGTGGGTGGGCGTGCGTTATCTTGCTGGAAAACACCACAATGGACCGACCTTACAAATGGCACAACAACGGGCTGAATGATGTTGTTGATGTTGGAAGTGCTGTTTAACGTACCTGATACAAACACTAGTTGTGTACGAGAGTGATAACTGATCGCTCCCCACACCAGAAGACCAGGTGTAGGCCTTGTGTTTCGCTGGCGGATGCAAGAAGGGAGCAGACGCTGCCCTGTGCGTCCGAGAACACGCATACGGCCATCGGAGGCTCCCAAGCAGAATCTGCTTTCATCGCTGAACACGACAGATCGCCATTGCGTTCTCGAGTGCAGACGTTGGCGACACCATTGCAGCCGTTCCTGACGGTGGGCTGGAGTAAGAGGTACACATGCCAGAGGCGCACGTGCACGTAGTCCTGCATCCAGTAGACGGTTGCGGATTTTTCGCACAGTCATCTCAGGTGCAACGGCAGCTCGGATTTGCGTCGCAGTGATGTTCTGCTTGACAACGCCGCTCTTCTTATGGGTCGATCGGTCCGCTCATCAGTCCGTCTGTGACTCCCGGTTCTATGTCTTCTCGTGTGGGAATGTTCCTCGGACCATCTACGCCATCATCGTACCACCACCGATACTTCCCGTCTAATTCGCTCCGCAATACGACGATACGACCACCAGGCCTCGCGGAGTCCGACTAGACGACCTCGCTCAAAGTCCGATAACTGCTAAAATCCTACACGTCTTCCATGTCCAGGCGTTGCAGCTTCTTCAGTGTCGCACGTGCCCGTACGCCGACGACTGATTACATTCACTTCGCCGTACTCCTTAAATACCACCGACGGTAATTTGCATATTATGCCGTGCTGTGGCGTAAGCGCTCACCGGTTGGTCCCGAAATTAACATCACACCTACGTAAGCTCTACCCCATTAACATATGTAAATTTCATGATCGTCCGCCAATTCCTTCTTGGTGTTCGTTTTTCACTTTCCGCCAGTGTATATTGTGGTAACGTATGGATGTGAAACCTAAACTTTGAAGAAAGGTGAGAGCAAGAAAAAACGAGGAGGTTGTACTGGAAGAAATACAAAAGTGGGCATAACGTTTTCATTAACAGAGTGAAGTCGTTCAAATTGCACATATTGGTATAGTAACACTTCCTTTATATTAACCCTTCTTCTTAATTGCAAGTAAATAATGGATTACAAGCAGAAGGAACGTGCCGTCTTTGAGTTCTTGGCGAAGGAAGTGTTCAGGCTGTTCGACATCCACATTAGGCTACACAATGTTTACGGAGAACACACCATTGACAAGAGCGATGTGCACAAATGGATGAAGAAATTTAAAGAAGGGGAAACCAACATTGAAGTCAAACCACGCAACCATCATCTGCAACCATCTGACACGAATCGTCAGCGATTGGATTAATTGATTCGCGCGGACAGACGAGTCACAATCCGTGAGCTTGCTGCACAACTGGACTGTGGTCACAATGCCATTCAGAAGATGGTGGAAGACTTAGGGTATCGGAAAGTGTGCGCAAAGAAGGTACGTCGCCAGTTGGAAGCCGATTTGAAGGAGGTAAAGTTGGAAATCTGCTCTAATCTTCTGGAAGCTTTTGAAGCCAATGAAGATACGTTTTGTGTTTTGATCTGGTGACAGGAGATGAAACGTTGGCGTATCTGTACGACCCATGGAATGGGGTCACACCTCTTCACCAAAGCCTAAGACGTTCAAGAACCAGCGATCAGCACAGGAAGTCATGGTGACTATTTTGGGGGATGATAGGGGTGTCATTCTCCTTGGTTTTCTGGAACGACAATTCTCAAAGCGGAACACTGAGATACTCAAGAAGCTTAGAGAAGCCATAAAGAAGAAGAGACTGAACAAGAATCTGAGAAGGATCTATATTCGCCATGACAATATGAGACCACACACATCTTTGGCAACAAATCAGGCGATCAGTAAATTTTGGCTGGTTGGTGGTCCCCATCCACCATACAGCTAAGATCTGGCACCCTCCGACTTCCACCTGTTCAGTCCATTGAAGGACAGTCTCCGGAGACAACGATTTGATAACACAGACGAAGTGAAAGTGGCTGTGAAGAAGTGGATACAACAGACCACACCTGAATTTTTTTCAAAGAGATTTGAGAATTGGGTTTAACGATGGCGCAAATGCATCGCTTGTGATGGAGACTATGTTGAGTAGTACTTACCTTTCTATAGAGAAAGAGTTACTCTACCAAGATGTGCAATTTGGACGGCTTCTGTCAGTTAATAAAAAAGTTATGCCCACTTTTGCAGTACTTTCTGTACAACATTCGTAGATGCTCTTGAATTATGGACCTGGAGATGGCTTGGCCACGTAGAATTCCATGAACTGTAAGAAACACTAATTAGTGAGAACTTGACTAAATCAAACCTTGCTGCTCCCTTGAGACAAAGATCTGTAAACAAAAGCTCACATATTTTGGACATGTGATGCGTGCCAATGATGGGTTTGAAAACATTATTAAGCTTGATAAGGTTGAAGGAAGCAGAAGGGAAGGAAAGAGAACAAGACGATTGGATGGAATTAAAGACGCTTGAGAAATAATGATAGAAGTTTCGCGAGATCTTACTCAGAACAGATCAAGAAAGCGAGCTTCTGTTCGTACAGTCACCAAGAGTCGAACCCGACACGATGGAACCTAACAAACAAAAACGATATCAGGTAACTACAAAAGTATTTGTCGTCTTTCGAGGAAGCAAAAGAAACACCTTTACTGAGAGATGGAGTTCCGCCGGCGGTATATCGTCGTAAGAAATCTCAAGATGCCCTGCGCATATGAATCAGATGAGTAAGCAGTTTGGTAGCTAATGGTGGTATCAGTGGAGATTATTCATGGGTGTTTGACTCGGTTCATCTGCTGTAGAAACAACACGTCACATTTGATTAGCATTTTGGAGCAGATGCTCTGAAAGAACGCACTACTCGGAATTGGTTTCGAAATTTCAGATACTCAGATTGAATCCCTTCAAAACAAGTCAGCCTTAAAACAGAAACTCAGGAGTTCCTGAAGTCATGTTGTCAGCCTTAACACATAAGTTCTAAAGGTGTTAAGGCTGACAACACGATTTCAGAAACTCCGGGTTTTTCTGTTAAGGCTGACTTGGTGAGTAGAACAATTGCCAAACATTCCAGGAACTAGTCCAGTCATTTCACGTTAGTGACTAAACCGTCTGAAGATATCTTCTTACAATAATAGGTAAGACATACAAATTGTCTTAGTAGGTCCTTCATGAATTGTCTTCTGTGAACAAACAGCAACGTGTCTCAGCTTGTCTTACATTGCTCTGGGTTTCTGTGTTAAGGCTGACTTGGTGAATAGAACAATAGCCAAACATGCCAGAAACTAGTCCAGTCATTTGGCGTTAGTGACTAAACCGTCTGAAGATATCTTCACACAATAGGTAAGACATACAAATTGCCTTAGTAGGTCCGTCATGAATTGTCTTCTGTGAACAAACAGCAACGTGTCTCAGCTTGTCTTACATTGCTCCGGTTTTCAGTGTTAAGGGTGACTTGCTGATTAGAACAATAGCCAAACATTCCAGGAACTAGTCCAGTCATTTGGCGTTAGAAACTAAACCATCTGAAGATATCTTCACACAATAGGTAAGACATAAATTGCCTAAGTAGGTGCCTCATGAATTGTCTTCTGTGAACAAAAAGCAACGTGTCTCAGCTTGTCTTACATTGCTCCGGTTTTCTGTGTTAAGGATGACTTGGTGATTAGATCAATAGCCAAACATTCCAGGAACTAGTCCAGTCATTTGGCGTTAGAGACTAAACCGTCTGAAGATATCTTCACACAATAGGTAAGATATAAATTGCCTAAGTAGGTGCCTCATGAATTGTCTTCTGTGAACAAAAAGCAACGTGTCTCAGCTTGTCTTACATTGCTCTGGGTTTCTGTGTTAAGGCTGACTTGGTGAATAGAACAATAGCCAAACATGCCAGGAACTAGTCCAGTCATTTGGCGTTAGTGACTAAACCGTCTGAAGATATCTTCACACAATAGGTAAGACATACAAATTGCCTAAGTAGGTCCCTCATGAATTGTCTTCTGTGAACAAACAGCAACGTGTCTCAGCTTGTCTTACATTGCTCCGGTTTTCTGTGTTAAGGCTGACTTGGTGAGTAGAACAATAGCCAAACATTCCAGGAACTAGTCCAGTCATTTGGCGTTAGTGACTAAACCGTCTGAAGATATCGTCACACAATAGGTAAGACATACAAATTGCCTAAGTAGGTCCCTCATGGATTGTCTTCTGTGAACAAACAGCAACGTGTCTCAGCTTGTCTTACATTGCTCCGGTTTTCTGTGTTAAGGCTGACTTGGTGAGTAGAACAATAGCCAAACATTCCAGGAACTAGTCCAGTCATTTGGTGTTAGAGACTAAACCGTCTGAAGATATCTTCACACAATAGGTAAGACATACAAATTGTCTAAGTAGGTCCCTCATGAATTGTCTGCTGTGAACAAACAGCAGCGTGTCACAGCTTGTCTTACGTTGCTGTCTCGTTATGACAGGGAACCACTTTGAGATAGGGTACTCACATGCGATGAGAAGTGAGTGGTACAGTACCCTAAAACATTCAAGACATTGATTGTCCTTCAGTGACTCGATGCTTCACATATCGAGGACAGCACTGCATCCACGTAAAGTTATGCTGTGTGTATGACGGACTGCACGTGGTGGTGATCTTTATAAACTCTTGCAACGCGGCCGAACTATCACCGCTGCACTGTAATGTGAACAAACGCAAAATGTGCAGGAGGACCTGAAAAAGAAGGAAGTAGCACTTGTCAACAAAAAGAAAGTTCATCTCGTGCAAGATAATACTTTTGCTCACTACGTTTCGTTGACGATAAACGCTATCAAAGAACTTGGGTGGGAGCTTTAGTGTCAAGCAGCTTACTCACCAGATATCTCTCCTTCAGACTATCAGTTGTTTCTTTCACGCGACAACCATTTGCGTGGATACGACTTCTGCAACTTCGATGAGCTTCACACTGCCCTATAAACTTTTTTCTCTTTCCATGACCCGGAATTTTATTGCAGGGGTATATACACTGCAAGCCACCCAAAATGCAACACCAATCCGATTGGCCTGAAATTCGCAGCATGCATCTCCCGCGAGAGGACATGCAAACGATTAGCACTGCAGGGCATATGCAAATCATGTGCGCCCGGCACGCCACCGAGAAGCACTATAAGAAGGGTGCACAGAAGGCGAGGTGTAAGTAGTGGAAGTGTGTTGTGCTGCTGGACCTGTGCGTGGGAAGCTTCCTGATGCCTCGTAGCAGAATACGGCAGTCATTCCAGCATGTTCCGCAGTTCGACAGCGGACGAATAGTGGCTTATCGCGGCAGCGGTTTATCGTATCTAGACATCGGCGCCCGTGTGGGACGACATCCAGACACAGTGAGGCGAGTATGGATTCGGTGGGCTCAGGAGGGACGGACGGAAGTGAGCGATTGACTCAACCGCGGCACACTACCGAACGAGAGGACCGGCATGTCGTGCGGCGGGCATTGACGGCTCGCACCGCCACATCACGAACGTTAGCGCAGGAATTAGCGTGTGTTGCACAACAACCTGGGTCAGCACGTACCGTTCGAGATCGCCTGCAGAAGAGGGGACTTGTCGCACGGTGCCCATGGCTCCGATTACCATTGACGTTACACCACAGGCGAGTGGGGCGGTAGTGGGCGGTTGAACGCCGCACATGGACTACGGAATGGCACGACATTGTCTTCTCCGACGAATCCCGCTTCTGCTTGCGACACTACGATGGTCGGATCAGCGTATGGTGGCACCGCGGCGAGAGACTGTATGGCGCCTGCATTATGCATCGTCATACCGGTCCGTCACCTGGCGTTATGGTTTGGGGCGCAATTGGATATGACATCCGAACTTCTCTGGTACGCATCGCCGATACACTCAAGAGCCACCGCTACATCTCCGACGTTTTGGAGCGAGTAGTCCTCCCTTACTTGGAGGACCTGTCAGTGGCCACGTTTCAACAGGACAATAAGCGCCCGCTGTGGCACGCATCGTGCAACAACTCTTCACGGCCCAATAGGTGTCATTGCTGCCGTGACCCACCTGTTCTCCCGATATATCGCCCATCGGACACGTCTAGTCGCTGATTGGCAACCGAGTGGCCCGGCAAGCACCACCCGCGGCTACGCCTGATGAACTGTGGCAACGTGTGGAAGCCGCCTGGACCGACATAACCCAAGCCCACATCCAACGCCGCTTTCGTTCGATGCCTCGGCGTGTAGCGGCCGTTATTGCCAGCCATGGGGGCCACACGAACTATTGATGTCTGCGTGTTCCGCAAGTCGCACGGGCCTGTAAGCTAAATCGTTTCATCTTTGTATCTGTTGTTATGTGTCCAGTAAATCTGGCTTTGCTATCTCGTATCCTTCTTGGTGTAAGTACTTTTGTAGTTACCCGAGTTTTAGCATTAAACCACATTTTATCAACTGCGGTTGATATTTCTTGATGATCGACTGTAAATCTTTTCTGCAAGAAGAGTGATGTCTAAGATTTTTGATGAATAATGACACTGGCTTTTGTCCTTCAATAAAATATCTTCTGATCTTTTTGAAATTTTGTTAGATCCATTTTCTCAAGGTTTGGTTTTCTACATCTGCTACAGCACAATTTTTTTTTATTGGAGTTTTAACGACCACCGTGAGCAACTCAATGGGCTATAAGCAGTCGCCCGTCCCTAATTTAGGGTCACTGGCTCCAGGGAAGGGAGAGATCCAGTGCCGCAAGACAAACACAACATCCATGCCTCACCGGGATTTGAACCCGGGCCCCTTCGGACGACTGATCAGAGGCCATCGCTTAGAACACTGCGCCACCGGGGCGGCCACAAATTTCATCATTACGTATTCTGGAGCTGAAGAAAATGCAATCGTCAACATTTTCTTCTTGTTGACTGTAAACATCCGTAAGACGGTAGTTGACATAACCTTTGATCTTTTAGTATTTAGCACTAAACCTAATTTTACCCACTCCAATTTCCATTTCTTGATGACAGACGGAATCTTCTGTGCAACAGGCGAAATGTCATTGATATTTTGACGATTCGTTCAAATACGAACAACAGACCCATCCTTTCCTGCTTTCTTGTATTTAATAAGAACTAATCAATGGATACTTGAACAAATCAAGCTGAGCTGATCCCTTGAGACAAGGATCTGTAAGACAAAACTCACATATTTCGGACATGTGATGCGTTCCAAAAATGGGTTAGAAAAAGTTATCATGCTGGGAGAAAGCAGAAGAACGGGAAGACAGAGAACAACATGCTTGGAGGGAATCAAAGACGCTTGTGGAATGACCACAGAAGTGTTGCGAGATCTTGCTGAGGAGGGATCAAAAAGGCAAGCTTTTGTTCATACAGTCACCAAGAGTCCAACACGACTCGATAGAACCTAACAAACAAAAACGGCATTTAGCGTTAAACCACATTTTACCAACTCAAGCTGATATCTCTTGATGATCGACTGTAAATCTTCTCTGCAGCAGCAGTGATGTCATAGATTTTTGGTGAACAATGATTTTTTTCTTCAATAAAATGTCTTCTGATCTTTTCCAAACTTCGTTAGATCCATCTTCGCAAAACTTGATTTTCTACATCTTCTACAACACAAATTACATCATTAAAATATTCAGGAGCTGAAGAAAATGCAATCGTCAACATTTTCTTCTCGTTGACTGTAAACTTCCTTATGGCTGTCTTTGAATGACTGTAAAAGAGAAATTCTCTCCTATATTTGCAATGTAAATTCTATTGTACGAATTTTCTTGAAGACTATTCCTTTGTAGTGTTTGAAATTTTGAGCACAAATAAAAACAACCTATAGCTAATATGTGCCACAGTTATAATCCCGAAAACATTGTTAGAATATTTTCTAAAATTCAATTTATCTGTCTTGAAAGTAGTTCAATTTAGGCGATAGATGGCGCGATAAGTTAGCTTAGCAGTGTTTCTGTCCGGAAGAAACGAAATCTCTCATATCTGTCTGATTTTTTTAATTATCTGAGCCAAAAAAAATTAATGGGGCCAAAAGTGAGACTGCAATCTTGTCTCCCATAAATCATCTTAAATCCTACTGTACGTTCATTTTTTGAAGAGAAAACGTGTACATTAGCAGAGAGCTATAGAAACGCCGCTTACCTACTAAGTTCCACCCCCAAATAACGTCATTGGTTAAAACGTAACAGAGCGTATTTTGTCTTTGCATCATGGAGCCAATGGGAGACAGCTCACATTCTGAATATGGCTAGGTCTTCAGTGATTCGCTGACTTCAACTTCTGGGACAGTCCCTCAAGAAGTAAAAGCAACGCCCAAGGAGTGATTTTTTGCGCCATCTATCGTAGAAGATGAACCCTAAAACTCATTCAAAGACAGCTTTAAGAAGGAAGTTGACAGACATAACTTTTGATCTTTTCGTATTTAGCACTAAACTGAGGTATGTCGGTCCAGAGTGATGTCATCGATTTTTTGACGAAAGTACCAGCAACAGTCTCATCCGGTCCTTCTTTTTGCTATTTAATACTCGGAATTTGACGTCGAAGTATTTGCAGCTGGAGATGTAGAGATTAGCGAGAACAAATAGGTTCCAATGTGCTGTACCATTCCGCAGGAAGAATCCATGCTTCTTCTGAACAAAGTCTTGTCGCAACTGGAGGATGGTCAGGTGTCATTACTAAAACATAAACGGTTGAAAATAAAGTAAAGATGATCGCAACTTACATGAATTAACTTACATCAAGGTATATGCCTCGCAGAGGGTATTCCTGTCCCGGAGGGTATTCGCTGGGTATGTACCGATAGAACTCCACGTTATTCTTATACCACTTGATGGAGTAGAGGATGTCACCTTCCAGGTCGAACGTACAGTTCAACATTATTGCTTCACCACGCAGAACGGCAGCAGGTACTTGGAGTTCTATCATTCTTAAGCTTGTGACACCTGGAAAACACAGCGGGGAGAAAGTTCAACAAGATGGTAATGACAATCTGTATTAGCAAAATGTAACATAGTAGAACTAAAATCCGAAAATATAGAAAAATAGAGCTAGGAATCCGATTTTTTCTTCACTAAGTGATCACTGTATTACAGAGTCGGAAGTTTTGCAATATTTGGATCACTTTATATCTTCATACGTACCTTTATAAAGAAAGCTGATTATCATTCTCCTTTCTTTTTTCAAAAGGGATGCTATAATGTACCGTAATTTGTATATAGCGTATCTATATGCACTGAAGAGCAATTGAATTAGAGACAGCTGGCGTTATGCAAATGTGGCGCTGTGGGCGGCTCTGTAAACGGAAACGACATGACGTATGGAGCGATCCGACAATATAAGGAGTGATGCGACGGGAATCAGTAAGTGTCGGACGCAGTATGGGTCAGACGAAGGATCTAAGCGCATTTTATTGCGGGCAAATTGTCGGGGCCCGAAGTATAGGTCACTCCATCTCGGAAGTCGTGCAGGCATTGGGATTTTCACGAGCCGCTGTGTCACGGGTTCACCGTGAGTACATCGAATCCACTAAAACCATCCCTGCAAGGGCCAAGTGCCGTGGACAACAGCGTGTGGATGAGTGGGGTCATCGTCGGCTAGCTCGCATTTTAACAGCG
This sequence comes from Macrothele yani, assembly GCA_039090855.1. Taxonomy (NCBI): domain Eukaryota; kingdom Metazoa; phylum Arthropoda; class Arachnida; order Araneae; family Macrothelidae; genus Macrothele; species Macrothele yani. Next base: position 11,785,562 of record CM076999.1, on the reverse strand, counting down.
GATAGACGGGTCACAGTGCACGAAATCACTTGGCAATTTAACGCTGGTGCTCAAAACCATGTAAGCAGCCACACTATCCAGAACCATCTCCTCGCTATGGGGTATAGAAGCCATCGTCCCACGAAGGTACCGCTGCTGACCACACATCACAGGGTGCAAAGATAAGCATGGGCGCGGGGACATCGCCACTGGACCCTAGACTTGTGGAAAAATGTTGCCTGGACTGATGAGTTGAGATTCACGTTGGTGCGTGCGGATGGCAGGATACAAGTACGGCGCAAACCACATGAAGCGATGGATCCTTCTTGCCAGCTGTGTACTCTTTAAGCTGGTGGGGGTGGCATTCTCGTCTGGGGACTGTTTACGTGAACTGAAATGGAACCCCTGGTGCGTGTGACATCGTCTCTGACAGGACAACGTTACCGGGATATCCTGGACGACCATTTGCTCCCGTTTGTGCGTCCTCAAGATCCCACTGGGAACCTCACCCTGCAACAAGGCAATGCACCGTGTCATCGCTCCCGAATTGTATCCGAATGATTGGATGAACACTTCACCGACGAGCCCTCGCTTCCTTGGCCAGGTAGGTCACCTGACCTCAATCTCTTCAGTGTAAATAGACGATATGTATATATTAATTCTATAAGGTTTTTTACTGTGAGTCCCATTTTGAGAGAACGGCTGAACGTAAAGATATAGTTGAGGTACCAAAATAAAGATCTTACCATGTAGATGTGCCAATCGAATAGAAATATGAGATTATGGCAACGGTTCGGGCGTTGTAGGGCGACAAATTTACCATGTAAAGTCTACGGGAGAAGAGAGCGATTGACATTCGATCGCCTGCGGTTGACTCATGCGCTGTTGAAAGCGGAAGCATGGAGGAACTGAGATAGTCAGGTCTTCTCTTTTCTGAGCAAACCGTTGAGCAAAGCAACACTAGTAGGCATTCTTATTAAAGCTCTTTTCATCGGAATAGCGAACACTCTCGAGCACCTGCTACCGTTATGCAGTTGGTCTGCGTGATGTATATATACAATTCAATATTCATTCGATCTAGTTTATTCACGCAGGTAAGACGTTTCCCATTATATAAGGATGTAAATAAACATTCCGTTGACCATTGTTAGTGAAAATATTTAGAATGTACATATTGAGCTGCGCCATCTATATATTCATTCTATAAGGTTTTTTTACTGTGAAACCTATTTTGAGAGAACGGCTGAACGTTAAGATATGGTTGAGGTATCAAAATAAAAGTCTTACCAAGTAGATGTGCCAGTCGAAGAGAAAAACGACTTTGGGGCAACGGTTCGGGCATCGTAGAGCGTCACATTTCCCATGTAAAGTCTATGGGAGAAGTGTGAGGTTGAAATTCGATTGTATGTGGTTGACTCACGCGCTGTTGAAGGCGAAAGCATGGAGGTACTGAGACAGTCCGAAGTCTTGTCTGAGCAAACCGTTGCGCAAAACAACGCTAGCATGCATTGGTATCAAATTGCTTTTCATCGGAACAGCAAACACTCTCCGAGACCTGATTGCGTTATGCGTTGGATTGCGTGATTATAATGAATAAAGCTTTTAACTAAGCTAGTAATGTTTTATAATGCTTCTGCTACTGAATTATATGCTTGTACTAAGCTAATGGTTGTTGTTTGTTAATTAAATCATGAATAACTTTTCCTGCTAGTAGTGTAGTAATAATAATGAACAAGCTTTTAACTGCTAGTAATGTTGTGGTAGTAATTAAGATGAATAAAGTCTTAACGCTGGTTGTTAATAATAATCAACTAATGACATAAACCTAACAGCCAGACAGAGATCTGACAAAAACTATGAACTGAGAAAGACGTACTTACGAAAAAGCTCTTTTATTAGATAACTCTTGAATCATCCAACGCACACACACGACTCGTATCACAATAATGAAGAATCAACCTAATCACACAGAACGAAGCTCTGCCTATGCACATCAACAACAAGCTCTCTCTATACAACAACAAACTCTCTCTTTCACATAAACCAACGCTCTCCTTAGATATCGTTTAACGCGCCTATTTATACTGGCTACCACCACGTCATGACTTACACTCATTGCCAGATCTCATTCAGCGGGTGAAATAACATCTCGTTCAGTAAGAAGATAATTTACATAGTAAAATAAAATAACCAGAGATAGTAAAATCAAAAGGAAAGTGAATATAGAGTATACGTTACACGATATACATACATACACTATCGACCAACAAGTAATTGGACACCCCTGCAATCGACGATATCTGCGGTCCTGATACGCGTCACGGCCGCCGCCGTTAAATATCGTGTCGGAAACAACAACGCAACCAGTCGCATGCAAGATGCCACGCAGCTCGGAGCTCTCTGATTTCGAGAAAGGTTTAATCGTCGGGTATCACAGAAATGGCCGATCCATACGTGGCATATCCAGCGAATTAAAATACCCAAAATCGACAGTGGCTTACGTGATTGGCAAGTGGAAGATGAGAGGTGACTGTCGGAATGTGCCCCGACCCGGCAGACCCACAAAACTGGGAGTTAGAGACAGACGGGAACTGGCCAGAGAAATTCGGAAGAACCGCACCAAATCCGTAAGGAAGCCCATCTGCTCGGTTATCATGGACGTGCTGCCGCCCACAAGTCTTTCATCACCAAGTCCAATAGCGCTGCTCGGCTAACGTGGTGCAAAGAACGTCGACAGTGGGCCGTTGAACAGTGGAAACAGGTTCTCTGGAGCGACGAATCAAGGTTCACCCTCTACCGTTCGGATGACAGGGTCTGGGTTTGGCGTCTTCCTGGAGAACGCCTCCTGCCGGAATGTATTGTGCCAACTGTGAAGTTCGGCGGCAATGGAATTGTGCTATGGGGGTGTTTCTCCTCGTACGGCACGGGACCCTTGGTTGCAATTCCTGGTAGACTCAACGCCGAGACCTACTGCACCATTTTGGATGACCATGCGCTTCCTACGTTGTGGCAGTTTTACGGGGTGGACCCATGTTACTTTCAGGATGACAATGCCACCTGTCATGTTGCGAGGTCCACCATGGCTTGGTATGGTGACAATGGGGTTAATCGAATGGACTGGCCTGCGCAGAACCCGGACCTTAACCCTATCGTGCACCTCTGGGACGAGTTGGAGCGTGGACTTAAGGGGTGCCCCCACCGTCCGAAATCGGTGAAGGAACTGACCTGTATTCTCCAAGCCGAGGGGAAGAAAATACCGCTAGCCGTCGTACAACGCCTGGTTGAGAGTATGCCGCAGCTGTAATCGCCGCTCGTGGAGGCTCCACCAACTATTGAAGGTGAATAAACTTCGTTTTCCTTTGGTATCACAGGTGTCCAATTACTTGTTGGTAGATAGTGTACAATTAAATATTCATTCGATCCAGTTTATTCACGTAGGTAAGAAGTTTCCTGTTATGTAAAGATATAAATAAACATTCCGTTGCCTTAGTGAAAATTTTACGGGCGACTGCTTATAGCCCATTGAGTTGCTCACGGTGGTCGTTAAAACTTCAGTCAAAAAAAAATCACGAACCTGGACTATTGACTTTATTGAAGTGGTTGAATTAATTTGCCAATCTAATAAAGTAAGTTTACATTTGTGATTTCATACGAGTTTATTCTTTTCAAAAAAAAAAGGACTAACCGTCGATTGCGACGGGTTTCGTCTAGTTATATTTTATTTTAAATTTTGAAATGATATCATTGTTGACGGACATGTTTACGGTATTTCTTGAAAATTGCTTCTTCTGTTTCGCAGATTGTTCCTTTTCCCTGTTCACTGCCGATTTATTTATATATTAATATTTGCTTTCGTTTATTATTTTTCCCTGTCATCGTTTATTTCCTTTCAAGTGTTCGAATAGCCGAGGAATCGCTGTAGTTTTTTCCTTGGATTTTATAAATCGTTGCAGGAAGTACGATTTTTTTTCAATTATCACAAGATAAAAATATTTGGTTTCAGCTGTCAAAGAAATCGAGAAATTCAAAAATTCCGAAAAGGACTTAATGCAACACATCTATTATTTAAATTATTACATGTATTGGTAATCGGTTATTCGCAATGTAATTTTTGAAATATTACCTGTATTTGCGTGAAGCTGTTATTGAAAATTATCTGTTTTTCAGAAATATGTGAAAACCAACTTTTTTTTCTTATGTAAGAGATAGGTCGACGTTTTTTGATGGAGATGAGGTTTTTCATTCCTCGAGAGAGTAAAGCCACTTAACCCAAATGCATCCGATTTTTTTTTAATTTTTAACGCGACATGTTTTTTTAATTTGCTTTCCAAAGATAACAAAATTTACAAAACGGCATTTCTACCACAGAGCGAAATCGAAAACAAACATAATTTATGAAACTGGGTATGCGATATCTTCTCAATAAATATTAAGCAGCATAAAATATTCTCCCCCCATTTTCTTCTCATATTCTCCTTGAATATTTAATTTACTTTGGATCACGGCATTACTGAGGAACGCTGGCATACAAATAACGACTTCACAAAGAAAATGCCGCACATTTATTGAGCTTAAATACAGTGGGAGAATTAATTGGTGGATACTTAGTCAGGCGACGAATTTTATGAGCGCCCATAAGTGCCTTTTAAGCTCGATCAATTCAATTGCTGTGGAGTTTATTGACAACGCTCTTACTTTTAACTTTCCTAGTCTATTTAACTATTATGCTCGGGGTGACCATTAAGAAGTTTTCTGTCAACATAGTTTTCCCTTTGGCTCCGATACAGGTCTTTTTTTTTAAGATCTTTCACTTTTCTCGTCTGAGCTATTCAATTTTTTTTTCCTTTGCCTACGATGATATTCTTTCTGAACATAAAAATTCACTCCGTGCATCTCTGTTCTTAAATAACTGTTCTTGCTTTTCAGCTTTTGTGAGAATTCACAATGCACTCACTGCTTTTCAGAAGTTGAGGACACTTAATGACATAGCTATCGTCCATTCGATCTGCTTAAGAAGCAAAAACTTTTAAGAACTCGGAGTCAGATTTCAATTAGCTTCCTCGCCTAGCGTCGTACTAAATAACTTTCAAAGAATGACATATAACGAAAGCTACTTTTGTTGTCCAGAATGTCACATTCGTTCGTAGATTTAGTCTAAGTCATTAACTTTGTATTTAAAGAGGAGGGGTTGATTTATGACCAGGCCGCATTTATTTCAATGCACTGAATGTGCGTTCCCCAAATATTCACTGAATGAGCAAATTATTGGAATGGCGTATATTCACTGTTGCATCCAGAGAGTTTTTTTCCGGGAGAAGGGGGCAATTACGAATTTCGAGGGGGCTAAAACCTTTTGACTGATTATCTATATATTCATTCTGTAAGGTTTTTTACTGTAACACCAGTTGTGAGAGAACGGTGAACGTAAACGTACCCTGAAGAACAATTGAATTAGAGATACCTGTCTAGTAACGTGTAGCACCACCTTTCGCCCTGATGAAGGCGGCGATTCGTCTCGGCATGGACTCGACAAGACACCGGAACCGTTGGGAAGCCATACGGATCCACGACCCCTAAACAAGCTCCCACAGTTCATGATAATTTGATGGAGGGGGTCAAAGCCTCGAACATCTCTCTCTATGGCATCCCAGATGTTCTCGATGGGATTGAGGTCAGGTGACCTAGCTGGCCAAGGAAGCGGGTCACGTCGGTATAGTGTTCATCCAACCATTCGGATAAAATTCGGGAGCGGCATTGTCTTGTTGCAGGATGAGGTCCCCAGTGGAATGTTGAAGACGCACAAACGGAAGCAATTGGTCGTCCAGGATATCCCGATAACGTTGACCTGTGAGGGACGATGTCACACGTACCAGAGGTCCCATTTCATTCCACGTAAACAGTCCCGAGACGAGAATACCACTCCCACCAGCTTGAAGAGTACCCTTCTTGCAAGAAGGATCCATCGCTTCATGTGGTTTGCGCCGTACTCGTATCCTGCCATCCGCATGTACCAACGTGAATCTCGACTCATCAATCCAGGCAACATTTTTCCACATGTCTAGGGTCCAGTGGCGATGTTCCCGCGCCCATGCTAATATATGCACCGTGTGATGTGCGGTCAGCAGCGGCGTTCTCGTGGGACGATGGCTTCTGTACCCCATAGCAAGGAGATGGTTCTGGATGGTGCGGCTGTTTACACGTTTTTGTGCAGCAGCATTAAATTGCCGAGTGATTTCTTGCACTGTGGCCCGTCTATCCGCTGTTACAATGCCAGCTAGCCGACGATGACCCCACTCATCCACACGCTGTTGTCCACGGCAGTTGGCCCTTGATGCAGGGATGGTTTTACCGCATTCGATGTACTCACGGTGAACCCGTGAGACAGTGGCTCGTGAAAATCCCAGTGCTTGCACATCTTCCGAGATGGAGTGACCCATTCGTCGGGTCCCGACAATTTGCCCAAGATCAAATGCGCTTTGATCCTTCGTCTTACCCATACTGCGTCCGACTCTTACCCGTCGCATCACTCCTTATATTGTCGGATCGCTGCGTACGTCATGTCCTTTCCGTTTACAGGGCCGCCCACAGCGCCACATTTGCATAACGCCAGCTGTCCCTAATGCAATTGTTCTTCAGTGTATGGTTGAGGTGTCAATATAAAGGTCATGCCATGTAGATGTGCCAGTCGAAGAGAAAAATGAGATTGGGGCAACTGTTCGGGCGTTGTGGGGTGGCAAAGTCCCATGCAAAGTCAATGGGAGAAGCGGAGAAGTACGGAGGGTCACAGATAGTACAAAGTGCGAAGTTTCTCTTCTTAGCAAGCCGATGTGCAAAACAACGCTAGCAGGAATTTGTTTTAAGTTCTTATCGGAACAGCGAACATTCGAAGACCTGATTGCGTTGTGCCATTGGATTGCGAGATGTACATATAGAATTTTACTTTCATTCGATCGAGTTTATTCACGTAAGTAACACGTTTCCCATTATGTAAAGATATAAATAAACGTTTCATATGAGTTTATTCTTTTCAGAAAAAAAAAAAAAAGCTAAACGTCCATTCCGACGGGTTTGTCTACCGGGACAAAAAAAAACTCTTCGTCGATTCATACGGGTTACGTCTACCTGGTTCGAATCCCGGTGAGGCATGGATGTTGTGTTTGTCTTACGGCACTGGCTGTCTCCTTTCCCTGGAACCAGTGTCCCCAAATTAGGGACGGGCGACTGCTTACAGCCCATGCGTTGGCTTATGGTCATTCGTTCGTGAAGGATCCGGGTTCGAATCCCAGTGAGGCATGGATGTTGTGTTTGTCTTACGGCATTGGATCTCTCCCTTCCCTGGAACCAGTGGCCCTAAGTTAGGGACGGCCGACTGCTTGTAGCCCACTGAGTTGCTCACGGTGGTCGTTAAATCTTCAGTCACAAAAAAAAAAAAAAAAAAAAACTTTTTTACTGTCGATTCCGACGGGTTTCGTCTAATATACGTATAATTAGAGTTTTATTATTTATATATATATTAGCTTTACTACCCGGCATTGCCCTGGGATTTATTCCGTTATATGTATATGTCACTGAAAACATCGGGAAAAAAAGTGATGCTTGCAAGAAAGAAAAGAGCTGATTTCACGAAATCGGTCATTACAAATTATTTATTCACAGTGTGATTATTTCAGCACTTCGCCGTACACAACATTTTTGGTTTCTCCTTCATCGGCGACAATATATAATTTTGTTGGATCCTTTGCTCTTGACATTCCAACATACAGCTGTAGAATCAAACGGGCCAAAAGCGTTACGCATTATTTAAGACGCGTCCAGGAGGCACAGCATTTGGAAAACTGACTGAACAAAATTCGTTGACAATTTGTTATCGACGATCAGATTCATCACGTGCTTTCGTTTCAGACGTTTTTCAGCGGCGAATATCTGGGATAAAAAAGTTAAAGACGTATCTTTGCGAATATTTTATGAAACTGGCTGACATTTTACTGAACACCATGAATCGTTAGTAGGAACATGACCTCCAAATTTCGCCTGAATCGGTAGATAACTTTATAAATCAGCCGTCCAAATTTTATTAACCATTTCTGCGTATATATTTCTGTTTGCCGATGAAATAAAAATTCCATGCCTATTTTATAAAGTTTTGACCGGATTCCGGTGAAATTTTGAGGGACTCCTGTTATTGCCAATTTATGGTGTTGATAAAAATTTCAGCCGATTTCGTTAAGATTTCGCAAAGTTCGTTTTTGTATTTTTTATGCACAGTTCTCAAAGAATAGAAACACCTGTGGATGTGCCGCGGCGATGAATGCAGTCACGTGCTTTCAGATTTGGAACAGATAACGATGACGTAGCAAACGACGCTGACTTTATTGATTTGCTTATTAATTAATTCATACTCACGAACGGAACAACGTAAAGATCTTAAAATAGTTGTGTTGACCTAGAAATTCCAGTATAAATAAGCTTTCGCGATGCCACAGTTCGGCGTTCGAGAGTTTTTGCTGCTTCAGACAAACAGACGTTTTGTGTTTTATATATAAGATATAATAATACATATATAAATTTTAAATAGTGTGCCAAACATTTTCTAGAAATTTTCTTATGTGCAAACGCAGATTCCAAGAAATCTACACATACAAGTGATTAAATATGTAAAAATGTTATACTTTTGCTTTAATTCAGCAATGGACTACGGATTTCACCATGGAGTGGTGTAAAATATTGAGGACGCTAGTAAAGGTAAGGCTGTGCTGGAGAAAATCCCCCCAAGGCATTAGGAGTGGTAAAAATGTCGTTGCCTTACTGCAAGCGTGTTTCTGATTATTAAGGAATCATTACAGTGTTATCTTAAAACATATGATGTAAGCCATTCCCTTGCCGTTTGGTTTCAGCCCCTTTAGATTATTTAGATTAGCAAATAGTAGTAAAAAAAATAAAATTAACTAACCGTTTCGATGCCACTTTGAAGTGCATCGATTTTTTTTATTTTGTCACAGAGTGTAAACTACCCGCGCCAGAAAAAAAAAACTTTTATGGGAACAATTTATAATGATCTGCTATTGTTGAAAAATTGGTAACAAATATTTTGTTGTGTTGGAAGCACTAACGCCACGTTATTTGCACCAACGCTTAACTATATACACGGAAACTCGGCATCCAGAAGACTGAAATAACACTGAATGCTAGCTTCCAAAATATGATGATTAGGGATACGTAAATCTCGGCCAAAAAAAAAATATATATATATATAATATCGAAATTTTGGAAAAAAATATTTTAATATAAAAAAGGTCGCATTTATTCGCAAAAACTGAAGACACAATTTTTTTTTTAAAGTTTACTTTACTTAGCTTACTGTTTTTCAAATTTTACTTTACTTAGTTTACTGTTTTTCAAAGTTTACTTTACTTAGTTTACTGTTTTTCAAAGTTTACTTTACATAGCTTACTGTTTTTCAAAGTTTACCTTGCTTAGTTTACTGTTTTTCAAAGTTTAATTAGAATGTTTTTCACAGTTTACTCAGAACGTTTTTCAAAGTTTACTTAGAAAGTTTTTCAAAGTTTACTTAGAACGTTTTTAACAGTTTACTTAGAACTTTTTTCAAAATTTATTTAGAACGTTTTTCAAAGTTTACTTAGAACGTTTTTCAAAGTTTACTTAGAATGTTTTTTACAGTTTACTTAGAACGTTTTTCAAAGTTTACTTAGAATATTTTTCAAAGTTTACTTAGAACGTTTTTCACAATTTACTTAGAACGTTTTTCAAAGTTTAATTAGTATGTTTTTCTAAGTTTACTTATAATATTTTTCACAGTTTACTTAGAACGTTTTTCAAAGTTTAATTAGTATGTTTTTCTAAGTTTACTTATAATATTTTTCACAGTTTACTTAGAACGTTTTTCAAAGTTTACTTAGAATGCTTTTTAAAGTTTACTTATAATGCTTTTTAAAGTTTACTTAGAACGTTTTTCACAGTTTAATTAGAATGTTTTTCACAGTTTACTTTACTTAGTTTACTGTTTTTCAAAGTTTACTTTACTTAGCTTACTGTTTTTCAAAGTTAACCTTAAGTAGTTTACTGTTTTTCAAAGTTTACCTTACTTAGCTTACTGTTTTTCACAGTTTACTTAGAACGTTTTTCAAAGTTTACTTAGAATGCTTTTTAAAGTTTACTTATAATGCTTTTTAAAGTTTACTTAGAACGTTTTTCACAGTTTAATTAGAATGTTTTTCACAGTTTACTTTACTTAGTTTACTGTTTTTCAAAGTTTACTTTACTTAGCTTACTGTTTTTCAAAGTTAACCTTAAGTAGTTTACTGTTTTTCAAAGTTTACCTTACTTAGCTTACTGTTTTTCACAGTTTACTTAGAACGTTTTTCACAGTTTAATTAGAATGTTTTTCAAAGTTAACCTTACTTAGTTTACTGTTTTTCAAAGTTTACCTTACTTAGTTTACTGTTTTTCAAAGTTAACCTTACTTAGTTTACTGTTTTTCAAAGTTTACCTTACTTAGTTTACTGTTTTTCAAAGTTAACCTTACTTAGTTTACTGTTTTTCAAAGTTTGCCTTACTTAGTTTACTGTTTTTCAAAGTTAACCTTACTTAGTTTACTGTTTTTCAAAGTTTGCCTTACTTAGTTTACTGTTTTTCACAGCTTACTTAGAAGGTTTTTCAAAGTTTACTTACAATGTTTTTTAAAGTTTACCTTACTTAGTTTAATGTTTTTCACAGTTTACTTAGAACGTTTTTCAAAGTTTACTTAGAATGTTTTTCAAAGTTTACTTAGAATGTTTTTCAAAGTTTACTTACTGGTAGGCTAAGTACTAAAATACTTAGTTAAAAGCTAACAACATTGTAGTACTCTTTATATTCTCTTCCATTAGCATTTGTCTTCTGTCAGTAATAACGATGTTGTACACACTGAAATATTTCTCAGCATCCACGCTGTTAACAGAATTGCGGATGCTTTGAATAGCTAGCTGCCTTTGCATAGTTTAAATAGCAGCATATTTGTTGCTTTTAAAATATGTATGTCATCAACAGGAGTCTCTTGTTTGACCACGGTAAGAACAGTAGCTGTCTGTGAAAATGATTGTATCAATCGATGAGTTCATCCCGTGGTATGTCTTTAAAAAATGGTGCTTTAGAGAAGTTTTCCAATAAGAAATGTCTGTTCAAAGACGATGTGGGTGTGGTCGCAGCTACAGATTCACAAAATAGTCTGCCAATATGTTGGTAGGCTTCATTTGTGGCGTTGGATGTCATGTGGAGAGTCAATTTGCCCTTCTAGACGAACATTACTAAATTTGCACATCACGATATTTGTATCACTTAAATACAATCCCTCATGGTCAAACTCTTTCACTCTATCAACTAATTCCTTCTTAGTGGGCTAATATTGATATACCTTTGTCAAAGGGATTGCGAGCATTGTAGTTTCTAGTCTACTATCGAAGTGCAGAAACAAACATGTGCTCATTCGTATTCTTTCAAGGCTAGCCAGCCAGTGCGACTGAGCGGCACTGGCTGGCTCACCGAGAGGAAAAGAGGTGTTGCCTGGGATTTCCCGTGTAACGCGTGCTGAGTAGGGCACGCACGACGCAAGTGCTGCGCAAAATTGCAAAATTATGTCCTATTTTCGTTTTAAAAAAATTAATTATGGAGATGTCGCGGAAAAGTAGTTAAAATCAAATTTTCGTATTTATTCGCTTATATTGGCAAATTTCGCCTTTATTCGCATCTATTTCGTAAATGCAAAAATTACGTATCCCTAATGATGATGTATTGCAGTGCAAACATCTCTACTGTGTGGAATTAGGTCTTTATTGCGGATCTAGTCCGAGTTGTCAGTGCTTGAAAAATTGCCCCTTCAGCGAGGACTGTTTAATGTCTTGTTTAAGGATGATAGAAATTTCAGATTAAAGTTCATGTGGATGTTCTTTTTTATTATTATAATATTTTCCTTCATTTGCTTAATTTTTTTAATTAATTTCTCTGAATATTCAGTTATAAACGAACACAATTAGACAAAATATAAGGGGAGATAGCTCAAAAACCTACGGGGGTGCATTCATAGATTCTCGGGGGCCCTAAGCACCCCCGAGAAGATGCCTGAATACATCACTGCGTATATTCGAGGCTAGCTAGTTGCGCAACCCAGAGAATACATAAATAAAAGTCAATTAGATATACACAAATAAAAGTCAATTATCAACGGTATTAAGATATGTCGATGCTTTTGCTATGGAAAAAAACACATGCGGATTCGTTTCTTTTGAATAAGAGAATCTATTTAGTGAGCGAAGACTAACGGGGCTCCTAGTGGAAGTATGGTGTGATTGTGACGCAGCCAGCTTTACCGATCTTCGCTGTGTGATTCGAATACATTCGATACGATCGCCAGCTAGCGTTTCCATGACAACATGAATGAGCCGGTAAAGGGTGAATGCGCCATTGCTTTGGGCAACGGTTCGCTCAGTAAAGAGAAGGCTTTGGACCACATTAGTCACTCGCATGATTCCACACGTAACATCACGTATTTTGCGAGTGTTGTTTCAGTTTGTGTGAAGTGTCAACGAATTGAAATCAGTGATATTATATCTTAAATTCGTGGCCTTGTTGGATTCGAACTGCTTTGATAAATGAAAGAAATTCAATGGATAAAAATCTCCAGATTCACTCTATATACACTGGCGAAAAGTAAAAAAAGAACACCAGGAAGGAATTGGCGGACGATCATGAAATTTACATATGTTAATGTGGTCGAGTTTACGTAGGTGTGATGTTAATTTCGGGACCAACTGGTGAGCGCTTAAGCCACAGCACGGCATAATATGCAAATTATTTACGGTGGTATTTAAGGAGTACGGCGAAGTGAATGAAATCCGTCGTCGGCGTACGGACACGTGCGAAGACCCTGAAGAAGCTGCAATGACTGGACATGGAAGACGTGTACGATTTCAGCAGTTATCGGACTTTGAGAGAGGTCGTCCAGTCGGACTCCGCGAAGCCGGGTGGTCGTATCTTCGTATTGCGGAGCGAATTGGACGGGAAGTATCGGTGGTGGTACGATGGTGGCGTAGATGATCCGAGGAACATTCCGACACGAGAAAACGTGCAACCGGGAGTCACATACGGACTGATGAGCGGACTGATCGACGTATAAGAAGAGCGGCGTTGTCAAGCAGAACATCCACTGCGACGCAAATCCGAGCTGCCGTTGCTTCCGCAACCGTTTACTGGATGCAGGACTACGTGCACGTGTGCCTCTGTCATGTGTACCTCTGACTCCAGCCCACCGTTAGGAACGGCTGCAGTGGTGTTGCCAACGTCTGCACTGGAGAACGCAATGGCGATCTGTCGTGTTCAGCGATGAAAGCAGATTCTGCCTGGGAGCCTCCGATGGTCGTTTGCGTGTTCGCAGACGCACAGGGGAGCGTCTCCACCCTTCTTGCATCCGCCAGCGACACACAGGGCCTACACCTGGTCCCCTGGTGTGGGGAGCGATTAGCTATCACTCCCGTACACAACTAGTGTTTGTACCGGGTACGTTAAACAGCACGTCCTACATCAACAACATCATTCAGCCCGTTGTTGTGTCATTTGTAAGGTCGGTCCATTGTGGTATTTTCCAGCAAGATAACGCACTCCTACACACGGCACGTGCAACGCAACATGCACTTTAGGGTGTGAGACAACTGCCATGGCCTGCACTTTCACTGGATTTGTCCCCCATTGAGCACGTGTGGGATTTTATGGGACAACGACTTATCCGGTGTCCACGGCCACCCACGACCATGCCCGATTTACGCGTTAAGGTTGAGGATGCTTGGAACTCAATACCCCAAACTTACATCCAATATCTGTACGACAGGCTTCATGCCAGAATTGCACAGTCTGACGCAGTTCATGGCGGTTCTACCTCGTACTAACCATGTTACATGGAAATGTTGTTTTTCAGTTTACCAGCAAATACAGCTGTATTTTGCCATAATGTTTTGATCACTTTATCCTCTGTATTCCGTTATTATGCTCTATAAACTTCGTTAGTATCAGACGTCTCCTTCTTAGTGTTCTTTTTTATCTTTCCGCCAGTGTATATGAATGCCGTTTGCTTCGACTAGCGAATCCTGTGATGGTTATATTCAAATTAATCGGAAACATGGAACTTGGTCGTTCTGAGTGGTGTTGTGGTAAACATATTCGGGCTATTTCCGGCATACGCGGGTTCGATTCCTATTCCACGATTACGAAATTTTGAAGTTCGCGGATGTGATCTGCTTATGTTATCATATTTACACCAATAATCGGATTCACATCTTCCAAAATTTGTATTGTTTTGAACAATTTTGTGAAAGCTTTTCTGAACATCTATTCTCAGAACTTAAAGAACAATATGCTTCAAATTTTGATGCAGCTCGACTAAAAAAATGGACTGAAGATGTTTTATTCCCTTCATGAATAGAAAATGAAGTTAGTAAGATACATTACTTGTTACATAAAGTTGAATAAATTGGACTTTCTGTTTAGTGAAGTGTACAAATTAGCAGGCCTAATATTAAAGTTTCCATCAACAACTGCAACTTCCGAAATAGGTTTTTCCGCATTAAAAAGAATCAAGATATATCTTAAAGCAACACAAGGACGTGCACATTTGAACAACTTGGCTGTTTTGTCAATAGAGAAAAAACATTCTTTTTAAGTATACAAAAGTACACGGAAGAAACTTTTTATGAATACGCAACACACAAGTTCACACAAAAGGAAAGAGGAATGGAGTGTATGTACAAAAAAAGTATTAAGAAGAATGGAGTGCATGTGCAAATAAAGTATTAAGAAGAATGGAGTGCATGTGCAAATAAAGTGTTAAGAAGAATGGAGTGCACGTGCAAATAAAGTATTAAGAAGAATGGAGTGCATGTGCAAATAAAGTATTAAGAAGAATGGAGTGCATGTGCAAATAAAGTATTAAGAAGAATGGAGCGCATGTGCAAATCAAGTATTAGGAAGAATGGAGTGCATGTGCAAATAAAGTATTAAGAAGAATAGAGTGCATGTGCAAATAAAGTATTAAGAAGAATGGAGTGCATGTGCAAATAAAGTATTAAGAAGAATGGAGTGCATGTGCAAATAAAGTATTAAAAAGAATGGAGTGCATGTGCAAATAAAGTATTAAGAAGAATCGAGTGCATGTGC
Organism: Macrothele yani; assembly: GCA_039090855.1. NCBI lineage: Eukaryota > Metazoa > Arthropoda > Arachnida > Araneae > Macrothelidae > Macrothele > Macrothele yani. The sequence goes on along the minus strand of CM076999.1, from coordinate 11,770,385 downwards.
AAATAAAGTATAAAGAAGAATGGAGTGCATGTGCAAATAAAGTATTAAGAAGAATAGAGTGCATGTGCAAATAAAGTATTAAGAAGAATGGAGTGCATGTGCAAATAAAGTATTAAGAAGAATGGAGTGCATGTGCAAATAAAGTATTAACAAGAATGGAGTGCATGTGCAAATAAAGTATTAAGAAGAATGGAGTGCATGTACAAATAAAGTATTAAGAAGAATGGAGTGCATATGCAAATAAAGTATTAGGAAGAATGGAGTACATGTGCAAATAAAGTATTAAGAAGAATGGAGTGCATATGCAAATAAAGTATTAAGAAGAATGGAGTACATGAGCAAATAAAGTATTAAGAAGAATGGAGTGCATGTGCAAATGAAGTATTAATAATGGAGTGCATGTGCAAATAAAGTATTAAGAAGAATGGAGTGCATGTGCAAATAAAGTATTAAGAAGAATGGAGTGCATGTGCAAATAAAGTATTAAGAAGAATGGAGTGCATTGCAAATAAAGTATTAAGAAGAATGGAGTGCATGTACAAATAAAGTATTAAGAAGAATGGAGTGCATGTACCAATAAAGTATTAGGTAGTATGGAGTGCATGTACAAAATAAAGTATTAAGAAGAATGGAGTGCATGTACAAGCAAAGTATTAAGAAGAATGGAGTGCATGTGCAAATAAAGTATTAAGAAGAATAGAGTGCATGTACAAATAGAGTATTAAGAAGAATGGAGCGCATGTACAAATAAAGTATTAAGAAGAATGGAGTGCATGTACAAATAAAGTATTAAGAGGAATGGAGTGCATGTACAAATAAAGTATTAAGAAGAATGGAGTGCATGTGCAAATAAAGTATTAAGAAGAATAGAGTGAATGTACAAATAAAGTATTAAGAAGGATGGAGCGCATGTACAAATACAATATTAAGAAGAATAGAGTGCATGTACAAATAAAGTATTAAGAAGAATGGAGCGCATGTACAAATAAAGTATTAAGAAGAATAGAGTGCATGTACAAATAAAGTATTAAGAAGAATGGAGTGCATGTGCAAATAAAGTATTAAGAAGAATGGAGTGCATGTGCAAATAAAGTATTAAGAAGAATAGAGTGCATGTACAAATAAAGTATTAAGAAGAATGGAGCGCATGTACAAATAAAGTATTAAGAAGAATGGAGTGCATGTACAAATAAAGTATTAAGAAGAATGGAGTGCATGTACAAATAAAGTATTAAGAAGAATAGAGTGAATGTACAAATAAAGTATTAAGAAGAATGGAGCGCATGTGCAAATAAAGTATTAAGAAGAATGGAGTGCATGTGCAAATAAAGTATTAAGAAGAATGGAGTGCATATGCAAATAAAGTATTAAGAAGAATGGAGTGCATGTGCAAATAAAGTATTAAGAATGGAGTGCATGTACAAATAAAGTATTAAGAAGTATGGAGTGCATGTACAAAATAAAGTATTAAGAAGAATGAAGTGCATATGCAAATAAAGTATTAAGAAGAATAGAGTGCATGTGCAAATAAAGTATTAAGAATGGAGTGCGTGTACAAATAAAGTATTAAGAAGAATGGAGTGCATGTACAAATAAAGTATTAAGAAGAATGGAGTGCATGTGCAAATAAAGTATTAAGAAGAATAGAGTGCATGTGCAAATGAAGTATTAAGAAGAACGGAGTGCATGTGCAAATAAAGTATTAAGAATGGAGTGCATGTACAAATAAAGTATTAAGAAGAATGGAGTGCATGTACAAATAAAGTATTAAGAAGAATAGAGTGCATGTACAAATAAAGTATTAAGAAGAATGGAGTGCATGTACAAATAAAGTATTAAGAAGAATGGAGTGCATGTGCAAATAAAGTATTAAGAAGAATGGAGTGCATGTGCAAATAAAGTATTAAGAAGAATGAAGTGCATGTGCAAATAAAGTATTAAGAAGAATGGAGTGCATGTACAAATAAAGTATTAAGAAGAATGGAGTGCATATGCAAATAAAGTATTAAGAAGTATGGAGTGCATGTACAAAATAAAGTATTAAGAAGAATGAAGTGCATATGCAAATAAAGTATTAAGAAGAATAGAGTGCATGTGCAAATAAAGTATTAAGAAGAATGGAGTGCATGTGCAAATAAAGTATTAAGAAGAATGGAGTGCATATGCAAATAAAGTATTAAGAAGAATGGAGTGCATGTGCAAATAAAGTATTAAGAAGAATGGAGTGCATATGCAAATAAAGTATTAAGAAGAATGGAGTGCATGTGCAAATAAAGTATTAAGAATGAAGTGCATGTACAAATAAAGTATTAAGAAGAATGAAGTGCATATGCAAATAAAGTATTAAGAAGAATGGAGTGCATATGCAAATAAAGTATTAAGAAGTATGGAGTGCATGTACAAAATAAAGTATTAAGAAGAATGAAGTGCATATGCAAATAAAGTATTAAGAAGAATAGAGTGCATGTGCAAATAAAGTATTAAGAAGAATAGAGTGCATGTGCAAATAAAGTATTAAGAATGGAGTGCGTGTACAAATAAAGTATTAAGAAGAATGGAGTGCATGTACAAATAAAGTATTAAGAAGAATGGAGTGCATGTGCAAATAAAGTATTAAGAAGAATGGAGTGCATATGCAAATAAAGTATTAAGAAGAATGGAGTGCATGTGCAAATAAAGTATTAAGAATGAAGTGCATGTACAAATAAAGTATTAAGAAGAATGGAGTGCATGTGCAAATAAAGTATTAAGAAGAATGGAGTGCATGTACAAATAAAGTATTAAGAAGAATGGAGTGCATGTGCAAATAAAGTATTAAGAAGAATGGAGTGCATGTACAAATAAAATATTAAGAAGAATGGAGTGCATGTGCAAATAAAGTATTAAGAAGAATGGAGTGCATGTGCAAATAAAGTATTAAGAAGAATGGAGTGCATGTACAAATAAAGTATTAAGAAGAATGGAGTGCATGTGCAAATAAAGTATTAAGAAGAATGGAGTGCATGTGCAAATAAAGTATTAAGAAGAATGGAGCGCATGTACAAATAAAGTATTAAGAAGATAGAGTGCATGTACAAATAAAGTATTAAGAAGAATGGAGTGCATGTACAAATAAAGTATTAAGAAGAATGGAGTGCATGTGCAAATAAAGTATTAAGAAGAATGGAGTGCATGTGCAAATAAAGTATTAAGAAGAATGGAGTGCATGTACAAATAAAGTATTAAGAAGAATAGAGTGCATGTACAAATAAAGTATTAAGAAGAATGGAGGGCATGTACAAATAAAGTATTAAGAAGAATGGAGTGCATGTACAAATAAAGTATTAAGAAGAATGGAGTACATGTGCAAATAAAGTATTAAGAAGAATGGAGTGCATGTACAAATAAAGTATTAAGAAGAATAGAGTGCATGTACAAATAAAGTATTAAGAAGAATGGAGTGCATGTACAAATAAAGTATTAAGAATTATGGAGTGCATGTACAAAATAAAGTATTAAGAAGAATGGAGTGCATGTACAAATAAAGCATTAAGAAGATCGGAGCGCATGTGCAAATAAAGTATTAAGAAGAATGGAGTGCATGTGCAAATAAAGTATTAAGAAGAATGGAGTGCATGTGCAAATAAAGTATTAAGAAGAATTGAGTGCATGTGCAAATAAAGTATTAAGAAGAATAGAGTGCATGTGCAAATAAAGTATTAAGAAGAATGGAGTGCATGTGCAAATAAAGTATTAAGAAGAATGGAGTGCATGTACAAATAAAGTATTAAGAAGAATGGAGTGCATATGCAAATAAAGTATTAAGAAGTATGGAGTGCATGTACAAAATAAAGTATTAAGAAGAATGAAGTGCATATGCAAATAAAGTATTAAGAAGAATAGAGTGCATGTGCAAATAAAGTATTAAGAAGAATGGAGTGCATGTGCAAATAAAGTATTAAGAATGGAGTGCGTGTACAAATAAAGTATTAAGAAGAATGGAGTGCATGTACAAATAAAGTATTAAGAAGAATGGAGTGCATGTGCAAATAAAGTATTAAGAAGAATAGAGTGCATGTGCAAATGAAGTATTAAGAAGAACGGAGTGCACGTGCAAATAAAGTATTAAGAATGGAGTGCATGTACAAATAAAGTATTAAGAAGAATGGAGTGCATGTACAAATAAAGTATTAAGAAGAATAGAGTGCATGTACAAAAAAGTATTAAGAAGAATGGAGTGCATGTACAAATAAACTATTAAGAAGAATAGAGTGCATGTACAAATAAAGTATTAAGAAGAATGGAGTGCATGTACAAATAAAGTATTAAGAAGAATGGAGTGCATGTACAAATAAAGTATTAAGAAGTATGGAGTGCATGTACAAAATAAAGTATTAAGAAGAATGGAGTGCATGTACAAATAAAGCATTAAGAAGATCGGAGCACATGTGCAAATAAAGTATTAAGAAGAATGGAGTGCATGTGCAAATAATGTATTAAGAAGAATGGAGTGCATGTGCAAATAAAGTATTAAGAAGAATGGAGTGCATGTGCAAATAAAGTATTAAGAAGAATGGAGTGCATGTGCAAATAAAGTATTAAGAAGAATGGAGTGCATGTGCAAATAAAGTATTAAGAAGAATAGAGTGCATGTGCAAATAAAATATTAAGAAGAATGGAGTGCATGTGCAAATAAAGTATTAAGAAGAATGGAGTGCATGTGCAAATAAAGTATTAAGAAGAATGAAGTGCATGTGCAAATAAAGTATTAAGAAGAATGGAGTGCATGTACAAATAAAGTATTAAGAAGAATGGAGTGCATATGCAAATAAAGTATTAAGAAGAATGGAGTACATGTGCAAATAAAGTATTAAGAAGAATGGAGTGCATGTGCAAATAAAGTATTAAGAAGAATGGAGTGCATATTCAAATAAAGTATTAAGAAGAATGGAGTGCATGTGCAAATAAAGTATTAAGAAGAATGGAGTGCATATGCAAATAAAGTATTAAGAAGAATGGAGTGCATGTGCAAATAAAGTATTAAGAATGAAGTGCATGTACAAATAAAGTATTAAGAAGAATTGAGTGCATGTACAAATAAAGTATTAAGAAGAATGGAGTGCATGTAAAAATAAAGTATTAAGAAGAATGGAGTGCATGTGCAAATAAAGTATTAAGAAGAATGGAGTGCATGTACAAATAAAGTATTAAGAAGAATGGAGTGCATATGCAAATAAAGTATTAAGAAGAATGGAGTACATGTGCAAATAAAGTATTAAGAAGAATGGAGTGCATGTGCAAATAAAGTATTAAGAAGAATGGAGTGCATATGCAAATAAAGTATTAAGAAGAATGGAGTGCATGTGCAAATAAAGTATTAAGAATGAAGTGCATGTACAAGTAAAGTATTAAGAAGAACTGAGTGCATGTACAAATAAAGTATTAAGAAGAATGGAGTGCATGTACAAATAAAGTATTAAGAAGAATGGAGTGCATGTGCAAATAAAGTATTAAGAAGAATGGAGTGCATGTACAAATAAAGTATTAAGAAGAATGGAGTGCATGTGCAAATAAAGTATTAAGAAGAATGGAGTGCATATACAAATAAAATATTAAGAAGAATGGAGTGCATGTGCAAATAAAGTATTAAGAAGAATGGAGTGCATGTGCAAATAAAGTATTAAGAAGAATGGAGTGCATGTACAAATAAAGTATTAAGAAGAATGGAGTGCATGTGCAAATAAAGTATTAAGAAGAATGGAGTGCATGTGCAAATAAAGTATTAAGAAGAATGGAGCGCATGTACAAATAAAGTATTAAGAAGATAGAGTGCATGTACAAATAAAGTATTAAGAAGAATGGAGTGCATGTACAAATAAAGTATTAAGAAGAATGGAGTGCATGTGCAAATAAAGTATTAAGAAGAATGGAGTGCATGTGCAAATAAAGTATTAAGAAGAATGGAGTGCATGTACAAATAAAGTATTAAGAAGAATAGAGTGCATGTACAAATAAAGTATTAAGAAGAATGGAGGGCATGTACAAATAAAGTATTAAGAAGAATGGAGTGCATGTACAAATAAAGTATTAAGAAGAATGGAGTTCATGTATAAATAAGTCTTCAAATCCTAATCCTCATGATTATTTGGTATCATGTTAGCAATAGCATGTATTTAAAATTTAGAAAAAAAAAGGTTGATTTTATTACTTAACTGAAAAATAAATTTCGGAATTTAAAAAAAAGCAGTACTGGGGTGGTTTGAGGGCAGTGACGTCAGTAGCACGCCATGTGCCCCCCCCCCCCGCAAGATTTGTGTACTGCGCCACAAGTGGTCTAAGCGATGGCCTACAGTAAGTTTTCCCAGGATTTTATTGAAAAAAAAAAAAAAAAAAACCTTTTGTTAATTCAACAAAAACATTTAGTCGATGTACAGTCAACAAAAATTTTTGTTGAATTTGCAATATTACTTTGTTGAAAATCATTGTTGATTTAACAAAATTTATTGTTATCACGACAAAACGTTTTGTTCATTTAACAAAATGATTAGGTCGATTTTGGGGAATATTGTTTGATCCAACAATGCATATTGTTATCATGACAAAATATTTTGTTGCTGCAGCAAAACATGATATCGTGACACAGTAAGTTTTGTTGTTATAAGAATATGTTTTGTTCGATCAAATAAATTCCGAAAAATCGACCTAATCATTTTGTTAAATGAACAAAACATTTTGTCGTGATAACAATACATTTTGTTAAATCAACAATAATTTTCAACAAAATAATTTTGCAAATTCAACAAAATGTTTGGTTGACTGTATATCAACAAAATGTTTTGTTGACTGTATATCGACAAAATGTTTGGTTGACTGTATATCGACAAAATGTTTGGTTGATTGTATCGACAAAATGTTTGGTTGACTGTATATCGACAAAATGTTTGGTTGGCTGTATATCGACAAAATGTTTTGTTGAATTAACAAAACGTTTTTCTCAGTGTTCGAACGCGAGGGAGATGGTATTTTTTCCTATTAGAGGTTTAACGACCACCGTGAGCTATAAGCAGCCGCCCGTCTCGAATTTATGGTCATTAGTTCCTGGGAAGAGAGAGAGCCAGTGCCTTAAGACAAACGCAACATCCATGACTCAATGGGATTAGAACCCGGACCCCTTTCAGACGAATGATCACGAGCCATCGCTTAGAGCACTGCGTCACCGGGGCGGCGGCTTGCATTTTTTTTGTACAGTCTGTTTGTGGTGGTAGTGAGGTAAGGTGGTCAGGAAGTCACTGAGATTGTCTGGAAAAGTAAGAGATTAGGTGGGGTACTTAGCGCCCGTTAGTTTAAACTTTTTATGTAATTTTTGGAACAAAGGTACGTAATGCAGAATTATCAATCAGCCAATCAGCATTAACACAGTGCACAAACCATTGCATGAACACGAATCAATGATAACATGTCATGAGTACATACCATTTCCAACGGCACAGAAATGACACACGGCACATTCAGAAATGCCATTTTGCCGTAACAACGGCAGTTACTGTGTGGCAATACACGTATTACCGAAAGAAACGAATTCGGTAAAATATATTTAAATGGTTAAGGTAAATAACTAACATACTTTAGTGAGCTTTACGGTTGCACGCGAATAGATAATTCAGTGTTCTACATCGTAAGAATAGGTGTAGAACCACGTAGCTACAGGCATTTATTTATGTGTAAAACAAAACTTCAGCAGTACAGATCAGGAAAAATGGTAGGTGTGAAAATACAATGTTCATGTATGTGATGTGTGCAAATATACCATACGATATAGCTACTAGATATGATATGATATATTTTATAATTACAAAGCATAAAAAATATAATTATTTTATACGATAAGGAGGAAGTTTCCTGTATTTAGGCTTAAGTCTTTCTTTCTAGCCTTCGGTTCTGCGAACTCATCAAGCACAGCATGAGATCCATTCTTTTGGCATATTCACTGCTCAACAAAATTAGGGAGCACCCTTTTTAAACGATTTTACTCAAAGCAGTTGGGTAAAATGTTATTGAACTGTCAAAAGATTCCCTCCGAATAATAAAAAACAGCTGTACAAAGCAGTTCGATTTGCAAATTAACAACAATGACTTCAAAAGTGACGTCGATACGAAAATCACATGAAACTGGTGGTTCTGTCGGAACTGTATTCTTGTACCACTGGTCGCGGGAGATGCAGTTTGTTGCGAAATCTCATGTTAGCATGAATCGACACGATTTGCCAGAAAGCACCGCGTGGCGAACCATAGGAAGGTTGGAAGCAGGTCAAAGTCAACGGATAATAGCGTACGCCATTGCAGTGAGCCGAAGTGTAACTGCACGCTTGTGGAGTCGGTTCCAACAGACGCGAAGTGTTCGTCCTGGTCAAGGTCGTCTACCAGTTACCACCTCAAATGATGACCGTTATTTGTCATTAACAGTCCTTCGGAACAGAGGTCAAAATTCCACCCAGCTTTAAAGACAACTTTTAATGGCAACCGGAAGAAGCGCATCGACACAAACAATTCGTAGACGTCTTCACGCACGTGGATGGTATGTACGTAGGCCGGTTGTTTGTGTCTCACTGACCCCCAGACATTGTATGGAACTAGGCTGAAGAACACTGTGATTGGGGACCTACCGAGTGGAGCCACGTTCTCTTCTCCGACGAGTGCAGATTCAGCGTAGAGCCGGATAATCGACGACTTCTGATCTGGAGAGAACAGGGCACCAGATACAATTCAGCGCATGTCCAAGAAAGATCGCGTTTTGGTGGAGGTGGTGTGCTTGTTTGGGCAGGGATAAGCTTAGGTGGGCATACGGGCCTGTACGTCATTGGGAATGTGTTTCTGACTGCTCAAAGGTACAGAGACGAAATTCTTAGACCCTTGGTTGTACCTTATATTGCTGCCATCGGCGATTCAGCTCCTTTTATGGATGACAACGCCCGACCTCATCGAGTGTGCCTTGTGAATCAGATGCTTGAAAACGTAACAATAGAGGTTATGGAGTGGCCGGCGCGCTCACCGGATTCGAATCCGATCGAACATGGTTGGGACACTTTAGGCAGACGCATTGCTGCTAGACCGCAAACTCCGTTGACTCTCCTTCAGTTGACAAATGCCCTTTTTGAAGAGTGGGAAAGAATCCCCCAAAACCTCTTCGACCACCTGATAAATTCAATGCTGCACAGGTGTGAAGCCGTCTTGCACGTTCAAGGTGACCTCACACGTTATTAGACACATGACAAAGTTCGTCAATTCTTATTTGTTCTTCTCCAAAAGATATGGGTAAGAATGATTTTTTATGTCACCAAGTGTGTGGATTTGGTTACATTAAAACATGCTTTTTCACCTGTTCAATCCTTTATTTTCTTGTCCCTTTCATAATATTTTTTTTTATTTTGTGCTGCATATTTACCAGCAGTTGTCTGTTCTCCTTAAATCACCAGCTCCCCTAATTTTGTTGAGTAGTGCATGTATATCACTTATATATTAAAGTTTCCACTTACTGAATGAGATGGACATACCACAAGGAAGAACTAAAAGCAACAGCAACGTGTAATTGTGTTGTTCAAAACTAAAATAAATCACTTGAAGAAATCACCCTCATATACATCAGAGATCTGCGGCTGCTGCGAATAAATGTTGGCACCTGTCGTTTACTTAATCCTAGGTGATTGAGTGTTTTTGCGCGTGTGGCCTCGCACTTTTCCCTTTTCCTCAGCGGCGCAGAGAGAAAGAGAGAGAGAGAGATTGGAGCGCGATCAGGTTTTTTACAACCCATTGCAGGGCGATGGTACAACGCGGAACCAAAAGGCCAAACAGCTTCAATCTGTAGGACATCCACTGTTTTAAAAGTGAAACTTGGCATTTATTTAGTTAGGCTGAACTAAATACAGGGTGATTCATAAAGAAGTATACAGTTTCCAGATGCTGTAAAACAGTAACGGTTCAAGACACGGACCACAACTGCGAGCCGTTAGGTAGATGTACTCATAAAGTTTGTGTCCTGCTACTGAGGGAAGTGACGTAGGCGACAGCGCGCGGGTCACGGGACTAGTCAGTCGAAATGGCGGCGTCTCCAGTGGAAAAGGCGTTTTGTGTTCTTGAATTGAGCAAAACGGAATCTGTAACCCTTATGCAACGGCATTTTCGATCACGATTCGGAAAAGAACCTCCAACCAGAAAATCTGTCTACGATTTTCATAAAAAAATCTGAAACAACGGCTTGCGCAAACTTAAAAGTCCTGGACGACCGCGTGTATCGGAAGAAGTCGTCGATAGTGTTTGCACGGCCATTCAACGAAGCCCGGGAAAATCAACGCGGAGGGTAAATCGTGAAGGGTAGATTTCACAGCCCACTGTCTGGAGAATTTTGAGAAAGAAGATAACAAGAGAAAATTGAGAAAGAAGATAACAAGAGAAAATTGAGAAAGAAGCGACGTGCGGGATTATCCCGATGAACATCTTCCTCACCGATGGATTGGACGTGTCGCAGACTACAACATGCCACTGACTCAATGGCCACCCAGAAGTCCTGACTTAACACCTTTTGACTTTTTTCTAGTGGGGGTAAGTAAAAGACAAGGTATTCGCCCTTCCCTTTCTTGTTGATCTAGCGGAGCTGAAACAGCGTATCACAGCCACTATCACTGCACTTGATTCAGATATCTTACTTCGCGTTTGGGCGGAAATGAATTACCGGCTCGATGTATGTCGTCTGACTAAGGGTGCGCACAAAGAAAATCTGCGACTGTCTCTAATAAAACTTGAAACATTCCCCTACAATTCTGTTACAGGTAACAAGATATCTTACATTGTTCTTGTTTTATAGTACGTTGAAACTGTATACTTCTTTATGAATCACGCTGTATATCTTAAAGGAAAATATGAGAGTCTCGGATACCAGACACGCCGCTGGAGCTCACAACACTAATCAGACACGTGCCATTCATACGCAACCACGATTTAGAAATCGGATTTGTAAACAACCTACTAGAAAGGTTTCAGACGCGTACGAAGAGGCGCCTAATCTCCCATCTGACCTACGCCTGCAAGGCACATCGCTGCAAGTTTCCCGATTTGGCGCATAACTCACCGCAGTAGTACGTCGTGTTAAATGGTACATTAAACCATCGCAGCGCACATTTAAGGACACAGCGGGCCCCGGGGTGGGATGGACAGTATTTTTGGGCCCCAGTATTAATGGCACATCTAGGATTGCACTATAGGTGGAAGAATAAAAAAAAAAAAATACCCAGGAGAAAACATTCCCAAAATAGTGAAAATCCTCCAAAAACGTGGAGACAATGTGAATAAACAAAGTTATCGCTCTTTCCGCGTTTTCTTTAATTAAGGTGAACGTCGTGTGATTTTGTTTCCTATACTTCCAATGGGGAATCTTTTGTACACATTTTCTTCACAATTAATGCGTTCCCAAGAATGGAAATTTGAACATCGTTTAAAATAACTTTATATTATAACTTGGAATACTTAATATTTTCTAAAACATAGCCATAATTAAGCAATTCAACATTTGCTTGTCTACAGACGTCATCAATGTACAGGTCGTGCCATCTTTTTTCTGGACAATTAATGCGTTCCCAAGGATGAAAATTTTAACATCGATTAAAATAACTTCATTTTATAACTTGGAATACTTAATATTTTCTAAAACATAGCCATAATTAAGCAATCCAACATTTGCTTGTCTACAGACGTCATCAATGTACAGGTCGTGCCATCTTTTTTCTGGACAATTAATGCGCTCCTAAAGATGAAACTTTTAACATCGATTAAAGTAGCTTCATTTTATAACTTGGAATCTTTAATATTTTCTAAAACATAACCATAATTATGCAATCCAACATTTGTTTGTGTACTGACGTCATCAAAGTACAGGTCGCGTCATCTTTTTTCTGGACAATTAATACGTTCCCGAGGATGAAAATTTGAACATCGATTAAAGTAGCTTCATTTTATAAATTGGAATACGAACTATTTTCTAAAACATAACCCTAATTAGGCAATCCAACATTTGTTTGTCTACTGACGTCATCAATGTACAGGTCGCGCCATCTTTTTTCTGGACAATTAATGCGTTCCCAAGGATTAAAATTTTAACATCGATTAAAATAACTTCATTTTATAACTTGGAATACTTAATATTTTCTAAAACATTGCCATAATTAAGCAATCCAATATTTGCTTGTCTACAGATGTCATCAATGTACAGGTCGTGCCATCTTTTTTCTAGACAATTAATGCGCTCCCAAAGATGAAACTTTTAACATCGATTAAAGTAGCTTCATTTTATAACTTGGAATCTCTAATATTTTCTAAAACTTAACCATAATTATTCAATCCAACATTTGTTTGTCTACTGACGTCATCAAAGCGCAGGTCGCGCCATCTTTTTTCAGGACAATTAATGCGTTCCCAAGGATGAAAATTTTAACATCGATTAAAATAACTTCATTTTATAACTTGGAATACTTAATATTTTCTAAAACATAACCATAATTAAGCAGTCCAACATTTGCTTGTCTACTGACGTCATCAATGTACAAGTCGCGCCATCTTTTTTCTGGTCTCAACACCACCAAAGGAAAAATTATTGATTTTCATTATAATTATGGTTATGTTTTAGAAAATATTAAGTGCTCCAAGTTATAATATGAAGTTATTTTAATCGATGTTCAAATTTCCATCCTTGGGAACGCATTAATTGTGAAGAAAACGTGTACAAAAGCTTGTCCATTGGAAGTATAGGAAGCAAAATCACTAGACGTCCACCTTAACATACAGGAACCCAAAGATTGTTATTGGGACACCCCAGGGATCGAACCACAGATCTCTCGATAACTATCCGAGTGCGATCGCCATAGGCTACGGTGGCCAACAATCCACGGTGCTACGTGTGTTTATCTGTCAACATCTGACTTCACAGATTTGTAGAGATGGAAATGGACGATACCATCTCTCTGTCCACGTTATTTTATAAACAACGCATAGCAACTGAAAAGCTCGGATCTAAACCCAGATCTCTCGATAACTAGTTGAGTGCGTTCGCATTTACGCTACGGTGCCAACAATTCTCAGCTTCACGCGCGGTTTATCAGTCAGCATCTGACTACATAAATCCATATTGATGGTCTCAGCAACTCAGATGTCGTCATATGGTGGCATCAATATGATTAAATAGCTGTTGCATTAAATGCCACCAGAGGACGACATCTGAGTTTCTGAGACCATCAATATGTATTTATATAGTCTGATGCTGACTGATGAACTGCGCGGAGCGATGAGAATGTTTGTCTCACAACCTCCTCCCTTTCTGGAACCAGCGAAGATCGTACAGGTCTTTTCTTCGTAAGGATGCTAACAGTTTCTTTAAATAACTTGTCCCACTTTCTGATGTTGTGGACGGTTTTTCTCGTATTCAGTTCTGAAGTTCCGCCAGACCTGCGTTCAGGATCGGGTTTCAATAAACCACTCCATAATCTGCGCTTTCATCGCAGGACCATTGAGTGCACTTCTAGGAAACTTGAGGGTAAACAGAATGCTTCTTACCCTCAAGTTCAACAAACGGAATGATGATATTACCAAAAGTTATAATCATTTGAAATTGGTTACACCTTTTTGGGACATCCTGTATTTCCGGATGTGTCTGCAAAATTAGGACTATCTCATTTCCATTAACTCATTTTCTGAAATTCTGTTTATCTGTAGCTATGGTGACCAATTCTGTAACGACGATTTACTTTGTGTTATTTCATTAGGCGGGAGGTTGCTTGTCCAAACTACGGACCATCGGGTTATCGGCTGACCATAACACTATTCTTGTCAACAAACGTTAAGTACACTATATTAGAATTTGCATTATCCAAGACCATGAGACTGCGCATTGCCATTTTCATACGTCACTACTTGCCGTCCTTGTATACACTAAGTGGTCACTTTATTATGACCACCCCACCCCCTCAGTACTTCGTTGGACCACCTTTTTCCTTTAATACTGTGTGGATTCTTCGTGACATGGACTCCACGAGATGTTGATAGGTGGTTTGTGTAATCTGAGACCATGCTTGATGTATAGCACTTTCCAGGAGTGTGAGATTGCAGGGTTGTGAATCCAGCTGTCTGATGGCTCGTTCAACTTCTTCCCACAAATTCTCAATAGTGTTGAGATCTGCAGATTGTGTGGTCTACCCAAGCAAAGTAAACTCACCAGCATGTTCCTGAAACCAATCCTGTACAATAGGAGCACTATGGCAGGACGCATTATCTTGTTGAAAGTAGCCATCGCCAATGGGATAAACCATCCACATGACAGGATACACTTGGTCCGCAACGATGTGTAGATATGATGTGCCAGTCAGACGTTGATCAACACGAATTAAAGGGCCCAAATCATGCCAGGAAAACATTTCCCAATCCATAACGTTGCCTCCACCAGCTTGAAGGGTTGTAGCAATGCATTTGGGGTCCATGCTTTCGTGCTGTTTCCGCTAAATTCTCATTCGGCCATCGGCATGGTGCAACTGAAAACGTGATTCATCGGACCACATAATTTGTTTCCAATTATCGACTGTCCAATCCTTGCACTCTTGTGCGAACTGGAGACGTTTTCTTTTGTTAACTGCAGACAGCAAAGGAGTTCGAACAGGCCTTCGGCTGCCATATCCCATCCGATGCAGTGTACGGTGACCAGTGCGTGCACAGATCATTTGAGGCGATCCCTGATTAAGATGGTCTGTAATTTGCTGCACTGTTGCCCTTCTGCTGTCTGTTACCAGTCTGGACACTCTCCATTCCGCCTGAACAGTCACTAGTCGAAAACGACCACACGTCGCACGTAGAGACAAAGTTTTTTTGCTGACAGTCCTGTCTTTAAACACTTTAACAACAGCTGCTCTGGAACATTTCACGAATGCGGCGGTTTCGGTGATACTCGCTCCATGGCTTCGAGCTCCTACAACCATTCCACGTTGAAAGGCCGTCAAATCGCATTTTTTACCCTTCTCGTCACCCAAAAATCACCTCTACTACTCTCGCAAGCACTAAGCGTTCCCTTTTCATACTAGATTCGCTCTCTGGCGGCAACAGCGTGCAGCCATAGCTCATTTTCTTAAAACTATCAGGTGGTCATAATAAAGTTGTCACTCAGTGTATAATGCTTTGCCTCCCTGCTCCTGTTAGGAATGTATTACCTGAAGATGGGTAGATTGTCTGCCTGAAAGATCTCGTATGATTTTTAACCTGTATTAATGCGTTTTTAACGTATTAAATATATTTCAACTTGAGTGTTATCGTTTCCCTCGCATATTTTTTTTTTGGATATTGCAGTGATAGCTTAGCTTTTATGGAATCTTAAAATTAGGGCTGTTTAAAAATAAGTCCTTAAGCCAGGTATTTATGTGTAGTTCTAGAAGAGAAATAAGGCCATTATGACAACAGGAATTAAAATGACCATTAGTTTCCTCATTAGCGAAATGCAAAGCGTGGCAGTGCGCACACTCAATATTCACCGCATCCCAAGCTGTGCTCATGTAAAGCAGTTTCGTCCAATAACGTTTTTAGGAAAGATAGGTTGCGGCGTGTATTACTGCGATCACTACGTGGACTTTCAAAAGGTTTTCGCTCACGTGTATTACGAAAACTACGCCCTCGTTTGGATGGTCTCCTTCGAACGCCATACTCATAACAGAACCCTGTTTCCGTTCTCACTGTATACAGTTCAGAAGCAGTGGAAGCACGTGAAACCCTGATAATAGTTAATCAGCTCCTTGCTCGCGGCGACGGGCTGGCGCCATCACCCATGGTCGTACGACTTCCCGTCTGCCCCGCGTTGCAATGACGAAGTCAGACTGAGTGCTGTTACACGTAAGTGATCAACAACTTATTACAGCTTCGCAGGGGCGCTTCAGCATTTCAGAAGAAGAATGCCAGAAAGCAATCAAGAATTTAATTGAACATTGGGACACCTGTATTCGATGCAATGGACGTTATTTCGAAAAAGATGACAACTTCTTTGATTATAAAGGTAAGCATATTAGTTTTATAAAAACATTCCCAGCTGTTTTGTGACAACCCTGGTATCAAACCTAATTGCCACTTCTTTTCGGGCGCCAACATGGCATACTCCGATGAGCTATTACATTGTGACCACCTACCTAATAAGCTGTAGGACCCACTGTTAGCCTGCAAAACAGCGGCCACTCGGCGATTGATCGATTCGATGAGGTGGCGATAGGTATCCTGAGGTATTTTGTGCTAAAATGTAAACAACAGGTCCGCCACTTCCCGTACATTTTGGGGTGCTGGTGATTTAGCACAAACACCCTTTTCCACGTCGAACTACAAATGTTCGATTGCGTTCATGTCAGGTGAATTTGGAGGCCAGGGCATTAACAGAAATTCACCAGCATGTTCCTCGAACCACTCCTTCACGATTCTGGCATTGGCACATTATCCTCTTGGTAATGGCCATCACCAGGAGGGAACACATCTGCCATGAATGGGTGAACTTGGTCCGCATCGATGTTTAGATACCTGACAGCCAGTGGCCCACTATCCTGTTAATAATGGCCATCACCAGCAGGGAACACAGTTGTCATGAATGGGTGAACTTGTTCCGCAACGATGTTTAGATACCTGACAGCCAGTGGCGCATTATCCTGTTGGTAATGGCCATCACCAGCAGGGAACACAGTTGCCATGAATGGGTGAACTTGTTCCGCAACGATGTTTAGATACCTGACAGCCAGTGGCGCATTATCCTGTTGGTAATGGCCATCACCAGCAGGGAACACAGTTGCCATGAATGGGGGAACTTGGCCCGCAACGATGTTTAGATACCTGACAGCCAGGGGCACATTATCCTGTTGGTAATGGCCATCACCAGCAGGGAACACAGTTGCCATGAATGGGTGAACTTGGTCCGCATCGATGTTTAGATACCTGACAGCCAGTGGCGCATTATCCTGTTGGTAATGGCCATCACCAGCAGGGAACACAGTTGCCATGAATGGGGGAACTTGGCCCGCAACGATGTTTAGATACCTGACAGCCAGTGGCGCATTATCCTGTTGGTAATGGCCATCACCAGCAGGGAACACAGTTGCCATGAATGGGGGAACTTGGCCCGCAACGATGTTTAGATACCTGACAGCCAGGGGCACATTATCCTGTTGGTAATGGCCATCACCAGCAGGGAACACAGTTGCCATGAATGGGTGAACTTGGTCCGCATCGATGTTTAGATACCTGACAGCCAGTGGCGCATTATCCTGTTGGTAATGGCCATCACCAGCAGGGAACACAGTTGCCATGAATGGGTGAACTTGGTCCGCATCGATGTTTAGATACCTGACAGCCAGTGGCGCATTATCCTGTTGGTAATGGCCATCACCAGCAGGGAACACAGTTGCCATGAATGGGGGAACTTGGTCCGCAACGATGTTTAGATACCTGACAGCCAGTGGCGCATTATCCTGTTGGTAATGGCCATCACCAGCAGGGAACACAGTTGCCATGAATGGGTGAACTTGTTCCGCAACGATGTTTAGATACCTGACAGCCAGTGGCGCATTATCCTGTTGGTAATGGCCATCACCAGCAGGGAACACAGTTGCCATGAATGGGGGAACTTGGCCCGCAACGATGTTTAGATACCTGACAGCCAGGGGCACATTATCCTGTTGGTAATGGCCATCACTAGCAGGGAACACAGTTGACATGAATGGGTGAACTTGGTCCGCAATGATGTTTAGATACCTGACAGCCAGTGGCACATTATCCTGTTGGTAATGGCCATCACCAGCATGGAACACAGTTGCCATGAATGTAGGAACTTGGTCCGCATCGATGTTTAGATACCTGATAGCCAGTGGCGCATTATCCTGTTGGTAATGGCCATCACCAGCAGGGAACACAGTTGACATGAATGGGTGAACTTGGTCCGCAATGATGTTTAGATACCTGACAGCCAGTGGCACATTATCCTGTTGGTAATGGCCATCACCAGCAGGGAACACAGTTGCCATGAATGGGGGAACTTGGCCCGCAACGATGTTTAGATACCTGACAGCCAGGGGCACATTATCCTGTTGGTAATGGCCATCACTAGCAGGGAACACAGTTGACATGAATGGGTGAACTTGTTCCGCAACGATGTTTAGATACCTGACAGCCAGTGGCGCATTATCCTGTTGGTAATGGCCATCACCAGCAGGGAACACAGTTGCCATGAATGGGTGAACTTGTTCCGCAACGATGTTTAGATACCTGACAGCCAGTGGCGCATTATCCTGTTGGTAATGGCCATCACCAGCAGGGAACACAGTTGCCATGAATGGGTGAACTTGGTCCGCATCGATGTTTAGATACCTGACAGCCAGTGGCGCATTATCCTGTTGGTAATGGCCATCACCAGCAGGGAACACAGTTGCCATGAATGGGTGAACTTGGTCCGCAACGATGTTTAGATACTTGACAGCCAGTGGCGCATTATCCTGTTGGTAATGGCCATCACCAGCAGGGAACACAGTTGCCATGAATGGGTGAACTTGTTCTGCAACGATGTTTAGATACCTGACAGCCAGTGGCGCATTATCCTGTTGGTAATGGCCATCACTAGCAGGGAACACAGTTGCCATGAATGGGTGAACTTGGCCCGCAACGATGTTTAGATACCTGACAGCCAGGGGCACATTATCCTGTTGGTAATGGCCATCACTAGCAGGGAACACAGTTGACATGAATGGGTAAACTTGGTCCACAATGATGTTTAGATACCTGACACCCAGGGAGACATTATCCTGTTGGTAATGGCCATCATCAGCATGGAACACGGTTGCCATGAATGGGGGAACTTGGTCCGTAACAATGTTCAGATACCCGACAGCTGTCAGGGATTGTGCTATTGGGATAATTGGGCCTAAAGTGCTCTAAAGAAACATCACCCACGGCATAACACCGCCGACGCTGACCTGTTTCCGCCCAACAGTGCATCCAACTGCCATAGCCTTCGTTGGTAATCGGCGTACCCCCGCTCGGCCGTCTACGTGATGCACCAGGAATCTTGATTCATCCGACTAGGCTACTCTCTTCTAATAATCCACTGTCCAATCTCGATTATCTTGGGCCTATTGCATGCATTGTTGGCGATGACGTGCAGTGAGCATGGGGTCCCGGCTGGGTGTTCGGCTACGCAGGCCCATGCGCAGAAGGCTGCGATGAACTGTGTGCTGTGACGCATTTCCCTGATAAACACTGTTGTAGCTGCGGGTGGTTTGCAGCACTGTGGCCCTCCGGTCGCTGTGAACAGTCTCCGCTCCCCTGTGGCATCAATAAGACGCGAACGACACACTGGAGGACAGTTGGTCGTTTAGCTATCTGTGCACCACTTTTGATGCGTACTCACTACAGCGACACGTGAACAACCGACAATCCGCACCCTTTCCGAAATCGCAGTTCCGAGGCGCAATGCCATCGCATTTTGTCCTTTATCAAACTCAGATAAATCTGCGGGCTTTTTCCATATTGACTCCGAACACTCTACTAACCAAAAGCATTGATCATATGCAGAGGGTTTTTAGAAAGGGAGTGTCTGACCCCAGGTCTTAAACAACCAGTAGAAATAGGAAGCTAGGAGATTTAGGCTAGAGTGCCCGACAGAAAAGTGACACGGAAGCGAGGTAGAAGACGCCCTTATTTACTACCGAGAGGGGGGGGGCAGTACCCCGGGTCCGACGGCGTAACGTGCCCATCTGACGCACGGCGGATATTTAGTGGATCGAGCGTTCGTACCTGCCTGGGATTGAACCTGAGGTCCTTTCCGTGGCAGCCGTTTCTACCATATGTCATTTCCTACTAATTCGATGATGCTCTACAAGTTTCTAATTGATCTCTTTCCCGTATCTCTCATGGTTTCCGATATAAGAGTGCTAACTTCCACATTTTGTCGCTAGGGGCGCTGCAGTCACACTCATCCGATAGCGCAGGGTTATTTTACTATACCACACCTTACTTTCCTAGCTCCAGCTGTCTTTGTTCCCAAGTTTTTGAGGTGACTTAGGACTTTAGGAATCACCCTGTATACCACCCTGTGAACTTCACCTGCGCCACCGTTCGGTTTCCAGGCGCACTCGTTCCTCTAGGTTGGTGGTTGGTCGTAATGCAATGGCTTTTCGGTGAAATGATGGGATTTGAAAAAAAACGCCATCTTATTGGTTACAGGTTTTATCTGTTAATGAGTAATAATGGCGATAAATACAAATCATTTTTGGAAGCTGCAAATATCAGTTGTCATTGTTTAACAAGTTTGTAAAATCATGCAACGCATTGATTATAATACGCTTTCCAACATACCAGAAATCATTACTCAATTTATCACTCAAGTTATGAGAATAATGGATGTGGAATAAATCTCGGTCCTGAGCCCTGACCCTTGACCCCATATCGATGATATTCAACAAAACCCGTTCGGTATACCTCCGAAATAACATGATAAAGTTTTGTCGCAATCGAAGCATTTTTACGTAAGTTATGATGCATAAGGGCTATGGAATAGATCCCGCACCTGTGTCCTAACCTTTGACCCCCATTTCGCCCATTTTCAAAAGGATTCGTCCCCAGGCAGGCCCCTACAACATACTAACATTTCATCCAAATCGAAGCAGTTTTACGTAATTTATGACGCATAATGGCGATGGAAGTGATTCCGCTCCTATGTCCTGACCTTTGACCCCATTTCGTCCATTTTCAAAAGGTTTTGTGGCCAGGTGGTCCCCTACCACATACTAAAATTTCATCGAAATCGAACCAATTTTTTTACGCACCTTATGACGCATAAGGGCAATGGAATGCATCCCGCTCGTATGTCCTGACCTTTGACCCCATTTCGTCCATTTTCAAAAGGGTTTGTGTCCATGTGGTCCCCTACCACATAGTAAAATTTCATCGAAATCGAACCATTTTTATTTACGCACCTTATGACGCATAAGGGCAATGGAATGCATCCCGCTCCTATGTCCTGACCTTTGAATCCACTTCACCCATTTTCAATAGGGTTCGTCCCAAGATGGTCCCCTACCACATACTAAAATTTCATTGAAATCGAACCGTATTTACGCAAGTTATGACGCATAAGGGCAATTGAATGGATCCCGCTCTTATGGCGTGACCTTTGACATCACTTTACCCATTTTCAATAGGGTTCCTCCCCTGGTGTTCCCCTATCACATACTAAAATTTCATCGAAATCGAACCATTTTTACATGAATTATCATGCCGACAGACAGACGGACGGACGGACAGACGTACGGAAAAAGCTGGAGCATATGCTCTTCTTCAACCTACGGTTGGAAAGCGTAAAAAAGGAATAAATCCTAAATGTACGTCGCGTGTTCTTTTTAAAGAAAGAATGTGCGTTTTTGTGAATGATACAAAATTCCTTTAAAATCCTTAGCAAATAAGTGCAGTGGAGGGTATTTTACGATTAATAACCTTGACGTAAAACATAACACGTCGTGAATCGCCCGAAATCTTTCAACCTAGTGTTGCGAGACGAAGGGACAAAACATCTATAAAATAACAGCAAACACGGAATGCAAATGAAAGTTCTTTGGGTTCCCTCACTTCGTTGTGTGTTCTGCTTTGTTCGACAAAGTAATCCTAACTGCATGCAAATTCTCGCCAGGAGCAGAGAGAGGAAGCCCGCATTCTGAGCAGTGCATTTTCGTTTTTACTGGCCCTTCGCCACAAAAACATCTTGTGTTACTTTTATTCTCCATTTTAGTTCTTTTTATTTACGAAATCCAAGACCCAAATGTCCTGAATTCACAGTTTTTATTGCTGACCGAAGGCATTTCGAGAAAGATTAATCTTGGCGTTTTTGTACCTAACAACACAGAGCTTCCAGAAAGAGGACCCCGGTAAAACATATGCAACGGCGCATATTTCTCCGAAATGTATTTTCACTCGTTCAAAAAGCTGGTATTAGTTGTTGTCTTTTCAGTTTCCCTACACATTTATGGGGACAAATCTTTAGTGTAAAATTTTGTTTCATATCTCGAAGTGAAAATCATGTATAAAAGAATGGCGAAAATGTGATAAAATGGGGTCGGAAAAGTAATACCGATGTCTTGGACCTAGCTTATCAGCCACGACATATGAACGACATGACTTTTGCATCCCAAAGTTTCCTTCGGTACTTTTGTAACTGTAGAACGTACACTTTCCGGTCACAGAATTAGAAACCTTAAGGCATACTTTTAATGAAATACACTACATTAACAAAAGTCACCGGACACCTAGAAGAGAAACACAATATAGCATTTATTGACAAACATTAGTACGGTGTCGTTCCACCTTTGGCCTTAATGCATGCTCTGACACTTCGAGACATGCTTTCGATATGGTTTTGAAACACGGCGCTATGTATGCGCTTCCATTCAGCGCATAATGATGCCGCTAACTGTTGCTTAGTAGTAGGCGTTGGTTCCCAACTACTTTTGCAGCACTCTAATTCATCCCATACGTGCTCTATGGGATTAAGATCAGGGCTCAGTGCTGAACAGTCCACACACGATACGGAATTATTGTCAAATCACGCCGTAACAGTACTTGCTAAATTTATGGATCGGTGCATTATTCTTCTGGTACCAACAATGCTCGGTTCCATTGTATTGCCACCGACTTCGTAGGACATAATTGTCCAGAATTCGAGGTAGACATGCTGGTTAACAGGTTTGTCCACGATAACCAATGGGCTGGGACCATACCACGAAAAACACTCCAACACGAGGGTACACTGCCAGCTCAAAACTTGACCATCAGACTGATGGATCGTGTATCTGGAATTATCAGTCCATAGGACCCATTTCCATTGATCTACGGTTCACGATAAATGTTCTTTACACCGTGCTAAACGAACTGTAGTATTCTGAGTGGAGATGAAAGGCGTATGAGTAGCCGCATGACCACGGTTACCCATGGAACGAAGTTCATTGCGAATGGTACGTGTACATACCGAGGTTCCAGCATTTTTACTCACCTGTACACTAAGATCTTGTGCAGTACTCCGTCGATTAGCTGCAACGATTCTTCCTGAGGCTTCGACGTCCTTTATCACTGATTTTCTTTGATCTGCCGGTACGTTTTGCTGCTTCAGGCACACCATGTGTCTTCCACTTATTCAGTACATACAAAACAGTTGACTTTGGTGTGTTTAAACACCTCTCGGTTTCTCTTATGGACAACCCACTAATATAACACCCAACAATATTTCCTTTCTCAAAGCGAGTTCTGTCCCGTCGTGGCATTTTCACTCAACCTCACAGTGCGATATGATCGCGGTCAGCTGCAGGCTTGTTTTTACACCGTTTGCAGCTGTACCAGGCATCTTAACAACGCAGCGGATCCATTCATTTGCTTTTGAAAGGGTGTCCGGTGACTATTGTCACTATAGTGATATTGGAATATAATAATACCCGAATTTATAGTAGTATCTGTAAAAACACAAGTTCGTCCGCGACCCCTAAATCCGGAGTAAGATGCTCTCCCAATTAAGCTACACGGAAGGAAGGTACCGCTGCAGATTTGTCGTCTGGACAGGTGATTCGCTTCTGTTGTACGTCAGATCATATAATTTTTAGCACGTTTTTTGTAAAAAGAGATCGTGCTTATGTTGTCGGTTTGTCCGTACGTGCGTATATAGACACCATACCTTTGTAATGATTAGCCCGACTTAAAAAATTATTTTTGCATTGGGAAACTTGAAATATGCGAATGATGATCCTTCATTTCGTTTTTTTTTATTTTACGTTGTACAGTTTCGCCGCTAGAGGGCGTAAATGCAGATGATATCGAATCCAAAATACATTTTGTTTAATATATTTGCTTCTAAACATCCTACTGAAAAAATTATTTTATCTTTCGATACCATTTATGTCGAAGCGTATTTTGGTTATAGTTACTTTTTCAAGTTACGCATAGATTTTATATTAGGGGGCGTAAAATAAATTACGTTTCTCTCGATATCTCTTCTAAAACTCCGATTTGAAAACTTTGTTCTTCAGCGGATACAGCTCTCGATGAAAATCGTTTGCATATGATATCTAATTTTTACTAAAGAATATTTTGGCCACCAGGGGCGTGTTAATTTTTCCGTCTGCTATAAAATCAGAGCTTCTGAAATCTCGATTGAAGAAATTCCTTTGTGGACTGATGCCATTTACATCGA
Source organism: Macrothele yani (assembly GCA_039090855.1). Classification (NCBI taxonomy): domain Eukaryota; kingdom Metazoa; phylum Arthropoda; class Arachnida; order Araneae; family Macrothelidae; genus Macrothele; species Macrothele yani. The sequence goes on along the minus strand of CM076999.1, from coordinate 11,746,135 downwards.
TAAACCTTTTCGGAATATATTCTTTTTAAAATATTGCATGGTTTCTCCGCCAAGGGGCGTAGATAGTTATCTTATTTTTGTTCATGTCTCTGCTTCTAACTGCCCTATTTGAAAAATTCTTTCTTTATTGGATAGAGTCTCCGATGTGACATGTTTTTCATATAATTTCAAAGTTTTCAAGCAATTTATAGCTTTGCGCTAGGGGGCGTAAAGGTAAATTGCGTTTCCCCCGATATCTCTGCTTCTAAAACTCCGATTTGAAATTTTTTTCTTCACCGGATACTCACCCTTATGGGAAATCCTTCGCATATAATTTCTAATTTTTAGTAAAAAATGGTTTGGCCACCAGGGTCGTAAGTCTTAATTTCCGCTTCTGAAGAATTTGCAGAAAAATCTGAGCTTCTAAAATCTGGATTGAAAAAAAATTCGTTTGTGAACCGGTATTACTCATGTCGACAAACCTTTTAGGAACATTTTCTTCCCAAAATAATTCATGGTTTCTATGCCAGGGGGCGTAAATGTATACCTTATTTTTGTCAATATCTTTCCTTCTACGAATCCGATTTGAAAAATCTTCTTTGTCGGATAGTGTTTCTAATGCGCAATATTTTTCATATAAATTCAAAGATTTTAAGTAAATCATAGACTTTCCGCCAGAGGGCGCAAAGGTAAATTGCGTTTTCCTTTATATTTCTGCTTCTAAAACTCCGATTTAAAAAATCCTTCCTGTATCTCATACAGCTCCCGATTGAAAACGTTTTTTTATATAATTTCTAGTATTTGATAAAGAATGGTTGAGCCACCAGAGGGCATAAGTGTTAATTTCTACTTCTGAGGTACTTGCAGCAAAATCTGAGTTCCTGAAACTCGACTAAAATTTTTTTCCTTGGACTGATCGAAAAATCTTTTGAGAATGCTTTCAACAAATACTGAAGACTCGTGCGACATTAATCACTGAAACAATGAGAGATTTCCGTTTTTAGCAGAATTTAATGATTAAAAGATGAGAAATATATACAATAAAAACCATGAGCACTTTCGAGGCAGCGGCTGCCTCTTCTTCAGATGTAATAAATAGACACATTTATTCTTTATATAATATAGATCATTGCATTGTGGGAAGCATGGTAAGTTATTAGCCAACAGTAACATACATGCGCCAAAATGTTGCGTATATTGTGAGCCCAATGGTCTGTGAAGAAATCATGGAAATATATTATAGAAATAAATGGTGTAGGGTGGGGTGAACATTCAATTTTAAATTTGTACACTGGAGGAAAATGAAAAAAAACACCGAGAAGGAGACGTCTGATACCAACAAAATTTATACAGCATAATAACGGAATACAGAGGATAACGTGATCAAAACATTATGGCAAAATACAGCTGTATTTGCTGGTAAACTGAAAAATAACATTCCCATGTAACATGGTTAGTACGAGGTTGAACCGCCATCAACTGCGTCACACTGTGCAATTCTGGCATGAAGTCTGTCGTACAGATGTTGGATGTAAGTTTAGGTTATTGAGTTATAAGCATCCTCAACCTGGACGCGTAAATCGGTGATGGTCGTGGCAGGCCGTGGGGACCGGATAAGTAGTTGTCCCATAAAATCCCACACGTGCTCAATGGGGGACAAATTCGGTGAACGTGCAGGCCATAGAAGTTGTCTCACACCCTGAAGTGCATGTTGCGTTGCATGTGCCGTGTGTGGGCATGCGCTATCTTGCTGGAAAACGCCACGAAGGACCGACCTTACAAATGGCACAACAACGGGCTGAATGATGTTGATGTTGGAGGTGCTGTTTAACGTACCCAGTTCTAACACTAGTTGTGTACGGGAGTGATAGCTGATCGCTCCCCACACCAGGAGACCAGGTGTAGGCCCTGTGTGTCGATGGAGGATGCAGAAAGGGTGGAGACGCTCCCCTGTCCGTCTGCGAACACGCATACAGCCATCGGAGGCTCATAAGCAGAATCAGCTTTCATCGCTGAACACGACAGATCGCCATTGCGTTCTCCAGGCCAGACGTTGGCGACACCACTGCAGCTGTTCCTGGCAGTGGGCTGGAGTGAGAGCTACACATGCCAAAGGCACACGTGCACGTAGTCCTGCATCCAGTAGACGGTTGCGGATTGTTCACACAGTCACCTCACGTGCAACGGCAGCTCGGATTTGCGTCGCAGTGGATGTTCTGCTTGACAACGCCGCTCTTCTTATGCGTCGATCGGTCCGCTCATCAGTCCGTCTGTGAATCCCGGTTCCACGTCTTCTCGTGTAGGAATGTTCCTCGGACCATCTACGCCACCATCGTACCACCACCGATACCTCCCGTCCAATTCGCTCTGCAATACGACGATACGACCACCCGGCCTGACGGAGTCCGAAAAGACGACCTCGCTCAAAGTCCGATAACTGCTGAATTCGTACACGTCTTTCATGTCCAGGAGACGGTTCTAGATGGTGTGGCTGCTTACATGTTTTTGTGCACCAGCGTTAAATTGCCTAATGATTTCTTGCACTGTGGCATGTCTTTCCGCTGTTACAATGAGAGCTAGGCGACGATGACCCCGCTCATCCACACGCTGTTGTCCACGGAACATGGCCCTTGCAGGGATGGTTTTACCGGATTCGATGTACTCACGGTGCACGCGTGACATAGTGCCTCGTGAAAATCCCAGTGCCTGCACGACTTCCGAGATGGAGTGACCCATTCGTCGGGTTCCGCCAATTTGCCCGCGATCAAATGCGCTTAGATCCTTCGTCTTACCCATACTGCGTCCGACTCTTACTGATTCCCGTCGCATCCCTCCTTATATTGTCGGATCGCTGCATGCGTCATGTCGTTTCTGTTTACAGGGCCGCCTACAGCGCCACATTGAAAAAACGCCAGCTGTCTCTAATTCAATTGCTCTTCAGTGTATAAAGCTGAGATGTTTTGTCGTGTTATTAGTAACTTTACGGCGGATATGCGGCATGGACTTGAACTTTCCATTTTCCAGCGTCGGCTGGATGTCATTTGAGTAACTTTTCCATATGGAGCATTTCAGTTAAACTAAACACATTAGAATTGACTGTAAGTTATGTCATAAAGAGATGGAAGGATGACAGTGGAACTACGGCAAAAGAACGTTCAGGAAGACTGCACAAACTGACAGAACATGACAGAAGCGTCAGGGTAAGAATATTTAAAATATCACGTTCTTCCTCTGTTGTTTCCATCACTGCTGAAATAAACAAGTTAGTAAAATCGTGCAATGCATTGATTATAATACGCTTTCCAACATACCAGAAATCCTTACTAAAGTTATTATTCAAGTTTTGAGGATAATGGCTGTAAAAAAAATATCGCTCCTATGACCTGACCTTTGATCCCCATCTCGATGATATTCAACAGAACCGGTAAAGTATACTTCTGGAACAACATGATAAAGTTTTGTGTCAAGCGAAGCATTTTTACCTAAGTTATAACACATAATGATGGAATGGATCCTGCTCTTATGTCCTGACCTTTGACCCCATTTTTTCACTTTCAAAACGGTCCCTTACCAGGTGTTCCCCTACCACATACTAAATTTTCGTCGAAATCGAACCATTTTTACGCAAGTTATGACGCAGAAAGTCAGTAGAATGGATCCTGCTCCTTTGTCGTGACCTTTGGCCCCATTTCGCCAATTTTCAGTAGGGTTCGTCCCCAGGTTGTCCCTTACCACATACAAAAATTTCATCGAAATCGAACAATTTTTACGCAAGTTATCGTGCAGACGGACAGACGGACAAAGCTGGAGCATATACGCTTCTTCAACCTACGGTTGGAAAGCGTAAAAAATGCTTGTAATGACTCGGTTAGTACAACTATCCGCAGAAAGTAACACACTATGGGCTAATTTTATATACCAGCGGCACACGAGTCGCACATCACTACCGTGAATGCGAAGTCCATTTGGAGTGCTATGTCCCCCGTTGTTCCTGGACTATAGCAGACTAGAAAGCAGTTCTTTGGGGATGATAAGTCAATCTTTTCATTCTGCCGATCTGGTCGACGCGTTTAGATTTGGCGACATTCCGGCGAACAATTTTCGTTGGACTGTATTCCTCTAAATGTTAAGTTCGGAAGAGGTTCGATGGCGACTCGGCGCGTTGGTTATTATTCCACAAACCATTAACTCTTAAGTGTACCTCGATGTTCATGATAATTCTGCGCTACCAACACTATGGCAATATTATGGAAATGACCACTTTCTCTTCCAACACCATCGAGCTCTCTACCACATTGCACGACTGTTTTCCTGAAAATGAGGTGGAATTGTTAGACTAGCCTTCTCGGAGTCCTGATCTTAATCCCATAGAACCCCTCTGAGATGAACTGGAGCGACTTATACGAAATCGAATACAACGACCGTCTTCGTTCACTACTCTGGCAGCAGATTTACAGGACGAATGGCGAGCTAGTCCTTCGAAACCTACAGGAAATTCGTTGATAGCATGCTTGCACGTGTTGCCGATGTCATACAAGTGAAAGGCGGACAGATTAACTATTAAATGTTATAATAAAGCCGAAGCATTGTGGAGTCTGAATACTTTTGATAATATAGCGTACATCTATGCATAGTATAAAATAAAGTCCCCTGTAGGCGTCTGTCTGTTTGTTCGGGCTAATCTCGAGAATCGCTGGACGGATTCTGATGTGATTTTCACCATTTCGTAGAGCATTTGTCGAGGAAGGTTTAGGCGTATAAAATATAAATCTATGACAAAAGGGATCCGAGAACTAACGATTTCAGTGACGTCAAAAAAAACCTCCGCTCGCATTCTTTCGTGGCTTCCACTGCTTAAACCACGATGCGCCTGGACCGGTTTACGAAACTTTTTTGCGATGCGTAGTTACATCGGAAGCTGAAAGAATTGGTTTATCGGCGCTCGCACTGACTAAATGCGCAGTTACATCGGACGCTGAATGAATTGGTTTATCGGTGCTCGCACAGACTAAATGCGCAGTTACATCGGACGCTGAAAGAATTGGTTTATCGGCGCTTGCACAGACTAAATGCGTAGTTACATCGGACGCTGAAAGATAATTGATTTATCGGCGCTCACACAGACTAAATGCGTAGTTACATCGGACGCTGAAAGAATTGGTTCATCGGCGCTCGCACAGACTAAATGCGTAGTTGTTTTCGTCCACACGTATGCATCTCTTTGAGTAGTTCTTTAAATAAATTTTAAATATTGTATTAACATTATGCCGAGACGAAAATCGAATATAGGTCGTAGTACATCGGACGCTAAAAGAATTTTTTTATCCCGTCATAGTAAAACTTTCCAAGAAAAAATCTCGATTGCCAAATGACAGACAAAGAATGGCTTTACAAAGAGAAAGATAGTCGCCTGTTGAACGTAATACTCGTCTGTCTTTAGATTCGCCGTAAATTCTAAATTGCTACCGTGCGAAGCAGCCGGGGTAGCCAGTTCATTTATAAATTTAATTTAGCCGTAGTCAGAATAAGATTTATACTGTATCTATACAAAAATATATAGCACATTTAGCTTATCCCGTTGATTTCATGTTGGACCTTACCCTTGATGAAATTCTGTGTGCGCTAGTGATTGGCTATAACAAATTAAGTAAACGCTTTGAAACCATACTCGACTAGCTCATTTCAACTCTCTGATCTGCAAGTCGTAGTCATACGCTCCAAAACTGACGGCTCAATAAGAGCTTAGCTTATCCGTATTTTTTTTTCTACTTTCGTGATCAACAATGACTCCTGGAACCTTTTGTCACATTGGACCTCTAAGGTCCATTGATCAGCTAACCGATTTTGTGTGTGATTCACATGAAGCAATTGGTAACAGCCGAGAAATAATAATGTCATTACTTTGTTTTCCAGCTTCAGGGTTTATTTTCCTCACAGGATATTTTCTTTCGCCGATATAAGTGTTAACGGGTTTTTTGGTCACCCTGTGTTCTCCAAATACTGCTGTGTTTCTTCCTCGCGTGTTAATTTGTTTACCCACGCAGTACGAACATAGCAACATCCTTTCAACATTCCCTGCTGTTTAACAATATTATAGTATCTAAGCAGTGTTAGTTATCTTTTTCAACTTTCTGACACGTTCGCTTCATTAATATTTTTTGCTGGTTCATTCCATCTTCATTCTCTTTTCCTCGGCGAGCCAGAATCGAACAAAGGCAGCCCCCAGGTAAAGGATCAACAGACGCATGTGTTCTTTTTCCCACCCAAAATATCCGCGAATTCCCCTCACATTAACCACCTCAGACGTCGAATGAGAAAACAAGTGGCGGGAAATAGCGTTTCCCGCCAACACGGGAGCGTCGAAAATTAATTCACGCAAACACGCCACTGAAAGTGGACTTTCGCCTCATAAATTACGCTCAGCGTGCTTTATCTTAGTGATCAATAAGATCTTTAAAAGAAAAACAAGTTGCTCCTAGCAAAATGAAAGAATAGATGTTTAATCAATGGTAAGATGCAAGAAACGTGAAGAAAAATGCCAAAGGTTTTGGGGGCCATTTTTCATTAACATTTTCTATCCTCGTTTCACACGATCCTCTAGAGAAAGGGGGAGCACAGTATGAAAGGTATGACACCGTTATGCAGCAAATTTAATAAAACCTTCATTAACTTGGAATGCATTAAAAAGAATTTCCTCTTACATATTTTGAACACACAAAATGTGGAAAAGCGTATGACGTTCCAATGGATGAGTGCTCTGAGGCGCGGACTTCTGACCATTCGTCCGATGTGGGTACAGGTTCGAGTCCGATTGAGACACGTGCACTGCAAAAAAAACTCTGAAACTCGCGAGCCATTTTTCGTAATTTCTGTCGTGAATTAACCAAGCGTAGTAGTTCATGATACAATAATTAAACATAATATACTAGCGTATAGCACGCCCTAGGACGGTTGTTTTTAAGCTTTAAATTAATACTAATCCGTAACCTCTGTGACTGAAATTTTTTCTTGTCATATAACACGAATCGTAATATACTACATACCTATATTAAACGGTTGAATTATTAATGGGCAGTGTATAAGATGGGTTACCAACAAAAACATTTTCCTGATATTCCCATTAATTTTTAATTTTTCCAACTACTCGCATACGAATTTAACGATGACGTTCCTCATTATTGTAAAAACATGTGATGACCTGTCGTTGACGGGCTTATATTGGAGTATGGAGGTATTCTTTCTGAGGCCCGAAATGATATCGTGTCTACATAACTACACAATAGGATTTAAATGTGTTTTATTTTTGGTTTTAACAATTTCTTTTTATTGGTATCATTATACTATAATCTATACTAATATATGAAAAGAGAAACTTTGTTTGTGTGTTTGAGGTAATCTCGAAAACTACTGAACCCATCTGGATAATTCTTTCACCGTGGGTAACCTTATTCCTTTCTGGCGGACATAGGCAATTCCTTTTTTTTTTTGTTATTATTTTTGGCCATACTACGGAATCAGATCGCTTTCAAGTAGTTTCCGATTTCCTGGGATCAGATCAGTTAAGATTTAGAGAATTTTAGGAACGGAGTGTCTGACCCCAGGTCTTAAACAACCCTTAGAAATAGGAAGCTTGGAGATTTGGGCTCGAGTGCCCGATAGAAAAGGGATACGGAAGCGAGGTAGAAAGGGGGAAGGAAGACGTCCTTTTTTATTACTGGGGGCTAGTACCCGGGGTCCGACGGCTTAACGTGCCCATCAGACGTACGGCGGATATTTGGTGGTTCGAGCGTTCTTACCTGCCTGGGATGGAACCCGAGGTCTTCTCCTTGACAGTCACGAACGTTGACCACTAGGCCACCCGCTGCCGCTAGCCGATTTCCCGGGAATCGTTCCGCTTGGTTTACATACAACCTGATCACACCCAACGTGAGAGAAAGTAGTTCACGATGATATATGGAATTTTTTCTACTAAACTTGAAAACTACTGAACTGATTTGGATAATTCTTTCACCGTTGGGAAGCTTACTTCTTTCCGGTGGACATGGGCTGTTTTGTTTATTTTTTATTATCTTTGGTAGTACTAACGAATCAGATCGCTTACAAATAGTTCCCGATTTCCCGTGTGTCGTTCCGCTTACGGCGGATTGTACAAAGAAAATGCCATGGTAACATAAAAAAATTCTTATGACAATAAAAATTAGCGATGACAATCCTGTGGGTCAGTAGCATTCATTTAAAAAAAAACATGAACATCGCTCCAGTGGGTGGCGCTGGCGCATTGGAGAAAGAAACAGCCTTGCGTTTTAAATACACTGGCGGAAAGTGAAAAAAGAACACCAAGAAGGAGACGTCTGATACCAACGAAATTCATACAGCATAATAACGGAATACAGAGGATAACCTGATCAAAAAATTATGGCAAAATACAGATGTATTTGCTGGTAAACTGAAAAATAACATTTCCATGTAACATGGTTAGTACGAGGTTGAACCGCCATCAACTGCGTCACACTGTGCAATTCTGGCATGGAGTCAGTCGTACAGATGTTGGATGTAAGTTTGGGGTATTGAGTTCCAAGCATCCTCAACCTGCACGCGTAAATCGGGGATGGTCGTGGCTGGCCGTGGAGAACGGATAAGTCGTTGTCCCATAAAATCCTACACGTGCTCAATGGGGGACTAATCCTGTGAACGTGCCGGCCATGGAAGTTGTCTCACACCCTGAAGTGCATGTTGCGTTGCACGTGCCGTGTGTGGGAGTGCGTTAGCTTGCTGGGAAACACCACGATGGACCGACCTTACAAATGGCACAATAACGGTCTGAATGATGTTGTTGATGTAGGAGGTGCTGTTTAACGTACCCGCTGCAAACCCTTGTTGTGTACGGGAGTGATAGCTCCCCACGCCAGGAGACCAGGTGTAGGCACTATGTAACGCTGGCGGATGCAAGAAGGGTGGAGACGCTTCCCTGTGCGTCTGCGAATACGCATACGGCCATCGGAGTCTCCCAAGCAGGATCTGCTTTCATCGCTGAACACGAAAGATCGCCATTGCGTTCTCCAGTGCAGACGTTGGCGACACCACTGCTGCTGTTCTTAACGGTGGGCTGGAGTCAGAGGTACACATGCCAGAGGCACACGTGCACGTAGACCTGCATCCAGTAGACGGTTGCGGATTGTTTGCACAGTCACCTCAGGTGCAACGGCAGCTCGGATTTGCGTCGCAGTGGATGTTCTGCTTGACAACGCCGCTCTTCTTATGCGTCGATCGGTCCTCTCATCAGTCCGTCTGTGACTCCCGGTTCCACGTTTTTCGTGTGGGAATGTTCCTCGGACCATCTACGCCACCATCGATGCTTCCCGTCCAATTCGCTCCGCAATACGACGATACGACCTCCCGGCCTCGTGGAGTCCGACTAGGTGACCTCGCTCAAAGTCCGATAACTGCTGAAATCGTGCACGTCTTCCATGTCCAGGCATTGCAGCTTCTTCAGGGTCTTCGCACGTGTCCGTACGCCGATGCCTGATTACATTCACTTCGCCGTACTCCTTAAATACCACCGACGATAATTTGCATATTATGCCGTGCTGTGGCGTTAGCGCTCACCGGTTGATTCCAAATTTAACATCACACCTACGTAAACTCGACTTTATTAACATATGTAAATTTCATGATCGTCCGCCAATTCCTTCTTGGTGTTCTTTTTTCACTTTCCGCCAGTGTATATAGATTAATATGCAGGAGATGTTGTCCGTCCTATCACGGAGTACAATTTTTAACTGAAGCAGATTGAAAACAAATCAAACAGACGCCGAATTTCTCGAAGGAAATATACACTGTAAAAAATAAGTGGTTTGAATTCACGGAAACAGTTATGAAAATAATGTGCGGAAAAGTTTCCGGTAGGTATCCGTATTTTCGAAATTTCGTTTATTTCAAAAACACCCATTTTAGGCTTTTCCGTATTTGAACTGAAATTTCGGAAAACCGACGACCCTGCATTTTCTCTACTTAACCCTTCCGCTTCCGTCAGAATTGAACTACGGCCGTTTGTGTAGGTCACGCACGCCTCTACCCATTGAGACACAGACACTCAGGTATTCGAGTCTCGTGCAGTCAACTCTGGGTAAAATGAAATCTGTTATAGTTAACGTAAATCATTGGTCCCGACTCGCAACATAGGAAATATACATTAAAATTTTCGTTTATAGTGAAACTAAAAAATCGAACTTCAAAGAAAAGAATCTACTTGTAACAGGAAATTGTAACTTATTTCAAAATAAACCTTTTCCTAAAAATTTCAAAAAATGTGTTGAGAACAATATTGTAGGCCTACTACTCCTTCAGTTCAAAGGTAGGATTAAAAACCTCATCAACATCAACCTGATGTTCCGGTATGCCAACACCATGTCAGTCGTCTATTCCGTGGATCAAGGTGTGATTCGCAGCTTTAAAACCTATTACAGAAGGGAAATAACGCTTCATTTAATCCAAGACTTGGAATCAAAGAACACATCAATACACTGTAGAGCAATTGAATTAGAGACAGTTGGCGTTAAGCAAATGTGGCGCTGTGGGCGGCCCTGTAAACGGAAACGCCATGACGTATGCAACGATCCGACAATATAAGAAGTGATGCGACGGGAATCAGGAAAAGTCGGACGCAGTATGGGTAAGACGAAGGATCTAAGCGCATTTGATCGTGGGCAAATTGTCGGGGCCCGACGAATGGGTCACTCCATCTCGAAAGTCGTGCAGGCACTGGGATTTTCACGAGCCGCTGTGTCACGGGTGCACCGTGAGTACATCGAATCCGGTAAAACCATCCCTGCAAGGGCCAACTGCCGTGGACAACAGCGTGTGGATGAGCGTAGTCATTGTCGACTAGCTGGCATCGTAATAGCGGATAGACGGGCCACAGTGCAAGAAATCACTCGGCAATCTTACGCTGGTGCACAAAAACGTGCAACCAGCCACACCATCCAGAACCGTCTCCTCGCTATGGGGTACAGATGCCATCGTTGCACGAGGGTACCGCTTCTGACCGCACATCACAGGGTGCAGAGATTAGTATGGGTGCGGGAACATCGCCACTGGACCCTAGAAAAAAATGTTGCCTGGACTGATGAGTCGAGATTCACGTTGGTACATGCGGATGGCAGAATATGAGTACGGCTCAAACCTCATGAAGCGATGGATCCTTCGTGCCAGCAGGGTACTCTTCAAGCTGGTGGGGGTGGCATTGTAGTCTGGGGACTGTTTACGTGTACTGAAATGGGACCCCTGGTACGTGGGACATCGTCACTCACAGGTCAACGTTACCGGGATATCCTGGACGGCCATTTGCTCTCGTTTGTGCGTCTTCAACATCCCACTGGGGACCTTATCCTGTAACAGGACAATGCAACTCTCGAATTGTATCCGAATGGTCGGATGAACACTCCACCAACGTGTCCTTGCTTCCTTGGCCAGCTAGGTCACCTGACCTGAATCCCATTGAGCACATCTGGGATGCCATTGAGAGAGATGTTTTAGGCTCTGACGCCCCCCCCCCTCCATCAAATCCTCGTGAACTGTGGGAGCTTGTTCAGGGGTCGTGGATCCGTATGGCTTCCCTACGCTTCCGGTGTCTTGTCGAGCCCGTGCCGAGACGAATCGCCGCTGTCATCAGGTCGAAAGATGGTGCTACACGTTACTAGACAGGTATATCTAATTCAATTGCTTTTCAGTGTAAATGTTCTGAAAGCTGTACGTTTTCGAAACAAAGCGTGGAGCAGTGTGTCAACTGTAACTATACTGAACTGTTTCTGGGGGTCTCGTTTGGCTACTGGACGTGTGGCATTCTAAGAAGAGGATGAAGTGCCTCCTAAGGACCTGCTTCAGCGTATTGGTGCGAATTCCACTGAAGCCGAAGATTTTATCGATGCTGACTGTGAAGTTATAACGAATGAAATCCCGTCGGATGAAAAGATTGTCGAGGCTGTGAAAGGCGGTTCCAGCTCGGAAGAAAACGAGGTTGAAGATGACGAGGACGATAATGAAGAACGTGTTCCAACATTGAAAGAGGAGCTGGAGTGTGTCAGAACTGTGCTAATGTTCCTAGAATGTATGAAAAATGTAGAATTGAGTGTAGCAAAAGCACAGACTCTAGAAAGGGTCATAGAGAAAATATTATTAAAAGTGTTTGCAGCAAGCAGCTGCACATATAATTTTCATGTTAATTAAGGTAATGTAAAATTAATGTATTTCATGTTAATTAAGGTATGTAAAATTAGCATATTTCATGTTAATTAAGGTAATGTAGAATTAATGTATTTCATATTAATTAAGGTAATGTAAAATTAACATATTTCATGTTAATTAAGGTAATGTAAAATTAATATATTTCATGCTAATTAAGGTATGTAAAATTAACATATTTCATGTTAGTTAAGGTATGTAAAATTAACATATTTCATGTTAATTAAGGTAATGTAAGATTAATGTATTTCATGTTAATTAAGGTATGTAAAATTAACATATTTCACGTTAGTTAAGGTAATGTAAAATTAATACATTTCATGTTAATTAAGGTATATCAAGTTAACATATTTCATGTTAATTAAGGTATGTAAAATTAACATATTTCATGTTAATTAAGGTAATGCAAAACTAATGTATTTCATGTTAATTAAGGTAATGTAAAATTAACATATTTCATTTTAATTAAGGTAATGTAAAATTAATATATTTCATGTTATTAAGGTATGTAAAATTAATATATTTCATGTTAATTAAGGAATGTAAAATTAATGTATTTCATGTTAATTAAGGTATGTAAAATTAACATATTTCATGTTAATTAAGGTAATGCAAAACTAATGTATTTCATGTTAATTAAGGTAATGTAAAATTAACATATTTCATTTTAATTAAGGTAATGTAAAATTAATATATTTCATGTTATTAAGGTATGTAAAATTAATATATTTCATGTTAATTAAGGAATGTAAAATTAATGTATTTCATGTTAATTAAGGTATGTAAAATTTATATATTTCATGTTAATTAAGGTATGTAAAATTAATATATTTCATGTTAGCTAAGGTAATGTAAAATTAATGTATTTCATGTTAATTAAGGTAATGTATAATTTATTTATTTCATGTTAATTAAGGTAATGTAAAATTAATATATTTCATGTTAATTAAGGTTTGTAAAATTAAAATATTTCATGTTAATTAAGGTACTGTAAGCTTAATTTCTTTACTTAATTTAATAAATGTACACACTGAGAAAAAAGATTTGTTTGAAACAACAAAATAATTCTGTTGAGCTGTTTTGCCGATATATTTTGCTGCTTTTACAAAACTCCATCGGAATTGCTTTGGTGGCAACACAAAATTATTTTATTGGCTATATTTTGTTAATTCAACTATATGGAGGTGGCATCGACCACACGACAAAGCGCACGTTATTACTAGCTACTACATACGGGCACTACCAGACTACCACTGACCAGAAAAATATCGTTTTGCGCCTAAGATTTCGCTTCGAATTAAGGCTGACTACGAAGAGTGCATGGTTAGAAGACTGGGAACTGTCAACTCTGATAGAGACATTCAGAGGTAAGAATTTCTAAGATATCTTAATAATTCCGACGTATTTTTATGCTAGTGTTTATTGTCTGTTATTTTAGTTGGATTTTGTGAATTTTCGGGATAATTTGGCCTCGCTTTGTACACTCATAATTACAATGAATACGATAGAATCCGCATCTTATTATTAGATGCACAGGGGCAAATACTAAATTTAAACTCAGATTTCTGATAAAGCAAATAATACATTTCTTATAACGGCTTGCGGTTCCTGATCGCAAATAAAAATTTGCACATGAGGTAATGATAAGAGTTGTAATTTATGTATAGAGCTTGATTTCATGTATAGGCTATATATATACAGGGTGTTTCAAAATTCGTGCGGCAAATAAAGTTTGCATGGTGATAGTACCCTGGAACGTTAAAAATATTACGATTTTTTTTTTGTCCAACCAAAAATGTGAATAATTTGTTTCATAAAAAAAATAAGGAAAACATTTAAAAATAAATCGGATGTAGAAACATGTTACACACGCATCAAAATAGTGTCAGTACATCGTTATGTCAAATACAAATCGTCCGTGAACATTCCAGTAGGTAATAAACTCACCTTCAAATGCTGAATTCGCAGATAAGAGTTTGCTTCCAAGGGCAGGTGTAGCCGAGTGGTTAGCACGCCTAATTCTTAAACTAAAGCTATCAGGTTCGAATCCGCTCAGTGAGAGATTATTCACTGGCTCTGAAAAAATTTCTTCCTAACGTAATACCGTCCAGATTCATTTAAACACCACTAGAAAGTAAATACGGCGGGGAAAAATATGGCGGACACCCAGAATCCAAGGGCACTGGCAAAGTGTTGCCATCGGAAAGAAAGTTTAAGGACAAAATGGCCCAGCTGCATAACTCTAAATTTTGTTGGAGCAAGAAATTACTGTGTCACGATAACAATAAGTTTGGTTGCAGCAACAAAACGTTTTATCACGATAACAATACCTACTGTTGGAACAACCTCCGAAATAAAAAATGGAGGGAACCGTGGTCGAAAGGCGCCGGCAATGTGTTGCCATCGGCAAAAAAGTTTAGGGACAAAGCGGCCCAGCTACGTAACTCTAAATTTTGTTGGAGCAAGAAATTACTGTGTCACGATAACAATACGTTCGGTTGCAGCAACAAAACGTTTTATTACGATAACAATACCTACTGTTGGAATAACTCTCGAAATAAAAAATGGCAGGAACCGTTGTTGAAAGGCGCTGGCAAAGTGTTGCCATCGGAAAAAAGTTTAGGGACAAAGTGGCCCAGCTACGTAACTTTAAATTTTGTTGGAGCAAGAAATTACTGTGTCATGATAACCATACGTTTGGTTGCAGCAACAAAACGTTTTATCACGATAACAATACATACTGTTGGAACAACTCCCGAAATAAAAAATGGAGGGATCCGTGGTCGAAAAGCGCTGGCAAAGTGTTGCCATCGGAAAAAAAGTTTAGGGACAAAGTGGCCCAGCTACGTAACTCTAAATTTTGTTGGAGCAAGAAATTACTGTGTCATGATAACCATACGTTTGGTTGCAGCAAAAAAACGTTTTATCACGATAACAATACATACTGTTGGAACAACTCCCGAAATAAAAAATGGAGGGATCCGTGGTCGAAAGGCGCCGGCAAAGTGTTGCCATCGGAAAAAGTTTAGGGACAAAGTGGCCCAGCTACGTAACTCTAAATTTTGTTGGAGCAAGAAATTACTGTGTCACGATAACAATAAGTTTGGTTGCAGCAACAAAACGTTTTATCACGATAACAATACATATTTTTGGATCAGAGAAATTCCCAAAAATCGGCAAAATTCTAATGTTAAATGAACAAAATGATTTGTCATGATAATAAAAAATTTTGTAGAATCAACAACAATTTTCAACAAAATAAATTTGTAAGTTCAACAAACATTTTCGTTGAATGTATATCGACAAAAAGGTTTTGGTTGATTCAACATTTTTTTTGCTGAATTAACAAAACGTTTTTCTCAGTACACTAGGTATACAAAAATATTGTTTTTAGATACATATGTCCATATTTTATTTAATTGCCCATCATTCCACTTAATTCAGGTTACGGGAAGACACTTCGGTTTTAGTAAACCTCGGACATAGTGAATGAAATATGCAAGTACGCAGATGGTCACTACAAGCGGAGTTCACTGTACAACGTAAAACAAACTGCGCGACAAAAAAAAAAAAAAAAAAAACATTTTGTCATTAATACGAGTGATTTAGTCATTTTATTTTCTGTTGGAACCTATTTTTTTTTCTTAATAGGTTGGTAATAATTTTTGTTTTCCTGTACGAAGGCTTTTCACAAATTAAGCATTTCTCATCCTGATTTTTCGAAGCAACAAAATGATTTGAACTTTATTTTTTTAAACTAACAATGACTTTCAGTTATATTTAAAATGTACTTTTTGGTAGGAATATTTCACCAAAAATGAAAAAGCTCCTTAATATAAAATTTACTCTTGATAGCTACACTGGTGTGCAAAAATTAAGGACGAAGAGGAGAAATTAGCATAACAGCAGAACGGACCGAAAGACCACTCAGGAGATAGACTACGGTCCGGTACGGTAGGGCATGCGCATATATGCAGCATGACGTAGGGGGGGGTGTCGGAAGGGTATAAAGCACACGGGCGGTGTACGCTTAGCAATTCGAGCCGCGGATGGCTTAGTGGTTAGCAGTTCAGACTATCGATGCAAGGTCATCAGGTTCGAACCTGGGCTGATCTTTCAGAGATGGTGTGATTTGCTAACAATCGCTGAATATCTACCGTGCATCGGACGATCACGTTAAGTGACGGCTCCCAGGCTGGATCCACTGGTTAAATGGGTATCCTCTCCTATGCCCCCCCTGAAATTCTCTCACCCCTCTATGTTCAATATCGTACTTGTACGCTGGCGCCATCTACTGTACTCTAATCTCACTAAAAACTGTTCTGTCAAAGTCCCTAGACTTGCTCTCATTCCTTCCGTTTCTGTGTCCTGCCCAAAAGGCGATCTCGCTGTAGGTGGCTGGGACCTAAACTCTACTCACTGTGGGCGGAAGTCCTACAAAAAAATGGCAAATACGCTCATCAATTCGGTGAAAGCTATTGCACGGTGTACATTGGTTTGAACAACGTCGAGTTGCTGCCACCTTGTGATATGGCCAACAGGCAATCCAGTAGACGACATCTGGATGACTTTACCCGAGGTCGCGTCATTGGGAAATTGGAAGAAGGTCGAAGTGTGACTAGTGTGGCCGAGGAGTTCGGGATCGCTCACAGCATCGTTTCACGAGCTTGGTGAGCATTTTAAACGACAGGAACAGCTGTCCGAGAGTTTAGCAGTGGTCGTCCACGAGCAACCACGGCGGCGGACGACCGGTTTATTGTCCTACAGGCATGAAGAGACAGACGGCAGACACTGGGAGAAATCGCAAGGCATATGCAACAGACAACTGGACGTCCGTTATCGCGTTTTACCGTGGCCAGGAGGTTGCACAAAGGCGGTCTATTTCCACGACGACCAGTACGGTGTGTGCCATTAACGCCTACTCATCGGATACGGCGGTTTCTGTGGTGCCAGGAACACAAGAACTGGACACATCAGCAATAGGGTCGAGTTCTCTTTATGGATGAGAGCCGATTTAGTCTGACGAGCGATTCTGGACGCATACACTTCAAGATATAGCAGGGAACACCCAATCACACCTCCAACATCATCAAAGGAGACAGGTTTGGAGGTAGCGGAGCTCTCGTTTGGGGCGATATCATGCTTGGTAGCTGTACTGACCTCCACATCTTCCAAGGAGGTTCAGTCACTGGTGTCCGCTATTGTGCCGAGGTTCTCCTGCCTCACGTGCGTCTGTTTAGAGGTGCTGTGGGTCCTGAGTTCCTTTTCACGGACGACAACGCTACATCTCATCGTACAGTGGCTGTCGCAGGGCAGTTGGAGAGGGAAGATATTCAACGCATGGATGGTCACCGGATCTGAATCCACTCGAACACGTTTTGGACCTTCTCGGGAGACGCTTGGCAGCACGTCACCAGCCGCCAGCAACGATTCCGCAGCTGCGATTGGCGCTACAAGAGGAATGGGCCGCGACGCCTCAACAGCTCCATGACAACCTCGTCCTCAGCATGGACGGACGTTGTAAATCCTGCGACGCAGTCAGGTTGATCATATCCCCTACTAAAGACTTGATTTTTCTTGGCAGCCGCCTGTCACATGGACGCTTCTCTCTTCTGTCCAGTTGTGCTCGAAGCTACCTTTTCAATAAAGTGCCTTTGTATCCTTTGGATTCCTTGTTTGGACGGTTTTGCTCACTTGTCCCATATTCTTACATCTTGGGGATCTTATGGTATGATTTGAGTTGATGTGGAGCACTTCTGCACGACGTTACATTCGAAAAACTGTCTCGTCCTTAATATTTGCACGCCAGTGTATTTTATTAATGATAGGTAAGTCTTGAAACAGAAATTTACTTTCGGTATATTTGGATTTCCGTTTCCACAAAAAGCGAAGCAACTATTACGAATTCTAAATAGAGTTATTGCAATAAAAATCACAAGAACGGAATAAGGTCATCTGAGCTCTCGCTCACACAACGTTTGTTGCTTCTTAGCAAAGGAAATAACTGTTTCCTTACGCAGAATTTTACTAGAGGGCTCTGGTGTATTCCGTTAAGTGAGTAAAATATTGATAAATGTTTTTGTCTCAATTCATAAAAACCTCAATGAGTGGTAGACTTACGTTGAAAAGATGCTTACTGTTTAAACACCTTTTCAACTATTAAATAAAAATAAAAAATAATTTTAATTTTAATTTAATAGTTGAAAAGGTATTTAAACAGTAAGCGGTGTTTCTGAAAATGTTTTCTTTCTGGGAGGGGTGGGGGTTGGGGACCTTGGTAATTTTTCCCAAATGTGGGCCAATCAAAATCTACTTACTTTATCGATCGACAGTACACTACTGCTTAGGGAAGATCAGAATTCTTAGTGCAGGACAGGTAATAAAGAATGAGAACAGTAAAAGCCACAGAAAAGATCATGGGCGCAAGCTATACTTAAGCATTGTATATGTTGTTCTGTCGCTCACAATATTTCGACAAGGTATCAAGTTGCATACAAAGTAACTCACTCTGTACTGAACATTCACTATGTGGAACATATGAAATGGAGAAAATACGATGAGCGTGAAACCCGAACGGAGCTGTTATTTATTCCCTGACGAAGCAGTCGACACGCATTACCTGTCAATAAAATGCCATCCCGGCAGATGGGTGGGTGATTCACTCTAGACTTAATACTTATTATATGGAATATATGATTTTAATAAGGATTCTTCGTGCGCTAAACAATATTTGAATTCGAAAAGCCTTTCAGCACGATAAGATATATTTATAAATACAGTCTGTACTAAAAAATAGACATCGCTGGATAGGAGTATGCTGTTCCGGCCGCATTAACATGGGCCAAGGCACTGGAACGAAACGTGGAGTTTCTTCGTTACAGCAGTCAGAGTTGTGTGATAATATACATAAACTTTCAGCGAATCGAAGAGATCGCTTTGTACGATTTGAGCTTAGCACACTGGCATTGATTGGTCTAGTCTGGTCAGTAGATACCTCTATTAAGCGATCTCTTCGATTCGCTGAAAGTTTATGTATATTATCGCACAACTCTGACTGCTGTAACGAAGAAACTCCACGTTTCGTTCCAGTGCCTTGGCCCATGTTAATGCGGCCAGAACAGCATACTCCTATCCAGCAACACTTAACTCCTAATAATACACTTACAGTTTGACGAATGCTATCAACTTATTGATTATCCTCTGTGTATATATTTTATTCGCATATGTAATAGCAATTCATAGTATCATTTGTTGAAACCCTTTATCGCATGACAAAACTTCTACTATATTTAATGTAAACCTCGTTATTGTTATCACGTGCTCGCGTAATTTGAAAATGCTTCTTGCTTTTATCCGTTGTTTTGTTTATGTATATTGAAATACCTGACGATGGAGCACTTGGTGCTTTGAAAGATCTTGTAAGTTGTTGTGCCTTATAAATGTCTATTTTTTAGTACAGACTGTATTAATAAATATATCTTATCGTGCTGAAAGGCTTTTCGAATTCAAATATGGAATATATGAGATGGAGAATATACGATGAGCCTGAAACCCGAACGGAGCGAATTTGTATTCCCTCATGAAGCGAATTTGTATTCCGTCACGAAGCAGTCGACATTCATTACCTGTGAATAAAATGTCTCACCTGAGGCTGGGAGGGTGGTTCACTCGGAACTGAACACCTATTGTGTGGAATACATGAGATGGGGGAATATCCGGTGAGCGTGAAACCCGAAAGAAGCGGATTTTTGTTCCCTCACGAAGCAGTTGACATTCATTACCTGTGAATAAAATGTCTCACCTGAGGCTGGGAGGGTGATTCACTCGGAACTGAACACCTATTGTGTGGAATACATGAGATGGGGGAATATCCGATGAGCGTGAAACCCGAAAGGAGCGGATTTTTGTTCCCTCACGAAGCAGTTGACATTCATTACCTGTGAATAAAATGTCTCACCTGAGGCTGGGAGGGTGATTCACTCGGAACTGAACACCTATTGTGTGGAATACATGAGATGGGGGAATATCCGATGAGCGTGAAACCCGAAAGGAGCGGATTTTTGTTCCCTCACGAAGCAGTTGACATTCATTACCTGTGAATAAAATGTCTCACCTGAGGCTGGGAGGGTGATTCACTCGGAACTGAACACCTATTGTGTGGAATACATGAGATGGGGGAATATCCGATGAGCGTGAAACCCGAAAGGAGCGGATTTTTGTTCCCTCACGAAGCAGTTGACATTCATTACCTGTGAATAAAATGTCTCACCTGAGGCTGGGAGGGTGATTCACTCGGAACTGAACACCTATTGTGTGGAATACATGAGATGGGGGAATATCCGATGAGCGTGAAACCCGAAAGCAGCGGATTTTTGTTCCCTCACGAAGCAGTTGACATTCATTACCTGTGAATAAAATGTCTCACCTGAGGCTGGGAGGGTGATTCACTCGGAACTGAACACCTATTGTGTGGAATACATGAGATGGGGGAATATCCGATGAGCGTGAAACCCGAAAGGAGCGGATTTTTGGTTCCCTCACGACGCAGTTGACATTCATTACCTGTGAATAAAATGTCTCACCTGAGGCTGGGAGGGTGATTCACTCGGAACTGAACACCTATTGTGTGGAATACATGAGATGGGGGAATATCCGATGAGCGTGAAACCCGAAAGGAGCGGATTTTTGTTCCCTCACGAAGCAGTTGACATTCATTACCTGTGAATAAAATGTCTCACCTGAGGCTGGGAGGGTGATTCACTCGGAACTGAACACCTATTGTGTGGAATACATGAGATGGGGGAATATCCGATGAGCGTGAAACCCGAAAGGAGCGGATTTTTGTTCCCTCACGAAGCAGTTGACATTCATTACCTGTGAATAAAATATCTCACCTGAGGCAGGGAGGGTGATTCACTCGGAACTGAACACCTATTGTGTGGAATACATGAGATGGGGGAATATCCGGTGAGCGTGAAACCCGAAAGGAGCGGATTTTTGTTCCCTCACGACGCAGTTGACATTCATTACCTGTGAATAAAATGTCTCACCTGAGGCTGGGAGGGTGATTCACTCGGAACTGAACACCTATTGTGTGGAATACATGAGATGGGGGAATATCCGGTGAGCGTGAAACCCGAAAGGAGCGGATTTTTGTTCCCTTACGAAGCAGTTGACACTCATTACCTGTGAATAAAATGTCTCACCTGAGGCTGGGAGGGTGATTCACTCGGAACTGAACACCTATTGTGTGGAATACATGAGATGGGGGAATATCCGGTGAGCGTGAAACCCGAAAGGAGCGGATTTTTGTTCCCTCACGAAGCAGTTGACATTCATTACCTGTGAATAAAATGTCTCACCTGAGGCTGAGAGGGTGATTCACTCGGAGCTGAACACCTATTGTGTGGAATACATGAGATGATGGAATATCCGATGAGCGTGAAACCCGAAAGGAGCGGATTTTTGTTCCCTCACGAAGCAGTTGACATTCATTACCTGTGAATAAAATGTCTCACCTGAGGCTGGGAGGGTGATTCACTCGGAACTGAACACCTATTGTGTGGAATACATGAGATGGGGGAATATCCGATGAGCGTGAAACCCGAAAGCAGCGGATTTTTGTTCCCTCACGAAGCAGTTGACATTCATTACCTGTGAATAAAATGTCTCACCTGAGGCTGGGAGGGTGATTCACTCGGAACTGAACACCTATTGTGTGGAGTACATGAGATGGTGGAATATCCGGTGAGCGTGAACCCCTAAAGGAGCGGATTTTTGTTCCCTTACGAAGCAGTCGACATTCATTACCTGTGAATAAAATGTCTCACCTGAGGCTGGGAGGGTGGTTCACTCGGAACTGAACACCTATTGTGTGGAATACATGAGATGGGGGAATATCCGGTGAGCGTGAAACCCGAAAGGAGCGCATTTTTGTTCCCTCACGAAGCAGTTGACATTTATTACCTGTGAATAAAATGTCTCACCTGAGGCTGGGAGGGTGATTCACTCGGAACTGAAAACCTATTGTGTGGAATATATGAGATGGGAGAATATCCGATGAGCGTGAAACTCGAACGGAGCTGTTATTTATTCCCTGACGAAGCAGTCGACACGCATTACCTCTCAATAAAATGCCATCCCGGCAACTGGGTGTGTGATTCACTCTAGACTGAATACTTATTATATGGAATATATGAGATGGGGGAATATACAATGAGAGTGAAACCCGAACGGAGCGATTCTTTACTGCCTGACGAAGCAGTCGACATGCATTACCTGTGAATAAAGTCTACCCGGCAGCTGGGTGGATTATTCACTCGGGACTGAACACCTATTATATTGAATATATGAGATGGGTAATACACAATATTCCCTGACAAAGCAGTCGTCTTACATTAATTTTGAATTAAATATCTCCCCAGCAGCTGGGTGACGCCGCACTAATCCGCCATGCGTCTAGTATGAGTAGGGGAATAGCGTGTCTCCTCAGACAGTTTAAACGAGGAGGTTTGAATGAAGATTGTTTACTCAATTAGCGTGTGTTATTTGTGGGTCAGTACTGGGTAACTGGTTCTTTTAAACAATGTCAGGAGGAGTTCCTGAAGAAATTTGGTGGGCGTAAACCTCCCACTAGAGCGACCATTTCGAAATTGGCGAAGAAGCTGGAGAAAACGGGAAGCTTGGTGGACCCGCATACGGGCGGGCCATCGCAGATGACGAGGACACAACAGAGGGTGTGACGCAGCGGTTATTGCCATCCCATGAAAATCTACTCGGTGGCTATCCCAAGAGACTAGACGATAGTATTCGACATGTTAAAGATCAGCCAAACAGGCGACGATTAAGTCGTACGGTATCACGGCTGTGAACGAGTCAGCTCCGGATTTTGCAAAGCGATTGACATATTGTCAATGGTTGGCCAAATGTTTCGCCGGAAACCCCGCCCTGTTGGGCATAACGTATTTTACCGAGAATGTATGGTTCCATTTATCCGGCTATATACCGAGAGAACAAGCTGGATTCAGGAGTGGCTACAGCACTATGTATCATATCCACGTACTGAGAGAACAAATTAAAAGAGCAAGGGAATATGCACTTCCATTGTGCATGGCTTTTATGGATTATGGAAAGGCTTTCGATTCAGTGAAACCATCAGCAGTTACAATGGCTTTGAAATCCTGCGGTATTGAAACTGCATACATTAATATTATTAAAAACATCTATGAAAATGCAAGTGCAAAGATTCGGCTGTTTGAGAATACAGCACCAATAAAAATTGGTAAGGGAGTGAGATAAGGTGACACCATATCTCCCAAGCTCTTTAATGCCACATTGGAAAATGTCTGCCGCCCCGGTGGCGCACTGGTCTAAGCGATGGCCTCTGATCATTCGTCCGAACGGGGTCCGGGTTCGAATCCCGGTGAGGCATGGATGTTGTGTTTGTCTTTCGGCACTGGCTCTTTCCCTTCCCTGGAACCAGTGACCCTAAATTAGGGACGGGCGACTGCTTATAGCCCATTGAGTTGCTCACGGTGGTCGTTAAACCTCCAATCAAAAAAAAAAAAAATTCTTTCAATCACTGAACTGGGAAAACAAAGGGATAAAGATTATTGGAGATTATCTAACTCACCTTCGTTTTGCTGATAACATAGTCATTTTTGCAACTACGCCATCAGAGCTGCAGAGTATGATGCAGGAACTTGCTGACAAGAGTAAAGAAGTGGGATTAAAAATGAACTTTCAGAAAACAAAAGTGATGTACTATGCTCTTGCAAGAAATGAAGATTTATAGGTTGATGGAGAAAAGCTGGAGATAACAAATACGTTCGTTTATCTTCGACAGCAGATATCAAGTGAGGGTCACATTGATGAAGAAATTAATCGGCATATAAAACTTGCCTGGAGAGCTTTTGAAAGTAACAGCATAATTTTCAAGAGCAATATGCCATTATGTCTTAAAAGAAAAGTGTTTGATCAATGCATCCTTCCAGTGCTTACGTATGGTGCAGAGACGTGGACCTTAACTAAAAGAGACATACAAAGGCTGCAGACAACTCAAAGCAGCATGGAGAGGTGCATGCTTGGTGTAACCAGAAGAGATAAGAGGAGGAACTCGTGGATCAGAAAAATGACAAGAGTTGAAGACATCATGAACAGAGTACAATCCCTTAAATGGCAATGGGCTGGACATACTGCCAGAAGAACAGACCATCGATGGACAGTCTAAATTTTAGATTGGATTCCAAGGGACAGGAAAAGACCCAGAAGGAGACCACATGTGAGATAGGCGGATGAAATTCGAAAGGTTGACAAGGATGATGATGATGATGATGATGATGATAAACTAGAAAAATACACAGGTGTGGGTCATTGATAATCCCCTCGCCGTCCATGAAGGGAGAGCTATTGCATCCAGTGAAAATTGATGTCCCTACGACGGATCATTGGGCCCATCGTTTTTAGAGACACGGTAAATTTTGTCATGGATCAAGGTATGTTTCACATTAATTTCATTGAAATGTGTCTTTGTAATCGTGAATTAATTAAAAAAAATTCAGTCACGAATGAATCACCCAGTTTCTGAAAAATTTAGTATTTTATTCGCATGTTAGAAGTTTTATACCTACTTGGGGATGGTGATTGGAACTTTGCGTGGTTTTGGTGTTGGAAGCAATTCAGGAAGGCCTTTACACGGAATTTTCAAGACACTGTAGTGAATAACGCTTCGAATTGGAAAGAGATTCGTCATTTACTCACTTTAAGATTTGATTTGTATGATTTCCATCATTCGTGGAATGTTTCCGGATGTCAAGTGCTACTCAGGAAATGATAACCGTTACTTTGTTGAAAATGTGTCTTTGCAATCGTGAGTTAATTAAAAAATAGGTGTTCAGTAGCGAATGAATCACCTTGTATCTGAAAGAATTCTGTATTTTCTTTGAATGTTTGGAGTTTTAATACCTACTTGGGGATGGTGGTTGAAAGAGGGCGTGCGCCGCCCCGGGGCGCAGTGGTCGAAGCGATGGCTTCTGATCATTCGTTCGAACGGGGTCCGGGTTCAAATCCCGGTTAGGCATGGATGTTATGTTTGTCTTACGGCATTGGATCTCTCCCTTCCCTGGAACCAGTGACCTTACTGCCAATGGAAAAACATTTGAACACATTTCCTTCACAATTAGTGTGTTCCCAAGGATGAAAATTTGAATATCGATTGAAATAACTTCATATCGTAACTTGGATTACTTAATATTTTCTAAAACATAACCATAATTATATTAAAATTCAATAACTTTTCCTTTTGTGGTGTTGAAACCAGAAAAAGATGGCGCGACCTGTACTTTGATGACGTCTGTAGACAAACAAATGTTGGATTGCATAATTATGGTTATGTTTTAGGAAATATTTAATATTCAAAGTTATAAAATGAAGCTATTTTAATCGATTTTCAAATTTTCATCCTTGGGAACGCATTAATTGTCCAGAAAAAAGATGGCGCGACCTGTACTTTGATGGCGACAGTAGACAAACAAATGTTGGATTCCATAATTATGGTTATGTTTTAGAAAATATTGAGTGTTCCAAGTTATAAAATGAAGCTATTTTAATCGATGTTAAAATTTTCATCCATGGGAACGCATTAATCGTCCAGAAAAAAGATGGCGCGACCTGTACTTTGATGATGTCAGTAGACAAACAAATGTTGGATTGTATAATTATGGTCATGTTTTTGAAAATATTAAGTATTCCAAGTTATAAAAATGAAGATATTTGAATCGATGTTCAAATTTTCATCCTTCGGAACACATTAATTGTCCAGAAAAAAGATGTCGCGACCTGTACTTTGATGACGTCAGTAGACAAACAAATGTTGGATTGCATAATTATGGGTATGTTTTAGAAAATATTGAGTCTTCCAAGTTATAAAATGAAGCTAATTTAATCGATGTTCAAATTTTCATCTTTGGGAACGCATTAATCGTCCAGAAAAAAGATGGCGCGACCTGTACTTTGATGACGTCAGTAGACAAACAAATGTTGGATTGCATAATTATGGTTATGTTTTTGAAAATATTAAGTATTGCAAGTTATAAAATGAAGATATTTGAATCGATGTTCAAATTTTCATCCTCGAAAAGACATCAATTGTCTAGAAAAAAGATGGCGCGACCTGTACCTTGATGGCGTCAGTAGACAAACAAATGTTGGATTCCATAATTATGGTTATGTTTTAGAAAATATTCAGTATTCCAAGTTATAAAATGAAGCTATTTTAATGGATGTTTAAATTTTCATCCTTGGGAACGCCTTAATTGTAAAGAAAATGTGTACAGAAGTTTTTCAATTGGAAGTACAGGATGCAAAATTACTTGACCTCCACTTTAAATTAGGGACGGGCGGCTGCTTATAGTCTATTGAGTTGCTCACTGTGGTCTTTCAACCTCCAACCAAAAACAAACAAACTTGGCGAGGTTTTGGTTTTGAAGGCAATTCAGGAAGACCTTTACACGATTTTTTTTTTTTTTTTGAGGTTTAACGACCACCGTGAGCAACTGAATGGGCTATAAACAGTCGCCCGTCCCTAATTTAGGGTCCCTGGTTCCAGGGAAGGGAGAGAGCCAGTGCCGTAAGACAAACACAACATCCATGCCTGACCGGGATTCGAACCCGGACCCCTTTCGGACGAATGATCAGAGGCAATCGCTTAGACCACTGCGCCACCGGGGCGGACTTTGCACGATTACAAGGCATTGTAGTGAATAACGCTTCGAATTGGAAAGAGCTTCATCATCAACTCATTTTAAGATTTGATTTGTATGATTTCCATCGTTCGCGGAATGTTTTCCGATGTCAAGTGCTGCTCAGGAAATAATAAGAGTTACTTTGTTAAAAATGCATCGGGAATAGCATAAGTGTTACGATCCTGAATTCGCCATTGTGAGCTGAACATGTGTGAGATTCTGGGAATTAAGATCTTAAATGTTTATGCTCATAAGATTCTACGAGAAATGCACGAACTGAAAGAACTTTTATGAAACACCGTTTAATAGTCCTTCTTCTCACAAGTTCAGTCCCACGACGACCCATAATATAAACTCAAGTATTAATGGTTTACGCAACATTACTTGAATTGCTTTGTGAGAGCTCGTCGCTTTACAAGTTCTCCTATGAATTCTTCCTATTGCAATTCGGTTTTCTCTCCACTTATCTCTTAGGAATTATGGTGAGCAAGCTGAGGTTGAATGAGATTTCATTGTCTAAAAGACGAGGTATCATTTGCAAGAGAGATATTTTTAATTACTCACGCGAGGAAAGATCTCAGCAGACAAAAGGGATACACAAACTGCGCATTTTTAATGAAATGGAGCTACCAGTGGAAAGAAATGTGCAATTAATTTTGATTAAATATTTCGTTTCTTGCACATTTCTTCGCGACAGCAGCAGAAAGTTATGAATTATTGACTATTTAGTGAAACATTAATTCAACAAATTATTAAGTGATACCTTTAAGACGCTCAGTTTCATCGCTTTAACGATCAAAATTACTTAAAATAAAGCTGTGAATGCTTCGACAGCCTGAATTTTGATAACGCTTCGTACGTATCTGATTATAGCAGCTTTTATTAAAATCATATACCCCAACCTGCACATTATACGTATTGTTCAAAAGTTATTAGTATTGGCGTGTGGTACATTATACCGTCGATAAAAGCCGCAGATATTAATTAATAACAAAGAACTGTACACAAATTACACTTAAAATAGGATATCCATAGTAGAAATCCGAATTTCTTGGCGTAGATTATAAAACAAAGCTTCCAATCTTTCGCACATCATGAAATTACCCCTGCCCTTATCAAGAGAAGTCAAATTCACGTCCGTTGATCCTATGTGGAATGATATAACAAGAAAGGATGACACCGAATTTTCGGGTGTAATAAGCACGTCTTTTGAATCCGTTCTGACGCAAATTAAATTTATCAAAGCTATTCAAAGTCAATGGAACCGGTATCGAAAACAATAGATCTGACGAAAGAAAGAAAGATTTTCAATCGGGTCTTTAATCCCTCAGATATTGCTGTAAACGGAATCGTGAGCGTACGAACTCTTAGAAACAGAGTTATCGACAAACATAAGATGTTACTTTGCGTCCCTTGGTGGGAAAACCATGCATTATTTTAGGAAGAAAGTATTCACAAAAGGTTTATCCATATGAGCGGTATCGGTCCAAGGAAAAAATTTTTAGTCGAGATTTCAGGAGCCCAAGATTTTGCCACAAATACATCAGAAGCAGAAATTAACACTTATGACCCCTTGTGGCCAAACCATTCTTTACCATACATTAGAAATTACGTGAAAAATAGTTTTCGTCAGGTTTTGTATGCGATACAGGAAGAATTTTTCAAATCGGAGTTTTAGGAGCAGAAAACGCAATTTACCATTGTGCGCCCTAGCGGAAATTCTATGATTTACTTGAAAATTTGGAATTTACAGGAAAAACATTTCGCATCAGAAACACTGTTCAACAAAGAAGGAATTTTTCAAATCGGACTTTTAGAAGTAGAGATATTGACAAAAATAAGATATACATCTACGCCCCTGGAGAAGAAAAAATGCGTTATTTTAAGAAGAAAATGTTCCTAAAATGTTTGTCGACATGAGTAGTATCGGTCCACAAAAGACTTTTTTTCAATCGAGATTTTAGAAGCTCATGTTTCGCTGCAAATACATCAGAAGCGGAAATTATGACTTACGCCACCTGGTGGCCAAACAATTTTTTACAAAAATTTGAAATTACGTGCAAACGATTTGAAATTACGTGCAAAAATTTGAAGTTACGTGAAAACGATTTCCCATCAGGAGCTGTATCCGGTGCAGAAAGAATTTTTCAGATCGGAGATTTAGAAGCAGAGATATAGGGGAAAACGCAATTTTACTTTTCGCCCCCTAGCGGAAAGTCTGTGAATTACTTGACAATTTTGAATTTATAGGAAAAACATGTCACACTAGAAACACTATCCAACAAAGAAGGAATTTTTTAAATCGGACTCTTAGAAATCCAGATATTGACAAAAATAAGATATATATCTACTCTCCCTGGCGTAGAAACCGTGCACTATTTTAAGAAGAAAATATTTCTAAAAGATTTGTCGACATGAATACTATCGGTCTACAAACGATGTTATTTTCGATCGAGAATTTAGAAGCTCATATTTTGCTGCAAATACAACAGAAGCTGAAGTTAAGATTTACGCCACCTGGTGGCCAAACTATTTTGTTACAAAAATTGGAAATTCTGTGCCAACGATTTCTCATCAGGAGCTGTATCCGATGCAGAAAGAAGTTTTCAAATCGGAGATTTAGAAGCAGAGATAGAGGGGGAAACGCAATTTACCTTTACGCCCCCTAGTGGAAAGTCTATGAATTACTTGAAAATTTTGAAAATATATGAAAAACATGTCACACGGAAAACACTATCCAACAAAGAAGGAACTTTTCAAATCGGACTCCTAGAAGTCAGGATATTGACAAAAATAAGATTTACATCTACGCCCCCTGGCGGAGAAACTGTGGAATATTGTAGGAAGAAAATATTCCGAAAAGGTTTATCGATGTGAGTGGCATCAGTCCACGAAAGAAGTTTTTCAATCGATATCTTAGAAGCTCAGATTTTATGGCAAATACATCAGAAGCGAAAATTAACACTTACGCTCCCTGGTGGCCAAAGTATTCTTTACCAAAAATTCGAAATTATATGCAAAAGATTGTGCATCTGGAGTTGTATCCGCTAACAAAAAAATATTTGAAATCGGAGGTTTAGGAGAAGAGTTATTGGGAAAAATTCAATTTACTTTTACGCCCCCTAGCGTAAAATCTATGCGTAATTTGAAAAAGAAACTATATCCAAAATACTCTTCGACAAAAATGGAATCGAAAGATAAATAAATTTTTTCAATCGGATGTTTAGAAGCAAATATGTGGAATAAAACGTATTTTTGAATTCTACATCATCTGCATTTACACCCTCTAGGGGTGAAAATTGTACATCGTAAAAAAAAAACCGAAATGAAGGATCATCATTCGCATATATTTCAAGCTTTCGAATGCAAAAAGAATTTTTCCAATCGGACTAATACTTGCAGAGATACCGTGGGTACAGACGGACGGACAGACAAACCGATAACATAAGCACGATCTTTTTTTACAAAAGACGTGCTAAAAATTAGCTTCATACTCCACACCCAAATTCACTGCCAATCGCGAAACCTTGGAAATCTTAATCAGCAGCGAGGCATGCAATGATTGCGTCTCTCTGGAGTTGCCACGCATTTGGAATCAATTCTTCAAATAATGCTGCGTTTTCTACCACCCGTGCAGCAGTGGTCCAAGCGCTGTCTTAAGACCATTCGTCCGAGAAGGGTCCGGGTTCGAATCCCGGTGAGGCATGGATGTTGTGTTTGTCTTACGGCACTGGCTCTCTCACTTTCCTTGGTGCCAGTGACCGTAAATTAGGGACGGGCGACTGCTTATAGCCCATTCAATTGCTTCCGGTGGTTGTGAAACCTTCAAATAAAAAAAAATAAAAAAAACAATTCCTACCACGGTACCGCGTGTTCTACCAACGTGACCTCATTTCTACACGAATGACTGATCACATTTGCGCCTATTCCGTTATTATCCAGTCAAGTCACCGCGTTCAAATTGTTAAAGTGTTCTATCACCCAGTTTTCAGTTAGATGTCTACTTCCTTGAAAAAACCCATCTGTCTTCTGTGTGAAAATTTGGAAACGTTGATCTTATAATCTACGCCAAGAAATTCCGATTGCTAGTATAGTTATATTATCTTAAGCCTCAGATATGTACATAAATATACACTGAGTGGCCAATTTATTATGACCACCTGACAGTTTTAAGCAAATGAGCTATGGCTACACGCTGTTGCCGCCAGAGGGCGAGGCTAGTATAAAAAGGGAACGTTTAGTGCTTGCGACAGTGGTAGAAGTGATTTTTGGGTGACGAGATGGGTAAAAAATGCGATTTGACGGACTTTCAACGTGGGATGATTGTAGGAGCTAGGAGCCATGGAGCGAGTTTAACCGTAACCACCGCATTCGTGAAATGTTCCAGAGCAGCTGTTGTTAAAAGTGTTTAAAAGACTGGACTGTCAGCCAAAAAACTGGGTCTTTACGTGCAACGTGTGGTCGTCATCGACTGGTGACTGCTCGAGCGGAACGGAAAGTGTCCAGACTGGTAACAGACAACAGAAGGGCAACAGTGCAGCAAATTACAGGCCATCTTAATCAAAGATCCCCTCAAATGATCTCTGCACGCACTGTTCGCCGTACACTGCATCGGATTAGAAAAGGCAGCCGAAGGACTGTTCGAACACCTTTGCTGTCTGCAGTTAACAAGAGAAAACGTCTCCAGTTCGCACAGGAGCACAAGTCTTGAACGGTCGATAATTGGAAACAAATTATGTGGTCCGATGAATCACGTTTTCAGTTGCACCATGCCGATGACCGAGTGAGAATTCGGCGGAAACAGCACGAAAGCACGCCAACCCTTCAAGCTGGTGGAGGCAACGTTATGGTTTGGGCAATGTTTTCCTGAGATGTTTTGGGCCGTTTAATTCGTGTCGATCAACGTCTCACTGGCACATCATATCTAAACATCGTTGCGGACCAAGTGCATCCTGTCATGTGGATGGTTTATCCCAATGGCGAAGGCTACTTTCAACAAGATAATGCGTCCTGACATAGTGCTCGTGTTGTACAGGATTGGTTTCAGGAACATGCCGGTGAGTTTACTTTGCTTAGGTGGCCCCCACAATCTCCAGATCTCAACCCTATTGAAAATTTGTGGGATGAAGTTGAACGAGCCATCAGATAGCTGGATCCACAACCCTGCAATCTCACACTCCTGAAAAGTGCTATTCATCAAGCATGGTCTCAGATTCCACAAAACACCTATCAACATCTCGTGGAGTCCATGCCACGAAGAATCGACGCAGTGTTAAAGGTAAAAGGTGGTCCAAGGAAGTACTGAGGGGATGATCATAATAAAGTGGCCACTCAGTGTATAAATATTAGCCATTCTTGTAATTACCCCATCGCAGCTGCAGTATATGGTTCAGGAAGGTGCTGACAAGTGTAAGGAAGATGGGAATAAAAACAAACTTTCCAGAACATAACGCTAATGTACAATGCTTTTACAAGAAATGTAGATTCATCGATTGATGAGAGAAAGCTGATGATTACCGATACCTATTTACCTTGGGCAGCATATATCAAGCAAAAGTCACATTGATGAAAAAATTAATCGGGGTACCAAACTTGTCTGGAGAGCGTTTCGAAGAAACAGTACAATTTTTAAGAGTAACATGCCATTATGTCTTAAAAGAAAAGTGTTTAAATCAATGCCTTCCAGTGCTTACGTACGGAGCACAGACGTGAACCTTAACTAAAAAAGTCATACAAAGGCTACAGATAACTGAAAGAAGCATGGAGATGTGCATGCCTGGTGTAGTTAAGAAAGATAAGAAGAGGAACTCGTTCCTAAGGAAAATGACAAGAGTGGAAGACATCAGCATCAAAAGCCTCTGAAATTGTAATGGACTGGACATGTTGCCAGAGAAACAGACCATCAATGGACAGCCGAAGTTTTAGACTGCATTCCAAGATACAGAAAAAGGTAAAGGACATGTGGGAGATGGGGGATGAAATTCGAAAGCATGGCGGTGTGACGTCAACAATACTGGCTAAAACAGACCGTTGTGGAAGAAACTTAGGGAGACCTTCATCCAGCAGTGGATTGATTATGGTTGACATGAGGTGTTCAGTTTATATTTGACTTATACTGTTGTATACTGATGTCAAGAGACATACAAAGGCTGCAGACAACTCAAACAGCATGGAGAGGTGCATGCTTGGTGTAACCAGGAGAGATAAGAAGAGGAACTCGTGGATCCGAAAAATGACAAGAGTGGAAGACATCATGATCAGAGTTAAATCCCTGAAATGGCAATGGGCTGGACATACTGCCAGAAGGACAGACCATCGACGGACAGTCGAAATTTTAGATTGGATTTGAAGGGACAGGAAAAGACCCAGAAGAAGACCACATGGGAGATGGGTGGATGAAATTCGAAAGTATGCGGGAGTGACATGGAGGAGACTGACACAAGACAGACCGTTGTGGAGGAAACTTGGGGAGACCTTCGTCCAGCAGGGGATTGATAATGGTTGACAATGATGATGATACTGATGTGAGAAAATTGTTTTTTTTTTATTATTAAACAATTTTATCTTTTTCTCAATACGCAGCAGAGCCGTAACTAGACATTTCTGAGTCCAGAGCAAACCACAAAAATATGCCCCCCCCTCCCGTATTTGCCTCTGTACGTACATACATGCATGCATACATATACAGTCCTAGACCAAAAATTATAACTACACACCCCAATATTATTTGTTATCTCTATGTTTGAGAAACGATCAAACTGTGATTTTTTTTATACGACTTTTCCCTACTGTTTTCGGAGCTCGGACTTTAGGTACCACAACAAAAAGACAGAATGTACCTCGGAGACCTACACTATAGTGACAAAAGTCACCGGACACGAGAAGAGAAACACAATATAGCATTCATTGACATACATTTGTACGGTGTCGGCCCACCTTTGGCCTCAATGCATGCGCTGACCTTTTCGTGACATGCTTTCGACAATGTTTTGGAACACAGCGATAGGTATGCGCTTCCATTCAGCACATAATGCAGCCTATAATTGTTGCTTAGTAGTAGGCCTTGGTTCCAAACTTCCTATGCGGATCTTTAATTCATCTTAAAAGTGCTCTATGGAATAAAGATCAGGGCTCTGTGCTGGCCAGTCCACACATGATACGAAATTATCGTCAAGCCACGCCATAACAGTCCTTGCTTTATGGCTCGGTGCATTATCCTGCTGGTACCAACAAGGTTCGATTCCATAGTATTGCCACAGAGTTGGTAGGGCATAATTGTCCAGAATATCGAGGTAAACGGCTGGTTAACAGGTTTGTCCGCGATAACCAATGGGCCGAGACCATACCACGAAAACCACCATCACACGATTACGTTGCCAACTCCAAATTTGACCGTAGGAGCAGTAGTACGCTGTGGTAAATAGCGGCATTCCGCCGGCTGCCGCAATACCTACACACGGCTATCAGACTAATGGATCGTGTATCTGGATTCATCAGTCCATAGGATCCGTTTCCATTGATCTACGGTACACGATCAAAGTGCTAAACGACGAGTAGCATTCCGAGTGGAGATGAAAGGCTTATGACCAGCCGCACGACCACAGCAACCCATGAAATGAAGGTCTCTGCGAATGGTACGTGTACATGCCGAGGTTCTAGCATTTTTATTCACCTGTGCACTCAGGTCTTGTGCAGTACTCCGTCGATTAGCTCTGACGACTCTCCTGAGGCTTCGACGTCCTCTATCAGTGATTTTCTTTGCTAAGCTGATGTGTTTTGCTGGTTCAGGCACGCCATGCGTCTTTCACTCGTTCAGTACATCCGAAACAGTTGATTTAGATATGTTTAAACACCTCTCGATTTCTCTTATGGACAACCCACTAATATAAAACCCAAGAATCTTTCCTTTCTCAAAGTCAATTCTGCGACATTTTCACTCAATCTCACAGTGCGATATGATCGCTGTCAGCTGCAGGCTTGTTTTAATACCATTTGCAGCTGTACCGCGCATCTTAACAACGCAGCGGATTTGTTCATTTGTTTGTGAAGGGGTGTCCGGTGACTTTTGTCAATATACAGTAGCGAACAAAACTATTTGGCGAAACAGTTTTTCGACCATAATTTGTTTTTCTGCTGGACAAAATCGGGTTATTTTGGGATATGATATGTGTTCATTCGTGGGTTACAATTCCGCGTAGTTTGTATTTCGCTCAGAGCGAATTTGTCGTTCGAAATGGGGCATATTCAAAAGTCGCCAATTATTACCCATTTGTTTGCTGCATATATTAAGGTTTTTCTTGAGATTTTTGTGGGTTTTGTGATGTGTAGTGTATAATAAGTCAATCTTAGGTTTTCAGAAATGGGTAAAAAGGCGGAGATCCCTGTTGGAGCTCGACCGGCGGCCGTGAACATGATGGTATCCGAAATGCGCGTCACCGACATTGCGAGGGCTCTGAAGATACGACACCAGTCCATTTCAGCTATCCTGCTGCGTTATAAGAAGACTGGGACCGTCGAGAACAGTCCGCGATGTGGTAGGCCACGTTCCACTACGTTGCGACAGGATAGACGCATCCTCCGTCGATCTCGTGCTGAGCCCACCTTGACTGCTGTGGACATCGCCACCGAATTCCGCGACACAGACGTCCTGAACGTCAGCCGAATGACCATATCCCGTCGTCTCATTGCTGGTGGATTGAATGGAAGACGCCCCGCCAAGAAACCACTCATCAGAGTCAAGAATCGACGAGCCAGAAGCGCGTTCGCGCGCTGTCATCGACACTGGACTGCGGCTGACTGGAGTAAGGTGCTTTTTACCGACGTGAGCAAGGTCAGCTTGTTCGGAAATAATGGCATCCGATACATACGACGTCCGTGTGGCCAGAGATTCAACTCCCAGTTCATTCAGCCGACTGTCAAGCACGGAGGAGGATCGCTCATGGTTTACGGCGCCTTCTCTCGCAATGGAATGGGCCCCATCATCAAGATCGACGGAATAATGACCGGCCAAAGCTACACGAACATGCTCATCAACGATTTCTTCCCATGGGCAAACCAAAACATGGGACCCGGATGGATCATGCAGCAAAACAACGACCCGAAGCACACTTCCAGAGTAGCGAAGGCAGCCTTCCAGCAGCAACAGGTCGCACTTCTAGACTGCCCAAGACAATCTCCAGACCTCAACCACATCGAGCACATGTGGGAGGAGCTGGAGAGACGATGTGCGAAGAAAACCTTCCGGAATAGGGCCCAGAAGTTCGCTCAGCCGTTTGCAAAATGGGCGCGAATTCCGCAGGTCACCGTCGAGAAGCTAGTTATTGTTTTGTCGTTTTCTCGTACTTGTTTTCTCTTATCGTTGCATTAAATGAATGTGATACACACCTATACTTTGTTGGTCAATTTGTTTGATCTTTGCGATTAAGCTCGGTACCTGATCTGTGTTAAGGTTGGCGATCAATTTGCATATGGGTCATGTTTACAACTGAATAACACATATCATATCCCAAAATGACCCTATTTGGTCCAGCAGAAAAAATATTATTGTCGAAAAAGTGTTTCGCCAAATACTTTTGTTCGCTACTGTAGTGTGGATCACTCTTGCAGTAACGGTCGAATAGCCCCCAGAGAATCTTGCATTTGGAGAACAACGCCACTGGCGCAACGGTGTTGTACGAAGCGTTTGGTTTCTAACCATTCGTCCGTGATGCGTGCTGGCTTGAATCCATAGTAAGGCATGGATGATGCACTGTATTTTTCTTTCGTCACTGGCTCTCTCCCTTCCCTGGAACCCGTGGCACTAAATTAGGGACAGGCGACTGCTTTTAGTTCAATTTCTTTCACACGCTAAACCTGAAACAGATGCACAACCGCACCTACATTTTTGAACATCGCCCTGAACATTTTGCGGAAGAAATGCAAATTTGAAGCTGGCAAGCCCGCAGAAACGGAAGAAGCATTACAAGCAAATTCTATTAATAGACGAATGACAATGCAGAGGAAGAAAAAAGTATACCAGAAAATAGGTACAGCGGTTTCAATTCAAATTTCAATGAGATTGTAGTCAGTGATTTTTATGCCCTCCCTTCAAGAGTGCCCTGACCGCCGCTTCGCCTGCCCCGCCCTAATTACGCACCCCCATACGCAGTATAATGCTTAGAAAGCATATAAAAACAACAAAGATGATACTGTATTTCCGGAGGCCGCGGATTGCCCAGTGGTCAACGTTCGTGACTGCAACGGAGAAACCTCTTGTTCGATCCCAGGCAGGTACGAACGCTCGAATTACTAAATATCCGCCGTGCGTCGGATGGGCACGTTAAACTAGCAAAAACAGTCTTGCTGGCACGTTAACTAGCAAAAACAGTCTTGCTGCAACCTAAAGGGAACTGCACTCATTTTCAAGGAGTGTACCAACTTAAAGGCGCTTTCCAAAATTGTGTGCTGTCCTTGTCGTCTTGAAAGGCGATTGTTGAATTCATATAGGAAATATATTTTATTTTACTTCTCGTTAGTTTTAGAAGCGAATTCCTCCATATTGTGTATTCAGCCCATGCATGAATACATAAATTTTGTACACGTATAATTTTTTTCCCAACAAACGTTTTTTTAATGTTTTTCCAGGACTGTTGTTTCAAGCGGTTTGTTTAGCGTACGTTAAAACGAAAGATTACACAGAAATTACTTCTTGTTATTCATGGTAATGGAGTGGGTGTATTTCATGGTTGTAATCTAGTATTTCATCGCTTGATCTAGTATTTCATGGCCTAATCTGATATCTTCGTCCACGTGGCATATCATTAGGAAATAAATTTTCCTCTCTACATATGGCTTTTTTTTTCTTAACATCTACTAAAATAACACAATGGCCATAGCGTAGTCTTCAACTAACTGGTACCACGAGAGACACAGCACGTGTTGTTTCTGGGGATGCGTAGTCCCGTTGCTTCCACCTGGTGTTGGGGTTCCAACGGTTGCCAGCTACGGGCCACTAGTGGCACTTGCTGGAGGCCCGCAATTCACGGCGATGCTGCAGGGCCATCAAAGGCTGCCAACTGATGGCGCTGCCACCAATGGACCGCTACCGGGCCGTAAGCGGCAGATTCCAGCTAGCAGTGACCCACCACTGCCAGCTGTTGACCAGCAGTTTCCCAAGTGTTTTTGCTGGGAAACAGTCGGACCCCGGATACTCCCCCCCCCCCCCGGTAATAAATAAACGCGTCTCCTTTCCCCTTTCTACTTCGTTTCCGTGTAACTTTATTATCGGGCAGTCTAACCCAAATCTCCTACCTTCCTATTTTTAAGGGTTGTTTAAGACCTGGAGTCAGACACTCCCTTCCTAAAAACATTTGCATATCATCTCAGCTGACCTGTATTTCCAGAAGTAAGCAGAATTTTTTTTAGAACAAAAAAAAATCAAACCAAAATTTAGCGAAAAATGGTTAAGCATTTACGCTTTATTGCGAACATCTGGGCATAATTTTAATGAAAGAAGTGTTCTTCGTAGTGTATTGAGCCGGTTGCTCCTAATTAAATCAAAAAGTAAAGGCAATTTTAAAATTACGCGGAGACCGCTGCGGTTGGAAGCTAGTCTTTACACTATCCAGGACAAGGAAATTCCAAGCACTTAAATATGGATATCTGCAAACCTTCAGATTTGCGCTAGTCGAAGCTATTCTTTGCGAATATTTGTATATTTTAGAAACGCCACCGACACCGGATCTTTATTTTTATAATGTACGTACGTACAACATTTAGAACATCTACACTAAAGTGCCACAAAAACTGGTACAAACGAGCTTATGCAAAATACATAGCAACGTCACCTATGCGCGTACTCGGTTGTGTCCGCCAGTGCGTATATAAAGCGATAGACATCCTTGCCAGCTGTCAGAGTTTTTTTCGGCATGAGAATGGCAAGTAATAACGATTTAAGCGATTTTCAACGCGGTCATATTTGGCGCTCGGGAGATGGGCCATAGTATTTCGGAGGTAGAAACGAAGTTCGGATTTTCACGGACGACCATTGCAAGGGTGTACCGTGACTACAAGATTTCCGGCAAAATCTCTAACTTACGATACCAGTGCGGCCGTAAAAAGACATTGGGTGAACGTGACCATCGTCGGCTGTCAAGAATCGTTTCACGCGATAGGCGCGCAACACTCTCGCAGGTATAATCGGAATTCAATGCTGGAGCCTCAACAAGCATCAGCGTCCGGACTGTGCATCGTACCCTGCACGATATGGACTTTGGGGGCCGACGCCGAACTCGAGTCCCCTTGATGGGTGCACGACACAGAGCTATGCGCCTCGCTTGGGCACGGCAACGCCGCCACTGGACACTTGATGACTGGAAACAAGCAGCCTGGTTTGACGAGTCGCGTTTCCAACTGTATCGGGGAGAGGGAAAAATTCGTGTGTGGCGTAAACTCCATTAAGTCATGGATCCCGCCTGTCAACAGGGAACTGTACCGGCAGATGGGAGGTTATTAATGGGTGTGTTTAGCTGGACTTCACTGCGACCCCTGGTAAGTATACAAACATCTGTGACCGGCCAACGCTATGTGCGCATACTTTCTGACGAGGTACACCCGTTCATGTCCTGCATTCATGCTGATGGGTTGGGCCTGTTACAACAGAATAATACACCTTCACACAAGTGTCGGGACGCCACATTATGGTTAGAGGAGCATTCGTCTGAGTTTGGGGTGTTGCCATCCCACCCAAGTCCTCAGATCTGAACGTGATAGAACACATGATGCAACGCGCTATCGAACAGAGGGACCTCGGAATACACCCGAATTGTGGAACGCTCTGCAGAAAGTATGGTATGCATTGCCTATAGTATATTTCCAGAAGCTAGTGGAGTCCATGCCCCGTCGTATTTCTGCAGTCCTGCACTCTCGTGGGAGACCTACCAAGTATTAGACTGGAGTACCAGTTTTTTTAGTACTTCAGTGTATATATCCATGTCCTTTTTAGGTCTCAGTTCAAACTCGAACACGTGCTTTTCAACTGGAACTATATTATGTAGTGGAAGTACACACTCTGTAACTTTAGCTACATAGTCAGGTTAGCTTTGTCCCGTGTATAGGAAGAAAGTATAGGATGGAGGTGCTGAGACGTCTAATGCCTGAAGGTACTAGGGGTGTTCAAATGAAAAGGTACGAAACGCCATAAGAACGTAACCGTTAACATATTTGCCTATGCCGCTATGGGAGAACGTAGCGACACATCTAGGGATGCGATTGGAGTCGTCGGCGTGGATCAGACATGCGCGGGCGCCCGCATGCGCAGGAGAGAGCAGAGGCTCTTATAAAGAGCGCTGCCCAATTGACGTGGCAGTGCGTGTGAGGACAGGATGGCGTTCACATTGCAAAATTCGACGATTGAGGAGCAGCGAGGCGTTATCCGATTTCTGACAGCGGAAGGTGTTAAACCGGCCGCTATTCATCGCGGAGGGTGTGGTTCTGCTCCATGATAACGGGCGTCCACACGTCTCCAGGGTCACACACGTGGAACTGGCCAAGTTCCAGTGGGAGCAGCTTGACCATCCGCCCTACAGCCGCCCGGACATGTGGCCCTGCGATTTCCATGTGTTTGGTCCCCTGAAAAAACATCTGAAAGGGAAGGGCTTCCACTCGGACGACGAACTCAAGGACGCTGTGCTGGACTGAGTCTCGTCACGGCCACAGGAATTCTGGGAACAAGGAATCCTTCGGCTCGTTAATGAATGGGATCGTTGTGCTACGGCCTATGGTGTATACTTTGAATAAAGTCTTCATTTATACCCACAGTGTCGTTTCGTACCTTTTCATTTGAACACTCCTTGTAGTTTTCCCTGCAATCTACCGGCTACCTTGGAACACTAGGTTTTGGGCGCACCCCATATAAGCCCAAAGCGCCCGTACCTACAGACGGCCATAGCCGCCTGAAACACTTGTTTAGTGTGAGTCAGATTTCCTACTTTTATTTGTTCTTCAAATTTTCTCGACCTATGAGGGATCAGCAGGAGTCGCCTTCATTCACTATTGTTGCTATTAAACAAAAAAGTGAAGCAACAGACAGTTTCGGGCGTCATGGTATTTATAGTAATAAACGATTTTTGGATCATGGTCGTTAAAGGCTTAAATTAGAAAATATATTAGGATTTTCTCACACCAAAACTTAATTATGAAATCTGAAGAAATCATGAATTACTCATCTAAAAAAGGAATAGTTTTATATAAAGATTGTGTATAGATAAAGTCGTCGCTCTTTTCACGATTTTCTTTAATTAACACACAGCAACCGAATAAACGTTATCCGGACACCTGGATCGTACTCCAGATCTCTCTGTAACTAGCTGACTGCGTTCGCCTTACGATACGGTGGCCGACAACCCACTGCGCTATGTGTGTTTATCTGTCAGCGTCTGAATTCACAATTCTGCTGCGAGATGGGCTCTGCAACTGAGACGCATCCATCTGGTACGGCTTAACGGCACAAGCTATTAAATTATAGTTACTAAATCCAAAGGGCGAGCGTGATAGTGAAAAGCTTCCAAATACGTAGAGACAATACACTGAAGAGCAATTGAATTAGAGATACCTGTCTAGTAACGTGTAGCACCACCTTTCGCCCTCATGACGGCTGCGATTCGTCTCGGCATGGACTCGACAAGACATCGGAGGCGTTGGGAAGCCATATGGATCCACGACCCCTGAACAAGCTCCCACAGTTCACGAAGATTTGATGGAGGGGAGTCAGAGCCTCGAACATCTATCTCGATGGCATCCCAGATGTGCTCGATGGGATTGAGGTCAGGTGACCTAGCTGGCAAAGGAAGCGAGGTCACATCGGTTGAGTGTTCATCCAACCATTCGGATACAATTCGGGAGCTGCATTGTCTTGTTGCAGGATGAGGTCCCCAGTGGGATGTTGAAGACGCACAAACGGGAGCAAATAGTCGTCCAGGATATGCTGGTAACGTTGACCTGTGAGAGACGATGAGACACGTACCAGGGGTCACACTGCAGTTAACGTAAACAACCCCCAGACGAGAATGCCACCCCCACCAGCTTGAAGAGTACCCTGCTATCAAAAAGGATCCATCGCTTCATGTGATTTGCGCCGTACTCGTATCCTGCCATCCGCATGTACCAACGTGAATCTCGACTCATCAGTCCAGGCAACTTTTTTCCACATGTCTTGGGTCCAGTGGCGATGTTTCTGCGCCCATGCTAATATTTGTACCCTGTGATGTGCGGTCAGCAGCAGTACCCTCGTGGGACGATGGCTTCTGTACCCCATGGCGAAGAGATGGGTCTGGATGGTGTGGCTGCTTACACGTTTTTGTGCACCAGCGTTAATTTGCCGAGTGATTTCTTTCATTGTGGCCCGTCTATCCGCTGTTACAATGCGAGGTAGCCGACGATGACCCCGCTCATCCACACGCTGTTGTCCACGGCAGTTGGCCCTTGCAGGGTTGGTTTTACCAGATTCGATGTACTCACGGTGCACCCGTGACACATTGGCTCATGAAAATCCCAGTGCCTGCTTGACTTCCAAGGTGGAGTGACCCATTCGTCAAGCCCCGTCAATTTTCCCACGATCAAATGCGCTTAGATCCTTCGTCTTACCCATACTGCGTCCGACTCTTACTGATTACCGTCGCATCACTCCTTATATTGTCGAATCGCTGCATACGTCATGTCGTTTCCTTTTACAGGGCTGCCCTACAGCGCCAGATTTTCATAACGCCAGCTGTCTCTAATTCAATTGCTGTTCAGTGTATGAATAGACAAAGACATCGCTCTTTCCCGTTTTTCTTTAATTAACACACAGCAACAGAAAAATTGTATTTCGACACTGCTGGGTTCGAACCCTAAATCTGTCGATAACTGGCCGAGTGCGTTCTCTTTAGTCCCACCAGATGAACGTCTCAGTTGCTATGCCCAATCCTATGGATTTGTAAAGCCAAATGCTTACAGATAAACACACATAGCGCCTTGAATTGTTTGCACCGTAGAGTAAGGCAAACGCACTCGGCTAGTTATCGAGAGTAGAGATGAGCTCGTACCCGGACGGGTTCAGAATTCATTAACTACGGAAAAACACGGGCCCGGGCTCGGAATTACACATCTTGAATTTCATTACTCTAATAAATTCAACACGTGTAATTCCGAGCCCGGCTGAATTTCACGTGTTGAATTTCATTGTGGATTTGTTACCATGGTGGAAGGATTTTCAATTTCCTAAGCTAGCTGCCATTGCAAGATAAATTTAGCTTAGCAAGACTTGCATTATGCATTGTCCAAAGCTATGGCCCAAGCAAGAATTAGTTTAAAGAGGTCTGGTATCGAAAAACTGGAAAAAAATCAAATTCCCATATCTTGTATTTTATTAAAAATCAAGAATCTTATCTTTAAAATGATGTATTAATTTCCCAAATTGTGCAGTTAGAAGTATTGCTATTTATTTTTTAAAATTTCCTCACTCCCGCGATTTTTGGGGTGACGTTTTTTAGTGCAGCAGGTCGAGTTTTAGAGAAAAGAAGATCAAGTTGAAGCCCTGAGGCATTAGATGCAATTCTCTCTCTCTCTTTTTTCATGATGAACTTGATCTGGAAACTGCACACACATATGATAATATTGTGATTATTATACTATTAAGCGCAAAGCTTTGTTAATGTTACAAAATGCAGAATAATGTGGTCTGGAATGCTTTTACGTTCTTTTTGTTTTTTTAATTTTGGAAATTTCCCTACATGCTTTTT
The DNA here is from genome assembly GCA_039090855.1 of Macrothele yani. Lineage (NCBI taxonomy): Eukaryota > Metazoa > Arthropoda > Arachnida > Araneae > Macrothelidae > Macrothele > Macrothele yani. The sequence goes on along the minus strand of CM076999.1, from coordinate 11,702,418 downwards.
TTTTATATTCTACTATATCACCCTAAACTACACTTACCAATTAGGATATATGTAAATTATATTGCAAAGATTAGTTTTCTAGATTCAAAATTTCAAACACTTGCAACTGTCTGTACGGCGTTGTACGTTTTATAATGCAGTGCATTCAAAATAAAAGTAAATTTAGAAATCAAAAAGAAATAACGAAAAAAGAAATAACGAAATGTGATTCACTGATAAACATAAAGATTAAGGGGAGGGGAGGGGTCTAACTTTTCGTTCAAGTGATATCATGCGTATTTGTTGCCACTGTGAAAAAGTTTCCAAATCTACATTTTTAACCCAGTCAAGTAGAAAAAATGAAACCTATGCACACGCAGTTGCGGCTTACAACTACAGTTTTGGGATTTTTCATTTGGGAAAAAGATCTTGAATGACCTCCAAACACATGTATTACACCGGAATAACCCATGCAACAAACACATAGTGCATTTAATTAAATCTGTGTCAATGTAGTATTTAGAAATTAGATTCAAATACTGTTCGAAAACATTCGCTTCTAACTTGAAATCCAAAAATATCAGACAAAACTCAAATCAAATGGTAATATTCAAAGGTCAATGAGATTTTTTTAAAAAGCAAATAGTTAACGATGGAAATAAAATATTATGAGGGTTTCAAATACGTTACTTTTTTTTTTTTTGGAGGGGGAGAGGGGGTTATTTAAACATGAATATCGCAAATTATGCATTGTGGTTTTATGGTAACTTAAGCGTAAGAGTGTCTTACATTGTGAAATTTTGTTGCGTTTAAAAAATGGTGGCATTTGTTTCTTGGAACCCACTCTCTCGGTCAAAGACAATGTTAAAAAAAAGAATTACAGAAGTAATAGAAAAGTTTATAAAATGTTTTTAGATGATTTGCTCTGTGTCAGGAAATTTACTTCTGTGTATACATCGATTACTTTTTGTGGCATTTTATAATTCGTAAAAATATCATGCTATTCATATGTCTCAAGAGAATTCTGTGAATCTCATTTTTCGTGGAAGTTAACGAATAATAATTTTTGTGTTAATATTCTGCTCGGTTTGATCTATTTTACTATAACTTAGCGTTCTTTTAGCGATTTCAGCATATACCACAGTTGAGCCGAAAGTGCCGAAAATTTAATCCCCTTCACATGAATTTTTAGGTTATGTAAACTTGTCTCCAAACAAGCAAAATACAGACTAACTTGTTGTTTTGGGCAGATAAGGGACGTGGCTCTCCAGTGGAGCTCCCACCGAACCCCAAGGGCATTTGAGAAACCGGCTTTAGCCTCGGCTGAGAGGGACATATCTGATGACACCTCCACCCTCTTCTTTCCTCCAAGATACGCCGCTGGTGGCCGAGTGGGCAACGTTCGTGAGTTCCACGGGAAGGGCCTCAGGTTCGATCCCAAGCAGGTACGAACGCTCGATCCACTAAATACCCGCCGTGCGTCGGATGGGCACGTCAAGCCGTCGGACCCCGGGTACTGGCCCCCCGGTAATAAATAAGAGCGTCTTCCTCCCCCTTTCTACTTCTTATCGGGCGCTCTAGCCCAAAATCTCCTAGTTTCCTATTTCTAAGGGTTGTTTAAGACCTGGGGTCGGACACACCCTTCCTAAAATCCTCTACATATGATATGATTATCCTCCAAGATAAAAACGCAAGTTTTGCTTGTTTTTTTGTTTTGTTTTTTACTCCCTTTGTTAATTTACTTCATTAGTAAATATTGGGCTGATGCATAAGTTCATGCCGTTTTATTTCACGAGTGTTTCCCCAGGTCAGTAGTGAGAGTGCAGATGGCCAGTTGTATATCAAAATGTAGCCAGTAATATCGTGTATCTAAATCATATTGCGTTGTGTGATTGTGACTAATGTTTTTTTTAGTTTTCAGGTCCGGAAGTATGGAGTGTCAAGTAGAGAAGAATGAACATTTCCGACATCTGCTCCTCTACGAGTTTAACAAGGGATTCACAGCCCCCAAGGCTACTCGACAAATTTCTGCCATGTAAGGGGAGGATGCTATTGTTCCGCGACCAGCCTGCAAATGGGATGAGAGGTTCCGAGGTGGCAAGTTTGACCTCAACGACTTTCCACGCTCAGGTCGTCCATCTTACGTTATTGATGATCGTTTGAACCATCTCATCCACCTGGATCAGTTATTGATGATCGTTTGAACCATCTCATCCACCTGGATCAGTTATTGATGATCGTTTGAACCATCTCATCCACCTGGATCAGTTATTGATGATCGTTTGAACCATCTCATCTACCTGGATCAGTTATTAATGATCGTTTGAAACATCTCATCCACCTGGATCTGTTATTGATGATCGTTTGAACCATCTCATCCACCTGGATTAGTTATTGATGATCGTTTGAACCATCTCATCCACCTGGATCAGTTATTGATGATCGTTTGAACCATCTTATCCACCTGGATCAGCGTCAGACTACAGGCGAATTGGCCACTGAGATGGACTGTGATCAGGCCACAGTGGTACAACACCTGGTACGTATGGAAAAGATCCAGAAATCAGGGTTTGGGGTGCCTCACCTCAGCCTTGTTCAAGGCGGTCGTGGCTCTGTGATGGTTTGGGAAGCCTTCTTATAGGACACACTAGGTCATTTAGTGTGTCCGGAAAAGTGCTTAACCGCTGCAAGCTACCAGCATGTGCTGGCCGATCACCTACACGCTCTCATGGCCTTAGAGTATCTTGCGGCCAATGGTCTGTTTCAGCAAGGCAATGCACCGCCACATCGGGACGCAACCTCTACTCATAGCTCGAGGAACACTCTTCTGAGTTTGAAACCACAACAGACCATCGGCCGCAGGATGCTCTAAGGCCTTCTTCAGAAGCATCGACACCACCAGATGCCAGGAGCTAATCCCAGCCATGCCTGTAGCAGCATTGTCCACAACTCCTCCAGAGACGTCAGTCCAGGATACAAGGATCTGATGTTTCTCTCCAGAACATCTCAGAGAGCTTCAACAATCCGGAAACCTTGAGGACCGACGTCTCTGGAGGAGTTGTGGACAATACTGCTAAAGGCATGGCTGGGATTAGCTCCGGGCATCTGGTGGAGTCGATGCTTCTGAAGGATGTTCTCATGGCCATAGAATATCCTGAAGCCGATGGTCTGTTTTAAAAGGACAATACGCCCCTCACAGGACCGCAACCCCCGTGCGTAGCTTGAGGAACACTCATCTTAGTTCGGAATCATCCAGTTGCTCCCACGTTCTCTGGATTAATACCGTGTGGAAGTACTCTGAAATGATGCGGAAAGGAACATCAGATCCATGGATCCTGGACAGGCGGAGTTGTGGACAATGCTGTTACATGCATGGCTGGCATTACCTCCTGGCATCTGGAGGAATCGATGCCTCCTTGTATGCAGCCTGTTATTAGAACAGTTGGAAACGTGTTAAAAAGTTTGGACAGGGACGTCACATAATTGAACCGGCCCATACCCGACCTGGAACTGTAACTGACCAGGTCCCGACACAGACAAATCTGCTGTGAACTAAAATAACTACAGGGCTTTCAAAAAGTCTTTCCGCAGTTGGTGTCTCAGGTTATATGCAATTCAAACAAATGTATTACAGGAACGTAACATTTACTCATTTAGAGGAAGTATTGAAACTGTCGTCGTCCATATGCAAAACGTAACCTAACTGCTTTACATATGTTCTGAAACACATCTGCGAGAGTCAAAAATTCCCTGCGACGTAATGTTAAGGCTTTTCCACTAAATTTTGATGGCGATACATTTTTTTAAATTAAGCAACATGTTGTACACTATATTGAAAAATTCACCGGGCAACCCTTCACAAGCAAATGAAAATATCCGCTGCGCTGTTAAGATGCGCGGTACAGCTGCAAACGGTATAAAAAGAAGCCTACAGCTGACCGCGATCATATCGCACTGTGAACTTGAGTGAAAATGTCGCGGAACTGACTTTGAGAAAGGAAAGATTGTTGGGTATTATATTAGTGGGTTGTTCATAAGAAACACCGAGAGGCGTTTAAACACACCCAGGTCAACTGTGTTCGATGTACTGAATAGGTGGAAGGCACATGGCGTTCCTGATGTAGCAAAACGTACCCGTAGGCCGAAGAAAATCAGTGATAAATAGCGTCAAAGCCTCAGGAGAGTCGTTACAGCTAATCGACGGAGTACTGCACAAGACCTCAGTGTACAGGTAAGAAAAAATGCTGCAACCTCGGTATGTTCACTTACTATTCACAGAGAACTTCATTCCATGGGTTACTGTGGTCGTGCGGCTGCTCATAAGCCTTTCATCTCCACTCGGAATGCTACCCGTCGTTTAGCATGGTGTAAAGAACATTTATCGTGGACCGTAGAGCAATGGAAGCGGGTCCTATGGAATTCTGAATCCAGATATACGATCCATTTGTCTGATGGCCATGTGTGGGTATGGCGGCAGCCGGGGGAACGCTTTTTAACACAGTGTCCTGTTCCTACGGTCAAGTTTGGAGCTGGCAGTGTACTCGTGTGGGAGTGTTTTTCGTGGTATGGTCCTGTCCCATTGGTTATCGTGGACCTGTTAACCAGCACGCTTACCTCGACATTCTGGACAATTATGCCCTACCAATTCTGTGGCAATGCTATGGAACCGAGTCTTGTTGGTACCAGCAGGATAATGCGGCGAGCCATAAGCTAAAGCAAGGATGCCGCTCCGGTGGCGCAGTGGTCTAAGCGATGGACTCTGATCATTCGTCCTAAAGGGGTCCGGGTTCGAATCCCGGTGAGGCATGGATTTTGTGTTTGTCTTACGGCACTGGCTCTCTCCCTTCCCTGGAACCAGTGACCCTAAATTAGGGACGGGCGACTGCTTATAGCCCATTGAGTTGCTCACGGTGGTCGTTAAACCTCCAATCAAAAAAAAAAAAAAGCTATAGTTAGAGGCAGCATTATGTACTGAATGGAAGCGTATGCCTATCGCTGTGTTCCAAGACCTTGTGGAAAGCATGTCTCTAAGGGTCAGTGCATGCATTAAGGCCAAAGAGGAACCGACACCGTTCTAATGCATGTCAATAAATGCTGTGTTTATCTTCTAAGTTCCCGGTGACGTTTCTCAATGGTGTATGTTTAATTTCATTTTTTGCTGTTCTTGATAGCATATCAAGCTTCAGAATATGTTTCACGACAACACCAATTTTCACAATTATTCTAATGAGTTGAAAGCGTCCAAAATGTGGATGTTTTTTCATCATTGCCCCTCAGAAGGAAGGGGCAGTTTTCTTTTTGAGGACACTCTTCCTTCTGAGTGTTAGAATCACAGCCTCTCAGCAATAATAAAAAAAAAACCAGAAAAACAAACGCAGGTCGTCAGACGGGAATCTTAAAAACGCTCCAAAATGAATTGCCATGTGCCAGACGCAACTCTGTGACGTAACTGCACGTAGCCAACCTTGAAACGTCACGACTCTCACGTGATCTGTGACTTACTCTCACGTGATCTGTGATGTAGGTAAAGTCGAGACTTGAGCCTTCTTCTAAAAAACAGTGTTGTTGTTGCTGCCTTCTTTGCTTGCGTGAGAAAGGGTGTCTGTGACGTTCCGTCTATGTTCTGTGAAATAGAACTACTCCTTTCTTATTGGAACGAGAACTATTTTGCAAGATGTTTTATATCTGTAAATTATAGAACGTTTTATGCTGTTTCTGCATAGATTCTGTCTACTTACAAAGAGTTTTGTGCGTGATGAACTGAAGTGTTTTTATGGCCAGTAAACATGGCGTATGTTCGATTGATCTTCAGTTTCACTAGTAGTGTATCAACTTGCAGATGTACTTTCATCAAATGAATAATCTTCTTGTCATCATTTCTTATTATCATTAAATATAATTTTTACTGCCACAACTCAGGTCTGTATAAAAGTTTATTATTGCTTGCATGAAGTCATTCATCTGTTCTATTTTTACTGTTAAGCATACATTTCTTTACCACGAATGAAGAATAGCAGAGAAGTATTTTTTCTACTGCGTACTGAGCATTTGGGGAGTTGGTGTTCTATTTAATCCAATATTTCCACCTCTCTAAAAATCACTGAGGACACTCTTCCTTCATATTGCATGATGAATCCCCTTTCAGACCACAGGAACCAATATCGAGCACAAATTTCCACAAGTCCTTAACTTGACCCTATAGAAATTTTCGGCCCGTCGACCCGTTTCCATCTGTGGTTATTAGCTCTAGAAGAAGACCAACATACTCTAAGGTTGGTATCTCTAATGTTTTGTCCGTTGACTGTATCTTTAATCTCTGACGTCAATAAACATATATTCATTTTAATTTTACGTGACTTGTCCTAAAGTTTCCGTGAGCACTGTAGTTTTAGCACTAATGTCTACATGAATACTTGTAAAGCTACCAAAAATATAAGACGAAATAAAGTTTTTTTATTGGTGAGATGTAAATCGTGTTTCAGTATTCAGAACGAACAGTTAGTAGTTCTTTAACAATCGGTCCGTATCGTCTTTAAAATGCTATGCCCGACGGTGGTAATTGTTGCTTTTGCACAACAGACACTTCACAGCGTAAAGCATCTAGACTGCATTTCTTTTATCTAATATACAGACGGTCGATATCCATTTTCTGATGTCGCCCGCAACCGCTCGATAGTTTCCTAATTCTGCTTTTGATTTTCTGTGATTCAGCAACTTGTAAATTCAATAAACCAAAACTGCAACGCATAACACGAAGATGTAAATATGTTTGTCTGGGAAGTTTTGTTTTTACTCCTTCACAGCATTTATTGTTCAACAACGGAAGCTTAACGCAATAACGGATTCTTCAATAAAAACCTCTGTATTCCTTTATGTTGGAATTTTTGATAGCATTGTTTCCTTCGGCATAATAATGTGTGTCGGAATTCAGTCTTTTACGTGTTTTTCATGTGTACAACGACCGTTCTATTAAAACTGAGAGTAAAATCATACAAAATGAAGAAATATATATATAGCTACAGCAAATACATGTTATTCTTTCTCAAGGTATCTTCCCTCGGATAATATGCAACGGTCCCATCGTTCAATCCAATTTTCAAAGCATGTGTCGAAGGAATTTTGTGGATGCTGCTTTAGCGACCCCTGTACAGCTTGAATAACGCCAGCATCTGATGTACAGCTTGAATAATGTTCCCTAACTCACTTATAAACGTGGAAAGAGCTAAGATCTTTGTTTGATGTTCCTGGTCCACGTTAAATGTCTGTATTAATTATTCATTCGCCTTCTAATTATTTCTTCAGTTGCTGCTTACCATCTTTGGTGAATCTCCAGCATTGTGCGGGGCTCCAAGAAGCAACCTGCCAAACTTGGCTTGGCAGTTAGCGTGTGTGAGTATGGAGGAATTCGAGGTCGCTGTTGTGTAGCGGAAGCACATCCGGCGCGTAACTGGAAGACCCTGGGTTCGTCTTCCGGTGGCGGCCAATGAGAATTTTTCCGTGACTCACTTATAAACGTGGAAAGAGCAAGGATCTTTGTTTGATGTTCCTGATCCACGTTAAATGTCCGTATTAATTATTCATTCGCCTTCTAATTATTTCTTCAGTTGCTGCTTACCATCTTTGGTGAATCCCCAGCATTATGCGGGGCTCCAAGAAGCAACCTGCCAACTTGGCTTGGCAGTTAGCGTGTGTGAGTCTGGAGGAATTCGACGCCGCTGTGGTGTAGCGGAAGCATATCCGGCGCGTAACTGGAAGACCCTGGGTTCAACTCCCGGTGGCGGCCAATGAGAATTTTTCCGTGACTTACTTATAAACGTGGAAAGAGCGAAGATCTTTGTATGATGTTCCCGATCCACGTTAAATGACTGTATTAATTAGTCAGCATTTGTGTTGAATGTTGCCCACAGAACATCTCCTTTACTGTTGGTAACAACCAGAAATTGTACGGGGCGGGGTCAGGACTGTTCAGTACTGCATTTCGTAAGAAAAGTGTTTAACACAAGCGGGCGGGCGTTTTCATGTTTTAGGGTCCATTTGCCCACCAGTTCCGGTCGCTTAATGAATATGTGTAGTCGCAGACGCTTCAAGACAACATAATACTCAGCAGTGACAGTAATATGTGGAGTAACAGGAATGGCATGCTGCCAGACTACACCTTTATGATCAAAGAAAATTATCATCATCACCTTCCCAGCTGATTTAGTATAGCTGGGTTCTTTTTTCTGAGGAGGCGAAACTGTGTTTTTCCAGACACTCGTTGCGAGCTTCGTGAGGGGGTAGAAATAGCGGACCCATGTTTCATCTGCAGTTATTACTGCTTTTAGAAAGTTTGGATCCTTTCCAATCATTTGTTACCACTCATGACACACTTGAATTCTGGCTAACAATTGTTCTCTCGTCAGGAAATAAGGTACCCATCTGGAACAATTGTTCTCTCGTCAGGAAATAAGGTACCCATCTGGAACAATTGTTCTCTCGTCAGGAAATAAGGTACCCATCTGGAACAATTGTTCTCTCGTCAGGAAATAAGGTACCCATCTGGAACAATTGTTCTCTCGTCAGGAAATAAGGTACCCATCTGGAACAATTGTTCTCTCGTCAGGAAATAAGGTACCCATCTGGAACACACACGATGCAGCAGTAATTTGTCGCGTAGAATGCGAAATGCCGACATTTTTGAAATATTAGTTGACGCCGCTATGTCTTCACGCGTCATTCGTCGATCGTCTTGCAGGATTGCCCAAACAGTGTTAACAATACGCTCCGTAACAACACTCTCAGGTCGATCAGACCTAGGTGCGAGTTCTGCCAAAAAACGACCGTTTTTGAAATCATGGTGCGTTCTAAAAAACCGTTGACTCACCGAAACATTTATCTTTGTAAGCTTTTTTCATTAAATCAACTGTTTCTAGAGCCGTTTTACCCAAACGATAGCAAAAATGTTATCGCACAGCGCAGTTCACTTCTTAACTCTGAATCACTCACCTTCATATCTGTATAGCGAAATGCAGACGTACCTTAAACAAATGCGCAATAACAGAACCAGAATCGTCTGCCACGACTAATAACTGTTGCCACAGATACTTTCTTAATTCAGTTAGTCGTCTACGTGGTTATTTTTTCCCTTCGCACTGTTGCCAACTAAAAAAAATAATTTCAGTTTTTATGGAACCGTCTCTGTACATGAAATACAGTTTCGCTGAGTGTTTGACTCTGCATCGTCAGGTCGAATAGAGCTTAAACATTCAAATCATTGTGACATTATCAGAGTTCTGACGGTCACGGATTTTGGTGAATTGTTTACACACGCTTGTAAGAAATGGAGTAGACGCCATGTTGTTGATAAGCCGTGAAGAGTTCCGGCACATGCGGAGAGCTTCTAATGCATTAAGCTGGATAGTGGAATCAGGTTTTGCAATAACCGTGGCGTTTCCAATCACAAATTTGTGGTTAGTTTCGTGACAATGTTGGGCTGTACACAACTCCTTCTGTTCATAGCTCCGTACGTAGCTCTTGTGTTCCTTCACATGGAAACTTAAAGCCCAGTGGACCAGTCCTATATATGAAAATCCACATTCACAAGGTATCTCATAAATTCCCAAGGTATCTGATAATTTCTTAAGGTATCTGATAATTTACACATTCAGAAGAAACACTCTTTCGAATCAATTTCGGCTCCTCACTGTTTGCAACATGTAGTTTGAGCCAACTCTTTATAATCAAGAATCCTTCCTCGCTCAAAGTCCGTCAGGTGTTCATAAAGCGACCTTCTTCGGCGACGGCATATAGTGAGACACTAGAAACACCCTTTCGACTCAATGTCGGCTCCTCACTGATTGCAACATCTCGTTTGAGCCAGCTCTTTATACCCAAGAATCCTTCCTCGCTCAAAGTCCGTCAGGTGATCATAATGCGACCTTCTTCGGCAACGGGGCATAGTGATGCACAAGAAACACCTTTTCGACTTAATGTCGGCTCCTCACTGTTTGCAACATCTCCAGCTCTTTATACCAAAGGCCGTACAGTTGAGAGAGCTGTGCTCAAAAACTGCAAGTGTGTTTTCACTGACATTTTAATGATTTGCATGTCCCAACCTTTTCTACATGTCCTGTAAGTTTCAAACTAACACTAGTAGTCCTTCATGGTGTTGTAATTTTCACAAGCAGTGGTGTACATAGAAAACCAGAATCTCAAAGGAAAGGGTAAATTAAAAGTACACCTCACAAGTGTAACCCGACAAAATGCGTGTTTCATTCGTAAAACGTTCTTGGAGGTGATAGCGCATTAACCTTTCAACTCTAAACTTTTCCGACGGTCACTATATTATTTTCCTGATTCTGATGATGTCAAATCGGCCCGTTACTACTACCAAACAATTAGTAGAGTGGATTCACGGAAAATACTTGAAAATAACGTGCTGCAAAGTTGCGGATAGGCGGCCGTCTTTTAACGATATTTCCGTTTCTTACGCTTTCCAACCGTAGGTTGAAGAAGCGTATATGCTCCAGCTTTTTCCGTCTGTCCGTCCGCACGATAACTCACGTAAAAATGGTTCGATTTCGATGAAATTTTAGTATGTGGTAGAGAACCAACTGAGGACGAACTCTATTGAAAATGGGCTAAATGGGATCAAAGGTCAGGACATAGGAGCAGGATCCATTCCATTGCCTTTATGTGTAATACCTTCCCTAAACATGGTTCGATTTCGATGAAATTTTAATATGTGATAGGGAACTACCTGGGGACGAACCCTATTGAAAATGGGCGAAATGAGATCAAAGATCACAACATAGCAGTGGGATCCATTTCATTGCCTTTATGTGTCACAACTTACGTAAAAATGCTTCTATTACGACAAAACGTTAGTATGTTTTTCCGGTGATGTACTGAACCGGTTCTGCTGAATATCATCGAAATGGGGTCAAAAGTCAGGACACAGGAGCCAGATTTATTCCACAGCCATTATCCTCATAACGTGAGTAATAACTTGAGTAATGATTTCTGGTATGTTGGAAAGGGATCATAATCAATGCCTTGCATGATTTTACCAGCTTGTTTACGCTTTCCAACCGTAGGTTGAAGAAGCGTATGTGCTCCAGCTTTGTCGCTTGTGTGTCTGTCTGTCCGCACGATAACTCGCGTGAAAATAATTCGATTTCGATGAAATTATAGTACGTGGTAGGGGACAACCTGTGGACGAACCCTATTGAAAATGGGCAAAATGGGGTCAAAGGTAAGGACACAAGAGCGAGATTTATTCCAAAGCCATTTTCGTCATAGCTTGACTAAAAAGGCTTCTATTCCAACAAAACTTTAGTATGTTGTTCCGCAGATATACTGAACCGGTTGCGTTGAATACATCCGAAATGGGGTCAAAGGTAAGGGCACAGGAGCGAGATTTATTCCACAGGAGGGAGATTTATTCACTCATAACTTGACTAAAAAGGCTTCTATTGCAACAAAACTTTAGTATGTTGTTTCGGAGATACACTGAACCAATTATGCTTAATATCACCCAAATGGTGTCAAAGGTCAGGACACTGGAGCGAGATTTATTCCACAGCCATTATCCTCATAACATGACTAAAAGTGCTTCTATTGCGACAAAACGTTAGTATGTTGTTCCGGAAATATACTGAACGAATCAATAGTCAGGGTAAGGAGGAGGGTTTGTCTGCGCGCGATTTCTGCTAGGTTGGAAAGCGTATCATAATCAATGCATTAAATTATTTTACTAACTTGTCAAAAGTTTACATTTGCTTCGCATTTTCACAGATTTTTCGTAGACAGTAACACAGTTTATTTTAGAAAGAATCCATTTTCGGCTTACACGTATTTATTCAGAACCCGCAAAATCTTTGATTTCGACAAATTCAGAACCTTTTCGTTCCCAGCTAGTGAGGGGAAACGTAAAATATACAAGGCAGAGATGTTCTGCTGTGTTATTAGTAACTTTGAAGAGGATGTGCCGCATGGACTACGTTCTACTGCAGAGGTACAGCACGTGTCAAGACGACAAATCTGCAGCGATACATTCCGTCCGTGTAGCTTAGTTGGGAGAGTAACTTACTCCGGAGTGAGGAAGTGCGGTTTTGATACCCGTCACGGACAAATTTGTGTTTTCACAATAGCAACTGAACGTATAAATGGGTGTATTAGCCGTTGGGTTCTTAGAAAAATGTGTGTTGTTTGTTCCGCACAAGCGTTTGAAACTAATGAAAAGTTTCTACGTCGCTTCAAAAAAAAAAAAAAAAATGAGAGAGAGAGCGATGATATGACATACTACAGAGGTAAATCACATGTCAAGACGACAAATCTGCAGGGACTCATTCCGTTGGTGTAGCTTAGCTGGAAGAGCATCTTACTCCAGAGTGAAGGGTCACGGATCAGATCTCCGCCACGGGCAAACTTGTGTTTTCTCCGGAAGTTAACTTCCCGAGTTCCAGCGTGGGTTGGTCATAGGAAGTCATTTGCGTAAAGTTTCTGTACGGAGTTCCAGCGTGGGTTAATAATAATAATAAAGAAACTTTATTATTAAATAAGAATAATAAAGTTTCTATACGGAGTTAAAGAGTGTGTTAATAATAATAATAATAAATAAACCTTATTATTAAATAATAATAATAAAGTTTCTGTACGGAGTTCCAGCGTGGGTTGGTCATAGGAAGTCATTTGCATAAAGTTTCTATACGGACTTACAGCGTAGGTTAATAATAATAATAAAGATACTTTGTTATTAAATAATAATAATAAAGTTTGTATACGGAGTTCCAGCGTGAGATGGTCATAGGAAGTGATTTGCGTAAAGTTTATATACGGAGCTCCAGCGTGGGTTAATAATAATAATAAAGAAACTTTATTATTAAATAATAATAATATTAAAGTTTCTATACGGAGTTCCAGCGTGGGTTAATAACTATAATAAAGAAATTTTATTATCAAATAATAATAATAAAGTTCCTATACGGAGTTCCAGCGCGTGTTGGTCATAGGAAGTCATTTGCGTAAAGTTTCTATACGGACTTCCAGCGTGGGTTAATAATAATAATAAAGAAATTTTATTATTAAATAAGAATAATAAAGCTTCTGTACGGAGTTCCAGCGTGGGTTGGTCATAGGAAGTCCTTTGCGTAAAGTTTCTATACGGAGCATAGCAGCTAAATGGAACATATCAAAATCGACTGTAAGTGATGTCGTGAAGAGATGGAAGCAGGACGGCACAACTACAGCAAAAATACAATAAGGAAGGCCGCACAAACTGACGGAACGTGATAGAGGAGCTATGGTAAGAAATGTTAAGAAATCCCGTTCTTTCTCTGCCGCTTCCATTGCTGCTGAAGTAAGAAATGCTTGTAATGGCTCGGTTAGTACCATAACTATCCTCAGAGAGTTGCACAGTAAAAGGACATTAAGGAAGGCCAGACAAACTGACGGAACGTGACAGAAGATCCATAGTAAGAAATGTTAAGAAATCCCGTTCTTCCTCTGCCGCTTCCATTGCTGCTGAAGTAAGAAATGCTTGTAATGGCTCGGTTAGTACCATAACTATCCTCAGAGAGTTGCACAGTAAAAGGACATTAAGGAAGGCCAGACAAACTGACGGAACGTGGCAGAGGAGCTATGGTAAGAAATGTTAAGAAATCCCGTTCTTCCTCTGCCGCTTCCATTGCTGCTGAAGTAAGAAATGCTTGTAATGGCTCGGTTAGTACCATAACTATCCTCAGAGAGTTGCACAGTAAAAGGACATTAAGGAAGGCCAGACAAACTGACGGAACGTGGCAGAGGAGCTATGGTAAGAAATGTTAAGAAATCCCGTTCTTCCTCTGCCGCTTCCATCGCTGCTGAAGTTGGAAATGCTTGTAATGGCTCGGTTAGTACCCCAACTACCCGCAGAAAGTTGCACATTGTGGGTTATTATGGTAGGGAAGCAGCACATAAGCCACTCATGATTACCGTGAATGAGAAACGCCGTTTGGAGTGGTGTGTCTTCCTTCGTTCCTGGACTGTGGGCGACTGGAAAGCTGTTCTTTGGAGTAATGAGTCACGCTCTTTGCTCTTCCAATCTGATGGGCGTGTTTGGATTTGGCAACAGTCCGTCGAACGATTTTCGTCGGACTGTGTTTTTCCGACTTTTAAGTTTGGCAGAGGCTCCGTCATGGTATAGAGTTGTTTTTCGTGGATGGAACTCCGTCCATTGGTTATTGTACGGAAAGCCATGAGTTCTGAAGTGTACCTCGACGTTCTGGATAATTCTGCCCTACCAATAATGTGGCAGTATTATAGACACCACAGTTGTTTTTTCCAACACGATAGAGCTCCCTGACCTACATGGTTTCTTAAAAATGAGATTTGCAGGATTGGTCTCTTGAAAACGACTTCTTGCAGGATTTGTTTCTAGAAAATTGTTTCTTGTAGGATCGGTTTCTTGAAAATGAGATGGAATTGTTTCTTGAAAATGAGATGGAATTGTTTCTTGAAAATGATTTCTTGCAGGATTCGTTTCTTGAAAATTATTTCTTGCAGGATTTTTTTCTTGAAAATTGTTTTCTCGAAAATGGTTTCTTGCAGGATTGTTTTCTGGAAAATGAGATGGAATTGTTTCTTGAAAATGGTTTCTTGCAGGATTTGTTACTTGAAAATTGTTTCTTGAAAATGGTTTCTTGCAGGATTTGTTTCTTGAAAATGAGATAGAATTGTTTCTTAAAAATGGTTTCTTGCAGGATTGGTTTCTTGAAAATGAGATGGAATTGTTTCTTGAAAATGTGATGTAATTGATTCTTGAAAATGATTTCTTGCAGGATTTGTTTCTTGAAAATGGTTTTTTGTGGATTGTTTTCTTGAAAATCAGATTAAATGGTTTCTTGCAGGATTGGTTTCTTTAAAACAGATTCTTGAAAATGGTTTCTGGCAGGATTGGTTTCTTGAAAACTGATTCTTGAAAATCGTTTCTGGTAGGATTGGTTTTTTGAAAATGAGATGGAATTGTTTCTTGTAAATGGTTTCTTGCAGGATTGGTTTCTTGAAAACTGATTCTTGAAAATGGTTTCTTGCAGGATTTGTTTCTTGAAAATGAGATGATATTGTTTCTTGAAAATGAGATGATATTGTTTCTTGAAAATGAGATGATATTGTTTCTTGAAAATGAGATGATATTGTTTCTTGAAAATGAGATGATATTGTTTCTTGAAAATGAGATGATATTGTTTCTTGAAAATGAGATGATATTGTTTCTTGAAAATGTTTTCTCGCAGGATTGGTTTCTTGAAAATTGTTTCTTGAAAATGGTTTCTTGCAGGATTGGTTTCTTCAAAATGAGATGGAATTGTTTCTTGAAAATGATTTCTTGCAGGATTTGTTTCTTGAAAATGAGATGATATTGTTTCATGAAAATGTTTTCTCGCAGGATTGGTTTCTTGAAAATTGTTTCTTGTAAATCGTTTCTTGCAGGATTGGTTTCTTGAAAACTGATTCTTGAAAATGGTTTCTGGCAGGATTGGTTTCATGAAAATGAGATGGAATTGTTTCTTGAAAATGGTTTCTTGCAGGATTGGTTTCTTGAAGATGAGATAGAATTGTTTCTTGAAAATGGTTTCTTGCAGGATTTGTTTCTTAAAAATGAGATGATATTGTTTCATGAAAATGTTTTCTCGCAGGATTGGTTTCTTGAAAATTGTTTCTTGTAAAGGGTTTCTTGCAGGATTGGTTTCTTCAAAATGAGATGGAATTGTTTCTTGAAAATGATTTCTTGCAGGATTTGTTTCTTGAAAATGAGATGGAATTGTTTATCTGGCCTGTTCAAAGTCCAGATTTTAATCGCATAGAACACCTCTGAGATGAACTGGAGCGACTGATACGATATCTACTACAACGACTGTCTTCACTTTCCACTCTGGCAGCAGCTTTGCAAGACAAATGGAAAGCCATTCTTGTCGAGATATACCGGAAATTAGTTGATAGTATCCCTGGAGGTGTTGCCGCTGTCATACAAGTTAAAGGTGTACCGACCAACTAATAATTGCGATAATAAAGCCATTTGTCCCCAAACATTGTGTTGTCCTAATACTTTTGATAATATTCTGTATGCCTCCGATTTTTGTTCGAAATTCAGTTTAGGAGATAATTTGAGGTCTATAATTTCCGCGACTTGATTATAGCAATGAAGATAATCTGTCTGAACTTCAGTGTCACAACCAGATATTATCGATACTTCCTGTCTCGATGGCTTGTTCACGTCATTTGTCATTCTGACCGCTTCTATTTCTCATTATGCGTTTTAAATTATTTCTCTGGTTAATAATTTTGCTTGGCAGCACGAAGCCCCGCATTTATCAGAAGACTCCTATTTCCTCTGAGCAATGTCGGGCGTTTAAGACTTCTGAATCGATATTTTTCTCAAATAGGTCTCGAGAGCGGAGAGACTCAGTTTTTTTTTCTTCTTTTCATTTCCCCGTTAGTTCCTTCGAGGTTTGTTTTGTGCTCTTCTAAAAGCTTCTGAGCCGGAGAATTACTTGACATCTGACGTTCTTAATCGGCGTAAGTCGTTTTGTCTAGGAGGAGATGATGTTAGATTGCCATTCTTCGATAAGCACTGTGAGACCACTTTTCCCGTTTAATCGCGGCCTGGAGGAAACTGCTATTAAAAGTCAGAAACTGGAAAGAATAAACAAATAAAAAAGTCGTAGCCTTCATTCGTTGCTTTTTGCCTTTCTCACAAATGTCTAATCTCAAGCTACAGTTAAAGGCAAACATAGCAAATGTACAAAACAAAAGGCATGCCACTTACTATTGGAATGCAATGAGCACGACTTTATGTCCCTAAAATAGTGTGATAATGCAGTCGTGATCAAGCATTGACATGTTCTTGAAATCAGAGACTACAGTCTTGTGATGATTATATAAAGGCCGTTCCATAAAAATTGAGAGACATTGTTTCTGAGTTGGCAACAGTGTGAAGGGGAAAAATCACAACGCAGACGACTTACTGAATTAAGGAAGTATCTATGGCAACAGCAGACGATTCTGGTTTTTTGTTATTGCGAAAATCAAAGCGGCAGACGATTATGGTTTTTTGTTATTGCGAAAAACAAAGCGGCAGAAGATTATGGTTTTTTGTTATTGCGAAAAACAAAGCGGCAGACGATTATGGTTTCTGTTATTGCGAAAAATAAAGCGGCAGACGATTATGGTTTTTTGTTATTGCGAAAAACAAAGCGGAAGACGATTATGGTTTTTTGTTATTGCGAAAAACAAAGCGGCAGACGATTATGGTTTTTGTTATTGCGAAAAACAAAGCGGCAGACGATTATGGTTTTTTGTTATTGCGAAAAACAAAGCGGCAGACGATTATGGTTTTTGTTATTGCGAAAAACAAAGCGGCAGACGATTATGGTTTTTTGTTATTGCGAAAAATAAAGCGGCAGACGATTATGGTTTTTTGTTATTGCGAAAGACAAAGCTGCAGACGATTATGGTTTTTTGTTATTGCGAAAAACATAGCGGCAGACGATTATGGTTTTTTGTTATTGCGAAAAACAAAGCGGCAGACGATTATGGTTTTTTGTTATTGCGAAAAACAAAGCGGCAGACGATTATGGTTTTTTGTTATTGCGAAAAACAAAGCGGCAGACGATTATGGTTTTTTGTTATTGCGAAAGACAAAGCGGCAGACGATTATGGTTTTTTGTTATTGCGAAAGACAAAGCGGCAGACGATTATGGTTTTTTGTTATTGCGAAAAACAAAGCGGCAGACGATTATGGTTTTTTGTTATTGCGAAAAACAAAGCGGCAGACGATTCTGTTTGGGCAATCCTGCAAGAAAATCGACGAACGTTGGTTTTGTTATTGCGCAGTTGTTTAAGGTATGTATACATTTCGCCATACAGGTATTTGTTTGTTTGATTGGAGGTTTAACGACCACCGTGAGCACCTCAATGGGCTATAAGCAGTCGCCCGTCCCTAATTTAAGATCACTGGTTCCAGGGGAGAGAGCCAGTGCCGTAAGACAAACACAACATCCATGCCTCACCGGGATTCGAACCCGGGCCGCTTTCGGACGAATGATCAGAGGCCATCGCTTAGACCACTGCGCCACCGGGGTGGCCCATAAAGGTACGGAGGTGAGTAATTCAGAGTTCAGAAGTGAAATACCGTTGTGCGATAAAATTTTACCATCGTTCTGTTAAAACGGCTCCAGAAACAGTTGATTTATTGAAAACAGATTACAAAGATAAATGTTTGTGTGAGTTAACGATTTTTAGATGGCACCATGATTTCAAAAAAGGGCGTTTGTCTGCAAAGCCCACTCCTAGGTCTGGTCGACCTGAAGGTATTGTTACGGAGCGTATTGTTAACACTATTTCGGGTATCCTGCAAGAAAATCGACAAATGACATCTGGAGACATAGAGGCGTCAGCTAACCTTTCACAATTTTCACATTCATGCGCAGATTTTTTCTGAATTCCGCATTCTACGCGCCAAATTACTTGTGTGTTGCAGATGTGTACATCACCACCTGACGAGAGAACAATTGTCAGCCAGAGTTCAGGTGTGTCATGAGTAAAAACAAATTATTGCAAAGGAACGAAACTTTTTAAACACAGTAATAACTGCCCATGAAACATGTGTCCACTATTTCGACGCCCTCACGAAGCGCGCAACGAGTGTCTGGAAGCACGCAGGGTTAGTCTCCTCCGAAAAAATTCCGCCAAACCAAATCTTCTGGAAAGGTGATGATGATAATTTACTTTGAACATAAAGATGCAGTCTACCAGCATGTCGTTCTTCCACAAATTACTGTCAATGCTGAGTAATACATTTCAATCTTGAGACGCCTGCGACGACACATATCGATTAAACGACTGGAACTGGTGGGTAAGTGGACCCTACACCATGATAATGCCCGACCACATGTTGCTGCTTGTGCTCAACAGTTTGTTACGAAATGCAGTATTAAAATCATGCCACAGCCTGCCTACAGTCCTGACCTCTTCCTGGGCGATTTCTGGTTGTTTGAAAGAGAAGTTCTGTGATGCAACATTTAACACAGATGCTGACGTTATTCAAGCTGTACAGGGGTCGCTAAAGCAGTTTATGCAAAATGCCTTCGCCACATGCTTTGAAAAGTAGACTGAGCGTTAGGACCGTTGCATATCATCCGAGGGAAGATACTTTGAGAAAGAATAACATATATTTGTCTGTACCTATATTTCTTCATTTTGTGTAATCTTACCTTCAGTTTTTATGGAAAGGTCGTGGTAGAAGGGAAAACGTACAGTAGGACATATTATTGTCATATAATAAAGACTTTCTCTATGAGGAATTGGAAACATTTCGGCAACATTCCCCGTATTTTTGTTAAATTAAAAATTGAAAACATTATGCATTAAAAAACCTAGTACAGTTCATGAATGCTATTCCAGCTAGTTTATGAATAATAATTCCGCCCCGCTGCTATTGTGCAGATGCAAAGAAACGTGACGATTAGGCAGTCTTACGATGGCGATTTGGACAGTGACGTCAGAAAGCAATCACCGGAAGTTCAGGAAGAGCATAAACCTTGACCTTGGTCTTACGATGACGATTTGGACAGTGACGTCACAAAGCAATCACCTGAAGTTCAGGATGAGCATAACCTTGTCATCTACTAGCCTTGATGATTACGTAGCCCTACGATGGCGATTTGGACAGTGACGTCACAAAGCAATCACCGGAAATTCAGGATGCGCATAACACTGTCATGTGCTAACCTTCGTCTTTCGATGGCGATTTCGACAGTGACGTCACAAAGCAATCACCGGAAGTTCAGGATGAGCATAACCTTGTCATCTACTAACCTTGGTCTTGCGATGGCGATTTCGACAGTGACGTCACAAAGCAATCACCGGAAGTTCAAGATGAGCATAACCTTGTCATCTACTAACATTGGTCTTGCGATGGCTATTTGGACAATGACGTCACAAAGCAATCACCAGAAGTGCAGGATGAGCATAACCTTGTCATCTACTAACCTTTGTCTTATGATGGCGATTTGGACAGTGACGTCACAAAGCAATCACCGGAAGTTCAGGAAGAGCATAAACCTTGACCTTGGACTTACGATGACGATTTGGACAGTGACGTCACAAAGCAATCACCTGAAGTGCAGGATGAGCATATCCTTGTCATCTACTAACCTTTGTCTTACGATGGCGATTTGGACAGTGACGTCACAAAGCAATCACCTGAAGTTCAGGATGAGCATAACCTTGTCATCTACTAGCCTTGATGATTACGTAGCCCTACGATATCGATTTGGACAGTGACGTCACAAAGCAATCACCGGAAGTTCAGGATGAGCATAACCCTGTCATGTGCTAACCTTCGTCTTTCGATGGCGATTTCGACAGTGACGTCACAAAGCAATCACCGGAAGTTCAGGATGAGCATAACCTTGTCATCTACTAACCTTGGTCTTACGATGGCGATTTCGACAGTGACGTCACAAAGCAATCACCGGAAGTTCAAGATGAGCATAACCTTGTCATCTACTAACATTGGTCTTGCGATGGCTATTTGGACAATGACGTCACAAAGCAATCACCAGAAGTGCAGGATGAGCATAACCTTGCCATCTACTAACCTTTGTCTTATGATGGCGATTTGGACAGTGACGTCACAAAGCAATCACCGGAAGTTCAGGAAGAGCATAAACCTTGACCTTGGTCTTACGATGACTATTTGGACAGTGACGTCACAAAGCAATCACCTGAAGTACAGGATGAGCATAACCTTGTCATCTACTAACCTTTGTCTTACGATGGCGATTTGGACAGTGACGTCACAAAGCAATCACCGGAAGTTCAGGAAGAGCATAAACCTTGACCTTGGTCTTACGATGACGATTTGGACAGTGACGTCACAAAGCAATCACCTGAAGTTCAGGATGAGAATAACCTTGTCATCTACTAGCCTTGGTGATTACGTAGCCCTACGATGGTGATTTGGACAGTGACGTCACAAAGCAATCACCGGAAGTTCAGGATGAGCATGACCTTGTCATCTACTAACCTTGGTCTTGCGATGGCGATTTCGACAGTGACGTCACAAAGCAATCCCCGGAAGTTCAGGATGAGCATAACCTTGTCATCTACTAACCTTGTTTGGCATGTAGTTTTCTGTTTCGTGAGCCTAGGTGGAATCAGAGGTCAACCGTTCGAATAGTGAACGAATGTTGATGCTTCTGGATGTCTTCTGTTCAGCCGACCCGGGAGCGCAGTGGTTTAAGCGATGGATTCTGACCATTCGTCCAAGAAGGGTCCGGGTCCGGATACCGGTGAGGCATGGATGTTGTGTTTTTTTTACGGCGCTGGCTATCTCCCTGCCTGGAACAAGTGACCGTAAATTAGGGACGGGCGATTGCTTATATTTTATTGAGTTGCTCATGGTGGTCGTTAAGGTGGATCCACCTAAAATCTTTGCCTTGTATTTCCAATGGGCAAACTTTGTAGCCATTTTCTTCACAATTCATGCGTTTCCAAGGAGGAAAATTAGAACATCGATAAAAATAAATTCATTTTATTGCCTATTATACTTGATATTTTCTAAAACTTAACCATAATTATATTAAAAATCAACAACTTTTCCTTTGGTGTGTTGAGACCAGAAAATAGATAGCTCCACATCTACATGTGACTTACTATCACGTCGCATTTTTTTTTCAATAATTTTATTAATTTTTGGAATGGAATCAAACTTTGAATGAATTAGTGCGACAGTCTGGAATGTTTAGAATTATGTGAGCCACTTAGATTAAATGTTCTGATAGTAATCTAGCTGAAAAGGTTAACAGAATTGTAAACTCTGCTGATTTTGAATTTCGAAATAAACCGGCAGGCTCACTGTACAACATTTTCAGCTAAATTAATGTTACAATATTTAATCTAAATGGCTCGGACGATTCTAAACATTTTGGACTATCGCACGGATGGACACAAGTGGTGATTGCAATCCAAAAATTAATGAAATTATTGAAAAAAACGCAATGTGATAGCATTTAGTAGGTCACATGTAGGTGTGGCGCCATCTATTTTCTGGTTTCAACACCACCAATGGAAAAGTTATTGATTTTTAGTATAATTACGGTTACTTTTTGAAAATATTAAGTATACTAGGCAATAATATGAAGTTATTTCTATCGATATACAAATTTTCGTCCTTGGGAACGCATTAATTGTGAAGAAAATGGCAACAGAAGTTTTCTCATTGGAAATGTACGGCAAAATTTTTAGGTTGATCCACCTTAAACCTTCAATAAAACAAAAACAAAAAAAAAGTCTTCTGTTTATCTGTTTAGCTCTTTAACCGGCTGGGACGAATTAACTCGGGATCAGCGGAATGTGCTCATCAGCTCAAACGAATATATTTGCTGTCTAAGAAGTGGATCGAACGATGTTGGAAGAGTGGATTGGAAATAAAAAAGAGTTGCCTTCCTCTTTATTCAAAGTTGTCTTTTAGGGAGGTGATTGACACTACTCCTTTCTGACTGATTACCTGCCAAAAGGGCCATTATAACAATGGCAATTTACCTAAGAAAGGAGAAAAAGTATGTTTCAGCCATTTGTTTCTATACATTGGCATCATGTCCGCGTTAGGGTAAAATGTCAACTCCTACCCTTCATACCATTGGTCATTGAGCAGAGGAGCTAGAAAGAGCGCCTGCCACTAAAGGGTATATGCAAGAAGATTTGGAAAACTTGAGATAGGTCGGTTCTGCTGTGATGAGAGCTGGAAATAAATTGTTTTCCGCCTTCATAAAACCCGATTGCTATCTGAACGTTTCTGTTTTGAGGGCGCAGAAAACATTTGGCACTGTTTGGTTCAGTATCATCGGACGCTTGAAGGGGTAAAAGTGTTACTGTATTTCATGCGCTGCAAAAATTTCCTGATTGGCCTTTCTGTCGTATTTGAAATTTTATGGGGAAAACTTGGTTACACGTTTAAGAGTACTTAAACGCCTTTAGTATATCATGTTTGAGATTTTATTAAAAATACCGGAATTTCTTTAAAATAAATATTCAAAATGCCAGTATGATCAGTTGCAAAATCCAGTACTGCCTATTGCGACTGCTAAATACCCGAAATATTTTCTAAATAGAAGAATGTTGCACTTTGTGATAGTGAATTTGACTACATAGGAATTGACTACAGTGAATTTGATTACAGCATTTGACACTTTAAATGCACTTAAAGTGACTCAATTGACTGTCTTAAAATGACTCAAGAGTCACTTTAAATGCATTTAAAGTGACTCACTTGACTGTCTTAAAGTGACTCATTTCACTGTCTTGAAGTGACTCATTTTACTGTAAATGACTGTCTTAAAGTGACTCATTTCATTGCAACTTAAAGTCAATTGAGTCATTTTAAATGCACTTCAAGTGACTCAACTGACTTTGTGACAGTGAATTTGACTACAAAACTTTTAAACAGAAGATAGAAAAAATATCTTCTGTTTAAAAGTGTCACTGTATTTCATGCGTCGCAAAAATTTTCTGATTGGTTTTTCAGTTGTATTTGATTTTTTAGGGAAAAAACTGATTACACATTTAAGAGTATTAAAATGCCTTTAATTTATCAAGTTTGAGATTTAATTTAAAATACGGGAATTTTTTTAAATAAATATTCAAAATGCCAGTCTGATTAGTTGCGATATCCAGTACTGGCTATTGCGACTGCTAAATACTCGAAATAATGTCTAAATAGAAAAATGTTGCACTTTGTGACAGTGAATTTGACTACATAGGAATTCACTACAGTGAATATGACTAGAGAATTTGACACTTTAAATGCGCTTAAAGTAACTCAATTGACTGTCGTAAAGTGACTCAATTCACTGTCTTAAAGTAACTCATTTTACTGTAAATGACTGTCTTAAAGTGACTCATTTTACTGTAAATGACTGTCTAAAAGTGACTCAATTGACTGTCTTAAAGTAACTCATTGAATGTCTTAAAGTGACTCATTTCATTGCCAATTAAAGTCAATTGTGTCATTTTAAATGCACTTAAAGTGACTGAATTGACTTTGTGACCGTGAATTTGACTACAAAACTTCTAAACAGAAGGTAGAAAAAAAATATCTTCGGTTTAAAAGTGTTACTGTATTTCATGCGTCGCAAAAAATTTCCTGATTGGTCTTTCAGTTGTATTTGACTATTTAGGGAAAAAACTGATTTCGCATTTAAGAGAATTAAAATGCCTTTAGTTTATCAAGTTTGAGATTTTATTCAAAATACGGGAATTTCTTTAAAGTAAATATTCAAAATACCAGTATGATCAGTTGCGATATCCAGTACTGACTACTGCGACTGCTAAATACCCGAAATATATTCTAAGTAGAAGAATGTTGCACTTTGTGACAGTGAATTCAAAAATATTTTCGCTGGTTTTCGTCCGTGCAGCTAGCCGCATAAATCATAAAGTGTTGATAACCAACGCCCGACTGCTCTCTCCAAAAATGCAGCCAACTCAGAATGGATTATAATATATTTTGGTGTTGGAGGAATGATGGATGTAGGCACTTGTTTCTCTCAAAAGCACGAAGAGATTGGGGGAAGGGAGTAAAGAGAGAGGGAGAGAGAGTAACATTTTCTCGGCCTTCGCACCATTAAAATGCTTTGTGCGGCAACTCCATATGATGTGCCAAACCGTACGCACGCATTCGGGTAACTTACGTGTTTAAATTTAATTTACAGAATGTTGTGGGAATTTATTTTGAGTTCCATTTTCGAGTGACACGCAAAAGTAAAAAAGATCAGGAAAAAAAAAAGAAGAAAAAAAGAAACGCCCACCTATCCGTATAATATCTTGTGCAACAAACACCTAAGCGGATTAGATGTTTTGGTTCCAAAATATCAATAAAGTTCTGCTTCTGAGAAGCGAAAGTCTCATGCTTTCGAAAACCTCCTACACGGAATCCATTTCTCAACGTAACTCATTAAATGTTAATTTACAATATGAAAGTTCTTTGTTGAAGTATTACCATTGCCCGCATGGTTCCGTCGAACAGTTTCACTGTTACACGTTTTTGACTGCAATTAAAATATGCTAGTAGCCATAATTTCTTTTGCGTCTGAATATAATCATCATCAACCAATTTTAATCTACTTCTGGAGACTGGTTAAATTCTAATGAATTAATAATTAATGTTAATAAAACTAAAGCAGTGATTTTTTCCTAATATGTTATCTCCTTTAACACCAAATGTACAAATATCCCTTAATAATAAAAGAATTGATATAGTAACTTCATTCAACTACCTGGGAACTACAATAAATTTTCACCTCAAATGGAAAAAACATATTGATTTTCTTGTAATGAAACTGTCTAGAAATATTGGTATGGTGAGTAATACCCTGACTGATCTTACAACTAAAACATTGATCCCATTGTATTAACACACTATTTCAAACTCATATCAATTACTGCATACTATCATGGGGACAAATACCATAATACAATATTAATAAACTAGAAATTCAACAAAATAAATTCATTAGACTAATTGATCTCAAATCGCATCCTAATACTCGACCTATAATAAATTTTAGAACAAAAGTATATCCTGATAAATATAATATACTTACTTTTACTCAACTATACTATTTTAATCTTGGTAAAATTATGTTCAGACGAATTAAATACAATTTATATTCAGATCTCATATTTCTTAATACACATGCACATTCGTATGAAACAAGGAATAAACTACAATTACAACCTATTTTTCCAAAAACGGAATCAATTAAACTTACTCTAAATTACAGAGGCCTTTAATACTGGAATTCTTTACCTACCAACCTGACTAACTTAAACAATTTTAATTAATTAAAAAAAATTAAAACTCGATCTTCTTCAATAATTAAGAAAAAGGAAAAGATTGGCAAAACATCTTCTGATTGTCTAACTTGATGCGTCTATCTGTTGTTTCATATGTTTTTTCTTCGGAGAGTATAGAGCTATGTCAGGCCATTTTGGCCTTTTCCCTTGTCTTCCCTGTTGTTACAGTCTATGTTCATTATTTATGTACTGTCATTTATTTTCCCACTCGGTTTTTCTTTCTTTCCTTTCTTCTAAGAGCATGTAACAACAAAAACAAATAAATAAATAATAAACACAGCAAAAAACCTGGTCAGTCTCAGACAGAGAACATGGTTCCACAAAACATACCAGATTTGAAAAATAATAAAAATTTGACCGTTTGTAATTTATAACAAGAAAGATGACATCGAATTTTCAGATGCAATAATCACGTCTTTTGAACCCGTTCTGACGCGAATTAAATTTATCAAAGCTATTCAAAGTCAGCGGTTTGGGAAATAATCAACTGGTTCTAACAATCGATAAAACGACCAGAAAGAGAAACATCTACTTAGTTCCACCAGCGGATAAAAAGCATTATGGAGATTAACAAATGGCAAACCATAAGTTTCTCATAGTACAAGGAAGGTACCAGAGAAATAAAGATTTTCAAATCGAACAGTTAAAAGGAGAAATGTAGAAGAAACCATGATATACACTCATTGCCATAAAAATCCGCGCACCAAGATAAAAACCATGCGATTAACGAGAAACTCGGCGAACAGCTACGGGCAAAGCAGACATGCAAATGATTAAAGTTTCGAGCGATTCCGCATGCTCGCGCGTCCAAGACCGGCGCTGCAATCGCAATCCTTGGGGCTTATAAGGCACCGCGCAGGGGACTCCACATTCGTGCCGAAGTGCACGGTAAGAGTTAAGTGAAATCCCTGAGCTATAGAGATGCCGAGGAGCCACAGTAGATGTGCTTACGTGCAACTGACGGAGTTTGAACGAGGCCGAATCGTCGGGATGAGAGAAGCAGGATTTCCAGCGGGCCGAATCAGCGGCCATTTAGGCCGGGCGGACAGTACGGTGCGATTGTTTTGGGAGCAATGGACACGGAAAGGCACCCGGACACCGCGGCTCTGAACGCTCTTCAACAAAGAAATAATTTTTCAAATCGGACTCTTAGAAGCAGAAATATTGACTAAAATAAGATATACGTTTACTATCTCTGGCGTAAAAAGCAAGCGTTACTTTAAGATGAAAGTATTGTCAAGCGCTTTTTTCTATGTGAGCTGTATCAGTCCACGAAATAATTTCTAAAAGCGAGTTTTCAGGAGCTCAGTTTTTGCTGCAAATACATCAGAAGTAGAATTTAACACTTACGCCCTCTGGTGGTCAAAACGTTGTTTGCCAAATATTATAAAGTATATGAAAAACATTTCCCACCAGGTGATGTATGCGATACAGGAAAAAGTTTTTAAATCCTAGTTTTAGAAATAATAATATCGGGAAAACCGCAATTTACATTAACGCATCCTAAATTGCTTACCAAAAGTCTATGAACTGCTTGAAAATTTTGAAATTATATGAAAAACATGTCGCACTGGACACTCTATCCAATAAAGAAGAATTTTTTTTTTCAAATCGGACTATTAGAAGCAGGGATATTGACAAAAATATGATATGCACCTACGACCCCTGGCGGAGAAACCATGCCATATTTTAAGAAGAAAATACTCCGCAAAGGTTCATTGACGTGAGTGGTATTGCTCCGCGAACGAATGTTTTCAATCGATGTTTTAGATACTCAGATTTTGCTGCAAATACATCAGAAGCAGAAATAAACGCTTACGCCCCCTGGTGGCCAAATCATTGCTTACCAAAAATTAGAAATTACATTCAAAACATTTCCTATCAGGAGCTGTATGTGCTGAAGAAAACATTTTTTGAAATCGGAGTTGTAGAAGTAGAAATATCGAGGGAAACGCAATTTAATTTTACTCTCCCTAGCGGAAAATATATGCGTTACTTGAAAAAGTGGCTATACCTAAAATAGTCTTCGACATAAATGGAATCGAAAGGTAAACGAATTTTTTCAGTCGGAGGGTAGCCATAATCCTGCTGGCGGTTGATCATCCTCGACTCACGGGATTACAACACGCAACTTATAAATATCGTATCGTATGTCGAGGCCTTTATACGACGGACGCGCCGTTTAAAAATTTGAATACTGCTATGCCATGGCTTTTGGCATTTAAGTGTAATGTGTCATTAAGTTTTGTCATCACGTTTAACGAAAAGAAACTAAATTTTCATAAGAACACCGTAACTCAAAACGAAGGTTAAATTAGACGTGTACCTCACAAATTGTACTGTTTCTAAAATATGAACAAATGAACCCAAGTTTCGTTCGCCAACTAGTCTCTTCTTGGATGTGGGCCTCGCTTGTAGTCTATTGTCCGAGCAAGATGTAGGCAGCAGTCACATCTGCACATGTTCCATCAACCTCGTAACCTTTAGTTCTGGTAAAAGAATTATACATGAATTTTGATTTTTGTACGTTTTTGTTTAAGCCTACTCATTCATTCTGGTAAGGAAGTTCATGTATCACACTCAAGAACTGAGAGGTGCATTTGGGAAGCCGACAATGCCACCTAGTTGAGCAATGTTCTAGGCGACGGGTTCTATGTAATTTTTCGGTTGCCGTGTGTTAATAAAGATTTTTCGGTTGCCGTGTGTTCTTAAACGTGGAAAGACTGATGACTGTCAATTTATATTTTCTCCACGTATTTAGAAGATTTTCACCATTTCTTGGATTTATTAGCTATAATTGAATAGATTATGTCGTTAAGCTCCACTATACCGAGACGTCTCAGTTACAGAGCCAATCCCTACGGATTTTTTGAAGTCAGATGCTGACAGATAAACACACATAGCACCTTGGATTGTTGGCACCGTAGGGTAAGGCGAACGCACTCGGCTAGTTATCGACAGATCTGGAGTTCGATGTCAGCGGTGTCGAAATACAATTTTTAGGTTGCTCTGTGCTAATTAAAGAAAAACGTGGAAAGATCGATGACTTTGTCTGTTTGCATTATCTCCACGTATTTGGAAGATTTTCTGACAGTTCGTTCGAGATGGGTAAGTGTTCGAATCGGGGTGAGGCGTGGATGTTGTGCTTTGTCTCAGGGTGATGGCTCTCTCTCTCCTCTCTGGGGCCATTGGCAGTAATTTACGGACGGGAGACTACTTATATCCAATTGAGTTGCTGAGGACAGAGTTGGAAACGGGTCAAAAATTTTGGACCCAGACCACGCATAATTGGACCCTAACAGGACAAATCCGCTTTGAACTAGATCAGATCAGATCATATGTAGAGGATTTTAGAAAGGGAGTGTCTGACCCCAGGTCTTAAAGCACCCTTAGAAATAGAAAACTAGTAGCTTCGTGCTAGAATACCCAATAGAAAAGTGACACGGAAACAAGGTAGAAAGGGGAGGAAGACGCCCTTATTTACTACTGGGGGGCTGGCAGTATCCGGTGTCCGACGGCTTAACGTGCCCATCCGACGCACGGCGGATTTTTAGTGGTTCGAGCGCTCGTACCTTCTCAGGATCGAACATGAGGTTCCTCCGTGTCAGTTACACATGTTTTCAAACACATCTGCGAGAGCTGAAGAGTCCCTGCGCAGTAATGTTAAGGCTGTTTCATCTCATTTTGATGGCGCTACAGTCAAATTGTTTTGGATTAAGAGACTTGTTGTATGTTTAATTTCAGTTTTTGCTGTTTTCTTGGTAACATATCAATCTTCAGAATATGTTTTACTGCAAAACCAATTTTCAAAAGTTTATGACAAGTTGAAATTTTCAAAAATGTGGATGTTGTTTTCATCATTGCCCCTCAGAAGGAAGGTACACTTTCCCTTATGAGTACACTTTTCCTTCATATTGCATGACAAATCATCTGTCAGTTCCACAGCGCGGACGTTTCGTTGAAAAAAAAATGTTTGTGCTTTTCAAAAATGAAACGGAAATAAAGTCAAAATCGTGTCAACAACAACTTTACTCTACCCATTGATCTGCTGACCAGTTGACCCATGACCTCTTTTCATTTCTGGCTCACTGTGGTCGTTACCTCTGTCAAAAAAACTGACCATGTTTTAGCCATAACTTACCGATGTTTGGTGGTTTTCCCTTTCTTAGAAAACTTCTCGGAGTTACTACTCAAGACTGACCGTCAGCCCCGATCAAGCCTTTTCGTCTCGGATATGCGAAAAAGTCTTCTTGCCATTACAATTCGCCTTTGTCAAACTGGCATAAGTTCGCTGCCGTTCCCATCTCAAGAACAAGCATAACTCTGACTAACAACAGTTACTATCAGGTGTTATTTTTCCAGTTTCATGGCCTTCACGTGCGCCGTTGTCTAATTGCAGTTTCTTCGATTTGCTTACAAACGCGCTAGTCATAGTATTTTGGTTCTTTCGTGTGTACAGGGACGGAAATAAATATTTTTTTATAAAAATAAAATTGCAGAAAAAAACCCCAGCAGAATGGACGAAGAAGATGAGACAGAGTAAAGTCGAAAGTCATTAATAACGAGGAACAATATACCAACTACACATCTATATAAGAAACAGTAAGACAATATTAGTAATCCGGTGTATTAATGCTGGCGTACCAGATGGCATAAAAACAGAAATAGTATTTCCGAAGCTTTTGCAGATCTGCGAGATTGTTTTTTCTGAGAAGCAATACAGAAAACATTTCTTGGGTAATCCATCCGGTTGATGTGAAAAGGCTTGGAAACCATTATCTCTATTTTTACGCCAATAAATGGGATTAATAATATAGTTTAGTTATTTTTATATAAAGCCGCAAGATTGGGAAAACGAAGGAAACGAGTTAGTGATGCCGACTGCAATAAACAGGTACAGTGGCCGAGAAAAGAAATGCACGTACAGAAAAGAAGAGAGACGAAGATGAAAAAATAAGGAAATGTGTGCGCGTTGATTGTGCAGATTGATAACGGGAAAATAACAAAAAAGTTCCAGTAAGACACAGACAGCGAAGGCAGGAAGAATGAGAAAAAGAAGAGTGGGACATCGAGAGAGTGGGAGCAAATTGTTTGAGAAAGAGAGACGGAGGAAGAGTTTTAGAAAGAGAGAGAGAGGGGGGAAAGCGTTGAGAAAAGAGACAGAGAGAGCGAGAGAGGTTGAGAGGGTGTTTGAGAAAAAGTGAGAAGGCAAGAGAGAAAGCAGAAGAAAGAGGTTGGGGAAGAGATAGGGGAAAAGTGTTTGAGAAAAGAAACAGGGGGAGCAAAGAGTTTGAGAAAGAGAGAGAGAAGGAACAGAGCTGAAAAATATATAGGTCGTAACAGTTTGAGGTTGACAGAGAGAGAGACAGAGAGAGAGAGGGGGGGGCGAAAGAGTGCGAAAAAGCGAAAGGGGAAGAGTTTGAGAGAGAGAGGCGAAAGAATGCGAAAAAGCGAAAGGGGAAGTGTTTGAGAAAGAGAGAGAGAGAGGATGAAAGCGTTTGAGAAAATATAAGAGAGAAAGAACATGTTTGAGAAACAGACAGAGAGAGAGAGGGGCAAAGTGTTTAAGAAAGAGAGAGAGTGAGAAGTGAAAGAGTTTGAGAAAGAGAGGGAGGTGAGGAAAGAGTATCTGAGAAAGAGAGATAGATACATATATAAAGAGTATTAAAAAGGGAGAGACAGAAGCGACAGAGTTTGTGAAAGAGAGAGAGGCGACAGAGTTTGTGAAAGAGAAAGAGAGAAGGAGAGAGAGATAAAGAGTGTTAAAAAGGGACAGAGAGAGAAGCGACAGAGTTTGTGAAAGAGAGAGAGGAGACAGAGTTTGTGTTTATGGGAGAGAGGCGACAGAGTTTGTGAAAGAGAGAGAGAGAGGAAGAGAGTTTGAGAAAGAGTAGAGATAGAGTTTTCGAAAGAGAGGGAGGTGAGGAAAGCGTATCTGAGAATGAAAGAGAGAGAGAGAGAGAGAGAGAGAGAGAGCGGAAGGAGTTAAGAACGAAAGAGAAAAAGAAAAAAATTGAGAAAGAGAGTGAGAGAGAGAGAAAGAGTTTAAAGAGAGAGAGAGAGAAGGAACAGGGTTTGTGAAAGAGAGAGAGAGAGAGAGAGAGAGAGAGAGAGAGAGAGAGAGTTTGAGAAAGAGGAGAGAAAAAGTTTGCGAAAAAGAGGGAGGTGAGGAAAGAGTATCTGAGAAAGAGAGAGCGGAAGGAGTTAAGAAAGAAAGAGAAAAAGAGAAATTGAGAAAGAGAGTGAGAGAGAGAGAGAGAGAGAGAGAAAGAGTTTGAAAAAGAGAGAGAGAGAGGGGGAAGAGAGTTTGAGAAAGAGGAGAGAAAAAGTTTGCGAAAAAGAGGGAGGTGAGGAAAGAGTATCTGAGAAAGAGAGAGCGGAAGGAGTTAAGAAAGAAAGAGAAAAAGAGAAATTGAGAAAGAGAGTGAAAGAGAGAGAGAGAGAGAGAGAGAGAGAGAGAGAGAAGCGACAGAGTTTGTGAAGGAGAGAGAGGCGATAGAGTTTGTGAAAGAGAGAGAGAGAGAGAGAGAGACGAAGAGAGTTTGGGAAAGAAGAGAGAAAAATTTGCGAAAGAGAGAAAGAAATAATTGTGTATATAAAAAAGAACGAGAAAAATCAAATATCTAGTGTTAGAGAAACAAAGAGCTGAAGGGACAGAAAAGATAGGCAGAAGGAAGGTATCGAATTGGAAAGTATGAGAGACAGAAAGATTTTATAAAAACAGTGAGAAAGAGGAAAGAAAAAGATAGGAGCAAAGAGAGAATAAAGCAGATCGGCTCAAAGTAAAAAAGAAGAAGCAAAATGAAAACCTAGAGAGATAAAAATGGAGATTACGAAGAGAAAGAGAGAAAAAGACCGGAAGAAAGAGCTAAAATGACAAGGAGAAGTAATAAAAAAAGGAACTTATAGACTTTGTAATAAGGGGGAGAGGTTAAACAAGTTTTTATAGAAGGACATGCATAGAAAAAGGGAGGGAAAGAAAATTTAAGAATTGTAACCGAAAGCGAGATATAAAAAAGAAAAATGAAAGAGGTTAAGAACAGAGAGAGACAGAAATAGAAAGGGAAAGAGCCGAGTGCATTTTGTGGATAGGTGATTGCTGTTTATATAATTTATACTCACTAATGCAGAGGATGTTCGCACATTTCCAGAACGTTTCTGATAAGAAATTAAAGAATTAAAAAAAGTTCAAATAATTGAAACTGGCAACAGCGTGTTACATGAACATGAATGAAGCACCTGCAGCAGTTAAATAGCGCCACAGTGCCACGTGCTAAGAAAATGGCGTACGCTAACAAGCTATGGGTAGAAGGTTATGTTTTTGGTCTTTACGAAGAGAAATATTCGTATTCTGTAATTAGAAAACGCTGTGAAAATCATGGAATTAGCATCTCTAAGTGCAAACAAAAAGGCAATATTATCTACAATGCAGGGAAAAATCCTCAAGCATTGCTTTAATACATGCACAGTTGACGTGGATTAGGAACAACAAATAGAAGTCATCGCTCTTTTCACGTTTATAAGTGAGTCACGGAAAAATTATCATCGGCCGCTACCGGGAATCGAACCAAATGCTCCAAGGAAGTAACATGGCAGGTGGTTTGCCAGTTTATCGTATGTGAGCTTGGAGAATTTCGAGGCCGCTGTGGTGCAGTGGAAGCACGTCCGGCGCGTAACTGAAGGACCCTGGGTTCGATTCCCGGTGGTGGCCGATTAAACATTTTCCGTGACTCACTTATAAACGTGGAAGAAGCGATGACTTTTATTTGATGTTCCTAATCAGCGTTAAATGTGTATTTATTATTCATTCGTCTTCTAATTATTTCTTCAGTTGCTCCTGTTCGTCTTTGGTGAATCCATAGCATTGTGCGGAGCTCCAAGAAGCAACTTGCCAGGTGGTTTGGCAGTTTGTCGTTTCTGAGTCTGGAGAATTTCGATCCCGCTGTAGTGTATTGGAAGCATATCCGGAGCGTAACTGGAAGACCCTCAGTTCGATTCCCGGTGTCGGCCGATAAGAATGTTTTCGTGACTCACTTATAAACGTGGAAAGAGCAATGACTTCTATTTGAAGCATTACTTTTAACAAGGAGAAAAAACGCCAAAAAATATCCAAAGGTACGCACACTTATGTGACGTACCTGCCCAGCAGGACGCACATGACGTAAAGGCAGATAGCAGTCAGAACGAACGTCTGCGTAGCTCAATTGGTAGAGTGACTTATTCCGGAGTGAGGGGACCCTGGTTCAAGCCCCGGCGTTGACAAAAATGACGGAGAAATTTACTTCGTTATACTTACGATAATTTCAAAAGTAAGTTTTGTGCTCTTAAAAGAAAACACACAAACCTAAAGAACAATCGCTATGTCGTTAGAAATCTCCGTATCAACTCTAAACAAAATAATAAAAAAGATTTTAATCTGAAAAAGAAACAAAAATACATAATAACAAATATATATACGATCGATGAAGAAACGGGTTTCTGTACGCCCAATTAATGTGAAAGACAATAAAAATAAAAAGTGAA
This sequence comes from Macrothele yani, assembly GCA_039090855.1. Taxonomy (NCBI): domain Eukaryota; kingdom Metazoa; phylum Arthropoda; class Arachnida; order Araneae; family Macrothelidae; genus Macrothele; species Macrothele yani. Next base: position 11,668,041 of record CM076999.1, on the reverse strand, counting down.
CTCCGTTTATTAGGCGTAGAAAATAAGGGAATCAAAAGATGCTAGCTTTCACTACCTCCGGGTAGCTTCATCAGGCATTTAGTAGTTAAAGATCGCAGAAGCAACTGGAACAAATGTATTCCTGAGAATATAATTAAATTCAAAATAAGTAAAACACTTGCACGATGTCACGGGTTGTTTGATCCCAGGGCCGGGTGGTCACGTGTAACTTCTAGGAGCCGGTGCCATATGAAAGGAAGGCTCGTGGTTACATCTTTGTTACACACATTCCGTCGCGTGATGATCTCGATGGTTTCACGAAGCGCAGTAGCTCTTGCGCTGACGTACGGTGCTAGTTTCTTAAAATCTCCCCATCTGGGAACTGCCCTTTCAGATGCAACATCACGGGCTAGTGCCGTCGTAAGTTTCCGGCCTTAACGTCCCTTTGGTGTTCAGAAAAACGGATCTGGAAGGATCTTTTGTCATCCCGATGTAGGACTTAACGGATGCGTCAGGATAATCCAAAGGAATAGCATAGACTCCGGCTTCAGTGAGCGTAGAAGGTGATGCGCGTTGGTCTGCTGAGAGGATATCTGAAATTTCCTGAAGAATGCTCTCCGAAGGCTAGGTTATGATATCGGCGTGACAGCTCCTAGACCTTTGTCAGATATCCTCTCAGCAGACCAACGCGCATCACCTTCTACGCTCACTGAAGCCGGAGTCTATGCTATTCCTTTGGATTATCCTGACGCATCCGTTAAGTCCTACATCGGGATGACAAAAAGATCCTTCCAGATCCGTTTTTCTGAACACCAAAGGGACGTTAAGGCCGGAAACTTACGACGGCACTATCCCGTGATGTTGCATCTGAAAGGGCAGTTCCCAGATGGGGAGATTTTAAGAAACTAGCACCGTACGTCAGCGCAAGAGCTACTGCGCTTCGCGAAACCATCGAGATCATCACGCGACGGAATGTGTGTAACAAAGATGTAACCACGAGCCTTCCTTTCATATGGCACCGGCTCCTAGAAGTTACACGTGACCACCCGGCCCTGGGATCAAACAACCCGTGACATCGTGCAAGTGTTTTACTTATTTTGAATTTAATTATATTCTCAGGAATACATTTGTTCCAGTTGCTTCTGCGATCTTTAACTACTAAATGTCTGATGAAGCTACCCGGAGGTAGTGAAAGCTAGCATCTTTTGATTCCCTTATTTTCTACGCCTAATAAACGGAGTTCACTCTTTATTTTTATTGTCTTTCACAAAAATACATAATGTTCACAGCCTTTTTTTCTAGGCATGTCTGAGCGCAGACCACGCTTTAGATTTCTTTATGAAATCGTTTAGCAGGAGAGAGATGGAAATTTTTTGTGACTATTGATGAAGCATGGATCTACCTAAACGACTGTAACACAAAAAGGTCGATTTGGTATCGCAAAACAGCAGAAAAGACTTACACACTTGGTTCGAAAAATCCAAAGAAAGTTTCATTAAAGAATTCGTGATTATTGCTGGTTTCTCCTACAATGCGAAGTTCAGAAAATTTGCAAACAGTGTTAAAATCAATTCTACATGCACGGTCGAAGCACTAATAGTGACCACCAACTAATATCCAGATTAACGGCCGTGGGCAGCGTGGACAGCAGCTAGACGGGCTGGGAGTGACTCACTAAGGTGCTGGAAGGTGTTTACAGGTATGTGGAGTCATGCTGACTGCAGTTCATCTGACAGCTGCTGGAGGATGTGTGGTGGAGGATCCATAGAGCGAACAAAACGATCGAGGTGCCCCCACAGTTGCTCAATTGGGTTTAAGTCGTGGGGGATTAGGGGGCCAGTGAAGTACTTTGAAGTCTTCATCGTGTTCTTCCAACCACTCTCGGACATATCTGGGTGTGTGACACGTCGCATTGTCGTTCTGGAAGATCCCATCCGCCACAGAGAAGACAACCAGCATCTATGGGTGTACGTGCTCTGCAAAGATGGATTCATAACGAATTCGGTCCATTCACAGGTAAGAGTGGACCCAGAGAATGCCACAAAAGCATTCCCCCAGACCATAACACTGCCCCCACGAGCTCGTTTTCTTCCAGAAACGGTTGACGATTGTTTGGTCTCCGGTGTTTCCTATCTTATACGCTAACGTCAATCCGTTCGATGAAGCAGAAAACGGGACACATCGGTGAAGGCAATCCTTTGCCAATCAGCGGAGGTCACATTCCGATACTGCCGTACAAATGTAAGCCTTCTCTGCCTATGCACCTTCGTTAGCACAGCTGCAGTGACCATCCGTCAGAAACGAAGTTACATCTACGCATCAGGGATGTCTGAACTCTCGTTTTAGACACGCTTCCGGTAGACCCCTGGTTCATTCGGCCAGTGACTTGCTCCACTGTAGCGTGTCAATCGTGCCCCTCGCGCATCTTCGAAGCCGACGGTCACCTCTCACATCAATGGCACGTGTGGTGCTCCTCAGTTTCCACGTCGCTTATTCGCAATGGTGGCATTTTCTAATCACGATACAATTTAAACACAGCAGTACGTTAACAGTTCACAAGCTGCACTGTTTCAGAAATACTGCCACCCTTGTCCCGAAAGCCGATAATCATCCCTTTGGCAAATCTGACAAATAGCTCCTTTTGTCCATGACAGCAACAAGTGATATGTTTTCAGAATGCCTACTATAACGAAGTAAATTTCTCCATCATTTTTGGTCTACGCCGGGATTCGAACCCGAGTCCGCTTATTCCGGAACAAGTCGCTCTACCAACTGAGCTACGCAGACGTTCATTCTGACTCCTATCTGCCTTTATGTCGTGTGCGTCCTGCTGGCAGGTACGTCACACTATATCACACCTTATATGCCTACCCCCTAGCTAGCTCTCGACACGTGCCTTCTTTCATTTGCTACGCGCTGCTGACGCCAAAAGTAGAATGTGGACAAAATAATGTGACTCGACTATGTATCTCTGAAATCATTTTTTGACTCCTATATTTAAAGAAGAAGTAGCATTCATTTGTTCACAGAGCCCTCAAAAAGTAGAAATCCAAAAGGATATGGCTATCACTCATATATCCAAATCTACCACTCTGTTTCTTGACGAAATGAAAAAGGGACGGGTATCCATTCCCTAACTTCCGCTCGTATTCCTCCAAAGTGCCCTGTTGTGTCACCAAAGGACTATTGTGCCTTGGGACTGCTAAAAAGAGCGCTCAGACCTAAAACAATGATTGGGCTATGGAAAGCAGTGGAAGATGAAAACAGAGACGGGTATCAAGTCTATAACTTTTTCTTATATTCCTTCAAAGTCCCCTGATCTGTCACCAATGGACTATTGTGCCTTCAGACTGCTAAAAAGGGCGCTCAGACCTAAAACAATGATTGGGCTATGGAAAGCAGTGGAAGATGAAAAAAGAGACGGGTATCAAGTCTATAATTTTTTCTTATATTCCTTCAAAGTCCCCTGATCTGTCACCAATGGACTATTGTGCCTTCAGACTGCTAAAAAGGGCGCTCAGACCTAAAACAATGATTGGGCTAAGGAAAGTAGTGGATGACGAAAAAAGGAGACAGGTATCAGGTCTATACCTTTTGCTCACATTCCTTCAAAGTCCCCGGATGTGTCACCAATGGACTATTGTGCCTTCAGACTGCTAAAAAGAGCGCTTAGACCTAAAACAATTATTATACAATGGAAAGCAGTGGAAGATGAAAAAAGAGACGGGTATGAAGTCCATAACTTTTTCTCATATTCTTTCAAAGTCCTCTGATGTGGTACTAATGGACTATCGTGCCTTCAGACTGCTAAAAAGAGCGCTCAGACCTAAAACAATTATTGGACTATGGGGAACAGTGGAAGATGAAAAACGAGACTGGTGTCAGGTCTATACCTTTTGCTCATATTCCTTCGAAGTCCTCTGATGTGTCACTAATGGACTATGTTGCCTTTGGACTGCTAAAAAGCGCACTTAAACCTAAAACAACAATTGGACTATGGAAAATAGTGGAATAAGATACCACTACCAACTTTTAGTCCAGAGAAAGGGCAATCAGGTAGAACATTTAAAAAAGAAATAATTTTATTTTAAACATTAACTAATTTGCTGGAGATCGTTCTAAAAATGTGTAAATATCTTCTGCATGTATAAGTTCTTTCATTACTGACTAATACGCGTATGTTATTTTTTTTTCATTTATGTTGATTTTAAACCCACAAATCAATTCAAAGTTACATTATTGAGTTTTTGGAGGCATAGGAACCATTTTTTTTTTTTTTTTTTGCATTTTGGGGTAAACATTATTTATCCGTTTTCTTTTTCTTCGCTCTCTTTCTGTTTTTATATCTCAAGATGATTAAGTGTGTATTCAGCAACGGAACTTCAGTAGTTTCCTCCCATAAATAACACCACGATTCCGTCGATATTTTTTAATTTCTTATAGAAACACTGAAATAGGTTTGCGGTAACAAGATATGTACGCTTTAATGAGAAATTATCAATTAAACCGGAAAAAAAAATTCTACTAAATGAGGAAAAAAAAAAAAAAAAAAAAGTAAATTGGCCGAAATGGAAAGTAATTCATTATAATCAATCAACATTTACTTTTTTAATACGATTTCTTTCTTTTGCCTTTCCCAAAATGATAAGCGAGCCATAAGCAGTGTACAAAGAATAAGAGTGTGCGTCAGGCAAACAGGTATGTTGTGTTGACAATACACCATACATTAAAATAGATATTTTTTGGTAATGTTTCGTATCACCACTGCGATTGTTTAATTCGTAACATACACTATATTGCCAAAAGTATTCGAGCACAACAGTGTTTTGGAACAAATGGCTTTATTATCGCAATTAGTGGTTAGTCGTTCCACATTTTGCTTGTATGGCAACTGCAACCTTCGAGGCATTCAATATATTGACAAAAGTCGCCTGACACCTAAAAGAGAAACACAACATAGCATTTATTGACATACATTAGTACGGTGTCGGTCCACCTTTGGACTTAATGCATGCACTGACCCTTCGAGACATGCTTTTGACAAAGCTTTGGAACACAGTGATAGGTATGCGCTTCCATTCAGTACATAATGCTGCCGCTAACTGTTGCTCAGTAGTAGGCCATGGTTCCAAACTTCTTATGCGGTGCTCTAATTCACTTCCATCGGTGCTCTATAGTGGAGGATGGTCAAGGACCTCGCAGCGGAAGCTCCGCAGAAAATCTTGTCACACTGTTGCTACATGCGGGCATGCGTGGTTGTGCAGCAGAATAACCCCATATGACGACATCCCGGGTTGCTTACTCTTGATGACCGTTTTGAGGTTGCGTAACGAATTGCAGTATGTGGTTGCCTTGATCGTACTGCCTGCATCCAGCCAATCCAACTGCAATGGGCCATTCTCATCGAAGAAACCGCCTTTTCCAGCTCTTAACCCTTTAACGACCAAGATCCCAAAATCTTGTATCACTCTAAATACCATAACGTCCGAAACTGTCTGCTGGTTCTGCAACGTACCAGGAGATGTGACGTACCTGCCAGAAGGACGCACACCACATAAAGGCAGAAAGGAATCAGAATAAAATGTCCGCGTAGCTCAATTGGTAGAGCAACTTATTCCGGAATGAGGGGACCCGGGTTCGAATCCTGGCGCGGATAAAAATGACGGAGAAATTTACTTCGTTATAATGGCGCCCGAACTATCCGGATGACCCGACCGTTCAAAATCTCGTAATGGTGTGATGTTATTTCCACACCGCGAGATAGGAAAAATAAGAGAATCCCTTCTCCAGCACTTCGACAAACAAAAAAAAAACAAAAAAATAAGGGGGAGATGATGTAACGTACCAGGAGATGTGACGTACCTGCCAGAAGGACACACACGACATAAAGGCAGATAGAATAAAAATGTCCGCGTAGCTCAATTGGTAGAGCAACTTATTCCGGAATGAGGGGACCCGGGTTCGAATCCTGGCGCGTATAAAAATGACGGAGAAATTTACTTCGTTATAGTTCACTTTGTTTAGTAACAACAATAGTGACCGATGGTGACACCTGCTGATCCCTCATAAGTCGTTCAAATTTGAAAAACAGGTAAGGGTAAGAAATCTGGCTCTAGGTGATTCAGGCGGCTGTGGCTGTTTGTACGTACGGGCGTTTTGGGCGTTATGGTCGTTAAAGGGTTAAGGAGGACTGAGATATTTTTAGCCGTGGAGAGTTGGAATGCAGCTATTCCATACTCATCAGCTTTTGTGGCCGGGTCGAAGTGCATCACGGAGATCGAAAGCTTTTGTGGCCCGGTCGTCTGCAATCTTAGAAACGAACTGCCGTTTCTCTGCGTGGTAACGATGCAGATGCTCCAGGCAAGAACCTATTCGCCAAGTCTTCTGCTTCTCCTGGATATACTGTACTTGGGGACACATTGTGCGCAAACCTGGCTGTACCCCAACCGCCGATGGTTTTAACAGTTCCCTTACTCACGGACAGCTTTGACGCAAACTCGCGGGTGGTAATTCGGCGATTCTCCTTCACAAGGTTGTCCACGGCAGCAATCGATTCCATGGTGATGGCCACGTGTCCTTCCCCAGGTCTAGGCATGTCCTCCGCGCTCACACGTCCTTTACGAAATTCACTACACCAGCGGAACACTGTACAACGTGACTGACACTCATTCCTTCATACGACGATAAATTTTGGCTCTTCTAACACCTTCTGCCATCAAAAATTGCATAATTGTCCGCTGGGCCTGTTTGGACGAATTCATGTCACAACCCAACGTAGTCAACTTGCCACCGCAAGTGCAAATAGCGCACAGGCACGTTCCGAGATAACAGCGTACTTTCTGGCATGACACGCCGTCTACCGGCGCAAATGCACGGCTCTGGGTAATTATACAGTGATGCTATTACACGAGTCTATCTTTCATTTGGCTAATCCTTATACATACCAGATGTGGCTCCACCGATCATTAGCTATTAGGTGTGCAACTTAATTCTCGGCCCGTAACCACAAGCGATCATAGAACGTCGGCAAATGCAAATAACTGTGTGCGATAGTTGCTGATTGCAGCGCCATCCAACAGCTTTCCAGGTAACCGTAACCACTCACAACTGTGTTGATAAAAGGAACGAAAGTTGACAGTGAAAGCAATGTCGTTCGAGAAGCAACATTTGAGGCACTGCCTCCTGTTCGCGTTCCAGCCGAAACAACGTGCCAGCAAATGATCTGTGCTGCTTTGGGTGAGGCTGTTGTGTCTTACAGTACGTGCAACAAGTGGCTCCAGCGGTTTAAGCAGGGAAATTTCGATCTCCGTGATGCAGAACGTCCGGGACAGCCACAGAAAGTTGACGATGAAGAACTTGAACAATTATTGGACGCGGATCCCTCTCGCACACAGTCAGATCTCGCCCTGGAACTCGGTGTAACACGGCAAGCCATTGCAAAGCGCCTGCACAAGCTTGGACGGATTCACAAGGAGGGCCGTTTGGGTGCCCCACCAACTCACAGCTGCGAACATGTCTAGGCTGTACGATGTTGTTATGTCCTTGGACTCCAGATTCGAGAAGAAGGATTTCCTCCACAAGATTTTGACCTGTGATGAGTAGTGGATCGTCTACGATACTTCTAAGCGGCGCAAATCGTGAGTTTATCCAGGCCAGCCTACCACCAGTACCGCCAAACCGAATTTCCATTCCAGGAAGTTGTTGCTGTGCATATGGTTGGATCAGTGCCGTGTCGTACACCTATGAGTTGCTCAAACCTGGTCAATTCTGAGCGTTATTGTCAGCCCCTAATTCGCGTGAGTGACGAAATGGAGGCGAAAAGGCCATACACCGGCAAAGGCAGAACGTCGGTCCTGTTGCTTCAGGATAACGCGCGTCCTCTCACCGCGAAAACGACTTTAAACACGATCACCGACTTGGGATGGGAGATTTTGTCCCACCCGGCGTATTCTCCAGACTTCGCCCCGTCGGATTATCACCTCTTTCGCTCCCTGCAACATCATCTGAGTGATACGCACTTCATTTCTGTCGAGGAGGTCCACACAAGTATTCATCACTTTATCATCTCGAAACAGCTCTCTTTTTCCGCAGTGGCATTCGGCAGCTCCCTGACCGATGGGTCAAATGTATCCAACACGACGGGAATTATTTACCTGATTAGGAACGTATTCGATTTGCTATAATTTGCTGTCAACGTGTCGTTCCTGTGGCAGAGAACTAAGTTGCACACCTAATACATCGACGCACTTGGTAGCTATGGTACCGTGATGCTGATCATTTTTTCTGTATTGCCTAATGAACATATCCTCTAAAAATCAAACTTGTATCTCTACTCCTTCCAAGCGTCTAGAAATATTTACTCATTATGACAGAACTTGTTAATTAATACAGCCATTTTACGTGGACCAGGAACATCAAGCAAAGATCTTCGCTCTTTTCCACGTTTATAAGTGAGTCACGGAAAAATTCTCATCGGCCGCCACCGGGAGTCGAACCCAGGGTGTAGCGGAAGCATATCCGGCGCGTAACTGGAAGACCCTGGGTTCGACTCCCGGTGGCGGCCAATGAGAATTTTTCCGTGACTCACTTATAAACGTGGAAAGAGCCATGACCTATGTATGATGTTTCTGATCCACGTCAAATGTTTGTATTAATTATTCATTCGCCTTCTAATTAGTTCTTCAGTTGCTGCTTACCATCTTTGGTGAATCCTCAGCATTGTGCGGGGCTCCAAGAAGCAACCTGCCAACTTGGCTTGGCAGTTAGCGTGTGTGAGTCTGGAGGAACTTGAGGCCGCTGTGGTGTAGCGGAAGCATATCCGGCGCGTAAGTGGAAGACCCTGGGTTCGACTCCCGGAGGCGGCCAATGAGAATTTTTCCGTGACTCACTTATAAACGTGGAAAGAGCGATGACCTTTGTTTGATGTTCCTGGTCCACGTTAAATGTCTGTATTAATTATTCAATCCCTTTCTAATTATTTCTTCAGTTGCTGCTTACCATCTTTGGTGAATCCCCAGCACTGTGCGGGGCTCCAAGAAGCAACCTGCCAACTTGGCTTGGCAGTTAGCGTGTGTGAGTCTGGAGGAACTCGTGACCGCTGTGGTGAAGCGGAAGCATATTAGGCGCGTAAGTGGAAGACCCTGGGTTCGACTCCCGGTGGCAGCCAATGAGAATTTTTCCGTGACTCACTTATAAACGTGGAAGGAGCAAAGATCTTTGTTTGAAGAACTTTTAAATTGTACTCTTCTTGTATGAATTGTTTGCCTAATGCATATACGAGACATTTCACTTTTTAGAAACTGGGTATGCTTTGATTGCGAATCATGTTATTTGGTTTGCTGTATTTCAAATGAATGACTTGATCCGGAGAGATATTTTGTAATTGTTTAACGAAAAAGAGAATAAAAGCTGGTATAAAATAGATAATCAGTTTAGCACAAAGGGAAGTACTGAATAATAAATGAATTTTAAAGAGTGATGAATTCTGTTAGCTGCAATAAGGTGAGCGAAGAAAATCCAGTTTCATGAGAATGATTTATTAAATCAAACAAATGCATAATAGATAGACGTTAAGTCATAATGTTGTTGTCTGAACTAAAACTTGTTTCACAAACGTAATTGAATTTTGCTCTTTTTCAAGCAAATAATAACAGTAATTAGTTTACTTTGAGATCAAAATACGAGTCCAAGTATTTGCTTTGTGTAGCTGCAAAACAGCAAACGATTTCATTTTAAGAAATCAAATCATGAAAAGTATTGAAAAATTTATCGTTTGTGGTGGAAAATTGATACCAGTCTTCTGACGACTCGAATTTGCAAGACAAATATAAATACTGCAATAAAATTCCAGCTCTATGGAAGTATAATAGGGAATTGTGCTTAAAACGTTACGTTCTCTAAAAAACATCGCATAATGTTAGAAATACATTTGGATATACTCACACACAGAGAGAACATTTTCAGAACACTGTATGATGAACATAAATTCAGGTTACCCTTTTCTTAAGAAGTTGAAGTAAAATTAGTTTTACGCAGAAGTTTAAGGACGTGCACACTCTTGCTGAAATGTTTTCATAAATTAAGGAAGAAACAGAAAATTTGATATACCTCAAAGTATACATTAGTAGAAAAATAATGAATATCAGAAAGAAATTTACTTAGTTTTTGTAGAATATACCAAAGCTTTTGATTCAATATATCAAACAGAAGTGAGTTCTTCAATAAAAAGATAAACATTGGTAGGAAATTAAGTCAGCTTAATAAATCAAATACACTCTACTGACAAAAGTTACCGTACACCCTTTCAAAAGCAAATCAACGAATCCGCCGTGTTGTTAAGATGCGCAGTACAGCTGAAAACGGTATAAAAACAAGCCTGCAGCTAACCACGATCATAGAGCCGCGGATGGCTTAGTGGTTAGTGGGTCAGACTATCAATGCAAGGTCCTCAGGTTCGATCCTGGGATGATCTTTCAGAGATGGTGTGATTTACTAACAATCGCTGAATATCCGCCGTGCATCGGACGAGCACGTTAAGTGACGGCCCGCAGGCTGGACCCACTGGTTAAATGGGTATCATTTCCTATGCCCCCCTTGAGAATTTCCTCACCCCTCTATGTGCAACATCGTACTTGTACTCTAATATCACTACAAACTGTTCTGTCAAAGTCGCTAGACTTGCTCTCATTCCTTCCGTTTCTGTGTCCTGCCCAAAAAGCGATCTCGCTGTAGGTGGCTGAGATACTGCACCGCGATCATAGTGCACTCTGAGGTTGGTCTTGCTGCTGCTCATAAGCTTTTCAGTTCCACTCGGAATGCTTTTCGTCGTTTAGCATGGTATAAAGAACATTTATCGTGGACTGTAGGTCAATGGAAACGGATCCTATGGACTGATGAATCCAGATACACGATCCATTAGTCTGATGGCAGTCTGCGGAAATGGCGGAGCAAGGAAAACGCTATTTATCACAGTATACTGTTCTTAAGGTCATGTTTGGAGCTGGCAGTGTACTTGTGTGTGGGTCTATTTCATGGTATGTTCCCTGCCAACTGGTTATAGTGGATAAACCTGTTAACCACCACGTCTACCTCTATATTCTGGACAACTATGCCCTACCAACTCTGTGGCAATACTATGGAACCGAGCCTTGTTGGTACCAGCAGGATAATGCACCGAGCCGTAAAGCAACGACTGTTACGGCGTGGTTTGACGGTAATTCCGTATGGCGTGTGGACTGGCCAGCACTGAGCCCTGATCTTAATCCCATAGAGCACCTATGGGATGAATTAGAACGCCGCATAAGAAGTTTGGAACCTAGGCCTACTACTAAGCAACAGTTAGAGCCAACATTATGCACTGAATGGAAGCGCATACCTATCGCTGTATTCCAAAACCTTATCGAAAGCCTGTCTCGAAGTGCCAGTGCATGCATTAAAGCCAAAGGTGAACCGACACCGTACCAATATATGTCAATAAATTGTATGTTGTGTTTCTCTTCTAAGTGCCCGGTGACTTTTGTCAATATAATATATACAGCAAGGGTACAGCAACAATAAATTTGGAGAGCATGGGCTCGGTTTCCAAAGAGGAGAGAGCTGTTATACAAGGAGAAACACTACCTCCAAAATTATTTAATTCCGTATTGGAAGATATGTTTAGAAATTTAAACAGGGATGAAAAAGGATTAAACTTAAATGAAAGGTATCTAAATCACTTATGAATTGCTAATGGCATAGTTATCATTACAACTAGCAATAGGGAAATGCAAAATGTAATAGAGGATTTGTGGATGGGAAGTCTTAAAAAAGGTCTGACAATCAACACAGCAAAAACTAAATATATGAATCTTCAAGAAGACGCTTTGACGTCTGTAAGTTCTGTTTTACACGTTCTGTAAAGTGGATACATTCTGTGGTGGTGCATTAACTTATTCAATTAAAATATAAATCGTTTTAAAGTCCGAAAAATGTTACTCACGGAAGTGCGTGTTCAGTCCTACGTCAGTAGTTATTGAGAGTTTCTTTGTCCAAAGTTGTATCTTGCTTCAATATGGTCAGTTGTTAGGGTTAGTTCGAGAGCCATTTCGTCATAAGTTGTACCCTACTTCGGATATGTCCAGATGTTAGGGTTAGCTCCGTTCTGGCTGTGTCGACATCATATTGAATGGGTAAATGTTTCCAGATAATAATTAAAGATTCTTGAGTTAAGAGTTACTATTTACATACCACTTGAGTACGACGTGGAACTTCAAGTGGTATGTAAATAGTAACTCTTAACTCAAAAATCTTTAATTATTATCTGGAAACATTTATCCATTCCATATGATGTCGACACAGCCAGAGCGGAGTTAACCCTAACATCTGCACATATCCGAAGTGGAGTACAACTTATGACGAAATGGCTCTCGAACTAACCCCAACAACTGACCATATTGAAGCAAGATACAACTTTGGACAAAGAAACTCTCAATAACTACTGACGTCAGACTGAATACGCACTTCCGTGAGTAACATTTTTAGAACTTTTAACCGATTTATAATTTAATTGAATAAGTTAATGCACCACCCCAGACTGTATCCACTTTACAGAACGTGTAAAACAGAATTTACAGACATTAAAGCGTCTCCCTGAAGAACCTTGTGGTCACGTAGTTGTATGTGAACTTTATGATAGAATCACATGAGATATAATAAATATATGAACAATACAGAAAAGCATATAGAAAAGATTTTGATAGAAGGAAAAACATCGAAAAAATAAACGAATGCATCTACCCATACAGCACAAAACGTTTCAGATATGTATCAATAATGCTACAATCTCTCATTTCCGTTACACTTTCCGAGTTATCTTACAATTACGTTTCAGCAACATCTATTTTGTAACATAAATCTTTGTACATTACGGTTCTGTTAAATATAGCATTCACCGATACTACTGTTTTATAGTTTCCATTATACATAATTGCTACATTCCGGCGATATTTAAGATTTTGGTTTGGCAACGGCATGGATGCGCATGCGCATTTATGTCATTTCACCGTAGCACTCTCGTAGTCGTATTTCTATGTGCTACAAGGATATTCGTTGGTGATACTGTCGTACTCGAGTTAGCTAGTTAGTTGATTTAATATTTCAGCCTTTTTTATTTTGAGATTCAAGTTCATCTGAAAGTAAGTAATTGTACAAATTTTGAAGATGACAATCCGATTTTTGGCGTAAATGTGACAAGGATGGTAAGTCAGATAATATTTGAAAACTTGAAAATTTTCATCGTCCTGGAGCGGGACTCGAACCCGCGTCTCCCAGAAAACGCCTAGGTATGCTAACCACTACACCACCCAGAACGACCAAGTTTCAAGTTTCCGATCAATTTGAATTTAACCATCACAGGATTCGCTAGTCGAAGCAACCGGCATTCATGTTTAGCGAATCTGGAGGTTAATAATCCTATCCCGTGATTGCCCGGAGAAGCAGATAAATCATGAAAGAAATACGGGATTACGCCATATAATACAAATTTTGAAGATGACAATCCGATTTTTGGCGTAATACAGCGGACTGCGTTGAACCTGTGAAAACGTAAACAACTCATAATACGACTGTTGTTGCCTTTGAAACAGCTGTCGAGTGTAATATTTTTTATTGTGATTTTACATTGTTTATTAAAATGATAATGTTCTACGTAGTAAATACGTAACAGCAATATGATGTCACAAATATCTTTCAAATACGTAACAAAGTTACATATATCTTTCAAATACGTAACAAAGTTACATATATCTATCAAATATGTAACAGTAGCATGAAGTTAGTATGTTGAAGTTACAAAGAACTGTCACGTACCTGCCAGCAGGACGCACACGACATAAAGACAGATAGGAATCAGAATAACCGTCTGCGTAGCTCAGTTGGTAGAGCGACTTGTTCCGGAATAAGCGGCCTCGGGTTCTAATCCCGGCGTAGACCAAAAATGACGGAGAAATTTACTTCGTTATAATGGCGCCCGAACTATCCGGATGACCCGGCCGTTCAAAATCTCGCATTGGTGTGATGTTATTTCCACACCGCGAGACAGGAAAAATCAGAGAATTCCTTCTCCAGCGCATCGAAAAATAAAAATGTGTGATGTTGCATTCCACACAGCAGATTGACTGGGAGTTCTCAAGTGCACGTTCTACAGTGGATGGCTGCCTGCAACGATTCATGGTCACGGCTGACCCGTGGGCCATGCCCCCGGCCCTCTTTCGGGGGGAGATGTGACGTACCTTCCAGCAGGACGCACACGGCAGATAGGAATGAGAATAAACGTCTGCGTAGCTCAGTTGGTAGAGCGACTTGTTCCTGAATAAGCGGCCTCGGGTTCGAATCCCGGGGTGGACCAAAAATGACGGAGAAATTTACTTCGCTATAGACCTTCCACTGTAACGTACCGGTTATGTTTCAAAGTTATGTAACGTTTGAGAACATTTTGACGTAACCGTAAGTTTTCTGAAACGTTACTGGTACATTGCGCAACGTATCTGAAAAATCTCAATGTTTCAGTGCTACGTACTTGTTACATATATGAAATATTCTGTGTTGTGTGGGTATTTAGGTCAAATAATCAGTTTTAAAGAAAGACAAGAAAGAAAAATCAATAGAAACATTATCCAAAGTAATAGAGCTTTTTTGGAGACTGTTTAACCGGCAATCTTCGATTGTGTTTAAAAAGAAAGGTTTTCAATGCATGCATTAACTCTGTATTTACATATGGAAATGAAACATAGAGTATCAGAGAGTGACAATATAAAAATTTAAGAGTACCAGGTAGAAAGTTAGAGAGAAGAATGTTGGGAACAACAAGAAGTGGCATAGTTAGAAATGATATTATAAGAGAAAGAACAGGAATAGTAGATACTAAAAAATTATAAAAGAGTCGTAGTGGAGATGGTCTGAACATGTTGGAAGAGTGAAAGATGAAAGAGGGACACGAGAGAACGGAAACCGAGAGATGGTGAGAGACGAAAGGGGTGCTAGACCACATGATGGAGAAATGGCGTTCAGAAATGTAGAGGTGCTAAATGTTAGACTGAGGCTAAGGATTGAGGAAGTTAGAAAAGACTGGGGGAGGCCTATACCCCGCAGGGTATGCCAACAGGCTGAGAAGTAGGAGAAGCAAGTCTACATGATGAAGTGTTATGTCACATGATGATGTGTCGCAGACATGGGTGTGTCAAAAAATATAGGATGCGGCGCTGGAGAAAGAACCGGGTTTCGAACCCGGTTCTGTGTCCGATCACTTCGCAGATACCAGAGCCGAAAGATTCCAGAAACAGTTTCAACAGGCAAAGAAGTAAGAGACGCAAGTATACATGATGAAGTGTTATGTCACATGATGATGTGTCGCAGACATGGGTGTGTCAAAAATATAGGATGCGGTGTCCGATCACTTAGCAGATACCAGAGCCGAAAGATTCCAGAAACAGTTTCAACAGGCAAAGAAGTAAGAGAAGCAAGTATACATGATTAAGTGTTACGTCACATGATGATGTGTCGCAGACATGGGTGTGTCAAAAAATGTAGGATGCGGTGCTGGAGAAAGAACCGGGTTTCGAACCCGGTCCTGTGTCCGACCACTTGGCAGAGACCGGAGCCGAAAGATTCCAGAAACAGTTTCGGGGGGATTACAGAAACAGTTTCAACAGGCTAAGAAGTAAGAGAAGCAAGTATACATGATGAAATGTTATGTCACATGATGATGTGTCGCAGACATGGGTGTGTCAAAAAATATAGAATGCGCCGCTGTAGAAAGAACCGGGTTTCGAATACGGTTCTGTGTCCGACCACTTGGTAGAGACCAGAGCCGAACGCAGGACGACTGGGAGTGTTCCGGTACTTTTTTATTTAGTAGCGATAGCGACGTATTTACCTTTTTGTGAAATATCAGCCAGTTGCTTACTCTACTGTGGCTAAAAAAACTAACAACTAACTGTAATTTTAGGAAACTTCAGGCATTACAAAATAAATACATTAGACCATTAGAATTGAAACATTACTCTGATATGAATCACTTTTCACTAATGAACTCACCTATATATCAGGTAATCCCAAAAATACTGTCGTTTTTTCAACGTGTGAAGGAAAGAAAGAAAAACGTACCTGGAACAGATGTTTTAATCCATATAAGAAGTGCAACTGGTAGTTACAACCTTCTCCCATCGATCGACAAGGTTTTGAATCGCAGGTTTGTAGAATTCCATGGGTTTCCATGCAAAAAAGGCAGAAAGGGTTCCCCGTACCTCCTTCACATTTCGAAGTGTGGTCCCAGCAAAATGGTTCTGCGGGCTCCGAAAGAGGTGGTAGTCGGATGGGGCGATATCACGGGAAGCTTCTGGATGCGGAAGTTTTCCCCATCCAAAGTCCTGCAACGTGGCACAGGTCATTTTTGCTGTGTGTGGTTTTGTGTTGTCCTGCTGCAGCGGCATGCCTTTACGATTCGCGAGTGCTGGGCGTTTATCCTGCAAAACAGTGCGTAGACGCTGCAGCTGCTGACAGTAGACTTCCCCTGTAATGGTTTTGTTGGGTGGAAGCAGCTCGTAATGGATTATGCCTTGCATATCCCGCCACACAGACATCAAAACCTTTTGGGTGAAACGTCCTGGTATCGCCACTGCTGCAGGCACATTCCCTTTGGGAAGCCACTGCCGTTTACGCTTAATGTTGTGATAAAGAATCCATTTTTCATCGCCCGTGACAATTCTGTGCTAAACCGGCTCCCTTTTTTCACGGGAAAGCAAAGAAGTGCAAATGTCCACACGCTGTTGTGGAGTGAGATCATGGGGCACCTACTTATCCAGTTTCGGCACATAACCAAGGTCCTGCAGATGCCGGTGAACAGTGGAATGGGTTGAACGAACAAGAGTGGCCAATTCCTCGACTGTTGTCTGCGAATTTTCCCTCAACAGCAGCTTTCAGCACGTCGTTATCCAGCTCAACAGGCCGTCCGGATCGTTGCATAATCTTGAGGCTGGTGTCCCCCCTCTGAAATTTTTGGAACCAGCTTTGACATTTCCTGACCCCCTAGGTACCCTGCCCATATACGACATTGATGTTTCGTGTTGCTACCGTCGCTGAATGTCTTTGGTGGAACTCATACAGCATAATGTGACTAATGTGGTATTCTGACACTGCAATTTCCTTTGCGGTTTAAGTACACAACGACTGCACCTAGAACTCCCGTTTGCGGTCTCAAGTGACTTGAAGGTCTGCTCGCGTTATCCTTATTATACTCACTCTGGTTGACGTCGTAGTCTGGGCATCAGGGGACACACTACTGTTGGGCTAGCGCAAAACGACGTTACTCTTTCGTTGACCTGATATATACATACGCGTTAACCCAAATAAATATAACACATTAACATTAAAATAATTGTATAATTACAATTTGGGAAAACCCATTAACGGGAGAATAGAAAATGATATAGATCATAAATTAATTGAAACTTCCTTACCTACCCATGTCTATGACACTAGAGGAGAAGCTCAACTGAGACCAATTTTTCCCAGGACTCAGTATGTTAAAAAGTCACTAAGTTACACTTGGCCTCAATTTTGGAATTCTCTACTTCATGATCTTACAATAATAAATAATTTCAATCTATTTAAAAAAATTAAAACTTTAAGTTCTGAGACTACCAAGAATTCAAACAAGAAAGATGTCACCGAATTTTCGGGTGTAATAAGCACGTCTTTTGAATCCATTCTGACGCAAATTAAATTTATCAAAGCTATTCAAAGTCAATGGAACCGGTATGGAAAATAATAGATCTGACGGAAGAAAGAAGTTTTTCAATCGGGTCTTTAATCCCTCAGATATTGGTGTAAACGGAATCTTGAGCTAACGAACTCTTAGAAACAGAGTTATCGACAAAAATAAGATGTGACTTTAGGTCCCCTGGTGGTAAAATCATGCATTATTTTAGGAAGAAAGTATTCTCAAAAGGTTTATCCATACGAGCGGTATCGGTCCAAGAAAAAAAAATTTAGTCCAGTTTTCAGGAGCCCAGATTTTGTTACAAATACATCAGAAGCAGAAATTAACACTTATGACCCCTAGTGGCCAAACCATTCTTTACAAAACATTAGAAATTATATGAAAAACATTTTCCATCAGGTCTTGTATGCGATACAGCAAGAATTTTTCAAATCGGAGTTTTAGGAGCTGAAAACGGAATTTACCTTAATGCGGTCTAGTGGAAAGTCTTAAATGATTTACGTGAAAATTTTGAATTTACAGGAAAAACATTTCGCATCGGAAACACTATCCAACAACGAAAGAATTTTTCAAACTGGACTTTTAGAAGTAGAGATATTGACAATAATAATATATACATCTACGCCCACTGGCGTAGAAACCAAGCATTATTTCAAAAAGAAAGTGTTCCTAAAAGGTTTGTCGGCATGAGTAACATCGGTCAACAAAATAATTTTTTCGATCGAGATTTTAGAAGCTCATATTTTTCTGCAAATACATCAGAAGTGGAAATTAAGATTTTCGCCACCTGGTAGCCATACCATTTTTTACAAAAATTAGAAATCATGTACAAAGGATTTCCCATCAGGAGCTGTATCCGGTGCAGCAGGAATTTTTCAAATCGGAGATTTAGAAGCAGAGATATAGGGCGAAACGCAGTTTACCTTTACGCCCCTAGCGGAAAGTCTATGCATTACTTGAAAATTTTGAAATTATATGAAAAACATGTCACACCGAAAACAGTATCCAACAAAAAGGATTTTTTCAAATCGAACGCCTAGAAGTAGAGATATTGAAAAAAATAAGATATACATCTACGCCCCGTGGCGTAGAAACCATGCACTATTTTAAGAAGAAAATGTTCCGAAAAGGTTTGTCGACATGAGTCGTATCGGTCTACAAACGACGTTTTTTTTAATGGAGAATTTAGAAGCTCATATTTTGCTGCAAATACATCAGAAGTGGAAATTAAGATTTACGCCCCCTGGTGGCAAAACAATTTTTTTTACAAAAATTAGAAATTATGTGCAAACGATTTCCCATCAAGAGCTGTATCTGGCGCAGAAGGAATTTTTCAAATCGGAGATTTAGAAGCAGAGATATAGGGCGAAACGCAATTTACCTTTACGCCCCTAGCGGAAAGTCTATGAATTACTTGAAAATTTTGAAATTATATGAAAAACATGTCACACCAAAAACAGTATCCAACAAAGAAAGAATTTTTCAAATCGGACTCCTAGAAGTAGAGATATTGACAAAAATAAGATATACATCTACGCCCCCTGGCGGAGAAACTGTGGGATATTTTAGGAAGAAAATATTCCGAAAAGGTTTATCGATGTGTTTGGCATCAGTCCACGAAAGAATTTTTTCAATCGATATTTTAGAAGCTTAGATTTTATGGCAAATACATCAGAAGCAAATATTAACACTTACGCCCCCTGGTAGCGAAAGTATTTTTTACCAAAAATTCGAAATTATATGCAAAAGACTTTCCATTAGGAGATGTATCTGCTGAAAAAAGATTTTTCAAATCGACGTTTTAGGAGAAGAGTTATCGGAAAAAATGTAATTTACTTTTACGCCCCCTAGCGTAAAATCTATGCGTAATTTTAAAATGAAACTATATCTAAAAAACTCTTCAACATAAATGGAATCGAAATATAAAATAATTTTTCCAATCGGATGTTTAGAAGCAAATATGTGGATTAAAACGTAATTTTGAATTCGACATCATCTGCATTTACGCCTCCTAGCGGCAAAATTGTACATCGTAAAAAAAAACGAAATAAAGGATCTTTATTCGCATATTTCAAGCTTCCGAATGCAAAAAGAATTTTTCAAATTGTACTAATAGTTGAAGAGATACCGTGGGTACAGACGGACGGACAAACCGATAACAGAAGCACGATCTTTTTTTTACAAAAGACGTGCTAAATAGGGAAATAAAGGAATAAAGATAAATGAAACGGAAAATGTAAAAAAAAAAAAAGGGGGGGAGAGGGAAGAAGCGACTAAAAGGTCCAAGGGGGTACATTAGGAAAATGGGAACAGGAGGGCAAAGTAGTAGGGAAGTGGGGAAAGTTGGAAGAGGGCGGAGGAAAAGGGGAATGGGAAACAATTTTACTTAAAATTATTTCCCATCACTCTTTTTCACCAAAGCTAAAAAAATTACTTTTAGCGAATCCGCCTTTTCAGGTACATTCTCTTTTCCTGAGTTATCAGAAAATGTCATTTGACAAATTATATAGTTTTCGACTATTACTGTTTATGCATGAACGTATGTATGCTAATAAATATTCAGATGTAATTACCTTACATTGGCGTTCCCACGATCATGACCCTCGTAGTAATACTAATTTTTTAATATCTAGAGCGCGCACTAATTTTTTATTTAATAATATTAACGTGGCCTGCCCTAGGTCCTGGAATGGGTTGCAGCTTCGGATCAAGACGGTGACCCACTATTTGATATTTAAAAGTGGGCTTAAGATTTTCTTAATTAACGGTTGGTCATATCATCATCATCATCATCATTGTCAACCATTATCAATCCACTGCTGGACGAAGGTCTCCCCAAGTTTCCTCCACAACGGTCTGTCTTGTGCCAGTCTCCTCCATGTCACCCCTGCACACTTTCGAATTTCATCCACCTATCTCCCACGTGGTCTTCTTCTGGGTCTTTTCCTGTCCCTTGGAATCCAATCTAAAATTTCGGCTATCCATCGATGGTCTGTCCTTCCGGCAGTATGTCCAGCCCATTGCCATTTCAGGGATTTAACTCTGATCATGATGTCTTCCACTCTTGTCATTTTTCGGATCCACGAGTTCCTCTTCTTATCTCTCCTGGTTACACCAAGCATGCACCTCTCCATGCTGCTTTGAGTTGTCTGCAGCCTTTGTATGTCTCTTTTAGCTAAGGTCCACGTCTCTGCACCATACGTAAGCACTGGAAGGATGCATTGATCAAACACTTTTCTTTTAAGACATAATGGCATATTGCTCTTGAAAATTATGCTGTTTCTACCAAAAGCTCTCCAGGCAAGTTTTGTACGCCGATTAATTTCTTCATCAGTGTGACCCTCACTTGATATCTGCTGTCCAAGATAAACGTACGTGTCTGTTATCTCCAGCTTTTCTCCATCAATCGAAAAATCTTCATTTCGTGTAAAAGCATTGAACATCACTTTTGTCTTCTGAAAGTTAATTTTTAATCCCACTTCTTTACTCTTGTCAGCAAGTTCCTGGATCATACTCTGCAGCTCTGATGGGGTAGTTGCAAAAATGACTATGTCATCAGCAAAACGAAGGTGGGTTAGATAATCTCCATTAATCTTTATCCCCTTGTTTTCCCAGCTCAGCGACTGAAAGACACCCTCCAATGTGGCATTAAAGAGCTTCGGAGATATGGTGTCACCTTGTCTCACTCCCTTTCCAATTTTTACGTGTGTTGTATTTTCAAACAGCCTAATCTTTGCACTTGCATTTTCATAGATGTTATTAATAATATTAATGTATGCATCTTCAATACCGCAGGTTTTCAGAGCCATTGTAACTGCTGATGGTTTCACCGAATCAAAGGCTTTTTCCTAATCGATAAAAGCCATGCACAATGGAAGTTCATATTCCCTCGCTCTTTCAATTAGTTCTCTCAGCACGTGGATATGATCTATTGTGCTGTAGCCACTCCTGAATCCAGCTTGTTCTCTCGGTTGAGCCATGTCCAGTGTTACCTTCAAGCGGTGTGAAAGAACTTTAGTGAAGATTTTATAAACTACTGATAGGAGGCTGATAGGTCTGTAGTTTCCGAGATCCTCAATGTCACCTTTCTTATGTAGCAGGATCATTGTAGCGGTGTTCCAATCCTCAGGAATCTTTCCTTCATTAAGGCATCGAGTGAAAATTTGGGCGAGTACTGTTTCGATTTCTCCACTTGCTTCTTGTATGATGTCTACAGTAATTCCATCTTCTCCTGGAGCTTTTCCTCGCTTCATGTTCTTGATTGCATGTGCAACTTCTGCTGGAAGGACTGGAGGAACTCTGGTACTGGTATCTTTCATGATGTCTGGAGTGCATGTATCATCCCTTTCATATAATTTGGAGTAGAAATCTTTCACTCTTGTCAAAATTTCGCCTCTATTTCTTGTTACAGAACCATCTTCTTTTCTCAGTGCCATAATCTGTTTTCTTCCCTTACTGAGATGTCCCTTTGCTATCTTTAGGCTTTGGTTGTTTTCAATTGCTTTCCTCACTAGTTCACAGTTGAATTTTCTTACGTCTTCAGTGATACTTTTTCTTACTGTCTTGCATAGCTCTATATATTCCACTTTGGAAGTCACATCTTCTTTAGTTGTCCTCATCTCTCTTCTTTTTTGCATCAACATTTTGGTTTTTCCTGATAATTTGTTCACATGCAACTTGTTCTTAGACCCAGCTAATTTTGTTGCTGTTTCCATAAGAGCTTTGGTTACTTTTCTGTTAACTTCAGAATATATTATGTACTATTACTTTAATTTATTGTGTTACGGTTAAATTGTTCCTTGACTTGACCATTTAGATTCTTTTTTGGGGGACTAGGGTCTCGTCAGGCTATTTGTTAGCCTTTTTCCCTGGTTCCCTTGCCACAATGCATCGCAACGATTTGCTATAAAGAATATGTTGCAGTGCTTCAATTTATTTAAAACTAAAAGATTATAGTGTGACTTTGGTGCTTTGAAATTATCATTTACTTTGTTTATGCTCTCTGTGGTGAGACTTTTGATGTATTAGCTATGAAGTGTTCGCACCTTATTCTTGTCAGTTTGAGTGACTTAATTATTTATTTCAGTATTTAACTTCTTGAAATGTTACTTTCGTTAGTATATTCACTGAAGAGCAATTGAATTAGAAACAGCTGGCGTTATGCAAATGTGGCGCTGTGGGCGGCCCTGTAAACGGAAACGACATGACGTATGCAGCGATCCGACAATATAAAAAGTGATGCAACGGGAATCAGTAAGAGTCGGAAGCAGTATGGGTAAGACGAAGGATCTAAGCGCATTTTATCGTGGGCAAATTACGGGCCACAGTACAAGAAACCACTCTGCAATTTAACGCTGGTGTTAATTTAACACACCATCCAGGACCATCTCCCCGACCATCTCCCCGCTAGTCGTGCAGGCACTGGGATCGCGGAAGTCGTGCAGGCACTGGGATTTTCACGAGCCACTGTGTCACGGGTGCACCCTGAGTACATCGAATATGGTAAAACCATCCCTGCAAGAGCCAACTGCCGTGGACAACAGCGTGTGGATGAGCGGGGTCATCGTCGGCTAGCTCGCACTGTAACAGCGGATAGACGGGCCACAGTACAAGAAATCACTCTGCAATTTAACGCTGGTGTACAAAAACGTGTAAGCAGCCACACCATCCAGGACCATTTTCCCGCTATGGGGTACAGAAGCCATCGTCCCACGAGGGTGCCGCTTCTGACCGCACATCACAGGCTGCAAAGATTAGCATGGACGCGGGAACATCACCACTGGACCTAAACAAATGGGAAAATGTTGCCTGGACTGATGAGTCGAGATTCACGTTGGTACATGCGGATGGCAGGATACGAGTACTGCGCAAACCACATGAAGCGATGGATCCTTCTTGTCAGCAGGGTACTCTCCAAGCTGGTGAGGTGGCATTCTCGTCTGGGGACTGTTTACGTGTACTGAAATGGGACCCCTGGTACGTGTGACATCGTCCCTCATAGGACAACGTTACCGGGATATCCTGGAAGACCATTTGCTCCCGTTTGTGCGTCTTCAACATCCCACTGGGGATCTCATCCTGCAAGAAGACAATGCAGCTCCTGAATTGTATCCGAATAGTTGGATGAACACTGCAGCGGCGTGAACTTGCTTCCTTGGCCAACTAGGTCACCTGACCTTAATTCCATCGAGAGAGATGTTGGAGGCTGTGACCCCCTTCCATCAAATCTTCGTGAACTATAAGAGCTTGTTCAGGTGTCGTGGATCCTTATGGCTTCCCAACGATTCCGGTGTCTTGTCGAGTCCATGCCGAGACGAATCGCCGCTGTCATCAGGGTGAAAGTTGGTGCTACACGTTACTAGACAGGTATCTCTAATTCAATTGCTCTTCAGTGTATTTCATCATGTGTATGTCTTAGTGAAAATATGATGTTACTTGCAGAAATTGCAATGTATGAAAACACACTGACGGAAAAAAATCCCAACACCACGAAAAAATAATTGTAGAGGAATGAAATGGCGGCAATACATTTGTATAGGTAACATATTTAATCGATTAAGGTTTCAAGATCACAGCTTATTGTAAGCGCGAGAAGAGCCATTTTAAATGTGAAATGCTGGTACATTAATAACCGGTGTAACCGCCAGAATGTTGAATGCAAGCACGCAAACGTTCATGCATTGTGTCGTACAGGTGCTGGATGTCAGTTTGTGGGATGGAGTTCCATCCCTGTTGCACTTGGTCGGTCAATACAGGGACGGTTAATGCTGGTTGGGTGTGACGCTGGAGTTGTCGTCTAATGATGTCCCATACGTGCTCGATTGGTGAAAGATCTGGTGATCTAGCAGGCCACGGCAACATGTAGACACTCTGTAGAGCATGTTGGGTTACAACAGCGGTATGCGGGCGAGCGTTATCCTGTTAGAAAACACCCCTGGAATGCTGTTCATGAATGGCAACACAACAGGTTGAGTCACCAGACCGACGTACAACTGTGCCGTCAGAGTGCGTGGGATAACCACGAGAGTGCTCCTGCTGTCATAGGAAATTGTTCCCCAGACAATAACTCCAGGTGTAGGTCCAGTGTGTCTCAGCCGCGGACAGGTTGGTTGCAGGCGCTCACCTGGCCTCCTTCTAACCAACACAAGGCTATCACTGGCACCCAGGCAGAACCGGCTTTCATCAGAAAACACAACAGATCTCCACTCCGTCCTCCAATGAGCTCTAGCTTGACACCACTGACGTCGCAAACGGCAGTGGTTTGGAGTAAGTGGAATGCACGCTACAGAGCGTCTGGCTCGGAGCTGTCCTTCAAGTAACCGATTTGTAACAGTTCGTTGTGTCACTGTGGTGGCAACTGCAGCTCGAATTGCTACCGCAGACGCGGTACGATGCGCCACGGCCATACGCCGTACACGGCGGTCTTCCCTCTTAGTAGTGCCACGTGGCCGGCCGGAACCCGGTCTTCTTGATGCAGTACCTTCCCTTGACCACCGCTGCCAACAATCATGCACAGTGGCTACATTCCTGCCAAGTCGTTCTGCAATATTGCGGAAAGAAAATCCACCTTCTCGTAGCCCTATTACACGACCTCGTTCAAACTCCGTGAGCTGCTGATAATGGCTTCTTCATCTTCTTAAAGGCATTCTTGACTAACATCAACACACTACGTCGAATCTCAACGATAACTATAAACGCTCACGAACGTTACAGCGCGTATTTACAGCAAACCTGCTTTGCATGTTCCGAGGGGCGCTACTAGCGCCACACGTATGCGCCGAGCGCGAAATTTGCATAGACGTCATCTTACAGATGTACTCTCACCGCCTACCAACTGTGGTTTATCTAACACAACCCCTTCTTGGTGTTGGGATTTTTTTTCCGTCAGTGTAGTTATACTTTGAAATTTTGTAATAGTTATACGTTTGAAGTGCTGCAATTTTTTAGTTACTTTAGTTACATTTTATATCATAGAAATCAACTCCTGCGACCGTTGATTTCTATGATATAAAAAGCCTGAGTTCATTCATTTTGTTTGCACATTTCTATTACTATTGGTATTACTGTAAAAATGGACTTTTGTTGTTTATGATGACTGTAGATGTACTCCCGGGTGTGTATAGCCTAAATTCTGTTTTATTGTGGTGTTGCATGAAATTATAGTTAAATAAATAAAAAAAAATTACTAACTTCTACTAATACCTTTGAATGTTATTGGCCATGCTTTTATGTGTAACTCTGACTTGCCTACATTTGTATAGCAAGATTAGGGTATTGTCAGGACGTTCATGTCGTTTTCCCATATCTCCCTTGCCATTAGAATTACATACAGTATTGTTGTATTACATTGTATTTTTGGTTTTCACGTAATAGCTAAATAAACTGAATTGAAAAAAAATTCGATTATCAGATATTATGGAAACATTGGAGAAAAAAAGATCTATAAGCAGAAAGTTAAAACTTAGAGTTATTCTCCTTCATACCTGAAAAGTAGAAAATGCGTTAGTTTAAACCGTTTACATGAGTGAATTCACAGGAGACGTGTGATGATAACGAATTAGTATTAATCTTTAAGCAGTGTTTAAATTACGTATGAATAATCCTTTTTAACGCGATGAGTTGCAAGTACTTCAGGTAGCACTCTCAAAAGCTCTAATCCTCTTAACGTGTATTTTGAATTATTCAAATTGATCGTATCTTCAAATTCGTTGTCTTATTTGAATCTATTGAGAAGGCATTATCAAAATTTTAAAAAGTTAACTGACGACTGTTAAAAGTACCAAATTTCTGGAGCAGGTGTAGTGAAGGTTATCAGATAAACGTATTTGCTTTTCAAAAGAAAAAAAAAACCTCGTATCGCGTGAAACTTGAAAAAAACTAGAAGGTCAAAAACAGCAGAGATAAAAAAAAAAAATTCCCGCCAAAAACAACCAAAAGTAAAGAAGGAAGAAACGCAGATGATCTCTGACAGCAAGCAGTTCCCGTTGCCAGATCCGGATCTTGCATAGATTGCGAGCGCGGGGGCAAAAATGCGTTGAGCGCCATAGCTTGTTCTAATGGATATTTAATGACAGCCGTAATTTCCTGCAAAATCCCCGCTTAAAACATCCGAATAACTTATTATCGGTAACCGATGCAACGGATGTTACTCTGAAGAGAAAACGCGGGGACAGTGACTACATGTTCTAGCCTCACGTTTCGGTATATTTTGATTAACAGAATGCTTCCCATTTCCGACCATTTATTCTTTACTGCTTTCAGACTTCTGCCATTTTTTTTTTCATGCGGAACCTGCATTCCTTTTACACGGAAAATAGGTACTTAATCATTTTGACGTTAAATAGCAGTCATAATTACACTTACGACTGACTGTAAAATCTGTTTGTGTGCGGCAATTAATTGCGTAAGCAGTTCTCCACCCTGTGCAAAACGCACTGTGTGAATGTGGGGAAGAGATGAATTGAGTGAAAGGGCTAAATAGCACTATGGAGCGCTCTTAGCGGAAGTGAAAGACGCATCATTGCTGTAATGCACTAGGTATAAGAAAAAGGCAATTTTTTAACCTCTTATTTCATCTTCACTGAATACGCTTAGCTATCAGTAAAAGAGCCACAAAATACAGAATGAAATACACTATCTACCAACAAGTAATTGGACACCCCTACAATCGACGATATCTGCGGTCCTGATACACGTCACGGCCGCCGCCGTTAAATATCGAGTGGGAAACAACAACGCAACCAGTCGCATGCAAGATGCCACGCAGTTCGGAGCTCTCTGATTTCGAGATAGGTGTAATCCTCGGGTACCACAGAAATGGCCGATCCATACGTGACATATCCAGCAAGTTGAAGTACCCAAATTCGACAGTGGCCTACGTGATTGGCAAGTGGAAAATGAGAGGTAACTGTCGGAATGTGCCCCGACCCGGCAGACCCACAAAACTGGGAGTTAGAGACCGACGGGTGCTGGCCAGAGAAATTCAGAAGAACCGCACCAAATAGATGGGCCACATCCACGAGGAGTTTCAACAGGCATCCGGGAGTGTTCTTTCGATGAATACCATCCGTAAGAAAGCCCATGTGCTCGGTTATCATGGACGTGATGCCGCCCACAAGCCTTTGATCACCAAGTCCAATAGCGCTGCTCGGCTAACGTGGTGCAAAGAACGTCGACAGTGGACCGTTGAACAATGACAACAGGTTATCTGGAGCGACGAATCAAGATTCACCCTCTACCGTTAGGATGGCAGGGTCTGGGTTAGGCGTCTGCCTGGAGAACGCCTCCTGCCGGAATGTATTGTCCCAACTGCGAAGTTCGGCGGCGGTGGAATTATGCTATGTGGGTGTTTCTCCTGGTATGGCACGGGACCCTTGGTCGCAATTCCTGGTAGACTCAACGCCGAGACCTACTGCACCATTTTGGATGACCATGCGCTTTTTACGTTGTGGCAGTTTTACGGGGTGGATCCATGTTACTTTCAGGATGACAATCCCCCTGTCAAGTTGCGAGGTCCACCATGGCTTGGTATGATGACAATGGGGTTACTCGAATGGACTGGCCTGCGCAAAGCCCGGACCTTAACCCTATCGAGCACCTATGGGACGAGTTGGAGCATCGACTTAAGCGGTGCCCCCACCGTCCGAAATCGGTGAAGGAACTGACCGGTCTTCTCCAAGCCGAGTGGAAGAAAATACCGCTAGCCGTCGTACAACGCCTGGTTGAGAGTATGCCCCGGAGGGTCGCAGCTGTAATCGCCACTCGTGGAGGCTCCACCAATTATTGAAGGTGAATAAACTTTGTTTTTCTTTGCTATCACAGGTGTCCAATTACTTGTTGGTAGATAGTGTATATATACAGTACAACGAAGTAAATGTCTCCGCCATTTTGGGTCTACGCCGGGAATCGAACACGAGTCCATTTATTCCGGAACAAGTCGCTCTACCAACTGAGCTACGCAGACGTTTGTTCTCGCTGCTATCTGCCTTTATGTCGTGTGCGTCCAGCGGGGCAGGCACGTCACGACAGTCGAGTCACATTATTGTGACCACTTTCTCCTTTTAACGTCAACAGCGCGTAGCCAATGACAGAAAGCACGTGTCGTGATCAGATCATGTATAGAGGATTTTAGGAAGGCAGTGTCTGACCCCAGGTATTAAACAACCCTTAGAAATAGGAAGCTAGAACATTTGGGCTAGAGTACCCGATAGAAAAGTGACACGGAAGCGAAGTAGAAAGGGGGAGGAAGACGCTCTTATTTATTACCTTGGGACAGTACCCTGGGTCCAACGGCTTAACGTGCCCATCCGACGCACGGCGGATATTTAGTGGATCAAACGTTCGTACCTGCCTGGGATCTAACCTAAGGTCATTTCCGTGGCAGTCACGAACGTTGCCCACTAGTCCACCCGTGGCCCACACGTGTCGTGTGCTGGCCTGGGGGAATATAAGGTGCGCTGAAGGCATTCTGAAAACGCATCACTCGTTGCTGTCATGGATAAAAGGAGCAATTTTCCAGATTTGCAAAAAGAAATGATTATCGGCTTTCCGGTTAAGGGTTGTAGTATTTCTGAAACAGCGCAGTTTGTGAACAGTTCGCGTGCTGCTGTGGTTAAAGTGTATCGTGATTGGAGAAATGGCACCATTGCAAATGAGCGACGTGCAAACTGCGAAGCACCACGTGCGATTGATGTGAGAGGTGAACGAAGGCTGCGAAGGTTAATGAGGGACTAACGACAAGCTACAGTGGAGCAACTCACCGGCCGAATGTGACCAGGGGGCTACCGGAAGTGTGTCTAAAATGACAGTTCAGCAAACCCTGCTGCGTACGAGGCTCCGATGCAGACGAATGGTCACTGCAGCTATGCTAACGAAGGTTCATCGGCTGAAAAGGCTTACATTTGCACGGTAGTAGCGGAATTGGACCTACGCTGATTGGCAAAGGATTGCCTTCTCCGATGAGTCACGTTTTCTGCTTCATCGAACGGATGGACGTTGGCGTATAAAGCGAGAAACATCGCAGAACAAACACTCTTTAACCATTGCTGGAAGAACACAAGCTAGTAGGGGCACCGTTATGGCCTACGGAATATTTTTGTGACATTCCCTGGGTCCACTCATACCTGTGGAAGGCACTATGGACAGAATGTGTTATGAATCCATTCTTGGAGACCACGTACACCCATAGGTGCTGATTGTCGTCCCTGAGGCCGATGGGATCTTCCAGAACTACAATGCGACGAGTCACACAGCTAGAAATGTCCAAGAGGTGTTGGAAGAGCACGATGAAAACTTCAAAGTACACTGGCGTACAAATATTAAGGACGAGACGGTTTTTCGAATGTAACGTCGTGCAGAAGTGCTCCACATCGACTCAAATCATACCATAAGATCCCCAAGATATGGGACAAGTGAGCAAAACCGTCCAAACAAGGAATCCAAAGGATACAAAGGTACTTTATTGAAAAGATAGCTTCGAGCACAACTGGACAGAAGACAGAAACGTCCATGTGTCAGGCGGCTGCCAAGAAAAATCCAGCCTTTAGTAAGGGATATGATCACCTCTGACTGCGTTGCAGGATTTACAACGTCTGTCCAGGCTGAGGACGAGGTCGTCAAGGAGCTGTTGAGGCATCGCGGCCCATACCTCATGTAGCGCCAATTGCAGCTGCGCAATCGTTCCTGGCGGCTGGTGACGTGCCGCCAAGCGTCTCCCGAGAAGGTCCCACACGTGTTTGATTGAATTTAGGTCCGGGGACCTTGCGGGCCGATCCATGCGTTGAATATCTTCACTCTCCAACATCTCTGCGACAGACACTGTACGATGAGGTGTAGCGTTGTCGTCCATGAAGAGGAACTCAGGACCCACAGCACCTCTAAACAGACGCACGTGAGGCAGGAGAACCTCGGTACAATAGCGGACACCAGTGACTGAACCTCCTTGGAAGATGTGGAGGTCAGTGCAGCTACCAAGCATGATACCGTCCCAAACGAGAACTCCGGCACCTCCAAACCGGTCCCTTTCGATTATGTTGGAGGTGTGATTGCGTGTTCCCTGCTCTCACCAGATGTGTATACGTCCATAATCACTCGTCAGACTAAATCGGCTCTCATCCGTAAAGAGAACTCGACCCCATTGCTGATGTGTCCAGTTCTTGTGTTCCTGGCACCATAGAAACCGTCGTTTCCGATGAGCAGGCGTTACTGGCACAAATCGTACTGGTCTTCGTGCAAATTGACCACCTTTGTGCAGCCTCCTGGCCACGGTAAAACGCGATAACGGACGTCCAGTTGTCTGTTGTACGTGTCTTGCGATTTCGCCCGCTGTTAGCCGTCTGTCTCTTCTCGCCTGTAGGACAATATACTGGTCGTCCACCGCCGTGGTTGCTCGTGGACGACCAGTGCTAAACTCTCTGACAGCTGTTCCTGTCGTTTGAAATGCTCTCCATGCTCGTGAAACAATGCTGTTAGCGATCCCGAACTCCTCTGCCACACTAGTCACACTTCGACCTTCTTCCAACTTCCCTATGACGTGACCTCTGGTAAAGTCATCCAGATGTCGTCTACAGGATTGCTTGTTGGCCACATCACACGGTGGCAGCAACTCGACGTCGTTCAAACCGATGTACACCGTGCAATAACTTTCACCGAATTGCTGAGCGTACACCGCCCGTTTGCTTTATACACTTCCGACACTCCCCCCCCATACGTCATGCTGCATATATGCGCATTCAATACCGTACAGGGCACTAGTCTATCTCCTGAATGATCTTTCGGTCTGTTCTGCCTGCTCGTTCCACTGATATGCTAATTTCTCCTCTTCGTCCTTAGTTTTTGCACACCAGTGTACAATCTAAGGCTTTTATCTAAATCTATCAAAGCTACGAGGGTTGTACGAAAAGTTATGCAAACGTGGGCATAGCTTTTTGATTAACTGACAGAGGTCGTTATAATTGCATATGTTGGTAGAGTAACGCTTCCTCCTCACTGAAGGTAAATAATGGATTCCAAGCAGAAGCAACGTGCCGTCTTGATGAAAGGAAGGATGCAGACTGTCCGACATCCACAGAAGGCTACAGAATGTTTACGGAGATAACACCATTGACAACAGCAACCTACACAGATGGATGAAGAAGTTTGAAGGAGGAGAAACCAGCATTGAAGACAAACCACGCAGTGGGAGACCATCATCTGCGACCACTGACACGATACGTCAGTGAGCGGATGAACTGATTCGCGCGGAGAGAAGAGTCACAATATGGGAGCTTGCTGCACAACTGGAGTGTGCTTACAATGCCATACATAACATGGTGGAAGAGTTAGGTTATCGCAAAGTGTGTGCATAGTGGGTACCAAGGCAGTTGACCCAAGATGTGAAGGAGAGAAAGGTGGAAGTCTGCTCCATCTGCTGGAAGCGTTCAAAGCTAACGAAGACACGTTTTTCACGCTTTCCAATCGTAGATTGAAGAAGCGTATGTGCTCCAGCTTTGTCCACCTTTCGGCACGATAGCTCGCGTAAAAACGGTTCGATTTCGATGAAATTTTAGTATGTGGTAGGGGACCACCTCGGAACAGAAGCTATTGAAAATGGACAAAATTGGGTCAAAGGTCACGGCATAGGAGCGGGACCCATTCCATCGCCCTTATGCGTCACAACTTGCGTAAATATGGTTCGATGTCGATGAAATTTTTATATTTGGTACGGGAACACCTGGGAAGGATCCCTATTCAAAATGGGTGAAGTGGTATTAAAGGGCTGGACATAGGAGCGAGATGCATTCCATTGCTCTTATGCGTCATAACTTGCGTAAATATGGTTCGATTTGGATGAAATTGTTGCATGTCGTAGGGGACCACTGGGGACGAACCCTATTGAAAATGGGCGAAATGGGATCAAAGGTCAGGACATAGGATCGGGATCCATTCCATTGCCCTCATCCCATGCTATTAAATAAGCAATTCTTGTATGTATGTAAGTTTTATTTTAAAAACGGCTCTAAGGATTTTGATGAAAGTCGTTAACCTACCGTTTTCTGGTACTAGAAATCGATTTAGCTTGATCTCAAATTTAGGAAAATTCGTTTAGTGGGTTAAATAACCATCCTGAATTACCACGTTTTTAGTGTCATGGCGTCGACCCATTAATGTTGCCCATGTCTAGAAATCTTATGACGTCACATTCTGGCGATTGAGATGTTGGCGTGCGGTCACGCCATCTGTCTCATTACGTCACGCGTTTTGTGTGAATCCTAATGAAGTTTTATGGCGTCACACTTTTGCAAGCAGATGGTCGCGATTCCCATCTGCCTCATTACGTCACGCGTTGTGTGCGTATATCCGTCCGCACGATAACTCGCGTAAAAATCGTTCGATTTCCATGAACGTTTAGTATGTGGTAGGGGAACACGTGAGAAGTAACCCTAGTGAAAGTTAAAGAAATGGGGTCAAAGGTCAGGATATAGGAGCGGGATCCATTCCACTGCTATTATGCGTCATAACTAACGCAAAAAAGTTCGATTTCGATGGACTGTTAGCATGCGGTAGGGAACTACCTGGGAACAAACCTTATGGAAAATGGGCGAAATGGGGTCAAAGGTCAGGACATAAGAGCGGAATCACTTCCATCGCCATTATGCGTCATAACGTACGTAAAAATTCTTCGATTTGGATGAAATGTTAATATGTTGTTGAGGCCTGCCTGGGGACAAATTCTGTAGAAAATGGGCGAAATGGGGTCAAAGGTTAGGACACAGGAGTTGGATGTATTCCATAGCCCTTAAGTATCATAACTTACGTGAAAATGCTTCGATTGCGTCGAAACTTTATCATGCTATTTCGGAGGTACACTGAACCGGTTTTGTTGAATATAATCGAAATGGGATCAAAGGTGAGGGCACAGGAGCGGGATTTATTCCACATCCATTATCCTCATAAGTTGAGTTTTAACTTGAGTAATGGTTTCTGGTATGTTGGAAAACGTATTATAATCAATACATTGCATGATTTTACTAATTTGGTTTCGATATGGTGACAAAGGATGAAAAGTGGGCTGATCTTTACTATCTGGAAACAAAGAATCTATACATGGAATGGGGGCACACCTCTTCACCAAAGCCTAAGAAATTCTATAGCACGGAAAACAAAGGTGATTGTTTTTTTTTTTTTTTTTTTTTTTTTTTTGGAATGAAGGGTGTGTCGTTC
Source organism: Macrothele yani (assembly GCA_039090855.1). Lineage (NCBI taxonomy): Eukaryota > Metazoa > Arthropoda > Arachnida > Araneae > Macrothelidae > Macrothele > Macrothele yani. Next base: position 11,634,107 of record CM076999.1, on the reverse strand, counting down.
TCCTTGATTTTCTGGGACGTGGCCGTACCGTAATCAGCGAGCGTACACTGAAGAAGCTTAGAGAAGCCATAAGGAGGCTTCTCTAAGCTTCTGGAGTGATTCGATTGTATGAAAACATTATCAATGATTAAAGCTCTTGGAGATTGTGAGATCGATAAACAATGTATTTACGTAATCAAATGTATTTACGAAACTGCTGCAGCAAGTGTTATTCTCAGTGACATAAGCGAAAAATTTTGTATTAATCAAGGAATAAGGCAAGGAGACACCATGTCTCCTAAACTCTTTACATTAACACTGAAATATGTGATGCGTAATTTAGAATGGTAAAATAAAGGAGTTGACATTAACGGACTTAAATCGAATAACCTAAGATTTGCTGATGACGTTCTTATTATTGCAAACAATATGGGAGATTCAAAAGAAATGATACAAGATTTAACAACTAAATCAACAAAAATTGGATTAAACATTAACTCCGAGACAACCAAAACCATGACAAACCGAAAAGGATACCATGAAAGAGAGACAATATTATTATGGTAAGCGATAAACAAATTGAAATAGTATTATACAGGGTGATTGTAAACTCCTTCAACAAAACAAGCGAAGTGATAGTACACATCAAGGCGAATAATAATTGTAATGGAACGTATGGCCGCATTCCACTCCTAGTGCCAGAAAAGGGCACGTTCAAGCCAGCAGCGACACGGAGTTCCAACTGGTGCACGAGAAGCACAAGATGCAAATCAGTGCGATGAACACGTGCGTAGACGATGAGGAGCAAGCATTCAAAAAGCAGCCGAACCCGTTCAGCAATATTGCCGTACGACAATCACATGAGAAATGACGTATACGTCTGACCGGCGCAACGTACCGTGTGTTTCTGGAGCAAGTGCTTCCCGTTTTGTTTGCAGGATGTGCAGCTCACCACCCGGAGGGATATGTGGTTTATACATGATGGGGCCCCGGCACACTTTGCCGCCGACATCTGATACTTCCTAAATGCGACATATCCCGTGCGGCGCATTTGGACGCCGTGGACCTGTGGCTTGGTCTCCACGCTCCCCTGACCTTAATTCACTGGACTTCTTCTTCTTGGGGCACTTGAAAACGTTTGGGAACGAGACACGTGTTGACTCGCTGGAAGATCTCGTCGCGCGAGTCGCTGTTGCTGCGGACAAGATCAACACCACACCGGGAGTCTACGAGAGTGTGAGACAGTCCTTCATTCGCCGGTGTGGGCTGTGCAACGACGGCCTTGGACGCCAGTTTGAGCAGCTCCTTTGAGTCTTTCTCTAATGCGATTGGAATTATGCAACTCATAATTAGTTATGTCTCTTTGTTTTCACTGTTGAAGGATCAACTTGGATATGTAACTTTACTCTTTTCTGGCACTAGGAATGGAATGCGGCCCTAGGTTCCATTGCAAATATTGTTCGTCTTGATGTGTACTATCACCCTTCTTGTTTTGTTGAAGGAGTTTACAATCATCCTGTAGATGAGTATGTGTGCTTAAGAAAATTGAAAACAATGAAGAAATAGAGAGACCTGGAAGAAGTGAAAAGAAGAATAGCAATGGGATGGTCAGCTTATGGAAAACTAGAGAGATTTTTGAATAGTAAAATAAAGTTTGAGAATAGAGAAAGACTCTTCAACCAATGTGATATATGGAGCAGAGACCTGGCCAATCAAAAATGAGATAATAAATAAAACGTAAAAAACAGAAAGAATAATGAAAAGATGTCTGCTAAACATAAGACTTAAAAATAAAATAAAAAAGTGAAGAAGAGCTAAAACAAAACTTTAAGATATTGGGGAAAACATACTTCGAAAGAAATGGAAAAGGGATGGACACATTGCAACGCTGAAAGACAATAGATGGACAAAGGTTATACTGGAGGGGCGGCCATATAAAGGTAAAAGATCAGCTAGAAAACCTGAAAGAAGATGATCAGAATGGAAATGAACAAGACACATTGTAAGGCTGAAATACAATAGATGGACAAAGGTTATACAGAAGTGACGGCCGTATAAAGGTAAAAGATCAACTGGAAAAACTGAAATTAGATGGTCAGAAATGGAAATGAGCAAGACACGTAGCAAGGCTGAAAGACAATAGATGGACAAAAGGTATACTGGAGGGGCGACCATATGAAGGTAAAAGATCAACTGGAAAGCCTGAAAGAAGTTTTTCAGAAATGTAAATGGACAAGACACTATGCAAGGCTGAAAGACAATAGATGAACAAAAGTTATACTGAAGTGGCGGCCGTATGAAGGTAAAAGATCCGCTGGAAAAACTGAAAGAAGATGGTCAGAAATCGAAATGGGCAAGACACATTGCAAAGCTGAATTACAATATATGGACAAAAGTTTTACTGGAGGGGGCGACCATATGTCAACGGGAAAGCCTGAAAGAAGATTGTCAGAAATGTAAATGGAAAAGACACGATGCAAGGCTGAAAGACAATAGATGAACAAAAGTTATACTGAAGTGGCGGCCGTATGAAGGTAAAAGATCCGCTGGAAAAACTGAAAGAAGATGGTCAGAAATGGAAATGGGCAAGACACATTGCAAAGCTGAAGGACAATATATGGACAAAAGTTTTACTGGAGGGGGCGACCATATGTCAACTGGAAAGCCTGAAAGAAGATTGTCAGAAATGAAAATGGACAAGACACATTGCAAGGCTGAAAGACAATAGATGAACAAAAGTTATACTGAAGTGGCGGCCGTATAAAGGTAAAAGATCAACTGGAAAAACTGAAATTAGATGGTCAGAAATGGAAATGAGCAAGACACGTAGCAAGGCTGAAAGACAATAGATGGACAAAAGGTATACTGGAGGGGCGACCATATGAAGGTAAAAGATCAACTGGAAAGCCTGAAAGAAGTTTGTCAGAAATGTAAATGGACAAGACACGATGCAAGGCTGAAAGACAATAGATGAACAAAAGTTATACTGAAGTGGCGGCCGTATGAAGGTAAAAGATCCGCTGGAAAAACTGAAAGAAGATGGTCAGAAATGGAAATGGGCAAGACACATTGCAAAGCTGAAGGACAATATATGGACAAAAGTTTTACTGGAGGGGGCGACCATATGTCAACGGGAAAGCCTGAAAGAAGATTGTCAGAAATGTAAATGGAAAAGACACGATGCAAGGCTGAAAGACAATAGATGAACAAAAGTTATACTGAAGTGGCGGCCGTATGAAGGTAAAAGATCCGCTGGAAAAACTGAAAGAAGATGGTCAGAAATGGAAATGGGCAAGACACATTGCAAAGCTGAAGGACAATATATGGACAAAAGTTTTACTGGAGGGGGCGACCATATGTCAACTGGAAAGCCTGAAAGAAGATTGTCAGAAATGAAAATGGACAAGACACATTGCAAGGCTGAAAGACAATAGATGAACAAAAGTTATACTGAAGTGGCGGCCGTATGAAGGTAAAAGATCCGCTGGAGAAATTGAAAGAAGATGATCAGAAATGGAAATGGGCAAGACACATTGCAAAGCTGATGGACAAAGGTTTTACTGGAGGGGTGACCATATGTCAACTGGAAAGCCTGAAAGAAGATTGTCAGAAATGTAAATGGACAAGACACGATGCAAGGCTGAAAGACAATAGATGAACAAAAGTTATACTGATGTGGCGGCCGTATGAAGGCAAAAGATCCGCTGGAAAAACTGAAAGAAGATGGTCAGAAATGGAAATGGGCAAGACACATTGCAAAGCTGAAGGACAATAGATGGGCAAAAGTTTTACTGGAGGGGCGACCATATGAAGGTAAAAGATCAACTGGAAAGCCTGAAAGAAGATTGTCAGAAATCTAAATGGACAAGACACGATGCAAGGCTGAAAGACAATAGATGAACAAAAGTTATACTGAAGTGGCGGCCGTATGAAGGTAAAAGATCCGCTGGAAAAACTGAAAGAAGATGGTCAGAAATGGAAATGGGCAAGACACATTGCAAAGCTGAAGGACAATAGATGGACAAACGTTTTACTGGAGGGGGTGACCATATGTCAACTGGAAAGCCTGAAAGAAGATTGTCAGAAATGTAAATGGACAAGACACGATGCAAGGCTGAAAGACAATAGATGAACAAAAGTTATACTGAAGTGGCGGCCGTATGAAGGTAAAAGATCCGCTGGAAAAACTGAAAGAAGATGGTCAGAAATGGAAATGGGCAAGACACATAGCAAGGCTGAAAGATAATAGATGGACAAAAGGTATACTGGAGGGGCGACCATATGAAGGTAAAAGATCAACTGGAAAGCCTGAAAGAAGATTGTCAGAAATGTAAATGGACAAGACACATTGCAAGGCTGAAAGACAATAGATGAACAAAAGTTACACTGAAGTGGCTGCCGTATGAAGGTAAAAGATCAGCTGGAAAAACTGAAAGAAGGTGGTCAGAAATGGAAATGGGCAAGACACATAGCAAGGCTGAAGGACTGTTTAGTTGGAAGACCTGAAAGAAGTAGGTCAGGTAATATAGGGAAAGAAAGCAATTGAAATTATCTGGCTCGAACAACTCAGGATAGGATTGGATGGAAAGAATTGGGAGATTCGTGTAACCAGAAGTGGCTATAAAAAAGGTTAAACGAGGAAGAAATGTGATCACCTCGCTCAGATAGACAACTCTCCGAACAACGATACATTCGCTTCATCAAGTAGTTAATGAACTCTGGAGCCAAAGAATTTCATTCCTCGATGAGGGCGATGCTTAGTTCCGGTAGGATTCAGGTATAAGGCTGACGATATGCTACGTATGGTCCCGGAGCATTTCGGATTCCAGGCTATGTAAAGTTTGTTTACCATTTAAGCTGCCAATGTAGCGGAACAATTTGGTGCCAACAACTCTATGTGATCTCCAAAGTAAAATGTTCACACAGAGGCCAGGTTATACGAAAGCTACGGAAAACACACTACCTTCCCCCTAAAAACTCAGGGCAGTACCGACCATAAATCTATTGCTGATGGCAAGGGCTCTCTAATGGTTCTTAATACTATCCCTTTAACGACCCGTGCCCTGAAATCCTGTGACGCTCAAAATACCATACCGTCCGAAGCTGTCTGTTGCTCATTTCATATTTCTCCCCTACGCATTACACTTCGGATCTGTATTCTTGATGAGTATTGATATTCAGACATTAAACTGCGGCGATCTGCGAATTCTTACAAGAAGACATGCGATGTCATGAGAGTATAGAATATTACCACGATAGATACGAACGCCTGTTTTATTTCTTGGTCAGCTACAACCACGATGACTGAGCGTGACTTCTGCTAATTCCGTAGATGACGAGTAATATCAGAAACAGATGGGATAAGAAGTGCACTCACTCTAAACGGAAGTTTTGGGGCTGTCCTAGTAGCTTGGACGTAAAGGCTTTTCGAGCGTTTTATTAGTTAAAGAGATTTGCAATCACATTCCAGTATAATCCTTTATTCTCTGCTCCATCACCCAGGAAATTATTCGTCCCCTTGACACGTACATCATGCCATTGTGTACAAACAAGTGACATCAACAACTTCTCTATTCCTTCTTATTTCCGTCGAGTTTGTCATAGCCCTTTTATCAGTTAATCACTCGGAAAGGATTTGTGGCAATTATTCTTCTTAATGACGACTTTGAGTAACAAAGCTAAGGAGAAAGCAACGCTTTCTGATGCGCTGGATCACTCGCTCCAGCCGCGTTCAGCCCACTTCTTGGACAGCGAATATATTCCTGAATGACCACTTTGAATAACAAAGCTAAGGGGAAAACAACTCTTTCTGATGAACAGGTTCACTCGTTCCAACCGCGTTCATCCCATTTCTCAGACAGCAAATCTATTCTTGAATTTCCACTTTGAATAACAAAGCTAAGGGAAAGCAACGCTTTCTGATGCGCAGGTTTACTCGTTACAGCCGTGTTCTGCCCACTTCTTAGACAGAGAGTATATTCCTAAATGGTCACTTTGAGTAACAAAGCAAAGGGGAAAGCAACACTCTTTGATGCGCAGGTTCAGTCGTTCCAGCCGTGTTCGACCCACTTCTTAGACAACGAATATATTCTTAAATGACCATTTTGAATAACAAAGCTAAGGGGGAAAGCAACGCTTTCTGATGCGCAGATTCACTTCTTCCACATGCGTTAGGCGCACTTCTTAGACAGCTCATAGATTCCTGAATGACTACTTTGAATAACAAGGCTAAGTGGAAAGCAACGCTTTCTGATGAACAGGTTCACTCGTTCCAACCGCGTACATCCCATTTCTTAAACAGCGAATGTATTCCTAAATGACCAATTTGAATGACAATGCTATGGAAAAAGCAACGCTTTCTGATACGTAGGTTTACTAGTCCCAGCCGTGTTCGGCCCAGTTCTTAGACAGCAAATATATTCTTGAATTACCACTTTGAATAACAAAGCTAAGGGGAAAACAACGCTTTCTCACGCACAGGATGACTCGTTCCAGCCGTTTTCGGCCTACTTCTTGGACTAAGAATATATTCCAAAATGACCACTTTGAATAACAAAGCTAAAGGGGAAAGCAACGCTTTCTGATGCGCAGATTTACTTTTTCCACATGTGTTCGGCGCACTTCTTAGACAGCTAATAGATTCCTGAATGACCACTTTGAATAACAAAGCTAAGGGGAAAGCAACGCTTTCTAATGAAGAGGTTCCCTCGTTCCAACGGCGTTCGTCCCATTTCTTAAACAGCGAATGTATTCCTAAATGACCAATTTGAATGACAAAGCTATAGAGAAAGCAAAGCTTTCTGATGCGCTGGTTTACTAGTTCCAGCCGTGTTCGGCCCACTTCTTAGACAGCAAACATATTCTTGAATTACCACTTTGAATAACAAAGCTAAGGGAAAGCAACACTTTCTGATGTGCAGGTTCACTCGTTACAGCCGCGTTCGTCCCACTTCTTAGACAGCAAATATATTCCTTAATGACCACTTTGAATAACAAAGCTAAGGGGAGGAAACAACGCTTTCTGATGCACAGGTGTACGCGTTCCAGCCGCTTTCAGTCCACTTCTTCGACAGCGAATGTATTCGTTCGAGCTTATTTCATTCAGTTTCTTAACTAAGAGTTAATTCGTTTCAGCCAGTTAATGTGTTAAACCTTTCTATTCTTTTTATAAGCTCCCCGCGGATATTATCACATTAATTTTTGCTTTCCTATCATTACGACACAAGTATTCTATCTTTCCATTACCGAAATTAGTTTTCTTTTTGCCCAGCCCCCTTTCAGTACAGGAAAGTGCAAAAATGAACCGCAGACGAACGTTCTTGTTATGATGATTGTTCCTAGTGTCTTCCAAATGTATAATAATAATACGACAGGTCGCAAGGAAATTATTCAAAGGCAGCTGCTCGAGGGTTGATTACACGTATTTCCTCACAATCAACCACTTAATTATTCGCTTTGCTAAGGCGCATTACGAGTTGCAAAACGTTAACATCCCTGATGAATTGAAGTTGCGGACGAAATATCGATATCTGGCACAATTCCCGCGTTTCCCAAACCAGGCTCTCACGTCGAAAAAACGGATTTAAATTATCTCTTTGTATTCAGAAGCATTGTTTTGTGCGTGATAATGTGCTTGAAGACGAAAAACTTACAATGTATCAAAAACACTGATCACTATGCTACATTTTCGCCGTAGCAGTTTTCCAAAACCGTATTTCCCATATTAGATTCGTTAGTAGATCGTCTATGTCATTTACTTCATTTCTCACATGTACCTCATTTGTTCAAAATTGGGGGCTCATACGCTGCAAAACATTTTCTGAAATTCATGAGCTACTTAGCGCTATTTCTTTCGTGAATTAACGAAACATATTGCTGAAACAACTTTTTCCGTGAAACGACGGAAAGAAACCTGAATTTCACGGATATTTTACACCACGGAGAAATTCTGAAATTTTCAGGAACCTTTCCGCAGTTTCTTTCTTATATTGACGGCAAATTCCGTTTTAGAGATGTGTTAACGGAAAATTCTGCATTTTCAGAAACCTTTCCGCAGTTTCTTTCTTATATTGACGGTAAATTCCGTTTTAGAGATGTGTAATGGAAGATTCTTAGTTTTCAGAAACCTTTCCGCAGTTTCTTTCTTATATTGACGGTAAATTCCGTTTTAGAGATGTGTTAACGGAAAATTTTGCATTTTCAGAAACCTTTCCGCAGTTTCTTTCTTATATTGACGGTAAATTCCGTTTTAGAGATGTGTTAACGGAAAATTCTGCATTTTCAGAAACCTTTCCGCAGTTTCTTTCTTATATTGACGGTAAATTCCGTTTTAGAGATGTGTTAATGGAAGATTCTTAGTTTTCAGAAACCTTTCCGCAGTTTCTTTCTTATATTGACGGTAAATTCCGTTTTAGAGATGTGTTAATGGAAGATTCTTAGTTTTCAGAAACCTTTCCGCAGTTTCTTTCTTATATTGACGGTAAATTCCGTTTTAGAGATGTGTTAACGGAAAATTCTGCATTTTCAGAAACCTTTCCGCAGTTTCTTTCTTATATTGACGGTAAATTCCGTTTTAGAGATGCGTTAACGGAAAATTCTGCATTTTCAGAAACCTTTCCGCCGTTTCTTTCTTATATTGACGGTAAATTCCGTTTTAGAGATGTGTTAACGGAAAATTCTGCATTTTCAGAAACCTTTCCGCAGTTTCTTTCTTATATTGACGGTAAATTCCGTTTTAGATATGTGTTAACGGAAAATTCTGCATTTTCAGAAACCTTTCCGCAGTTTCTTTCTTATATTGACGGTAAATTCCGTTTTAGAGATGTCTTAACGGAAAATTCTGCATTTTCAGAAACCTTTCTGCAGTTTCTTTCTTATATTGACAGTAAATTCCGTTTTAGAGATGTGTTAACGGAAAATTCTGCATTTTCAGAAACCTTTCCGCAGTTTCTTTCTTATATTGACGGTAAATTCCGTTTTAGAGATGCGTTAACGGAAAATTCTGCATTTTCAGAAACCTTTCCGCCGTTTCTTTCTTATATTGACGGTAAATTCCGTTTTAGAGATGTCTTAACGGAAAATTCTGCATTTTCAGAAACCTTTCCGCAGTTTCTTTCTTATATTGACGGTAAATTCCGTTTTAGAGATGTGTTAACGGAAAATTCTGAATTTCCAGAAACCCTTCCACAAGTCCTCTCTTATATTGACGAAAAAGACTCCGTTCTCACTTTTTTCGAATCCGCATGACGAGAAGTTACCGAAAATAGGAGCGACTGGTGAGAATACCTGAGGTTTGATTACCTTTTAAATTTCCATCGTCTGTGGAAGAAACTGATTTTAAAGTTCCGTAGCGAGATCGGATACTGTATATAGAATATCGCATGCATTTTGTTTATTTTGCACAGGATATCTCTCTCACTCTCTTCCGTATTTTGTGCACGAGCTATTTATTATACCCGGTCGAGTCACATTATTGTGACCACCAGCTAATATCAAGAGTAACCGCCGGGTGCAGCGCAGACAGCACCTAGACACTCTAGGAGTGACTCAATGAGGTGCTGGAAGGTGTTCACAGGTATGTGGAGCCATGCTGACTGCAGTGCATCTGACAGCTGCTGGAGGGTCCGTGGTGGATGATCCACAGAGCGAACAACACAATCCAGATCACCCCACGGATGCTCAATTGGGTTTAAGTCTGAGGAATTAGGGGGCCTGAGAAGTACTTTGAAGTCTTCATCATGCTCTTCCAACTTCTCTCGAACATTTCTAGCTGTGTGACACGTCACATTCTCGTGCTGGTAGATCCAATCCGCCCCACAGAAGGCAATCGGAATGCATGGGTGTACATAGTCTGCAAGGATGGATTCATAATGAATTCGAAGCCGCGAATGGCTAAGTGGTTAGCAGTTCAGACTACCAATGCAAGATCCTCAGGTTCGATCCTGGGCTGATCTTGTGGAGGTGGCGTGATTTGCTAACAATCACTGAATATTCGCCGTGCATCGGACCAGCACGTTAAATGACGGTCCCCAGGTTGGACCCACTGGTTAAATGTGTATCCTTTCCTATGCCCCCCCCTGAAATTCTCTCACCCCTCTATGAGCAACATCTTACTTGAACGGTGGCGCCATCTACTGTACTCTAATCTCACTACAAACTGTTCTGTCAAAGTCGCTAGACTTGCTCTCATTCCTTCCGTTTCTGTGTCCTGCCCTAAAGGCGAACTCGCTGTAGGTGGCTGGGACCTAAACTCTTCTCACTGTGGACGGAAGTCCTGCAAGTAAAGTACTCATACTTGCTTGCTTCCTCATAATGAATTCGGTCCATACTGTATTCCACAGGTATGAATGTACCCAAAGAATGCGACAAAAATATTCCCCAGACTATAACCCTGCACCCACCAGCTTTTGTTCCCCCAGCAATAGTTGAAGAGCGTTTGTTCTCCGATGTTTCTCGCCTAACGCGCCAACGACCATCCGTTCGATGAAGCAGAAAACATGATTCATCGGAGAAAGTAATCCTTTGCCAATCAACGGAGGTCCAATTCCGATACTGCCGTGCAAATGTAAGCCTTTTCTGCCGATGCACCTTCGTTAGCATAGGTGTAGTGACCATCCGTATGCATCTGAGCCCCATATGCAGCAGGGTTCGCCAAACTGCCCTTTTAGACACACTTCCGGTAGCCCACTGGGTCATTCGGACAGTGAGTCGTTCCACTGTATCGTGTATGCCGGCACTCACGCACCTTCGAAACCAACGCTCACCTCTCACTTCAGTGGCACGTAGTGCTCTTCAGTTTTCACGTCGCTTATTCGTAATGGTGCCATTTCTCCCATCGCGATACACTTTAACCACAGAAGCACGCGATCAGTTCACATACTGCTCTGTTTCAGAAATACTGCTACCGTTGGCCCGAAAGCCGAAGCTTATCCTATATTGCAAATCTTATAAATCGCTCCTTTTACCATGACCGCAACGAGTGATATGTTTACAGATTGCCATTTTTGAGACGGCGAGGATTGTGGGCTGCTCACAGTCAGCAGTTGTTACACCTTCAAAAACTTAGTAAATTCATGCAACGCATTGATTATGACACTCTATCCAACATACCAGAAATCATTACTCATGTTATTACTCAAGTTATGAGTATAATGGCAGTGAAATAAATCTCGCTCCTGTGCCCTGAACTTTGACCCCATTTCGATTATAATTAACAGAACCGGTTCAGTATACCTCCGGAACAACATGATAAAGTTTTGTGGCAATAGAAGTATTTTTAGGCGAGTTATGAGGATAAGGGCTGTGGAATAAATTTCGCTCATGTGCCATGAACTTTGACTCCATTTCGATGTCGTTCAACAGAATTGGTTCCGTATACGTCCGAAACAACATACTAACGTTTTGTCGTAATAGAAACATTTTTAGGCAAGTTATGAGGATAATGGCTGTGGAATAAATCTCACTCCTGTGCCGTGACCTCTGACCCCATTTCAATGATATTAAACAGAATTCGTCCAGAATATCTCCGGAACAACATAGTGACGTTTTGTCGCAATAGAAGCATTTTTAGGAAAATTATGAGAATAATTTCTGTGGATTAAATAACCCTGTGCCCTGCCCTTGACCCCATTTCGATTATATTAAACAGAATTCGCTCAGAATATCTCCGGAACAACATACTAACGTTTTGTCGCAATAGAAGCATTTTTAGGCAAGTTATGAGGATAATTTCAGTTGAATAAATCTCGCTCCTGTGTCCTGACCTTTAACCCCATTTCGATGATATTGAACAGAACCGGTTCAGTATACCTCCGGAACAACATGAGAAAGTTTTTTCGCAATCGAAGCATTTTTACCTAAGTTATGACGCATAAGGGCAATAGAATGAATCCCGCTCCTATGTCTTGACCTTTGACCCCATTTCGCCCATTGTCAACAGAATTCGTCCCCATGTAGTCCCCTACCACATACTAAAATTTCATCGAAATCGAACCATTTTTTATGAAAGTTATGACGCGTAAGGGCATTGGAATGAATCCCGCTCTTATGCCCTGGCCTTTTACCCCATTTCACCCCTTTTTAATAAGGTTCGTCCCTAGGTGGTCCCCTACTACATACTAAAATTTCATCAAAATCCATTTTTACGCGAGTTACGGTTGGAAAGCGTAAAAAAGCGGCACGAGGACGGTAAACGCACGGCAAGGTGTGAGCAGACCATGTCTCTTTGGTATGAAATAACAGAAGGAATACTGTGACATAAATCTGCGGTCTTTTTAATGCTGCTCACGGGAGTGATATGTCACAACACGCGATACATCGAATAGCGCGGAAATCTAGCTCCGGAACTCGGAGGACTAATGCTAACCTTGGTTCAGCTTCGAAAGTGCGGAAATGAGGCACGTGAGCATCAAAACGGGACCCTAAAAGATTGCAAGAATGTCTACTGTGAATCTCTTTTCCTGTTGCACCATAACGACGGCTGTGTACGTGTGTATCACTTCCCAGGGGAAGTGTTGGCACCAGGATGCTTCGTATGACGAAAGCAAGCTGGTGGAGGAAGTGTAATGCTTTCGTCAGTGTTCTGCAGTTAATGATTTCGGCAATGTTGTGCAGTTAATGCTTTCGGCAATGTTGTGCAGTTAATGCTTTTCGGCAATGTTCTGCAGTTAATGCTTTCGGCAATGTTCTGCAGTTAAAGCTTTCGGCAATTTTATGCAGTTAATTTTTTCGGTAATGTATTGCAGTTAATGCTTTTGGCAATGTTCTGCAGTTAATGCGTTCGGCACTGTTATGTGGTTAATGCTTTTAGCAATGTTCTGCAGTTAATGCTTTCGGCAATGTTCTGCAGTTAATGCTTTTCGGCAATGTTGTGCAATGAATGTTTTCGGCAATGTTCCGCAGTTAATACTTTCGGTAATGTTCTGCAGTTAATGCTTTCGGCAATGTTGTGCAATGAATGTTTTCGGCAATGTTCTGCAGTTAATACTTTCGGTAATGTTCTGCAGTTAATGCTTTCGGCAATGTTCTGCAGTTAATGCTTTTCGGCAATGTTCTTCTGGGAAGCCCTGAGTTCAGTCATTCATGTGGTGGAAATTGTGACATCTTCCACGTACCTAAACGTCATTACAGACTAGGTACATCCTTTCATGCCAACGGTATTCCCTTATAGTTGTGCTTTCCCTCAGCAGGATAATACATGCGACACTGGCGGGATTGTTCAAGAATGGTTTGCTGAACACGAGGATGACTTCGAGCTTTGCCTTTGCCTCTAAAATTCTCCAGACCCCCAACCAGTGGAACATCTGTGTTATACAAGGTCGTATCAGAATAATATGACCATCCCCGGAATCACAGTTTACTCGCCCAGGCGATTCACATAGTGCACATAACGAGGTGGAGCACACGGAAATATAAGCGGCCGGCCAGGACAGACGAGCCATAGTGTGTGACGTGAGCATAATGATCAGAGGTACTGATTTGACGGATGTTCAGGAAGTAAAGATCATCGGCTATCGTGCCAAAGGTGGAATCATCTTAGTAATAGCAGACTTCGTGGTCTATTCGCGAGGTGCTGTGGTAATTGTGTACCAAGAATGGACCGCTGGACAACTGAACGAAGGATATTAGGAAAGAGGTTTTCAGCATCTTCAAGAGTAGATTTGGTATATGCAATGCAAATGCATAGGAATGGAAATGATTGCAATTCCAGAGCAGTTCGGCCACTTACTCTAATAAAATATCTACACGAGTGGAACAAGTCAGTACTTTGTAACGCCACCTCTGAGTCCAATACAAGCGGTTACCCTGCCTCGCACAGACGCATAACGTTCACTGATACTGTCCTGAGGGCATGCCAGATGGTGGAAAATTGCAGGTCAGTTGACTGACATTCCGGGATGGGCGTAGGTGGTGTCCTATCATGTCCCAAACGTGTTCAATCGGTGAGACGTCAGCCGATCGGACTGCCTATGGAAAGTGTTGACATTATGCAGGCAAAATGCGAGATCCGTAGTGTGTGTGGCCAGAAATTATCCAGTTGAAAAGTGCCTCGGTGATGCTGAAACAGGAATGGTAACACAACAGGTCGTACAATGTCATCGACGTACCGTTGAGCTGTGAGAGTGGTACGGAGGAATACCAAGGGTGTCCGGCTAACGCTCGGGGATGTCTATAACTTTTGCTCATATTCCTTGAAAGTTCCCGGATGTGTCACCAATGGAATGTTGCGCCTTCACACTACTAAAAAGAGCTCTTAGACCTGAAGCAATGATTGGACAGTGGAAGCAGTGGAAGAGGAGTTAAACATAATATCACTACCAATTTTAATACCATTCCCGTCTCAGTTCATGAGACCATCCCTACAGATTTGCGAAGTTAGATGCTGACAGATAAACACACAGAGCGCCGTGGATTATTGGCACCTTAGGGTAAGGCGAACGCACTAGGCTAGGTTTCTAGAAATCTGGAAGTTCGATCCCAGCGGAGTAAAAACACAATTTTTTGGTTGCTGTGTGTTAATTAAAGAAAAACGTGGAAACAGCGATGACTTTGTCTATTTACCAATTTTAAGGAAGGTTCTGTTATCTTGGGAATTTAAATCTAGGTTCACATTTAGAGAAAAAGAGCTATCAGATTAAGAACATTTAAATAAGAAATAATTTTATGTTAAACATTAATTTTATTGCTGAGAAATCATTCTAAAGCTGTGTGAACACTTTCTAGACGTCTCTCAGGTAGCGCAGTTGTCTTGGCGCTGGTTTATGGCCATTTTTTCCGTGAAGGATCCAGGTTTAAATCCCGTGTGAGGCGTGGGTGTTGCGTTTGTCTTATGGCACTGGCCCTCTCCCTTCCGTGGCACCAGTCTCCTTGATATTAGGGACGGACGACTGCTTATAGCCCATCGAATTGCTCACGGTGTTCGTTATACCTTCAATCAATCAAAATAAAAAACATCTTGTGTACTTCTGTGTGGCTTTAAGGTGTACCGAAAATCATTCACATCTTATGTGCATTTAAGTAAAGCAAATGTGTGCAGGATTTAGGACTTATTGGGTTCAATAGGCGCCTCATAGAGCCCATTAATGAAAACCATTTTCTCATCTCATCATTTGAAAACAGAGCAATATGTTTTTGGTGTTTTTTATTGAAAATTTAACGACTACTGTCAGCAACTCGAGCGGCTATAAGCAATCGGCCATCCCTAATTTAGAGCCAGTGGTTCCACGGAAGGGAGAAAGCCATAGCCGTAAGAAAAACGCAAAACCATGCCTCATCGGGATTCGTACCCGGACACCTCTCGTCCGAATTGTCAGCAGCCAGCCCTTAAATCCCTGCGCCACCGGCCTAACGAAGCCATTTCGATAATTCGAGAGAGAGACAAAGAGAGAGGGAGCAAGAGGGGTAGCAACAAGGGAAAGAGAGAGAGGGAGGGAGAAGAGCAAGGAGAGAGAGAAGGAGAGAGAGGGAGGAAGAGACACAGAGAGGGACAGAGAGAGAGAGAGAGACAGAGGGGGAGAAAGACACAGCGAGAGAGGGAGAGGGGAAAGAGGGGAAGCGACAGGGGGACGGAGAGGGAAGAGAGAGGGGGAGAGAGAAGGAGAGAGAAGGAGGAAGGGCCACAGAGAGGGACAGTGAGAGAGGGAGAGACAGAAGGGGAGAAAGACAGAGCGAGAGAGGGAGAGACAGAAGGAGAGAAAGACACAGAGAGAAAGGGAGAGAGGGAGATAGATACAGAGTGAGAGAGAGGAGCGACAATAGAGGAGAAAGACACAGAGAGAAAAGGACAGAGGGGAGAGACAGACAGAGTGAGAGAGGAGAGACAGAAGGAGAGAAAGACACAGAGAGAAAGGGAGAGAGGGGAGATAGATACAGAGTGAGAGAGGAGAGACAGAAGGGTAGAAAGACACAGAGAGAGAAAGAGAGGGAGGGGAGAAAGATACAGAGGGAGAGAGAGAGAGAGGGGTTTTTTTTTTCGAAACTTTTTTAAACAAAGCTGCAAAATATTTCAAACACTGTGTAGTTTTAATTAATTTTTAACTTTTAAGGACAAATATTCTAAAGAGGTGGAAAACTGAAAGGTCATAAAGGCTCGAGGAATAAAATCCGAAAAGCTTAACGAATGGAACGGATCCTTTATTTGAACTTACTCCAAAACAATTGACTGCTGACGTAACTTTAATTACCGGTTTTACAACACCACTTTTGAAAATGAGTTAAGTCTCTGTTCTAGAGCACGTGGAAGACAAAAAGCATCAAAGAAAGCATAAAATCCCGTTAAAGAATAAAAGAATGTCCGCTATTAACCAATTAGCAGAAGAAAGGGTCTTCGAACACAGCACTGACATCAAGATAAAAAGAGAAAACGAACAGCTCTTTCAAAATGGGTTTACTTTCTCGAGTAAGCTAATTTAATTTGAAGAACTGACATGAAACATTTATGATTTAAACTTGCAGCTACGAGTTGTTGAAAATATAGCTTATTTACAGAAAAAAGAGTAAATGTTTACTTTCAAACTTCGGAAGTAAGATTAAAATACTGCGAAACATCAACAAACATTTCTTTGTTAAAGAAAACAAATAATTCATTTTCGTGTGTTCTCCTTCATACAGGATAAAATAAACACTGATTTTTTTTTACATCAAAACGCATTCTGTTGTTTACGAACTCTTTAAGCAGATGATGCACTTGAACCAAACGATGCTGAAAATTTTACGTATTTCGAAAGTACAAATACAATCATTGGCAACCATTTAAAATGTATGTACATTGTCATTCAGTAATTATTGGCCCATACCTATTTGAATAAATACCTTGACATTTTCACATTTTTTGGTGTGGCATTATTTATTTTATTATCTGGCAGTTTTGCTTTGAATTCAGCAAAAAAGGACATATCCTCGCCATAAAAAATTTAAAATAAAATTGTACATTCAAAATAAAATTTGTCATATGTTTATACTTTTTTCTTTTCAAAAAATCCCCCACCCCCAAGGATTATACTTACAGTTCAAAGATTCTCTTTATATTACTAGAAATACTAGTTATCTCTTCCAATTCCAAAATTTAGCGGAACTTCATTGGGAACACATGACTGACATAGTCTTTAACTTTTAAAACACTCCTTAAAATTCTTTATATTAAAGTTTTATAGGAAGAAGGCATATTTTTTTTTTTTTTTTTTTGCTGAATTCAAAGCAAATAATGTCACTCCCAAAAAAGTTAAAATGTCAAGTGGTTATTCAAATACGCCATTACCTATCAAAATGTGCCATTACTGAATAACAATGTATATTTTAAATTCTCATGTGGCGTGTAATATGAAATATGGGGCCGCGGATGGCCTAGTGGGCAACTTTCGTGACTGCCACGAAAAGGGCCTCAGGCTCGATCCACCAGGCAGGTAAGAACGCTCGATCCACTAAATATCCGCCGTGCGTGCTTCGAATGGGCACGTAATGCCGTCGGACCCCGGGTACTGGCCCCCGGTAATAAATAAGGGTGTCTTTCTCCTCCTTTCTACTCCACTTCCGTGTCACTCTCCTATCGGGCGCTCTAGCCCAAATCTCCTAGTTTCCTGTTTCTACGGGTTGTTTAAGAATTGGGGTCAGACACTGCCTTCCTAAAATCCTCTACATATGATCTGATCTGATCTACAAGAGCATTGTGGGCACGTTAAGCCCTCGGGCCACAGGTACTGGTCCCCCGGTAGTAAATAAGGGCGTCTTCTACCTCGCTTCCGTGTCACTTTCCTATCGGGCACTCTATCCCAAATCTCTTAGCTTCCTATTTCTAAGGGTTGTTTAAGACCTGGGGTCAGACACTCCCTTCCTAAAATCCTCTACATATGATCTGATCTGATCTACAAGAGCATTGTGGGCACGTTAAGCCCTCGGGCCACAGGTACTGGCCCCCCGGTAGTAAATAAGGGCGTCTTCTACCTCGCTTCCGTGTCACTTTCCTATCGGGCACTCTAGCCCAAATCTCTTAGCTTCCTATTTCTAAGGGTTGTTTAAGACCTGGGGTCAGACACTCCCTTCCTAAAATCCTCTACATATGATCTGATCTGATCTACAAGAGCATTGTGGGCACGTTAAGCCCTCGGGCCACAGGTACTGGCCCCCGGTAGTAAATAAGGGCGTCTTCTACCTCGCTTCCGTGTCACTTTCCTATCGGGCACTCTAGCCCAAATCTCCTAGCTTCCTATTTCTAAGGGTTGTTTAAGACCTGGGGTCAGACACTCCCTTCCTAAAATCCTCTACATATGATCTGATCTGATCTACAAGAGCATTGTGGGCACGTTAAGCCCTCGGGCCACAGGTACTGGCCCCCCGGTAGTAAATAAGGGCGTCTTCTACCTCGCTTCCGTGTCACTTTCCTATCGGGCACTCTAGCCCAAATCTCCTAGCTTCCTATTTCTAAAGGTTGTTTAAGACCTGGGGTCAGACACTCCCTTCCTAAAATCCTCTACATATGATCTGATCTGATCTACAAGAGCATTGTGGGCACGTTAAGCCCTCGGGCCACAGGTACTGGCCCCCCGGTAGTAAATAAGGGCGTCTTCTACCTCGCTTCCGTGTCACTTTCCTATCGGGCACTCTAGCCCAAATCTCCTAGCTTCCTATTTCTAAGGGTTGTTTAAGACCTGGGGTCAGACACTGCCTTCCTTCCTAAAATCCTCTACATATGATCTGATCTGATCTACAAGAGCATTGTGGGCACGTTAAGCCCTCGGGCCACAGGTACTGGCCCCCGGTAGTAAATAAGGGCGTCTTCTACCTCGCTTCCGTGTCACTTTCCTATCGGGCACTCTAGCCCAAATCTCCTAGCTTCCTATTTCTAAGGGTTGTTTAAGACCTGGGGTCAGACACTCCCTTCCTAAAATCCTCTACATATGATCTGATCTGATCTACAAGAGCATTGTGGGCACGTTAAGCCCTCGGGCCACAGGTACTGGCCCCCGGTAGTAAATAAGGGCGTCTTCTACCTCGCTTCCGTGTCACTTTCCTATCGGGCACTCTAGCCCAAATCTCCTAGCTTCCTATTTCTAAGGGTTGTTTAAGACCTGGGGTCAGACACTCCCTTCCTAAAATCCTCTACATATGATCTGATCTGATCTACAAGAGCATTGTGGGCACGTTAAGCCCTCGGGCCACAGGTACTGGCCCTCCGGTAGTAAATAAGGGCGTCTTCTACCTCGCTTCCGTGTCACTTTCCTATCGGGCACTCTAGCCCAAATCTCCTAGCTTCCTATTTCTAAGGGTTGTTTAAGACCTGGGGTCAGACACTCCCTTCCTAAAATCCTCTACATATGATCTGATCTGATCTACAAGAGCATTGTGGGCACGTTAAGCCCTCGGGCCACAGGTACTGGCCCCCGGTAGTAAATAAGGGCGTCTTCTACCTCGCTTTCCGTGTCACTTTCCTATCGGGCACTCTAGCCCAAATCTCCTAGCTTCCTATTTCTAAGGGTTGTTTAAGACCTGGGGTCAGACACTCCCTTCCTAAAATCCTCTACATATGATCTGATCTGATCTACAAGAGCATTGTGGGCACGTTAAGCCCTCGGGCCACAGGTACTGGCCCTCCGGTAGTAAATAAGGGCGTCTTCTACCTCGCTTCCGTGTCACTTTCCTATCGGGCACTCTAGCCCAAATCTCCTAGCTTCCTATTTCTAAGGGTTGTTTAAGACCTGGGGTCAGACACTGCCTTCCTAAAATCCTCTACATATGATCTGATCTGATCTACAAGAGCATTGTGGGCACGTTAAGCCCTCGGGCCACAGGTCCTGGCCCCCGGTAGTAAATAAGGGCGTCTTCTACCTCGCTTCCGTGTCACTTTCCTATCGGGCACTCTAGCCCAAATCTCCTAGCTTCCTATTTCTAAGGGTTGTTTAAGACCTGGGGTCAGACACTTCCATTCCTAAAATCCTCTACATATGATCTGATCTGATCTACAAGAGCATTGTGGGCACGTTAAGCCCTCGGGCCACAGGTACTGGCCCCCGGTAGTAAATAAGGGCGTCTTCTACCTCGCTTCCGTGTCACTTTCCTATCGGGCACTCTAGCCCAAATCTCCTAGTTTCCTATTTCTAAGGGTTGTTTAAGACCTGTGGTCAGACACTTCCTTCCTAAAATCCTCTACATATGATCTGATCTGATCTACAAGAGCATTGTGGGCACGTTAAGCCCTCGGGCCACAGGTACTGGCCCCCCGGTAGTAAATAAGGGCGTCTTCTACCTCGCTTCCGTGTCACTTTCCTATCGGGCACTCTAGCCCAAATCTCCTAGCTTCCTATTTCTAAGGGTTGTTTAAGACCTGTGGTCAGACACTTCCTTCCTAAAATCCTCTACATATGATCTGATCTGATCTACAAGAGCATTGTGGGCACGTTAAGCCCTCGGGCCACAGGTACTGGCCCCCCGGTAGTAAATAAGGGCGTCTTCTACCTCGCTTCCGTGTCACTTTCCTATCGGGCACTCCTAGCCCAAACCTCCTAGCTTCCTATTTCTAAGGGTTGTTTAAGACCTGGGGTCAGACACTCCCTTCCTAAAATCCTCTACATATGATCTGATCTGATCTACAAGAGCATTGTGGGCACGTTAAGCCCTCGGGCCACAGGTACTGGCCCTCCGGTAGTAAATAAGGGCGTCTTCTACCTCGCTTCCGTGTCACTTTCCTATCGGGCACTCTAGCCCAAATCTCCTAGTTTCCTATTTCTAAGGGTTGTTTAAGACCTGGGGTCAGACACTGCCGTCCTAAAATCCTCTACATATGATCTGATCTGATCTACAGGAGCATTGTGGGCACGTTAAGCCCTCGGGCCACAGGTACTGGCCCCCGGTAGTAAATAAGGGCGTCTTCTACCTCGCTTCCGTGTCACTTTCCTATCGGGCACTCCAACCCAAATCTCCTAGTTTCCTATTTCTAAGGGTTGTTTAAGACCTGGGGTCAGACACTCCCTTCCTAAAATCCTCTACATATGATCTGATCTGATCTACAAAAGCATTGTGGGCACGTTCAGCCCTCGGGCCACAGGTACTGGCCCCCCGGTAGTAAATAAGGGCGTCTTCTACCTCGCTTCCGTGTCACTTTCCTATCGGGCACTCTAGCCCAAATCTCCTAGCTTCCTATTTCTAAGGGTTGTTTAAGACCTGGGGTCAGACACTGCCTTCCTAAAATCCTCTACATATGATCTGATCTGATCTACAAGAGCATTGTGGGCACGTTAAGCCCTCGGGCCACAGGTACTGGCCCCCGGTAGTAAATAAGGGCGTCTTCTACCTCGCTTCCGTGTCACTTTCCTATCGGGCACTCTAACCCAAATCTCCTAGCTTCCTATTTCTAAGGGTTGTTTAAGACCTGGGGTCAGACACTCCCTTCCTAAAATCCTCTACATATGATCTGATCTGATCTACAAAAGCATTGTGGGCACGTTCAGCCCTCGGGCCACAGGTACTGGCCCCCGGTAGTAAATAAGGGCGTCTTCTACCTCGCTTCCGTGTCACTTTCCTATCGGGCACTCTAGCCCAAATCTCCTAGCTTCCTATTTCTAAGGGTTGTTTAAGACCTGGGGTCAGACACTGCCTTCCTAAAATCCTCTACATATGATCTGATCTGATCTACAAGAGCATTGTGGGCACGTTAAGCCCTCGGGCCACAGGTACTGGCCCCCGGTAGTAAATAAGGGCGTCTTCTACCTCGCTTCCGTGTCACTTTCCTATCGGGCACTCTAGCCCAAATCTCCTAGCTTCCTATTTCTATGGGTTGTTTAAGACCTGGGGTCAGACACTTCCTTCCTAAAATCCTCTACATATGATCTAATCTGATCTACAAGAGCATTGTGGGCACGTTAAGCCCTCGGGCCACAGGTACTGGCCCCCGGTAGTAAATAAGGGCGTCTTCTACCTCGCTTCCGTGTCACTTTCCTATCGGGCACTCTAGCCCAAATCTCCTAATTTCCTGTTTCTACGGGTTGTTTAAGACCTGGGGTCAGACACTGCCTTCCTAAAATCCTCTACATATGATCTAATCTAAATATGAAATACGTGTGCCTAGTCAAAAGATAGGCATATATATATATACGATAGGGATGTAAGGTCAGGTGATGCGTAACATTACAGCCTCTCCTTGGCAAATGTCAACCCCGCCTTCTCGTGGTGCATCCTGTTCCCACTAAAGGGACTCTGACGACCGCCAATAGCGGTATAACTATACCATCGGGATTAGAGGAAATGCTATCCCACATTCACCAACCCGCTTGGCCAGCGTGGTGAGATATGGCCAAACCCCTCCAAAATGACTCCACAACTTAAATCTTGGCCCTCAGTCTCCGGAAGTTGGAATGTACCTGGCAAATGCAGTGGCCAGTGCGACATGGAGGCAGAGGGTGCTAAGAATCACCGGAATACCAGATTATGCTGCCATTTGATGCTGACCTTGGCTACTTACAATGGACGCTCCCTATCTTCTGATTCAAGGCTTCTTGAATTGGAAGAAGAACTACAAAGGATCAAGTGGGACATCGTCGGGATAAGTGAGGTAAAGAGAAAAGGAGATCTCATTGAACTGAAAAGTGGACATCTCTTCTACTATCGTGGGACTGATACTGGCAGAACTAGTGGTGTTAGATTTATAATAAACAAGAAACTGAGGGATAAAGTTGTAGAAGTTGAAAGTTCCTCTGACAGAGCTGCACGACTCGTTATCCAACTCTCGAGAAGATACCAGGCTCAGATAACTCAAACTTAAGCACCCACCACAAGTCATCCTGAAGAAGAAATTGAAGAATTTTATGAGGAAATTCATCATCTAAATAGTAAAGGTAAGCATCACTTAAATATAATTATGGGAGATTTCAATGCAAAAATAGGACAACGGCCACAGAACGAAACTTCAGTAGGTAAATTCGGTCACGGCAACAGAAACCAGCGTGGAAATACTCTCGTAGAGTTTGCAGAAGCAGAAGGGTTTTTCATCTTGAACTCCTTTTTCAAGAAAAAGCCGCACAGGAAACGGACATGGAGACATCCAAATAAGACGACAAGTGAAATTGATTTTATTATGTGTAACAAAAAGTTCGTCATAGAAGACTGCAGTGTGCTAAACAAGTTCAACACAGGTAGTGACCATAGATTGGTGAGATGTAAGATGCACCTCAACACTAAAGTCGAACGTGGCAAGCTCATAAGACAAACAAAATATATTGACATAACCATCGTTAAAAAACTCCATAATACCTTCATGTTGGAACTGAAGAATAGATTCTCTGTTTTAGAAGGCCTAACATCAGTAGAAGTGGATAGTTCTCAAGTTAACAGAAAAGTAACCGAAGCTCTTATGGAAACAGCAACAAAATTAACTGGGTCTAAGAACAAGTTGCATGTGAATAAATTATCAGGGAAAAACCAAAACCTTGTTGCAAAAAAGAAGGAGATGAGGACAACTAAAGAAGATATGACTTCCAAAGTGGAATATATAGAGCTATGCAAGACAGTACGAAAAAGTATCACTGAAGACGTAAGGAAATTCAACTTTGAACTTGTGAGGAAAGCAATTGAAAACAACCAAAGCCTGAAGATAGCAAAGGGACGTCTCAGTAAGGGAAGAAAACAGATTATGGCACTGAGAAAAGAAAATGGTTCTGTAACAAGAAATAGAGGCGACATTTTGAAAAGAGTGAAAGATTTCTACTCCAAATTATATGAAAGGGATGATACATGTACTCCAGACATCATGAAAGGTACCAGTACCAGAGTTCTTCCAGTCCTCCCAGCAGAAGTTGCACATGCAATCAAGAACAAAGCGGGGGAAAGCTCCAGGAGAGGATGGAATTACTGTAGACATCATACAAGAAGCAAGTAGAGAAATCGAAACAGTACTCGCCCAAATGTTCACTCGATGCTTTAATGAAGGAAAGATTCCTGAGGATCGGAACAACGCTACAATGATCCTGCTACATAAAAAAGGTAACATTGAGGATCGCAGGAACTACAGACCTATCAGCCTCCTATCAGTGGTTTATAAAATCTTCACCAAAGTTCTTTCTCACCGCTTGAAGGTGACACTGGACATGGCTCAACCGAGAGAACAAGCTGGATTCAGGAGTGGCTACAGCACAATAGATCATATCCACGTACTGACAGAACTAATTGAAAGAGCGAGGGAATATGAACTTCCATTGTGCATGGCTTTTATCGATTAGGAAAAAGCCTTTGATTCGGTGAAACCATCAGCAGTTACAATGGCTCTGAAAACCTGCGGTATTGAAGATGCATACATTAATATTATTAATAACATCTATGAAAATTCAAGTGCAAAGATTCGGCTGTTTGAAAATACAACACACATAAAAATTGGAAAGGGAGTGAGACAAGGTGACACCATATCTTCGAAACTCTTTAATGCTACATTGGAAAATGTCCTTCATTCACTGAACTGGAAAAACAAATGGATAAAGATTAATGGAGATTATCTAACCCACCTTCGTTTTGCTGATGACGTAGTCATTTTTGCAAATACCCCACCAGAGCTGCAGAGTAGGATCCAGGAACTTGCTGACAAGAGTAAAGAAGTCGGATAAAAAAATGAACTTTCAGAAGACAAAAGTGATGTTCAATGCTTTTACAAGAAATGAAAGTTTATCGATTGATAGAGAAAATATGGTGATAACAGACACGCACGTTTATGTTGGACAGCAGATATCAAGTGAGGGTCACATTGATGAAGAAATTAATCGGCCTACAAAACTTACCTGGAGAGCTTTTGGAAGAAACAGCATAATTTTCAGGAGCAATATGCCATTATGTCTCAAAAGAAAAGTGTTTGATCAATGCATCCTTCCAGTGCTTACGTATGGTGCAGAGACGTGGACCTAAACTACAAGAGACATACAAAAGCTGCAGACAACTCAAAGTAACATGGAGAGGTGCATGCTTGGTGTAACCAGGAGAGATAAGAAGAGGAACTCGTGGATCCAAAAAATGACAAAAGTGAAAGACATCATGATCAGAGTTAAATCCCTGAAATAGGAATGGGCTGGACATACTGCCAGGAGGACAGACCATCGATGGACAGCCGACATTTTAGATTAGATTCCAAAGGACAGGAAAAAACCCAGAAGAAGACCACATGGGAGATGGGTGGATGGAATTCGAAAGTATGCGGGAGTGACATGGAGGAGACTGGCACAAGACAGACCGTTGTAGAGGAAACTTGGGGAGACCTTCGTCCAGCAGTAGATTGATAATGCTTGACAATTATGATGATATATATATATATATATATATATATACGATAACCGCTAAAAGCCATGAATAATGGAATATCATATTTCCTCGCTCTTTCAATTAGTTCTCTCAGTACGTGGATATGATCTATTGTGCTGTAGCCACTCCTGAATCCAGCTTGTTCTCTCGGTTGAGCCATGTCCAGTGTCACCTTCAAGCGGTGTGAAAGAACTTTAGTGAAGATTTTATAAACCACTGATAGGTGGCTGATAGGTCTGTAGTTCCTGAAATCCTCAATGTTACCTTCTTTATGTAGCAGGATCATTGTAGCGTTGTTCCAATCCTCAGGAATCTTCCCAGGCATCCGGTGAAAACTTGGGCGAGTACTGTTTCAATTTCTTCACTTGCTTCTAGTATGATGTCTACAGTAATTCCATCCTCTCCTGGAGCTTTTCCCCGCTTCATGTTCTTGATTGCATGTGCAACTTCTGCTGGGAGGACTGGAAGAACTCTGGTACTGGTACCTTTCATGATGTCTGGAGTACATGTATCATCCCTTTCACATAATTTGGAGTAGAAATCTTTCACTCTTTTCAAAATGTCGCCTCTATTTCTTGTTCTAGAACCATCTTCTTTTCTCATAGCCATAATCTGTGTTCTTCCTTTACTTAGATGTCCCTTTGCTCTCTTCAGGCTTTGGTTGTTTTCAATTGCTTTCCTCACTAGTTCACAGTTGAATTTCCTTACATCTTCAGTAATACTTTTTCGTACAGTCTTGCGTAGCTCTATATATACCAGTTCGGAAGTCACATCTCCTTCAGTTGTCCTAATCTCTCTTCTTTTTTGCATTATAATTTGTGTTCTTCCTAATAATTTGTTCGTATGCAACTTGTTTTTAGTACCAGCTATTTTTGTTGCTGTTTCCGTAAGAATCTTGGTTAGTTTGGCTGGACATATTGCAAGAAGGTCAGACCTACGATGGGAATCCGAAATTTTAGACTAGATTCCAAGGGACAGGAAAAGACCCAGAAGAAGACCACATGGGAGATGGGTGGATGTAATTCAAAAGTATGCGGGAGTAACATGGAAGAGACTGGCACAAGACAGACCGTTGCGGAAGAAACGTGGGGAGACCTTTGTCCAGCAGTGGATTGATAATGGTTTACAATGATGATGGTGATATACTCCCGCATACTTTACATGCATGAATATTACATTGTCAA
This sequence comes from Macrothele yani, assembly GCA_039090855.1. Lineage (NCBI taxonomy): Eukaryota > Metazoa > Arthropoda > Arachnida > Araneae > Macrothelidae > Macrothele > Macrothele yani. The sequence continues at coordinate 11,607,681 of CM076999.1, read as the reverse complement.
TTATTGTCAATCTCCAGCTGGAAGAAGGTCTTCCCAAGTTTCTTCCACATCTGTCTGTCTTGAGCCTGTCTCCTCCATGTTACTCCGGCATGATTTCCGAATTCATCATTACATCTGACATGTGTTCTTCTTCTAAGTCTTCTTTTGTCCCCCGGAATCCAATGTAAAAATTTTGTTGTCCATCAGTTGTCCGTTCTCTTGGCAACATGTCCAGTCCATTGCCATTTTAGGGATTTTACTCTGATCATGACCTCGTCCACTCTTCTCATTTTCCTTTACCACGAGTTCCTCTTCTTATTTTCATGGTTAGTGAAAATCCTTCAAATACCGGCATCTGTGTATAAACAAACACATCGCTCTTTCCACATTTTAGCAACACACGGCAACCAAAAAATTGTTATTCGGTCACTGCTGAGGAATCGGATCCCAGATCTCTCGATATCTAGCCGAGCACGTTAACCTTACATCACGGTGGCCAACAATCCACGGCGCTATGTGCTGTTTTTCTTTCAGTTTCTGACATCATAAATCCGTAAGATGGACTCAGCTACTGAGACGTCTCAATCTGGCGGGAATTAACGGCACTGGCTATATATTAATTATAGCAGTTAAATCCAAAGGGCGAGATTCAAAGTGAAAGTCTTCCAAACACATGGCGTCAGTGATTTAGCAAAGACATCGCTCTTTCCACGTTTTAGCAACACATAGCAATGGAAATATTGTTATTCGGCCACACATAGCAATGGAAAAATTGTTATTCGGCTACACATAGCAATGGAAAAATTGTTATTCGGCCACACATAGCAATGAAAAAATTGTTATTCGGCCACACATAGCAATGGAAAAATTGTTATTCGGCCACACATAGCAATGGAAAAATTGTTATTCGGCCGCACATAGCAATGGAAAAATTGTTATTCGGCCGCACATAGCAATGGAAAAAATTGTTATTCGGCCACACATAGCAATGGAAAAATTGTTATTCGCCCATACATAGCAATGGAAAAATTGTGTTTCGCACACACATAGCAATGGAAAAATTGTTATTCGGCCACACATAGCAATGGAAAAATTTTTATTCGCCCACACATAGCAATGGAAAAATTGTTATTCGCCCACACATAGCAATGGAAAATTTTTTATTCGGCCACACATAGCAATCGAAAAATTGTTATTCGCCCACACATAGCAATGGAAAAATTGTTATTCGCCCACACATAGCAATGGAAAAATTGTTATTCGCCCACACATAGCAATGGAAAAATTGTTATTCGCCCACACATAGCAATGGAAAAATTGTTATTCGGCCACACATAGCAATGGAAAAATTGTTATTCGGCCACACATAGCAATGGAAAAATTGTTATTCGCCCACACATAGCAATGGAAAAAATTGTTATTCGCCCACACATAGCAATGGAAAAATTGTTATTCGGCCACACATAGCAATGGAAAAATTGTTATTCGCCCACACATAGCAATGGAAAAATTGTTATTCGCCCACACATAGCAATGGAAAAATTGTTATTCGCCCACACATAGCAATAGAAAAATTGTTATTCGCCCACACATAGCAATGGGAAAATTGTTATTCGCCCACACATAGCAATGGATAAATTGTTATTCGCCCACACATAGCAATGGAAAAATTGTTATTCGCCCACACATAGCAATAGAAAAATTGTTATTCGCCCACACATAGCAATGGAAAAATTGTTATTCGGTCACACATAGCAATGGAAAAATTGTTATTCGGTCACATATAGCAATAGAATAATTGTAATTCGGTCACACATAGCAATGGAAAAATTGTTATTCGCCCACACATAGCAATGGAAAAATTGTTATTCGCCCACACATAGCAATGGAAAAATTGTTATTCGCCCACACATAGCAATGGAAAAATTTTTATTCGGTCACACATAGCAATGGAAAAATTTTTATTCGCCCACACATAGCAATGGAAAAATTGTTATTCGGTCACACATAGCAATGGAAAAATTGTTATTCGGCCACACATAGCAATGGAAAAATTGTTATTCGGTCACACATAGCAATGGAAAAATTGTTATTCGCCCACACATAGCAATGGAAAAATTGTTATTCGCCCACACATATCAATAGAAAAATTGTTTTTCGGCCACACATAGCAATGGAAAAATTGTTATTCGGTCACACATAGCAATGGAAAAATTGTTATTCGGCCACACATAGCAATGGAAAAATTGTTATTCGGCCACACATAGCAATGGAAAAATTGGTATTCGGTCACACATAGCAATGGAAAAATTGTTATTCGGTCACATATAGCAATGGAAAAATTGTTATTCGCCCACACACAGCAATGGAAAAATTGTTATTCGGCCACATATAGCAATGGAAAAATTGTTATTCGGTCACACATAGCAATGGAAAACTTTTTATTCGGCCACACATAGCAATGGAAAAATTGTTATTCGGCCACACATAGCAATGGAAAAATTGTTATTCGGCCACACATAGCAATGGAAAACTTGTTATTCGGGCACACATAGCAATGGAAAAATTGTTATTCGGTCACACATAGCAATGGAAAAATTGTTATTCGGCCACACATAGCAATGGAAAAATTGGTATTCGCCCACACATAGCAATGGAAAAATTGTTATTCGGCCACACATAGCTCCGTGGATTGTTGGCCACCGTGCTGTAAACTAACGCGCTCGGCAAGATATCGAGAGATCTAGGGTTCGATTCCCCAGAAATTGCCGAATAACAATTTTTCGGTTGCTGTGTGTTGCTAAAACGTGGAAAGAGCGATGTCTTTGTTTATTCACTTTCATTGTTACACCAAGTATGCGTATCTGCATGCCTCTTTCAGTTGAATATTCAAAACAAACAGAATAAATTCTGAATTTGCTTGTACCATAATTATATTATGTTTGCTTTGAAATTTCTATTACCAAATGATAATCAAAATTTTCGTGCTTTGCAAATAAAAATGTATTCATGATCATTGTCAACCATTATCAATTCCCAGCTGGATGAAAATCGTCATCACTGTCAACCATTTTCAATCCCCAGCTGTATTAAGATTATCGTCATGGTCAACCATTACCAATCCCCAGCTGGATGAAGACCATCATCATTGTCAACCATTATCAATCCCCGGCTGTATGAAGATCATTATCAACCATTATCAATCCCCGGCTCAATGAAGATCATTGTCAACCATTATCAATCCCCAGCTGGATGAAGATCATTGTCAACCATTATCAATCCCCAGCTGGATGAAGATCATTGTCAACCATTATGAATCCCCAGCTGGATGAAGATCATTGTCAACCATTATCAATCCCCAGCAGGATGAAGATCATCATCATTATCAACCATTATCTATTCAGAATTTATTTATTCTGTTTGTTTTAAATATTCTATTGATTTCCCATGTATTATAAGGAATACTTCTTCCTTCATGGATTTATCTTCTTGCAGTTGTATGCAGCCTTTGTATGTTTTTTTTATTTAAGGTCTATATTTCTGCTCCATATGTAAGAACTGGAAAGATGCATTGATTAAACACTTTTCTTTTAAGACATAATGGCATATTGCTCTTGAAAATTGTACTGTTTCTTCCAAAAGCTCTCCAGTCAAGTTTTGTACGTCGATTACTTTCCTCATCAATGTGATCCTTGCTTGATATCTGTTGTCCAGGGTAAATGTAGATATCGGTTACCTTGAGCTTTTCCTCAGCGAGTATATTAATTCGTTCCAGGTGAATTTAATCCATTTTTCGACCCCGTATTAATTCGTTCAAGTTGGTTAAATAGTTAATTTGTAACCTACCCTGTGCATTAGTGGGGCTGTTTATGAGGTTTATTCTGTGTGAAGATATTAATCAGTAGCTTTCAACGGGTAATAAAAACAAAATAATCTTTAAACCAAATATTGATCAGCTCTTTAGAAACGTTCTCCCAGCTGAATGTCTAAAGATTATTTGCAGTTCAGAAAACAGCCTTTTGTTCCGGCAAAATGAAACATCCTGTATCCCAAGTTTTCTTTGAGAAGAGAGAAGAAAAGCAAACTTTATTGTTTCGCACAAGTGACATCTGAAATCTGTCTACGATACAACAACGTTAGAAGCACATAACTAAAGAGAACACCGACGCAATGTTGCTGTTATCTTGACTGCTGGCTTTAAAGCATCCGTTCTCAGCGCCATTTTTTCGCAGACTTCAAGCCACATGATGGTGTTGCAAGAAAGCAGAACAGACTTCCACCTCCTATCTAACGGAATAGGAAGGTCGCAACTTTTGCAAATGAATTTAAAATACAATGTGTCAGGATGGTTTATATAAGAAACAAGAAAGATGACACCAAATTTTCGGTAAAAATGAGCACGTGTTTTAGATCCTTTTTGAGCCAAAAAGAAATGTACCAAAGTTTTTTAAAATCCATGCAACCGCTTTGAAGTGTTTTTATAGTTCTTCAAAGTCAACGGAACCACTTTGAGAAAATTTATCAAAATTATTAAAAATCAATGGAAACGCTATGAAAAATTTATCAGTCTTTTTTAAATTCAATGCAACCGCTTTGAAATTTTTTATATTTATTCAAAGTCAACAGAACCGCTTTAAAAAATTGTATAGTTGCTCAAAGTCACAAGAGCCGATTTGAAAAAAATTATCAAAGTTTTTCAAAGTCAGTGCAACCGCTTTGAAAAATTGTCAAATTTATTCAAAGTCCATGGAACCGCTTTGAAAATATTATCAAAGTTTTTCAAAGTCAATGCAACCGCTTTGAAAAATTGTCAAATTTATTCAAAGTCCATGGAACTGCTTTGAAAATATTATCAAAGTTATTCAAAGTCACTGCAACCGCTTTGAAAAATTGTCAAATTTATTCAAAGTCCATGGAACCGCTTTGAAAATATTATCAAAGTTTTTCAAAGTCAATGCAACGCTTTGAAAAGTTGTATAGTTGCTCAAAAGTCACAAGAGCCGATTTGAAAAAATTATCAAAGTTTTTCAAAGTCAGTGCAACCGCTTTGAAAAATTGTCAAATTTATTCAAAGTCCATGGAACCGCTTTGAAAATTTTATCAAAGTTTTCAAAGTCAATGCAACCGCTTTGAAAAATTGTATAGTTGCTCAAAGTCACAAGAGCCGCTTTGAAAAAATTATCAAAGTTTTTCAAAGTCAATGCAACCGCTTTGAAAAAAAATATCAAAGGTATTCAAATCGATGGAACCGGTTAGAAAAAAATTCAACCGGTTTTCTACAATCGATAAATCATCCAGAAAAAGAAACAGCTGCTGCCTTGCACCAGCGACTAAAACGCAGGTTACTAAAATTAAAAACTTGTGCACAAAACGTTTCTTGTAGCTGAATGAAGATATCAGATTTTCAAATCACACAATTAAAAGCAAAAATATAGGAGAACACATTATATTACCCCAGGCCTCCTAGCGGAAGAAATTTGTATAATGGGAAAAGTTGACAAAAAGGCGAAAAGTATTCTCGCTGATGGCGCTGCCATCAACGGACCGCTACCGTGTCGTGAGCGGCATATTTCAGCCAGAAGTGACCTATCACTGTCAGCTGGTGGCCAGCAATTTCCCAACACTTGTGTTTAGCTGGGAAGATAAGGCTTCCAGCCATACGGCTAAGTCCACCGTGGCATACGTGCGGGAGATGGAAGCTGAGACCGGGATTCACGCTATACTATTTTCCTCAATTCCTGTGAAATTCCCAGATGCCTGTCACATGGATTTCTTCAGCTTCGGGTTAGTTAAACGAGCCCTAAAAACTAGATGACCTTTGACAATTGTGGAAAACTTGCAAAGTGGAGTAAGAGAGAATTGATCTTACCTGTCGGCAAAGGAGCCTGATACAGCGGAATTTGCTCAACAAAAGGGTAGTACAGGAACATGGTAAGTAAATACACTGCCAAAATAATTAAGGGATATTGTTGTTTTGATATAAACTGCTGACATCAACTGATGCTAAGAAAAATTGAAGGAAAGTGATTAGAATGAAACTTTTGCACACTTGCAAACACATCATTTTTTGTGTGACTTTAAAAAATGGCGTGATTCCGTCGGCGAATGAAAAGTGACATGTATCGTACGATCGTTTATTCCAGGATAAAAAAAAAGACTCACATGCTTTGAATGTGTGTTATTGATGAATGTGATGTCCGAACAACGTGATGTCCGAACAACGTGATGTACCCAACTCTGTAGCCTGGAGGGCCATGGGTCGCATAGAAGCGGGTCAAACCCAATCACAAGTAGCGGGAGCCATCGAATTGTCTCAAAGCGTTATTTCCAGACTTTGGAATCGGTTTTCAGATATCGGAAATGTAAGGCGAAGTCCAGGACAAGGTCGTAGGAGAGCAACATCAAGAAATGAGGATCGGTTTTTAACACTGACTGCCAGGAGACCCAGTAGTATGAACGCCATTCTTCTGCAACGCGAACTCCGTACGGCTACTGTCACAAATTTCAACTCAAACTGTTCGGAAACGAATCCACAGTGTTGGTCTGTATGTTCGACGACCTATGGTATGTGTTTCTTTAATAACTCTTGGTCTGTATGCTCGACGACCTATGGTATGTGTTTCTTTAATAACTCTTGGTCTGTATGCTTGACGACCTATGGTATGTGTTTCTTTAATAACTCTCGGTCTGTATGCTCGACGACCTATGGTATGTGACTCATGGTCTGTATGGTCTGTATCGACTCTTAGTCTGTATGCTCGACGACCAATGGTATGTGAATCATGGTCTGTATGGTCTGTATGCTCGACGACCTATGGTATGTGAATCATGGTCTGTATGGTCTGTATGCTCGACGACCTATGGTATGTGAATCATGGTCTGTATGGTCTGTGTCGACTCTTTGGCTGTATGCTCGACGACCTATGGTATGTGAATTATGGTCTGTATGCTCGACGACCTATGGTATGTGAATCATGGTCTGTATGGTCTGTGTCGACTCTTTGTCTGTATGCTCGACGACCTATGGTATGTGAATTATGGTCTGTATGGTCTGTATGCTCGACGACCTATGGTATGTGAATCATGGTCTGTATGGTCTGCATCGACTCTTGTTCTGTATGCTCAACGACCTATGGTACGTGTTTCTTTAATAACTCTTGGTCTGTATGCTTGACGACCTATGGTATGTGTTTCTTTAATAACTCTTGGTCTGTATGCTCGACGACCTATGGTATGTGTTTCTTTAATAACTCTTGGTCTGTATGCTCGACGACCTATGGTATGTGTTCCTTTAATAACTCTTGGTCTGTATGCTCGACGACCTATGGTATGTGTTTCTTTAATAACTCTTGGTCTGTATGCTCGACGACCTATGGTATGTGTTTCTTTAATAACTCTTGGTCTGTATGCTTGACGACCTATGGTATGTGTTTCTTTAATAACTCTCGGTCTGTATGCTCGACGACCTATGGTATGTGACTCATGGTCTGCATGGTCTGTATCGACTCTTAGTCTGTATGCTCGACGACCAATGGTATGTGAATCATGGTCTGTATGGTCTGTATCGACTCTTGGTCTGTATGCTCGACGACCTATGGTATGTGAATCATGGTCTGTATGGTCTGTGTCGACTCTTTGGCTGTATGCTCGACGACCTATGGTATGTGAATTATGGTCTGTATGGTCTGTATGCTCGACGACCTATGGTATGTGAATCATGGTCTGTATGGTCTGTGTCGACTCTTTGTCTGTATGCTCGACGACCTATGGTATGTGAATTATGGTCTGTATGGTCTGTATGCTCGACGACCTATGGTATGTGAATCATGGTCTGTATGGTCTGCATCGACTCTTGTTCTGTATGCTCAACGACCTATGGTACGTGTTTCTTTAATAACTCTTGGTCTGTATGCTTGACGACCTATGGTATGTGTTTCTTTAATAACTCTTGGTCTGTATGCTCGACGACCTATGGTATATGACTCATGGTCTGTATGGTCTGTATGCTCGACGACCTATGGTATGTGATTCATGGTCTGTATGGTCTGTATGCTCGACGACCTATGGTATGTGATTCATGGTCTGTATGGTCTGTATCGACACTTGGTCTGCATGCTCGACGACATATGGTTATCTTTAACTGCACGCCACAGTGCTGCCCGCAGACTTTGGGCACAGGACCATGCCGGTTGGAGAAGAAATGAATGGAAGAGTGTTCTCTTCTCAGACTAGTCTCGCTTTACTGGACATCCTGACAATTGGTGACTCACCATTTGGAGGGAACGTGGTATTCGTAACAACCAGTTATATGTGCAAAAAAGTGTTCAATTTGGAGAAGGCTGAATCATGGTGTGGGCCGCTATCTCTATCACTGGTCGAACCGACCTGAACATCATCAGAAATGGAACACGTACTGCTCAGTGGTATAGAGATGAGATCCTCAGACCCTTCGTCGTCTCTTATGCTGCAGCAATCGGAGATGAATTCATTTTCGTGGACGATAATTGCAGGTCACATCACGCTCGATGTGCGGACGACTTCCTGTTTGACGACGGGAATCATCCGAATGGACTGTCCAGCATTTTTCTCCAGACATGGACCCCATCGAGCATGTCTGGGACGTTCTGGCGAGAAGGGTTGCTGCTCGATTAAACTCTTCACAAACAGTCCAGCAATTGGAAAGTGCTCTTCTGCAGGAGTGAGATGGAATTCCCCAATCCCTCATTAATACTCTGATTGACTCATTGTCTCACAGGTGTGCAACATTGCTTTCTGTCAGAGGAAACCTTTCCACCTATTAAATTCATTTTTTGGCAAGAAATTACCTTTAAATTCATTTTTATGATATGTTTATAAATCTGCATTTTTACGTTCGTCTCCTCAAAAATTATTAAATTTAAATTACTAACGTTTTCGGCCATATTTTGTTTCTCACATAGCGTACGTACTATGTCTGTAGTTCCTATTCTAGCCTCCAAAGTTTTCCGTCACTCACAGTTTTTATGCAAAACTACGATATCCCCTAATTGTTTTGACCAGTGTAGAATTGAACAGAAGTTGGCACCATGGTATTCCATAACTGTATGATCCTGCAAACTTTGTCACTATAAATGTGAAACAACCTCTGTAGATGTGGGGATCGTTTAGCACGGAATCTTTTTTCTAAATATTGAAATAAAATGAGCAATTATTATTGTACGTATTTGTCAACTATAATGTTCTTATATTGTGTATTGTTTCTCACGTTATATAGACGATTTAGTGCTCGCGGGAAACATTCCTTCTTTATCTAACATAGAGCCAATATTGTTGAATGTAACCTAATATTATAAATTTGAGGTAAAAAATATTATATGAATGAAAAGTATTACTCACGTTCTGTTTTCATGGAGTATTCAGGAACATTGAGCATTATTCTGCGATATTCCAAATTTTTCTTGAATTCGTCGAAATCATTTTCAAGCAGTCACTTCGTGACGAATTTAGGCTTCTCTAGTCTTAATACACTGCCGGACAATTGCTAAGGACGGATGACAATAGCAACGATAGCAACCATAAAATGGAAGGCAGGAAAATGTAAAAAATTAGCATAAGTGCGGGATACAGTAAGACGTGTTGTGCGTATGCAAATTTTGGATTGCCGAACTTGTTCTTGACGTCATAGCGCTGATAAGAGATATAAAGGATTTGACGCGTATTGACCGTTGTTGTTCAAACGCAAAGTTGAAAGGGAAAGAATCAATTGACGAACTTGCAATTTTCAGTATGTCTTCCCGACATCACCTAGATGATTTTACGCGTGGCCGTATTATTGGCAAGATTGAAGAAGGGCGAAAAATAACAGATGTTGCCAGGGAGTTTGACGTCAGCCACAGTGTTGTTTCAAGGCTTTGGAAATCATTTCAGACAAATGGAGAGTGTAGCAAACGTCACGGGGAGGTCGTGTTCGCAGTACAACACCTGCAGAAGATTGGTACATAGTGCTATCAACAAAAAGACACCGGCGCAGCGCAGCTGGTGAGGTAGCAAATCAGTTTATGGCTGCTACTTGCAAGCGGATCTCCCGAAAAACTGTCGCCAGACGTTAACATGGAGGAGGACTATACGCCCGCCGTCCTGTTGTGTGCATCCCAATGTCCAGACGTCACCGTACCGCCCGTTTGCAATGGTGCCATCAACATCGCAATTGGACTGATAACGACTAGTCTGCTGTCCTCTTCTCAGATATGAGTAGATACAGTCTATCGTCTGATTGTCGACAACAACTGATCTGGCGTGATAGTGGTACTGCATATTGTCCAACAAACATACAGGAAAGGGACCGATATCCGACATGTAGTGTCATGGTATGGGCTGGCATCATGATCAATGGCCGTACGTCCCTCTATGTGCTTCCAACTGGGACTATGACTGGCCAACGATACATTAATGATGTTCTGCTACCTCAAGTTCGCATGTTCCGTGGTGCTGTCGGTGATAGATTCATTTTCATGGACGACAACGCAACATGTCATCGAACAGTCGCTGTCCAGGAGTGTCTTGAGAGCGAGGATATTGAACGCCTCGTATGGCCAGCACGTTCTCCAGATCTGAATCCCATTGAAAATGTGCGGGATGCTTTGGGAAGGAGTCTTGCTGGTCGCCAATGCCCTCCAATAAACAAGGACACCCTCATCCGTGCACTGACAGAGGAATGGGATAAATTACCCCAACAGCTGCTTGATAATGTTGTGCAAAGCATGACACGACGTGTGGAATCTTGCATCGCCCTCCATGGTGGCCATATCCCGTATTGACATCTTACGCCGGAACGCCTGCGGACGGTAATTGCATTTTTTCACGTTTACGTATTCTGCACAAAATGGCCTGTTTGTCCCTTGAACACGTTCCAAAGCCTTCTGGATTTCAGAGCACAATAAATTGTCTTTCTTGTAATGTCCTGGCATTCTGACATTATTTTATTTCACTTGGCATCCAACCACACTTACTTTTTTATGCGCTATATAGCCGTTTATGATCCGTCCTTAGCAATTGTCCTGCAGTGAAGTTAGGCAACCCTTCTTCTTATTGCCGTGTGATTCCAACGTTGCAATTTCTAAGAAACAATGAACTATTGAAAGGATTAACATTCAATTTGAAGGGGAATCAATTTGGTAAAATATTTAGTCTTAAAACATTCCTATAGACTTCGTTTTCACATGATACGTTAAAAAATTGATTAGAAGGGTTGCCCAACTATTAAGACTAGACAAATCTCATATCCTCACGAAGTGATTGCTTGAAGTGATTTCCACGAATTTAAGAAAAATTTGGAATATCATAGAATAATGCTTAATGTTCCTCAATACTCCATGAAAACAGAGCGTGAGTAATAGTTTTCATTCATATATTTTTACCTCAATTTTATAATATTAGGTTACATTCAACAATATTGGCTCTATGTTAGACAAAGAAGGAATGTTTCCCACGAACACTAAAACGGTCATATAACGTGAGAAACAGTACACAATATAACAACTGTATAGTTACAAATTTTAAAGATGACAATCCGATTTTTGGTGTAAATGTGACAAGGATGGTAAGTCAGATAATATCCGAAAACTTGAAAATTTTCATTGTCCTGGAGCGGGACTCGAAACCGCGTCTCCCATATAGCGCCTGGGTATGCTAACCACTATACCACCCAGAACGACCAAGTCCCAAGTTTCCGATTACTTTTAATGTAACCATCACAGAATTCGCTAGTCGAAGCAACCGTCATTCATTTTTAGCGAATCTGGAGGTTAAGAATCTTATCCCGTGTTTGCCCGGAGAAGCAGATAAATCATGAAAGAAATACGGGATTACGCCGTATAATACAAATTTTGAAGATGACAATCCGATTTTTGGTGTAAATGTGACAAGAATGGTAAGTCAGATAATATCCGAAAAACTTGAAAATTTTCATTTTCAAGTTCCACTTTCATTTTTTAAGTTTTCATTTTCTCCAGGACAATGAAAAATTTTCAAGTTTTCGTATATCATCTGACTTACCATCCTTGTCACATTTACACCAAAAATCGGATTGTCATCTTCAAGATTTGTATTATATGGTGTAATCCCGTATTTCTTTCTTGAACTGTATGGTTGACAAATATGTACAATAATGAGCAACAAATATTGAAAACTCGTGCGACATTAATCACTGAAGCGATGAAAGATTTCCGTCTTTAGCACGATTTAATGATTAAAAGATGAGAAATATATACAATTAAAAACAATTAAAACCATGAGCATTTTCGAGGCAGCGGCTGCCTCTTCTTCAGATGTAATAAATAGATACACATTTAATCTATATATAATATAGATCATTGCATTGTTGGAAGCATGGTAAGTTAGCCAATAGTAATCGACATGCGTCAAAAATGTTGCGATACTGTTGGCCCAATGGTCTGAAGAAGAAAACATGGAAATATATAATAGAAATAAACGGTGCAGGGTGTACATTCGATTTTAAGTTTATATCACAATTTATAATTACATTTTTAATAAGGGATTTCCAAAAGTTATGTAACTCATAGGGGGCATGTTCATTACAACATTGCTCACCGGAGGCCTCTATATACACACTTTCAGCAATTTTAATTGCTGAAAGTGATTACAGCCACGTAATAAAGTTCAATACAGAAATATATTTGAAGAATTGATGAGCAATTATTTTTGTCTTTCGATGATGCCAATTTGAAAAATAAATGCCTCAAATGCCCAGCTCAAAGCTTAATAAAGGATATGCGTATTTTGGAGGCGATATAAATGGCAAAACGTATCCAATTTTCCCGGATAATGGGGGTAAGAAAACGTCGTTCTCTGCGCACTCTCGGCATTTTGCGCTTCATCGTAAGTCAGCGAAAAATGCGCACTGTGAAACCGGCCTCTTCTCACACGTCGTTAAGAGAACTAACTACATAACTGGAGAAAAGCAGCGCGAGCATGTAGATGATCCATGTAAACACGACTCTGAGCTGAATGATAATAGATTGCTCGCAGGTAAATATAGTCGCATGGAGCTTCTTAAACATTTTGATCATGTCTTTGAGAAATCGTCTGAAGGAGACGACAAGGGCTGACACAATCATCCATCAAGTCAAAAGATGTAATTCGGCAATGGCACGCCAGGGCTCGCTAGCTGAAAAGAGGAGATGGCTTAAGATGTGATGGAGTGTTCCGATCTCCGCAGTCGATACAGCACGCCGAACTGGCATGTGATCATTGTCCCACTCCGAAGAATATGCCCCACGTGAACAAACATAATCAACGATAATAGCAACGAGGAAAGAACAGAAAAAAAAAAAAGACAGGATCTTTTCAATATAAATCACTGAATATACCTCTATGAATGCATTTCGCCAATACACATGTCAGTAAAGAAAACTGCACGTTATGCGAAGTTCCCGGAAAAGTTTGCTGCTTAAGCTACCTTCACAGTCCTCATACGAACCATGTTCATCATTATTCATCATACAACATCTTTAATCATTCATCGTTTTATCATGCATCCCACAAAATGGTCGAAGCGCCCGCAAGTGTTTGTGCTTTGTTGATTTATTTCTGCGCGTACAAAGACTATCCCGAAATTAATTCCTCCACTTATTTATTTAGTTAGCGTCGCAGCATAAATGCGTAAAATAAAATCGACGTGAGTTTCGAAATTGTTTCTGACAGATCGTGGAAAACACTAAAACTCCATTATAACTGGGAGCGCACTGGTTTAAACGTAAAGAAATGTTCATTTTTTAGTGTCGTATTTTTTTTTTTTCGTATAATCCTCAGATCTGAAATGAAGGGGGGAAATCGCAGTAAAATCGTAACATGCGAAGTTGCTCCCCAAACATAACTTCGTTCAGAAACGCCGCAATTTACGGGATGACTCAGCAGTGAAAATAAATAGGGTGGCGACATCTTATCAAAAACGCACCTTTATTATGTTTATTCAAAAGTCACTGTCGTTCATAAGATTCATCCAATGTCAGGCAATTACACTGTGCGCATGCGTTATGAAGATAAGAACGGCTTGTGTTTAACTGCCTACCAAATTTAATGAAAATATGCATACTAAAAATACTTTTGTTTCCCCAAAATACACTGCTGGCCACCCAAAATGCAACACCAAGAAGGACACGAGATAGCGAAGCCATATTTACTGGACACATAACAACAGATACAAAGATGAAGCGATTGAGCTTACAGGCCCGTGCGACTTGCGGAACACGCAGACATCAATAGTTCGTGTGGCCCCCATGGCTGGAAATAACGGCCGCTACATGCCGCGGCATCGAACGAAAGAGGCTTTGGATGTGGGCTTGGGGTATGTCGGTCCAGGCTGCTTCCACACGTTGCCACAGTTCATCAGGCGTAGCCGCGGGTGGTGCTTTACCGGGCCGCTCGGTTGCCAATCAGCGACCAGACGTGTTCGATGGGCGACATATCGAGAGTTCAGGCGGGCCACGGCAGCAGTGGCACCTGGTGAGCCGTGAAGAATTGTTGCACGATGCGTGCCACTTGCGGGCGCGCATTGTCCTGTTGAAACGCGGCCGCTGGCAGGTCCTGCAGGTAAGGGAGGACTACAGGCTCCAAAACGTCGGAGATGTAGCGGTGGCTGTTGAGTGTACCGGCGATGTGTACCAGAAGGGTGCAGGTGTCTTATTCAATTGCGCCCCAAACCATAACGCCAGGCGACGGACCGGTATGACGATGCATAATGCAGGCGTCATACAGTCTCTCGCCGCGGTGCCACCATACGCGGATCCGACCATCGTGGTGTTGCAGGCAGAAGCGGGATTCGTCGGAGAAGACAATGTCGTGCCATTTTGTAGTCCAGGTGCGGCGTTCAACGGCCCACTGCCGCCGCACTCGCCGGTGGTGTAACGTCAATGGTAATCGGAGCAATGAGCGCCGTGCGACAAGTCCTCGCTCCTGCAGACAACGTCGAACGGTACGTGCTCTTCCTGACACAGGTTGTTGCACAAAACACGCTAATTCTTGCGCTAACGTTCGTGATGTAGCGGTGCAAGCCGTGAATGCCCACCGCACAACATGCCGGTAATCTCGTTCGGTGGTGTGCCGCTGCAGCGCGTTGGTCCGTCCGTCCCTCCTGCACTCACCGAGTCCATACTCGCCTCACTGTGGCTAGATGTCGTCCCACACTGGCGCCGATGTCTCGGTACGATAAACCGCTGTCGCGATAAGACACTATTCGTCCTCTGTCGAACTCCGAAACGTGCTGGAATGACTGCCGTATTCTACGACGAGGCATCAGAAAGCTTCCCACTCACAGGTCCGGCAAAACACCACACTTCCACTACTTACACCCCGCCTTCTGTGCACCCTTCTTATGGTGCTTCTCGGTGGCGTGCCGGGCGCACATGATTTGCATATGCCTTGCAATCCTAATCGTTCGCATGTCCTTTCGCGGGAGACGCATTCTGCGGATTTCAGGCCAGTCGGAAGCTTCCTTCTTGGTGTTGCATTTTGGTTGGCCAGCAGTGTAGTAAATGTTCACCAAATTTCAGACCATATTTAATCTAAAAGTGTTGACTAGATATTCACTTCTTGTTACTGTATTATACTGTATTATTTGCTACTAAAAAGCTTTTTGTTTCCCCAAAACAGTAAATGTTCACCAAATTTTGACCACATAATAATAATGATAAAGTGATAACCAGATATTAACTTCTCGTCATTTTCTGAAATTATTTTACAGTAAAAAAATGTTTTTGTCTCCCCAAAATACTAAATGTTCACCAATCTTCAAATGATATCTAATTTTAAGTCAATAACCAGATATTGACTTCATGTTAGCCTCTTTTATCATTAGTAAGCAAAATAATATTTACCAAACGTAACACTAAATATTTTTAAAACGGGGAAAATGTAATCATAATTGTTATTTCTTATGATATTGAAACTGAAATTAAAATTAATAACACTGATCGGCAACTCTTTGCGCAGATTCCGAAAATGACCTTCAAAATTCCGTATCACGTCAGATTTTTTCACAAATGAAGGTAATGTGAAAATTAAAAAAAACGTTATTTTTTAATGACATTGCTATATGGCAATGTTTATAACGTGTGAAAATGTTCTCTGGAGGGGATTAATGATTGTTTAAGGAATAGATAAATATAAATACATATTCAAAAGCAAACATACCTAACATTCGCCACTGGGCTCCCCTTCAAACTTCCTCTTTTTGGATTGTCTTCAGTGTGTGTCCGTACAGTCTCTGTTCAACATCCAACAATAGTCGGCCATAATATGTGCAGTCCACTTTCCTTGGTAGCTCTTCTCCATCACTTTAATATCCTGATGGAAGCGCTCGCCATGTTCTTCCGAAAAATCACCAAGATTGTTAGGAAAGTAATTTAGATGAGTATAAAGAAAGTGAACTTTGACGCTCATGTTACAACCAAGCAGTTCATAGGATTCCAGCATGTCCTCGACTAAAGTGGTGTAATTTGAAGCCTTCGTGTTCCCCAAAAAGTCACACAAAAAGGAAGGAAATTTGGTGTAGCCTGCTTGTTGGCCGAGCAATATTCCAATCACCTTGAAATCCCCGCACAAAGACCATTCATGAAACTTGTACTGCACACTTTCCAGCAGTAATTTAAGGTTCTCGTATGTCTCTTTCAAAGTCACAGAATGCGCTACTGGAATGGATGGATGGATGTTAGTATTGTGTAATAAAACACCTTTTAAACTGGGTTTGCTGGCATCTATGATCAACCTCCACTGTCCTGAATTGTAATTAATGTTGAAGTATTTCATGACTGCCGGAATGTCTCGACAATACCAAACCGCCTTCCTCAGCAAAACACGGAACCAATTCTGCTTCTCGGTGTTTGTACCAGGAGAATCTCGTATTAGGACATAGTAAATTTTTTTCCTGAAGTCGTGATCCTAAAAGCTTTGCTGCGTCTTTAGGTAAATTCAGATCACGAGCCAAATCATTCAGTTCATGCTGGGTAAATGTCACTGGGGTTTCATCCTCCATGCTGTCCGGTTGGTACATCTCATCACTTATATCACCGTCTGAATCGGTGTCTGTTGGGGGCTTGATATTGGACGGGGATGACACAGGGATGGATTCACTATGAGGCACTGGTCTTATGGCAGATGGGATATTGGTATACACAATGTTACGCTTACTGGTTCTGGTATGGCCCACGATATTCACTGTGCAGAAGTAGCAGTCGTCACGGTGATTTTTTGGCTCACGCCACACCATGGGTACACCGAACGGCATTGATGCCCTTTTTCCACTTTTCCAGTTCCTCAACCCCTCCACACACACGGCGCACATTGTGAGGAGACCAAACTTTGTCCTGATCTGCTAGTTTAATGCCGAAGTATTGAAAATAAGCATTTTTCACGAAAGGCGTAATATTTTGCCTCTGTTTTTTTCCTGCCGTATAACAGCCACATATGTAGCAAAAATGCCTGGATGATTTACACAACCCCCTGAAGCCATTGCACACGCCACAAAGAAACAACCGAACGGAACCAGTCCCTTCTTTGCACTGACTAGTGTAACACGATCTGCCCCGAATGGCGCCACATGTGACCAATAGAAAGAAGGAAGCAGTGGCGTGAGGTATGAGTCATACTGCCGTGCCAAGATAGCATTCTCTCATGTTCCGCCTTTGTGAGTGGCGCAAATCGTGACGTCATACAGATAAAACAGTTGCATTTCCATTATCAGCTATATATTTATGTTTATCCATTCCTTAAACAATCATTCCGCCCCTCCAGAGAACATTTTCACACGTTACGAATGTTGCCATATAACAATGTCATTAAAAAATAACGTTTTTTTTTAATTTTCACAATTCCGTCATTTGTGAAAAAACTTGACGTGATACGGAATTTTGAAGGTCATTTTCGGAATCTGTGCAAGAAATCCATTCAGATGCACCTATTCATTTCAAAGCAACAAAACCTTGCATATTAGTGTAATTCATGACTAAATCTGAAGCTCTTTAGTTTTAGTCATGAATTACAGCAAGCAAGGTTTGGGTGCCGGGTTAATGATCACGTGACTTCCGTTTCTTCCTCGGGAACCGTATTGGCCCGACACGCTTGTCGAAGCGGGACGTAAAGGAAGGGCCAGGCACATACGTGCGGAAGCGTTTGGGGGCGGGGCTTATAACCATGCTAGCTACATAATAATTTGACGTAATAATAGTTGTTTTTGACAAAGTGTTTACAATAATTGCAAAAGAAAAAAATTATTTTGGCAGTATTCTTGCATAAGTTTAGTGTTATACATTTGGTGAACATTTACTAAATTCGGTATAACCACAGTATTGTATTTAAAATACAGGCATTACTAAAACAATAGGAACCGTTATTATTTTAGCGACGCAAATTTCGTTTTTCGATCTACCGTCATTTGGTTTCTCAAAAGATTTTTGATATTCATTATTGTTTTGTGGAGTATAGTCCTAGGGGCTCAGAGTTTAATTTGGTAAACATTTAATTTGACCCCGATAGGAACAACGCATTACCGGAAAATCTGTTATCGTATATTTGGTATAAATTGGAGTACACGCTGCCGTGATTTATTGGAAAACCTTCTGCTGTCAAAAGCCATAGAAGAGAAATACACAATCTGAGTGCTGTTACGGGTTTTCTCAAAGAAAAGCTGTGGACGAGAAATACACAATCTGAGTACTGTTACGGGTTTTCTCAAGGAAAAGCTATGGATGAGAAATACACAATCTGAGTGCTGTTACGATTTTTCTTAAAGAAAAAGTTGACCTCTGCAGCGAGAGAAATCTGTGCTGTGGAAGGAAAAGGAGCAGTTTCTGTGAGAAAAGAAAGATTTTGGTTTCGGCGATTTAAAAATGGGAACTGCAGCTCTGAAAACAAACCACGGGCTTGAAGACTTTCGACGGTGAATTCTGAAGCTGTACGCCAAGCAGTGGAGTCAAATCCGTGCACAGGCACTAGACAACTGTCACATGAGCTGGGAATACCTCAGCGCACAATTGTATGTGAATTGCACAAGATCGGTGAATTCTGAAGCTGTTCGCCAAGCAGTGGAGTCAAATCCGTGCACAGGCACTAGACAACTGTCACATGAGCTGGGAATACCTCAGCGCACAATTGTATGCGAATTGCACAAGATCGGTGAATTCTGAAGCTGTACGCCAAGCCGTGGAGTCAAACGCGTGCACAAGCACTAGACAACTGTCAAATGAGGTGGGAATACCTCAGCCCACAATTGTCTGTGAATTAAATAAGATCGGGGAATTCTGAAACTGTACGCCAAGTCGTAGAGTCAAATCCATGCACAAGCTCTAGACAACAGTCAAATCAGCTGGGAATACCTCAGCCCACAATTGTTCGCTAACTGCACAAGCTTGGCAAGACTATCGACAATTATCATATGAACTGACTGCTGCTCAAGCCCAGCGAAGTGTGCGTGTGTGTGTGTCGCCAATTTCTGGAAAATCCCCAAGACGACCATTTCTTTAGGCGGATTGTGACATGTGATGAAAAGTGGATAATTTCCTGAAATCCTGACATGAGAAAACAGTGGTTAGATCTTAAAGAGAACCAGTCCCAGAAAAGGGACGATTTGAGCACAAGCTTATGCGTATGATGGAAATTTGAGGCAAATTCTTTGGGAATTGGTTCTAGATGACCGAGGCATCTCGAACTAATTCCCAAAGAATTGGCCTCAAATTGGCCTAAGAATTGGCCTCACTGTGTCTTGTTGGAGCGGATGAATGCCGCTTTAAACCGAAACTACACTGCTTCAGTGAGCCGTAAATGAGTTATTTTCCAACAGGATGATGCTCCTCCTCATCGTGTCTCGTCAACTAAGGAAAAAATATCGGAACTGGAGGATTTTCAGCTAATATGCCACCTTGCTTATAGTCCGGAACTTACGCTTTCGGACTACGATTTATGCCGGTCCATGGCACATATTCTATGTGGGAAACACTTCCAAAACATCCACGATGTTGAAGTTGGGGTTCAAAACCTTTTTGTCTCGAAACCAAGAGAATTTTTACACAGAGATATTCACGACATGCCATCGCGAGGGTGTATGAGCATCGAGCAGGATGCACTTTACACTGAAGTGCCAAAAGTCGTGGGAAACGTACCTAGTATGGTGTAGAATCTCCTCTCGCCCGGCGAAGTGCAGCAACTTAACTTGGCACCGATTGTAGTTGTAGACGTCTGCAGAGATGTTGAACCATGCCGAATGAATAGCCGTCCAGAGTTCCCTGGTATTTGTAGGTGCATGATCTTAGCTGCGAATGGACCTCTCCACCACGTCCCATAAGTGCTCTATTGGATTCTTGTCAAGCAAACGTGGTGGCCATAACATCCATCCAGAATGCGCCGTGAACCAATTTTGGAGAACTTAGGCCCGATGACATAGCGTATTGTCAGCCAGAAAAATTATATTGTTGTTCTGGTACATGAAGTCCATGAAGGGCTGCAAATGGTCACCCAGCAGAGCAACAACGCGATTATCGGTTAATCACCTGTTTACGAGGAGCAGAGGACCTAACCCGTGCCACGTACAGACACCCCACACATGTATGGAAGCACCACTAGCTTGCACAGTGCCTTGTTGACAGCCTCGTGGGGTCTGCGACACATCTGAACCCTACCACCTGCTCGAAACAACTGGTAGCGTGATTCATCGGACCACGCTGCATCTGAACCCTACCACCTGCTCAAAACAACTGGTAGCGTGACTCATCGGACCATGCTACATCTGAACCCTACCACCTTCTCAAAACAACTGGTAGCGTGTTTCATCGGACCACGCCACATCTGAACCCTACCACCTGCTCAAAACAACTGGTAGCGTGACTCATCGGACCACGCCACATATGAACCCTACCACCTGCTCAAAACAACTGGTGGCGTGACTCATCGTACCACGCCGCATCTGAACCCTACCATCTGCTCGAAACAACTGGTAGCGTGACGCATCGGACCGCGCCACATCGGAACCCTACCACCGGTTCGAAACAACTGGTAGAGTGACTCATCGGACCACGCCACATCTGAACCCTACCACCTGATCGAAACAACTGGTAGCGTGACTCATCGTACCACGGGACATGTTGCCAGTCTTCCAGTGTCTAATTACTGTATTGTCGAGTCCAGGTGAGGCGCTCTGACCGATGTCGTGGTGCTAACAAAGGCGCTCCGGTGGGTCTTCTGCTCCTATGCCCCATGGACGCTAAATTACGCTGCACTGACCTGATGAATATGTCTCTGGTACCTCATACATTGAATGTGGATGTTAGTAGAGCCAGTGTCGCTTGACTTTTATCATGGACAATCCTGGTCAGAATCCGTTGGTCATGGTCATTCAGCAACCGTGGTCGGTCACTGCTGTGTCCATGGTGGGAGGGTATGTCTTCCGGGTGGTATTCTCGGTACACACGTGACACCGTCGATCGAGGAATATTGAATGTTCGCACAACTTCGGAAATTGAATGTCCCATCGGTCTGGCTCCCACTACCATGCCTCGCTCAAACTACGATAGATCAGATCAGATCATATGTAGAGGATTTTAGGAAGGGAGTGTCTGACCCCAGGTCTTAAACAACCCTTAGAAATAGGAAGCTAGGAGATTTGGGCTAGAGTGCCCGATAGGAAAGTGACACGGAAGCGAGGTAGAAGACGCCCTTATTTACTACCAGGGGCCGGGGGGCCAGTACCTGTGGCCCGAGGGCTTAACGTGCCCACAATGCTCTTGTAGATCAGATCAGATCATATGTAGAGAATTTTAGGAAGGGAGTGTCTGACCCCAGGTCTTAAACAACCCTTAGAAATAGGAAGCTAGGAGATTTGGGCTAGAGTGCCCGATAGGAAAGTGACACGGAAGCGAGGTAGAAGACGCCCTTGTTTACTACCGGGGGGCCAGTACCTGTGGCCCGAGGGCTTAACGTGCCCACAATGCTCTTGTAGATCAGATCAGATCATATGTAGAGGATTTTAGGAAGGGGGTGTCTGACCCCAGGTCTTAAACAACCCTTAGAAATAGGAAACTAGGAGATTTGGGCTAGAGTGCCCGATAGGAAAGTGACACGGAAGCGAGGTAGAAGACGCCCTTATTTACTACCGGGGGGCCAGTACCTGTGGCCCGAGGGCTTAACGTGCCCACAATGCTCTTGTAGATCAGATCAGATCATATGTAGAGGATTTTAGGAAGGGAGTGTCTGAACTCAGGTCTTAAACAACCCTTAGAAATAGGAAGCTATGAGATTTGGGCTAGAGTGCCCGATAGGAAAGTGACACGGAAGCGAGGTAGAAGACGCCCTTATTTACTACCGGGGGGCCAGTACCTGTGGCCCGAGGGCTTAACGTGCCCACAATGCTCTTGTAGATCAGATCAGATCATATGTAGAGGATTTTAGGAAGGGAGTGTCTGACCCCAGGTCTTAAACAACCCTTAGAAATAGGAAGGTAGGAGATTTGGGCTAGAGTGCCCGATAGGAAAGTGACACGGAAATGAGGTAGGAGACGCCCTTATTTACTACCGGGGGCCAGTACCTGTGGCCCGAGGGCTTAACGTGCCCACAATGCTCTTGTAGATCAGATCAGATCATATGTAGAGGATTTTAGGAAGGGAGTGTCTGACCCCAGGTCTTAAATAACCCTTAGAAATAGGAAGGTAGGAGATTTGGGCTAGAGTGCCCGATAGGAAAGTGACACGGAAGCGAGGTAGAAGACGCCCTTATTTACCACCGGGGGCCAGTACCTGTGGCCCGAGGGCTTAACGTGCCCACAATGCTCTTGTAGATCAGATCAGATCATATGTAGAGGATTTTAGGAAGGGAGTGTCTGACCCCAGGTCTTAAACAACCCTTAGAAATAGGAAGCTAGGAGATTTGGGCTAGAGTGCCCGATAGGAAAGTGACACGGAAGCGAGGTAGAAGACGCCCTTATTTACTACCGGGGGCCAGTACCTGTGGCCCGAGGGCTTAACGTGCCCACAATGCTCTTGTAGATCAGATCAGATCATATGTAGAGGATTTTAGGAAGGGAGTGTCTGACCCCAGGTCTTAAACAACCCTTAGAAATAGGAAGGTAGGAGATTTGGGCTAGAGTGCCCGATAGGAAAGTGACACGGAAGCGAGGTAGAAGACGCCCTTATTTACCACCGGGGGCCAGCACCTGTGGCCCGAGGGCTTAACGTGCCCACAATGCTCTTGTAGATCAGATCAGATCATATGTAGAGGATTTTAGGAAGGGGGTGTCTGTCCCCAGGTCTTAAACAACCCTTAGAAATAGGAAGGTAGGAGATTTGGGCTAGAGTGCCCGATAGGAAAGTGACACGGAAGCGAGGTAGAAGACGCCCTTATTTACCACCGGGGGCCAGCACCTGTGGCCCGAGGGCTTAACGTGCCCACAATGCTCTTGTAGATCAGATCAGATCAGATCATATGTAGAGGATTTTAGGAAGGGAGTGTCTGACCCCAGGTCTTAAACAACCCTTAGAAATAGGAAGGTAGGAGATTTGGGCTAGAGTGCCCGATAGGAAAGTGACACGGAAGCGAGGTAGAAGACGCCCTTATTTACCACCGGGGGCCAGCACCTGTGGCCCGAGGGCTTAACGTGCCCACAATGCTCTTGTAGATCAGATCAGATCATATGTAGAGGATTTTAGGAAGGGAGTGTCTGACCCCAGGTCTTAAACAACCCTTAGAAATAGGAAGGTAGGAGATTTGGGCTAGAGTGCCCGATAGGAAAGTGACACGGAAGCGAGGTAGAAAGGTGGAAGAAGACGCCTTTATTTATTACCGAGAAGCCAGTACCCGGGGTCCGACGGCTTAACGTGCCCATCCGACGTACGGCGGCTATTTAGTGGTTCGAACGTTCGTACCTGCCCAGGATCGAGCCTGAGGTCATTCCTATGGCAGTCATGAACGCTGACCACTAGGCCACCCGCGGCCATCATACTACGATAAATCACGTCGGCTTGCCATAATCCTTCTGGCGGTCGCTCAACCTGACTCACGAGATTACACCTCGCGACAGATAAAAATCGTGGCGTGCGTCGAAGCTATTATGCGATGGAAGTGTCAGTTAAAAATTTGCGTAGTGCTGTCCCATGAATTTTGGCACTTCAGTGTATTTGGAAGGTTCAACTTTTACGTTTATGGATTTATACACGTTTCCGTCAACCGTCAGAAAACGGCAATGACTTTTAAATAACCCTGGAAGAATGCTTTTCTGTTACTTTCAAGTGGATAAAAAACAAAAATTCTTTACGGGAGCCAGTGCCCCTAAATTAAAGACGAGTGACTGTTTAAAGCCAATCGAATTGCTCACGGTGGTCGTTAAGGTGGTTTCACCTAAAATCTCTGCCTTATGTTTCCAATGGCAAAACTTCTTCACATATTTTCTTCGCAATTAATGTATTCCCAAGGAAGACCATTTGCACATCTATAAAACTTTCCTGACAAGAGTAAAGAAGTGGGATTAAAAATGAACTTTCAGAAAACATTAGTGGTGTACAATGCTTTTACAACAAATGAAGATTTATCGATTGATGGAGAAATGCTGGAGATAACAGACGCGTACATTTACTTGGACAGCAGATATCAAGTGAGGGTCACAATGATGAAGAAATTAATCGGCATATAAAACTTGCCTGGAGAGCTTTTGAAAGTAACAGCATAATTTTCAAGAGCAATATGCCATTATGTCTTAAAAGAAAAGTGTTTGATCAATGCATCCTTCCAGTGCTTACGTATGGTGCAGAGACGTGGACCTTAACTAAAAGAGACATACAAAGACTTCAGACAACTCAAAGCAGCATGGAGAGGTGCATGCTTGATGTAGCCAGGAGAGATAAGAAGAGAAACTCGTGGATCGGAAAAATGACAAGAGTGGAAGACATCATGATCAGAGTAAAATCTCTGAAATGGCAATGGGCTGGACATACTGCCAGAAGGACAGACCATCGATGAACAGCTGAAAGTTTAGATTGGATTCCAAGGGACAGGAAAAGACCCAGAAGAAGACCACATGTGAGATGGGTGGATGAAATTCGAAAGTATGCGGGAGTAACATCGACGAGACTGGCACAAGACAGACCGTTGTGGAAGAGGCTTGGAGAGACTTTCGTCCAGCAGTGGATTGGTAATGGTTGACAATGATGATGATGATGATGAAATTATTGCATGGGATACTTAATACAGGATGGCCAAAAAAAGGTGTTACGAAGTAAAGTGCTGTCATCAGGTCACGGAGCTCTATAATTGCGGTATGTTTTTTGCACAGGACAGTATAGAGATTGAAATTTGAAAACGCCTTTTCAAAATGGAGTCCCTCAGCATGCAACAGCGACAGCTTATAGAGCAAAAATATTAAGGTTTTGGCAGCAGTAACGCCATGGTTCGACGCGAGATCATGGTTCGACTCGAAATCAACTCAAAACGCATAATCGGAACCATCTTCATCAACAGAACTGTTACTGGTGCAAGTTAGGGGCAGCTATTGGCCGAGGAGTTCGGGTCACGAGCAAGACGTCACCGGATGATCAACACCTACTGGTTCATGCAGGATGGTTCACATCCACATAGATTGGCTGATGTGTTTTCCTTGCTACAGGACATCTTTCAGGACCATATCATCACTTTGGACACTGCGAGGTTCATTGGACAAGGCATTGAATGGCCACCATACAGCTCTGATCTGAACCCATGTGATTTTTTCCCTATGGGGGTAATTTGAAGGACCGAAACTTCAGGACTGGACCCAAGACACTGGAGGACCTTACAAAAGCCATTGCAGATGAAATCCAGGACATACACAAAGACGTGTTGTAGCATGTTATCGGCAATTTCCAGTACTGTCTCTATACGATGGTTTGTGGAGACGGTGGCCATTTTGAAAATATGTTCTATTAATTTCACTTAGTTCAGTAAATTTGATCCAGTAATAACAAAGTTGTGTCATTTTACTTTTTAACACCTTTTCTTGGCCACCCGGTACTTGCTAAAACATAACCATAATTAAGCAACCCAACATTTATTTGTCTACTGACATCATCAATGTACAGGTGGCGCCATCTATTAACAGGTCTGAATACTACTCGAGGAAACATAACTGATGTTTAATATAATTATGGTTATATTTTAGCAAATATTAAGTATCCTATGCTATAACGTAAAGATAGTTTCATCGGTGTGCAAATTTTCATCCTTGGGAATACATTAATTGTGAAGAAAATATGTGTAAAGAAGTTTTACCATTGGAAACCTAAGGCTGAGATTTTAGGTGGAACCACTTTAAACTCACAAAAAAAAAAAAAACGGTCACATTTTTCAGGTCAGAAAAGTAACCGTTTGTCAGAGGTTTCATTGTAGTTAAAAAATACCCGTTATAACAGAAAAACAATTTTCGATTACAACACAAGACCCGTGTTTCACCATCACGCAGCGCGCGCTGAACCAAATTCATTTCTGCGTACTTCCACAAAACTTTCATACGGACAACATTTAAAAGGTGTTTTAATTCACAGCGTGAGGACTTCATTATTCTTCAGCCTTGACATTCAACATGGGTCTGCATATCATTTGAAATAATTGCCACTTCGCAAATATTTGTTGTCGCGTATTTATGATGAATAACTTAAGCTACTTGTTTCGAATTGTTACGGTTTACTTGAAGCGAGCTCTCTATTATTTACAGAAGTGGAGAGAAAGTCAATATAAATTATTTCCTCGATGAAAACTTAAACAGAAAGAAATCTGCATATCAGACATTAAGAGTGCAAGGCGACGCACTCAATATGCGTCACACGTAAACGAAATTCTATTAAGGGTATGCAGAAGTTTCCGCCGTATTAAGGAGAAAGGAAACAGGAACTATTAGGAAACCAGTACACATTTGTCCAACGAAATATTAGCCGTTTGCATCAATGACCTTTTGCCATTTTTCAGGCAAGAAAGGAATGCCCCTGTGATAGAAGGATTCGGGTTTTCAGCTGAAGAACACAGTGACGAAACTTTCCACCTCTGGAAGCGTGGGGAACGGCTGTTGGGTTAGGGCATGTTGCATACAGCGAAGCAGATGATAGTCCGAGGGTGTAATTTCCGGGGAGAAGCTGGCTGCGGAAAAAATCTCCTAGTGTAACTGTTCAAGGGTTGATTTCGTGGTGGCACCGACATGTGGTTTGGCATTATCTTGTAACAGGATGACTGGGCAGCATCTTTTGCCTGTCCATGGGTGTTTTTGCTCGATTGCTGCGTTTAGTTTCATCAACTGTTCGCTATATCGTCGCGCAGTGATTGTTTCGCCCGGTTTCAACAGTACGAAGTACAGCACTCCATGCATATCCCACCACCCACACAACAGCACCTTTTCCCCCTTGGACGTCCTGCTTTGCAGTGGATGTTGATGGCTGGCATGGGTCTACCCAGGATCGCTTGCGTACGGGGTTGTCGCAATTGACCCATTTTTCATCCCCGGTGACAACCTTCCACAAGAAATTCTTACCTTGAAACCTCTTCAGAAACGACATGCGCCCAATCGTTGACCAGTAAAACGCTCCGTTAAAGAATGCGAAACCCACTTACCAATCTTCTGGATCTACCCCAATGCCTGTAGACGTAGTACCACCATCAAGTGAGCCACATTCAAACGTTCAGTCAGTTGTGTGGTTGATTGTGTGACACCCTCTTGCAACAGCAATTCCATCTCCTCCTCTGCAGGAGTACCTGCGTTCTACCTGCACGTGGCTTGTCTTCCAAGCTTAAATCACCTTTCTTAAACCTGGCAAATCATTCTCGACACGTCCGCTCACTCATAACCATTTTGCCATACGCTTGACATATTGAGCAGCATGCTTCACTCGCACTTTTCCGTAAATTAAGCATGAATAACAAACAGTGCCGCAAATGAACTTTATCGACGGTCATGCTTGGCATCATGTATGAACTGACAGGTGACATTGAGGGAACTACAGACCTATTAGCCTCCTATCAGTGGTTTATAAAATCTTCACTAAAGTTCTTTCACACCGCTTGAAGGTAACACTGGACATGGCTCAACAGAGAGAACAAGCTGGATTCAGTAGTGGCTACAGCACAATAGATCGTATCCACGTACTGAGAGAACTAATTGAAGGAGCGAGGGAATATGAACTTCCATTGTGCATGGCTTTTATCGATTATGAAAAGGCCTTTGATTCGGTGAAACCATCAGCAGTTGCAATGGCTCTGAAATCCTGCAGTATTGAAGATGCATACATTAATATTATTAATAACATCTATAAAAATGCAAGTGCAAAGTATCGGCTGTTTGAAAATACAACACGCATAAAAATTGGAAAGGGAGTGAGACAAGGTGACACCATATCTCCAAAGCTCTTTAATGCCACATTGGAGGGTGTCTTTTAGTTGCTGGGAAAAAAAGGGGATAAAGATTAACGGATATTATCTAATTCACCTTCGTTTTGCTGATGACGTAGTCATTTTTGCAACTACCCCATCAGAGCTGCAGAGTATGACCCAGGAACTTGATGACAAGAGTAAAGAAGTGGGATTACAAATGAACTTTCAGAAGACAAAAGTGATGTTCAATGCTTTTACAAGAAATGAAGATTTATCGATTGATGGAGAAAAGCTGGAGATAACAGACACGTACGTTTATGTTGGACAGCAGATATCAAGTGAGGGTCACATTGATGAAGAAATTAATCAGCGTACAAAACTTGCTTGGAGAGCTTTTGGAAGAAACAGCATAATTTTCAAGAGCAATATGCCATTATGTCTTAAAAGAAAAGTGTTTGATCAATGCATCCTTCCAGTGCTTACGTATGGTGCAGAGACGTGGACCTTAACTAAAAGAGACATACAAAGGCTGCAGACAACTCAAAACAGCATGGAGAGGTGCATGCTTGATGTAACCAGGAGAGATAAGAAGACGAACTCGTGGATCCGAAAAATGACAAGAGTGGAAGACATCATGATCAGAGTAAAATCCCTGAAATGGCAATGGGCTGGACATACTGCCAGAAGAACAGACCATCGATGGACAGCCGAAATTTTAGATTGGATTCCAAGGGACAGGAAAAGACCCAGAAAAAGACCACATGGGAAATGGGCGGATGAAATTCGAAAGTATGCGGGAGTAACATGGAGGAGACTGACACAAGACAGACCGTTGTGGAAGAAACTTGGGGAGACCTTCGTCCAGCAGTGGATTGATAATGGTTGACAGTGATGATGATGACTATGATGAGGATGATGATATTGCATTGCATACTCGAATTGCCTTTAATATACACTTTATTGACAAAGATCACCGGACACCTAGAACAGAAGCACACCATAGCATTTATTGATATGCACTAGTACGGTGTCGGTCCACCTTTGTCCTTAATGCATGCACTGACCCTTGGAGACAGGCTTTCGGCAATTACTTGGAACACAACGATAGTCATGCGCTTCTATTCAGTACATAATGCTACCGCTAACTGATGCTTAATACTAGGCCTTGGTTCCAAACTTCATATGCTGATCTCTAATACATCTCATAGGTGCTATATGGGATTAAGAAGAGGGTTCTGTGCTAGCCAGTCCACACACGATACAGAATTATCGTCACACCACGCCGTAACAGTCCTTGCTTTATGGCTCGGTGCATTATCCTGATGGTACCAACAAGGTTCGGTTGCATAGTATTGCCACAGAGTTGGTAAGGCAAAATTGTCCAAAATATCGTAGTAGACCTGCTGGTTACCAGATTTGTCCACGTTAGCCAAAGGGCCGGGACCATACCTCTAAAAACACCCCCACACGAGTACACAGCTAGCTCCAAACTTGACCGTAGGAACAGTACAATGTGGCAAATAGCGTTCCCCCGGCTGCCGCCATACCCACACACGGCCATCAGACTGATGGATCGTGTATCTGGATTCATCAGTCCATAGAACTCGTTTGAATTGATCTACGGTTCACGATAAATGTTCTTTACACGATGCTAAACGACGAGTAGCATTCCGAGTGGAGATGAAAGGCTTATGAGCAGGAACGCGACCACGGTAACCCATGGAATGAAGTTCTCTGAGAATGGTACGTGTACATACCGAGGTTCCAGCATTTTTACTCACCTGTACACTGAGGTCTTGTGCATTACTCCATCGCTTAGCTGTAACGACTCTCCTAAGGCTTCGACGTCCTCTATCACTGATTTTCTTTGGTCTGCCGGTACGTTTTCCTGCTTCAGGCACGCCATGTGTCTTCCACTTATTCAGTACATCCAAAACAGTTGACTTGGGTATGTTTAAACGCCTCTCGGTTTCTCTTATGAACAACCCACTAATATAACACCCAACAATCTTTCCTTTCTCATAGTCATATCTGCAACATTTTCACTGAACCTTACAGTGTGATATGATTGCGGTCAGGTGCACACTTGTTTTTATATCGTTTGCAGCGGTACCGCGCATCTTAATAACGCAGCGGATCCGTTCATTTGCTTTTGAAGGAGTGTCCGGTGAATTTTGTCAATATAGTGTGTTTTGCAGGACAACGCCAGTGAGTAGGTAATACCAAACGAACATGTCTCGACCCAAGGAACTAAGCGACTTCCAGGGCAATCGGATCTAGGTGCCAGCCGGCGTCAGATTGTTGCAACGCTGCAAATTCCTCTTGCCACATTTAATCGAGTGCTAGTGGAACTCAAAAAGGCAAGCAAGGAAGCACCGGCATCACGTACGTGTCACGTTGGGCCATCACAGAGATGTTTTCGAGCTTTCAAGCGTTCTTTGAAAGCCAATCCTTGTAGCTAGGTGACTGAGTTTGCAGAACAGCTTAAAGTGGCTTCCAGAACTTCTCAGCGGTATCTTAATCCACTTGGCTGCCATGGAAGAGCGGCTTGATGTGAATTCTTTTGCGAGAAGCAAATATTCGTTGCAGATTGGCATGGACGACAGACATGATTATGAGCCCTTAGCACTTTGGCCCACTGGCATATTCTCTGATGAGTCCCGATTTTTCACAATTTTCATAAAGTGGCGGAGCTTAGCTTTGGTGATTGCCCAGCCAGGAATTCAGGTTGAAGTACCTAGAGCCAATTATGAAACATGCCAGTATTTCAGTCACGATATGGGAAGCCATATGAATGATTGGTCGTTCAGTCCTCATATAATGTGCAGCCAACATCTATGCACAAAAATACATAATGATCCTTGAAAGGTGCCGGCTACGAATGTTTTTCCGTTTTAAGATGACAACGGCTGCCTCCTTGTTCATGTGACTAGGCACCCTGATACGTGACTAGACTAATCTGAAAGAAAGGTGGTATAGATATATATGGGAAGCTTTCTTGATCTAGTGGACACAATTTTATTGATCGCCTCTTTATTGTTTATTATACACTGAAGAGCAATTGAATTAGAGACAGCTGCCGTTATGCAAATGTGGCGCTGTGGTTGGCCCTGTAAACGAAAACGACATGATGTATGCAGCGATCCGACAATATAAAAAGTGATGCAAAGGAAATCAGCAAGAGTCGGACGCAGTATGGGTAAGACGAAGGATCTAAGCGCATTTGATCATGGGCAAATTGTCGGGGCCCGACGAATGGGTCACTCCATCTCGGAAGTCCTGCAGGCACTGGGATTTTCACGAGCCACTGTGTCACGGGTGCACCGTGAGTACATCGAATCCGGTAAAACCATTCCTGCAAGGGTCAACTGCCGTGGACAACAGCGTGTGGATGAGCGGGGTCATCGTCGGCTAGCTCGCATTGTAACAGCTGATGGACGGGCCACAGTGCAAGAAATCACTCGGCAATATAACGCTGGTGCACAAACACGTGTAAGCAGCCGCACCATCCAGAACCATCTCCTTGCTATGGGGTACAGAAGCCATCGTCCCACGAGGGTACCGCTGCTGACCGCACATCACAGGTTGCAAATATTAGCATGGGCACGGGAACATCGCCACTGGACCCTAGACATGTGGAGAAATGTTGCTTGGACTGATGTGTCGAGATTCACGTTAGTACATGCGGATGGCAGGATACGAGTACGGCGCAAATCACATGAAGCGATCAATACTTCTTGCCAGCAGGGTACTTTTTAAGCTGGTGGGGGGTGGTATTCTCGTCTGGACACTGTTTACGTGGACTGAATTAGGACCCCTGGTACGTGTGACATCGGATCTCACAGGTCAACGTTACCTGGATATCCTGGGAGACCATTTGCTCCCATTTGTGCGTTTCAACATCCCACTGGGGACCTCATCCTGCAACAAGACAATGCACCGTGCCATCGCTCCCGAATTGTATCCGAATGGTTGGATGAACACTCCACTGACGTGACCTTGCTTCCTTGGCCAGCTAGGTCAACTGACCTCAATCTCATCGAGCGCATCTGGGATGCCATCGAGATAGATGTTCAATGGTCTGACCCCCCTCCATCAAATCTTCGTGAACTGTAGGAGCTTGTTCAGGGGTCGTGAATTCGTATGGCTTCCCAACGCTTCCGGTGTCTTGTCGAGTCCATGCCGATACGAATCGCCGCCGTCATCAGGACAAAAGGTGGTGCTACACGTTACTAGACAGGTATCTCTAATTCAATTGGTCTTCAGTGTAGATACCAGCGGAATGTTTTCAACAACAATTGGGCGCAATGTCCTGACGTGTGACTTCCGTTATCGGAAAGAAATCTGGGCCTACTGCTTTAGGTAGGTATCCCATGACGTCAGTCTATTAACTGTAATCGGATTTAATAGCGATTCCACAGAGCTAGGTAGAATATGAAAAAATTCGTAATCGAACGCTGAAATAAAATATCCTCAAAGTATTCCGGCGTTCCGTTTATTTAGCAGTTCCAGTGTGTTTTAAATGGATGGGGCTTTCACGTTTACGTTACTGAAACGGATGGAATATTGTTCATGACCATCACATTCGTTTCTCCAAATCCTAATGAAAGGAAATACCCTGGAAACATGATAAGCACGGAGAACAAACCATGGTGAAATAGAGAATCAATATTATTATGATATACGTGCCCGTTAACAATCGATATGAAGGTGGCTTACGTAATCATCAAGAATGATATCCTGAAGGGCACATCGGTTACCATTGTCTCGACAGATAGTTCGTATTCAGTTAGTTGAAATGCCAATTAAACTTTGTCAGACTGCTTGATTTTAATTATATATGACGTTCATAACTAACACTCGACTTTCAAGTGAAAGTGAATTTTATGTGTACACTGTGCCAGAAAATATCGTAATACAAGATGGAAGTGTCGAAATGTTGAGAAACGAAGACACCGATAGTACTACGGCCATTCAGAAAGTAAGTACTGAATAAACAAAGACATCGCTCTTTCCAAGTTTAGCAACGCACAGCAACCGAAAAATTGTTATTCGGCCGTAGCCGTGGAATGCTGTTCGGTTGCTATGCGTTGCTAAACATGACATGGAAAGAGCGATGTCTTTGTTT
Source organism: Macrothele yani (assembly GCA_039090855.1). Taxonomy (NCBI): domain Eukaryota; kingdom Metazoa; phylum Arthropoda; class Arachnida; order Araneae; family Macrothelidae; genus Macrothele; species Macrothele yani. The sequence continues at coordinate 11,574,215 of CM076999.1, read as the reverse complement.
ATTCACTGACGTCACGTATTTGGAGGATTTTCACTTTGGAAGTAAGCACTGTTTGGAGATAAAACAACAAAAATATTGAAAACCAATTTTTAACGTGCAATTAATTCTGCATACCTTAATCTACTTTTCGACATATTCCCGGTGGATGTTAAGGCATTTTTCATATCGTGACACACGTTTCTGAATACCCTCATCATAGAAGTCTGGCTCCTGAGTTCTACATACCTTAATCTACTTTTCAACATATTCCCCGTGGATGTTAAGGCATTTTTCATATCGTGTGTTTCTGGATACCCTCCTCATAGAAGTCTGCCTTCTGGGTTCTACATACCTTAATGTACTTTTCAACATGTTCACCGTGGATGTTAAGTCATTTGTCATATCGTTGCACGAGTTTCTGAATACTCTCCTCATAGATGGCTGCCACTGAGTTCTATATATCCTAATCTACTTTTCAACATGTTTCCCGAGGATGTCAGGCATTTGTAGTATCGTGACACACGTTTCTGAATAACCTCCTCATAGAAGTCTGGCTCGTAGGTTCTACATACCTTAATGTACTTTTCAACATGTTTACCGTGGATGTTAAGTCATTTGCCATATCGTTGCACGAGTTTCTGAATAACCGCCTCATAGAAGGCTGCCACTGGGTTCTATATATTCTAATCTACTTTTCAACATGTTTTCCGAGGATTTCAAGGCATTTGTAGTATCGTGACACACGTTTCTGAATAACCTCCTCATAGAAGTCTGGCTCGTAGGTTCTACATACCTTAATCTACTTTTCAACATATTTCCCGTGGATGTTAAGGTAATTGCCCTATCGTTGCATAAGTTTCTGGATATTCTTCTAAGAGAAGTCTTCTGTCTGTTTTTTGAGTTATCGCTCATCCGTTGTCCTCAAGCCATCGTTGGAGGCACGATGTTGTTCCTGTAATTCAAGTGTGATGCGAGACACCCAAGTTTCATCTTCCGTCCCTATTCGTCTTAAAATTCAAAGCCTTCCTCGGCGTAGCAACACATCATTTTCAATACAGATTCCACGTGCTTAGTTATGTGTTCTTCTGTCATAATATTTGGTACCCATCGTGTACACCCTTTGTGGTGCTGAAGCTTTTCTGTAATCATTTTGTTAAGTACTAGTTTCGAAACTTCAGAAAAGATAAAAAATATTGTGAAGCGCCGGCTACTCTCCACAAAATCTTCCTTGACCATAAGGGGCTTACCGTTCGCAATTCTTTGCAAACGGTCTGTCGTCCTTCATTAAACATTCGAACCCACTTCTGCACCATTCGTGCACCCTTGCGTTTCGTCCGCAAATTTCTCATAATTTGCAGATGTATTTCACTTGGTCTGACATTTCTCGCATTCCAAACCTTAACACAGACTGGATTTCGTAGTCATCGAGATGTTTTGCTAAGTTAAACTTTTTACAAGACTTTCACCTAAGCTGAATGATATAAAATGGCGTCAGGTTGTGGCTAATAGATGAGGCAATATGGTTGCCTATCATTTTGTAATTGTTCATTTCGTACACAGTTCACTTTATCCACTGTTCATTTCGTCCACCGTTCGCTTTGTCCACTGTTCATTTCGCCCACTATTCACTTTCTCCGCTTTTTATTTCGTCCACAGTTCACTTTGTCCACTGTTCATTTCCTCCACCGTTCACCATGTTTGTTCTTCATTTTGTCTACCCTTTACTTTGTCCGCTGTTCATTTCGTTACGGTTTACTTTGTCCGCTGTTCATTTCGTGTTCCATTCGCTTTGTCGCCTGATCATTTCGTGTGCCATTCGTTTTGTTCAATCTTCACTTCGTCCACCGTTCACTTTCTCCGCTGTTCATTTCGCCTACCATTCGCTTTGTCCCCTGTTCATTTCGTCCACCATTCACTTTGTCCACTGTTCGTTTCGTCTACCATTCGCTTTGTCCCCTGTTCATTTCGTCCACCGTTCACTTTGATTGCTGCTCATTTCATCCACCGTTCACTTTGATTGCTGTTCATTTCGTCCGCGGTTCATTTTGTCTACCCTTTACTTTGTCCGCTGTTCCTTTCGTGTACCATTCGCTTTGTCCCCTCTTCATTTCGTGTACCATTCGCTTTGTCCCCTATTCATTTCATCCACCGTTCACTTTGTCCACTGTTCATTTCGCCTACCATTCACTTTGTCCCCTTTTCATTTCGTCCACAATTCACTTTCTACACTTTTCATTTTCGTCCACAGTTCACTTTGTCCACTGTTCATTTCCTCCACCGTTCACCATGTTTTTTCTTTATTTCGTCCGCGGTTCAATTTGTCTACCCTTTACTTCGTCCGCTGTTCCTTTCGTGCACCATTCGCTTTGTCCCCTGTCCATTTCGTGTACCAACCGCTTTGTTCCCTCTTCATTTCGTCCACCGTTCACTTTCTCCGCTGTTCATTTCGCCTACCATTCGCTTTGTCCCTTTTCCATTTCGTCCAGTTTTCACTTTGTCCACTGTTCGTTTCGTCTACCATTCGCTTTGTCCCCTGTTCATTTTGTCCACCGTTCACTTTGATTGCTGTTCATTTCATCCGCGGTTCATTTTGTCTACCCTTTACTTCGTCCGCTGTTCCTTTCGTGCACCATTCGCTTTGTCCCCTGTCCATTTCGTGTACCAATCGCTTTGTTCCCTCTTCATTTCGTCCACCGTTTACTTTCTCCGCTGTTCATTTTGCCTACCATTCGCTTTGTCCCTTTTCCATTTCGTCCAGTTTTCACTTTGTCCACTGTTCGTTTCGTCTACCATTCGCTTTGTCCCCTGTTCATTTCGTCCACCGTTCACTTTGATTGCTGTTCATTTCATCCGCGGTTCATTTTGTCTACCCTTTACTTGGTCCGCTGTTCCTTTCGTGTACCATTCGCGTTGTCCCCTATTCGTTTCGTATACCATTCGCTTTGTCCCCTGTTCATTTTGTCCACCGTTCACTTTCTCCGCTGTTCATTTCGTCTACCATTCGCTTTGAACCATGTTCAATTCGTCCATAGTTCACTTTGATTGCTGTTCATTTCGTCCACCGTTCATTTTCTCCACTGTTTATTTCGTCCACCTTTCACCATGTTTGTTCTTCATTTTGTTCACCGTTCACCATGTTTGTTCTTCATTTCGTCCGCGGTTCATTTTGTTTACCCTTTACTTTGTCCGCTGTTCATTTCGTCCACCGTTTACTTTGTCCGCTGCTCATTTCGTGTACCATTCACTTTGTCCCCTGTTCATTTCGTCCGCCGTTCACTTTGTTCACTGTTCATTTTGTCCACAGTTCGCTTTGTCCACTGTTCATTTCGCCCATCATTCACTTTCTCCGCTTTTCATTTCGTCCACAGTTCGCTATGATTGCTGTTCATTTCGTCCACCGTTCATTTTGTCCAATGTTCATTTCTTCCAGCATTCACCATGTTTCTTCTTAATTTCATCCGCGGTCCATTTTGTCTGCCTTTCGCTTTGTCCCCTGTTCATTTCGTCTACCGTTCACTTCTGGGGTCGATGGCCTATGGGGCTCCACAGTTATGACGTAGGGAGGTACTCGATGTGCCATTGGTCCATTCTTTGTACACCCTTACTACAGCCCCTCGCGAACATCCCACGTGGTCTGCTGTTACTGGGATGCTTCCACCCTTGGCACGGTAGCCGATGATTATTCCTTTTTGAACGTACGTCAAATCACTACCTCTATCCATTGTGCTTACGTAACGCACTATGGCTAATCTGAACTGGCCGGCCGCGTATATTTCCGTGTGGACGACCTTGTCACGTGCACTCTGTGTCGCTCATGGGAGGGTTACACTGAGATCCCCGGGGTGGTTTTATTATTCTGATACGACTGTGTATGTACACTGAAGTGCCAGAAAAGCTGGTACATACGAGCTTATGCAAAATACATAGCAACGTCACCAATGCGCGTACTCGGTTGCGTCCGCCATTGCGTATATAATGCGATAAACATCCTTGCCAGCTGTCAGAGCTGTTTTTGGCATGAGAATGACAAGTAATAGCGATTTACGCGATTTTCAACGCAGTGTCATAGTTGGCGCTCGTGAGATGGGCCACAGTATTTCGGAGGTAGAAAGAAGTTCGGATTTTCACGGACGACCATTGCAAGGGTGTACCGTGACTACAAGAATTCCGGCAAAACCTCCAACCTACGATACCAGTGTGGCCGTAAAAAGACATTAGGTGAACGTGACCATCGTCGGCTGTCAAGAATCGTTTCACGCGATAGGCGTGCAACACTCTCGCAGGTATAATCGGAATTCAATGCTGGAGCCTCAACAAGCATCAGTGTCCGGACTGTGCAACGTACCCTGCACGATATGGGCTTTGGGAGCCGACGCCCAACTCGAGTCCCCTTGATGGGTGCACGACACAGAGCTATGCGCCTCGCTTCGGCACAGTAACACCGCCAGCTGACACTTGATGACTGGAAACAAGTTGCCGGGTCTGACGAGTCGGGTTTCCAACTGTATCGGGCAGATGGAAGGATTCGTGTGTGGCGCAAACCCCATGATGCCATGGATCCTGCCTATCAACATGGAACTGTACCGGCTGGTGAGGGGTCCGTAATGGTATGGGGTGTGTTTGGCTGGACTTCACTGGGACCCCTGGTACGTCTACAAACGTCTGTGACCGGGCAACGCTATGTGTGCATCCTTTCTGACGAGGTGCACCCGTTTATGTCTAGCATTCATGCTGATGGGTTGCTCCTGTTCCAAGAGGACAATGCACCTCCACACAAGTATCGGGATGCCACATTATGGTCAGAGGAGCATTCATCTGAGTTTGGGGTGTTTTCCTTCCCACCGAACTCCCCAGATCTGAACGCGATAGAACACATTTGGGATGCCATTCAACGCGCTATCGAACACATTGACCTCGGAATACACACGAATTGTGGAACACTCTGCAGGAAGTATGGTGTGCATTGCCTACAGCATAATTCCAGAAGCTAGTGGAGTCCACGTCCCGTCGTATTTCTGCAGTCCTTGGCTCCCGTGGGGGACCTACCAAGTATTAGACTGGTGTACCAGTTTTTCTGGCACTTTTTTCTATATAAATTGAGATTCGAATTTATAGTTGAAAGCAGTTTTGTCCAGGTCAGTTACGGGTGCAAATCGGGTCCGGGTCCGAAATTTTCAACCCGTTTCCAACTCTTTTTCGCACTTATCTACCGACTACGAAGTCTGCGAATTCGTCATGAGCAAACGCATCACATCGAGCAAACATGAGCTTTGAGCGACGTCTATGCGAATTGTGATCAGAAACACAATATCAGGAAACTAAGTCCGTTCACACGAAAAAATAAAATTGCTTTCCATTTTCGCATGAAAAACTGACGTGGCTGATTTATTTTTTAGCACGAAAGGGAAACTTTTGTTTCCCCAAAACTTTTCATAAACGATTTTAGATTGCATTTTTTAACCAGAATATACCTTCTTAAAAGGATTTCAGTGTGTATCAAGAGAACTTCAACGGAATAGAAAATAAATACTGCCCGCTCTGTCTAGACGGTCGTTTAGGATTTTCTAAAATGTTCACGAAGCTTTTAACGTAATCGAAATGAACATTATGAAAGGAAGTGACTTAACCTTCCTTTAAAGTTCTAACTTTTGCTATCTGCATAAAAAAGGAAAATTTCTTTGATTGTAAGTGCGGAAGAAAATGTACTGACATGCAAATAATGTAGCTTTTGCTAAGTGCATTGCTTTAAATGACTTTATTTTCTCATTTATTTGTTTGTTTATTTATTTTTGTAAGCACATCCCTAGAGACGGTATATCTAGTCACAGGCAGACATGGAAAAGGGTCATGGGTCTCCGTGTAGACAATTTATTGCTGGTCAAATGGATCGGGTCAAGGTCTTACTGACCCGATTTCGACTCGGTTTTGTTTCTGTTTTACTTTTGAATAGAAAGAAAATTCAAAAAACCCTTCAGAGGTCTTTGAAATAATACACTGGCGGAAAGTGAAAAAGGAACACCAAGAAGGAGACGTCTGATACCAACGAAATTTATACAGCATAATAACGGAATACAGAGGATAACGTGATCAAAACATTATGGCAAAATACAGCTGTATTTGCTGGTAAACTGAAAAATAACATTTCCATGTAACATGGTTAGTACGAGGTTGAACCGCCATGAACTGGGTCACACTGTGCAATTCTGGCATGGAGTCTGTCGTACAGATGTTGGATGTAAGTTTGGGGTAATGAGTTCCAATCATCCTCAATCTGGACGCGTAAATCGGGGATGGTCGTGGCTGGCCGTGGAGACCGGATAAGTCGTTGTCCCATAAAATCCAACACGTGCTCAATGGGGGACAAATCCGGTGAACGTGCAGGCCGTGAAAGTTTTCTCACACCCTGAAGTACATGTTGCGTTGCACGTGCGGTGTGGGGGCGTGCGTTATCTTGCTAGAAAACACCAAGATGGACCGACCTTACAAATGGCACAACAACCGGCTGAATGATGTTGTTGATGTAGGAAGTGCTGTTTAACGTATCCGGTACAGACACTAGTTGCGTACGGGAGTGATAGCTGATCGCTCCTCACACCAGGAGACCAGGTGTAGGCCCTGTGTGTCGCTGGCTGATGCAAGAAGGGTGAAGACGCTCCCCTGTGCGCCTGCGAATACGCATACGGCCATCAGAGGCTCCCAAGCAGAATCTGCTTTCATCGCTGAACACGACAGATCGCCATTGCGTTCTCCAGTGCAGACGTTGGCGACACCACTGCAGCCGTTCCTGACGGTGGGCTACAGAGGTAAGCATGCCAGAGGCACATGTCCACGTAGTCCTGCATCCAGTAGACGGTTGCGGATTGTTCGCACAGTCACCTCAGGTGCAACGGCAGCTCGGATTTGCGTCGCAGTGGATGTTCTGCTTGACAACGCTGCTCTTCTTATGCGTCGATCGGTCCGCTCATCAGTCCGTCTGTGACTCCCGGTTTCACGTCTTCTCGTGTGGGAATGTTCCTCGGACCATCTTTGCCACCATCGTACCACCACCGATACTTCCCGTCCAATTCGCTCCGCGATACGACCACCCGGCCTTGCGGAGTCCGACTAGACGACCTCGCTCAAAGTTCGATAACTTCTGAAATCGTACACGTCTTCCATGTACAGGCATGACAGTTTCTTCAGGATCTTCGCACGTGTCTGTACGCCGTCGACTGATTACATTAACTTCGCCGTACTCCTTAAATACCACCGACGATAATTTGCATATTATGCCGTGCTGTGGCGTAAGCGCTCACCGGTTGGTCCCGAAGTTAACATCACACCTACGTAAACTCGACCCAATTAACATATGTGAATTTCATGATCATCCGCCAATTCCTTCTTGGTGTTCTTTTTTCACTTTCCGCCAGTGTATTTCAGAGCTGCCGAGAATGATCCAGGAACTTCAGACAAGGGTAAAGAAATGGGATTAAAAATGAACTTTCTGAAGGCAAAACTGAAGTACAATGGTTTTACAAGAAATGAAGCTTTATCGATTGATGGCGAAAAGCTAAAGATAACCAATTCCTACATTTACCTTACGTAGGAGATATCAAACGAGGGTCACATTGATCAACAAATTAATCGATGAATAAAACTTGGTTGCAGAGCTTTTTCTATTACGTCTTAAAAGCAAAGTATTTATTCAATGCATTCTTCCAGTGCTTAAGTATGGAGCAGAGACGTAGATCTTAACTAAACAAGTTAGTAAAATCATACAATCATTGATTATGGTACGCTTTCCAACATACCAGAAATCATTCCTCAAGAATATGAGGATCATAGCTTTGGAATAAATCTCGTTTCTGTGCCCCGACATTTGACCCCATTTTGATGATATTAAGCATAATTTGTTCAATATACGTTCAGAACAACATACTAAAATTTTGTCGCAATACAAGCAGTTTTAGTCAAGTTATGAGGATAATGGCTGTGGAATAAATGTAGCTCCCATGCCCTGATATTTGATCCCATTTCAATTATATTAAACAGAACTGGTTCAGTACATCTTCGGAAGAACATGATGTAGTTTTGTCGCAATCGAAGCATTTTTACGTAAGTTACGACGATTAAGGGCGATTAAATGAATCCCGCTCCTATGTCCTGAGCTTTGACCCCATTTCGCCCATTTTCAATAGGGTTCTTTCCCAGTTTGCCCCCTACCACATACTAAAATATCATCGAAATCGAACCATTTTTACGCCAGTTGTCGTGCAGACAGACAGACGGACAAAGCTGGAGCATATACTCTACTTCAACCCACGGTTTCAAAGCGTAAAAAAGACATTCAAGGACTACAAAGAACTGAAAAAAGCATGAAGAGATGCATGCAAGTACGATAAGACGAGGAACTCGTTGATAACAAAAATAACAGGAGTTGAAGACATGGTGATCAGAATAAAATCCCGCAAATGGAAATGACATATTGCCAGGAGAATAGATCACCGATGAACAATCGAAATTTTAGACACGATTTCAAGGGGCAGGAAAAGACCCAGAAGAAGACCACGTGGGAGATTGGTGGATGGAGGAGACTTGCCCAAGACAGTCCTTTGTTGAAGAAACTTGGGGAGACCTTCATCCATCAGTGGATTGATAATGATTGACAATGATGATGATAATGATATTAGATTTTAGACATGATGCCAAGGGCCAGGAAAAGACCCAGAAGAAGACCACGTGGGAGATGCGTGGATGGAGGAGACTGGTTTAAGACAGCGCATTGTTAAAGAAACTTGGGGAGACTTTCATCCAGCAGTGGATTGATAATGATTGACAATGATGATGAAAATGATAATAATATTATGTTTTAGACATGATTCCAAGGGGAAGGAAAAGACCCAGAAGAAGACCAAGTGGAAGATGGGTGGATGGAGGAGATTGACCCAAGACAGTCCTTTGTTGAAGAAACTTGGGGAGACCTTCATCCAGCAATGGATTAAGAATGATTGACAATGATGATGATAATGATATTAGATTTTAGGCATGATTCCAAGGGGCAGGAAGAGGCCCAGAAGAAGACCAAGTGGGAGATTGGTGGATGGAGGAGACTGGCCCAAGACATTCCTTTGTTGAAGAAACTTGGGGAGACCTTCATCCAGCAGTGGATTGATAATGATTGACAACGATAATGCTGACGATGATATTATGATGATGATGATGATGGACATATTGCCAGGAGAACTGACAGCCGATGAACAATCGACATTTTAGACATGATTCCAAGGGGCAGGAAAAGACCTAGAAAAAGACCACGTGGGAGATGGGTGGATGGAGGAGACCGGTCCGAGACAGTCCGTTGTGGAAGAAACTTGGGGAGATCTTCATCCAACAATGGATTGATAATGATTGACAATGACGATAATCATATTAGATTTCAGTCTGGATTCCGAGGGACAGGAAAAGACCCAGAAGAAGACCATGTGAGAGTTGGATGGATGGAGGAGACTGGCCCAAGACAGTCCTTTGTTGAAGAACCTTGGGGAGACCTTAATCCAGCAGGGGATTGATAATGATTGACAATGATGATGATAATGATATTAGATTTTAGACATGATACCAGAAGAAGACCACGTGGGAAATGCGTGGACAGAGGAGACTGGTCTAAGGCCGTCCGTTTTTGAAGAAACTTGGGGATACCTTCATCCAGCAGTGGATGGATAATGATTGACAGTGATGATGATATATTTAAATTTATAGTTCAAAGCAGATTTGTTGAGGTCAGGTCAGGGTAGGGTCCGGGCCTAAAATGTTTGACCCGTTCGCAACTCTGGCCACAGTAATTGCTATAAGATCCTTGTGTGTTAACATCATAGTGTATTGAGAGGGATAATTACAATCTTGAAAAAACATGTTTTACGAATAAATTAGGACTTACTGTACATTAAAAATATCCGAATATTCTTCAAGTGTGTTGTGAAGTCTATGCATTTTGCATAACGTTTCTCAGCCTCAGTACAGTAGAATGGTACTGCAAATACTGTACTTCGTATTTTGTACTTGGTGAGGGTGGCACACTGAAACTTATTAGGTGTACAATGAAAATATCATGCATTATTCAATTGATTGTACCGCACAGAACAGCCCCGATGGCGCAGCAGTCTAAGCTCTACGCCACATGGGTGGCTATGAGCGCTAACTTACGAAATCCCTGTGAAACATTGTTGTTTTGTGGAATAACTTTTTTACGGGTCTTATAGAGGTTATTATTCATGAAAATTAGTTGTCAAATTTTCGAACTAAAGCATAGTTCGTCATCAGGACTACTATAACGAAGTAAATTTCTCCGTCATTTTTGGTCTACGCCGGGATTCGAACCCGAGACCGCTTATTCCGGAACAAGTCGCTCTACCAACTGAGCTACGCAGACGATTATTCTGATTACTATCTGCCTTTATGTCGTGCGCGTCCTGCTGGCAGGTACGTCACATCTCCTGGTACGTTACATCATCTACCCCTCATTTTTTTTTTTTTTTCGAAGTACTGGAGAAAGGATTCTCTTATTTTTCCTATCTCGCGGTGTGGAAATAACATCACACCAACGCGAGATTTTGAACGGTCGGGTCATCCGGATAGTTCGGGCGCCATTACAACGAAGGAAATTTCTCCGTCATTTTTTAGTCTACGTCGGGATTCGAACCCGAGGCCGCTTATTCCGGAACAAGTCGCTCTAGCAACTGAGCTACGCAGACGATTATTCTGATTACTATCTGCCTTTATGTCGTGTGCGTCCTGCTGGCAGGTACGTCACATCTCCTGGTACGTTACACTACCAGATGACGAACTAGGCTTTAGTTCGAAAATTTGACAACCAACTTTCATAAATATTGATGACGAACTAGGCTTTAGTTCGAAAATTTGACAACCAACTTTCATGAATCCTGATGACGAACTAGGCTTTAGTTCGAAATTTTGACAACCAAATTTCATAAAGTCCTGATGACGAACAAGGCTTTAGTTCGAAAATTTGACAACCAACTTTCATGAATCCTGATGACGAACTTGGCTTTAGTTCGAAATTTTGACAACCAACTTTCATGAAGTAGTCTTGATGACGAACTTGGCTTTAGTTCGAAAATTTGACAACAAACTTTCATGAAGCTAGTCCTGATGACGAACTAGGCTTTAGTTCAAAAATTTGACAACCAACTTTCATGAAGTAGTCCTGATGACGAACTAGGCTTTAGTTCGAAAATTTGACAACCAACGTTCATGAAGTAGTCCTGATGACGAACTAGGCTTTAGTTCGAAAATTTGACAACCAACTTTCACGAATAATAACCTCTATAAGACCCGTAAAAAAGTTATTCCACAATACACTATGAATAGAGATGTCATAAATTCATTTACAACTATTGTTGTTTTGTTTGCCTTACGGCACTGGCTATCGCCCTCCACTGGAACCAGCAACACTAAGTTAGCGACGGACGACTGCTTATAGTCCACTGAGTTACCCAGGGTGGTCGTTAAGACCCCAATAATAATAACAAGTTAATAAAACCATGCAATGCGTTGGTTATTATACACTTTCCAACATACCAGAAATCACTGCTCAAGTTATGAGGATAATGGCTGTGCCATAAATCTCTCCCTTGTGCCTTGACCTTTGACCCCATTTAGATGATATTGAACATAATTGGTTCAGTATACCTCCGGAACAACATGCTAAAGTTTTGTCGCAATAGAAGCATTTTAGTCAAGTTATGAGGATAATGGCTGTGGAACAAATCTCACTCCTGTGCCCTGACCTTTGACCCCATTTCGATGATATTAAACATAATTTCTTCAGTATACCTCAGGAACAACATGATAAAGTGTTGTCGCAATCGAATCATTTTTAGGTAAGGTATGACGCAAAAGGGCAATGGAATGGATCCCGTTCCTAAGTCATGACCTTTAACTCCATGTCGCCCATTTTTAATAGGGTTCGTCCGCAAGTGGTACCCTACCATATACTAAAATGACGTCGAAATCGAACCATTTGTACGTAAGTTATGACGATTAAAGGCAATTGAATGGATTCCGCTCATATGTCCCGATCGTTGACACCATTTCGCCCATTTTGCAAAAGAACTCGTCCCCAGGTAGTTCCCTACCACATACTGAAATTTCATCGAAATCAAAACATTTTTACCCAAGTTATGATGCATAAGGGCAATGGAATGGATCCCTCTCCTATGTCCTGACCTTTGACGGGGTTCCTTCCCAGGTGGCCCCCTACCACATACTAATGTTTCATGGTAATCAAACCATTTTTACGCGACTTAACGTGTGGACGGACAGACAGACTGACAAAGCTCGAGCATATACGTTTCTTCAACCTACGGTTGGAAAGCGTAAATAAACAAGAAAGATGACATCAAATTTTCGGTTGTAATGAGCACGACTTTTGAATCCGTTCTTAAGCGAAATAAACTTATCAAAGCTATTCAAAGTCAATAGAACCAGTATGGAAAACAGTAATATCTGACCAGAGAAAGAAGTTTTTCAGTCGGGGTTTTAATCCCGCAGTCATTGCTGTAAACGGAAACGTGAACTTATGCCCTCTGGTGGCAGATTAGTGCGTTAAGAAAAACTTAAATTATATGAGAAACATTTCTCAGCGGAAACGATCTACAACAAAAAAAGAAAATTTTAAATATGACTCTTAGAAGCATAAATATCGAAAAATAAGATATGTATCTACGTCCCCTAGCGGGAAACACATGCATTATTTTAGGAAGAAATTATTCTCAAAAGGTTTTCCGGTGTGAGCGGTGTCGGTCCAGGATACATATTTTCAGTCGAGTTTTCAGGAATTCAGATTTTTTTGCATATACATTCGAAGCAGAAATTAACACTTACGTCCCCTGGTGGCCAAACCACCCTTTACCAAGTATTTGAAATTATTAGAAATATGAGAAATATTTCGCATCAAGAGCTGTAGGCGATGCAGGAAACAAATTTTAAATCGGAGTTTTAGAAGCAGACATTTCGAGGGAAACGCAATAACGCCCTCAAGCGGAAAGACTATGAGTTGCTCGAAAACTAGGAAAACATATGAAAAACATTTTGCACCGGAAACGCTATCCAACAAAGCAAGAATTTTCAAATAGGACTCTTAGAAGCATATATATTGGAAAAAAATAAGACATATATCTACGACCCTGATTTAGAAACCATGCATTATTTTAAGAAAATACTCCAAAAAGGTTTATGAACGTGAGTAGTATTATTCCACAAACGAATTTTTTCAATGGAGATATTAGAAGCTCAGATTTTGCTGCAAATACACCAGAAGCAGAAATTAACACTTACGCCGTCTGGTGGCCAAACCATTTTTTACCATAAATTAGAAGTTACCTGCAAAGGATTCCCATCAGGAGCTGTATCCGATACAGAAAAAAAAAATTCAAACCCGATTTTTAGAAGCAGAGATATCAGGGAAAACGTAATTTACCTTTACGCTCCCTAACGGAAAGTCTATGAATTAGTTTTAAATTTTTAAATTATATAAAAACATGTCGCACCCAAAATTCTGTCCAGTGCAGAAGGATGTTTTTTTTTCAAATCGGACCATTAGAAGCAGAGATATTGGAAAAAGATATGTATCTACGTCTCCTGGCGGAGAAGCCATGCAATTTTTCAAGAAGAAAGTATTCCGAAAAGGTTTATTGACGTGAGTGACATCGGTCCACAAACGAATTTTTTTCAATTGAGATTTTATGAGCTCACATTTTATGGCAAATACTTCAGAAGCAGAAATTAACGCTTACGCCCCCTGGTGGCCATACCGTTTTTTACCAAAAAATTAGAAATTACGCTATCTACCAACAAGTAATTGGACACCTGTGATAGCAAAGAAAAACGAAGTTTATTCACCTTCAATAGTTGGTGGAGCCTCCACGAGCGGCGATTACAGCTCCGACCCTCCGGGGCATACTCTCAACCAGGCGTTGCACGACGGCTAGCGGTATTTTCTTCCACTCGGCTTCGGACGGTGGGGGCAACCCTTAAGTCGACGCTCCAACTCGTCCCAGAAGTGTTCGATAGGGTTAAGGTCCTGGCTCTGCGCAGGCCAGTCCATTCGATTAACCCCATTGTCACCATACCAAGCCATGGTGGACCACGCAACATGACAGGTGGCATTGTCATCCTGAAAGTAATATGGGTCCACCCCGTAAAACTGCCACAACGTAGGAAGCGCATGGTCATCCAAAATGGTGCAGTAGGTCTCGGCGTTGAGTCTACCAGGAATTGCGACGAAGGGTCCCGTGCCATACCAGGAGAAACACCCCCACAGCATAATTCCACCGCCGCCGAACTTCACAGTTGGCACAATACATTCCGGCAGGTGGCATTCTCCAGGCAGACGCCAAACCCAGACAATTTCATCCGAACGGTAGAGGGGAACCTTGATTGGTCGCTCCAGAGAACCTGTTTCCACTGTTTAACGGTCCACTGTCGACATTCTTTACACCACGTTAGCCGAGCAGCGCTATTGGACTTGGTGATCAAAGGCTTGTGGGCGGCAGCACGTCCATGATAACCGAGCAGATGGGCTTCTTTACGGATAGTATTCATCAAAAGAACACTTCCAGATGCCTGTTGAAACTCCTCGCGGATGTGGCCCATCGATTTGGTGCGGTTCTTCCGAATTTCTCTGGCCAGCACTCGTCGGTCTCTAACTCCCAGTTTTGTGAGTCTGCCGGGTCGGGCACATTCCGACAGTCACCTCTCATCTTCCACTTGCCAATCACGTAAGCCACTGTCGATGTTGGGTTCTTCAACTCTCTGGATATGTCACGTATGGATCGGCCATTTCTGTGATACCCGACGATTACACCTTTCTCGAAATCAGAGAGTTCCGAACTGCGTGGCATCTTGCATGCGACTGGTTGCGTTTTTGTTTCCCACACGATATTTAAGGGCGGCGGCCGTGACGTGTATCAGGACCGCAGATATCGTCGATTGCAGGGGTGTCCAATTACTTGTTGGTAGATAGTGTATATGCAAAAGATTTCCCATCGGGAGCTGTATCCGCTGCAGAAAGATTTTTCTAATCGAAGTTTTAGATGTAGAGATATTGGGGAAAACGCGATTTACATTTTACGTCCCCTAGCGGCAAATGTATGCTTAACTTGAAAAAGCGACTGCATTTAAAACACTCTTCGACATAAATGGAATCGAAAGGTAAAAGAAAATAAACAGATATAGGTAATTCAAAGGACAGATCAGATCGTATGTAGAGTATTTTAGACAGGGAGTGTCTGACCCCAGGTCTTAAACAACCCTGAGAAACAGGAAGCTAGGAGACTGGGGCTGGAGTGCCCGATAGGAAAGTGACACAGAAGTGAGGTAGACGCCCTTGTTTATTACCGGGGACCCAGCACACGAGGATCCGACGGCTTAACGTGCCCATCCGACGCACGGCTGATATTTAGTGGTACGAGCGTTCGTACCTGCTGGAATCGAAACTGAGGTTTCTCAGTGACACTCATGAACATTAACCACTAGGCTAGAGTCAAGAGTCTTTCCCGGTTTGAGCTATACAGGGTTACAAGGAAAGTCCTTCATCAGGCAAATATCGCACGAACTATGGCAGTTAGCGATTTACTTCTTGTGCAGTTGTATAGGAAACCCCCTATGGCGCACACAATAATACCACGAGGGATCCCCTCGCCCCCTTTGGGGGTTGATGGGCCATCGCGGCCCCGTTTGCAGATAGGGCAATAAAGTCAATTACGAATTGGTTCAGCGAGGCAAAAATAGTACATAAATGTACTGTATGCACATCTAATTGGCTTGCGTACGTGGCAAAGCTTTCGACTTTCCGTCACTGGTTCACGAAGTGTTGGCATACCGACCACGCATATCATTTTTGCATTCTGATGACGGAGCAAAACGAACATTTGAAATTCATGCAAATATGCTTCTGACACAGCGACTCAGGTAGCTTTCGGCGTATTTCGCATTTGGAGAGGCCACTTCCACCTTTTGTTATGGGACAAAAACATTTTTGTACTATTTTTGCCTCTCTGAACATGTTTGTAATTGACCTTTTCGCTCTATCTGCAAAAGGGGTGCAATAGCCCCCCCCCCCCAAAGGTGGCGAGAAGATCCTTCGTGGTGTTATTGTGTGCGCTATAGGGGTTTCCTATAAAACTGCACAAGAACTAAATCGCAAACTGCCATAGTTCGTGAGATATTGGCCTGATCACGGGCTTTCCTTGTAACCCTGTGTTCAGTATATAGAGGGTTTCCTATTCAACTGCACAAGAAGTAAATCGCAAACTGCCATAGTTCGTGAGATATTGGCCTGATCACGGGCTTTCATTGTAACCCTGTGTTCAGTATATAGAGGGTTTCCTATTCAACTGCACAAGAAGTAAATAGCAAACTGCCATAGTTCGCGAGATATTGGCCTAATCACGGACTTTCCTTGTAACCCTGTGTTCAGTATCACGGGCTTTCATTGTAACCCTGTGTTCAGTATATAGAGGGTTTCCTATACAACTGCACAAGAAGTAAATCGCAAACTGCCATAGTTCGTGAGATATTGGCCTGATCACGGGCTTTCATTGTAACCCTGTGTTCAGTATATAGAGGGTTTCCTATACAACTGCACAAGAAGTAAATAGCAAACTGCCACAGTTCGCGAGATATTGGCCTAATCACGGACTTTCCTTGTAACCCTGTGTTCAGTATCACGGGCTTTCATTGTAACCCTGTGTTCAGTATATAGAGGGTTTCCTATACAACTGCACAAGAAGTAAATAGCAAACTGCCATAGTTCGCGAGATATTGGCCTGATCACGGACTTTCCTTGTAACCCTGTGTTCAGTATGTAGGGTATTTCCTATACAACTGCACAAGAAGTAAATAGCTAACTGCTACAGTTCGTGAGATATTGGCCTGATCACGGACTTTCCTTGTAACCCTGTGTTCAGTATATAGGGTATTTCCTATACAACTGCACAAGAAGTAAATAGCTAACTGCTACAGTTCGTGAGATATTGGCCTGATCACGGACTTTCCTTGTAACCCTGTGTTCAGTATATAGGGTATTTCCTATACAACTGCACAAGAAGTAAATAGCTAACTGCTACAGTTCGTGAGATATTGGCCTGATCACGGACTTTCCTTGTAACCCTGTGTTCAGTATATAGGGTATTTCCTATACAGCTGCACAAGAAGTAAATAGCTAACTGCTACAGTTCGTGAGATATTGGCCTGATCACGGACTTTCCTTGTAACATTGTGTTCAGTATATAGGGTATTTCCTATACAACTGCACAAGAAGTAAATAGCTAACTGCTACAGTTCGTGAGATATTGGCCTGATCACAGACTTTCCCTTGTAACCCTGTGTTCAGGATATAGATGGTTTCCTATACAACTGCACAAGAAGTAAATAGCAAACTGCCATACAGTTCGTGAGATATTGGCCTAATCAAGGACTTTCCTTGTAACCCTGTGTTCAGTATATAGGGTATTTCCTATACAGCTGCACAAGAAGTAAATAGCTAACTGCTACAGTTCGTGAGATATTGGCCTGATCACGGACTTTCCTTGTAACATTGTGTTCAGTATATAGGGGATTTCCTATACAACTGCACAAGAAGTAAATAGCTAACTGCTATAGTTCGTGAGATATTGGCCTGATCACAGACTTTCCCTGTAACCCTGTGTTCAGGATATAGATGGTTTCCTATACAACTGCACAAGAAGTAAATAGCAAACTGCCATAGTTCGTGAGATATTGGCCTAATCAAGGACTTTCCTTGTAACCCTGTGTTCAGTATATAGAGGGTTTCTTATACAACTGCAGAAGAAGTAAATCGCTAACTGCCATAGTTCGTGAGATATTGGCCTGATCACGGACTTTCCTTGTAATCCTGTATATCCACAGCAGAATCGTTGCGATGGGTCCAGCACACAATAACGATATCCCCAAAACAGTGCTTAATTTTTTCTTGCGGACTTGTTCATGGATTCCAGTTTTCCTTCTTCAGACGGAATTCTGTCTTTTAAAACTTTCCGAAAACGAAAGTTAGACGGAGCGAAGATTTCTCCTCTAATCATAATTTATTCCTCGCATTGTTATTTATCATTTTATTACGTGTATGTTTGCTTCAGTTGAAAACGGTGGCAACAATTTCCGAAAACGAAAGCTAATAATAGACAGAGTGAGGATTTCTCCCGTAATCGTATTTTTTTTTTCTTCGCGATGTCCCCTCTGCCCGGTATTAATATTAAATACCATTTTATTGCATGAATATATGTTAATTCAAACACTCGACATCGATCAGGAACACCAAACAGAAATCATAGCTCTTTCCAGGTTAATAAGTGAGTCTCGTAAAAATTCTCATCGGCCACCACCAGGAATCGAACCCAGGTCTTCCAGTTACGCACCGGACATGCTACCACTGCACCACAGTGGTCTCAACATCTCCAGACTCACATGTGATTAACTGCCAAACTACATGGCAGGTTGCTTCATGGAGCCCCGCACAATGCTAGAGATTCACCAAAGATGGAAAGCAGCAACTAAACAAATAACTAGGAGGCGAATGGATAATTAATTCAAACACTCGACGTGGATCAGTAACACCAAACAGAAATCATCGCTCTTTTTCTGAGACTCACTTATTAACGTGGAAAGAGCGATTATTTCTGTTTGGTGAATGTTTGTGTTTTGGTTTGAAAATGGGGACAAAAAATTTCCGAAAACAGGAGGAGCCGTGTAAAGTTAAATTATTTTTCTCGCGATATTTCCTGTGCCCTCTATGAATGCTAAATATTATTTTACTACAGAGATGTCTGTATTTAAGATTAAAAATGGATGAAAATTTTTAGAAAGCGAAAGTTGGACGGACCGAAAATTTCTTCCGTAAACGTAAAATGAAAGGAAAAAGTTTCTACAGCTGAAGCTACAAACACAGCTAACATTTCTCCGGCAATTTTTTACGCGATGTTTTCCCTACATACATACATACATACATATCATTGAGCTGTTCCCTGATTTTTTTATTTAATTAGAGATTTTACGACTACAGTGAGCAACCCAGTTAGCTATGAGCAGTCGTCCGTCCATAATTTAGGGCCACTGGTTCCAGGGAAGGAGAGAGCCAGTGCCGTAAGACAAGCACAGCACCCATGCCTCACCGGGATTCGAAGCCGTACCCATTTTAGACGAATGATCAGAAGCCATTGCTTAGACCACTGCGCCACCGGGCCAATGTGTTACTTGATCAATATGTCTATATCTGTGTAACACTGTCTATATCTGTGCACATTTATTTATTATTTTTTATTATTGTAGGTTTAACGACCACCGTGAGCAACTCAATGGGCTATAAGTAGTCGCCCGTCCCAAATTTAGGTTCACTGGTTCCAATGAAAGGAGAGAGCCAGTTCCGTCAGACAAACACAGCATCCATGCCTCACCGAGATTCGAACCCGGACCCATCTCGGGCGAATGATCAGAAAACATCGCTTAGACCACTGCGGCGGCCCTCTGTGATTCAAAGGTTAGCAAATCAAAGAAAGTTCATCTGCCAGATTACTATTTACCTCATGGAAATAGATTTTGTCTTACCGCTGATGTATCAAATGTTTCTTTTTACAGCGATCTTGGCACACAGCTCGACTCTGACTGCCATGCATCACAAGTCTCACACAAGACGTGTGACTTATTCTGAAGCTTTCGAACCGAGTTTAACCCTTTAAACGACCATAACGCCCAAAACTCCCGTACGTACAAACGGTCATAGCCGCCCGAAACGCCTGTCTAGAGTGAGTCAGATTTCCTACCCTTACTTATTCTTCGAATTTCCTCGACCTACGAGGGATCAGCAGGAGTCACCCTTATTCATTATTGTTGTTATTAAACAAAAGAAGTGAAACAAAAGACAGTTTCGGGCGTTATGGTATTTAGAGTGGTTCAAGATTTTTGTGTCATGGTCGTTAAAGGGTTAAATTCGTTAAGCAAACAAGGCCGAAATTACACCAGGTTCAGTTGACATTTCAAAAGGGTTCCAGGTCACAGGAAAACAGGACGCACTAATTTAGAGCCCACCGACTGACTGACGCTTATTTGTGCTTTATGACGGACATCAAAAATTACGCTGCGAACCACTACGAAATATCAAGCCATTGTAGAGAAGTCTACCGGAAACCGACAGAAAATATCCCTGCAGATTTGTCGTGTTGACACGTGCTTTCCCTACGCAGTACATTACTTCATCTTCCTCTTAAATGTTTTTTTATTTGAAGCGAAAAAGAAATTTTTATTAATTCGAGATGATATATACACGGTGATTCAGCTAAGCATGTACAATCTTCTGGAGGGGTAGGTTGCACAAAGACAAATCGGAATCACCCAGCAATTCAGGGTCGGAAACGCCATCTTCATGTGCTAGTGTACAGTGAGGACGAGAAATGGAAGAGCAGCACGTAAGAGAACAAAATGCTTTTTATTACTCACAAGACATTTGCGAAATGCATTGGGGTTACAGAAGGTGTTCAAAGTTGCGACCATGTGCTGTAAACACACGCTTGACACCGTCGGCGCATGGGATCACCTACATTTAGGAAAATTCCTGGCGTGTCTCGGACTTCCGAAGCAGCTACAGAGATGCGTGCTACAAGGTCCTCACCACTTTCAACGGGGGATGTCCTTTGAAGTAACCCCAGAAGAAGTAGTCAAGGCATGTTAAGTCCGGCGATCTTGCAGACCAATAAACGGGACAACCACGCCAGATCCACTGATGTCCAGATGTCATGTTTAAGTGATGACGAACTTCACTGCTGAAATGGACAGGGGCCCCATCGTGCTGGAACCACACTGCACGGAAGAACTCAGCCATCCATATTAAACTCAGCCGTCCACATTGAACTCAGCCATATGCCGACCCGGTGGCGTAGTGGTCTAAGCGATGGCCTCTGATCATTCGTCCGAACGGGATCTGGGTTCGAATCCCGGTGAGGCATGGATGTTGTGTTTGTCTTACGGCACTGGCTCTCTCCTTTCTCTGGAACCAGTGACCCTAAATTAGGGACGGGCGACTGCTTATAACCCATTGAGTTGCTCACGGCGGTCGTTCAACCTTCAATAAAAAAAAAAGAAAAAGAAAGTCAGCCATCCACATTGAACTCAGCCATCCACCTTGAACTCAGCCATCCACATTGAACTCAGCCATCTACATTGAACTTAGCCATCCACATTGAACTCACCCATCCACATTGAACTCAGCCGTCCACATTGAACTCAGCCATCCACATTGAACTCAGCCGTCCACATTGAACTCAGCCATCCACATTGAACTCAGCCGTCCACATTGAACTCAGCAATCAGCATTGAACTCAGCCATCCAAATTGAACTCAGTCATCCACATTGAACTCAGCTATCCTTCTACCTCTGCGGGTGGTTTACAAGTGATGGTATCCTGAAAGAACGTATGAGCAGTCTCGCGGCCGAACAACGGCATCTACCGCCTGAAGATGGCGTTTCCGACCGTACACTGCTATGTGATTCCTGACTTGTCTTTGTGCAGACTACCCCTCCCAGAAGTTTGTACACGCTTAGCTGAATCACCCTGTAGAACAGACATCATACATTTTTTGAAGAACACAAAGCCCACCCAGGAGAAACACAAGTGTTTGGAAACTGCTGCCCACCAGCTGGCAGTGATGGGTCATTGCTAGCTGAAATCTGCCACACACATTACGGTAGCGATCCGTTGGTGGAAGAGCCCTCAGTTGGTAGCCACTGATGGCACTACAGCATCGCCGTGAACTACGAGAATCAACGCAAGTACCACTAGTAGCCCGTAGCTGGGAACCGAAGCAACCCCAACAGGATGT
Organism: Macrothele yani; assembly: GCA_039090855.1. Taxonomy (NCBI): domain Eukaryota; kingdom Metazoa; phylum Arthropoda; class Arachnida; order Araneae; family Macrothelidae; genus Macrothele; species Macrothele yani. Next base: position 11,552,348 of record CM076999.1, on the reverse strand, counting down.
GGAAGCAACGGGACTTCGCATGCGCTGAAGCAATACGCGCACAGTTTTTCGTGGTACCAGTTAGTTGAAGACGACGCCCTAGCCATCGTGTTGCTTTAGCGGATGTTAAAAACAAGCCATATGCAGTCAGACAGATTAACTTCCTAATGAAATGCCGCGTCGACGAAGATTACCGTTAGAGGAAAATTATATAAATAATTAACGAACCGAAAGAAATAGTCAATTAATCTTATGCATTTATAGAAACTCATTTCGTAGCAAAATTTCTACACTAACACACAAAGAGATGGAGAATACGAACAGCCATGAAACACACTCATTCCATTCCCATGAATAACGAGAAATAATTTCTGTATAATCTTTATACACTAAACCGCTTCGAACAACAGTCCCGAAAAGACATTAAAAATCTTTGTATCGGAAAAAAAATATTTATACGAATACAAAATGGATATTTTCGTTACAAAACTATCTAGCATTTGGGGGCGGGGGAAGCAACGATATGTGAATACAATGTAGTCATCCATGAGTTGAATACACATGATTGGAGTAATTTGCTGCTAAAAATAACCAGAAGTACATTAAAATAATTAAAATATCATTCCTATTTAGAACAAATGTAGCTTTGGACCGTGGAAGAAAAAGATACAACGTTGAAAATGTAAAAGAATGTGACATCAATGCGTAAATTGATAAAACAATCGCTTTTCAAGAAAAAAGATACAACGTTAAAAATGTAAGAGAATGTGACATCAATGTGTAAATTGATTAAACAATGGCCTTTCAAAAAAAAAAGAAACAACGTTAAAAATGTAAGAGAATGTGACATCAATGTGTAAATTGATTAATTAAACAATCGCCTTTCAAGAAAAAATATACAACGTCAAAAATGTAAGAGAATGTGACAACAATGTGTAAATTGATTAATTAAACAATCGCCTTTCAAGAAAAAAAGATACAACGTTAAAAATGTAAGAGAATGTGACATCAATGTGTAAATTGATTAATTAAACAATCGCCTTTCAAGAAAAAATATACAACGTTAAAAATTTAAGTGAATGTGACATCAATGTGCAAATTGATTAATTAAACAATCGCCTTTCAAGAAAAAGATACAACGTTAAAAATGTAAGAGAATGTGACATCAATGTGTAAATTGATTAATTAAACAATCGCCTTTCAAGAAAAAAGATACAACGTTAAAAATGTAAGAGAATGTGACATCAATGTGTAAATTGATTAAGCAATCGTCTTTCAGGAAAAAAGATACAACGTAAAAAATGTAAGAGAATGTGACATCAATGTGTAAATTGATTAATTAAACAATCGCCTTTCAAGAAAAAATATACAACGTCAAAAATGTAAGAGAATGTGACAACAATGTGTAAATTGATCAAACAATCGCCTTTCAAGAAAAAAGATACAACGTTAAAAATGTAAGAGAATGTGACATCAATGTGTAAATTGATTAATTAAACAATCGCCTTTCAAGAAAAAATATACAACGTCAAAAATGTAAGAGAATGTGACAACAATGTGCAAATTGATCACAATCGCCTTTCAAGAAAAAAGATACAACGTTAAAAATGTAAGAGAATGTGACATCAATGTGTAAATTGATTAATTAAACAATCGCCTTTCAAGAAAAAATATACAACGTCAAAAATGTAAGAGAATGTGACAACAATGTGTAAATTGATCAAACAATCGCCTTTCAAGAAAAAAGATACAACGTTAAAAATGTAAGAGAATGTGACATCAATGTGTAAATTGATTACTTAAACAATCGCCTTTCAAGAAAAAATATACAACGTTAAAAATATAAGTGAATGAGACATCTATGTGCAAATTTGATTAATTAAACAATCGCCTTTCAAGAAAAAAGATACAACGTTAAAAATGTAAGAGAATGTGACATCAATGTGTAAATTGATTAAGCAATCGCCTTTCAGGAAAAAAGATACAACGTAAAAAATGTAAGAGAATGTGACATCAATGTGTAAATTGATTAATTAAACAATCGCCTTTCAAGAAAAAATATACAACGTCAAAAATGTAAGAGAATGTGACAACAATGTGTAAATTGATCAAACAATCGCCTTTCAAGAAAAAAGATACAACGTTAAAAATGTAAGAGAATGTGACATCAATGTGTAAAAATTGATTACTTAAACAATCGCCTTTCAAGAAAAAATATACAACGTTAAAAATATAAGTGAATGAGACATCTATGTGCAAATTGATTAATTAAACAATCGCCTTTCAAGAAAAAAGATACAACGTTAAAAATGTAAGAGAATGTGACAACAATGTGTAAATTGATCAAACAATCGCCTTTCAAGAAAAAAGATACAACGTCAAAAATGTAAGAGAATGTGACATCAATGTGTAAATTGATTACTTAAACAATCGCCTTTCAAGAAAAAATATACAACGTTAAAAATATAAGTGAATGAGACATCTATGTACAAATTGATTAATTAAACAATCGCCTTTCAAGAAAAAAAGATACAACGTTAAAAATGTAAGAGAATGTGACATCAATGTGTAAATTGATTAATTAAACAATCGCCTTTCAAGAAAAAAGATACAACGTTAAAAATGCAAGAGAATGTGACATCAATGTGTAAATTGATTAATTAAACAATCGCCTTTCAAGAAAAAAGATACAACGTTAAAAATGTAAGAGAATGTGACATCAATGTGTAAATTGATTAAGCAATCGCCTTTCAGGAAAAAAGATACAACGTAAAAAATGTAAGAGAATGTGACATCAATGTGTAAATTGATTAATTAAACAATCGCCTTTCAAGAAAAAAATATACAACGTCAAAAATGTAAGAGAATGTGACAACAATGTGTAAATTGATCAAACAATCGCCTTTCAAGAAAAAAGATACAACGTTAAAAATGTAAGAGAATGTGACATCAATGTGTAAATTGATTAATTAAACAATCGCCTTTCAAGAAAAAATATACAACGTCAAAAATGTAAGAGAATGTGACAACAATGTGTAAATTGATCAAACAATCGCCTTTCAAGAAAAAAGATACAACGTTAAAAATGTAAGAGAATGTGACATCAATGTGTAAATTGATTACTTAAACAATCGCCTTTCAAGAAAAAATATACAACGTTAAAAATATAAGTGAATGAGACATCTATGTGCAAATTGATTAATTAAACAATCGCCTTTCAAGAAAAAAGATACAACGTTAAAAATGTAAGAGAATGTGACATCAATGTGTAAATTGATTAATTAAACAATCGCCTTTCAAGAAAAAAGATACAACGTTAAAAATGTAAGAGAATGTGACATCAATGTGTAAATTGATTAAGCAATCGTCTTTCAGGAAAAAAGATACAACGTAAAAAATGTAAGAGAATGTGACATCAATGTGTAAATTGATTAATTAAACAATCGCCTTTCAAGAAAAAATATACAACGTCAAAAATGTAAGAGAATGTGACAACAATGTGTAAATTGATCAAACAATCGCCTTTCAAGAAAAAAGATACAACGTTAAAAATGTAAGAGAATGTGACATCAATGTGTAAATTGATTAATTAAACAATCGCCTTTCAAGAAAAAAATATACAACGTCAAAAATGTAAGAGAATGTGACAACAATGTGGAAATTGATCACAATCGCCTTTCAAGAAAAAAGATACAACGTTAAAAATGTAAGAGAATGTGACATCAATGTGTAAATTGATTAATTAAACAATCGCCTTTCAAGAAAAAATATACAACGTCAAAAATGTAAGAGAATGTGACAACAATGTGTAAATTGATCAAACAATCGCCTTTCAAGAAAAAAGATACAACGTTAAAAATGTAAGAGAATGTGACATCAATGTGTAAATTGATTACTTAAACAATCGCCTTTCAAGAAAAAATATACAACGTTAAAAATATAAGTGAATGAGACATCTATGTGCAAATTGATTAATTAAACAATCGCCTTTCAAGAAAAAAGATACAACGTTAAAAATGTAAGAGAATGTGACATCAATGTGTAAATTGATTAATTAAACAATCGCCTTTCAAGAAAAAAGATACAACGTTAAAAATGTAAGAGAATGTGACATCAATGTGTAAATTGATTAAGCAATCGTCTTTCAGGAAAAAAGATACAACGTAAAAAATGTAAGAGAATGTGACATCAATGTGTAAATTGATTAATTAAACAATCGCCTTTCAAGAAAAAATATACAACGTCAAAAATGTAAGAGAATGTGACAACAATGTGTAAATTGATCAAACAATCGCCTTTCAAGAAAAAAGATACAACGTTAAAAATGTAAGAGAATGTGACATCAATGTGTAAATTGATTAATTAAACAATCGCCTTTCAAGAAAAAATATACAACGTCAAAAATGTAAGAGAATGTGACAACAATGTGGAAATTGATCACAATCGCCTTTCAAGAAAAAAGATACAACGTTAAAAATGTAAGAGAATGTGACATCAATGTGTAAATTGATTAATTAAACAATCGCCTTTCAAGAAAAAATATACAACGTCAAAAATGTAAGAGAATGTGACAACAATGTGTAAATTGATCAAACAATCGCCTTTCAAGAAAAAAGATACAACGTTAAAAATGTAAGAGAATGTGACATCAATGTGTAAATTGATTACTTAAACAATCGCCTTTCAAGAAAAAATATACAACGTTAAAAATATAAGTGAATGAGACATCTATGTGCAAATTGATTAATTAAACAATCGCCTTTCAAGAAAAAAGATACAACGTTAAAAATGTAAGAGAATGTGACATCAATGTGTAAATTGATTAAGCAATCGCCTTTCAGGAAAGAAGATACAACGTAAAAAATGTAAGAGAATGTGACATCAATGTGTAAATTGATTAATTAAACAATCGCCTTTCAAGAAAAAATATACAACGTCAAAAATGTAAGAGAATGTGACAACAATGTGTAAATTGATCAAACAATCGCCTTTCAAGAAAAAAGATACAACGTTAAAAATGTAAGAGAATGTGACATCAATGTGTAAAAATTGATTACTTAAACAATCGCCTTTCAAGAAAAAATATACAACGTTAAAAATATAAGTGAATGAGACATCTATGTGCAAATTGATTAATTAAACAATCGCCTTTCAAGAAAAAAAGATACAACGTTAAAAATGTAAGAGAATGTGACAACAATGTGTAAATTGATCAAACAATCGCCTTTCAAGAAAAAAGATACAACGTCAAAAATGTAAGAGAATGTGACATCAATGTGTAAATTGATTACTTAAACAATCGCCTTTCAAGAAAAAATATACAACGTTAAAAATATAAGTGAATGAGACATCTATGTGCAAATTGATTAATTAAACAATCGCCTTTCAAGAAAAAAGATACAACGTTAAAAATGTAAGAGAATGTGACATCAATGTGTAAATTGATTAATTAAACAATCGCCTTTCAAGAAAAAAGATACAACGTTAAAAATGCAAGAGAATGTGACATCAATGTGTAAATTGATTACAACAATCGCCTTTCAAGAAAAAAGATACAACGTTAAAAATGTAAGAGAATGTGACATCAATGTGTAAATTGATTAAGCAATCGCCTTTCAGGAAAAAAGATACAACGTAAAAAATGTAAGAGAATGTGACATCAATGTGTAAATTGATTAATTAAACAATCGCCTTTCAAGAAAAAATATACAACGTCAAAAATGTAAGAGAATGTGACAACAATGTGTAAATTGATCAAACAATCGCCTTTCAAGAAAAAAGATACAACGTTAAAAATGTAAGAGAATGTGACATCAATGTGTAAATTGATTAATTAAACAATCGCCTTTCAAGAAAAAATATACAACGTCAAAAATGTAAGAGAATGTGACAACAATGTGTAAATTGATCAAACAATCGCCTTTCAAGAAAAAAGATACAACGTTAAAAATGTAAGAGAATGTGACATCAATGTGTAAATTGATTACTTAAACAATCGCCTTTCAAGAAAAAATATACAACGTTAAAAATATAAGTGAATGAGACATCTATGTGCAAATTGATTAATTAAACAATCGCCTTTCAAGAAAAAAGATACAACGTTAAAAATGTAAGAGAATGTGACATCAATGTGTAAATTGATTAAGCAATCGCCTTTCAGGAAAAAAGATACAACGTAAAAAATGTAAGAGAATGTGACATCAATGTGTAAATTGATTAATTAAACAATCGCCTTTCAAGAAAAAATATACAACGTCAAAAATGTAAGAGAATGTGACAACAATGTGTAAATTGATCAAACAATCGCCTTTCAAGAAAAAAGATACAACGTTAAAAATGTAAGAGAATGTGACATCAATGTGTAAATTGATTAATTAAACAATCGCCTTTCAAGAAAAAATATACAACGTCAAAAATGTAAGAGAATGTGACAACAATGTGTAAATTGATCAAACAATCGCCTTTCAAGAAAAAAGATACAACGTTAAAAATGTAAGAGAATGTGACATCAATGTGTAAATTGATTACTTAAACAATCGCCTTTCAAGAAAAAATATACAACGTTAAAAATATAAGTGAATGAGACATCTATGTGCAAATTGATTAATTAAACAATCGCCTTTCAAGAAAAAAGATACAACGTTAAAAATGTAAGAGAATGTGACATCAATGTGTAAATTGATTAAGCAATCGCCTTTCAGGAAAAAAGATACACCGTAAAAAATGTAAGAGAATGTGACATCAATGTGTAAATTGATTAATTAAACAATCGCCTTTCAAGAAAAAATATACAACGTCAAAAATGTAAGAGAATGTGACAACAATGTGTAAATTGATCAAACAATCGCCTTTCAAGAAAAAAGATACGACGTTAAAAATGTAGGAGAATGTGACATCAATGTGTAAATTGATTACTTAAACAATCGCCTTTCAAGAAAAAATATACAACGTTAAAAATATAAGTGAATGTGACATCTATGTGCAAATTGATTAATTAAACAATCGCCTTTCAAGAAAAAAGATACAACGTTAAAAATGTAAGAGAATGTGACATCAATGTGTAAATTGATTAAGCAATCGCCTTTCAGGAAAAAAGATACAACGTAAAAAATGTAAGAAAATGTGACAGCAATGTGTAAATTGATTAATTAAACAATCGCCTTTCAAGAAAAAAATACAACGTTAAAAATGTAAGAGAATGTGACATCAATGTGTAAATTGATTAAACAATCGCCTTTCAAGAAAAAAGATACAACGGTAAGAATGTAAGAGAATGTGACATCAATGTCTAAAGTCATTAATTAAACAATCGCCTTAAAAGACCACAAGGACATAATTAAAATTTTGGAAAACGTCTTTAAGTTGGTACACTGGTTGAAAGCGAGTGAAGTTCCCTTAAAATAAATAAAAAACAATCGTTACGTTGAAAAAATAAAGTTTTGAATTATATGAAACGTACATTTACGAAAACGAACTCGCTATATTACGAAATTAAAAAGAGTCTTTAGTTTCATATCGCGCAGGAGAGAGGCTCACCTCCAACCGAACGGTCTCGCGTGACAAACTAGTGTAGTGATCAGAGCATTCGCTTCGCACACAAGCAGTCCTTGGTTCGATACCAGTCAGACCCATTGATCGTATTAACGAACCTGTTAAACAAATTTCCTCAGCGCTGTGACAGCTAGTCGTAGTTTCGTTGCGGAAAAAAGCAGTTGCGTGTGCCCTTGGTGAACTAAGATTACCGCGTATAAGTCGACTTTTTTAATAAAATGTTTAGGTCGAAATTAAGGGGTCGAACTGTACACGGAAAATATTTTTTGATAGGTTGAAAACCAAAATTTTGATGCCTTATGGAAATGCGCCTACTTAGCCCTTTGCGCCATCAGTTCATTTGCAGTTGTATATTTAGTCATTTCCGGGTGTTACTGGTACAGAAGAAAGTTATTGCTAAACATTTTCTTGATTTTATACGTATGAGGTTTTTATGCACTAATAGAAAAACTCATTACTCAAGGATGTCTCAAAGTCCGTTTTAGATCTGTCGATATGGCTTTGACTGCCCCGCTGGTAAATCACCCAGAGGAAAGAGGTCAACGCGTTAGCCAGTATTTTAAGTTACATCGTACCATGACCTACGACCGTGCTCAATTCTCGACGGGGAGATGATGAAGAGAGAAAAGAACAGACTATTAGAAAAGGAGACCGCTGCCCCTGCTTAGCGATGGGGAAGAGAGGCGTGACAATCTACAGAACAGCGGTAACTTGATCAATGCATCCCGAAAGCGAAAGAGTTTAAACTTGGCCGATCGCTCAGAATAACATTTCCACTGATAGTAAAAAGTGCATTAGTTTAACAACCTGCTTACGTTGGTTATTAAATTGAGTGTGCCCCGGCTATACAAAAATCAAACAACAGTAACCTTTTCTGAAGACTATAAGAGCGAACAAAAAGGATTGCATCCTTACTGAATGCGGCAATGTTTGGTTTTGTCACTAAAGCCGATTGTTTGTCACAAACACGGTGGAGAGGGCGGATGAAACTCGGGAGTAGATAAACAACCTCTCTGTCGATCACACACTCGTCCAGCTCAGCAGTTGACCGACAGCTGCTACGCTGCACAGGGTAGTAGGAGAAAATGTTATAGAACCAATTTTTTAAATAGTAGCGTGCAAATTTTACAGTGTCCACAATATATCAAAATAAAGATTCATTTTAAATTTTGAAGAAATCTATTGAAAACTTCAAAAGTTACACATTTATTTTTTACGGCATGCATATTTTTTATGAGATAAAAAAACTATCAGGTTGACATCAACACCTATTTACGCTTTCCAAATATGGTTGAGGAAGTTTTTTTTTTTTTTAAATAACGATGTGGGTTACGACGTTTGGCAAATGCACCACGATTCGTCTGCTGCGGAAGCAAATGCTTTACTCTCCATGAATGAAGTAACTGCAGAAAACTCGCTCGCAAAGTGGGTTCATATACTGTGAAAGTGTGTAACCTTCCCCTGAAAACTCTCTAAACAGTGTGGTGAGTCCTATCATCCTCCTAGAATTGTGCCTCAATTCCACCCTCATTTTGCGGGGGAAACTGCCACATGCAACATTGCGACAGGAGCAGCTACAACAATAAATGGTAGGTTCACATTTCCTCATGCGGAAGCATCCTTGGAAAATATATATATATTTTTAATTTATACACAAGATAGGTAGGTATACAAAAACTGCAGATATTCACATAAAAATCGGGGGGTCGACTTATACACGGGATATACAAAAACTGCAAATATTCAGATAAAAATCGGGGAGGTCGACCTATACACGAGTATATACGGTACGTTTTTTTTTTACTACTACTGCTGGGAAATTGACGGACATGATTCAGCAAACCATCAGCTACTTCACGTGATTTCCGGCTGCCACTGTTGGGACACTGACGGACCAGCCATCATTTACGACACGTACTTGCAGGGCCTCTTAAGGGCCGCTTGCGGCAGCCACAGCCTGTGATGGATAACTGATGGCCCTGTTCTGGCATATGACAACTGATGGGGTGCTAACTGTTGGCCAGCTGCTGGCCTGAACTGCTGGCCCATCTGGTGGCCGCCGGGACATTTTATTGACGGTTCATGTAACGGCAACATAGTGCTGGCTCAACAAGACTAAAAGCTGCATTAAGTTAGCTGAAATCTAACAAGGCCGCATTCAAGAAACTTCAATTAGATATACTTCGAAATGAAATGGAATTGAAGATACAGACCAGAGGTGAGGAACCTCTTCATGTTTGAAGGCCGCATTAAGTTAGCTGTAATCTAATAAGGCCGCATTCAAGAAACTTCAATTAGACATACTTCGAAATGAAATGGAATTGAAGATACAGACCAAAGGTGGGGAACCTTTTCATGTTGGAAGGCTGCATTCAAGAAACTTCAATTAGACATACTTCGAAAGGAAATGGAATTGAATATACAGACCAGATATAGGGAACCATTTCATGTTGGGAGGGCAAATTAAGTTAGCTGTAATTTAATAAGACCGCATTCAAGAAACTTTTATTAGACATACTTCGAAATGAAAAGGAATTGAAGATACAGACCAAAGGTGGGAAACCTTTTCATGTTGGAAAGCCGCATTCAAGAAATTTTAATTAGACATACTTCGAAATGAAATGGATTTGTAGATACAGATCTATTTTCCACAATCGGGCGCCAATGTGAAAACACAATTTTGTCGGTGACAGAGATCGAAAGCGCGCCTCCTCGCTCCGAAGTCAGTTGTTCTAACGATTAAACCACACCGACGGATTGTACCTCCTCATATTTGTCTTGTTGAACGCGCTTTGACTTTTTAGTACTTCACACCATGAGCTTTACATTACTTACTTTACTTGAGAATTTGTGTAACTTGTTGCATTAGAAATGTCCCCAGAGTAAAACGGATTTTCGTAATTAAGAGAGCAAACAAAGCTTTATTTAAAAAGGAAAAAAATACTATATATTCATGGGTTTCTTTGTTAATATTTATTTTGCTCCTCGGAGTATCGACAGGAAAATTCCGTTTCTTAAAGAAAGAAAAACGCGCCTTTTGTGAGCGCCATGTCAGTACACAGAGGGATATTGCGCCTTTAGAAAAGAGAAACACCACCTGACACTTTTTCGAAGATGAGATTCGATCCTTACGGGAGCTGCGTAATCATTGTCCAGACCGCCTGGAGGTTTGGCCTGAAGTCCATGGAGTCCGTGCGGTCACTTCTGCGTTGCTATCCTCGTGGCGCTGAGGAATTATCTCCACTCCTGTCGCTCCCAACCGGCTCGCCCACGGGGCCCAGCGTCCCTGGACGAAGGCCTTTGAGGAAGGATCGCCTTTGAAAACAAGTGATTGTAACAGCAAACATGAGATACAATGAAACGGGGAGAATTATTAAATTAGGAATATCTCACACATTATCCCTTTCTCGCCAATGGAAATTCTTTCCGCAAAGTTCACTCTTTGATGATTTATTTGATTTTGTTACAACGTTTGTTGCTTTAAACAGTGGCATACCGGAAAATCCCCCGCCCCCCGCAAAATTTCCTTCGGGGCCCTTTTACGAAAATATATTAGCACTCAATTACTTCAATTTTTAGTTCCATATTATTAACTAGATTTTATAGGCCATTTAATAATTAAAATACTTTGGAGCCTCGCCCACACAACACAGAATATTTCGTTTATGTTACAAGTACGTAGCCGTGAAACATTGCGACTTTTCAGATACGTTGCGCAATGTAACAACAATGCTTCAGAAACCTTACGGTTACGTCAAAATGTCCTCAAACGTTACATAACTTTGAAGCATAACCGATACGTGACAGTGAAAGGTCTCTGTAACTTCAACATACCAACTTCATGTACTGTTACGTATTTGAAAGATATTTGTGGCATCATCATATCACTGTTACGTATTTACTACGTTGAACATTATAGTTTGAATAAATTTTGAAGATGACAATCCGTTTTTTGGCGTAAATGTGACAAGGATGGTATGTCAGATAATATCCGAAAACTTGAAAATTTTCATCGTCCTGGAGCGGGACTCGAACCCGCGTCTCCCAGAAAACGCCTAGGTATGCTAACCACTACACCACCCAGAACGACCAAGTTTCAAGTTTCCGATCAATTTGAATTTGAATTTAACCATCACAGGATTCGCTAGTCGAAGCAACCGGCATTCATGTTTAGCGAATCTGGAGGTTAATAATCCTATCCCGTGATTGCCCGGAGAAGCAGATAAATCATGAAAGAAATACGGGATTACGCCATATAATACAAATTTTGAAGATGACAATCCGTTTTTTGGCGTAAATGTGACAAGGATGGTATTGATCGGAAACTTGAAACTTGGTCGTTCTGGGTGGTGTAGTGGTTAGCATACCTAGGCGTTTTCTGGGAGACGCGGGTGCGAGTCCCGCTCCAGGACGATGAAAATTTTCAAGTTTGCGGATATTATCTGACTTACCATCCTTGTCACATTTACGCCAAAAAACGGATTGTCATCTTCAAAATTTGTATTATATGGCGTAATCCCGTATTTCTTTCATGATAGTTTGAATAAACTTTTTCTTTCTTTTTTTTTTTTTTTTTGTTGGAGGTTTAACGACCACCGTGAGCAACTCAATGGGCTATAAGCAGTCGCCCGTCCCTAATTTAGGGTCACTGGTTCCAGGGAAGGGAGAGAGCCAGTGCCGTAAAACAAACACAACATCCATGCCTCACCGGGATTCGAACCCGGACCCCGTTCGGACGAATGATCAGCGGCCATCGCTTAGACCACTGCGCCACCGGGTCGGCTGAATAAACTTTGTAAAATTACAAAAAAAAAAATATTACACTTGACAGCTGTTTCAAAAGCAACAACATTCGTATTACGAGTTGTTTACGTTTTCACAGGTTCAACGCAGTCCGTTTGTCCACTGGGAACAGTGGCGGCGTTTATATATTGATAACAAAAGAAATTAAAATCGGCCCCAAACGAGGGTATCGAATTTCTGTTATACATGTGGAACAGACTTATATTTCAGCGAAAAAAAGAAAGAAAATCAAATTCGTCATTTCTCTAAATACCTACCAATGTGAAATTTCTCAGCTTCAAGTAAAAAAAAAAAACATGCTGGTATAGTATACTTATACAACACAGACATCTACTTCGATTTTATAAAATGCTTTTTAGAATTTAAAAATTATAATAATCAAAACAATTACTTACTTGAAGACGATCTTAAATCACACGAAAAAACGATGACATATTAAGTCAACTAACTAGCTAACGCGAGTACACCAAAGAATATCCCAGTAGCACGTGGAAATACGACTACGAGAGTGCTTTGGTGAAATGGCATAAATGCGCATGCGCATCTACGCCGTTGCCAAACCAAAAATCTTAAATATCGCCGGAATGTAACATCAAGGTAGCAATTATGTACAATGGAAAACTATAAAACAGTAGTATCGGTGAATTCTATTTTTAACGTAACCGTTATGTACAAAGAGCTATTTTCCAAAACAGATGTTGCTGAAACGCAGGGCCGGCTGGACCATAGGGGCAACAGGGGCTATTGCCCCGGGTCCCGCGCCTTTAGGGGGCCCCGCAGTTTAGAAAACAAAATAATTTTCGGTAAAAAAAATTGTAACTACATTTTTGTTTTGTAACTTTTGGGGCGCAAGGCCCTTAAAAATATGTTTTTTAAGTTTTTTGTTTGTTTCCAATCTTCCCATTTTTGAATACGTTATCCCCCCTGTTGGTCGTACGGACACTGTCGAAATGATTTTTGTAACCACCTTAATCTTTTCCGCATTCATGAAATAGCAAATTAAATTTCATAATTTTGTGCTACCCTACTTTTATATATCCAACAATTTGTGTGAAAACCTGATACTTAAATTTAGGGAAATAAAAAGAACAATATCCAAGTTACTTTCGGACTACATATGGAGGCCACTTTTCCAACATTACAAGAAATTGAAAAAAAATAAAATAAAAAAGGCAACTTTCATATATCAACGCGTATAAAAGTTTAGAATGTCGCTAATTTGTCAGTTACTCCACTGTGCATTAAAAATCAATCACTAAACATGTATCAGGGGGAAAAAAGTGTTTATACCAATTTATTTTAGAGGGATCCTTATTATATTTCCTATACAAAAATATTCGCTAAGCAGGTATCTTTTTATCATTTTGTGAATAAGCTGTTATAAGAGTCACAACGCAACCTAAACCTCTTCTCCCGGGAAAGAAAATCGTAGATTTTAACACTTTTTAATTTCTCTCTCTCTCTCTTTCTTTCTATATTTCTCTATCTCTTTTCTCTCTCTCTTTCTCTCTCTTCCTCTCTTTCTTTCTATATTTCTCTATCTCTTTTCTCTCCCTCTTTCTCTCTTTCTCTCTCTCTCTCTTTCTTTCTTTCTATATTTCTCTATCTCTTTTCACTCTCTCTCTTTCTATTTCTTTCTCTCTCTCTCTCTCTCTCTCTCTTTCTATTTCTTTTCTCTCTCTCTCTCTCTCTCTCTCTCTCTCTTTCTTTCTATATTTCTCTATCTCTTTTCTCTCTCTCTCTCTCTCTTTCTTTCTATATTTCTCTATCTCTTTCTCTCTCTCTCTCTCTTTCTTTCTATATTTCTCTATCTCTTTTCTCTCTCTCTCTCTTTCTTTCTATATTTCTCTATCTCTTTTCTCTCTCCTCTTTCTCTCTTTCTCTCTCTCTCTCTTTCTTTCTTTCTATATTTCTCTATCTCTTTTCTCTCTCTCTTTCTTTCTTTCTCTCTCTCTCTCTCTCTCTCTCTCTCTCTTTCTTTCTATATTTCTCTATCTCTTTTCTCTCTCTCTCTCTTTCTTTCTATATTTCTCTACCTCTTTCTCTCTCTCTCTTTCTCTCTCTCTCACTCTCTCTCTCTCTCTCTTTCTCTCTACATTTCTCTATCTCTTTTCTCTCTCCCTTTCTCTATCTCTCTTCCCCTCTCTCCCTCTCTCTTCCCTCCTCTCTCTACTGCTCTTTCTCTGTCTCACTCTCTGAACTCTCAGTCCGTATTATGGTCTTTTTCTTAAGCTTAAAGCAAATACTTCTTTGAGATAATCGTTTTGTCTTGACGGTAGTGGCCGGGTGTTTTTGCTCACGAACGATAATTTTCAGAAACGACTTTATTAAAATATGAGATTTATTTTTTAGTGCCCACAATGAAATTTTTCTCTGGGCCCCGCAATGAAATTTCGCCCAGGGCCCCGCAAGAGCTCCATCCGGCCCTGCTGAAACGTAATTGTAAGATATTTCTGAAAGTGTAACGAAAATGAGAGCTTGTAACATTATTGACACGTCTCTGAAACGTTTTGTGCTGTATGGGTTTAGGTATTTTTCGCAAAACCAAAAATATTGCATTTTACTGCGTGCAGCGCAAATGTGCACGTTGTAATTGAATTAGTTGTCCTAACGTTTTACCAAGACAAAGCAGTACACACAAAACAGTTAACGCCGAAGTTGAATGTATCATGCAAATTTTATTTTTTTACAGAACTGAAACCAGCCTTTTTAAAATGCCTGAAGTTCACACGTTAACTTTCATGTGATAGCGTACAACGATCTTTTACGATTTATACGAAAATACACAACATAAGTAAGAAAATAAATAAGTAACAATTAAGAATTGTGGCACAAGAATTTACTCTTGATTATAAAAAAACACACTTAACATAATGCTACAAGATTTTGCACATAGTAAATTCTTTTTTCTCTTGGCTCTATTATAGAAAACAAAATCATGCAATACATTGATTATGATACGCTTTCCAACATACCAGAAATCATTACTCAAGAATATGAGGATGATGGCTTTGGAATAAATCTCGTTCCTGTGCCCCGTCATTTTACCCCAATTTGATGATATTAAACATAATTTGTTGAGTATATCTCCGGAACAACACTCTAAGGATTTTGTTGCAATAAAAGCATTTTTAGTCAAGTTATGAGGATAATGGCGTGGAATACATCTCGCTCCTGTGCCCTGACCTTTGACCCCATTTCGATGATATTCAACAGAACCGGTTCAGTATACCTCAGGAACAACATGATAAAGCTTTGTCGCTATCGAAGCATTTTTACGTAAGTTATGACGCATAAGGGCGATGGAATGAATCCCGCTCCTATGCCCTAACCTTTGACCCCATTTCGTCCATTTTTAATAGGATTTGCCCTCAGGTTATCCCCTACCACATACTAAAATTTCATCGAAATCGAACCATTTTTACGGGAGTTATCATGCGGACAGACAGACAGACGGACAAAGCCGAAAAGGTATATCGGTATCTGCTTCTCTCCGCGAATAACACCTTTCAGTTCATTATATTACTAGCTTTACTATCCAGCTTTGGCCGGGATTTACGCTTATTAATATCATATTCCCTTAAATATGTCACTGAAAAGAATCTGGGGAAAAATTGATGCTTGCAAGAAAGAAAAATGCTGATTTCACAAATTCGGTCATTGCAAATTATTTATTAATAGTGTGATTATTTCAGCAGCCGTACATTGCTGTCACAAATATTTGTCGAGAATTAAAGCAACGAAATGTACAGAATGTATGGAATCTGTAGAATCAAACGGACCAAAAGCGTTACGAATTATTTAACACGCGTCCAGGAGACACAGCATTAGAACACTGACTGAACAAAATTCGTTAACAATTTGTTATCGACGATCAAATGCATCACGTGCTTTAAGTTTCAGACGTCTTTGAGGGGCGAATCTCTGTGATAAAAAAGTTAAAAACGTATCCTTGCAAATATTTTATGAAACTGGCTGAAATTTTAATGAACACCATAAATCGTTAATAGGAACATGACCTCCAAATTTCGGCTGAATCGGTAAATAACTTTTTAAATTAGCCGTCAAAATTTTATTAACCGTTTCTGCATATATATTTCTGTTTATCGATGAATTAAAAATTACATGCCTGTTTTAAAAAAAAGTTTTGACCTGATTCCGGTGAAAGTTTGTGGGACTCCTCTTATTGCAAATTCATGGTGTTGATAAAAATTTCAGCCCCGTTTCGTTAAGATTTCGCAAAGTTTGTTTTCGCATTTTTGTTATGCACAGTTCTCAAAGAACAGAAACACCTGTGGATGTGCCACGGCGATAAATGCAGTCACGTGCTTTCATATTTGGACCAGGATAACGACGACGTAGCAAACGACGCTGACTTTATTGATTCGCTTATTAATTAATTCATAACTCGCGAACGGAACAACGTAGAGATCTTAAAATAGTTGCGTTGACCTAGAAATTCCGGTATTAATAAGCTATGCAAATTTCACTATGCCACATTTCGACGTTCGAGAGTTTTGGCTGCTTCAGACAAACAGACGTTTAGTGTTTTATATATAAGATGAAGCATGCGTAGTTACATGCAAACAAATGTAATGATCCTCATGGGTAATAACTTTTCATTCATTGAATTGATATTTTTTTCACGTACTCTTTTTAATATATATGCATAGGAATTATTGCGACGACTCTTAAAAGAGGCCTCAAGTCCTCTGAAATAACTGTTTTCTCGTCATATAATTTTTATAAATTTCAACCGTGATTTTTTTTTTAATTCTTGTTTCAAAGTAGCCGTAAACAATAGCTGGTTATTTCCTTATTCATATAAAGTTTCTGCAAAAGATTCTGTAAAATGTTTTTGATAAAGCTAGATGCCCTCTCAGTCTACCTGCATGCCGTTCCTCGACAAATTACTGTCAATGCTGAGTTATTACATTTCAGTCTTGAAGCGTCTGAGACGACACATATCGATTAAGCGACCGGACCTGGTGGGCAAGTGGACCCTACCCCATGATAACGCCATCCAGCATGTGGCTGCTTGTGCACAACAGTTTCGTACGAAATGCAGTATTGAAATCATGCTACAGCCTGCCTACAATCCTGATCTCGCACCGTGTGATTTCTGGTTGTTTTTCAACAATGAAGGAGAAGTTCCGTGGCGCAACATTCAACACAGATGCTGACGTCATATAAGCTGTACAGGGATCGCTAAAGCAGCTTCAACAATATGCCTTCGCCACATACTTTGAAAAGTGAACTGAACCATGGGACCGTTGCATATCGTCCAAGGGAAGATACTTTCAGAAAGAATAGCATAATAATGAAAACACTTCGCTGAAAACAGTGACTTTGGTATGTGCTACTTTTTGAGTAAAACAACCATTTGTTTTGCTAAAAAAGTGTTGCAAATAATCACAAGGGTCTGTGTGATTGCATTATAAATCGGTGTTAGCATAATTTCGTTCCAGGTGAAGGCACAATGAGTGACCTGTCGGAGTTCCAAAGAGGGCAGATTGTAGGAGCCCGTCTGGTTGGTGCGTAGGTAACCACAGTGGCACAGGTATTGGGGGTATCGAGAGGTACCGTGTCAAAGGTCACGACAGCATACAATGTTCACGACACAACATCATCTGCGAGACACAACTGTGGAAGGAAAACCAAACTCACTGCGAGAGACAGGAGGACATTAAAGAGGATTGTGACCGCAAGGAGGAAGACCACGGCAACGAAAGTGACTGCTGAGCTTAATGCACATCTCCAAAAAACCCAGCGTTGACCCATACCGTGCGAAGGAAATTGCATAAGCACGATATTTACGGCAGAGCTGCGATTGCAAAACCCCTGGTGTCACAGGTGAATATGAAACAGAGACTACAGTGGTGCCAGGAACATAAAACGCGGACTGCGGATCAATGGAAACATGTCTTGTTATCCGATGAATCAAGTTTCTCACTATTCCCCACCACCGGACGGGTTTACGTATGGAGAACCCCCGCAGAAGCTAGACTGTCTCCTTCCCACAGTGAAGCATGGGGGCAGTTCCGTAATGGTTTGGGCCATGATCTCGTGGTTAGCAGCAGGTCCCATTATCACCTTACACGGGCGGATCACTAGAGGTGACTATGTCACTCTTTTGGCCGTCCATGTGCATTCAATGACGCAGACATTGTTTCCGTCAGGGGATTGCACCTTTCAGGAAGATAATGCCCCGATTCACCGAAGTCAAACTGTTCATTGATGGTTTGAGGAACATGTGGATGAAGTTGCACACCTTTCCTGGCCGGCACAATTACCGGACTTAATCATTATTGAGCCCCTGTGGTCTGTGTTCGAAAACAGAGTGCGATCCCGTTATCATCCTCCGGCATTTCTCAAGGAATTGGAGCAGTTTCTGCAGGAAGAATGATACAACATACCACTTCCCACCATCCAGGAGTTCTAAGCGTCTATTCCAAGGAGGATTCAATCAGTTTTAAATGACAAGGGCGCTCCCACACCATATTAGGTGCGTAAAACCTATTGTTTTATACGGTGGTTTCATTATTTAGGACAACCCTTGTATATTTCTTCGTTTTGTGTGATTATACATCCCAGTTTTTACGGAACGGCCGTTGTATTTAAAATTGCTTTCTAGTTTGTTTTCGAGCAGGTACTAGATTGCTATCATAGCGTAATGTCTTAGTGCTAATCAAAAGTTTCTCATTGCTACACAAAAATTTAATTTGTATAGAAAATGTTGCTACACGTTTATTTTCTCTTAAATCGAACCCCGGTTAAAAGCCAGCACTTAGACCAGAGTTGGGGAAGCTTTTCATGTTGGAAGGCCGCATTAAGTTAGCTTAAATCTAACAAAGCCGCATTCAAGAAACTTCTATTAGACATACTTCGAAATGAAAAGGAATTGAAGATACAGAAAAGAGGTGGGGAATCTCTTCATGTTGGAAGGCCGCATTCAAGAAACTTCTGTTAGACATACTTTGAAATGAAATGGAATTGAAGATACAGAAAAGAGGTTGGGAACTTTTTCATGTTTGAAGGTCGCATTAAGTTAGCTGTAATCTAACAAGGCTGCATTCAAGAAACTTCTATTAGACATACTTCGAAATGAAAAGGAATTGAAGATACAGAAAAGAGGTGGATAATCTCTTCATGTTGGAAGGCCGCATTCAAGAAACTTTTATTAGACATACTTCGAAATGAAATGGATTTGAAGATACAGAAAAAAGGTGGGAAACCTTTTCATGTTTGAAGGCCGCATTAAGTTAGCCATAATCTAACAAGGCCTCATTCAAGAAATTTTAATTAGACATACTTCGAAATGAAATGGAACTGAAGTTACAGACCAGAGGTGGGGAATCTTTTCATATTGGAAGGCTGCATAAAGTTTGCTGTAATCTAATAAGACCGCATTCAAGAAATTTTAATTAGACATACTTCAAAATGAAATGGATTTGAAGATGCAGACCAGAGGTGGGGAATCTTTTCATGTTGGAAGGCCGCATGAAGTTAGCTGTAATCTATTAAGACCGTATTCAAGAAATTGTAATTAGACATACTTCGAAATGAAATGGAACTGAAATTACAGACCAGAGGTGGGGAATCATTTCATGTCGTAAGGCTGCATAAAGTTAGCTGTAATCTAATAAGACCGCATTCAAGAACTTTTAATTAGACATATTTCGAAATGAAATGGAATTGAAGATATAGACCAGAAGTGGGGAATCTTTTCATGTTGGAAGGCCGCATGAAGTTAGCTGTAATCTATTAAGACCGTATTGAAGAAATTGTAATTAGACATACTTCGAAATGAAATGGAACTGAAATTACAGACCAGAGGTGGGGAATCTTTTCATGTTGTAACGTCGCATAAAGTTAGCTGTAATCTAATAAGGCCGCATTGAAGAAATTTTAATCAGACATACTTCGAAATGAAATGGAATTGATGATACAGACCAGAGGTAGGGAATCTTTTCATGCTGGAAGGCCGCATAAATTTAGCCGTAATCTAACAAGGCCGCATTCAAGAAATTATAATTAGACATACTTCGAAATGAAATGGAACTGAAATTACGTACCAGAGGTGGGGAATCTTTTCATGTTGGAAGGCCGCGTAGATTTAGCTGTAATCTAACAAGACTGTATTCAAGAAACTTCAATTTGATACATTTGCAAATGTACATTATTTTGTAAAAATCTAACCATGTATTAACTAACTTCAAAAACTGAAAAAAAAACACCAGTTGTTAATTCTAAGGTTAACTAGCCTTTTAATTACTTTGTTGTGACTGCTTTTGATGGAAAGTATTTGAATATTTCGTTGCAACATGGAGCCAGCAGTTTCAGCTGATCCTCGTGATGGGTATCCGTCATTTGTGACCTTAAGGTTGCCTTGATTTGAGTTAGGTAGGAGAATGTAGATTCTCAGCAATAAGTCGTTTAAAAGCAAGAAAGCATTTTTCGTGCATGTTGCCGAAGTAGTAAGTATTCTATGGCATTTTTCCATATTTCAACTGGACCTTTCTTAGCGTCAAATAACGACTGAGCTCAATCAATTCCATTTGTCGTTCTTTAAGAGGAGCCATAGAATGAAATCATGAGCATAGCCAGGGTCAAAATACCCCTACTAATGTTTTAATTGTTGTCGTCAGTTGGGGAGCATTATTTTGTTGAATCTTATTTTACGCTTTGGTACTTTAAATACGGTCATTTTAAGATTAAAATAAAAATAATAGAATGCGAACAAAAACATATTAATAAAAGTAAAAGGATTCGTTCTGCAAAATTTGGATTCACTCAAAAATCCGCACTTAATGGCTTAGAGGGCCGCAGTTCCCCATCCCTTACTTAGCTCAATGCGGCACAGGGGGTAGGGGTATCGTTTTCAGGTAATTTTCTGCACATGCTATTTTATTTGTTTTTTTCTGAAATATGCTTCCTTAAATATTCTGATCGCATTATATTTGCGCAATGGTTTCATTATTCTCATATTTTTTTATTATTCTTTTGCACTTTCAATGCTATCTTACTGGAAACGCATTTTGATAATTTCGTTCTGAACACATAGCTAATTATAAGGAATATACAATGCAAAATGTTTGGTAGTGATGGAAATTTTATGATAATCTTTCCTTGAATAGCAGCGCATTTCGAATTATTTTGCAAATTTCAGAAAGGAGAAACCATATCGGAAAAGAAAGAACTGTGCCAACTTTGGTCAGCGGTTTTATGACATTTTGACATTTTTATGCTTCTCTTTTTTTTTTTTTCAGTTTGTTTATCTGAAATCCCTGACGGTTACCCATTCCCACACGCAACATCAGCATCGTTTACCGACGACGAAAAGCGTTCCAAATCCGAACGGAGCCTCTGCCAATACTAAAACATGTGCAAGGCTAGAATTAAATCCTTTTTAATATTCTAATGCTAGAGGAGGAAAGGCGTCAAGAAGCTCGACTTTAATTTTGTAAAGGTCATAATTATTTTTCGCCGGCAGCTGATTTTCTTTAGAATTCATCAGCACCGTTGTTCGTGTCTTGTTTTTACGAAACACGCTTTCTCTCTCTTCCCCTCCCTTTCTCAGGGGGTATTTCATTACCGCGCCGCAACTTACTTCTTTTTCACTGGAAAATTGAGAAATGTCGTAAAATAATCCTAAAGTAAATCGCACAATGACTCTAATAAAGGGACTTTTCTTATTTGCAGATCATGTTATTTTATTTATACGACGCGACGTAAACGAGAAATAAAATCCCAGAGGGTTTGTTACGGCTCTAAAGATTCTGGAGAAATAAAGACCAAATTTTCTAAGAAGCTCTGTATGAATCATTCATGAGAATGTCTTAGAAGATGTGAGCGCTATCAAATGTCCCCCAAAACTTAGGCGTGAGGAGGACTATTTATAGCTATGTGTCGCTTTTTGGCTGTGGGTTCGAAATTAGAATCAATAAAGCAAGCCTTTCACCATCCTCTGTTGTTGTACATATCTTTATCTTTAAACTGAAAACGCGTCCCATTTATTTTACAGCAATTCTGGCTACAAGTAGATTTATACTCCTAGTAAAAATGCTGTCTTATCCGCATTTTTGAAGCAAATCTTTTGAATGTTTTCTCATTGAAGACGTAGTTAAATCCTAATCTCAAGCAGCCTGTGCTTTTGAAATTGCTTTGTGATCTTATGACTTGTTTATTTGAACCGTATCTGACTTCAGTTTCAGAAAAAAGTTTTACAAGTGATTTTGCTTAATAAAAATGAAATACGAGAACTCCATTTGGTAATCATTTTCGTCTTTCTTTCACCAGAGAGACGCTGAAAATTTATTAGCGCATACAGTGCTAAGATAAAAGTACCACGTACTGTCGTGAGACCCTTCGTTATGTGAAACATTCGTTATATATGGATACACGCTGTCTGAATAAAAGAATCCGGACATCTGCCTATCCACAAACTTGAGTAATAAGTAAGGAATTACACAAGAGTGGAAAATTTAGGAACGAGTGAAATAATCCTGTAAATACCCGTAATAATGTTGACGCAAACTGGTAGAGCCCATGTCAGGACGTGTCGCTGCTATTGTGAAGGCGAAAGGTGAACACACAACTTTATTAGGTGGCTGTGTACAACAATGTTTCCAACATCTGGCAGGATTCATGCAACAATGTGCTGCTGCTGTTGTGAGGGGAAAGGTGAATCAACTCGTTATTAGGTAGCTGTGTATAACAATGTTTCCAACACCTGATAGAGCACATTGGACGACGTGTTGCAGCTGTTGTGATGGTGAAATGTGAACCCACACGTTATAAGGTAGCTGCGTATATTGTTCCCAACACCTGGCAAAAACCCTGCAACGACGTGATGCTGGTGTTTTGAGGGCGAAGCGTGAACCCACACACGTTATTAGGTGGCTGTGTGTAATAATGTTTTAAATACCTGGCAGAAACCATGCAACGCCGCCCCGGTGGCGCAGCGGTCTAAGGCGCTGGCCTCTGATCATTCGTCCGTAAGGGGTCCGGGTTCGAATCCCGGTCTGGCATGGATGTTGTGTTTGTCTTACGGGACTGGCTCTCTCCCTTCCCTGGAACCAGTGACCCTAAATTAGGGACGGGCGACTGCTTATAGCCCATTGAGTTGCTCACGGTGGTCGTTAAACCTCCTAATCAAAAAAAAAAAAAAAAACACCATGCAACGACGTGTTACTGCTGTTGTGAAGACGAAAGGTGAACATACACGTAATGTTTCCAATAACTAGGTAGCTGCGTATATTGTTCCCATCATCATCATCATTGTCAACCATTATCAATCCACTGCTGGACGAAGGTCTCCCCAAGTTTCCTCCACAACGGTCTGTCTTGTGCCAGTCTCCTCCATGTCACTCCCGCATACTTTCGAATTTCATCCACTCATCTCCCATGTGGTCTTTTTCTGGGTCTTTTCCTGTCCCTTGAAATCCAATCTAAAAATGTTTCAACATACATACATACATATCACTAAGCTGTTCTCTGAGATTCAGAGGTTAGCTCCAAAAAAAAAAAAATACAAACTTCCAGATATTTTTATTTATTGTTGTCGTATCAAATTTCTCTATTTACAGCGATCTTGACATACAACTCGTGCTTCACTGATATCCATTACACGCCGTACACAAGATCTTTTATACTTCATACTCATAATCTTTTTCTCATGCAGACACTCCTGAATCTGATTCACCCATGTCTTCCTTGGACTTCCTCTGCCTTTCCTTCCTGCCACTTGGGCTGAAAAGATTTTCTTAGTAAGCATTTCATCACTCATTCTTTCAACATGACCAAACCACCGAAGCATATTGGTCTCCACCTTGCTAACAACATTTTGCTTCACATCACACAACTGCAATACATCTCCATTCCTCACACAATCAGATCGTGTCTTGCCACAAACCCCACGTAAGTAACGCATTTCTCCAGCACACAAACGACTCCTATGTTTATTCTGCTGTACACAGGTTACACTGCTATACATCAGAGTAGGAACAATTACAGTTTCATACACAGCCATGCGGGACTTTCTAGAGAACCCATCATTCCTGTGAAAACCTCCCAGAGCAGCTATGACTTTCAAAGAAGAATTCACTCGCCTACTAATTTCCCCATCCAACTTGTTCTCTCTGTCAAACATGCTTCCAAAATACACAAACTCACTCACCTGGTCAATCACAGTGCCATTTATACTTACATTACATTCAGTGCTACTAGTTCCTCCCTCAAACACCACAACTTTGGTTTTTCCCGTATTTATACTCAGTTTGAATTTCATGCAAACATATTGTTCCCAACACCTGGCAAAAACCATGCAACGACGTGCTGCTGCTGTTGTGAGGGCGAAAGCTGAACCCACACACGTTATTATGTGGCTGAGTGTAATAATGTTTCCAATACCTGGTTGGTTGCCGCCCCGGTGGCGCAGTGGTCTAAGCGATGGCCTCTGATCATTCGTCCGAATGGGGTCCGGATTCGAATCCCGGTGAGGCATGGATGTTGTGTTTGTCTTACGGCACTGGCTCTCTCCCTTCCCTGGAACCAGTGACCCTAAATTAGGGACGGGCGACTGCTTATAGCCCATTGAGTTGCTCACGGTGGTCGTTAAACCTCCAATCAAAAATAAAAAATTCCTGGTTGCAACGACATATTGCTCCTGTTGTAAGGGCTACATTGAACCCAAACGTTATTAGGTAGCTGTGTACAATAATGTTTCCTACATCTGGCGAAAACCATGTAAAGACGTGTTTCTGCTGTTGTGAGGGCGAAAGCTG
This sequence comes from Macrothele yani, assembly GCA_039090855.1. Taxonomy (NCBI): domain Eukaryota; kingdom Metazoa; phylum Arthropoda; class Arachnida; order Araneae; family Macrothelidae; genus Macrothele; species Macrothele yani. The sequence goes on along the minus strand of CM076999.1, from coordinate 11,527,230 downwards.
AACCCACACACGTTATTAGGTGGCTGTGTGTAATAATGTTTCCAATACCTGGCAGAAACCATGAAACGACATGTTGCTGATGTTGTGAGGACGAAAAGTGAACTCATACGTTGTTATGCAGTTGTGTATAATAATTTTTCCTACACCTGGCGAGAACTCATACGTTGTTATGCAGCTGTGTATAATAATTTTTCCTACACCTGGCGAAAACCATGCTACGACGTGTTGTTGCTGTTGTGAGGGTGAAAGATGATTCCACACGTTATTAGGTAGCTGTGTATAATAATGTCTCCAACACCTGGTAGAGCCCATTGCACGTAGTGTTGCAGTTGTTGTGAGGGCGTAAAGTGAATCCACACATTATTAGGTAGCTGCGTATATCGTTCCCAACACCTGGCAAAAACCATGCAACGACGGGTTGCTGCTGTTGTGAGGGCGAAAGGTGAACCTAAACACGTAGTTAGGTGGCTGTGTGTAATAATGTTTCCAATACCTGACAAAATCCATGCAACGACGTGGTTCTGTTGTTGTGAGGGCGAAAGCCGAACCCACGCACGTGATTAGGTGGCTGTGTGTAATAATGTTTCTAATACCTGGCAGAAACCATGCAACAACGTTTTGTTGCTGTTGTGAAGGCGAAAAGTGAACCCGCACGTAATTAGGTAGCTGTATAATAAGGTTTAGAACACCTGGTTGAATCCATTACAAGACGTGTTTCTGCTATTGTGTGGGGGAATGGTGGTCCCGCACGTTATTAGGTGGCTGTGTATAATAATGTTTCCAAAAACTGGTAGAGTCCATTGTACGACGTGTTGCTGCTGTTGTGAGGCTGAGAAATGGACCCCCATTTTATTAGGTGGTGTTTGCAATAATGCTTCCAACAACTGGGAAAGTCAATGCGACGAAATGTTGCTGGTGTTGTGTGGGCGAAAGGTTGAGACACATGTTATTAGGCGGCTGTGTGTAATGTACTGTAATTTCACTGAATAAATTCATTAGGTTTGCTACACTTTTTCTTTGATTTCAGCTCTTCATATATGTGGGTATTTTCCAGACACGAAGCATTTTATACTATGTTATACTGTGCAGTTAGTCACATGCATTTGCACTAGTATATCATCAACGGTATCACAGTCTGAAATTAGAATCGTTCTGTGAGGGGTTAATTTATTCAGTTTTTTAATACAAATATTAATGTTTCTTCTGAACATATCCTGCTTGATCTATTGCAACAGATAACATTATTTTCCTCGCAGCCCGGTATATCGTTAACAACGAAATTCCTTCTGCTTAGTATGTAAATTAGGATATTAATGATTTTCTCTTTCCTGGATTCAGAACTTCTGCTGATAAAATTTGCAATAAAAGACTGAAAGGCAATTTATTCGATATCAGTTTAGGGAAAGGCATTAAATCAGATCAGTTAGTGCACGTAACAACGTTATGCTTATTTATTGCACTCCGCATCATAAAAATTAAAATTACGAAGTACTTGCTGCGTCTTTGTTCCCAGGTGCGTGCGCAGTTCAGTGTAGTTGACAGCTGAGGCGCTCATCATCTCGGAAATTCGCTTCAAGGAAAGGAAGGGGAGATGAAATTGGTGGAAATCAAACATATGCGTAAGGTTTCAGGTTTTTTTAATATATGAAGCGCGTTATCGTAATCTGTTGACTCATTCAACTTAAAACATCCACGTTAATTCAAAAACTGGTTTAAAGTTTCCTCTTGTTTCCAGACGAAGTCACGGTATCATAAAAGCCATCACAAAATCAACCAACCCTAAAAAGAAATAATAACCTCTACGTTCAAAAGGATCTAACTCACCTTCGTTTTGCTGATGACGTAGTCATTTTTCCAACTACCCCATCAGAGCTGCAGAGCACGATCCAGGAACTTGCGGACAAGAGTAAAGAAGTGGGATTAAAATGAACTTTCAGAAGACAAAAGAGATGCACAATGCTTTTACAAGAAATGAAGGTTTATCGATTGATGGGGGAAAATTGGAGATATCCGTTACCTGCATTTATCTTGGACAGCAGATCTCAAGTGAGGGTCACAATGATGAAGAAATTAATCGGCGTATAAAACTTGCCTCGTGAGCTTTTGTAAGAAATAGTTGTGGCGTGCCTGCCCCGCAGGACGCTCACGACATAAAGGCAGATAGCAGCGATAACGAACGTCCGCGTAGCTCAATTGGTAGAGTGACTTGTTCCGGAATAAGTGGACTCGGGTTCGATCCCCGGCGTGGACCAAAAATGACGGAGTAATTTACTTCGTTATAATGGCGCCCGAACTTTCCGGATGACCCGGCCGTTAAAGATCTCGCAATGGTGTGATGTTCTTTCCACACCGCGAAATAAGAAAAATAAGAGAATCCCTTCTCCTGCGCTTTGAAAATAAATGTGTGTGAGTTGCATTCCACACACCAGATTGACTGGGAGCGCTCAAGTGCACGTTCTACAGCGGATGGCTGCCTACAACGATACAGGATCCTGGCAGTCTTCCGGGAGGGGGGGGAGAAGTGACGTGACTGCCCCGCAGGACGCACACGACATGAAGGCAGATAGCAGCGGGAACGAACGTCTGCGTAGCTCAGTTGGTAGAGCGAGTGGTTTCGGAATAAGTGGACTCGGGTTAGATCCCCGACGTGGCCCAAAAATGACGGAGAAATTTACTTCGTTATACAGTATAATTTTCAAGAGCAATATGTCATTATGTCTTAAAAGAAAAGTGTTTGATCAATGCATCCATCCAGTGCTTACGTATCGTGCAGAGACGTGGGCCTTAACTAAAAGAAACATACAAAGACTGCAGAAAACTCAAACAGGCATGGAGAGGTGAATGCTTGGTATAACCAGGAGAGATAAGAAGAGGAACTCGTGGATCAGGAAAATGACAAGAGTGGAAGACATCATGATCAGAGTAAAATCCCTGAAATGGTAATAGGCTGGACATACTGCCAGAAAGACAGACCATCAATGGACAGCCGAGATTTTACAATGGTTTACAAGCGATAGAAAAAGACCCACAAGAAGACCACATGGGAGATTGGTGGATGGAATTTGAAAGTATGCGGGAGTAACATGGAGGAGACTGGCACAAGACAGACCGTTGTGGAAGAAACTTGAGGAGACCTTCGTCTAGCAGTGGTTGATACACGTTTACAATGATGATGATGATGATGATGGTGACATTCGAAGGAAATGAGAATATTTTTTTCGAAATTTTCACAGTTGCATTAATCAATAGGCTAACTTGCATCGCAGGTTTTCTAGAGGTTTGAAATTCTGGCACTGAATCATACGTCAGAGATGGTCCCGAGTTCGTAAAATCTGATGATTGCAACTTTGCATTGACCATACAGATATTCCACATAGTATTTCATCTTGAACCAAAGGACCCCTGCAAAATTCTTTCACGAACAACATTCCGTCACCAAACAACAATAGTTATAAAAAAATATATATAAATATGGCAATCAAATCATCTATATGTATAAAATTTAATACCTGTTCATTTGTTTGTTTGTATGCCTGCTATACAAATATACAGTTTACAATTTAGAACCACCAAATTTGGTATACTCTCTCATGGTACCCCAACATAGACCGTAGACGGTTTTTGGAAGGGGTTAGACCCCAGAGTCGGTCGGACCCCACACAAAATTTCCGTAAAATTTACAATTTTCAACTAAAGACCACGAAATGTGGTATACTATCTCATGGTTCTCTAACTAAGACCGTAGACAGTTTTTGGAAGGGGTCGGTCGGAGCCCGGGGTCAAGGGGCGCCCACACAAAATTTTCGTAAAATTTGCAATTTTCAATTAAGAACCACAAATGGTGGTATACTATCTCATGGTTCTCTAACTAAGACCGCAGACGGTTTTTGGAAGGGGTCGGTCGAAGCCCGGGGTCAAAGGGCGCCCACACAAAATTTTCGTAAAATTTGCAATTTTCAAGTAAGAACCACGAATGGTGGTATACTATCTCATGGTTCTCTAACTAAGACCGTAGACAGTTTTTGGAAGGGGTCGGTCGAAGCCCGGGGTCAAGGGGCGCCCACACAAAATTTTCGTAAGATTTGCAATTTTCAATTAAGAACCACGAAATGGTGGTATACTATCTCATGGTTCTCTAACTAAGACCGTAGACAGTTTTTGGAAGGGGTCGGTCGGAGCCCGGGTTCAAGGGGCGCACACACAAAATTTCCGTAAAATTTGCAACTTTCACTTAAGGACCACGAAATGTGGTATACTATCTCATGGTTCTCTAACTAAGACCGTAGACAGTTTTTGGAAGGGGTCGGTCGGAGCCCGGGTTCAAGGGGCGCACACACAAAATTTTCGTAAAATTTGCAACTTTCACTTAAGGACCACGAAATGTGGTATACTATCTCATGGTTCTCTAACTAAGACCGTAGACAGTTTTTGGAAGGGGTCGGTCGGAGCATGGGGTCAAGGGGCGCCCACACAAAATTTTCGTAAAATTTGCAATTTTCACTTAAGGACCACGAAATGTGGTATACTATCTCATGGTTCTCTAACTAAGACCGTAGACAGTTTTTGGAAGGGGTCGGTCGGAGCCCGGGGTCAAGGGGCGCCCACACAAAATTTTCGTAAAATTTGCAATTTTCAATTAAGAACCACGAAATGTGGTATACTATCTCATGGTTCTCTAACTAAGACCGTAGACAGTTTTTGGAAGGGGTCGGTCGAAGCCCGGGGTCAAAGGGCGCCCACACAAAATTTTCGTAAAATTTGCAATTTTCAAGTAAGAACCACGAATGGTGGTATACTATCTCATGGTTCTCTAACTAAGACCGTAGACAGTTTTTGGAAGGGGTCGGTCGAAGCCCGGGGTCAAGGGGCGCCCACACAAAATTTTCGTAAGATTTGCAATTTTCAATTAAGAACCACGAATGGTGGTATACTATCTCATGGTTCTCTAACTAAGACCGTAGACAGTTTTTGGAAGGGGTCGGTCGGAGCCCGGGTTCAAGGGGCGCACACACAAAATTTCCGTAAAATTTGCAACTTTCACTTAAGGACCACGAAATGTGGTATACTATCTCATGGTTCTCTAACTAAGACCGTAGACAGTTTTTGGAAGGGGTCGGTCGGAGCCCGGGTTCAAGGGGCGCACACACAAAATTTTCGTAAAATTTGCAACTTTCACTTAAGGACCACGAAATGTGGTATACTATCTCATGGTTCTCTAACTAAGACCGTAGACAGTTTTTGGAAGGGGTCGGTCGGAGCCCGGGGTCAAGGGGCGCCCACACAAAATTTTCGCAAAATTTGCAATTTTCACTTAAGGACCACGAAATGTGGTATACTATCTCATGGTTCTCTAACTAAGACCGTAGACAGTTTTTGGAAGGGGTCGGTTGGAGCCCGGGTTCAAGGGGCGCACACACAAAATTTCCGTAAAATTTGCAACTTTCACTTAAGGACCACGAAATGTGGTATACTATCTCATGGTTCTCTAACTAAGACCGTAGACAGTTTTTGGAAGGGGTCGGTCGGAGCCCGGGTTCAAGGGGCGCACACACAAAATTTTCGTAAAATTTGCAATTTTCACTTAAGGACCACGAAATGTGGTATACTATCTCATGGTTCTCTAACTAAGACCGTAGACAGTTTTTGGAAGGGGTCGGTCGGAGCCCGGGGTCAAGGGGCGCCCACACAAAATTTTCGTAAAATTTGCAATTTTCAATTAAGAACCACGAAATGTGGTATACTATCTCATGGTTCTCTAACTAAGACCGTAGACAGTTTTTGGAAGGGGTCGGTCGAAGCCCGGGGTCAAAGGGCGCCCACACAAAATTTTCGTAAAATTTGCAATTTTCAAGTAAGAACCACGAATGGTGGTATACTATCTCATGGTTCTCTAACTAAGACCGTAGACAGTTTTTGGAAGGGGTCGGTCGAAGCCCGGGGTCAAGGGGCGCCCACACAAAATTTTCGTAAGATTTGCAATTTTCAATTAAGAACCACGAATGGTGGTATACTATCTCATGGTTCTCTAACTAAGACCGTAGACAGTTTTTGGAAGGGGTCGGTCGGAGCCCGGGTTCAAGGGGCGCACACACAAAATTTCCGTAAAATTTGCAACTTTCACTTAAGGACCACGAAATGTGGTATACTATCTCATGGTTCTCTAACTAAGACCGTAGACAGTTTTTGGAAGGGGTCGGTCGGAGCCCGGGGTCAAGGGGCGCCCACACAAAATTTTCGTAAAATTTGCAACTTTCACTTAAGGACCACGAAATGTGGTATACTATCTCATGGTTCTCTAACTAAGACCGTAGACAGTTTTTGGAAGGGGTCGGTCGGAGCCCGGGTTCAAGGGGCGCACACACAAAATTTCCGTAAAATTTGCAACTTTCACTTAAGGACCACGAAATGTGGTATACTATCTCATGGTTCTCTAACTAAGACCGTAGACAGTTTTTGGAAGGGGTCGGTCGGAGCCCGGGTTCAAGGGGCGCACACACAAAATTTTCGTAAAATTTGCAACTTTCACTTAAGGACCACGAAATGTGGTATACTATCTCATGGTTCTCTAACTAAGACCGTAGACAGTTTTTGGAAGGGGTCGGTCGGAGCCCGGGTTCAAGGGGCGCACACACAAAATTTTCGTAAAATTTGCAACTTTCACTTAAGGACCACGAAATGTGGTATACTATCTCATGGTTCTCTAACTAAGACCGTAGACAGTTTTTGGAAGGGGTCGGTCGGAGCCCGGGTTCAAGGGGCGCACACACAAAATTTCCGTAAAATTTGCAACTTTCACTTAAGGACCACGAAATGTGGTATACTATCTCATGGTTCTCTAACTAAGACCGTAGACAGTTTTTGGAAGGGGTCGGTCGGAGCCCGGGTTCAAGGGGCGCACACACAAAATTTTCGTAAAATTTGCAACTTTCACTTAAGGACCACGAAATGTGGTATACTATCTCATGGTTCTCTAACTAAGACCGTAGACAGTTTTTGGAAGGGGTCGGTCGGAGCCCGGGGTCAAGGGGCGCCCACACAAAATTTTCGCAAAATTTGCAATTTTCACTTAAGGACCACGAAATGTGGTATACTATCTCATGGTTCTCTAACTAAGACCGTAGACAGTTTTTGGAAGGGGTCGGTCGGAGCCCGGGTTCAAGGGGCGCACACACAAAATTTCCGTAAAATTTGCAACTTTCACTTAAGGACCACGAAATGTGGTATACTATCTCATGGTTCTCTAACTAAGACCGTAGACAGTTTTTGGAAGGGGTCGGTCGGAGCCCGGGTTCAAGGGGCGCACACAAAATTTTCGTAAAATTTGCAACTTTCACTTAAGGACCACGAAATGTGGTATACTATCTCATGGTTCTCTAACTAAGACCGTAGACAGTTTTTGGAAGGGGTCGGTCGGAGCCCGGGTTCAAGGGGCGCACACACAAAATTTCCGTAAAATTTGCAACTTTCACTTAAGGACCACGAAATGTGGTATACTATCTCATGGTTCTCTAACTAAGACCGTAGACAGTTTTTGGAAGGGGTCGGTCGGAGCCCGGGTTCAAGGGGCGCACACACAAAATTTTCGTAAAATTTGCAACTTTCACTTAAGGACCACGAAATGTGGTATACTATCTCATGGTTCTCTAACTAAGACCGTAGACAGTTTTTGGAAGGGGTCGGTCGGAGCCCGGGGTCAAGGGGCGCCCACACAAAATTTTCGTAAAATTTGCAATTTTCACTTAAGGACCACGAAATGTGGTATACTATCTCATGGTTCTCTAACTAAGACCGTAGACAGTTTTTGGAAGGGGTCGGTCGGAGCCCGGGGTCAAGGGGCGCCCACACAAAATTTTCGTAAAATTTGCAATTTTCAATTAAGAACCACGAATGGTGGTATACTATCTCATGGTTCTCTAACTAAGACCGTAGACAGTTTTTGGAAGGGGTCGGTCGGAGCCCGGGGTCAAGGGGCGCCCACACAAAATTTTCGTAAAATTTACAGTTTCAAATATATAACCACCAGATTTGGTATACTATCTCATGGTACTGTAACTTAAACCGTAGATATTTTTCGGATGGGGTCGTAACCCGAGCTCAAGTGGACTCATACGAAATTTTGGTCAAAAGTTCCATTTTTTACTTCTAAGAACTACAACAGAATTCAGCACTCGAATACCCGATCTGCAGTCTAAGTTACAAACCGTAGATAACAATAAAGTGCAAAACTCTCCGTTTAATGGTGTATTAAGGACACAAATGAATAAACGTTAGCTTTCACCACCAACGGGCGGCTTCATCAGGAAGAAATACAATGTACTGTAAATAGAGAGTTCCAGATATTCAAAATTCGAAACGCTAAACAAAAGGATGATCAAAGTCGCATGCACGCGACATGACATAGTTATATTGCTATTCAGTGTCGCGAAATTCTCAGAAGAGAACGCCAGATGTACGGCAGTTCTATAGATTTCTCCTCGAAGGTAAATATTTCCATTCCTCTTTCTTCCTTTTATGTTTCGTAAAAGAAAATTAACTAAATCATTTTTTTTATATTTCTCACATTTGCAGGTATAATGGCTCCCTTTTTTTTTAACTTCCCCGTTAGGAACTGGGTACCCCTGCTAGTACTCCATAAAAATATTACTTTAGGCACTTCTATTACGATTCCTCCCCATAACCCTAATATTAATGGTCAAGGACACATTGTTACTTCACTATATTGACAAAAGTCACCGGACACCTAGAAGAGAAACACAACACAGCATTTACTGACATCCATTAGTACGGTGTCGGTCCACCTTTGGCCTTAATGCATGCACTGACCCATCCAGACATGCTTTCCACAGGGTTTTGGAACACAGCGATAGGTATGCACTTCCATTCAGTACATAATGCTGCCGGTAACTCTTGCTTAGTAGTATGCCTTGGTTCCAAACTTCCTATGCTACGCTCTAATTCATCCAATAAATGCTCTACGGATTAAGATCTGGGCTTTGTGCTGGCCAGTCCACACACGATACGGAATTATCGTCAAACCACACCGTCATAGTCCTTGTTTTACTGCTCGGTGCATTATCCTGCCGGTACCAACAAGGCTTGGTTCCATAGTATTGTCACAGAGTTGGTAGAGAATAATTGTCCAGAATATCGAGGTAGACATGCTAGCTAACAGGTTTGTCTACGATAACCAATGAGCCGGGATCATACCACGTAAAACACCCCCACACGAGTACACTTCCAGCTCCAAACTTGACCGTAAGAACAGCACACTGTGGTAAATAGCGTTCCCCTGGCTGCCGCCATACCCACACACGGCCATCAGACTGATGGATCGGTATCTGGATTCATCGGCCCATAGGACCCGTTTTCACTGATTAACGGTCCACGATAAATATCCTGAGGCTTCGACGTCCTCTATCACTGATTTTCTTTGGTCTGCCGGTTAGTTTTGCTGCTTCAGGCATCCCACGCGTCTTCCACTTATTCAGTACATCGAAAACAGTTGACTTGGGTATGTGTAAACGCTTCTCGGTTTCTCTTACGGACAACCCAGTAATATAACACCCAACAATCTTTGCTTTCTCAAAGTCAGTTTCGCGAAAATTTCAGTCAACTTCTCAGTGTGATATGATCGCGGTCAGCTGCGGGCTTGTTTTTTTTCCGTTTGCAGCTGTACCGCGCATCTTAACAACGCGGCGGATCCGTTCGTTTGCTCTTGAAGGAGTGTGCGGTGGCTTTTGTTAATACAGTGGATATGATATGGGTGAAAAATAGTCATCGACTAAATATCTTTCCAAAGAATAAAGCATCACCAATACACTAAAAGCATCAGTAAATAAAAATGAGCCAGCTTCCATTTTTCAATGCTACGTGTATAAAGCAAAGCGGTACTTTCATTTGAGGTGTGTGACGTAACTGCCCCGCAGGACGCACATGAGATAAAGGCAGATAGCAGCGAGAGCACATGTTCGCGTAGCTAAGTTGGGAGATTGACTTACTCTGGAGTGAGGGGACCTGGTTTGGATGATCAACGTGAACAAACGTGTACGCTACATTGGCGCCCGAACTTCCAGGACGACCCATCTGTTAAGTTTCTGGCAATGATGTGATGTTCATTCCACACGGTGGGACAGGGAAAATGAGAATCCCTTTTTCAGTGCTTCGTAAAAAAATAGAATCAATGTGATGTTACGTTCCACACACCAAATTGTCTGGGTTTTCTCAAATGCACTTTCTTCATGGGATGACTCCCTGCAGCGACACATGGTCCCGGCTGATCCGAGGGCCATGCCCCCGGCCCTCTTTCGGGGGAGGAGGGGGGAGCTGTGGCGTACCAGCCCCACAGGAAGCACATGTGACAAAGGCAGATAGCAGTGAGAACACATGTGCGCGTAGCTCAGTTGGGAGAGCATCTTACTCCGGAGTAAGGAGACCGATTCAATGCCCCGAACGGACAAACTTGTACGTTATACGTGCTAACATCCATTTCCCATTGCATGACTTTTCGGAATTAATGCCTTATTTGTTAATATGAATGAATTTAATGTTAAGGCGATCGAAAAAGGTGTCGAGGGCAAGAAACATGTGCCCGTTGAAAACAAATATTGGAAGAGTGAGTGCAGGAAGTTTTTTCGTCTAATTAAGGAACACAATATATCCCACACAGCACAGAATGTTTGGTATATGTTACAGGTACGTAACACTGAAACATTGAGACTTTTCAGATACGTTCTGCAATGTTACACTAATCTTTCAGAAACCATACGGTTACGTCAAATATCATCCAACGTTACATAACTTTGAAACATAACCGATATGTTACAGTGAAAGGTATTTCTAACTGCAACGTACCAACTTAATGTTACTGTTACGTATTTGAAAGATATTTGTAACTTCGTTAAATTACTGTTTCGCATTTGAAATATATTTGTGAATTCGTTACATTACTGTTACGTATTTGAAAGATATTTGTAACTTCGTTGCATCACTGTTACGTATTTGAAATATATTTGTGACATCATCATATTACTGTTACGCATTTGAAAGATATTTGCGACATCATCATATTACTGTTACGTATTTACTAGGTTGAACATTATAGTGTTAATAAACTTTGTAAAATCACAATCAAAAATATTACACTTGACAGCTGTTTCAAAAGCAACAACAGTCGTATTACGAGTTGCTTACGTTTTCACAGGTTCAACGCAGTCCGTTGTCCATTGGGAGCAGTGGCTGCGTTTATATATTGATAACAAAAGAAATAAAAATCGGTCCCAAATGAGGATGTCGAATTTCCATTATACATGTGGAATAGACTATTTCAGCGATAAAAAAAGAAATAAAATCAAATTCGTCATTTCTGTAAATACCTACCTATATGACATTTCTCAGCTTCAAGAGAAAAAAAAACATGCTGGTATAGTATACTAATACAACAACACAGCCATCTATTTAGATTTTATAAAATGTTTTTTTAGAATTTAAAAATTATAATAATCAAAACAATTACTTACTTTCAGATGATCTTGAATCACACACACACAAAAAAAGGATGACATATTAAATCAACTAACTAGCTAACTCGAGTACGACAGTATCAACAAAGAATATACTAGTACCACGTGGAAATACGACGAAAAGAGTGTTTTGGGGAAATGGCACACATGCGCATGCGCATCCATGCCGTTGCCAAACCAAAAATCTTAAACATCGCCGGAACGTAACATCAAGGTAGCAATTATGTACAATGGAAACTATAAAACAGTTGTATCGGGAACGAAATTTTTAACGTAACCGTAATGTACAAAGAGTTATGCTTCAAAACAGATGTTTGCTGAAACGTAATTGTAAGACATCTCTGAAAGTGAAACGAAAAGAAGATATTGTATCATTTTTGATACATATCTGAAACGTTTTTTTGCTGTATGGGTAGGCAGCTGCATTACCGGGTCAACGTTAAGTACTTGATTTAGCATTAATACCAAGTAAAAAATTCCCTAATCTACGCTTGTTTCAAATTTCTACAATTTAAAGGAAAAAGATGATTGTTAGTGTTATTTAGTAAGTTTTTTGAAACATCATCTACTCCATGACTGCAAAAAAAAAAAAAAAAAAAAATGCAGTCTAGATTCTTTTAAAGTTGCAACATACCAGGTTTCGCATAAAAGAATCAAAGAACTGTGTATTTTTGATAACATCAAATTATAAATACACGGTCGAGGCACATTACTGTGACCACCAGCCACTATCCAGAGTAACCGCCGTGTGCAGCGCGGACAGCTGCGCGGACAGCAGCTAGAAAGGCTGGGAATGACTCAGTAAGGTGCTGGAACGTGTTCACAGGTATGTAGAGCCATGCTGGCTGTAGTGCATCTGACAGCTGCTGGAGGATGCGTGGTGGAGGATAAATAGAGCGAACTAGACGATCGAGGTGGTCCCGCAGATGCTCAATTGGGTTTAAGTCTGGGGAATTAGGGGGCCAGGGAAGCACTTTGAAGTCTTCATCGTGCTCCTCCAATCACTCTCGGATATTTCTAGCTGGGTGACACGCCGCATTGCCGTATTGGAAGATCCCACCCGCCCCAAAAAAGCCGATTAACATATATAACGGTGTACGTGGTCTGCAAAGATGGATTCACAATGAATTTGGTCGACAGTGTCTTCTACAGATATGAGTGGACCCAGAGAATGGCACGAAAATATTCCGTAGATCATAACGCTGCCCCCACCAGCTTGTGTTCTTCCAGCAATGGTTGAAGAGTGTTTGTTCTCCGATGTTTCTCGCCGTATACGACAACGTCCATCCTTTCGATAAAGCAAAAAACTTAACTCATCGGAAAAGGGAATTCGTTGCCAATCGTTTGAGGGCCAACTCCGATATTACCGTGCAAATGTAAGCCTTTTCTGCCGATGCACCTTCGTTAGCATAGGTGCAGTGGCCATCCGTCTGCATCGGAGCCCCCATACGCAGCAGGGTTCGCTGAACTGTCGTTTTAGACACACCTCCAGCAGCCCCCTGGTTCATCCGGCCAGTGAGTTGCTCCACTGTAGCTTGTCGATAGTCCGTCATGCACCTTCACATCCGACGTTCACCTCTCACATCGATGGCACGTTGTGCTCCGCAATTTCCACGTCGCTTATTCGCAATGGTGTCCTTTCTCCAATCACGATACACTTTAACCACAGCAGCACGCGAAAAGATCATAAGCTGCACTGTTTCAGAAATATATCCACCCTTGGCCCGAAAGCCGATAACAATCCCATTTTGCAAATCTGATAAATCGCTCCTTTTATCCATGACAGCAACGAAAGATATATTTCCAAAATGCCTACAGCGCACCTTATATGCCCTCCAAGTCAGCTCACAACACGCGCCTTCTTTCATTGGCTACGCGCTGTTGACGTCAAAAATAGGAGCTGGTCAAAATAATGTGACTCAATTGTGTATAACGTATAGCTGCAAACTGCGTATGAATGAATTTCGTATAACCAAATTGAATAAGCGATAGAAACCACAGTATAATATCGAGACAAGCGCAGAATTACGTGTAAACGTGAAAAACGTATAGCTCAATAACGTATAACCGCGGCTCCACCATATACTTGGGTGATTGACAACCTAAATCTAAAATCTGAGGGGATAAGTCATCCCAATCCTCTTACAAATCCACCCCCGTATTGTGTTTGTTTGTGAGTTTAAAGATTTAATATGAGCAAATCGGTGGGCTGCAGAGAATGTTCGCACATTTTTAGAACGACTTTCCAGAAATATTATTTACATTTAAAATATTTTTTTTATTTTTTAAATGTTGTATCTGATAGCCCTTTTTCTGGACTCTGAACCTACATCTAGATTTCCAAGATAACAGGGCATTTCTTAAAATTGGTAGTGGTATTTTGCTCCACTGCTCCTTCACTACTTTCCATAGTCCAATCATTGTCTGGATATGAACCTACATCTAGATTTCCAAGATAACAGGGCATTTCTTAATATTGGTAGTGGTATTTTATTCCACTCCTCTTCCACTGCTTTCCATAGTCCAATCATTGTCTGGATATGAACCTACAAGATAACAGGGCATTTCTTAAAATTGGTAGTGGTATTTTATTCCACTGCTCTCCCACTGCTTTCTATAGTCCAATCATTGTTTGGATATGAACCTACATCTAGATTTCCAAGATAACAGGGCATTTCTTAAAATTAGTAGTGGTATTTTATTACACTCCTCTTCCACTTCTTTCCATAGTCCAATCATTGTCTGGATATGAACCTACAAGATAACAGGGCATTTCTTAAAATTGGTAGTGGTATTTTATTCCACTGCTCTCCCACTGCTTTCTATAGTCCAATCATTGTTTGGATATGAACCTACATCTAGATTTCCAAGATAACAGGGCATTTCTTAAAATTAGTAGTGGTATTTTATTACACTCCTCTTCCACTTCTTTCCATAGTCCAATCATTGTCTGGATATGAACCTACAAGATAACAGGGCATTTCTTAAAATTGGTAGTGGTATTTTATTCCACTGCTCTCCCACTGCTTTCTATAGTCCAATCATTGTTTGGATATGAACCTACATCTAGATTTCCAAGATAACAGGGCATTTCTTAAAATTGGTAGTGGTATTTTATTCCACTCCTCTTCCACTGCTTTCCATAGTCCAGTCATTGTCTGGATATGAACCTACATCTAGATTTCCAAGACAACAGGGCATTTCTTAAAATTGGCAGTGGTATTTTATTCCACTCCTCTTCCACTGCTTTCCATAGTCCAATCATTGTCTGGATATGAACCTACAAGATAACAGGGCATTTCTTAAAATTGGTAGTGGTATTTTATTACACTCCTCTTCCACTTCTTTCCATAGTCCAATCATTGTCTGGATATGAACCTACAAGATAACAGGGCATTTCTTAAAATTGGTAGTGGTATTTTATTCCACTGCTCTCCCACTGCTTTCTATAGTCCAATCATTGTTTGGATATGAACCTACATCTAGATTTCCAAGATAACAGGGCATTTCTTAAAATTGGTAGTGGTATTTTATTCCACTCCTCTTCCACTGCTTTCCATAGTCCAGTCATTGTCTGGATATGAACCTACATCTAGATTTCCAAGATAACAGGGCATTTCTTAAAATTGGTAGTGGTATTTTATTCCACTGCTCTCCCACTGCTTTCTATAGTCCAATCATTGTTTGGATATGAACCTACATCTAGATTTCCAAGATAACAGGGCATTTCTTAAAATTAGTAGTGGTATTTTATTACACTCCTCTTCCACTTCTTTCCATAGTCCAATCATTGTCTGGATATGAACCTACAAGATAACAGGGCATTTCTTAAAATTGGTAGTGGTATTTTATTCCACTGCTCTCCCACTGCTTTCTATAGTCCAATCATTGTTTGGATATGAACCTACATCTAGATTTCCAAGATAAAAGGGCATTTCTTAAAATTGGTAGTGGTATTTTATTCCACTGCTCTTCCACTGCTTTCCATAGTACAATCATTGTCTGGATATGAACCTACAAGATAACAGGGCATTTCTTAAAATTGGTAGTGGTATTTTATTCCACTGCTCTCCCACTGCTTTCTATAGTCCAATCATTGTTTGGATATGAACCTACATTTAGATTTCCAAGATAACAGGGCATTTCTTAAAATTGGCAGTGGTATTTTATTCCACTCCTCTTCCACTGCTTTACATAGTCCAATCATTGTTTGGATATGAACCTACATCAAGATTTCCAAGATAACAGGGCATTTCCTAAAATTGGTAGTGGTATTTTATTCCACTGCTCTTCCACTGCTTTCCACAGTCCAATCATTGTCTGGATATGAACCTACATCTAGATTTCCAAGATAACAGAGCTATTCTTAAAATTGGTAGTGGTATTTTATTCCACTGCTTTTCCACTGCTTTTCATAGTCCAATCATTGTCTGGATATGAACCTACATCTAGATTTCCAAGATAACAGAGCATTTCTTAAAATTGGTAAAGATATTTTATTCCACTGCTCTTCCACTGCTTTCCATAGTCCAATCATTGTTTGGATATGAACCTACATCTAGATTTCCGAGATAAAAGGGCATTTCTTAAAATTGGTAGTGGTATTTTATTCCACTGCTCTTCCACTGCTTTCCATAGTACAATCATTATCTGGATATGAACCTACGTCTAGATTTCCAAGATAACAGGGCATTTCTTAAAATTGGTAGTGGTATTTTATTCTATTCCTCTTCCACTGCTTTCCATAGTCCAATCATTGTCTGGTTGGTTGGTTGGTTGGTTAATATATTTTAATGGCGCAAGGGCCATGGTTGGCCAAAGAGCGCCAAAACAAAAGACATCAAAACAAAACTAAAGCAATAAAAACGTACACAAGGTTAAAAACAGGCTGATGTAGTAAAAATGAAAAATGATAGTGAACAAGTTAAATCATTGTCTGGATATGAGCCTACATCTAGATTTCCAAGATAACAGGGCATTTCTTAAAATTGGCAGTAGTATTTTATTCCACTCCTCTTCCACTGCTTTCCATAGTCCAATCATTGTCTGGATATGAACCTACATCTAGATTTTCAAGATAACAGGGCATTTCTTAAAATTGGTAGTGGTATTTTATTCCACTGCTCTTCCACTGCTTTCAATAGTCCAATCATTGTCTGGACATGAATCTACATCTAGATTTCCAAGATAATAGGGCATTTTTTAAAATTGGTAGTGGTATTTCATTCTACTGCTCTTCAACTGCTTTCCATAGTCCAATCATTGTTTGGATGTGAACCTACATCTAGATTTCCAAGATAACAGGGCATTTCTTAAAATTGGTAGTGGTATTTTATTCCACTCCTCTTCCACTGCTTTCCATAGTCCAATCATTGTTTTGGGTCTGAGCGCTCTTTTTAGCAGTCCGAAGGCACGATAGTTCATTTGTGACACATGAGGGGGCTTTGAAGGAATATGAGCAAAAGATATAGACTTGATACCCGTCTCTATTTTCATCTTCCACTGCTGTCCATAGTCCAATCATTGTTTTAGCTGTAAGCACTCTTTTTAGCAGTCCAAAGGCACAATAGTCCATTGGTGACACATAGGGGGCTTTGAAGTAATATGAGAAAAATGTACAGACTTGATACCCGTCTCTGTTTTCATCTTCCGCTGCTTTCCATGGTCCAATCATTGTTTTAAGTCTGAGCGCTCGTTTTAGCAGTCCGAAGGCAAAATAGTCCATTGCTGACACATCAGGGGACTTTGAAGGAATATGAGCAAAAGGTGTAGACTTGATGCCTAGCTCTTTTTTCATCTTCCGCTGCTGTCCATGGTCCAATCATTGTTTTAAGTCTGAACGCTCTTAATAGCTGTCCGAAGATACAATAGTCCATTGGTGACATATCAGGTAACTTTGAAGGAATATGAGCAAAAGGTATAGACTTGATACCCGTCTCTTTTTTCATCTTCTACTGCTTTCCATAGTCCAATCGCTGTTTTAGGTCTGAGCGCTCTTTGTACCAGTCCGAAGGCACAATATTTCATTGCTGACACATTAGGTGACTTTGAAGGAATATGTGCAAAAGGTATAGACTTAAGAGCCGTCTCTTCGTTCCGTTTGTAAAAGAAACAGAGTGGTGGATTTGGGTACAAGACTTGTAGTCTTATCCTGATGGAGTTCTTCTCTTTGAAGGCTCTGTGGATAAAGGAATGTTATTTCCTCTTTAAATATAGGAGTTAAAATATTATTCTGGTAATATGTAGAATTGATTTCAACCTTCTTTTCAACTTTTTTTACCTTTAATTTACCATTGTGCCTGAAACCAGCAATAATAATAACGAATCCTTTTCTTTGGAAACTTGAAAAAAAGTTTGTAAATCTTTTTCTGCTCTTTTGCGATAGAAAATCAACCATTTTATGTTACAATCGTTTAGGTAGATCTATGCTTCATCAATAGTCACAATAAATTTCCATCTGTTTCCGGCTAAGTGATATTCTTAAAGAAGTCCACATCGTGTTCTGCGCTGAGCTACATGCCTAAGCAAAAGGCGGTAAACTTTACGTTTTTTGGTTTTATCAGATTCAAATTTCTGTTTATTACCTTGTTTTCTATTAATACAGATATTACTAACGACATTGCGATTGCGGTTTAGGTCGGTGGATTTTCTTTTGAGACAAAACATTTTACTTTCGAAATAATTGTAAAAGTACGTACTTTCATCGGATTCTCGTTTTGTGTTGTTCTTACTGTAAAAAGCTAAAAAGCAATGCTTAACAATTTTTCCTATATTATTCAAGGCAAGAGAGGAAGAGGACGGCCATGGAATATTTCATATTTCTTATTTCACATTCAGAAGTGCTAATTCTATTATTTTAAAGCATTCCTTATTCACTGAATACTAATATTTTTCTTCGCATAGTGGAGAAACAGAGCCTTCTGTACATAGCTTGTATACGTGCGCTATTTTCTTTGCAGACATTATTTAACTGCAGCTGATGTTTTTTTCGTGTTCATCTGACACGCTGTTGCCAGCTTTAATTGTTTCAATTTTTTTCTGTAATTTCTTATCAAAAACCTTTTCAGAATGTGTGGACATCCTCTGCACAAGAAGTCGGATGCGCTTAATGTAAGGCCACTGGTTCCAGTCAAGGGAGAGAGCCAATGCCATAAGACAAACACAACATCCATGCCTCACCATCGAGTTATCGTGAAAAATCTAATTTACTTTTACGCCCCCTAGCGGAAAATCTATACGTTATTTGAAAAAGAAACTATATCTAAAATACTCTTCGACATACATGGAATCGAAAAGTAAAAGAATTTTTTCAATCGGATGTTTAGAAGCAAATATGTGGAATAAAACGTAATTTTGAATTCGACGTCATCTGCATTTACGCCCTCTAGCGGCAAAATTGTGCATCGTGAAAAAAAAACGAAATGAAGGATGATCATTCGCATATTTCGAGCTTCCGAATGCAAAAATAATTTTTCAAATCGGACTAATAGTTGCAGAGATACCGTGGGTACAGACGGACATACCGATAACAGAAGCACGATCTTTTTTTACAAAAGACGTGGTAAAAAAGCATGCTGGTATAGTATACTAGTACAACAACACAGCCATCTACTTAGATTTTATAAAATGATTTTTAGAATTTAAAAATTTTAATAATCAAAACAACTACTGACTTTTAGATGATCTTGAATCACACACACACAAAAAAAGGATGAAATATTAAATCCACTAACTCGTGTACGACAGTATCACCAAAGAATATCCCAGTAGCACGTGGAAATACGACTACGAGAGGGAATCGGTGAAATGACATAAATGCGCATGCGCATCCACGCTATTGCCAAGCCAAAAATCTTAAATATCGCCGGAATAAAACATCAAGGTAGCAATTATTATGTACAATGGAAACTATAAAACCGTAGTATCGCTGAATGCTATTTTTAAAGTAACCATAATGTAGAAAGACTTATGTTTCAAAATAGATGTTGCTCAAACGTAATTGTAAGATGTCTCTAAAAGTGTAACGAAAATGAGAGATTGTAACATAATTGATACATATCTGAAACGTTTTGTATTGAATTCGACATCATACATATCTGAAACGTTTTGTATTGAATAACATCAAGGTAGCAATTATTATGTACAATGGAACCTATAAAACCGTAGTATCGGTGAATGCTATTTTTAACGTAACCATAATGTAGAAAGACTTATGTTTCAAAATAGATGTTGCTCAAACGTAATTGTAAGATGTCTCTGAAAGTGTAACGAAAATGAGAGATTGTAACATAATTGATACATATCTGAAACGTTTTGTATTGAATTCGACATCATACATATCTGAAACGTTTTGTATTGAATAACATCAAGTTAGCAATTATTATGTACAATGGAACCTATAAAACCGTAGTATCGGTGAATGCTATTTTTAACGTAACCATAATGTAGAAAGACTTATGTTTCAAAATAGATGTTGCTCAAACGTAATTGTAAGATGTCTCTGAAAGTGTAACGAAAATGAGAGATTGTAACATAATTGATACATATCTGAAACGTTTTCTATTGAATTCGACATCATACATATCTGAAACGTTTTGTATTGAATAACATCAAGGTAGCAATTATTATGTACAATGGAACCTATAAAACCGTAGTATCGGTGAATGCTATTTTTAACGTAACCATAATGTAGAAAGACTTATGTTTCAAAATAGATGTTGCTCAAACGTAATTGTAAGATGTGTCTGAAAGTGTAACGAAAATGAGAGATTGTAACATAATTGATACATATCTGAAACGTTTTGTATTGAATTCGACATCATACATATCTGAAACGTTTTGTATTGAATAACATCAAGGTAGCAATTATTATGTACAATGGAACCTATAAAATCGTAGTATCGGTGAATGCTATTTTTAACGTAACCATAATGTAGAAAGACTTATGTTTCAAAATAGATGTTGCTCAAACGTAATTGTAAGATGTCTCTGAAAGTGTAACGAAAATGAGAGATTGTAACATAATTGATACATATCTGAAACGTTTTGCATTGAATTCGACATCATACATATCTGAAACGTTTTATATTGAATAACATCAAGGTAGCAATTATTATGTACAATGGAACCTATAAAACCGTAGTATCGGTGAATGCTATTTTTAACGTAACCATAATGTAGAAAGACTTATGTTTCAAAATAGATGTTGCTCAAACGTAATTGTAAGATGTCTCTGAAAGTGTAACGAAAATGAGAGATTGTAACATAATTGATACATATCTGAAACGTTTTGCATTGAATTCGACATCATACATATCTGAAACGTTTTGTATTGAATAACATCAAGGTAGCAATTATTATGTACAATGGAACCTATAAAACCGTAGTATCGGTGAATGCTATTTTTAACGTAACCATAATGTAGAAAGACTTATGTTTCAAAATAGATGTTGCTCAAACGTAAGTGTAAGATGTCTCTGAAAGTGTAACGAAAATGAGAGATTGTAACATAATTGATACATATCTGAAACGTTTTGCATTGAATTCGACATCATACATATCTGAAACGTTTTGTATTGAATAACATCAAGGTAGCAATTATTATGTACAATGGAACCTATAAAACCGTAGTATCGGTGAATGCTATTTTTAACGTAACCATAATGTAGAAAGACTTATGTTTCAAAATAGATGTTGCTCAAACGTAATTGTAAGATGTCTCTGAAAGTGTAACGAAAATGAGAGATTGTAACATAATTGATACATATCTGAAACGTTTTGTATTGAATTCGACATCATACATATCTGAAACGTTTTGTATTGAATAACATCAAGTTAGCAATTATTATGTACAATGGAACCTATAAAACCGTAGTATCGGTGAATGCTATTTTTAACGTAACCATAATGTAGAAAGACTTATGTTTCAAAATAGATGTTGCTCAAACGTAATTGTAAGATGTCTCTGAAAGTGTAACGAAAATGAGAGATTGTAACATAATTGATACATATCTGAAACGTTTTCTATTGAATTCGACATCATACATATCTGAAACGTTTTGTATTGAATAACATCAAGGTAGCAATTATTATGTACAATGGAACCTATAAAACCGTAGTATCGGTGAATGCTATTTTTAACGTAACCATAATGTAGAAAGACTTATGTTTCAAAATAGATGTTGCTCAAACGTAATTGTAAGATGTCTCTGAAAGTGTAACGAAAATGAGAGATTGTAACATAATTGATACATATCTGAAACGTTTTGTATTGAATTCGACATCATACATATCTGAAACGTTTTGTATTGAATAACATCAAGGTAGCAATTATTATGTACAATGGAACCTATAAAACCGTAGTATCGGTGAATGCTATTTTTAACGTAACCATAATGTAGAAAGACTTATGTTTCAAAATAGATGTTGCTCAAACGTAATTGTAAGATGTCTCTGAAAGTGTAACGAAAATGAGAGATTGTAACATAATTGATACATATCTGAAACGTTTTGCATTGAATTCGACATCATACATATCTGAAACGTTTTGTATTGAATAACATCAAGGTAGCAATTATTATGTACAATGGAACCTATAAAACCGTAGTATCGGTGAATGCTATTTTTAACGTAACCATAATGTAGAAAGACTTATGTTTCAAAATAGATGTTGCTCAAACGTAATTGTAAGATGTCTCTGAAAGTGTAACGAAAATGAGAGATTGTAACATAATTGATACATATCTGAAACGTTTTGCATTGAATTCGACATCATACATATCTGAAACGTTTTGTATTGAATAACATCAAGGTAGCAATTATTATGTACAATGGAACCTATAAAACCGTAGTATCGGTGAATGCTATTTTTAACGTAACCATAATGTAGAAAGACTTATGTTTCAAAATAGATGTTGCTCAAACGTAATTGTAAGATGTCTCTGAAAGTGTAACGAAAATGAGAGATTGTAACATAATTGATACATATCTGAAACGTTTTGCATTGAATTCGACATCATACATATCTGAAACGTTTTGTATTGAATAACATCAAGGTAGCAATTATTATGTACAATGGAACCTATAAAACCGTAGTTTCGGTGAATGCTATTTTTAACGTAACCATAATGTAGAAAGACTTATGTTTAAAAATAGATGTTGCTCAAACGTAATTGTAAGATGTCTCTGAAAGTGTAACGAAAATGAGAGATTGTAACATAATTGATACATATCTGAAACGTTTTGCATTGAATTCGACATCATACATATCTGAAACGTTTTGTATTGAATAACATCAAGGTAGCAATTATTATGTACAATGGAACCTATAAAACCGTAGTATCGGTGAATGCTATTTTTAACGTAACCATAATGTAGAAAGACTTATGTTTCAAAATAGATGTTGCTCAAACGTAATTGTAAGATGTGTCTGAAAGTGTAACGAAAATGAGAGATTGTAACATAATTGATACATATCTGAAACGTTTTGTATTGAATTCGACATCATACATATCTGAAACGTTTTGTATTGAATAACATCAAGGTAGCAATTATTATGTACAATGGAACCTATAAAACCGTAGTATCGGTGAATGCTATTTTTAACGTAACCATAATGTAGAAAGACTTATGTTTCAAAATAGATGTTGCTCAAACGTAATTGTAAGATGTCTCTGAAAGTGTAACGAAAATGAGAGATTGTAACATAATTGATACATATCTGAAACGTTTTGCATTGAATTCGACATCATACATATCTGAAACGTTTTGTATTGAATAACATCAAGGTAGCAATTATTATGTACAATGGAACCTATAAAACCGTAGTATTGGTGAATGAATGCTATTTTTAACGTAACCATAATGTAGAAAGACTTATGTTTCAAAATAGATGTTGCACAAACGTAATTGTAAGATGTCTCTGAAAGTGTAACGAAAATGAGAGATTGTAACATAATTGATACATATCTGAAACGTTTTGTACTGTATGGGGTGATTCGAACTCGGACACATATCGGAAGAATGGTCAGAGGCCAGCGTTAAGCAACTGCGCCATAGGGATTCACCTGCTTGTGTGTGTGTGTGTGTGTGTTTCAAACGACGTCTTTAAGATACGAAATAAACTTGATATACCATGGTGAAGGGATTTGGAGTGCAAAATTTTGATATTATGTCAGGCGCTTCCACATGATAAACTGCCATGGGATTTTGTGGAAATAATTTTTGCAAGCTAAGATAAATATTTCTTGGTATCCGAAATGCTTCACCATGTCCTAAAAGATTGAGAAACATGTTAGGTTATCATTTATTTTCAGATTTCATCTCTTCACAGCCAGCTTTCTCTCCCCTCTGCCCGTATCTATATCATTATTCCTCTTGTATTTCCTTCCGCAATCCCCTCCCCATGTTTTTCCTTCCCCCTCGAAGCGAATGTTGGATGATTATGCCAAGTCAATGAACTGCTAAACGGAAGAAGGGGCAACTCCGCAACCCCTAAGGAAGCTCTTTCTTCTCATCCTTAGTTTAAGCCATCTTCTACCCCTCGTCACACACACACACACACACACACACACACACCAGCGAAAATGCCAGTTCCCATAAGTAAAAGTTAGGTCCTGTAGTTTGGAGCAAACTCTTGTTAAAAATATGCAGTCTTTGCGTGAGGGAGATTTTGGCGCATTTTCTGTCCGCACACATAGCCATGTATGCCTTATTACATTAAAAGATTTAAATTTGCCTTTTACGGAATAAAAATTCAGATTTTCCAATACTAAAAGGGCGTCAATTTTTTTACTAACTTTTTCAACACAGAAAACAGTAATGTATTCCTAAACGTATGACGTATATTGTGATCAAAACTTTCATTTTCAGTTTGCAAAATACGTTCCCAATAGACTGTTCTAGTGCAATTAAAGTGTAAGTCCCTTCCTTTTATTCCGACGTAGGCTCCTTTTGACTTTATCACGCATTTTGCGAGGCTTTCCAGAGCGAGCCTCCCTTGTAGTGTGTGTATATATATACACTGCTGGCCACCCAAAATGCAACACCAAGACGGACAAAAGACAGCAAAGCCAGATTTACTGGACACATAACAACAGATACAAAGATGAAACGATTGAGCTTACAGGCCCGTGAGACTTGCGGAACACGCAGGCATCAATAGTTCGTGTGGCACCCATGACTGGCAATAACGGCGGAAACACGCAGCGGCATCGAACGAAAGAGGCTTTGGGTGTGGGCTTGGGGGGTATGTCGGTCCAGGCTGCTTCCAGACGTTGCCACAGTTCATCACGGGTGGTGCTTGCCGGGCCACTCGCTTGCCGATCAGCGACCAGACGTGTTCGATGGGCGACATATCGGGAGAACAGGTGGACCACGGCAGCGGTGACACCAGATGGGCCGTAAAGAATTGTTGCACGATGCGTGACACGTGCGGGGGTGCATTGTCCTGTTGAAACGTGGCCGCTGGCAGGTCCTGCAGGTAAGAGAGGACTACAGGCTCCAAAACATCGGAGATGAAGTACGGTGGCTGTTGAGTGTACCGGCGATGCGTACCAGAGGGGTGCGGGTATCATATCCAATTGCGCCCCAAACCATAACGGCGGGCGACGGACCGGTATGGCGTGGTGTTGCAGGCAGAAGCGCGATTCGTCGGAGAAGACAATGTCGTGCTATTCCGTAGTCCAGGTGAGGCGTCCAACGGCCCACTACCGCCGCACACAAAATGGTAATCGGAGCAATGGGCGCCGTGCGACAAGTCCCCGCTCCAGCAGACGAAGTCAAACGGTTCGTGCTGACACAGGTTGTTGCGCAACACACCCTAATTCCTTCGCGACGTTCGTGATGTGGCGGTGCGAGCCGCCAATGCCCGCCACACAACATGCCGGTCCTCTCGTTCCGTGGTGTGCCGCGGCTGTGGCAATCGCTCACGTAGGTCCGTCCGTCCCTCCTGCACCCACCGAATCCTTACTTGCCTCACTGTGGCTGGATGTCGTCCCACGCGGGCGCCGATTCTCGGTACGATAAACTGCTATCGCGATAAGACACTATTCGTCTTTTGTCGAACTCCGAAACGTGCTGGAATGACGGCCGTATTCAACGACGAGGCATCAGGAAGTTTCCCACGCACAGGTCTGGCAGCATGACACCCTTCCACTACTTACACCCCGCCTTCTGTGCACCCTTCTTATAGTGCTTCTCGGTGGCGTGCCGGCCGCATATAATTTGCATGTGCCCTGCAATGCTAATCGTTTGCATGTCCTCTCGCGGGCGACGCATGCTGCGAATTTCAGGCCAATCGGATGCTTCCTTCTTGGTGTTGCATTTTGGGTATCCAGTTGTGTATATATTCCAAATCACAATGCCTACGAACACACAAAACACCAAGGAAAGAATCCTAGAAAAAACAAGTATCAAAACCACATAGTAAACAAAAGTAAAACCTCAAATAATGAATCATTAAAACAATCAAAAATAAATACAAATACAAGAGGTAGTCAATAATTGGTGACGAATCATAAGGGAAAGACATCACACCAAATTCAGTCTTTCTCTGATCATTGGTCACCAACTATTAACTACCTCTTGTATTTGTATTTATTTTTGATTGTTTTAATGATTCATAATTTGAGGTTTTTATTTTGTTTATTATATGGTTTTCATATTTCCTTGTTTCAAGAGTTATTTTCTAATATATATGTACAGTATATATGCACAGTCCAGACACATTATTGTGACCACCACCTATTTTTGACGACAACAGCGCGCAGCCAATGAAAAAAAGGCACGTGTCGTGAGCTGGCTTGGAGGGTATAGAACGTGTACTGCAGGCATTCTGAAAACAAATCACTCGTTGCTGCCATGGATAAAAGGAGCGATTTATCAGATGTGCTAAAAGGGATAACTATCGGCTTTCAGAACAAGGGTTGAGGTATTTCTGAAACAGCGCAGTTTAAGCACTGTTCGCGTGCTGCTGTGATTAAAGTGTATCGTGATTGGAGAAATGGCACCATTGCGAATAAGCGACGTGGAAACTGCGGAGCACCACATGTCATTGATGTGAGAGGTGAACGTCGGTTTCGAAGGCGAATGAGGGCCGATCGACACGCTACACTGGAAAAACTCATTGGCCGAATGAACCAGGGGGGCACCGGAAACGTGTCTAAAACGACCCTGCTGCGTATGGGTCTCCGATGCAGACGGATGGTCTCTGCACCTATGCTAACGAAGGTGTATTGGTAGAAAAAGCTTACATTTGCACGGCAACATCGGAATTGGACCTTCGCTGATTGGCAAAGTATTGCCTTCTCGGGTGAGTCACGTTTTCTGCTTCACCGAACGGATGGACGTTGGTGTGAACACCAGCTAACATCCAGAGTAACCTCCATGTGTAGCGCGGACAGCAGCTAGACGGGCTAGGAGTGACTCAATAAGGTGCTGAAAGAGTTCACAGGTATGTGTACCCATGTTGACTGCAGTGCATCTGACAGCTGCTGGAGGGTGCGTGGTGGGGGATCCATAAAGCGAACAACACGATCGAGTTGGTCTCACAGATACTCAATTGGGTTTAAGTATGGGGACTTAGTGGGTCATGGAAGTACTTTGAAGTCTTCATCGTGCGCTTTCACCACTCTCGGACATTTCTAGCTGTGTGACAACTAGCATTGTCGTGCTTGAATATCCGATTCACTCAAGCGAAGACGATCAATATGTATGGGTGTATGTGGTCTACAAGGATTGATTTATAAGGAATTCCGTCCATAGTGCCTTCCACGGGTATGAGTTAACCAAGAGAATCCCACGAAACCATTACCCAGACCATAACGCTGCCCCCATCAGCTTGTGTCCTTCCAGCAATGGTTGAACAGTGTTTGTTCTCCGATGTTTCTCGCGTTATACGCTAACAGGTCTTTATGATCAGAGTAAAATCCCTGAAATGGGAATGGGTTTGGCGTGTTGCCAGAGGAACGGACTACCGATGTACAACCAAAATTTTAGACTGGATGCCAAGAGACAGGACAAGACCCAAAAGAAGGCCGCGTGGGAAATTTGTAGATGAAATTCAAATGCATCAGGAAGTAACATGGAGGAGACTGTGTCATGATGGTCTCCTCCTCTTGGGAAGACCTTCATGCATCAATAGATAGATAATGGTTGACAATGATGAAGATGACATACATATATGCAGCTGAGTGATCACCACATCATAACCACCCCTGCTAAAATTTGATGCCCGCCGTTGACGACATGGTTTATAACAGGGCGCGGTTAGTCGACTGACATAGCATATACACTGCTGGACAATTGCTAACGGCTATATAGCGCATAAAAAAGAAAGTGTGGTTGGATTCCAAGTGAAATAAAATAATGTCAGAATGCCATGACATTACGAGAAAGACAATTTATGGTGCTCTGAAATCTAGAAGGCTTTGGAACGTGTTCAAGGGACAAACAGGCCATTTTGTGCAGAATACGTAAACGTGAAAAAAATGCAATTACCGTCAGCAGGCGTTTCGGCGTAAGATGTCAATACGGGATATGGCCACCATGGAGGGCGATGCAAGATTCCACACGTCGTGTCATGCTTTGCACAACATTATCAAGCAGCTGTTGGGGTAATTTATCATATTCCTCTGTCAGTGCACGGATGAGGGTGTCCTTGCTTATTGGAGGGCATTGGCTACCAGCAAAACTTCCCCACAAAGCATCCCACACATTTTCAATGGGATTCAGATTCGGAGAACGTGCTGGCCATACGAGGCGTTGAATATCCTCGCTCTCAAGACACTCCTGGACAGCGACTGTTCGATGACATGTTGCGTTGTCGTCCATGAAAATGAATCTATCACCAACAGCACCACGGAACATGCTAACATGAGGTCGCAGAACATCATTAATGTATCGTTGGCCAGTCATAGTCCCAGTTGGAAGCACATAGAGGGACGTACGGCCATTGATCATGATGCCAGCCCTTACCATGACACTACATGTCGGATATCGGTCCCTTTCCTGTATGTTTGCTGGACAATATGCAGTACCACTATCACGCCAGATCAGTTGTCGTCGACAATCAGACGATAGACTGTATCTACTCTCATCTGAGAAGAGGACAGCAGACCAGTCGTTATCAGTCCAATTGCGATGTTGATGGCACCATTGCAAACGGGCGGTACGGTGACGTCTGGACAATGGGATGCACACAACAGGACGGCGGGCGTATAGTCCTCCTTCATGCAAACGTCTGGCGACAGTTTTTCGGGAGATCCGCTTGCCAGTAGCAGCCATAAACTGATTTGCTACCTCACTAGCTGTGCTGCGCCGGTGTCTTTTTGTTGATAGCACTATGTACCGATCTTCTGCAGGTGTCGTACTGCGAACACGACCTCCCCCGTGACGTTTGCTACACTCTCCATTTGTTTGAAATGATTTCCAAAGCCTTGAAACAACACTGTGGCTGACGTCGAACTCCCTGGCAACATCTGTTATTTTTCGCCCTTCTTCAATCTTGCCAATAATACGGCCACGCGTAAAATCATCTAGGTGATGTCGGGAAGACTTACTGAAAATTGCAAGTTCGTCAATTGATTATTTCCCTTTCAACT
Organism: Macrothele yani; assembly: GCA_039090855.1. Lineage (NCBI taxonomy): Eukaryota > Metazoa > Arthropoda > Arachnida > Araneae > Macrothelidae > Macrothele > Macrothele yani. The sequence continues at coordinate 11,498,111 of CM076999.1, read as the reverse complement.
TTGAGTTTGAACAACAACGGTCAATACGCGTCAAATCCTTTATATCTCTTATCAGCGCTATGACGTCACGAACAAGTTCGCAATCCAAAATTTGAATACGCACAACACGTCTTACTGTATCCCGCTCCTATTCTAATTTCCAAATTTTCCTGCCTTCCATTTTATGGTTGCTATGGTTGGTATTGTCATCCGTCCTTAGCAATTGTCCGGCAGTGTATATTAGGTGCTTGAATTAATTCCCGCTGATTTTTTCCACACAAACCCCCGTGTGTTGCCACAGTACGGTTCAGGATAGTCTATTCAAAGTAGTGTCCGTTGGCAGCTACGACCCTTTCCCACTGTTGGGGTAACAAATGGATTCCGCGGTAGAAAAATGCAGGTTCTTTCGAGGCGAACCATTCATCGAGCCATTTCTGGATATCCGCGACAGAAAGGAAGTGCTGCTCTGACAGGCCATGTTGTAGCGACCGAAACAAGTAGAAGTCCGAGGGAGAAATATCCGAGGAATAAGGTGGGTAGGGTAAGAAGTCCCAGCCAAGTGTCTCCAAGAGTCCATTCACGGATTTGGCGACATAAGATCTAGCGTTGTCGTGGAGAAGAATAACCTTGTCATGTGGGATCCAGTTTCCGAGCTTCTGGATCATTCCCATTGCCTTTAAACGTTTGTTAACCGTAGACTCACCGACCCATAATGTTTTAGACAACTCGTGGAGCGTCTGACATGAATCCTCGTCCAATAAGGCCTCCAATGCGCCATCTTCGAACTCTTTCGGCTGCCCAGGGCGCTCTTTGTCCTTCACGTCATATTACCTGGCTTTGTAGTGTCGGAACCACTCTCTGCATGTTGTTTCCGATGGGACATGTTCCCCATAGTCCTGCACTAGCAAACGATGACTGTCCGCTGCAGATGTCTTGAGATGAAAGCAGAAGAGTAATGCTTCCCGCAAATGCTCCTTTTTAGGTACAAAACTCGACATCGGGAATGCGATACAAACTCGTGTTCCGTGCACTCCTATCGCGTGTCACACACACTGCTTCGCCCAGACTACGGACGGTACGTGCGTGTGCCAGGGAGGTCACGTGTGGCCCGGATCACAGCGCACCACTGCTGCGCTCTATTGGGCAACAGCGGGAATTAATTCAAGCACCTAGTAAGTTGTGAGTGGAGCAGTCGTTAGTAAAACTCGGAGTATGACGGATAAATGGAAGGATTTATGAGGCATTGAGAAAGGACAGATTGTAGGATCTCGAAGACCGGGTGCCTCGATTTCTGAAACTGCTGAACTGGTGGGTTGTTTGCGAGACGACGTAGTTTAAGTGCGTCAGGATTGGCGTGAAAAGAATCGAACAAAGACCAGGAGGCAAAACTGCACAGGACAGAGAAAGATTCAGGTGAGAGGCGAGCGTCGGTACTGACGACAAGCACAATTCAACAGACGTTGTGCAGCTGCTGACTACCCAATACAACAGAGGTAAACTCGGAACACTATGTGTTATGGCCATGTGTCGCACGCTCGCACGTACGCACCATAACGGTAGACATCCTCGACAACATGCTCTTTTAACCACGATTCATTGGGCTCGAAAGGCTTGCATGCTGCAAATTTCATCCAAGTTGGACGTCGTATGACTGGGGAAAAGTCGTGCGTCCAAGGTGTAGCGGTACAACTTGTTCTGTACCGACGGTAGGCAGAGATTTTGAGGGGAGACCTATGAAGCAATGGGCCCAGCTTACCTTGTAAACACAACTCAATGTTCTGCAAATGGTGTCATGGTGTGGGAACATAGTGTCATGATGTGGGAACATAGTGTCATGGTGTGAGAACATAGTGTCATGGTGTGGAAACATAGTGTCATGGTGTGGGGACATAGTGTCATGGTGTGGGGACATAGTGTCATGATGTGGGAACATAGTGTCATGGTGTGGGAACATAGTGTCATGGTGTGGGAACAGTGTCATTGTGTGGGAACATAGTGTCATGGCGTGGAAACATAGTGTCATGGTGTGGGAGCATAGTGTCATGGTGTGGGAACATAGTGTCATAGTGTGGGAACATAGTGCCATGGTGAGGGAACATAGTGTCATGATGTGGGAACATAGTGTCATGATGTGGGAACATAGTGTCATGGTGTGGGAACATAGTGTCATGGTGTGGGAACAGTGTCATTGTGTGGGAACATAGTGTCATGGCGTGGAAACATAGTGTCATGGTCTGGGAGCATAGTGTCATGGTGTGGGAACATAGTGTCATGGTGTGGGGACATAGTGTCATGGTGAGGGAACATAGTGTCATGATGTGGGAACATAGTGTCATGGTGTGGGAACATAGTGTCATGATGTGGGAACATAGTGTCATTTTGTGGGAACATAGTGTCATGGTGTGGGAACAGTGTCATTGTGTGGGAACATAGTGTCATGGCGTGGAAACATAGTGTCATGGTGTGGGAGCATGGTGTCATGGTGTGGGAACATAGTGTCATGGTGTGGGAACATAGTGCCATGGTGTGGGGACATAGTGTCATGGTGTGGGGACATAGGGTCATGGTGTGGGGACATAGTGTCATGGTGTGGGAACATAGTGTCATGGTGTGGGAACATAGTGTCATGGTGTGGGAACAGAGTGTCTTTGTGTGGGAACATAGGTCATGATGTGGTATCATGGTGACGCGCAACAGCACAGACGTTGACCACGGAAATGAACGCTGGGGCACCCAGGTAAGTGTCTCCGATAACAGTAGAGCAAACCCTGTTACGCTTGTGTCTTCGGAATGGACCCTGCGTCAAGGCGCCGATGTTGACCCTCACTGTTAAAATTTGGTACTTAGAAATAAGCAAAATGTACTCGTTTTTGAGTATATTCTGGGCTTATAATAGCTCCCAGGACTTTTGTCTCATTTTTGAATACTTGTGTCATGTTTTGAGTACTTGTGTCATATTTTTCAGTACTTGTGTCATATATTTGAGTATTTGTGTCATATATTTGCGTATGTTGTTGAGTACTTGTTATATTTTTGAGTACATGTGTCATATTTTTGAGTACTTGTTACATTTGTGAGTACGTATGTAATTTTTTGAGTGCTTGTGTCATGTTTTTGAGTATTTGTGTCATATTTTTGAGTATGTTTTTGAGTACTTGTTGTGTCATATTTTTGAGTATGTTTTTGAGTGCTTGCTGTATTTTTGAGTACTTGTTGTGACATATTTTTGAGTATGTTTTTGAGTACTTATGTCATGTTAGTGAGTACATTCTGGGCTCATATTAGTAGGTCCGAGTACTTGTGTCTCATTTTTATTTTTTGGTTAGAGGTTGAAGGACCACCGTGAGCAACTCAATGGGCTATAAGCAGTCGCCCGTCCCTATTTTAAGCTCACTGGTTCCCGGGAAAGGAGAGAGCCAGTGCCGTAAGACAAACACAACATCCAAGCCTCACCGGCATTTGAGCCCGGACCCCTTTCGGAAGAATGATGAGAAGCCATCGCTTAGACCACAGCGCCACCGGGGCGGAGTCTCGTCTTCGAATAAGACGCGTAGTCATTCTTGAGTACATACAGGGAATCAATTGTGAATATTTCTGGTATTTCAAATTTGAAATATATGTACTCATTTTTGAGTGTATATATATTTCAAATATATGTACTCAAAAAATCCATATATTTCAAATATATGTGCTCTAACTTCATTCAGTTTCTGCACTCTTTAGGCCAGGGCACGGACGAAGTTAGACCGATTCTGACAGGATAGTTTGTAAGTGAGAGAGAGCACACTTGATGGCGCACCATACAAGCTTAAGATTTTGCATATAGAAGGCAAAGAAAAATTAGTGGGAGGTTAGGAATGAACACTTTATACGTAATCAGGGGATTTCTACAAGGTGACCGTCACTTAAGGTGCTCGTCCGACACAAGGCGGATATTCGGCGATTGTTAGAAATTCACACCACCACGGAGAGCCTCCAGGTTCAAGCCTATCAGGTTAGGTTTGAACCTGGGTTCCCTCCGCTTGTAGTCTGAATCTCTAACCACTAAGCCATCCGCGGCTCGATTACAAATTTGGAATACGTGTGCTCCATACATACTCATTTATTCATGGAATCAACAGGAAGTATATTATTTGATGACACATCTGGGAAAATAGATATACTCGTTGTCACATGCTGGGCAAATGGAACGACCAATTTTATGACAAATATGGTGATGAAGCGACAATATATTATTTACGAAATCGACACCAATACAGGGGTTGTCCAAAATAATGGAAACATCTAACTGAAAACAGTGACTTTGGTATGTGCAGCTTTTTGAGGAAACCGAACATGTAGCTACAATTTGTTTTGTAAGAAAGTGTTGCTTATATTGTCAATGGTTTGTGTGATTGCGTTGTAAATCGGCTTTTGCATAATTTCGTTCCAGGTGAAGGCACAATCAGTGACCTGTCGGAGTTCCAAAGAGGGCAGATTGTAGGAGCCCATCTGGTTGGTGCATTGGTAACCACAGTGGCACAGGTATCGGGGGTATCGAGAGGTACCGTGTCAAAGGTCATGACAACATACAAGGAGTGTTCAAATGAAAAGGTACGAAACGACACTGTGGGTAAAAATGAAGACTTTATTCAAAGTATACACCATAGGCCGTAGCACAACGATCCCATTGATTAACGAGCCGAAGGATTCCTTGTTCCCAGAATTCCTGTGGCCGTGACGAGACCCAGTCCTGCATAGCGTCCTTGAGTTCGTCGTCCGAGTGTAAGCGCTTCCCTTTCAGATGTTTTTTCAGGGGACCAAACACATGGAAATCGCAGGGCGACATGTCCGGGCTGTAGGGCGGATGGTCAAGCTGCTCCCACTGTAACTTGGCCAGTTCCGCGTGTGTGACCCTGGAGACGTGTGGACGCGCATTATCATGGAGCAGAACCACACCCTCCGCGATGAATAGCTGCCGGTTTAACACCTTCCGCTGTCAGAAATCGGATAACGCCTCGCTGCTCCTCAATCGTCGAATTTTGCAATGTGAACGCCATCCTGTCCTCACACGCACTGCCGCGTCAATTGGACGGCGCTCTTTATAAGAGCCTCTGCTCTCCTGCGCATGCGGGCGCCCGCGCAGGCTCCGATCCACGCCGGCGACTCCAATCGCATCCCTAGATGTGTCGCTACGTTCTCCCATAGCGGCATTGGCAAATATATTAACGGTTACGTTGTTATGACGTTTCGTACCTTTTCATTTGAACACCCCTAGTACAATGTTCACGGCACAGCATCATCTGCGAGACACAACTGTGGAAGGAAAACCAAACTCACTGCGAGAGACAGGAGGACATTAAACAGGACTGTGACCACAAGGAGGAAGACCACGGTGACGAACGTGACTGCTGAGCTTAATGCACATCTCCAAAACCCCGTGTCGACCCATACCGTGCGAAGGGAATTGCACAAGCACGATATTTACGGCAGAGCTGCGATTACAAAACCCCTGGTGTCACAGATGAATATGAAACGGAGATTACTGTGGTGCGAGGAACATAAAACGGGGACTGCGGATCAATGGAAACATGACTTGTTTTCCGATGAAACAAGTTTCTCACTATTCCCCACCACAGGAGGGAGAACCTCCGCAGAAGCCTAGAACCCAGACTGTCTCTTCCTACAGTGAAGCATGGAGGAAGATCCTCAATGGTATGGGCCATAATCTCGTGGTTTGCAGCAGGTCCCATTATCACCTTACACGGACGGATCACTAGCGGTGACTATATCACTCTTTTGGCCGTCCATGTGCATTCAATAGCGCAGACATGTTTCCGTCAGGGGATTGCACCTTTCAAGATGATAATTCCCCGATTCACAGAAGTCGAACTGTTCAATCATGGTTTGAGGAACATGTGGACGAAGTTGCACACCTTCACTAGTCTGCACAATCACCGCACTTTAACATCATTGAGCCCCTCTGGTCTGTCTTGGAAAACAGAGTGCGGCTCCGTTATCCTCCTCCAGCGTCTCTCAAGGAATTGCAGCAGTTTCTGCAGGAAGAGTGGTTCAACATTCCACCATCCGGGACTTGTATGGGTCCATTCAAATGAGGATTTAAGCAGTTTTAAATGCCAAGGGTGCTCCCACACCATATTAGGTGAGTAACACCTATTATTTCAAGGTTAAATTAATTGTGGTCAGAGACTTTGTTGTACTAATTACTTATGTGTGTCACTTTACGCATTTATTAAAACAATTTCTCTTGAAATCTATAATATCTAAAATGAAGTCATTCGAGATTATATTTATATTTACTGACGCAGATATTTGTCTGTACTTATGGTCACTTGTATTTGAGCAAGTCATGCACTTGTTTAAGATACGGCTGTACTTAAAAAAATGGTTACAGTTCTTATTTTTTACGCTTTCCAACCGTAGGTTTGAGAAGCGTATATGCTTCAGCTTTGTCCGTCCGTCCGTCTGTCCGCACGATAACTCGCATAAAAATAGTTCGATTTCGATGAAATTTTAGTATGTGGTAGGGTACCACCTGGAGACGAACCCTATTGAAAATGGGTGAAGTGGGGTCAAAGATCACGACATAGGAGCGGGATTCATTCCATTGCCCTTCTGCGTCATAACTTGCGTAGATATGGTTCGATTTTGATGAAATTATAGTTTGTCGTAGAGAACAACCTCGGGATAAACCCTATTGGAAATGGGTGAAGTGGGGTCAAAGGTCAGAACATAGGAGCGGGATGCATTCCGTTGCCCTTATGCGTCATTACTTGCGTAAAAATGGTTCGATTTCGATGAAATCTTAGTATGTGGTAGGGAACAACTGGGGACGAACCCTATTGAAAATGGGTGAAATGGGGTCAAAGGTCAGGACATAAGAGCGGGATCCATTCCATTGCACTTATGCGCAGCTACTTACGTAAAAATGCTTCGATTGCGACAAAACTTTCTCATGTTGCTCCGGAGGTATACTGAACCAATTCTGTTGAATATAATCAAAATGGGGTTAAAGCTCAGGGCACAGGAGCGAGATTTATTCCACAGCCGTTATCCTCATGACTTGAGCAGTAACTTGAGTAATGATCTATGGTATGTTGGAAAGCGAATCATAATCAATGCATTGTATGATTTTACTAACTTGTTAGGTAGATAATTTTTAAAAGTGCAGGTTCGTCGGCAACGACGCCTGCAGGTGTCATGGGACTACCGACATTGGACAGTGTAGAAGTGGGAAAACGTTGCCTTCTCCGACGAATCGCGGTTTCTTCTACATGGAAGTGACGGGCGGTGGCGGATATGACGTTAGACACACGTACAGGCCAGCGGTGGCAGTGTGTATGTCTGGGCGATGTTTTACGACGTGCCGAACCTGTCGATCGGCGATTGAAAGCGTGTTCTACTGCAGTCCGAATGGGCACGTGTGCCTCGGGTAGTCTTCTAAGGCATCACTGCGTCTATACTACGCGTCTCGACCCTCTCATCCGCGCCAAAAATAGTTAATCCTATTATTCGGAAACGTCATGACGTATTTTGGCACCCGATGGTGGTTGGGCGGTTTTTGAAGTACTAGAAGCATGCGCAGCTCTGTTATCGCTATGGCATTCGACAGGTGCCAGTTCTAGCTGCAGTCTAAAAGGAATAGTGAGCGATTGGTTGATTTGCGGAGATTTGACATCAAGTTGAAGATGGAAGACCAAACTGTGCATTTTCGCCATATTTTACTCTTTACTTCCGTAAAGGGAAGAACGCGCGTCAAGTTTGTGAAAAGTTGCGTAAAATGTACGGTGATAATGCTTTACAAGAACGTCAGTGCCAGCGGTGGTTCGCGAACTTCCGTGCTGGTGAGTTTGACCTCAACGATGCTCTTCGGTCCGGGAGGCCCACCGAGGTTGATGACGACCAAATCAAGGCATTCATCGAGTCAAACCCACGTTACACAACACGAGAGATTGCAGACACATTGCACATCTATCCTTTAAGCGCTTACGACCACCTGAAGAAGTTGGGATACGTAAGCAAGCGCGACTTGTGGGTTCCTCATGAACTCAAAGAAGCTCAATTGACGGCGCGTGTAAACAACTGCGATGTTCTCATTAAACGTGAGAAAAACAATCCTTTTTTGAAGCGACTGATAGCTGGTGACGAAAAGTAGATTGTGTACAACAATGTGCTGCGCAAACGGTCTTGGTCCCGACGTGCTGCTTCGCCTCAAACGACATCCAAAACAAACATTCATCTGCGGAAGGTTCTGGTCTCGGTGTGGTGGGATTTTAAAGGTGGCGTGCTTTCGAGTTCCTACCATGGAGCCAAACAATCAATTGGAATGTGTACTGTCGGTAATTGGACAGTTTGAACGAATCCATCATCGAGAAACGTCCAGAGCTCGCTCATCGTAAAGGTGTTATGTTCCATAACGACATCGCGAAACCACACACAAGTTTGATCACCGGCCAAAAATTATTGGTTCTTAGGTGGGATGTGTTGCCACACCCAGCATACTCGCCTGACCTTGCCCCGTCAGACTTTCACTTGTTTCGCTCTCTTCAACAGTCCTTGCGTGGTATAACGTTCAATTCACATGAGGCTGTAGATCAGCACCTTGTACAGTTTTTCGCCACGAAAGACAGGTCCTTCTATGAACGAAGCATTCTGCAGCTCACTGAAAGATGGCAAAAGGTCATCGAACAAAACGGGCATTATATCATTGATTGATCTTTGTTCTTTCTATCAATAAATGACCTTTGCGAAACATGGCTAAAATACATCATGACTTTTCCGACAACCCAATATTAACTAGGTGGTCATATTATTCTGATATGGCTGTGTTTACCCCAAGCCGTTTAGCGTCGTTTAATTGGACTCGGTACCCTTCATTTCGCAAAAATTGACAAAAATATGGTATTTCTGATTTTTACCCTAAAATATACTTTGGGACCTCTAATGTGACGGAATTTTGAATTGATCGGAATCATATAACACGAGTAAACATATTTTTACAACTGAGATGTCCCTGGAAATGCCACGCCCCTTTTATGTTTACTTGTTTTTGGCACACAACATGTCCAAGGGCGCCCAAACGCCTGAGGAGGCGGCTCGAGCCCCTCCTCAGTCGTTGGTATACCCAAATATTTGATACATTTAAAGCACTAAAATAGACGAAACCTTTTTTTAAGGCAATTTTAAATAGGATATTAATGATTGATTGCAGTTATCAAACTTTTTTTATTTTTGTTGTATTTTAGTATCTTGTACATTTACTAAAATGTTTGACAGCCTTGAAGCCCCTCTTTTTTCTTAGCCCCCTCCGTAAAAGTACTCAAATGGGCGCCACTGAACATGCCTCAGTTGTTTTCGAAGAAGAAAGATTTTCCTCAGTCGTTGGTATATTCAAATATTTGATACATTTAAAGCACTAAAATAGACGAAACCTTTTTTTAAGGCAATTTTAAATAGGATATTAATGATTGATTGCAGTTATCAAACTTTTTTTATTTTTGTTGTATTTTAGTATCTTGTACATTTACTAAAATGTTTGACAGCCTTGAAGCCCCCTCTTTTTCTTAGCCCCCTCCGTAAAAGTACTCAAATGGGCGCCACTGAACATGCCTCAGTTGTTTTCGAAGAAGAAAGATTTTCCACACGTGTGTTGTGCGTCAAATATGCGAGGTATTATGAAATACACTTGTAGTATGCATTCAATTTATCAATATACTGTATAAAAACATAATAAGGTAGGTCATCATTATTCAAAAATATGCGATTTGTGTATTATATAAAAGAAAAACAGTTGTTGAAATGACAGAGGCAAACTTCAGGGATGACCATTGAATCTCACAGAATAAATATGACATTTCAAAAGAAATATGCATCACTACTATATTTACTTTTTCCTCTTGCTCGCAAGCCCATGACTTCGCCTCGTACATGGACCTTCAGTTTTGCATAACACAATTTCAGGTTTATGTGCTTTTTTTTTCTTCTGTCTTGCCTAAATGTCTAAAAATCTCTACAAACCTTTCTAATTAATTAATTTAAATGTAGCTGTTTATTTCCCCCCCCCCCCCGCCCCCATTCCTAGTTCTGTGATTTAGGTGGCAACTGGTTTTGGATAAAAAGGAAAAAAACGTAAAATAGGCGTGTACTCCCTTTAATTACTTTATGCATTAGTGTACCCCTTCAGAATGTTTTTTATGGTGCACAAAAAGCATGAGCAAAATGTTTTTGACAATTCCTTTTTTACAATTATTTTAGACATTATTTTCAATTCTTGAGATTTTGCTCGTCACCGCAAGCTGATGTGATGCTGTAATTACTTGAATGAAAACTGATATTTAGATGGGTAATGCGATCAAGACTCACTGTAGTAGCTGTAACTTGTAGGTATGTGTATTATAATTGCACGAAAAATCATAAAGGAATCTTATTGTGGTTATACAATATTTTTTGCAAGAATGAAATCTTTAAATTCGTTTATCTCTGTTCGCATTTTCCCGACAAGTCACTCCAGTAAAAGTACTAAAAAGTGAACATAGATTTATCAAATAATTTGAAAATGTTTCGGTAGTTTCCTTAGCACTCAATTAATAGATTTAGGGATGAAATTTGCAATAAAATAAAAACAAAAAAAATTAAAAAATTTAAATGTAGAATATACTTATGTTTTTCCTGATTTTGCACATATCATCATCATCATCATTGTCAACCATTATCAATCCACTGCTGGACGAAGGTCTCCCCAAGTTTCCTCCACAACGGTCTGTCTTGTGCCAGTCTCCTCCATGTCACCCCTGCATACTTTCGAATTTCATCCACCCATCTCCCATGTGGTCTTCTTCTGGGTCTTTTCCTGTCCCTTGGAATCCAATCTAAAATTTCGGCTGTCCATCGATGATCTGTCCTTCTGGCAGTATGTCCAGCCCATTGCCATTTCAGGGATTTAACTCTGATCATGATGTCTTCCACTCTTGTCATTTTTCGGATCCACGAGTTCCTCTTCTTATCTCTCCTGGTTACACCAAGCATGCACCTCTCCATGCCTCTTTGAGTTGTCTGCAGCCTTTGTATGTCTCTTTTAGTTAAAGTCCACGTCTCTGCACCATACGTAAGCACTGGAAGGATGCATTGATCAAACACTTTTCTTTTAAGACATAATGGCATATTGCTCTTGAAAATTATGATGTTTCTTCCAAAAGCTCTCCAGGCAAGTTTTGTACGCCGATTAATTTCTTCATCAATGTGACCCTCACTTGATATCTGCTGTCCAAGATAAACGTACGTGTCTGTTATCTCCAGCTTTTCTCCATCAATCGATAAATCTTCATTTCTTGTAAAAGCATTGAACATCACTTTTGTCTTCTGAAAGTTCATTTTTAATCCCACTTCTTTACTCTTGTCAGCAAGTTCCTGGATCATACTCTGCAGCTCTGATGGGGTAGTTGCAAAAATGACTACGTCATCAGCAAAACGAAGGTGGGTTAGATAATCTCCATTAATCTTTATCCCCTTGTTTTCCCAGCTCAGCGACTGAAAAACACCCTCCAATGTGGCATTAAAGAGCTTCGGAGATATGGTGTCACCTAGTCTCACTCTTTTTCCAATTTTTACGTGTGTTGTATTTTCAAACAGCCTAATCTTTGCACTTGCATTTTCATAGAGGTTATTAATAATATTAATGTATGCATCTTCAATACCGCAGGTTTTCAGAGCCATTGTAACTGCTGATGGTTTCACCGAATCAAAGGCTTTTTCATAATCAATAAAAGCCATGCACAATGGAAGTTCATATTCCCTCGCTCTTTCAATTAGTTCTCTCAGTACGTGGATATGATCTATTGTGCTGTAGCCACTCCTGAATCCAGCTTGTTCTCTCGGTTGAACCATGTCCAGTGTTACCTTCAAGCGGTGTGAAAGAACTTTAGTGAAGATTTTATAAACCACTGATAGGAGGCTGATAGGTCTGTAGTTTCCGAGATCCTCAATGTCACCTTTCTTATGTAGCAGGATCATTGTAGCGGTGTTCCAATCCTCAGGAATCCTTCCTTCATTAAGGCATCGAGTGAAAATTTGGGCGAGTACTGTTTCGATTTCTCCACTTGCTTCTTGTATGATGTCTACAGTAATTCCATCTTCTCCTGGAGCTTTTCCTTGCTTCATGTTCTTGATTGCATGTGCAACTTCTGCTGGAAGGACTGGAGGAACTCTGCACATATATATGTGTTTTTTTATTTTTTCTGCTAAACTATTTTGTTTATTTAAAATCAAATCTCTAAAGTCAGGAAATATATACTCGTAAAAAATCTAAAAAAAATAATTGCGAAATATTTAAAAATAAAGAAGAAACGTGTTTTAAATAACTTCAATTTAAAGAAAAAATTAATTTCAGAAATAGTAAGTATAATATGCTTTTTTCTTTTTGTCAAAATCAGCTCATAGTATTGCGCTACTTATAAATATGTATGAAAAAGAGAAGTTAGCTCCTTAAACAACAAAAAAAAAGTTTTAAGGGTACCGAGTCCCCTTAATAAGAGTTCATTCCAAGAAGAATTCAAGTATTACTACGAGTTAAAGATGGCCCAACAGCGTGCTAACGGAGTGGTCATTATAATTCGGCCACACATTGTATAGTGAATGTGTTGATATTTTTTACCGTAAAAATTATCGTTAATTGAGCAACATAATGTTAATCCCTATTGGTGATGTTCACATTTAAATAACAGATAAAAGAAGAAACCCGATGGAATCAAAACAAAAGAAAAATTCGCACTGCATGAATAATTGAATCACTCTCAAGATACAGGAATTGAAAATCTCACACTTGTCAGATGACAACTTGCACAATGTCGTGCTGTGACTTCCAACGGAAGCTGAGAGGGTGTATTGAGATGAGTAATGCGAGCATAAAATCCTCCCGATCAGAGCTAGCTCTAACCCCAATTTCTCCGGGAGCATGGCAGCTTTCAACAATTTTTATGCCGATTGCTCTGGAAACCTGGCATCGTGATAGTAACTTCCGATATTCATACTGCAATGGGGCTCAAAAATCTATTATATGCGTTCTTAGAATTCCGAGAAGGGTAAGAACAGGACACACACACACACATACACACGCACTCGCATTTTGAAAAGCACTTGAAATATCAGTTTTGGTATCTGTGTGATTTATTTCCAACAATGTGGTGCAAAGCTTGAAGCCGCATTTCCATAACTGATTCCCCAGAATTCAATGTTTGATTTTTGTTTTCAATGCGTGCAAGAAAAGAATACTGTTATCATGCGTTTCGGTTCTTCTTCAGAGAAAAAGAAAAACACTTATTTTATTCTCTGGGCAAAAAATCATGCACATTCTTGGAAAATTCAAAAGAAACGCGTACGTTTTTCTGTAATGAAGTTTTAACATTGCCCTCTATATCCAATCAGGAAATGTTTTAAGCTGGAGCAAGCACACCTGAAACGTTCAGATATAAATACACCGGACACAAAATTACGGAATGTGAACATTACTCTTTATTATGTAGTTATATCACCACCTGTTTTAATTATTACAAGGGTTGTACCTAAAGTAAAACAAAAGTAGGAATAATTATTTTATTAACTGAAAGAGGTCGTTCAAATTGCACATGTTGGTAGAGTAACTCTTCCTCTATAGTAACCCTTTTTCTTCATTGCAGGTAAATACGAGGGTTGCACCGAAAGTAATGCAAAAGTGGTCTTAACTTTTTTATTAACTGACAGAGGTCGTTCAAATTGCACATGTTGGTAGAGTAACCCTTCCTCTATAGTAATCCTTTTTCTTCATTGCAGGTAAATACCAGGGTTGCACCGAAAGTAATGCAAAAGTGGTCTTAACTTTTTTATTAACTGAGAGAGGTCGTTGCAATTGCACATGTTGATAGAGTAACTCTTCCTCTATAGTAACCCTTCTTCTTCATTGCAGGTAAATACGAGGGTTGTACCGAAAGTAATCCAAAAGTGGGAATAATTATTTTATTAACTGACAGAGATCGTTCACATTGAATATGCTGGTAGAGTAAATCTTCCTCTAAAGTAACCCTTCTTCTTCATTGCAGGTAAATACGAGGGCTGTACCGAAAGTAATGCAAAAGTGGGCATAACGTTATTATGAAATGATAGAGGTCGTTCAAATTGCACATGTTGGTAGAGTATATCTTCCGCTATAGTAACCCTTCTTCTTCATTGCATGTAAATACAAGGGTTGTACCGAAAGTAATGCAAAAGTGAGCATAACCTTTTTATTAACTAACAGAGGTCTTTCAAATTGCACATGTTGGTAGAGTAACTCTTTCTCTATACGAAGGTACTACTCAACAGTCTCCATCACAAGCGATGCATTTGCGCCATCGTTGAACACAACTCTAGAGTCTTCTTTAAAAACATTCATGTGTAGACTGTGGTACCCACACAGCCAAATTCATCACATCAGTGTCATCAAATCGTTGTCCCCGGAGACGGTTCTTTATTAGCCTGAAAAGGTGGGAGTCGGAAGGCGCCAGATGTGGGCTGTACGATGGATGGTGGACAACCTGCCATCCTATTTTGCTCATCGCCTGATTTACTTCCACAGATGTGTGTGGTCTTGCATTGGATGGTGAATATGGATCTTTTTCAGATTCATGTTCGGTCTCTTCTTCTTTATGGCTTCTCTAAGCCTCTTGAGTATCTCAATGTACTGCTCTCTGTTCACGGAGAAAGACACGCCTGTCATCTCCCCCAAAAAGAGTTACCATGACTTGCTATGCAGATCACTGGTATTTGAACTTCTTAGGCTTTGGTGAAAAGGTGGGATGTCATTCCATGGATTCATTCTTTCTTTCCGGATGATATAGGTACACCCACGTTTCATCCCCTATCACCAGATCGAAATAAAATGTGTCTTGACTGGCTTAAAACGCTTCCAGAAGTTCAGAGCAGACTTCCGCCGTTGTTTCCTTCAAATTGGGTGTCAACTGTCGAGTCACCCACTTTGCACACACTTCCCGATACCGTACATCTTCCACCATTTCTGTATGGTATTGTGACCACAGTCCAGTTGTGCAGCAAGCTCACAGATTGTGACTCGTCTCTCCGCGCGAATCAATTCATCCACGCGCTGACTAATCGTACCATTCGTCGCAGATTATGTATGGGTGGTTTGTATTCAATTCTGGTTCTCCTTCTTTAAACGTCTTCATCCATCTGTGGACATTGGTCTTGTCAATAGTGTTATCTCCGTTAACATTCTGTAGCCTTCTGTAGATGTCCGACAGCCTGCGCCCTTCCTTCGTGAAGAACTCAATGACGGCACGGTGCTCCTGCTTGGAATCTATTATTTACCTGCAATGAAGTAGAAGAAAGGTTACTATAGAGGAAGAGTTACTCTACCAACAAGTGCCATTTGAGAGACCTCTGTCATTTATTAAAAACGTTATGAACACTTTTGCATTACCTGCGGTACAACCTTCGTATTTACCTGTAATGAACAAGAAAGGTTACTATAGAGGACGAGATACTCTAACAAAATGTGCAATTCGAACGACCTCTGTCAGTTAATAAAAAAGGTATGGCCACTTTTTCATTACCTTTGGTACAACCCTCGTATTTACCTGCAATGAAGAAGATGGGTTACTATAGAAGAAGAGTCACTCTACCAACATGTGCAATTCGAGCGACTTCTGTCCGTTAATAAAAGGTTATGCCTAATTTTTCATTACTTTCGGTACAACCCTTGTATTTACCTGCAATGAAGAAGAAGGGTTACTATAGAGGAAGAGTTAATCTACCAACATGTTCAATTTGAACGACCTTTGTCAGTTAATAAAAAAGGTATGCCCACTTTTGCATTACTTTCGGTACAACCCTCGTATTTACCTAAAATGAAGAAGAAGGGTTACTACAGAGGCAGAGTTATTCTACCAACAAGTGCAATTTGAACGACCTCTGTCAGTTAATAAAAAGGTTATGCCCACTTTTGCATTACTTTCGGTACAACCCTCGTATTTACCTGCAATGAAGAAGAAGGATTACTATAGAGGAAGAGTGACTCTACCAACATGTGCAATTCGAACGACCTCTGTCAGTTAATAAAAAGTTATGCCCACTTTTGCTTTACTTTCGGTACAACCCTCGTATTTACCTGCAATGAAGAAGAAGGATTACTATAGAGGAACAGTGACTCTACCAACAAGAGCAATTTGAACGACCTCTGTCAGTTAATAAAAAGTTATGCCCACTTTTGCTTTACTTTCGGTACAACCCTCGTAGTTACCTAAAATGAAGAAGAAGGGTTACTACAGAGGAAGAGTTATTCTACCAACAAGTGCAATTTGAACGACCTCTGTTAGTTAATAAAAAGGTTATGCCCACTTTTGCATTACTTTCGGTACAACCCTCGTATTTACCTGCAATGAAGAAGAAGGATTACTATAGAGGTTGGTTGGTTGGTTGGCTGGTTGATTTTTATGGCGCAAGGGCCATGTTTGGCCAAAGAGCGCCAGACAAAAGACAGACAAACAAACAGTATTAAAAACGTGCTATGAACCTTAAAATATGGCTGATCAAATAAAACTGAAGAATGAGAACGATGAAAGGGCTAAAAAAGATAATGAAACAAACAGTACTAAAAACATGATACAAAGATTAAAATCTAGCTGATTCAGTAAAACTGAAAAATGAGTATAGGGCTTAAATCTAGATACGTTTAAAATAGTCAATTTGTTTAAAAAATGAAAAAACAGCAACAGTATTGCAGTGGTCATTTAGCAGCCGCTGCAGTGTAGCAGCGTCCTCGTTCAACAAATGAGAATGAAAGAAATGAAAACGTACATCACGAAAACGAACACAGGTACACAGAAGATGAGTGACGGTGAGTCGGCAGTTGCACGTCTCACACATCGGCGCACTGTCGCCACACAGCAAAAAGCGGTGAGTGAAACGACAATGCCCAATGCGGAGACGCGCAAGCACCACTTCCTCCCTACGGTTCCGACGATATGAGGATTTCCAGACTTCAAGATTAGGTTTAATACGATGCAGTTTATTTTCCACCTGTTGGTCCCACAGACCTTGCCACGTTCGCTTGATATGGTCGCGAACCAGAAAGCGGAAATCCCGGTGAAACAGTGGCAAGGGTGTGACGACCAAAGAGGAAGCAGATCTAGCAGCCGCATCAGCACACTCGTTACCCGAGATTCCAACATGCCCGGGAATCCAACAAAATCGTATCTGGACACCGGAGTCGAGCAAAGAACAAAGAAGCCTTCGTACGGTAAAAAGAAAAGGGTGGTCACAGCAGTCCAACGATGACAAAGCCTGTAAAACACTCAAAGAATCAGTGTACACCGCAGCCCGGTGACGAGAACTCGCCTGAACATGGAGAAGGGCGAGATACACAGCATGCATCTCCGCCGAAAACACAGTGGCCTCAGCTGGAATCCGCGCTACTGAAACGTCATCTACACAGACAGCCGCGGATCCAACGACTCCATGCATCTTGGAGCCATCAGTAAAAATGGGAGTGTAATCAGAATTTAGGTCACGGTGCTCAGCGAAGAGCTGCTGGTACACTGACGCAGGGGTTGAGGATTTCTCGAAAGATGCAAAGGTGGTATCAACCATGACATCAAGTGGGTGCCATGGAGGATACCCAAAGCCCCTGGTCTCTCCAACAAGTGACAAGTCGAGGCCTACATCACGGGTTACGGTCGCCATACGAAGACCGAAAGTTGAAATGCACGAGGGTTACTATAGAGGAAGAGTTACTATACCAACATGTGCAATTTGAATGACCTCTGTCACTTAATAAAAAAGTTATGCCCACTTTTGCATTACTTTCGGTACAACCCTCGTATTTACCTAAAATGAAGAAGAAGGGTTACTGTAGAGGAAGAGTTACTCTACCAACATGTGCAATTCGAACGACCTCTGTCAGTTAATAAAAACGTTATGCCCACTTTTGCATTACTTACGGTACAACCCGCGTATTACATTTTAATTTTGTTTGGCATGCTATCAGGATGACTCAGTAACTAATTTATTGCCTCCATGCTCTAAAGATCTTTTAATTCCGCCCAATTTGTAGGGTGTTTTTTTTCTACTTCGCGGCCGTTTCTAACATGTCCAAGATTATTTCAATCACGTTTATTATACATCTGGTGAATTTGCACACCAACTGAGATGTGGAACGTTTCTCTGATGTTCTTCGAACCAAACCAGCATAATTCTAGCTCGGTGCACACGAGAGTTATCGTCTTGAAACACATGATCCATTATCTGTTTTTCATGTTTCAAAAACGAGTCAAATGACAATTATGCATTACTTAAAAGTGGCGCATAATGCATAGATTTCATGCGATTAGACAAGTCAACGACTGGTCCAAATCCAGTACTTGAAATACTGAGTCCCAAAACATGACACATCCACCTCCTTTTTTAACCTTTCCAACCGTAGGTTGAAGTAGCGTATATGCTCTAACTTTGTCCGTCCGTCTGTCCTGACGATAGCTCGCATAAAAATGGTTCGACTTCGATAAAAGTTTAGCATGTGTTAGGGGGCAAACTGGGGAAGACCCCCATTGAAATTAGTAGAAATGAAGTCAAAGGTCAGGACATAGGAGCAGGATCCGTTCCCTTATGCGTCATAATTTAAGTAACAATGAATCGATTGCTACAAAAATGTATCATGTTGTTTCGGAGGTTTACTGAACCGGTTCTTTTGAATATCATCGAAATGGGGTCCAAGATCAGGGCGCAAGAGCGAGATGTATTCAACAGCCATTATTCTCATAACTTGTCTAAAAATGGTTCGATTACGACAAAACCTTAGTATGTTGTTCCGCAGATATAATGAACCAATTATGTTGAATATCATCGAAATGGGGTCCAAGATCAGGGCGCAGGAGCGAGAATTATTCCACAGTCATTATCCTCATAACTTGAGTAATAACTTGAGTAATGATTTCTGGTATGTTGGAAAGCGTATCATAATCAATGCATAGCATGATTTTACTAACTTGTTTGTACAACCCTTTAGACTCATCCTGGGGTTAAATGCTTCTCCATCCTTCTGCATGACTCGGGAGGGAACATCATTGGAATGCAAGTAGAATCTGGATTCGTCGGACCATATTATTCGTCTCCACTATTTAACGGCCCGCTGACGATGGTTTTTGACCAAAGAATACAATTTTTCTTCTGGACAGTTGTTAGCTTCGGACGTATCCTAGCAACACGACTGAAAATGCCCAAGCCATGAAGTTCTCTCCGTAGCGTTCGTCCTGAGACTGGATTACTGAACCCAGCATTGTACTGTTGAAGCGATTCTTGACGAATTTCGAAACATTCAGACTGCGATCCCGATTTGTCATCACGGAGCTTTTGCTGTACCACACTTGCTTTGCACACAAAGATAGCTCCCATACTTCTTCCACTGGATATGAACACTAAGACGTTCCAACATTTCTCGGCCAGAAAACAATGGCTCCCTTTTACCACTCATTAACGTCACATTTACGACCCATAGTTGTACCTGTAAAAGGAAGTACAGAATGCGACATATGCTTTAAACACACACCTCACACATCTGCAACCATTATCCATCAGTTTTTTTTTTTTTTTTTTTTTATTGAGGTTTAACGACCACCGTGAGCAACTCAATGGGCTATAAGCAGTCACCCGTCCCTAATTTAGGGTCACTGGTTCCAGGGAAGGGAGAGAGCCAGTGCCGTGGGACAAACACAACACCCATGCCTCACCGGGATTCGAACCCGGACCCCAGACGGACGAATGATCAGAGGCCAGCGCCTTAGACCACTGCGCCACCGGGGCGGTCCATCAGTTTCACTCACCATATTTATACAACTCGTTACGTTTATCAACTTTATACTTATGTTCATGCTTCAATCAGCATTCCGTAATTTTTTGTCCCGGTGTGTTTAAGTAAAATATAGCAGCATTGCCAAATAAATGCTTATTATCGAAATTCTAGGCACCATATGGTTTCTTTCCATTAACAAAGACACCATTTCATGAAGATGACAATTTGCTTTTTGGTGTAAATACGAAAAGAATGGTTAGTCAGATAATATCCGAAAACATGAAAATGTCGTCGTTGTGGAGCGGGAATCGAACACGTGTATCTCAGATAGCGCCCGGATATGCTAACCACTACACCACCCAGGACGACCAAGTCTCAAGTTTCCGATTAAGTTGAATGTAACCATCACAGGATTCGCTAGTCGAAGTAACCGTTATTTATGTTTAGGGAATCTGGAGTTTAATAATCCTTTATTGTGAATGCCCGTAGGAGCAGATGAATACCATTTCCGTTTTTAGCACTTCTTTTGTAAAAAAATGTACTTGCTTAAAATATAACTTTATCCGTCCGTGTTCACCATAACTCTGCAACTAATATTAGTTCAGTTTAAAAAATTCTTCTTGCACTGGAAAGCGCCTTACATAGGAAAGATCGATAAGGTTTTGGAACATAGCAGTAGGTATGCGCTTCCATTTAGTACATAATGCTGCCGCTAACTGTTGCTTAGTAGTAGGCCTTGGTTCCAAACGTCTTGTGCTGCTCTCTAATTCATCCCATAAGTGCTCTATGGGATTAAGATCAGGGATCCGTGCTGGTCACTTCACATACGATACAGAATTACCGTCAAACCACGCCGTAACCGTTCTTGGTTTATGGCTCGGTGCATTATCCTGCTGGTACCAACATGGCTCGGTTTCATAGTATTGCCACAGAGTTGGTAAGGCATAATTGTCCAGAATATCGAGGTAGACGTGCTGGTTAACAGATTTGTCCACAATAACCAATGGGCCGGGACCATACTAAGAAAAACATCCCCACACGAGTACACTGCCGGCTCCAAACTTGACCGTAGGAACAGTACACTGTGGTAAATAGTGTTCCCCCGGCTGCCGCTATACCCACACACGACTATACGACTGATGGATCGTGTATCTAGATTCATCAGTCCATAGGACCCATTTCCATTGATCTACGGTCCACGATAAATTTTCTTTACTCCATGCTAAACGACGAGTAGCATTCCGAGCGGAGATGGAAGGCTTATGAGCAGCCCCACGATCACGGTAACCCATGGAATGAAGTTATCTGCGAATGGTACGAGTACATTCCGAGGTTCCAGCATTTTTTACTCACCTGTACACTGAGGGCTTCTGCAGTACTCCGTCGATTAGCTGTAAAGACTCTCCTGAGTCTTTGACGTCTTCTATCACTGATTTTCTTTGGTCTGCCGGTACGTTTTGCTGCTTCAGGCACGCCATGTGTCTTCCACTTATTCAGTTCATCCAAAACAGTTAACTTGGGTATGTGTAAGCACCTCTCGGTTTTTCTTATGGGCAGCCCACTAATATTACATCTAACAATCTTTCCTTTTTCAAAGTCGGCTCTCTCCCGCGGGGACATTTTCACTCAACCTCACAGTGCGACATGATTGCGGGCAGCTGCTGGCTTGTTTTTATACCGTTTGCAGCTGCACTGCACATCTTAACAACGCAGCGTATCCGTTCATTTGCTTTTGAAATGGGTGTCCCGTGACTTTTCTCAATATATTGCATATACATTACTTGATGAAGAAACTGTGCCTAAAGTAGTCTTCGTCTCAAAGGAATCGAAAGGAAGAAAGGCCGTTTCCAAGCGGATATTTAAAAGCAGATATATGGAATAAAATGTAGAGGGTTATTCAAAATGATTCACCCGATTCAAACGGCTGTATTTTATGTTTTTCTAAATATGCAGCGATTAAATGTGCATTGGATAAAGAAAAAAAAACTGTCCAAATTTTGTTTTCATATTTTATAAATGTTTTCTGTGACTTCCTTG